>OY997262.1:227457598-228780766 GCA_963921465.1 Triticum timopheevii | reverse complement strand
GTGATTTCTGATCCGATTTTCATTTTAGTATAACTTTTCGCTCGTTTACCGGAATCAGGCGATTCAAGCGCCTGGAGTTTCGTCTCGAAACCCTCTTTCCGAATAACCAACTTAAAAAAGTTTTTGCGTCTGTAAAATTTGACTTAGATTCATATTAGTAAAACAGAGTTGTTTTCTTTTGCCGTTTGACTTCCGTTGTTTCGCTTGATTCGATTCTTTTTGCAAACCGGAGTTCCTAAGTTGAACTTTCTGGTTACATCTTTTATTCGAGCTTTACCTGTGCATTAGATGAGTACTTATTGTATGCTTGTTTGTTTGTCTGCGATAGAATACCCAGAGTGCGCCACCTGTTACTTCGAGTCTCTAGGTTTCGCGGATCATCAGCAATGCAAGTAACACTTTGATCATACCTTTTCTATGAAGGAAATATGCCCTAGAGGCAATAATAAAGTTATTATTTATTTTCTTATTTCATGATAAATGTTTATTATTCATGCTAGAATTGTAGTAACCAGAAACATAATACATGTGTGAATACATAGACAAACATAGTGTCACTAGTATGCCTCTACTTGACTAGCTTGTTGATCAAAGATGGTTATGTTTCCTAACCATAGACATGCGTTGTCATTTGATTAATGGGATCACATCATTAGGAGAATGATGTGATTGACATGACCCATTCCGTTAGCCTAGCACTTGATCGTTTAGTATGTTGCTATTGCTTTCTTCATGACTTATACATGTTCCTGTAACTATGAGATTATGCAACTCCCATTTACCGGAGGAACACTTTGGGTGCTACCAAACGTCACAACGTAACTGGGTGATTATAAAGGAGTACTACAGGTGTCTCCAAAGGTACATGTTGGGTTGGCGTATTTCGAGATTAGGTTTTGTCACTCCGATTGTCGGAGAGGTATCTCTGTGCCCTCTCGGTAATGCACATCACTTAAGCCTTGCAAGCATTGTAACTAATGAGTTAGTTGCGGGATGATGTATTACGGAACGAGTAAAGAGACTTGCCGGTAACGAGATTGAACTAGGTATTGAGATACCGACGATCGAATCTCGGACAAGTAACATACCGATGATAAAGGGAACAACGTATGTTGTTATGTGGTTTGACCGATAAAGATCTTCGTAGAATATGTGGGAGCCAACATGGGCATCCAGGTCCCGCTATTGGTTATTGACCGGAAACGTGTTTCAGTCATGTCTACATAGATCTCGAACCCGTAGGGTCGGCACGCTAAAGGTTTCGATGACAGTTTTATTATGAGTTTATGAGTTTTAATGCACCGAAGGAGTTCGGAGTCCCGGATGATGTCGGGGACATGACGAGGAGTCTCAAAATGGTCGAGACGTAAAGATCGATATATTGGACGACTATATCCGGACTTCGGAAAGGTTCCGAGTGATTCAGGTATTTATCGGAGTACCGGAGAGTTACGGGAATTCGTCGGGGAGAAGTATTGGGCCTTATTGGGCCATACGGGAAAGAAAGAGGGGCTGCCTAGGGCAGCCGCGCGCCCCCCCAAGGCCTAGTCCGAATTGGACTAGGGGGAGGGGCCGTACCCCCTCCTTCCTTCCCTTCTCTCTTCCCTTTCCTTCTCTCCTACTCCTACTACATGGAAGGTCTCCTAGTTGGACTAGAAAAGGAGGGAATCCTACTCCCGGGGGGAGTAGGACTCCTCCCTGGCGTGCCCTCCCTTGGCCGGCCGCCTCCTCCCCCTTGCTCCTTTATATACGGGGGCAGGGGGGCACCCCATGACACACAAGTTGATCTACGGATCTTTCCTTAGCCGTGTGTGGTGCCCCCCTCCACCATATTCCACCTCGGTCATATCGTCGCGGAGTTTAGGCGAAGCCCTGCGCCGGTAGAACATCATCATCGTCACCACGCCGTCGTGCTGACGAAACTCATCTCCGGAGCTCGGCTGGATCGGAGGCCGGAGATCGTCATCGAGCTGAACGTGTGCTGAACTTGGAGGCCCCGTACGTTCGGTGCTTGGATCGGTCGGATCGTGAAGACGTATGACTACATCAACCGCGTTGTGCTAACGCTTCCGCTTACGGTCTATGAGGGTACGTGGACGAACACTCTCCCCTCTCGTTGCTATATCATCACCATGATCTTGCGTGTGCGTAGGAATTTTTTTGAAATTACTACATTCCCCTACAGTGGCATCCGAGCCTAGGTTTTATGTGTTGATGTTATATGCGCGAATAGAACACAAGTGAGTTGTGGGCGATACAAGTCATACTGCTTACCAGCATGTCATACTTTGGTTCGGCGGTATTGTTGGATGAAGCGGCCCGGACCGACATTACGCGTACGCTTACGCGAGACTGGTTTTACCGCCGTGCTTTGCACACAGGTGACTAGCGGGTGTCAGTTTCTCTAACTTTAGTTGAACCGAGTATGGCTACGCCCGGTCCTTGCGAAGGTTAAAACAGCACCAACTTGACGAACTATCGTTGTGGTTTTGATGTGTAGGTAAGAACGGTTCTTGCTCAGCCCGTAGCAGCCACGTAAAACTTGCAACAACAAAGTAGAGGACGTCTAACTTGTTTTTGGAGGGCATGTTGTGATGTGATATGGTCAAGACGTGATGAGATATAAGTTGTTGTATGAGATGATCATGTTTTGTTGAAGTTGTCGGAAACTGGCAGAAGCCCTATGGCTGTCTCTTTGTTGCATAAAGATGCAAGTGCCAAATATTTGCTTTACATTATCGCTATGCGATAGCAATAGTTGCAAGAGCAATAGTTGGCGAGACGACCATGTGACAACACATTGATATAGATCAAGATGATGAAGATCATAGTGTCGTGCCGGTGACGATAGAGATCATGACAGTACTTTGGAGATGGAGATCAAAGGCGCAAGATGATCATGGCCATATCATGTCACATATTTTGATTGCATATGATGTTTATCTGTTATACATCTTATTCTGTTTTTTTTGATGGTAGCATTTTAAGATGATCTGTCACTAATTATCAAGAAGTGTTCTCCCTGAGTATGCACCGTTGCGAAAGTTCTTCGTGCTGAGACACCACGTGATGATCGGGTGTGATAGGCTCTACGTTCAAATACAACGGGTGCAAAACAGTTGCACACGCGGAATACTCGGGTTAAACTTGACGAGCCTAGCATATACAGATATGGCCTCGGAACACGGCGACCGAAAGGTCAAGCGTGAATCATATAGTAGATATGATCAACATAGTGATGTTCACCATTGAAACTACTCCATCTCACGTGATGATCGGACATGGTTTAGTTGATTTGGATCACGTGATCACTTAGAAGATTAGAGGGATGTCTATCTAAGTGGGAGTTCTTAAGTAATATGATTAATTGAACTTCAATTTATCATGAACTTAGTCCTGGTAGTATTTTGCAAATTATGTTGTAGATCAATAGCTCGCATTGTTGCTTTCATATGTTTATTTTAATATGTTCCTAGAGAAAATTGTGTTGAAAAATGTTAGTAGCAATGATGCAGATTGGATCCGTGATCTGAGGTTTATCCTCATTGCTGCATAGAAGAATTATGTCCTTAATGCACCGCTAGGTGACAGACCTATTGCAGGAGCAGATGCAGACGTTATGAACGTCTGGCTAGCTCAATATGATGACTACTTGATAGTTTAGTGCACCATGCTTAACGGCTTAGAATCGGGACTTCAAAGACGTTTTGTACGTCATGGACCATATGAGATGTTCCAGGAGTTGAAGTTAATATTTCCAGCAAATACCCGAGTTGAGAGATATGAAGTCTCCAACAAGTTCTATAGCTAAAAGATGGAGGAGAATCACTCAACTAGTGAGCATGTGCTCAGATTGTCTGGGTACTTCAATCGCTTGAATCAAGTGGGAGTTAATCTTCCAGATAAGATAGTGATTGACAGAATTCTCTAATCACCATCACTAAGTTACTAGAACTTCGTGATGAACTATAGTATGCAAGGGATGACGAAAACGATTCCCGAGCTCTTCGTGATGTTGAAATCGACGAAGGTAGAAATCAAGAAAGAGCATCAAGTGTTGATGATTGACAAGATCACTAGTTTCAAGAAAAGGGCAAAGGGAAAGAAAGGGAACTTCCAGTGGAAAGACAAGCAAGTTGTCAGTCCTGCGAAGAAGCCCAAAGCTGGACCATAGCCTGAAACTGAGTGTTTACACTGCAAAGGAAATGGTCACTGGAAGCGGAAATGCCCTGAATATTTGGTGGATAAGAAGGATGGCAAAGTGAACAAGGGTATATTTGATATACAGATTATTGATGTGTGCCTTACTAGTGTTTATAGTAACCCCTGAGTATTTGATACTTGTTCGGTTGCTAAGATTAGTAACTCGAAACAGGAGTTACAGAATAAACAGAGACTAGTTGAAGGGAAAGTGACGATGAGTGTTGGAAGTAGTTCCAAGATTGATATGATCATCATCGCACACTCCCTATACTTTCGGGATTAGTGTTAAACCTAATTAAATGTTATTTGGCGTTTGCATTGAGCATGAATATGATTTGATCATGTTTATTGCAATACGGTTATTCATTTAAAGTCAGAGAATAATTGTTGTTCTGTTTACATGAATAAAACCTTCAATGGTCATACACCCAATGAAAATAGTTTGTTGGATCTCGATCGTAGTGATACACATATTCCTAAAATTGATGCCAAAAGATGCAAAGTTAATAATGATAGTGCAACTTATTTGTGGCACAGCTGTTTGGGTCATATCGGTGTAAAGCGCATGAAGAAACTCCATAAAGATGGATTTTCGGAATCACTTGGTTATGAATCATTTGATGCTTGCGAACCGTGCCTTTTGGGCAAGATGACTAAAACTCTGTTCTTCGGAACAATGGAACGAGCTATTGACTTATTGGAAATAATACATACCGATGTATGCGATCCAATGAGTGTTGATGCTCGTGGCAAGTATCGTTATTTTCTGACCTTTACAAGATGATTTGAGCAGATATGAGTATATCTACTTGATGAAACATAAGTCTGAAATAGTTGAAAGGTTCAAAGAATTTCAGAGTGAAGTGAAAAAATCATCGTAACAAGAAAATAAAGTTTCTGCGATCTGATCGCGGAGACGAATATTTGAGTTACGAGTTTGATCTTCAACTAAAACAATGTGAAATAGTTTCACAGTTCACGCCACCTGGAACACCACAACATTATGGTGTGTCCGAACATCGTAATTGTACTTTATTGGATATGGTGCGATCTATGATGTCTCTTACTGATTTGCCACTGTCATTTTGGGGTTATGCATTAGAGACAGCTGCATTCACGTTAAAAGGGCACCATCTAAATCCGTTGAGACGACACTATATGAACTATGGTTTAGCAAGAAAACCAAGTTGTCGTTTCTTAAAGTTTGGGGCTACGATGCTTATGTGAAAAAGTTTCATCCTGATAAGCTCAAACCTAAATCGGAGAAGTGCGTCTTCATAGAATACCCAAAGAAAACTGTTGGGTACACCTTCTATCACAAATCCGAAGGCAAGATATTCGTTGCTAAATTCGGATCCTTTCCAGAGAAGGAGTTTCTCTCGAAAGAAGTGAGTGGGAGGAAAGTAGAACTTGATGAGGTAACAGTACCTGCTCCCTTATTGGAAAGTAGTCCATCACAAGAACCGGTTCCTGTGACAACTACATCAATTAGTGAGGAAGCTAATGATATTGATCATGAAACTTCAGATCAAGTTTCTACTGAACCTCGTAGGTCTACCAGAGTAAGATCCGCACTAGAGTGGTACGGTAATCCTGTTCTGGAAGTCATGTTACTAGACCATGATAAACCTACGAACTATGAGGAGGCGATGATGAGCCCAAATTCCGCGAAATGGCTGGAGGCCATGAAAACTGAGATAGGATCCATGTATGAGAACAAAGTGTGGACTTTGGTGGACTTGCCCGATGATCGACAAGCCATAGAAAATAAATGGATCTTCAAGAGGAAGACATACATTGATAGTAGTGTTACTATCTACAAAGCTCGACTTGTCGCAAAAAGGTTTTTCGACAAGTTCAAGGTATTGAATACAATGAGATTTTCTCACTCGTATCGATGCTTAAGTCTGTCCAAATCATGTTAGCAATTGCCACATTTTATGAAATCTGGCAAATGGATGTCAAAACTGCATTCCTTAATGGATTTATTAAAGAAGAGTTGTATATGATACAACCAGAAGTTTTTTTGTCAATCCTAAAGATGCTAACAAAATGTGCAAGCTCCAGCGATCCATTTCTGGACTAGTGCAAGCATCTCGGAGTTGGAATAAACGCTTTGATAGTGTGATCAAGGCATATGGTTTTATACAGACTTTTGGAGAAGCCTGTATTTACAAAAAAGTGAGTGGGAGCTCTGTAGCATTTCTGATATTATATGTAGATGACATATTATTAATTGGAAATGATATAGAATTTCTGGATAGCATAAAGGGATGCTTGAATAAAAGTTTTTCAATGAAAGACCTCGGTGAAGCTGCTTACACATTGAGCATCAAGATCTATATAGATAGATCAAGACGCTTGATAAGATTTTTCAATGAATACATACCTTGATAAATTTTTGAAATAGTTCAAAATGGAACAGTCAAAGAAGGAGTTCTTGCCGGTGTTGCAAGGTGTGAAGTTGAGTAAGACTCAAGACCCGACCATGGCAGAAAATAGAAAGAGAATGAAAAGTCATTCCCTATGCCTCAGTCATAGGTTCTATAAAGTCTGCTATGTTGTGAACCAGACATATTGTATACCTTGCTCTGAGTTTGGCGAAGGAATACAATTTGATCTAATAGTAGATCACTGGACATCGGTCAAGAACATCCTTAGTGAGGACTAAGGAGATGTTTCTCGATTATGGAGGTGATAAAAGAGTTCGTTGTAAAGGTTACATCAGTGCAAGCTTTCACACCGATCCAGATAACTCTAAGTCTCAATCTGGATACATATTCAAAGTGGGAGCAATTAGCTAGAGTAGCTCCGCGCAGAGCATTGTAGACATAGAATATTTGCAAAGTACATACGGCTCTGAATGTGACAGACCCATTGACTAAGCTTCTCTCACGAGCAAAACATGATCACACCTGAGTACTCTTTGGGTGTTAATCACATAGCAATGTGAACTAGATTATTGACTCTAGTAAACCCTTTGGGTGTTGGTCACATAACGATGTGAACAATAGGTGTTAGTCATATACATATATGAATATTGATGTCAATCACATGGCGATGTGAACTAGATTATTGACTCTAGTGCAAGTGGGAGACTGAAGGAAATATGCCCTAGAGGCAATAATAAAGTTATTATTTATTTCCTTATTTCATGATAAATGTTTATTATTTATGCTAGAATTGTATTAACCAGAAACATAATACATGTGTGAATACATAGACAAACATAGTGTCACTAGTATGCCTCTACTTGACTAGCTTGTTGATCAAAGATGGTTATGTTTCCTAACCATAGACATGTGTTGTCATTTGATTAATGGGAGCACATCATTAGGAGAATGATGTGATTGACATGACCCATTCCGTTAGCCTAGCACTTGATCGTTTAGTATGTTGCTATTGCTTTCTTCATGACTTATACATGTTCCTGTAACTATGAGATTATGCAACTCCCGTTTACCGGAGGAACACTTTGGGTGCTACCAAACGTCACAATGTAACTGGGTGATTATAAAGGAGTACTACAGGTGTCTCCAAAGGTACATGTTGGGTTGGCGTATTTCGAGATTAGGTTTTGTCACTCCGATTGTCGGAGAGGTATCTCTGGGCCCTCTCAGTAATGCACATCACTTAAGCCTTCCAAGCATTGTAACTAATGAGTTAGTTGCGGGATGATGTATTACGGAATGAGTAAAGAGACTTGCCGGTAACGAGATTGAACTAGGTATTGAGATACCGACGATCGAATCTCGGGCAAGTAACATACCGATGACAAAGGGAACAACGTATGTTGTTATGCGGTTTGACCGATAAAGATCTTCGTAGAATATGTGGGAGCCAATATGGGCATCCAGGTCCCGCTATTGGTTATTGACCGGAAACGTGTTTCGGTCATGTCTACATAGTTCTCGAACCCGTAGGGTCCGTACGCTTAAGGTTTCGATGACAGTTTTATTATGAGTTTATGAGTTTTGATGTACCGAAGGAGTTCGGAGTCCCGGATGGGATCGGGGACATGACGAGGAGTCTCGAAATGGTCGAGACGTAAAGATCGATATATTGGACGACTATATCCGGACTTTGGAAAGGTTCCGAGTGATTCGGGTATTTATCGGAGTACCGGAGAGTTACGGGAATTCGCCGGGGAGAAGTATTGGGCCTTATTGGGCCATACGGGAAAGAGAGAGGGGCTGCCTAGGGCAGGCCGCGCGCCCCCCCAAGGCCTAGTCCGAATTGGACTAGGGGGAGGGGCCGCACCCCCTCCTTCCTTCCCTTCTCTCTTCCCTTTCCTTCTCTCCTACTCCTACTACATGGAAGGTCTCCTTTGGACTAGGAAAGGAGGGAATCCTACTCCCGGGGGGAGTAGGACTCCTCCCTGGGGCGCCCTCCCTTGGCCGGCCGCCTCCTCCCCCTTGCTCCTTTATATACGGGGGCAGGGGGGCACCCCATGACACACAAGTTGATCTACGGATCGTTCCTTAGCCGTGTGCGGTGCCCCCCTCCACCATATTCCACTTCGGTCATATCGTCGCGGAGTTTAGGCGAAGCCCTGCGCCGATAGAACATCAGCATCTTCACCACGCCGTCGTGCTGAGAAACCCATCTCCGGAGCTCGGCTGGATCGGAGGCCGGAGATCGTCATCGAGCTGAACGTGTGCTGAACTCGGAGGCCCCGTACGTTCGGTGCTTGGATCGGTCGGATCGTGAAGACGTACGACTACATCAACTGCGTTATGCTAACGCTTCCGCTTACGGTCTACGAGGGTACGTGGACGAACACTCTCCCCTCTCGTTTCTATATCATCACCATGATCTTGCGTGTGCGTAGGAAATTTTTCGAAATTACTATGTTCCCCTACATTCTACTACCCAGTTTTATGCATTAGAACAATCCTCAAATATTGCATGACTAGGATCTAATTAAATTGTGGGTTTTGGGAAGTAGATGAGGTAGTACCTATTACCTGTTTTATTATCAAACCTCTGGGAGTTACTTCTACGTTTGCTTATTATGCCATGCTAAGCTAGTAGACGTGGATTGGGTGAAAGTATCCATGACAGATGTGAGTTTGTTAATTAATGGTTTATTTAAGGTGGCAACTTAAACACACATCTGGGTGGATTGAGGCACCTAGTTTCCAGGACTTGCCTGTTTTTCTTCGGACCGCCACCCAAGCTCAAAGGGATCATAAGATTATTCATGCTAGAAACTTCCGTGTGCAGCCACATGCTACTACGGGCTCTAGCATAGTTGACTAAGTCGTGCGAACTCTTACAGGGTAGACTAGCTGATGTAGGGGATGTAGGTTGGCACGGTCTACCCTTTACGTAAGGTGCTAGCGCTTCTGAAAGACTATGTCTCGGTCATCCGTCTCTCAAACACCATGTAGTGCGAGAAACCAAACGGAGGAGATCGAGTCATGTGGGGAAAAGTGTGCAAACCTCTGCAGAGTGTACAAACTAATCATGGTTAGTCGTGTCCCCGGTTATGGACATCTTGAGTATCTAGTACTTGGATATCATGTGAATCTCATCATGTTCCTTTAATTAATATTGTTGGGTTGTTAATGAGTACTTGTAATTGGGATTGAGAATGCTGTCAACCATTCTCAATGTTTAACAACCACCATGATAGTTAAATAAATTTATTCCTTTGCAGTAGGGAAAAATTGGCTTTACGCAAAAATGTAACCATAGAGCTTTCCACCAACCAAATATGCATGTAGTATAGCTTATTCCATCATATTTCTCTATGTGTTACATTGCCAGCATATTCCATGTGCTGACCCGTTTTCGGGCTGCAACGTTTCATGTTGCACACTTTTTAGACGACGAGTAAGGTGCTTAGGTCGTGGTTCTATACTCAGTGATGCCGTTGGAGTTGATGGACTCGCTTATTCTTCCAAGCCTTCCGCTGTTATCGTATTTAGATGGCCTTCAGCCATATTTATTTTAATAAGTTCTCTCTTGAGACATTCGATGTAATAAGTGTGTGATTGCTACTCTGTTATAAATCCTTCAAGTACTGTGTGGTGTCAGCATTACTGATCCAGGGATGACACCTGAGCACAGAGATCAGACTATTTGAGGTCTGGTCGCTACATGAACCCATGGTTCTCTTTCTTTACCGTGCTTCCTAGCAACGAAGTCTCTCTTATCATAACGTTGATTCTTTGATTGTGGGTTATCAAGATCAACAGCAGGTTCAATCTCTACGTCATTGTTATTACTAGGTTGAGCATCAACATGAACATCATCATTAACATTATCATTAGGTTCATGTTCATTACCAAATTGTGTCTCAGCATCAGAAATAGAAATATCATTGGGATTCTCAGGTGTGTCTATAACAGGTTCACTAGAAGCATGCAATGTCCTATCATTTTTCTTTTTCTTTTTCTTAGAAGGACTAGGTGCATCAATATTAGTTCTCTGAGAATCTTGCTTAACTCTCTTAGGATGGCCCTCAGGATACAAAGGTTCCTTGGTCATTCTACCACCTCTAGTCATAACTCTAACAACATTATCATTGTTCTTATTATTTAACTCATTGAGCAAATCATCTTGTGGTTTAAGTACTTGTTCTACTTGAGTTGTAACCATGGATGCATGTTTACTAATAAGCTCAAGGTCACCTTTAACTCTAGACATATAATCACTCAAGTGTTCAACCATATAAGCATTATGTTTCAATTGTCTACCAACATAAGCACTGAAGTCTTCTTGTTTAACAATAAAATTATCAAACTCATCCAAGCATTGACTCGCAGACTTATTACAAGGAATATCACCTTCATCAAATCTATAGAGAAAATTTACCTTTACTACCTATGTCGAGCTATCAAGACCATGTATTTCTTCAATAGGTGGTAAATTCTTAACATCTTCAGCTTTAATACCTTTTTCTTTCATAGATTTATTTGCCTCTTGCATATCTTCAGGATTGAGAAATAGAATACCCCTTTTCTTCGGAGTTGGCTTAGGAGTTGGTTCAGGACGTGTCCAATCATTATCATTACTCAATATATTATTCAATAACAATTCAGCTTGCTCAATAGTTCTTTCCTTGAAAACACAACCAACACAACTATCCAGGTAGTCTCTGGAAGCATCGGTTAGTCCATTATAAAAGATATCAAGTATTTCATTTTTCTTGAGAGGATGATCAGGCAAAGCCCCCTGAGCTTTATTTCTCTAATTTGGTTTTTCATAAGTTTTAGGGCCCCATTTGCACTGCAACCCTTTGATAGATTTATTTAAAAATCCCACCAAAATTTGGAGATGTCATGTGATGTTTCTAAACCACTTTTATGCAAAAATACACTTCATTCATTGGATATTTTGAGTGCTACACCAAGTTTTCAAATCTGGTCCAGTGGGCAATTTTGCACTGCAACCCATTTAAATATTTCTTTCTAGCCTCCACCAAAATTATGGGATGTCAGTGGTAGCATGCAATTCAGATTTATGCAAAAACCCAGTGATGTTCTTTGAAAAATTTGAGTGAATCAACCCCACTTTCATTCTGGTCCAACTTGATGGTTTGTACAGCAACCATATTTTTGCTTGCTCTTTTGCCCCTGATTCTTTCTCCTCCTTATAGCACTCCTTACCAGACCCCTTTGTCCAGGAGGATGGGCTCATTGGAATATTTTTGGTTCATGAAATAATGCCATTTACCTCCTGTCCAGAATTGAAGTTCTGCAAAACTTGCACTAACAAGTTTGTGCTTTTTACAAACTAACCTCACCCCACTCTTATGCATCTAAAGAGACCCCAATAGGGAAGATTTGGCCACTCCAAGAAATGCCTAGGTGCTTGTGGCATTTTGTCAAACACCTTGAGTGCATGAACAGCTTTGACATGACTTTTGTCATTGCACTGTGACCTTGCACCTCTGGGAAAACTAACCTGTCCACTAAGCCTCTAGATGACTTTAACCTAGGTCTATTAAACCCCAACCTCACCCTAGACCTCTAGCATGCCCTGGCATTTTGTCGAGCACGTCCCGTGCGTGCTCTGGCACGAGCAGAGCACGCGTTTTGCGCGTGCCACGCCCGAGCCGCCGCGTCGTGCCCCTGGTTTTTCCCTCACTGCAGAGCCATGCCACACACACTCTCTCTCACCAGAACACACCAAGCAGCCCCTCGCCACGTCTCCGGCAAGCCAGGAGCTAGCCGCCACGGCCGCCCGATAGCCCCTGCTCAGGTCGGCACCGCCCGAGCCTCTCCCGCTCGCCACCTGCCCCCTGGAGCAACGCGAGCTCATCCACAAGCGTGTCCCCTAGCGCTTGTCGCTGCCACGTCCTCCTGCAGCAACAGAGAGGCGGTTCGCCGGCGATCCTATCCACGGTCGCCGCGAACCGACATGGCCACGCTATATAAGAGGCCCCCGAGCACGTCCCGCACCCCAGGCAGCCTCAAAGCACTCCCCTAGTTTCCCCGTGGCAGCCAATCGACCCGGGGAGGTCTTCTTCCCCATCTCCGGCAACCGCATGCGCCGCCACTGTCCCGGCCATTCTGGCGCCACCAGGGCCTCCCCCTCTCCACTCACTGCACCAACAACATCCTGCAGCACCCACGAGTCCACCCCCCTGCTCGATTTTGGTCAGGGACCGCCGGAGCCAAAAGTCCACTCTGCCCGACGGCCACCGTCCGCTCCAGAGCTCGCCGCCGGCAGCTCCGTCCACCCCAGAGACCAAAGCGACCACCGGAGTGACCGCTTCGACCCCCTGAGCCCGCGGGTGACCTCTGTTTCTCGAACGGTGCCGCCGTTCGCTGGCGAGCATCGCCGGAGTCCCGCCCCCTCTCGGGCAGAGGAAGAGGGGGGAAGGTGGACTAGTCAAACCTGACCAGTGGGCCAGGCGGGCCCACTGTCAGTGACCCACGCACGGTCCACGCTGGATAAGTGGAGGCGTAAAGTCGGAATACGCCTTCGACGTGTATGTATATTCGAATCGTTTTCTTTTTTTGTTTTATTTTAAATAACAGAGTTTGACTAAAACTTTGATCGACCATAACTGTTAAAATATAACTCCAAATGAATTGATTCTTTTTCTTACCTCTCCCAAATATTGTCTAGTTTATTTTAAGAATTATTTCAAAAAAATTCAGACAACTTTTTGGTACTGTTTTTGAAACTATATATTGATTCAAAAATATTTTAAATAGGATTTTTTGGAGAGAAGAAAAAGCCTTCAAAGGTTTTGGAGTGCACCCTGCCTCCCCGCAACTTGAAGGCAAGCATCCTGAACCCCGGCATAATATTTTTGGTGTGTTAGTTGACACGGTTATAACACCACCTTACTTCGGAAAAACTCGTTATTTTATGTGGTGATATGATCATTTGCATGAATGTATATTAGTGATTTCCTTGCTGTTGGAAATGAGTATATTTGTGATGGTAATCATCCCCACGTGCCTTGCATGCATGCCAGAAAGGAATCCGGGAAAGCCTCGGCCTTGGGTAGGCGTGAGCTTGTCGCCGGTCTCCGTCGGGACGGTTATGTCCGGTATGGCATAGTAAGGTATAATGAGTGTTGATTGTGTTGGTTGAAATACATTTGTTATACATGTCGTGCAGGGAAATTATAAACCTCCTGAGTCGACCGTAGATCGAGTCTTGTTCCAGTAACCCCCATACTTGCCTCGTACTACCACTTGTCCCTGCCACAGGTAGGGTACGGTTCAGTAAGTCGTCAACCCCTTTCAAGCACACACCGTACAGAGAGGCCATGGTGGAAGATACCGGTTGTAGCCGGTAGGCAGGCCACCTGGTCCGGGGGCATGGGTGTTTCCGGTTGGGACCAAGAGGGGAGGCCACCCCTTAGAGCGCGCGATATAAATTTGATCCCATGCTACGCGAGGTTGTAACCTCCCCACTTAGAGTTTTGCTTGACAGGTGTCGTGGGTGATTCCAGACACCGGTGAGTTAAGCTGGTGTGTGCAAGTCAGGTGAGTTTTCAATTAAAAGACCGTAGACGGAATTAGTCTTGATGGACTAAAGGAATCCGTTACTCGTGGGTAAAGAGTACACCCTCTGCAGAGATAAATCTATTCGAATAGCCGTGTCCATGGTTAAGGACTACAGTCTGGGATGGGTCAAGTGTCGGTCTTAGTGTCGGTCTTTGGAGGAGAAATTGTTAAACCAGAACTTGGATTGTGACTTGTGACTTGTGATGATTATGATTATTATTATTATGGACTAACCCGTTATATCATTGAGTATCCCTGGGACGGTTCTACCTCCTGGATATTCATTGTGATTATTTATTTTATAAGCCCTTTATGTGGTGTCGCTGAGACGCCCGATTGTGGCAGTGCTTGTTATTTATTTACTTTATAAGCCCTTTATGTGGTGTCGCTGAGACGCCCGACTGTGGCATTGCTTGTTATTTATTTACTTTATAAGCCCTTTATGTGGTGTCGCTGAGACGCCCGACTATGGCATTGCTTGTTATTTATTTACTTTATAAACCCTTTATGTGGCGTTGCACAGACGCCCGACTGTGGCATTTTATTTCCACTCCATTATTGCATATTCATGTTGCACATAAATAACCTACTTGCATGCATAAAAGATTTTCTATTTATGACTGACGATGGGATCATAGAATATTTCAGTGCATGATTATCATTTATATTATCCCAGTGTTCATAATGTTTGCGAGTACATTCAAAGTACTCACTGGCTTGTCCCTGGCTATTGTCTTGGCCAGATTTCTTGCTGGGAGAGGAGCGTTGTGATGACAGCCCCGGAAACTAAGCAACGGTGATAGCAGCCTCGCGAAGATAGGAGTTAACCTGGTCAGCTATTCCTGTGGGAAATGGAGTCCCATAAACACTGATGATCCACAAACCGCTTCTGCCATCAACCACTAGAAACCATTTGTTGTACTCACAGGCCAGAATGGTCTTGTACTACATATTTTTTATTTTGCTTGGAATTCCTGTATCAAGTTGGTGCCTCATCAGCTAACAGTAATCCTGGGGCTGGTGAGCACAACGGCCATTTTCTGGAAATTAGTACCCGGAAAACCGGTCGTGACAACTACCAAATGTGAGTTTGGCTAAAGACTGTGCTTGCAGTGCTTGTATCAAAGGAAAGCTTCATGAAACAGCTCATGGACCCTCGACTATCATCTACTCGAAGAGGCCCTTGGAGCTCCTTCACATGGATCTCTTTGGTACTCCATCCTTAGAAAGTCTTGGTGGAAGAAAGTATTGCTTGGTAATTGTGGATGACTACTCAAGATATACATAGGTATACTTCTTGAAGAGGAAGAGTGAGACTCAACAAACCATCATCAACTTTTCAAATGAAGCCCAGTGTCAACATGAAGCAAAGATTCCGATGATTAGAAGTGAAAACGACATCGAGTTCAAAAACTATACCTTGGATGAGTTTCTTAGTGACGAGGGGATCAAGCACCAATATGACGCACCCTATACCCCTCAACAAAATGGTGTGGCGGAGAGGAAGAACCAGATATTGATGGACACGACAAGGAGCATGATGGAAGAGTTCAAATCTCCGTACAACTTTTGGGCTGAAGCCATCAACACCGCATGTCATGCATCCAATAGGCTCTACCTCCGCAAAGGCTTGAACAAGACTCCATATGAGATACTTACCGGCAACAAGCCCAACCTCAAGTACTTCCGGGTGTTCGGTTGTAAGTGTTTCATTCTCAAGAAAGGTGTTTGATTGCCTAAATTTGAACCTAGTGCTCAAGAGGGCATATTCATTGGTTATGCTAAAAACTCTCATGCTTACCGTGTCCTCAACAAGTCCACCGGACTCATTGAGGAGACGTGTAACATGGAGTTTGATGAAAATAACGGCTCCCAAGTGGAGCAAAGTGGTATTTTGGGATGTAGGTGATGAAATTCCTCCCCAAGCCATAAGAAGAATGGGGATTGGTCAAATACTCCCCATTGAGGAACCCCTTGTGGCTGAAGGAGAAGGACAATTCTCTACTCAAGTGGAGCCATCACCTACACTAGACCCACACGCTTCCGAAGAACAAAGTGAAGGCCCTCAACCCTATGAGCAAGATCAAGGACAAGATCAACCCTGTGGAGATGGTGATGCACCAAACGATGCCCAATATCAAGTTCATGCCTCCGAGCTCGCTCAAGATCAAGAGCAAGCTCAAGACAATGCTCAAGATCAAGACCAAACTCAAGACGGTGCTCAAGATGAGAAAGATGATCCTCAAATGCCCATAGAGGAACTTCTGGAGGGACGTGCCACTAAGGTGGCTTCCAAGCTCAAGCGTCAACAACATGTCATGGAGAAGGTGCTTGGGAGCTTGAGAAAAGGGGTAGCTACTCATAAACAATTATTAAACTTTTGTGAGCATCACGTGTTTGTTTCATGTGTTGAACCCCAAAAGGTACATGAGGCGCTCGATGATGAGGATTGGCTTGAAGCCATGCATGATGAACTCAACAACTTCGAGCGCAACCAAGTTTGGAAATTATTGCCAAGGCCAACGAAGGAACACAATGTCATTGGGACCAAATGGATCTTCAAGAACAAGCAAGATGCGAACGGTGTGGTTGTTCGAAACAAGGCAATATTGGTGGCACAAGGCTACTCCCAAGTCGAGGGTATTGACTATGGTGAAACCTTTGCCCCCGTTGCTCGTGTTGAATCTATTCACATGTTGCTTGCATATGCATCTCATCATGATTTTAAGTTGCAACAAATGGATGTGAAAAGTGCATTTATTAATGGTCCTTTGAATGAGTTGGTATATGTCAAACAACCTCCAAGATTCGAGGATCCCAAGCTCCCCAATCATGTATACAAACTCAAGAAGGTGCTCTATGGCCTTAAACAAGCCCCACGTGCGTGGTGTGGGCACCTTACCGAGTTGTTGCAAGATCGTGGGTTTGAAATTGGGAAAATTGATCCCACACTTTTTGCTAAGAGGGTCAAAGGGGATTTGTTCATATGCCAACTATATGTTGATGATATTATATTTGGTTCTCCTAACAGTTCTTCCAATGACGAGTTTGCCACACTAATGACCGAGAAGTTTGAGATGTCTATGATGGGAGAGTTGAAGTTCTTTCTTGGGTTCGAAGTCAAGCAAAGAAGAGAAGGGACTTTCATCAACCAAGACAAGTATACCCAAGGCATGCTCAAGAGATTCAAGCTAGATGATGTCAAGCCTGTCAAGTTCCCCATGCCCACCAAATGCAAGTTTGACAGTGATCCCAATGGTAAAGCGATGGATCAAAAGGTATATCGCTCCATGATTGGATCCTTGCTTTACCTTTGTGCATCTAGACCGGACATCATGTTGAGTGTGGGAATTTGTGCACGGTTTCAAGCCACACCTAAGGAAAGCCATTATATGGCGATCAACTGAATCTTTCGATGTTTGGCTCATACCCCAAACTTTGGCTTATGGTAGCCCAAAGGAGCAAGCTTTGATCTCATGGGTTACTCGGACTCGGATTGGGCGGGAAATTGTGTAGAAAGGAAGTCAACTTCCGGAGGGTGCCAATTCCTTGGTCGCTCTTTGGTGAGTTGGTCTTCGAAGAAGCAAAATTGTGTCTCTCTATTCCACCGAGGCCGAGTATGTAGCTGCCGCAAGTTGTTCTGTACAATTTCTATTGGATGAGGCAAACTTTAAAGGATTATAGTGTCACTTGTGACAAAGTGCCTCTTCTATGTGACAATGAAGGTGCTATCAAGATTTCTCACAATCCAGCGCAACATAGCAAGACAAAGCATATTGAGATTTGTCACCATTTCATTTGGGATCACATCAAGCGTGGAGATATTGAGATCATCTACATCAACACTCAAGAGCAACTAGCGGATATTTTCACCAAGCCCCTAGATGAAGCAAGATTTCGTGAGTTAAGGCATGAGCTAAATATATCATTGATTCGAGCAATGTGGCTTGAGTCTAGGCACACCCCCACCGCACTCATCATTCTATCTTGTTCTAGATGTAGGCAAGGACATAGGGGGAGTGTTGTTCTCTCAATAAACTCTCCCTCCCCCCATTATGCATAAATCGATCAAGTCTTTCACATTAGCCATTTTTATGGTACTTGTGCTTCAAAGATGAGTTTTGTTCATGGGCCCAAGGTTAAAATCTTCGCGGTGCCATACCTATTAACTCAAACATAGGTGGCTTCGGCCACTGCCCTCTCCTCGTGATCAACGGTTGTTATTGATCTTGAGGTCTCTATGTGTGTTTGAGACACTTCTTGTGTGCCTCTCTTTTTATTTGCTTTTGTGCTTGGGGTGTCTCTTCTGGTTGTTGCTATTCCTTGTCTTGTCTCTCTCTCTAGTTTTCTTGGTGTTCTCGTTTGCATAAGCCTGCCTTTTCTTTTCTGCTCATGCCTGTTTTTGCCCGCATGGTAGTACTGCTGAGCCTGCACGGTACTACCGCTTATTAGCGGTACTACCGTACGGTCCCACGGTACTACCACACGGTGAGTTTGAGCGGGGGTTATGAGTCGGGGCAGGGGGAGGTTTCTCTTCCCATACCCATTCACTCGCCCCTCTTCTCTCTCTTATCTCAGGCAATGAACAGGCAGTGGAGGGCTGCCGCCGAGCCCCTGCCTCCGAGCCGTCTTCCGCGTTTCCGTCTGGTGGGATCGATCCCCACCCTCTCCTCTTGCCATGGATGCCAGTATTGCCCCCTTTCTTCTCCTCTTTGGTTCTAGTTTTTGGATCTAGGCTTCAAGGCAATATCCGTTGCATTCTTTGATTTTTGGCTAAATCGGGGCATGAGTAGGACGTAGAAGACTGCTAGAGTAGGTAGATTGAAGGTTTAACCATGAAAATTTGAATTTGGCACCTCCGATACTACCAGATCTCTGCGTGGAAGTTGTAAGATCCGTTGACATCTGCTATGTCTTGAGCTTGCGTTGGTTTTCCTTGAAGAGGAAAGGGTGATGCATAGCGTAAGTATTTCCCTTAGTTTTTGAGAACAAGGTATCAATCCAGTAGGAGGCTCCTCAAAAGTCTCACGCACCTACACAAACAAACAAAGAACTTGCAACCAACACAATAAAGGGGTTGTCAATCCCTTCACGGCCACTTGCGAAAGTGAGATCTGATACAGATAGTATGATAAGATAGATATATTTTTGGTATTTTATAATATAGATGCAAAAAGTAAAGATGCAAATAAAAGTAGATTGAAAGCTTATATGATAAAAGATAGACCCGGGGGCCATAGGTTTCACTAGAAGCTTCTCTCAAGATAGCATAAGTATTATGGTGGGTGAACAAATTACTGTCGAGCAATTGATAGAAAAGCGAATAATTATGAGACTATCTAGGCATGATCATATATATAGGCATCATGTCTGTAACAAGTAGACCGACTCCTGCCTGCATCTACTACTATTACTCCACACATCGACCGACTCCTGCCTGCATCTAGAGTATTAAGTTCATAAAGAACAGAGTAACGCATTAAGCAAGATGACATGATGTAGAGGGATAAACTCAAGAAATATGATATAAACCCCATCTTTTTATCCTCGATGGCAACAATACAAAATGTGCCTTACTGCCCCTGCTGTCACTGGGAAAGGACACCACAAGATTGAACCCAAAGCTAAGCACTTCTCCCACGGCAAGAAAGATCAATCTAGTAGGCCAAACCAAACTGATAATTCGAAGAGACTTGCAAGGATAACACAATCATACATAAAAGAATTCAGAGAAGATTCAAATATTTCTCATAGATAAACTTGATCATAAACCCACAATTCATCGGATCTCGACAAACACACCGCAAAAAGAGTTTACATCGAATAGATCTCCACAAGAGAGGGGGAGAACATTGTATTGAGATCCAAAAAGAGAGAAGAAGCCATCTAGCTAATAACTATGGACCCGAAGGTATGTGGTAAACTACTCACAACTCATCGGAGGGGCTATGGTGTTGATGTAGAAGCCCTCCATGGTCGATTCCCCCTCTGGCGGAGCGCCGACGACGGCTCCAAGATGGGATCTCGCGGATACAGAAGGTTACGGCGGTGGAAATTGTTTTTCGTTGGCTCCCTGGATGTTTTCGGGGTACGTAGGTATATATAGGAGGAAGGAGTACGTCGGTGGCCACCTGTGGGGCCTAGGAGACAGGGGGCGCGCCCAGGAGGGGTGGGCGCGCCCTCCTATCTCCTGGAGGCCTCCTCTACTTCTTGACTTGCACTCCAAGTTCTCCGGATCACGTTCGTTCCAAAAATCACACTCCCGAAGGTTTCATTCCGTTTGGACTCCGTTTGATATTCCTTTTCTTCGAAATACTGAAATAGGCAAAAGAACAGCAATACGGGCTGGGCCTCCGGTTAGTAGGTTAGTCCCAAAAATGATATAAACGTGTAAAATAAAGCCCATAAACATCCAAAAGGGGTAATATAATAGCATGGAGCAATAAAAAATTATAGATATGTTGGAGACGTATCAAGCATCCCCAAGCTTAATTCCTGCTCGTCGTTGAGTAGGTAAATGATAAAAACAGAATTTTTGATGTGGAATGCTACCTAGCATAATTCTCAATGTAATTTTCTTTATTGTGGCATGAATGTTCAGATCCAAATGATTCAAAATAAAAGTTCATATTGATGAAAGAAATAGTAACACTTCAAGCATAATAATCAAAGCAATCATGTCTTCTCAAAATAACATGGCTAAAGAAAGTTCATCCCTACAAAATCATATAGTTAGGCTATGCTTCATTTTCATCACATAAAGATGTTCCCAAATTCTACAGCCCCGATGGCAAGCCAAGCAATTGTTTCATACTTAAATAATCTCAAACTTTTTCAACCTTCACGCAATACATGAGCGTGAGCCATGGATATAGCACTATGGGTGGAATAGAATATGATTATGGGGATTGTGTGGAGAATACAAAAAAAAAGAGAAAGTCTCACATTGACGAGGATAATCAATGGGCTATGGAGATGCCCATCAATTGATGTTAATATGAGGAGTAGGGATTGCCATGCAATGGATGCACTAGAGCTATAAATGAATGCTCAACAAAATAAAACTAGTGGGTGTGCATCCAACTTGCTTGCTCACGAAGAGCTAGGGCATTTGAGGAAGCCCATCGTAGGAATATACAAGCCAAGTTCTATAATGAAAAATTCCCACTAGTATATGAAAGTGACAACATATGAGACTCTCTATATGAAAAACATGGTGCTACTTTGAAGCACAATATATGAGACTCACTACATGGAGAACAAGGTGCAACTTTGAAGCACAAGTGTGGAAAAAGAGATAGTAACATTGCCCTTTTCATTTATTTTCTTTTTTTTCTTTTTTTTTCAATTTTTTCATTTTTTGGGCCTTTTTTTCTTTGGCCTTTCTTTTTCTTTTCTTTTTGGGCAATGCTCTAATAATGATGATCATCACATTTCTATTGATTACAACATATGAATTACAACTCGAAAACAGCACAAGATATGACTCTATATGAATGCCTCCGGCGGTGTACCGGATGGTGCAATGAATCAAGAGTGACATGTATGAAAATTATGCATGGTGGCTTTGCCACAAATATGATGTCAACTACATGATCATGCAATGGCAATATGACAAAAGTAATGTATGTCATGATGATGAACGGAACGGTGGGAAGTTGCATGGCAATATATCTCAGAATGACTATGGAAATGCCATAATAGGTAGGTATGGTGGCTGTTTTGAGGAATATATAAGGAGGTTTATGTGTGATAGAGCGTATCATATCACGGGGTTTGGATGCACCGGCGAAGTTTGCACCAACTCTCAAGGTGAGAAAGGGCAATGCACGGTACCGAAGAGGCTAGCAATGGCGGAAAGGTAAAAGTGCGTATAATCCATGGACTCAACATTAGTCAAAAGAACTCATATACTTATTGCAAAAATTTAGAAGTCATCAAAAACCAAGCACTACGCGCATGCTCCTAGAGGGATATATTGGTAGGAAAAGACCATCGCTCGTCCCCGAACGCCACTCATAAGGATGCACAAGCCAGGTACACTTCATGTTTCAAATTTGTTACACAACTCTAACCATACGTGCATGCTATGAGACTTGCTAACTTTAACACAAGCATTCTTTAAATTCATAATCACCCAACTAGCATGACTTTAATATCACTACCTCCATATCTCAAAACAATTATCAAGTATCAAATTGATCATAGCATCCAATTCACTTCCTATGTTAGTTTTTATTATACCCAACTTTGATGCCTACCATTCTAGGACCAATTTTATAACCATAGAAAATACCATGCTGTTCTAAAAGACTCTCAAAATAACATAAGTGAAGCATGAGAGACTAGCAATTTCTACAAAATTAAGCCACTGCCGTGCTCTAAAAGATATAAGTGAAGCACCAGAGCCAAAACTATCAAGCTCAAAAGATATATGTGAAGCACATAGCAAATTCTAATCAAGTGGGATTCTCCCAAAATGTGTGTACAGAAAGGATGATTGTGGTAAACTAAAAATCAAATACTAATATAATACATGATGCTCCAAGCAAAACACATATCATGTGGCGAATAAAAATATAGCTCCAAGTAAAGTTACCAATGAACAAAGACGAAAGAGGGGATGCCTTCCCGGGGCATCCCCAAGCTTAGGCTTTTAGCTATCCTTGAATATCCTTGGGTTCCATGGGCATCCCCAAGCTTAGGCTCTTTCCACTCCTTATTCCATAGTCCATCAAAGCTTTACCCAAAACTTGAAAACTTCACAACACAAACTCAATAGGAAATCTTATAAGCTCCGTTAGTGAAAGAAAACAAAACCACCACATAAGGTACTGTAATGAAATCATTCTTTATTTATTTTGTTGTTAAACCTACTGTATTCCAACTTCTCTATGGTTCATACCACTTAATACTAACCATAGATGCATCAAAATAAGCAAACAACACACGAAAAACAGAATCTGTCAAAAACAGAACAGTCTGTAGTAATCTGTAACTAACGCAAACTTCTGGAACTCTAAAAATCCTACGAAAATAGTAAATCCTGGAAAATTTGTCTATTGATCAGCAGCAAAAATAATAAAGGCAAAATCACGTTTCTGTGGTTTAACAAAACTAATTCCGTGCGCGCAAAGTTTCTGTTTTTCAGCAGAATCCAATCAACTATCATCATAGGTAATCCTATAGGTTCTACTTGGCACAAACACTAATTAAAAGATAAAAACACATCTAAACAGGAGGTAGATGCAAATTTATTACTAAACAGAAACAAAAACAAAAAACACAAAGAAAATTGGGTTGCCTCCCAACTAGCGCTATCGTTTAACGCCCCTAGCTAGGCATAAAAGCGAAGATAGATCTAAGTAGTGCCATCTTTGGCACTAAATTCATAAGTAGCTCGCATGATAGATTCATAAGGTAATTTGACTTTCTTTCTTGGAAAGTGCTCCATGCCTTTTTTTAATGGAAATTGGAATCTAATATTCCCTTCCTTCATATCAATAATCGCGCCAATCGTTCTAAGGAAAGGTCTACCAAGAATAATAGGGCAAGAAAGATTGCAATCTATATCAAGAACGATAAAATCTACGGGCACCAAATTTCTATTTGCGACAATGAGAACATCATTGATCCTTCACATTAGCTTTTTAATGGTGGAATCCGCAAGGTGCAAATTTAAAGAGCAATCATCAAGATTATGGAAACCTAGAATATCACATAAAGTTTTCGGAATCGTGGAAACACTAGCACCCAAATCACACAAAGCAAAACACTCATGATCTTTAATTCTAATCTTTATAGTAGGTTCCCACTCATCATTAAGTTTTCTAGGTATAGAAACTTCCAAATTAAGTTTTTCATCATAAGATTGCATCAAGGCATCAATGATATGTTTGGTAAAAGCTTTATTTTGACTATAAGCATGAGGAGAATTAACAACGGATTGCAACAAGGAAACACAACCTTCTAAAGAACAATTATCTGAAGGAAATATGCCCTAGAGGCAATAATAAATTTATTATTTATTTCCTTATATCATGATAAATGTTTATTATTCATGCTAGAATTGTATTAACCGGAAACTTGATACATGTGTGAATACATACACAAACTTAATGTCACAAGTATGCCTCTACTTGACTAGCTCATTAATCAAAGATGGTTATGTTTCCTAACCATAGACATGAGTTGTCATTTGATTAACGGGACCACATCATTAGGAGAATGATGTGATTGACATGACCCATTCCGTTAGCTTAGCACTTGATCGTTTAGTATGTTGCTATTGCTTTCTTCATGACTTATACATGTTCCTACAACTATGAGATTATGCAACCCCCGTTTACCGGAGGAACACTTTGTGTGTTACCAAACATCACAACGTAACTGGGTGATTATAAAGGAGCTCTACAGGTGTCTCCAAAGGTACATGTTGAGTTGGCATATTTCGAGATTAGGTTTTGTCACTCCGATTGTCGGAGAGGTATCTCTGGGCCCTCTCGGTAATGCACATCACTATAAGCCTTGCAAGCAATGTAACTAACGAGTTACAGAATGATGCATTACGTAACGAGTAAAGAGACTTGCCGGTAACGAGATTGAGCTAGGTATTGGGATACCAACGATCAAATCTCGGGCAAGTAACATACCGATGACAAAGGGAACAACGTATGTTGTTGTGCGGTTTTGACCAATAAAGATCTTCGTAGAATATGTAGGAGCCAATATGAGCATCCAAGTTCCGCTATTGGTTATTGACCGGAAACGAGTCTCGGTCATGTCTACATAGTTCTCGAACCCGTAGGGTCCGCACGCTTAAGGTTTTGTTCATAGTTTTATTACGAGTTTATGAGTTTTGATGTACCGAAGATTGTTCGGAGTCCCGGATATGATCATGGACTTGACGAGGAGTCTCGAAATGGTTGAGACATAAAGATCGATATATTGGACGACTATATTCGGACACCGGAAAGGTTCCGGGTGAGATTGGGACAATACCGGAGCTCCGGGAGGTTATCGGAACCCCCCGGGAGGTATATGGGCCTTATTGGGCCTTAGTGGAAAGGAGGGGAAAGGAGCAAATGAGGGGGCACCCCCCCAAGCCCAATCCGAATTGGGAAGGGGGCCGGCCCACCCTTTCCTTCTTCCCTCCCTCCTCTTCCTTCCCTCTCCCTCTCCTAATAGGAGAGGGGGGAGTCCTACTCCCAGTGGGGGTTGGACTCCTCCCCTAGGGCGCGCTACCCCCCTTGGCCGACCCCTCCTCCACTCCTTTATATACGGGGGAGGGGGGCACCCCATAGACATAGCAATTGATCTCTTGATCTCTTAGCCGTGTGCGGTGCCCCCTCCACCATAGTTCTCCTCAGCGGTGCTTAGGCGAAGCCCTGCAACGGTAGAACATCAAGATCGTCACCACACCGTCGTGCTGACGGAACTCTTCCCCGACATTCTGCTGGATCGGAGTACGGGGGACGTCATCGAGCTGAACGTGTGCAAGAACTCAGAGGTGTCGTAGTTTTGGTGCTTGATCGGTCGGGCCGTGAAGACGTAAAACTACATCAACCGCGTTGTGCTAACGCTTCCGCTTTCGGTCTACGAGGGTACGTGGACAACACTCTCCCCTCTCGTTGCTATGCATCACCATGATCTTGCGTGTGCGTAGGAATTTTTTTGAAATTACTACGTTACCCAACAATGGCATCCGAGCCTCGTTTTATGCGTAGATGTTATATGCACGAGTAGAACACAAGTGAGTTGTGGGCGATACAAGTCATACTGCTTACCAGCATGTCATACTTTGGTTCAGCGGTATTGTTGGATGAAGCGGCCCGGACCGACATTACGCGTACGCTTACGCGAGACTGGTTTTATCGCCGTGCTTTGCACATAGGTGACTAGCGGGTGTCTGTTTCTCCAACTTTAGTTGAACCGAGTGTAGCTACGCCCGGTCCTTGCGAAGGTTAAAACAACACTAACTTGACGAACTATCGTTGTGGTTTTGATGCGTAGGTAAGAACGGTTCTTGCTCAGCCCGTAGCAGCCACGTAAAATTTGCAACAACAAAGTAGAGGACACCTAACTTGTTTTTGCAGGGCATGTTGTGATGTGATATGGCCAAGACATGATGCTATATTTTATTGTATGAGATGATCATGTTTTGTAACCGAGTTATCGGCAACTGGCAGGAGCCATATGGTTGTCGCTTTATTGTATGAAATGCAAGCGCCATGTAATTGCTTTACTTTATCACTATGCGGCAGCGATAGTCGTAGAAGCAACAGATGGCGAAACGACAACGATGCTACAGTGGAGATCAAGGTGTCGCGCCGGTGACGATGGTAATCACGACGGTGCTTCGGAGATGGAGATCACAAGCACAAGATGATGATGGCCATATCATATCACTTATATTGATTGCATGTGATGTTTATCCTTTATGCATCTTATCTTGCTTTGATTGACTGTAGCATTTTAAGATGATCTCTGACTAATTATCAAGAAGTGTTCTCCCTGAGTATGCACCATTGCGAAAGTTCTTCGTGCTGAGACACCACGTGATGATCGGGTGTGATAAGCTCTACATTCAAATACAACGGGTGCAAAACAGTTGCACACGCGGAATACTCAGGTTAAAGTTAACGTGCCTAGCATATACAGATATGGCCTCGGAACATGGAGACCGAAAGGCCGAGCATGAATCATATAGTAGATATGATCAACATAGTGATGTTCACCATTGAAAACTACTCCATCTCACGTGATGATCGGACATGGTTTAGGTTATTTGGATCACGTGATCACTTAGATGACTAGAGAGATGTCTATCTAAGTGGGAGTTCTTTAAGTAATATGATTAATTGAACTTAAATTTATCATGAACTTAGTACCTAATAGTATTTTGCTTGTCTATGTTTGTTGTAGATAGATGGCTTGTGCTGTTGTTCCGTTGAATTTTAATGCGTTCCTTGAGAAAGCTAAGTTGAAAGATGATGGTAGCAATTACACGGACTGGGTCCGTAACTTGAGGATTATCCTCATTGCCGCACAGAAGAATTACGTCCTGGAAGCACCGCTGGGTGCCAGGCCTGCTGCAGATGCAATTGACGACGTTAAGAACATCTGGCAGAGCAAAGCTGATGACTACTCGATAGTTCAGTGTGCCATGCTTTACGGCTTAGAACCGGGACTTCAACGATGTTTTGAACGTCATGGAGGATATGAGATGTTCTAGGAGTTAAAGTTAATATTTCAAGCAAATGCCCGGATTGAGAGATATGAAGTCTCCAATAAGTTCTATAGCTGCAAGATGGAGGAGAATAGTTCTGTCAGTGAACATATACTCAAAATGTCTGAGTATAATAATCACTTGATTCAACTGGGAGTTAATCTTCCCGATGATAGTGTCATAGACAGAATTCTTCAATCACTGCCACCAAGCTACAAAAGCTTCGTGATGAACTATAATATGCAAGGGATGGACAAGACTATTCCCGAGCTCTTCTCAATGCTAAAGGCTGCGGAGGTAGAAATCAAGAAGGAGCATCAAGTGTTGATGGTCAATAAGACCACCAGTTTCAAGAAAAAGGGTAAAGGGAAGAAGAAGGGGAACTTCAAGAAGAACAGCAAACAAGTTGCTGCTCAAGAGAAGAAACCCAAGTCTGGACCTAAGCCTGAAACTGAGTGCTTGTACTGCAAGCAGACTGGTCACTGGAAGCGGAACTGCCCCAAGTATCTGGTGGATAAGAAGGATGGCAAGGTGAACAAAGGTATATGTGATAAACATGTTATTGATGTGTACCTTACTAATGCTCGCAGTAGCACCTGGGTATTTGATACTGGTTCTGTTGCTAATATTTGCAACTCGAAACAGGGACTACGGATTAAGCGAAGATTGGCTAAGGACGAGGTGATGATGCACGTGGGAAATGGTTCCAAAGTCGATGTGATCGCGGTCGGCACGCTACCTCTACATCTACCTTTGAGATTAGTTTTAGACCTGAATAATTGTTATTTGGTGCCAGTGTTGAGCATGAATATTTTATCTGGATCTTGTTTGATGCGAGACGGTTATTCATTTAAATCTGAGAATAATGGTTGTTCTATTTATATGAGTAATATCTTTTATGGTCATGCACCCTTGAAGAGTGGTCTATTTTTATTAAATCTCGATAGTAGTGATACACATATTCATAATGTTGAAGCCAAAAGATGCAGAGTTGATAATGATAGTGCAACTTATTTGTGGCACTGCCGTTTAGGTCATATTGGTGTAAAGCGCATGAAGAAACTCCATACTAATGGACTTCTGGAATCACTTGATTATGAATCACTTGGTACTTGCAAACCGTGCCTCATGGGCAAGATGACTAAAACGCCGTTCTCCAGAACTATGGAGCGAGCAACTGATTTGTTGGAAATCATACATACTGATGTATGTGGTCCAATGAATATTGAGGCTCGCGGCGGGTATTGTTATTTTCTCACCTTCACAGATGATTTGAGCAGATATGGGTATATCTACTTGATGAAACACAAGTCTGAAACATTTGAAAAGTTCAAAGAATTTCAAAGTGAAGTGGAAAATCATTGTAACAAGAAAATAAAGTTTCTACGATCTGATCTTGGAGGAGAATATTTGAATTACGAGTTTGGTTTACATTTGAAGCAATGCGGAATAGTTACGCAACTCACGCCACCCGGAACACCACAAAGAAATGGTGTGTCCGAACATCGTAATCGTACTTTACTAGATATGGTGCGATCTATGATGTCTCTTGCTGATTTACCGCTATCGTTTTGGGGTTATGCTTTAGAGACGGCCACATTCACGTTAAATAGGGCACCATCAAAATCCATTGAGACGATGTCTTATGAACTGTGGTTTGGCAAGAAACCAAAGTTGTCATTTCTTAAAGTTTGGGGCTGCGATGCTTATGTGAAGAAACTTCAAACAGATAAGCTCGAACTCAAATCAGAGAAATGTGTCTTCATAGGATACCCAAAAGAGACTATTGGGTACACCTTCTATCACAGATCTGAGGGCAAGATTTTTGTTGCTAAATTCGGATCCTTTCTAGAGAAGGAAGTTTCTCTCGAAAGAAGTGAGTGGGAGGAAAGTAGAACTTGATGAGGTAACTGTACCTGCTCCCTTATTGGAAAGTAGTTAATCACAAGAACCGGTTCCTGTGACAACTACACCAATCAGTGAGGAAGCTAATGATATTGATCATGAAACTTCAGATCAAGTTACTAACGAACCTCGTAGGTAAACCAGAGTAAGATCCGCACCAGAGTGGTACGGTAATCCTATTCTGGAAGTCATGTTACTTGACCATGACGAACCTACGAACTATGAGGAAGCGATGATGAGCCCAGATTCCGCAAAATGGCTTGAGACCATGAAATCTGAGATGGGATACATGTATGAGAACAAAGTATGGACTTTGGTTGACTTGCCCGACGATCGGTGAGGGAGTCCTGGACTAGGGGGTGTCCGGATAGCCGAACTATCATCATTGGACGGACTCCAAGACTATGAAGATACACGATTGAAGACTTCGTCCCGTGTCCAGATGGGACTTTCCTTGGTGCAGAAGGCAAGCTTGGCAATACGGATATGTAGATCTCCTACCATTGTAACCGACTCTGTGTAACCCTAGCCCTCTCCGGTGTCTATATAAACCGGAGGGTTTTAGTCCATAGGACGAACAACAATCATACCATAGGCTAGATTCTAGGGTTTAGCCTCCTTGATCTCGTGGTAGATCCACTCTTGTACTACCCATATCATCAATATCAATCAAGCAGGAGTAGGGTTTTACCTCCATCGAGAGGGCCCGAACCTGGGTAAAAACATCGTGTCCCTTGTCTCCTGTTACCATCCGCCTAGACGCACAGTTCGGGACCCCCTACCCGAGATCCGCCGGTTTTGACACCGACATTGGTGCTTTCATTGAGAATTCCTCTGTGCTGTCGCAATCAGGAAGGATGCCTCTTCCCGTCTTTAAAGACGGCACCGTTGCCAAGGGAGCTTTGGCCACCGGCCAGACTATATGGCTAGGTGGTTTTCTTATGACCGCCTGTTCGACCACCGCTCCGACAATGACCTCTCGGGTGATCAAAAGTGATCTTCACATCAACTCGGAATTCGCCGAGCAGCTGGATCCAAGGGAGCTCTCCTCTATAAATGAGCTCTTGGATCGCATCGCCGCCCTGGGAGTCGCTACAGACTACGATCAGATTGGGCTTAAAACCGATCTAAGAGAGATTAACTCTCCCCAGGCTACCCACCACGTTGTCGTGGTAGAGGAACAACGCGGCGACTCTTCTTCTATATTAAAGACCAGTTATGTCCGGATTCCTGATCCCTCCATGCCGGATTCCCACGGAGGGACGGACGTCAATCAAGTACTGAACCTAAAGTCAGGCGGCGGACCAGATTCGTTGGACAACATCCAACAATCCAAGCTTCCAAATTCGGAAACTTTTCGGCCCTTGAGCCTCAGATTGGGCGGGGTTCCGTACTTAATTCCACCCGCCCACCCAAACACAAGCGATCTATCTCAAATCCGGCAAGAGCCCACTGAAACAGTACACCATTACTGGGCCAGATTCCTCCTGGCTATGGACAGGATAAAGGACTGCCGTGAGGAAAGCGCAATCTCAATTTTCTGCAACAATTGCACGGACAAGGGAATCATGAACGCCATAAGTTGTCGTGAAATTACACGCTTCGCCGACCTGGCGTCCATAGTACAAAAGTACTGTGCGATGGAGAGTGCCTAGAAAACCGAAACTAAGTTTTGGGACAATCCGGCTCCGAACACAACCCTAGTCCAAAACAAAAGGGTGCATCATGCTCAGGCACCTGGGACAGAAACCAAAAAGCAAAAACCCCCTAAAGGGGCATGGAACCGTACTGGAGGGATGGCTCAGCGGACCCTGTAAAATCCATATTACAGAGGGCGCCACTCCAACACATAGCCTTCGAGCATGTTGGATACTACGGCAGGTGGCCAAAAGTGGCGAAGAGCTTCTAGCCCCGGAGAACCAGCCCAACAGTACCAGTATGGTATTAACAGTCTTCAAGACTTTCGCATCAAATAATATGCGGAAACGAACACTCCGCAGCCTCGCTGAAGTCTACCAAGTCGCAACAATAAATCCATGGAGCGACCCGGCTATCACCTTCAACGCCAGCGACGAACCTAAATTCCGAACAGCCCGAGCACCAGCCGCATTGGTCCTCAGCCCAATAGTGGACGGCTTTCATCTTACCAAAGGTACTCATGGATGGCGGCAGCGGATTAATCCTCATCTACGAGGAAACCCTTCGAAAAATGGAAATAGACTGGAGCCGCATTGAGCGAAGCAGCACAACCTTTAGAGGAATAATCCCTAGTCGGGAAGCACGCTGCACAGGAAAAATTACACTAGATGTAGTGTTCGGCTCGCCGGACAACTACAGGTCCGAGGAGGTCATGTTCCAAGTGGACCCGTTCAGCAGCGGATATCACGCTTTATTAGGGCGAGAGGCATTCACAATTTTTCAAGCTATACCCCATTACGGGTACATGAAGCTTAAAATGCCCGGGCCCAACGGAATCATCACTCTTGTCAGTGATCCGGACATAGCACTCCGCGCCGAAAATAAGATAGCCGCACTAGCCCTAGAGGCACTATCCGAAGCCCTGGCGGCAGAGGAACTCACTGTGCTGCGCTCCACGGTGAACAGGGACGATGTGATACTCGATAAGAGATCCAAGTCCACCTCTTTTAAACCAGCGGACGAAATAGTCAAATTCCAAGTCCATCCAATGGACCCCACAAAAACGGCCTCCACTGGGGCACAATTAAACCCTGATGTAGACGCCGCACTACGAGAATTCCTTCGGGAAAATTGGGACATCTTTGCCTGGCACCCTTCAGATATGTCAGGAATCCCACGCAGGTTGGCAGAACACAGCCTAAACATCCTAAAAGGATTCAAGCCAGTCAAACAGGCTCTTCGGCGATTTTCCGAACCCAAAAGACAGGCAATGGGAGAGGAGCTAGCCAAACTATTAGAAGCCAGATTCATCAGAGACATAAAACATCCAGACTGGCTAGCAAACCTGGTAATGGTACCAAAAAAGGACAAATCCTGGCGCCTGTGTGTCGATTTTAAAGACCTTAACAAGGCTTGTCCAAAGGATCCTTTCCCCCTTCCCAGCATCGATCAAATCATCAATGCTACCGCAGGGCACAATTCATTGTGCTTCCTCGATGCATACTCCGGATACCATCAAATCAAGATGGCGGAAACAGACCAAGCCACAACGACATTCATTACTCCATACGGATCATTCTGCTTCAACACAATGCCCTTCAGGCTCAAAAACGCCGGCGCAACATATCAGCGCATGATTCAGACATGTCTGGCAACCCAGATTGGCAAAACAGTGGAGGCATACGTAGACGATGTGGTCGTCAAGACCAAACACGTTGAAACTCTAGTAGACGATTTGAGGCTCACATTCGACAACCTCCGAGCATATGACATTAAGCTCAACCTGGAAAAATGTGTTTTCGGCGTACCAGCCGGAAAGCTCTTGGGCTTCATTGTATCTGGTAGTGGAATTGAAGCAAACCCAGCCAAGATCCGAGCTCTGTCACAGTTGGATATCCCAAAAGACCTCAAACAAATACAAAAATTGACTGGATGTGTGGCGGCTCTAAGCTGCTTCATCTCCCGTTTGGGAGAAAAGGCGTTGCCCCTCTATCGCCTCCTTCGGCGCACCGAACACTTCGAATGGACGGATGTTGCCACGGCCAGACTCAAAGAAATAAAGGCCATATTGGCAACAAATCCGGTCCTGGCCGCGCCCAACTTGGGCGAACCAATGTTATTATATATCGCGGCAACACATCAAGTTGTAAGCGCGGTGCTCGTCGTCGAATGAGAAGCAGAAGGACACAAATTCCCTCTTCAAAAACCAGTGTACTACGTATCCACTGTCTTAACTCATGCAAGTCCCGGTATCCACATTATCAAAAGATAGCGTACGCGGTGTTCATGGCATCCCAGAAGCTGCGACACTACTTTCAAGAGTGTTTGATAACAGTGGCCTCCGAAGTACCTCTCAACGACATTATAAACAACCGCGACGCGATGGGCAGGATTGCAAAATGGGCCATTGAGCTCTTACCATTCGACATAACCTACAAACCACGGCGAGCTATAAAGTCGCAAGTTTTGGCCGACTTCATCGCTGAATGGACCGAAGCCGAACTCCCTAAAGAGTACGACGCATACTACAATTGGATCATGCATTTCGACGGCTCGAAAATGTTGGACTGCTTGGGGGCTGGCGTCGTATTGACGTCCCCAACCGGAGACAGTCCAATACGTACTTCAGATAATGTACACGGACTCCAACAATGCAGCCGAATACGAGGCCCTTCTACATGGTCTCCGGATGGCAATCTCCATGGGCATTCAATGCCTAGAGGTGAGCGGGGATTCAAACCTCGCAATATCCCAAGTAAATGGAGACTTTGACGCTAAGGATCCAAAAATGGCAGCCTATCGTAACGCCGTCTTAAAAATGTCAGCTCGGTTCGAAGGACTCGAATTCCACCATGTAGCCCAGGATAATAACCAGGCGGCCGACGTGTTGGCACGCATCGGCGCAAAGCGCGACACCGTCCCTCCAAACATCTTCCTGGAGCGGCTTTTTAAGCCATCCGTATTATGGGAAGAGGAGTCCGGAAACAACAACCCGGAACCAGCCGCACCGCCCAACACTGAACATTCTGACACAATCGATGGCTCAGCCAATGAAATAACACCTTCAGACCACGAAATAATGGCAGTCATTGCCCCGTGGACGGAACCATTCCTAGCCTACTTAATTAGGCAGGAACTTCCCGAAGACCAAAACGAGGCCCGCTTCATAGTACGGCGATCTAAAGCCTACAAGGTCCATGAGGGAGAGCTTTATAAGAAAAGCACAACCGGAGTCCTTCAAAGGTGCATCTCCGAAGAGGAAGGGCGAAATCTTCTGGCTGAAATTCATGCCGGACTCGGCGGGCACCACGCCACAGCCCGGGCCCTTGTGGGCAAGGCCTTCCGTATAGGATTTTATTGGCCGACTGCCCGGTCAGATGCTCAGGACTTAGTCCAACGTTGCGTCGGTTGCCAGCTCTTTGCTAATCAAAGCCACATGCCACCCACCGCCCTCAAAACTATACCCATCACCTGGCCGTTCGCGGTCTGGGGGCTTGACATGGTTGGACCCCTTAAAGGGGGAACCCACAAGCAAAAATACCTATTGGTCATGGTGCACAAATTCACCAAATGGATAGAGGCCAAGCTGGTTAAAACGGCCGAATCCGGACCTGTGATAGACTTCATATCTGGGGTAGTACACCGTTATGGCGTCCCCCACAGCATCATCACTGATAACAGCATGAACTTCACGGCTGACGAGGTTAAACTCTGGTGCAAAAATATGGGCATCAAGCTCGACTACACTTCAGTCTATCACCCTCAAACTAACGGTCAAGTCGAACGAGCAAATGGTCTAATCATGAGCGGCATTAAATCCAGGTTAGTGCGGTCCCTCATGGAATCTAACACGCACTGGGTGGAGGAGCACGACTCCGTCCTCTGGGGGCTGCGGACCACGCCAAATCGCACTACCGGATTCACACCATTCTTTATGGTATACGGCGCAGAGGCAGTTTTGTCCTGCGATATAATTCATGACTCACCTCGCGTGCGCATGTACGAGGAAAGAGAAGCCGAGTTGGATCGGCAGGACAGTTTGGACGCATTGGAGGAGGAGCGTGACGTCGCAAAGGCTCGTTCCACATTCTATCAGCAGCAGGCTCGAAGATATCAAAGCAGAGAAGTACGGGCCAAAACTTACAATGTTGGCGAACTAGTTCTACGCCTGCCGGACAAGAAAAAGGACAAACTCAAGCCCAAGTGGGAAGGTCCCTTCATCATCGATCAAGTCCTGACCGGTGGAGCATACCGTCTACGAAACACATCGAACAACCGACTCGAGCCGAACCCATGGAACGCAGCCCGCCTCCGAAGATTCTACGCCTAGCGCCGGAATCAGAGTTCGTCTCCTTCCTCCGTCCACATTTTAAACTTTAACTGTATTTTGTTTCTCTCTCCCTTCCTCCTTTTTTTCCGTAAAGCCTTTGTGGGCTGATCTACGCATTGTTCGCACACACTTGACGTGCTGCTCGCACTTATTATACCTGGGGGCTTCTTTAACAGAAGCTTATTTACACGGGCTTCATGCCCAACACATGCGTCACACTTCCGCATGTACCTTTTATTCACCATTATATGCATCGATATGACTTAAGTTTTGGCCAAGATGGGTTGCCTGGCTCCTGTGCTTACCCCTACGTTCCCGATTGTTCGGCTAGGAGATAAAGGGAGCACCTCTGCGATTGTTACTGCCGGGTCAGCCGGACGTGTACCTCAGACTGGGTGAAGCTGAAAGCTAGCGTTCTTAAGGGAATATTCGGTCGGTGACTTGAAAGATGATTTCTTACTTATTTATTTATTTACCCCCAGATGCTTTTCTGCTCTTTTCGCAGTCCGGACATGCACTTTAGGGCATGCCTCCCAGGGAAAGGAACCCCTAACGGAACTATTCTCCCTGGAAGATGTTTCTTACTAACCATGTAATATAACATAACTAGTTGGGCACTTGTCTGATAAAGCATTAATGACCCCTACGCCTGGTCTCCATGCATGCCCCGGTTCTTTCATAACCGTGAGGGTATCCGGACACACTCCGGACTGTCGGGTCCCGAGGTTGAAGCGAAAAGGTCCTCAAAGACAAACGATCTACAATCCGGCTAGAAGGCATTTTACATGTCATTTTAAAATTACATCGTCAAATTGACTGATTATACTCCTCTTCAATCCCATCTAACAGGTTGTCTAGTTTACAGTCTCGTTGGGAATACTTCGCGGCCAACTCTACTTGGCCGTACATTAAGCTCACAGGGATCACCTTCCCATCGGGCCCCACAGGTCCGACCTCAACCATGTGGTTTGGATCAGCCTTTGTGTACCGCGTCTTCACCATGGCCCAGGCCTCCCTGGTGCCTTGACGGCAGGCCGATATCTCCCACAGATGGAAGCGCTGCCGTGCTCCCTAAAGCTTCTCTGCAAGCCCTCCAAGACCCTCGGGTAGGGAGACGGACGGCCATAGGGCCTGGACGACGCCGCTCATCGCCTGCCGAACACGTTCGTGCAGTTGCAGCATCTCGGGAAGTAGATTACCGTCGAACCGGGCATTTCCTCTGCAGGACGACCTGTGAGCACACCTACAGACACATTTCTGTCAATCGACTTCCTCGTCAAACTCTTCTTTTCAAAAGAGTTTGCTCAAGCACTTACTGTAAATGCCGTGACGAAGCCGCCGACTCTCCTTCACGGAGTCAGACAGCTGGACCCGAACATCTTTCAGTTCTTCGCCCAGCTGGGTGTTGGCATCTTGGAGTTTGTTCCTCTCCTGCTGCACCCTCATAAGCACCTTCTCACCGGCCTTCAACTGGCGCAGTAGATGTTGCTTGTCCGGATCTAGTCCGGCACCATCCGCAATGTTATTGTCAGACTTATACACACGCCGCACTTCATAAACTACTTATCTTTTTGAAATATGTATTACCAGAGGGGGTCTCTGTGGCTCCCCCTGCGGCGGCTAGTGCGGCCTCAAGTTGGGCCTTGCACTCTTGAAGCTCCTGGGACAGGTGGGTATTCTTCTCCATAAGATCCTGCATAACAAATGATCCTTAAATCAGTTATTCTAACAATTTTAAGTCTCGGGGGCTACTAGCATATATAACTATTAAAATTCCTCACCCGTATGTCTTTCACATACTGCTCCGTGGCTCTGGTTAAACCATCTTGAGCGTCACGGAGGTGCGCGTCTCCCGCATTAAAGGCATTCAACGCCTCCGGGGAGAAACACGCGTCACGAAGAACTGTCCGGCGGCGCCTGTGATTCATGGCACTCTCCACCTCAGACCTGGTGGCGGACATCCTGTTGGCATCCTCCATTGGAGGAGCATCCGGCTCATGCCTTGTGTTCGCCTCCCCCTTCGGACCAGGTGTTGGAGCCTGGCTGGTGGAGGCTTGGTTGGCAACCTCTCCGGGCACAGTCCGGCGAGCGCTCTTTCTCCTGGAAAAGTCATGAGCGTTAATATACCTCCCAGGAATCTTTCCCTTAAATACGGTGGCGTGCCATACCGTTGCGGCGACGTTTCGATTCGCGCCGCACTCCTCTTCCGCCTGCTGGGCCAAACTGATCCTTGTTGGTCAGCCGCCGCAGGTTCGGCTTCCTGCCTTAAAGGCACCTCCTGCAAGGCACCGATGGTATACGGTGGTCAGAAATAAGCATGGATGGGTAATAATGTCAGGACTATGGTCACAGTTACCTGGGAAGCCGGAGATAAACCGGGGTAGTCGGCCGTAATGGCGACCAAAGCATTGTCCATGCTAAGTTGGTGGAACACCCCATCGATCAGCTCCACCTCTATGTCCGGATCCTCTTCGGAGGCCGGATCAAGGGATCATCCTAGATCCTCGGGCTGTGGAGTCAGGCTGTGTATGCCCTCTACGTCCCGGCGCAGTTCCTGTGTCGAAATCACAAAGTAAGACACTTAACTATGGAAATACGGATCGGATAGATAAACGTCCGCTTACCCAGCTCCGAGGGTTATTCATGGAGAATCCATTCAATGGACTCGCTCAGAGGAAGTCCTCTTTCTCCCCCTTGTACAAGCCGGACAGGATCTTCACCAGATCGGCAACCGATCCCGGCCCCTTGCGGCCATGACGGGTGGCGTCATTCTCCCCGTTGAAGTCCCACATGGGGTGGCCCCTATATTGGAGTGGCTGCACCCCTCGCATGATGCATGTGGCCATGACTCCAATCATGGTCAATCCAGAATGAGCCAGTAACCTTATCCGGCCCATCAGATATTGGACGCTCCTATCATTCTCCCGTTGAGGGCTCCGCGAGCGCCAACTCAGGCGTTTCTTCAGAGGAGCGTTGCTAAACTCCGGGAGGCCGATCCGAACTGGGTCCGGCAGTGGGGCGTCTTCCATATAAAACCATTCTGAAGGCCAGTCTTCGGACGCCTTCTTCGGGGTTCCGAATAGGTATCCGGTCCCGGCGATACGCCATATTTCGGCTCCGCCCACTTGATATATCGACCCCTCGTGAGAACGGGGTACGAGGCAAAACGATCTCTTCCACAGCGCAAAATGGGCCTCGATGCCCAAGAACAGCTCGCAAAGGGCTACAAAGCCCGCAATATGCAAGATGGAGGCAGGTGTAAGGTGGTGAAGCTGGAGCCCGTAGAACTCCAGGAGCCCCCGGAGAAACGGATGTATAGGAAATCCGAGTCCCCTTATTAGATAAGGGACGAAGCATACCCGCTCTCCTTTGGAGGGATTGGGGGCGCTCTCCGCCTGCTTCCCACCTTTGTAGGTGGCCAGTCCGGCTCGAACCGGAACCATGAAGGCTGGGGGAGGTATCCCGCCGCTTGGAGCATCACTAGCTCGCTGTGCGGGACTGAGCATCTCCTCCAATCTCCTGGCTGAGGGCTGGGAGCGCGAGAGGAGGAGCCGCGTCGACTGTCCATGATGGAGTGGATTTTTGTCAGAGGCGCTTCGATGAGTACTCGCGGAAGGAGGATGGTGTGGTTCGGATCTAGATCCTTGCCTCTCTTATAGGCAACTTACTCGCGCAGCTAGGGGGTAAAATGTAAAAATACCCTGGCTTTTCGCATTCATACGACACGTGGAAGAGGGCCATTATTGGACGTGGAAGCCAAGGAGCGCAACATTTATAAGGAAGCCGGACACTATTCGGCAAGTGCATGGAATTTGGAGGAGAACCCACCTTGCAATGCCGAAGACAATATACGCGCCGGACTCATCGTCATTGAAGCCTGGTTCGGGGGCTACTGAGGGAGTCCTGAACTAGGGGGTGTCCGGATAGCCGAACTATCATCATTGGCCGGACTCCAAGACTATGAAGATACAAGATTGAAGACTTCGTCCCGTGTCCGGATGGGACTTTCCTTGGCCTAGAAGGCAAGCTTGGCAATACGAATATGTAGATCTCCTACCATTGTAACTGACTCTGTATAACCCTAGCCCTCTCCGGTGTCTATACAAACCGGAGGGTTTTAGTCCATAGGACGAACAACAATCATACCATAGGCTAGCTTCTAGGGTTTAGCCTCCTTGATCTCGTGGTAGATCCACTCTTGTACTACCCATATCATCAATATCAATCAAGCAGGAGTAGGGTTTTACCTCCATCGAGAGGGCCCGAACCTGGGTAAAAACATCGTGTCACTTGTCTCCTGTTACCATCCGCCTAGACGCACAGTTCGGGACCCCCTACCCAAGATCCGCCGGTTTTGACACCGACAATCGGCAAGCCATCGAGAATAAATGGATCTTCAAGAAGAAGACTGATGCTGATGGTAATGTAACCGTCTACAAAGCTCGACTTGTTGCGAAAGGTTTTCGACAAGTTCAAGGGGTTGACTACGATGAGGCTTTCTCAACCGTAGCGATGCTTAAGTCTGTCCGAATTATATTAGCAATTGCTGCATTTTATGATTATGAAATATGGCAAATGGATGTCAAAACTGCATTCCTGAATGGATTTCTGGAAGAAGAGTTGTATATGATGCAACCGGAAGGTTTTGTCGATCCAATAGGTGCTAACAAAGTGTGCAAGCTCCAGAGATCCATTTATAGACCGGTGCAAGCCTCTCGGAGTTGGAATAAACGCTTTGATAGTGTGATCAAGGCATATGGTTTTATACAGACTTTTGGAGAAGCCTGTATTTACAAGAAAGTGAGTGGGAGCTCTGTAGCATTTCTGATATTATATGTAGATGACATATTGTTGATTGGAAATGATATAGAATTTCTGGATAGAATAAAGGGATACTTGAATAAAAGTTTTTCAATGAAAGAACTCGGTGAAGCTGCTTACATATTGGGCATCAAGATCTATAGAGATAGATCAAGACGCTTAATTGGACTTTCACAAAGCACATACCTTGATAAAGTTTTGAAAAAGTTCAAAATGGATCAGGCAAAGAAAGGGTTCTTGCCTGTATTACAAGGTGTGAAGTTGAGTTAGACTCAATGCCCGACCACAACAGAAGATAGACAGAAAATGAAAGATGTTCCCTATGCTTCAGCCATAGGCTCTATCATGTATGCAACGCTATGTACCAGACCTGACATATGCTTAGCAATAAGTTTGGCAGGGAGGTCCCAAAGTAATCCAGGAGTGGATCACTGGACAGCGGTCAAGAATATCCTGAAATACCTGAAAAGGACTAAGGATATTTTCTTGTTTATGGAGGTGACAAAGAGCTAGTCGTAAATGGTTACATCGATGCAAGCTTTGACACTGATCCGGACGATTCTAAATCGCAAACCGGATACGTGTTTATATTGAACAGTGGAGCTGTCAGTTGGTGCAGTTCTAAACAAAGCATCGTGGCGGGATCTACATGCGAAGTGGAGTACATAGCTGCTTCGGAAGCAACAAATGAAGGAGTCTGGATGAAGGAGTTCATTTTCAATCTAGGTGTCATACCTAGTGCATCGGGACCAATGAAGATCTTCTATGACAATACTGGTGCAATTGCCTTGGCAAAGGAATCCAGATTTCACAAGAGGACCAAACACATCAAGAGACGCTTCAATTCCATCCGGGACAAAGCCAGGTGGGAGACATAGAGATTTCCAAGATACATACGGATCTGAATGTTGCAGACCCGTTGACTAAGTCTCTTCCACGAGCAAAACATGATCAGCACCAAGACTTCATGGGTGTTAGAATCATTACTGTGTAATCTAGATTATTAACTCTAGTGCAAGTGGGAGACTGAAGGAAATATGCCCTAGAGGCAATAATAAAGTTATTACTTATTTCCTTATATCATGATAAATGTTTATTATTCATGCTAGAATTGTATTAACCGGAAACATGATACATGTGTGAATACATAGACAAACTTAATGTCACTAGGATGCCTCTACTTGACTAGCTCATTAATCAAAGATGGTTATGTTTCCTAACCATAGACATGAGTTGTCATTTGATTAACGGGATCACGTCATTAGGAGAATGATGTGATTGAAATGACCCATTCCGTTAGCTAAGCACTTGATCGTTTAGTATGTTGCTATTGCTTTCTTCATGACTTATACATGTTCCTACAACTATGAGATTATGCAACTCCCGTTTACCGAAGGACCACTTTGTGTGCTACCAAACGTCACAACGTAACCGGGTGATTGTAAAGGAGCTCTACAGGTGTCTCCAAAGGTACATGTTGAGTTGGCGTATTTCAAGATTAGGTTTTGTCACTCCGATTGTCGGAGAGGTATCTCTGGGCCCTCTCGGTAATGCACATCACTATAAGCCTTGCAAGCAATGTAACTAATGAGTTAGTTACAGAATGATGCATTACGTAACGAGTAAAGAGACTTGCCGGTAATGAGATTGAGCTAGGTATTTGGATACCGACGATCAAATCTCGGGCAAGTAACATACCGATGACAAAGGGAACAACGTATGTTGTTGTGCGGTTTTGACCGATAAAGATCTTCGTAGAATATGTAGGAGCCAATATGAGCATCCAGGTTCCGCTATTGGTTATTGACCGGAAACGAGTCTTGGTCATGTCTACATAGTTCTCGAACCCGTAGGGTCCGCACGCTTATGGTTTCGTTGATAGTTTTATTATGAGTTTATGAGTTTTGATGTACCGAAGATTGTTTGGAGTCCCGGATATGATCACGGACTTGACGAGGAGTCTCGAAATGGTCGAGACATAAAGATCGATATATTGGACGACTATATTTGGACACCGGAAAGGTTCCGGGTGAGATTGGGACAATACTGGAGCTCCGGGAGGTTATCGGAACCCCCCGGGAGGTATATGGGCCTTATTGGGCCTTAGTGGAAAGGAGGGGAAAGGTGCAAAGGAGGGGGCGCGCCCCCCAAGCCCAATCCAAATTGGGAAGGGGGCCGGCCCCCCTTTCCTTCTTCCCTCCCTCCTCTTCCTCCCCTCTCTCTCTCCTAATAGGAAAGGGGGGTGTCCTACTCCTGGTGGGGGTTGGACTCCCCCCTAGGGCGCGCCACCCCCCTTGGCCGGCCCCCTCCTCCACTCCTTTATATACGGGTGAGGGGGCACCCCATAGACACAACAATTGATCTCTTGATCTCTTAGCCGTGTGCGGTGCCCCCCTCCACCATAGTTCTCCTCGATGATATTGTAGCGGTGCTTAGGCGAAGCCTTGCAACGGTAGAACATCAAGATCGTCACCACGCCGTCGTGCTGACGGAACTCTTCCCCGACATTCTGCTGGATCGGAGTATGGGGGACGTCATCGAGCTGAACGTGTGCAATAACTCGGAGGCGCCGTAGTTTCGGTGCTTGATCGGTCAGGCCGTGAAGACGTACGAGTACATCAACCGCGTTGTGCTAACACTTCCACTTTCGGTCTACGAGGGTACGTGGACAACACTTTCCCTCTCGTTGCTATGCATCACCATGATCTTGCGTGTGCGTAGGAAATGTTTTGAAATTACTATGTTACCCAACATTATCATAATCAAATTCCTTGAAATCCGAGATAGTGGGTTCAATACTATTTAAAGTCATGACCTCTCCAATCCCACTTTTACCAAATTTAGCATCAAGATCTAAAAACTCCGAATTCTTGGGACGCCTTCTAACTAAAGTTGACTCATCTCCAGTCCCATTATTATCAAGATTCATATTGCAAAACAAAGATCTAATAGGAGACACATCAATAACTTTAAGATCTTCATCATTATTTTCATTTAACTTTTCTGGTTTGGCAGCCATCTTATTGATTAAGGTAGCTTGCTTATCAGAAATTTGGGCTATAGCATTCTCAAGTCAGGTAATTTGAGAGTTCACACCATAAAATTCTTTATTCATATCATCAAGCCCCTTATTCATAACCCCCAAAAAACCTTTTTGTTCTTTAAGCTCTTTTCTGAAGAAATTATTGTGCTCAAATTGCAAATTCATAAAGCTTCTAATATTTGATTCAATCTCTTCCAACCTTCTCAGAAGGAGGTCGGTACTCTTAGGCAAAGCCATAAGGACAAACATGCACAAAGGCAAACAGAAAAAGGGCAAGCGAAAAAGAGAGAGAGATTGGGAAAGAGAGGGCAAATAAAATGGCAAGGGTGAAGTGGGGGAGAGGAAACGAGAGGCAAATGGCAAATAATGTAAATGCGAGGGAGATGAGTTTGTGATGGGTACTTGGTACGTCTGGACTTGATCGAAGACCTCCTCGGCAATGGCGCCAGAAATCCTTCTTGCTACGTCTTGAGCTTGCGTTGGTTTACCTTGAAGAGGAAAGGGTGATGCAGCAATAGTAGCGTAAGTATTTCCCTCAGTTTTTGAGAACCAAGGTATCAATCCAGTAGATGGCTGCTCAAAAGTCTGACGCACCTACACAAAAATACAAAGAACTCGCAACCAACGCAATAAAGGGGTTGTCAATCCCTTCACGGCCACTTGCGAAAGTGAGATCTGATAGAGAGAGTATGATAAGATAGATATATTTTTGGTATTTTATAATATAGATGCAAAAAGTAAAGATGCAAATAAAAGTAGATCGAAAGCTTATATGATAAAAGAAAGACCCGGGGGCCATAGGTTTCACTAGAGGCTTCTCTCAGCATAAGTATTATGGTGGGTGAACAAATTACTGTCGAGCAATTGATAGAAAAGCAAATAATTATGAGATTATCTAGACATGATCATGTATATAGGCATCACGTCCATAACAAGTAGACCGACTCCTGCATACATCTACTACTATTACTCCACACGTCGATGACATGATGTAGAGGGATAAACTCAGGCAATATGACATAAACCCCATCTTTTATCCTCGATGGCAACAATACAATACGTGCCTTGCTGCCCCTGCTGTCACTGGGAAAGGACACCGCAAGATTGAACCCAAAGCTAAGCACTTCTCCCATGGCAAGAAAGATCAATCTAGTAGGCCAAACCAAACTGATAATTCGAAGAGACTTGCAAAGATAACTCAATCATACATAAAAGAATTTAGAGAAGATTTAAATATTTCTCATAGATAAACTTGATCATAAACCCACAATTCATCAGATCTCTACAAACACACCGCAAAAAGAGTTTACATCGAATAGATCTCCACAAGAGAGGGGGAGAACATTATATTGAGATCCAAAAAGAGAGAAGAAGCCATCTAATAACTATGGACCCGAAGGTCTGTGGTAAACTACTCACAACTCATCGGAGGGGCTATGGTGTTGATGTAGAAGACCTCCATGGTCGATTCCCCCTCCGGCGGAGCGCCGGCGAAGGCTCCAAGATGGGATCTCGCGGATACAGAAGGTTACGGTGGTGGAAATTGTTTTTCGTTGGATCCCTAGATGTTTTTGGGGTACGTAGGTATATATAGGAGGAATGAGTTGAAGGAAATATGCCCTAGAGGCAATAATAAGGTTATTATTTATTTCCTTATTTCATGATAAATGTTTATTATTCATGCTAGAATTGTATTAACCGGAAACATAATACATGTGTGAATACATAGACAAACATAGTGTCACTAGTATGCCTCTACTTGACTAGCTCGTTAATCAAAGATGGCTAAGTTTCCTAACCATAGACATGAGTTGTCATTTGATTAACGGGATCACATCATTAGGAGAATGATGTGATTGACTTGGCCCATTCCGTTAGCTTAGCACTTGATCATTTAGTATGTTGCTATTGTTTTCTTCATGACTTATACATGTTCCTATGGCTATGAGATTATGTAACTCCCACTTACCGGAGGAACACTTTGTGTGCTACCAAACATCACAACGTAACTGGGTGATTATAAAGATGCTCTACAGGTGTCTCCAAAGGTACTTGTTGAGTTGACGTATTTCGAGATTAGGATTTGTCACTCCGATTGTCGGAGAGGTATCTCTGGGCCCTCTCGGTAATGCACATCACTATAAGCCTTGCAAGCAATGTAGCTAATGAGTTACTTACGGGATGATGCATTACATAACGAGTAAAGAGACTTGCCGGTAACGAGATTGAACTAGGTATTGAGGTACCGACGATCGAATCTCGGGAAAGTAACATACCGATGACAAAGGGAACAATGTATGTTGTTATGCGGTTTGACCGATAAAGATCTTTGTAGAATATGTGGGAGCCAATATGAGCATCCAGGTTCCGCTATTGGTTATTAACCAAAGACGTGTCTCGGTCATGTCTACATTGTTCTCAAACCCGTAGGGTCCGCACGCTTAAAGTTCAATGACGGTTATATTATGAGTTTATGTGTTTTGATATACCGAAGGTAGTTCAGAGTCCCGGATGATATCGAGGACATGACGAGGAGTCTCGAAATGGTCGAGACATAAAGATCGATATATTGGAGGACTATATTCGGACATCGGAAAGGTTCCGAGTGATTCGGGTATTTTTCAGAGTACCGGAGAGTTACGGGAATTCGCCGGGGAGTATATTGGCCTCATTGGGCTTTAGGGGAAAGAGAGAGGAGAGGCTGGGCGCCCCCCGAAGGCCTAGTCCGAATTGTACTAGGGGGAGGGGCTGCTCCCCCTCCTTCCTTCTCTTCTCTCTCCCCTTTCCTTGACTCCTACTCCTACTACTTGGAGGGGGGGAATCCTAGTCCCGGTGGGAGTAGGACTCCTCCTAGGGTGCGCCATAGAGAGGGCCGGCCCTCCCCCTCCTCCACTCCTTTATATACGGTGAGGGGGGCACCCCTTGGAGACACAACAATTGATCATTGATCTCTTAGCCGTGTGCGGTGCCCCCTCCACCATAGTCCTCCTCGATAATATCGTAGCGGTGCATAGGCGAAGCCCTGTGTCGTTAGAACATCATCATCGTCACCACGCTGTCGTGCTGACGGAACTCTCCCTCAAAGCTCGGCTGGATTGGAGTTCGAGGGACGTCATCGAGCTTAACGTGTGCAAGAACTCGGAGGTGTCGTGCGTTCGGTGCTTGATCGGTCGGATCATGAAGAAGTATGACTACATCAACCGCGTTGTGCTAACGCTTCCGCTTTCGGTCTACAAGGTTACGTGGACACACTCTCCCCTCTCGTTGCTATGCATCACCATGATCTTGCATGTGCGTAGGAAATTTTTGAAATTACTACGTCCCCCAATAGGATTACGTCGGTGGCCGCCTGTGGGGCCCAGGAGACAGGGGGCGCGCCCTCCTATCTCTTGGAGGCCTCCTCTGCTTCTTGACTTGCACTCCAAGTTCTCCAAATCACGTTCGTTCCAAAAATCACGCTCCTGAAGGTTTCATTCTGTTTGGACTCTGTTTGATATTCCTTTTCTTCGAAATACTAAAATAGGAAAAAAAACCAGCAATACGGGCTGGGCCTCCGGTTAGTAGGTTAGTCCCAAAAATGATATAAACGTGTAAAATAAAGCCCATAAACATGCAAGAGGGGTAATATAATAGCATGTAGCAATCAAAAATTATAGATACGTTGGAGACGTATCAACATCCGCCTCGAGCGGTACTACCGCTTGTGGGTGATACAACCGGTAGGAGGTGCGGTACTACCGCGTAGAGCTGCCAACTTCAGCTTTTCCCCGTTCCACCTTCACTCTCGTGTCTCTCTTTTTCCTTGACTTATAATATTTGCCTCTTTTGTGTTCTTGTGTGTGTGTTCCAGGTGGTAGTAGCTCCGGGAATCTGGCTCCTCGCAAGAATCCTACTCGTACCCGAGGATCCAAGCGCTACCGTTCTACTAATGTTCCAGTGAGTGGCGCCATTCCAGTGAGTGGCACCCCGCCCATGCGTGGCTCCAATGATCTGCCAAGACAGAGAGTCAAGGTTATTGCTACAAAGAACAAGGGGACCAAGGGCGCTCATGAGATGTCTGCTCTGGAGTTCAGTACGGCTCATAAGCGCAATCCATATCGGGAGCCTCAGGCGCTTGTTCATCGCATGTTTTGGAATAGGTTTCAACAGTCTATCTTCCATGATGTGTTTAAGGCAAAGAAGAATCTGTTTGTGAAAGTCAAGCCTGTTGATCTCTCTCACATGGAGAGGGACTTGCCATACTTTGGAGCCGCTTTGGAGAGGTGCGAAGAACTTGATATCAAGAGGATCATTTCTTCCAACAAAGACTTCGATGCGGAGCTTGTGGCCCAGTTTTATGCCACAGTGCATGATGACCCACAAGTGTAGGGGATCTATCATAGTCCTTTCGATAAGTAAGAGTGTCGAACCCAATGAGGAGCAAAAGGAAATGACAAGCGGTTTTCAGTAAGGTATTCTCTGCAAGCACTGAAATTGTGGGTAACAGATAGTTTTGTGATAAGATAATTTGTAACAGGTAACAAGCAATAAAAGTAAATAAGGTGCAGCAAGGTGGCCCAATCCTTTTTGTAGCAAAGGACAAGCCTGGACAAGTTCTTATAATGAGAAAAACTCTCCCGAGGACACATGGGAATTATCGTCAAGCTAGTTTTCATCACTCTCATATGATTCGCGTTCGTTACTTTGGTAATTTGATATGTGGGTGGACCGGTGCTTGGGTACTGCCCTTTCTTGGACAAGCATCCCACTTATGATTAACCCCTATTGCAATCATCCGCAACTACAAAAGAAGTATTAAGGTAAACCTAACCATAGCATGAAACATATGGATCCAAATCAGCCCCTTACGAAGCAACTTATAAATTAGGGTTTAAGCTTCTGTCACTCTAGCAACCCATCATCTACTTATTACTTCCCAATGCCTTCCTCTAGGCCCAAATAATGGTGAAGTGTCATGTAGTCGACATTCACATAACACCACTAGAGGAGAGACAACATACATCTAGTCAAAATATCGAACGAATACCAAATTCACATGACTACTAATACCAAGACTTCACCCATGTCCTCAGGAACAAACGTAACTACTCATAAAGCATATTCATGTTCATAATCAGAGGGGGTATTAATATGCATTAAGGATCTAAACATATGATCTTCCACCAAATAAACCAGCTAGCATCAACTACAAGGAGTAATCAACACTACTAGCAACCCACAGGTACCAATCTGAGGTTTTGGATACAAAGATTGGATACAAGAGATGAACTAGGGTTTGAGAGGAGATGGTGCTAGTAAATATGTTGATGGATATTGACCCCCTCCCAACGAGAGGATCGATGGTGATGACGATGGTGATGATTTCCCCCTCCCGGAGGGAAGTTTCCCCGGCAAAACAGCTTCGCCGGAGCCCTAGATTGGTTCCGCCAAGGTTCCACCTCGTGGCGGCGGAGTTTCGTCCTGTGAGCTTGCTTATGATTTTTTCGAGGGTAAAAGACTTCATATAGTAGAAGATGGGCATCGGAGGGCTGCCAGGTGGCCCACGAGGCAGGGGGCGCGCCCAGGGGGTAGGGCGCGCCCCCACCCATGTGGACGGTGGGTGGTCTCCCTCGGGTATTTCTTCCGCTGAATATTTATCATTAATTCCAAAAATGACTTTCGTGGAGTCTCAGGACTTTTGGAGCTGTGCAGAATAGGTCTCCAATATTTGCTCCTTTTCCAGCCCAGAATCCCAGCTACCGGCATTCTCCCTCTTCATGTAAACCTTGTAAAAATAAGAGAGAATGGACATAAGTATTGTGACATAACATGTAATGACAGCCCATAATGCAATAAATATTGATATAAAAGCATGATGCAAAATGGACGTATCAACTCCCCCAAGCTTAGACCTCGCTTGTCCTCAAGCGAAAGCCGAAATCGAAAAATATGTCCACATATTTAGAGATAGAGGTGTCGATAAAAATAAAATACGGACATGAGGGCGTCATGATCATTCTTATAACAGCAACACATATATATTTTGTCATATGATTTCTTATGCTCAAGTAACAATCTATTCACAATATCAAGTATGATTCAGAAACTTCATTGAGAACCAACAAACTATAATCTCAGTCATTGAAGCAATTGCAATTTATCATAACATCAGAAAGAGTCAATAATAGAGCTTTTCAGCAAGTCCACATACTCAACTATCATTTAGTCTTTCACAATTGCTAACACTCACGCAATACTTATGGTTATGGAGTTTTAATCGGACACAGAGAAAGATAGGGGCTTATTGTGTTGCCTCCCAACCTTTTACCTCAAGGGTAATGTCAACAATAATAGTTCATGCGAACTTACATCCAATTGGATATATATATATATATATATATATATATATATATATATATATATATATATATATATATATATATATATATATCAGGATCTTTCCAACACGAGGTGCTTGCCAAAGGATAAAATATAAAAAGGAAAGGTGAATATCACCTTGACTCTTGCAGAAAGTATAAGACATAAAGTAAAAGATAGGCCCTTCGCAGAGGGAAGCAGAGGTTGTCATGTGCTTTTATGGTTGGATGCATGAAATCTTAATGCAAAAGAACGTCACTTTATATTGCCACTTGTGATATGAACCTTTATTATGCAGTCCGTCGCTTTTATAACTTCCATATCACAAGATCGTATAAAGCTTATTTTCTCCACACTAATAAGTCATACATATTTAGAGAGCAATTTTTATTGCATGCAACATGACAACTTACTTGAAGGATCTTACTCAATCCATAGGTAGGTATGGTGGACTCTCATGGCAAAACTGGGTTTAGGGATATTTGGAAGCACAAGTAGTATCTCTACTTGGTGCAAGAATTTGGCTAGCATGAGGGGGAAAGGCAAGCTCAACATGTTTGGAAGATCCATGACAATATACTTTAACTGAGATGTGAGAAAACATAACCCATTACGTTGTCTATCTTGTCCAACATCAACTCTTTAGCATGTCATACTTTAATGAGTGCTCACAATCATAAAAGATGTCCAAGATAGTGTATTTATATGTGAGAACCTCTCTTTCTTTATTACTTCCTATTAATTGCAACGATGACCAAAACTATGTTTGCCAACTCTCAACAACTTTTAATCATCATACTCTTTATATGTGAAGTCATTACTTGTCAGGACCCCGACTCAATGCCACATCGATCTAGCATGTAACACCTCATATCACTTTGCGGCCTCACGCACGGTATTCCCATGGGTGTCGCCTTACCTTTGCCCGGGACCGTTTGCGCCTGTTGGCACACGTATATGATAGTGTCGCTAGCATCCATATGATAAGGAGTCCAGGATGACATGGCTAGTCGTAAACCCAAAGTGGCACAAACTTACAGGGACAGGCATCCATGACCCATCATCGAACGTGTCGGTCATCAGCGAGTGAATCCAGGCTGTAGCACTGGGCTAGCAGGACTCCGGTGAACCGGGCTGTAGCGGGCTAACAGGACTCCGGTATTCATCGCGTGACATTTCCCCGAAGGGACAGACACAGGAACGAAGAAGGACACATGCCATCTAGCCTAAGTGTTCCGGAGCAGTAGCAAGCTACCATGGCTCAGTGGAAGCACTAGGAGACATTTCCCAGTAAGAGAGGCTACTAAGGATAAACAACTAGATAGTCAGATCCCACACATACCAAGCATTTCAATAATATACACACAATATGCTCGATATGTGCAAATACAACATGGCTCTACAACTCAAGTATTTTATTCAATAGGCTCCGAGGAGCGATATATTACAAACATGGGTCTCACGACCCAACATTCAGAGCATACAAGTCAAAGCACATGCGGAAGCTTAACATGTCTGAGTATAGACATCTACAAATGAAAAGGGCTGAGAAGCCTGACTAACTACTATATCCTTCCGAGGGCACAAGATCGTAGCTGAGGTAACAAGCTAAACGCCGAAGTCCACGCGGAACTACTAGCGAGACTAAAGTCTCTCTGCAAAAACATAAAATAGGCAAACCTGAGTACAAATGTACCCAGCAAGACTTACATTAGAACTAACTACATATGCATCATTATCAACAAAGGGGATGGTGGGGTTTAACTGCAGCAAGCCAGCTTTGACTCGGTGGCTATCCTGAACTACGACTACAAGTAACTCTTTTGAGGTGGCGCACACGAGTCCACATATTCACCATATGAATACACCACTATGGATCCGCTCCCGTCTCCCTACGAGAACGCCATCCATAGAACTCATGCTTATCTTGCGCATTTTAGAGTATCCACTTTCACTTGTCTATGAACTGTACAGGAAACCCAGAAGTCCTTTACCGCGGACACGTCTATTCGAATAGATAATGCTAACCCTGCAGGGGTGTACTTCTTCACACATGCTCTTGCCACTTACCGCCATGTACACCTCGTGTATCTCTGCAACCTTCAAGCGGAAGCCTGGCGAGGGAGTCGGCCACGACCTGACTAACCACACAAGTCTCTAGTCCAGGTTTATCGCCTATTCGGGTTCCATCTGTAAGGAGATCCGGCCGGGGTGTCGCTCACGGCCCCAAACGATGTGTGCAGGGTTCCCAAGCCCACCATCCGGGTGCCACTTGGTACACCGGGCCACTGTGCCTAGTCTGTCCCAAGCCCACCTGTACCGGGTGCCACTTGGTAGACTACTAACACTACCTACAAACACCAGAAACTAGTTGCAACTCCTGGACAGAGATCAGGTTGATTAATAAGTCGAGAGGGGCCGAGTTACCGGAACCCAATGTGTGGTAGTAGCTGCTCATGGATCACAAACATAGAACTCAGTTCCTGAGGACGTCTTCAATGAGACAACCCACCATGTACTCCTACATGGCCTCTCACCGCTACCTTTACCAAATCGTGTTCTCACACTTAGCTCACACACAATGGGACATGTTCACACACCTCCAATTCATCCCTGATGAATCAGACCTGACACAACTCTAAGCAATAGCAGGCATGACAAACAAGCATGAATGAGTAGGCACATCAGGGCTCAAACAACTCCTACTCATGCTAGTGGGTTTCATCTATTTACTGTGGCAATGACAGGTCATGCAGAGGATAAAGGGGTTCAACTACCGCAGCAAGTAACAGTTGTATCGTTGTTGTCCTAATGCAGTAAAATAGAGCAGGAGCGAGAAAGTGGGATTGTATCAAAATGAACAAGGGGGTTTTGCTTGCCTGGCACTTCTGAAGATATTATATTTCTTCATCGGTGTCATCGAAATCATCGTCGGAACCACATCTATCGAGAGGAGAGAAACACCGGCAAACAAGGAAGAACACAATCAATGCAATGCACAATATGATGCATGATCATGACATGGCAATATGCTGTGGTTTGAGCTAATGCAACTGGCAGCAAGTTAAATGGAGTTGGTTTGAACACAAGATTCAAATTCAAACTCCATATGTAGATTTTCATAAGCCATTATTTGATTTGCCCTAAACAGTGGTCATAAGTTGTTCTAACATGCATGAAAATGGTACAGATGGATAGATTGGATTTTTCTGATCATTTTTCATATATAACTTATTTCATTTGGAGTTACGGTTGAATTTCTATGATTTTTAGAAGTTTGTGGTATTTCCTGGAATTTCCTGTATAAAAATAAATCCAGAAAATACTTATGGCATCAGCATTGCGTCACTATGACGTCAGCGGTCAACGAGGCCGGTCCAGGTCAAACCTGGCCGGTGGGTCCCGCATGTCAGTGTAACACGGCAGGAGCAGAGGCTGACCAGTGGGGCCAGGTCAAAGCTGACTGGGCCGGTCAAAGCTGACAGCCTGGGCCCACTGGAGTTAATCAAATCCTAGTCAGAAACTAATCCAGGTTAATTAAGGGTTGTGGGGCCCGTCTATAAGTGAGCTAGGGGGTTAGTTAGTGGCGGTATTAGCGGGTGATTAGCCGCTAATGACGTGCCACGTCAGCTTCACCGGAGTATAACCGCCGGTGACGTCAACCGACGACGGAGGCACGCCGGGACGGCTGCTCCGGCACCCATTCGACACGCGGAGGGGTTCTACAGGGAGCTCGAGCTCGTGCGCATCCAATGGAGCAAGCCAGAGGAGCTAGGGTTAGCTGTGGCATCGGCAGCGGCAAGGGAGGCGGCGGCCGGAGTTCGGCCAACGGCGGGTTAGGCGATGCAGGGCGCTAGGGGAGGCGTTGGTGCGTGCTACGTGCTCCTGGTGACGTGTGGAGCATGGTGGTGTGCCCGTCTTCGAGCCACAGTGGCTCTGGCCACGACGGCGACGAGGCACGGCGGCGGCGAGCTTCGGCCGTGGTGGAAGACGGGGCTAGGGGATGGGAACGGAGGGGGCGAGCAAAGAGGAAGCAGCAGGAGCTCACAGGGAGAACGATGAGGTGGTCAGTGAGCTTGGGGGCATCTTCGGTGCTGCGAATCGAGCGGAGGCGATCGCCGGCCATGGCGATGAAGATGGCGGTGATGGCGTGGCTTCAGGGCATCCGGCGTTGCGTAGCTCAGCGAGGATGTCGAGGACGACGCGGCGGAGCTTCTAGACTTATCGGCAGGGCGAGGGGTGGTCGGTGGCCATGGTGGCAGCGAACGGCGGCGGTGGCGATGGTGGCGCTTGGGCACGAGGTGCAGAGCGAGAGAGAGGAGGGGATGAGGACGAGGAAGTGGGCCAGAGGGTCCGGGGTGATGCGTGGCGACGCATGGAGGCGTCCAGGGCGTCGGGGACGCAGGCAGCCAGGCAGGAGGTGGCTCGGGCGCGTGTGCACGCGCGGCGAGCATGCGCTCTGCCTACTGGCCTGGGGAGGAAGACGACAGGGGAGGTGGAGGTGGGCTGGGCCGGCACAGGCTACAGTGCTGAGCCAGCTGGGCTGCCAGGTGAGCGCCAGGTAAGTTCTCCCTCTCTCTCTGGTTTCTCCATTTTAATTTCTGTTTTCTATTATTCTATAATCTTTAGGGCTTTTCTAAATATACCTAGACCCTTTCAAAAATCACTAAACTGCACATGCCCACTGTATAGAATATATCCAACATGGAACATTTCAGTTTAGGAGTATTTGGACATTTAAAATATTTTATAGAGTTTAAATGTCCAAATTCAAATACTTATGATTTAATTCAGTGACCTTAGAATGACCTAGAAAATTCTGCACCATTTTTGTTAGAGGTTTAAGACCAAGGCAAAGATGATGAACATTTTAGAAGGGCATTTCAGGTTCATTGAAAATGATTTTATGTTGAACCTATTTGATTTGATCTGGTGCTAGGGTTTAATCAATCCCCATTTCAAGTTCATTTGAAAAGTTAAACATGATGCACACATGAAGGGCTAGCCTACTGCATACCAGGACCAGGGATGTGACAACTCGCCCCCACTAAACAAGAATCTCGTCCCGAGATTCAAGCATAGGGTGGAATGAAGGGGAAACGCAACTAATGCAATCTTCACGATCCAGGTTGCACTTCCAATGAACGTTGATTCAATCACCATCTTTGTCTTGTCGTCTTGCTCTGAGAACTCCAGCCAACATGACAACGAGAGGAGAAGGAGACTCTAGAAGGATCGATCTTCTCGAAGATCGAACAACTTAGGATCAACTCATGGAATGAGACATAGCAACATCACTCGAGCTGAGACACGAAACACACATCTAGAGGGATGGAGTGGAACAAATGATGAGGGTTCACTAGGTAGACAACAATTCCACACTTAAAAGGGTGGTGATCGGTTGTCAACATAGCGAGGAGTTGAGTTGCCATGATGCCACAGCGGGACATCCTGGAGGAGGGTGATTTGTAGGTTATTACCTTAAGTGGCAAAAAGAATTACCTTTGATATAGATATCATTGAAACTCTTCATACCAGCCTAAGGCAATTCTCGAGGGGTTCAGTAGAATGGCATACCCGGATTAGAATGGATGATGTGGATTACCTTGTTGAAAACAACACAAAGGATGATTTTAGTAGCTGGGGAGAAACTCAACAGTAGAGAGTGAATCCACTGTTTGAAAAGTTATAGCATAACCGGAGGGAACTAGGAGCAACCCCAGTTAGTGCCGATGATAACACCTAGTGTTTGTGCGTGCTCTCAATAACATGAGCATTTCCATATCCATCAAGGTCTTTCCAACATCCGTGACAAGGATGCTAACAACACAACATACTAACATGATGAATAGTGATGGACGATGCAGATGCAAAGGAAGATAACACCTTCTCAGATTTCACCTTAGCAAGGCCAAGGGACGAAATCTGAATGATCGACCGAGAGACATTTAGCACTCCGCTTCTAATGTTCTCCTTGATGTGCAAGTGCAACCCATTCATTGAAATGGTTTGGTAACTAGACCATCAAGTAAATGGTCGGACTTCGGGCGCATAAGAATCCATAAGGAACAATTAGGGAGGTAAATCCTGCAAAATCCTTAAGGGGATGTGGCCAACTTCTTCAATCAAGATACTACAATAATAGATATTCCGGCTGGGTGTGTCAGCCACGACATCCACTTTATCGGGTTACATAGTAACCAATATTATAGTTCTTGGGAAACGTTCCAACCATCATATCTGCCTGAGATTCAGATCTGGTTGGTGTCAGGATATTCCAGACTCATCAAGTCTAGAATGAAAAATGAAAGTTTGCAATACAAATCGACGAGATGACGTTGCGAGAATCTCGGGAGATGAACTATGATAGCAAGCTCCAAAACATTAGCTGGTTCTACTACACACATGTGAGCATGTTGCCCTAGACAGACATGGCCACGTAGTAGTCTTATAATAAAACACTATCGAGTTCAGGTGGGGAATCATCAACGAGGATAATGAAGTCTTGTGCATGAACTAGTATTCGCACAACAACTCATTTTCCCTTGAACAAATCAATCAGTGGCTTGGTGTGCTAGGAAACCCATATAGAATGGTGGCGGCCAACCTACCAAACCATAGAGTACTTCACACATGTGCATGACCAACTTGGGACGATTCCAGAGGAAGCAACAACAAGATTTCTCGAATTCATGGTGGCAGCTTGCATCGATTGCACGTGAACTTAGAGAAAGTCGCTACTTTCATCCAAACATATGTTTCATGAACGAAACATGAAGGCATTGTTTACAAAGTTTCCAACACTAGCTTAATGTTTAACACAAATCATGGGGGAGATAAGATGCTGCTGATGGGCTCAACAGCAACTCATCGGAATTTCCATATCACTGGACTTCCACCATTATGTGAACAATGTGATAGTATTGGTCAGACCAAAAGATGTAATGGTGTATGCTCGAGGAATCAACCACGAGTAAGACAACATTATGAATATCGTTGGTTCTAACTTGATTTGACGATGGCCCACACTCAAATCAAGGTTTGGGCAAGATGATAGGTTCAACAACTGATCACGAGGACCAATCAATGAAGAAATCATCTTTCTACAACAAACACACAAACACAAGATACCCCTTTGGAAATGAACTAAGTTAGACAAGCTTTTATCTTCCAACTCTCCAAGTTGTTGTTTAGCTTAACCAACTAGCTCAGGGTATCTGACGCAGATGCTTGGAGAAAGGGTGGTTTATAGGGAACCAACTTGATCACGAGCTCAACATAGCGGTCAGGTGACAACCAGGTAATACTTCCGAGAAGATCTTCGGAAAATTACGAACCACCGATATGTTACTAAGCTCGAGAACAACCTTGCTTTTCAGGGAAAGATGATATGATCAAAGGAGTGAGGGTTTGACAAAATCCTAACTCATCGATCAAAGGGTGCACCAACAAAAATGGACCAGGTACCATAATCAGTCCTAGGATGGTGATTCAATAACCAACATGCTAAGGATGAGAATATTGTCCAATAACTACCAAGCAACGGACTTGCTAGGAATATTGATTTCACACATCACAGTTCACTTGTCGGCATTCCGGTTACAACAACACGGGACCGAGGAATGAATAATGATGACGAGAAGTATCACTGCATCAAGAATTCATAAGAGGTGGTGCAATTCTCATGACATTCTTGACATAAAGATGGTAACACTCCAAGGTAGAACAGAGCAAAAGCTGGATTGGCATTTTGATCTGCGGAATACAACTACTTTGACCCAATCCTGGAAATGTATAAGGTACTAGAGTTTGTTTCTCCTAGTCATTCTGGAATAGAATGACTTGACGGACCACAAGAGTAATGGCATCGATGAACGAATGCACACATACTCTTGACTATCAATTGATAGACGAAGTCAGAAGATAACTAAAGAGGGACAACCCAACAGAACATATGATTTTCTGAGTTGTGGATGCATGGACTAGCATGTCGAACGAGTTCAACATATTTCTTCCAGATAAGCCATGTAGAAAGGTTGAACTGGCAGAGTCACAATATAGAAAGAAGAACTCATCAAGAGCACTCTAGTGGTGATCTTTTGGTTCAAGAACTTCTGCCATAAGCAGTTCATGGTATTTGGAAGAAGGATATACCACGGACCTCGAGGACTAACACAAAGGTTACTAATAATCTAAGGGAGCTAGCAATTACTGTCAACATGAAGTAAGTAGGGTGACTCTCGGGTTCAAAACCCAGGAATAGAATACCTACTAGCTAAATTGCATCACGGGATGCTTTCTAGAATGTTGGCCAGAATGATCACGCTGGAAAATATGGCTAAATTACTAGGTGATACTCTAGACACCTAGGGTCATAATAATAGCTCCAGCATAAATGTCGAGGCAATAGAGTACCTCAACTCACTGTTTAGTGTGGTTAATCTGGCCCAAAGGAACATCGGAATGGTAAGAAGGGATTGGCAAATGCATCAGACTATTTAGAAACCTAGGATGACTCGGATAGCATAACGGCTGTAAATGCTCAAAAGAATTTAGACATGCTACAAAAATGGTGGCATCGCCACTCAGAAGCACAATATCAAGGTTTCAAGATCAACAATTAACATACAGAGGTAATAGGAACTGAACCGAGGCTTAAGTCCAACAATTCTATAAGTCTACGGATTAGTAACACGTGATCCTGATAGAAAGAAGAGAAAGCCTAGTTCCTTAACCCCACAGGAAAGATAGGATGACTCAGATCAGAAGGCCATAAGGTATAAGGAGTAAAAAAGAGCCTTACGTTCCATCCCATAATCAATTCCCTTATATAACTAAAGAATTTCTAGACTCAACTTCGACCAGTTTGGCTTGGTAATCCTACAGGCAGTCAAGCTCTGATACCAAAGCTGTCAGGACCCCGACTCAATGCCACATCGATCTAGCATGTAACACCTCATATCAATTTGCGGCCTCATGCACGGTATTCCCACGGGTGTCGCCTTACCTTTGCCCGGGACCGTTTGCGCCTGTTGGCACACGTATATGATAGTGTCGCTAGCATCCATATGATATGGAGTCCGAGCTGACATGGCTAGTCGTAAACCCAAAGTGGCACAAACTTACAGGTACAGGCATCCATGACCCAGCATCGAACATGTCGGTCATCAGCGAGTGAATCCATGCTGTAACACTGGGCTAGCAGGACTCCGGTGAACCGGGCTGTAGCGGGCTAACAGGACTACGGTATTCATCGCGTGACATTTCCCCGAAGGGACAGACACAGGAACGAAGAAGGACACATGCCGGCCAGCCTAAGTGTTCCGGAGCAGTAGCAAGCTACCATGGCTCAGTGGAAGCACTAGGAGACATTTCCCAGTAAGAGAGGCTACTGAGGATAAACAACTAGATAGTCAGATCCCACACATACCAAGCATTTCAATAACATACACACAATATGCTCGATATGTGCAAATACAACATGGCTCTACCAAGCCTACCATCCGGGTGCCACTTGGTACACCGGGCCACTGTGCCTAGTCTGTCCCAAGCCCACCTGTACCGGGTGCCACTTGGTAGACTACTAACACTACCTACAAACACCAGAAACTAGTTGCAACTCCTGGACAGAGATCAGGTTGATGAATAAGTCGAGAGGGGCCAAGTTACCGGAACCCAATGTGTGGTAGTAGCTGTTCATGGATCACAAACACAGAACTCAGTTCCTGAGGACAGCTTCAATGAGACAACCCACCATGTACTCCTACATGGCCTCTCACCGCTACCTTTACCAAATCGTGTTCTCACACTTAGCTCACACACAGTGGGACATGTTCACACACCTCCAATTCATCCCTGATGAATCAGACCTGACACAACTCTAAGCAATAGCAGGCATGACAAACAAGCATGAATGAGTAGGCACATCAGGGCTCAAACAACTCCTACTCATGCTAGTGGGTTTCATCTATTTACTGTGGCAATGACAGGTCATGCAGTGGATAAAGGGGTTCAACTACCGCAACAAGTAACAGTTGTATCATTGTTGTCCTAATGCAGTAAAATAGAGCAGGAGCGAGAAAGTGGGATTGTATCAGAATAAACAAGGGGGTTTTGCTTGCCTGGCACTTCTGAAGATAGTATATTTCTTCATCGGTGTCATCGAACTCATTGTCGGAACCACATCTATCGAGAGGAGACAAACACCGGCAAACAAGGAAGAACACAATCAATGCAATGCACAATATGATGCATGATTATGACATGGCAATATGCTGTGGTTTGAGCTAATGCAACTGGCAGCAAGTTAAATGGAGTTGGTTTGAACACAAGATTCAAATTCAAACTCCATATGTAGATATTCATAAGCCATTATTTGATTTGCCCTAAACAATGGTCATGAGTTATTCTAACATGCATGAAAATGGTACAGATGGATAGATTGGATTTTTCTGATCATTTTTCATATATAACTTATTTCATTTGGAGTTACGGTTGAATTTCTATGATTTTTAGAAGTTTGTGGTATTTCCTGTATAAAAATAAATCCAGAAAATACTTATGGCATCAGCATTGCGTCACTATGACGTCAGCGGTCAATGAGGCCGGTCCAGGTCAAACCTGGCCGGTGGGTCCCGCATGTCAGTGTAACACGGCAGGAGCAGAGGCTGACTAGTGGGGCCAGGTCAAAGCTGACTGGGCCGGTCAAACCTGACAGCCTAGGCCCACTGGAGTTAATCAAATCCTAGTCAGAAACTAATCCAGGTTAATTAAGGGCTGTGGGGCCCGTCTATAAGTGAGCTAGGGGGTTAGTTAGTGGCGGTATTAGCGGGTGATTAGCCGCTAATGACGTGCCACGTCAGCTTCACCGGAGTATAACCGCCGGTGACGTCAACCGACGACGGAGGCACGCCGGGACGGCTGCTCCGGCGCCCATTCGACGCGCGGAGGGGTTCTACAGGGAGCTCGAGCTCGTGCGCATCCAATGGAGCAAGCCAAAGGAGCTAGGGTTAGCTGTGGCGTCGGCAGCGGCGAGGGATGCGGCAGCCGGAGTTCGGCCAACGGCGGGTTAGGCGATGCAGGGTGCTAGGGGAGGCGTTGGTGCGTGCTATGTGCTCCTGGTGAGGTGTGGAGCACGGTGGTGTGCCCGTCTTCGAGCCATAATGGCTCTAGCCACGACGGCGACTAGGCACGACGGCGGCGAGCTTCGGCCGTGGTGGAAGATGGAGCTAGGGGACGGGAACGAAGGGGGCGAGCAAAGAGGAAGCAGCAGGAGCTCACAGGGAGAACGATGAGGTGGTCAGCGAGCTTGGGGGCGTCTTCGGTGCTGCGAATCAAGCGACGGCGATCGCCGGCCATGGCGATGAAGATGGCGGTGATGGCGTGGCTTCAGGGCATCCGGCGTTGGGTAGCTCAGCGAGGAGGTCGAGGACGACGCGGTGGAGCTTCTGGACTCATCGGCAGGGCGAGGGGTGGTCGGTGGCCATGGTGGCAGCGAACGGCGGCGGTGGCGATGGTGGTGCTCGGGCACGAGGTGCAGAGCGAGAGAGAGGAGGGGATGAGGACGAGGAAGTGGGCGAGAGGGTCCAGGGTGATGCGTGGCGACGCATGGAGGCGTCCAGGGCGTCGGGATGCAGGCAGGTAGGCAGGAGGTGGCTCGGGCGTGTGTGCACGCGCGGCGAGCACGCGCTCTGCCTACTGGCCTGGGGAGGAAGACGACAGGGGAGGTGGAGGTGGGCTGGGCCGGCACAGGCTATAGTGCTGAGCCAGCTGGGCTGCCATGTGAGCACCAGGTAAGTTCTCTCTCTCTCTGGTTTCTCCATTTTAATTTCTGTTTTCTATTATTCTATAATCTTTAGGGCTTTTCTAAATATACCTAGACCCTTTCAAAAATCACTAAACTGCACATGCCCACTGTATAGAATATATCCAACATGGAACATTTCAGTTTAGGAGTATTTGGACATTTAAATTATTTTATAGAGTTTAAATGTCCAAATTCAAAGACTTATGATTTAATTCAGTGACCTTAGAATGACCTAGAAAATTGTGCACCATTTTTGTCAGAGGTTTAAGACCAAGGCAAAGATGATGAACATTTTAGAAGGGCATTTCAGGTTCATTGAAAATGATTTTATGTTGAACCTATTTGATTTGATCTGGTGCTAGGGTTTAATCAGTCCCCATTTCAAGTTCATTTGAAAAGTTAAACATGATGCACACATGAAGGGCTAGCCTACTGCATACCAGGACCAGGGATGTGACATTACTATTCATAAGATCAATATGGTCTCTTTTGTTTCTTTTTACTCTTTTATTTCCTCAATATCATAGCAAGATAGCAAAGCCCTTGAATCAACACTAATCTTTATTATATAGCTCACGGACTCGATTACATAGAGGGATCACAAAGCAAAACTCAAAACTAATTCATACCAAAACTTTATTCTACTAGATCAAGATATTACCAAAAGGATCGAACTAAGAAAAACTGTAAAGATAGGAGTGTGATGGTGATACGATACCGGGGCAACTCCCCCAAGCTTGGAAGTTGCCAAGGGGAGTGCCCATACCCATGTGTTTATGTCCACGGAGGTGGTGATGACCGAGTTGTTGGTGATGTAGGCTTACACCTCAATTTGCGCTTGAAGATGGAATTTTGCTCCCTTAGATCATCAATCTCCTGCTCAAGGCTTAATATCCTTTTGCATAGTTCATGTTTGTTTTCCTGCAAGAGACGAAAAGGAATAAACTCGATCTTTGGTTTCTTTGCTCTATTAGGGAGGCTTGACTTCTCAAACTCCACATGCATGTCCCCAGGTTGATGTAATGGGACTTCAACTTCATGTGAGCTCGTCTCCTCCTTTCCCTTAGGCTCGTAGTCTTCTTCTTCCTCAGTGTTCTAGCCAGAGTGCTCCACGTCTCCATAGACCTTAGGGTCCGCAAGGTAATCAGCCACATAGCTTTCTCCCTCCGAATCCTGGGATGACATATTGCTCTTATCTGCAGCAGAAACGGCTCAAAACAAAGACAGAAGATATTTGCATGAAACGGTGGTCAAAACCTTCGGGAGATTATATAATGAATTTTTACCGACCAAAAGAAGTATCATGCAAGAAAACGGAGTCCGGAGAGCACACGAGGTGCCCACGAGGCAGGGGGCGCGCCCTCCACCCTCGTGGATGCCTCGTGTCCTTCCCGGACTACTTCTTATTTTCCTATTTTCTTAAATATTCCAAAACGAAGAAAAAATGCTATTAGAACTATTTTGGAGTCGGTTTACTTACCGTACCACATACCTATTCCTTTTTGGAGTCTGAAATGTTCTGTAAAGTGTTCCTTATGTATTCCTCCGGGGTTACGATATCAATAACATTAGTTTCAACATTTATAGGATTACCTGAGATATAATGTTTGATTCTTTGACCGTTCACCACCTTCGGGTTTGTGCCTTCGAAGTTGTTGATTTTTATGGCACCGGAACGATAGACCTCCTCGATAATTGTCGGTGTACCAAAGTAGGGGCGCACTTTTGTACCCCTTATTTGTGCACGGGCAGTCAGAGCCGTGCCCACGACCACACTTAAGCAGGGCAGAGAAAGAAAAACAAAGCCACGAGATGGCCAAAGCAACGCCAAGACAAAGACGCAAAGAGCAAGAGGGCGAGGTGGACTCCCCCGGCAAGATCCTTGCCAGGGTGACCCCCGCGGCCCCGGCAAGGACCTTGCTGGGGCAGCTTACCCGACGCCAACATAGCGCGCCACCCTTGAGCCCCAGTTTTTCCAACACCGCCAACCACGTTGGGACCTGGGCTCGGGAGGCGCCTCCATGATGGCATGTAGATCTTCATGAAGACAAGAAACACTCCAAATCAAAAGAGGATTAGAAGACGACGAACTTCAGTGAGATCCTTGCCGAGGAAACCCACAAGACTCTCAGCAAGATCCTTGCCGGGGACGACGACAACGCCATGACAAGACCCTTGCCAGGGCCTCGGTAAGACCCTTGCCGAGGACGTCCGCGAGGCCACAGCCAAGCCCGCGCCCGCCAAGCTTCTACCACCGCTCCCATGCAGCTGCCAGCCCACCAGCTGGGCAGGCGCCTGCGTGTCGGCATGAGGCTTCTCGGCCAACTCAGCGCATGCCTACGTGGCGGCATGCAAATCTTTGTGAAGGCCCTACCACCACGCCACCTCAGCAGCCTGCCAGCCTACATGGCGCTGACCGCCTCGCTGGCCCAGGCGCATGTCAAGGCAGGGCGAAGCGGCGGTAAAGTGAAGGGGGCACGTTAGAGGCGCATTAAATGCGTCTTGTCCCGTAATGGCAAGTGATAGGCTTAACCACAGTACCGCGATGCCACCTCCTGTGTGCCACTATGGCGATCCCCTTGCCTATAAAAGGGGACCCAAGGCATCCAGGACAAGGATTCGGACCCTTGGACAAGTTATGCTCAGTGTAGCTCGCTCAAGAACTCCAAGAAGACAGATATACACATCAAACAGGACTAGGGTATTACGCATCCTCGCGACCCGAACCTGGGTAAACGACCCGCGTGCTTGTACTGACTGTTGATCCCGCTCTCCTCACGACCCAGCGCCCCGCAACCATAGTAGGGATCCTTGTGATCCCATAGGTGTCGTTTCCCACCGACATCTTTGGCGCGCCACGTAGGGGGCGCAGTAGTGAGAATCCGGTTTAGCAGCTAGTAGCACAGCTCTTCGTCGCCATGGCTCCCAAGAGGAAGACGACCACGATGATCGGTTCATCTAGGACCGGACTGCCTGTACCGGTGCGGACCAGCAGCGGGCCAGTCACGGAAAGAACCCGTGGCACGGCCCGCGAACATCCACATCACCCTGGCATTCCAGGCCTGGTGAGCGGCGTCGTTCGTGCGCCAGGCAACGATCCACACGCTGCGAACTCCAGAGACGGAGTTGGGCCCCCCGCAGGCGACGCGGTGCCCTCCAGGGGCGTCGTCGTGCTGCCAGATGGCGGTGCGGCTACCTCCAAGACACCAACACCGGCTCCCACAGCGCGCTCTTCTCAAGTTGTTCGTGATGAGCAGCGCCACCCCGCTGGTGATCCTGGGCGCCGCCCTGGGAAGAGTCCCATGCGCCCTTCACGTGACGAGGAGGACCAGCATGCACGTCGAGGTGTTGGCGAAAATCGCGGACAGCCGCAGGGCCGTGATAGAGCTCCTTCTAACGTAGTTAGAAGTCGAGGCGCGTCACTGTCAACGCAGCTTTCGCTGCCGCCCACACTAGCAGATGCCCTAGCGCGCGCAGCTGCTCCTCGAGTTTCCTCCTGCTATGGAGAAGCTCGACAAATCAAGAGCCACTGCCTGGAGCCTCGTCGGCATCGCCAACAAAGATGAGCTGCGACCGGCAGGGCCCGTAGGCCATCGCTTTATCGAGCCACCGCATGCCAGCGATGGACGGGCCGGAGGCGATGCAACCACGGTGCACTCTCCTCCTCCACACCAGCCACCGCGGATGTCGATTTGTCACGATGGCGCTCGAGATGATATCTCCATAGCGTCGTCCGATCCGTGGACCCACCGCGACCAACGTCAAGTTCTTCGGGAGCGAGCCCATGAAGACGCTCGAACCACCATCGAGCGTCAGCGCAATGCGCACCACCAGTCGGACAGGCGGGCAGGGCCCACTATGGACCACCCAGCACCAGGAGACTACGGTGGCCTACCCTACGAGGTGGGCTGTCCGGCCTTCACCCGCGAGCTGCGGCAATTCCAGTGGCCCTCGCACCGCATGTTCAAGCCCGACGTTGGCGAGAAGTACAATGGCAAGACTCACCCGGCGGAGTTCCTCAGCATCTACACCATCGTGATGCAAGCTGCTGGGGCACGCGACGATAAGGTGCTTGCCAATTACTTCCCGTTGGCACTCAAGCCCAATGTTATGTCATGGTTGATGCACCTGCCGGTGGACTCCATTTCTTCTTGGTCAGATCTGTGTCATGAGTTTGTTGGCGCCTTTACTGGAGGCCACCAAGCTCATGGCCAGGCGAGCGATTTGCACATCATCTCCCAGAAGGAAGGAGAAAACTTGCGCAAGTATATCCAAAGGTTCAGCCGAGTGCAGTATAACATCCCAAACGATCATCTTGCCGCCGTGATCAGTGCATTCCATCAGAATGTGTGCAACCACAAGATGCGTGAGGAGCTAGCGATGAACAAGGTCAAGAATGTGGCCGAACTTTATGTTCTGGCCGATTGGTGCGCTCGAGCTGAAGAGGGGAGGAAGTACCTCGGTGAGGATGCCGACGCGGAAACCGGCTCCATAGATGACACCGCCGCCCCGACAAAGAAGGGTCGGCGCCGTAACAGGAAGTGCAAGGGTAAGACCGTGCTTGCCGTCGAGGGGTCCGACGACACCGGCACTGCCAAGAAGGCCAAGGCAAGCGACCCCGACAAGGAGATTGCCGGGTGTGCCGCTTGCCGGGCCTTGGCGGCTGCCGACAAGCCAGGGGCTGCGACAAGCAGTATTGCAAGATCCACCGCACCAAAGGCCACGACCTCCAGAACTGCCGGCAAGTTGAGTTGCTCGCTGAGAAGTAGAAAGCTGAGTATGAGCGGCGGGACAAGGAGAAGGGCCAAGAGGGTGCCGAAGGGTTCGGCAAGAAGCGCGGCAGCCAAGGAGGCCGCCGTGGCAAGGATAATCAGCAAGAGAAGCCCGCCAGGGCCGCGACAGGAAGCAGGAAGACGATGATCATGATGAGGACGATGAGTCCGGCGACCACGAGTTCCAGAAAGCTACAGAGGCCTTGTGCGTTGATGGTGGTGCCTCTCTGCATGCGTCCCACCGCCAGCTCAAGCAGTGGGCGCGTGAGATCACGGCGGTGGAGCCATCACTCGACGCACGAAAGCCACTGAAGTGGTCCAGCACGCCTATCATCTTCGACACCAAGGACCACCCTGACCGCACTACTGCGGTCGGGTGCTTGCCGTTGTTGGTCTCACCAATGATCCGCAACCTCAACGTGACGAAGATGCTAGTTGACGGCAGAGCCGGTCTGAACTTGATCTCTCCTGTTGTGATCAAGAGGCTGCAGATCCCTGACGGAGACCTCGAGGAGATGGGCACATTCCAAGGGGTCAACCCGGGGAGGAGCCAGCCGAAGGGAAAGGTCACACTGCCCGTGACATTTGGAGGCGAGTTGAACTACAGGATGGAGAGGATTGTCTTTGATGTAGCCGAGATCCCCTTGCCTTACAACGGGATCCTCGGCCGCCCGGCGCTGGCCAAGTTCATGGCGGCCTCTCACTACGCCTACAACACGCTGGAGATGCCTGGGCCGATGAACATCATCACCGTCCCCTCCGACAATAAAGATGTGTTTATTTGCGCTGACCAACTCTACCGGGAAGCAGTTGCAGCAGCTGCCGCCAAGGCATCTGCTCCTGCCTTTGACGCCTTGGGAGGAAAGAAGACCGGTGAGACTCCTCACACCCACTCCGGCAAGCGCACCTCTTCGGGGTGTTGCGCTCCCGTCGAGGACGTGCTAGAGAGCTCCACCAGCAAGAGCAAGAAGTCCAGAGCTGCACCACCAGAGACCAAGAAGGTGTCCGTCAAGGAGGACGGCACGGGCGGAGCTTTCACCATAAGCTCCACCCTTGATGGCAAATAGGAAAGCGATCTTGTCACTTTCCTGCAGGCGAATGTTGATGTGTTTGCATGGCAAGCATCCGACATCCCCAGTGTTCCCAGGGAAGTGATTGAGCACCATCTTGCTGTCTGTCCTCATGCACGGCCCGTCAAGCAGAAGGTCAGGAAGCAAGCTCTGAAGAGGCAAGAGTTCATCATGGAAGAGATCAGGAAGCTAGAGGCGGCAGGCTTGGTAAGAGGGGTGCTCCATCCGACGTGGCTAGCCAATCCGGTAGTGGTGCACAAGGCGAACCGGAAGTGGAGGCTGTATATCGATTACACAGATATCAATAAAGCTTGTCCAAAAGATCCTTTCCCATTACCATGCATCGACCAGATTGTTGACTCCACGGTTGGGTGTGACCTGCTATCATTCCTCGACGCCTACTCAGGGTACCATCAGATCTTCATGACAAGAGAACATGAGGAGAAGACAACATTCATCACCCCATGTGGTACGTATTGCTCTTTACGGATGCCTTTCGGGTTGAAGAGTGCTGGCTCGACTTTTGCAAGAGCAGTCCAAATTGGTTTTGAGCCCCACCTACATGGAAATATGGAAGCTTATATGGATGACATAGTGGTCAAAACCAAGGACAAAGCAACACTTGTGCAAGATCCGGAGGAAACATTTGCAAACCTGCGCAAGATCAACCTCAAGCTGAAGCCTGAGAAATGTGTCTTCGGTGTCCCGTCCGGCAAGCTTCTTGGGTTCTTTGTGTCACAGCGTGGGATTGAGGCAAACCCAGACAAGATCAAGGCCATCGAGCAGATTGAGGCACCTAAGCGGAACAAGGACGTGCGTTGGCTCACTGGCTGCGTTGCCGCCATGAGCAGATTCATCTCCAAGTCTGCCGAGCGTGCCCTTCCCTTTTTCAAGATCATGAAGAAGGCAGGCCCAATGGAGTGGACCCCGGAGGCCGATGTAGCACTGCAGGATTTGAAGAAATACATCTCCTCTACCCCCAGTGCTGGTTGCGCCTAAACCACAAGACACTACAAAAAAATACACTTCTGTGATGATACGTGTTTGTCACAGTACGTCGCGTTTTTTGTCATGCATGTACATCCATGACAAATTTATGACAGAATCAAGATAGTCATACCTGTGCTGTCGTAGAAGTGTTCCATGACATTACCAGAATTATCATCACGGAAGTGTCCACTTCCATGACGATAAATCGCGTGTCACAGAAGTGCTTTCATCAAGGGTGACCAACACGTGGCATCCACCGTAACGGAACGTTGTTAAGCTATCGAGTCGGGTTTTGGATCCGATAACCCGTTAACAGCCCCAACCAATGGGGATTTTCCACGTGTAAAATCATCATTGACTGGAGGAGACACGTGTCAGGTCCGCGCTGGCACAGGTGTTACTCATCCAATGGGCGAGACGCGCCGATGATATGTTGACACGTGGACCGGCCCATCAAGTTTAAATGGGCCGGCCCAACTAAAGGCCCACAAGATTTTGCGGACCATAATGGGCCGGCCCAGCTAAAGGCCCACGAGATTTTGCGGGCCATAATGGGCTGGCCCAGCTAATGGCCCACAAGACTTCGCGGGCCATAATGGGCCGGCCCAGGTAAAGGCCCACAAGATTTTTGTTTGCCATAATGGGCCGGCCCAGGTAAAGGCCCACAAGATTCTTGCGGATCATAATCGGCCGGCCCGGCTAAAGGCCCACGAGATTTTGCCGACATTAACGGGCCGGCTCAGCTGTAGGCCCACAAGAATTTGAGGGCCTAGTAGGCCGGCCCACTAACTGGCTGCCATGTTTTGGGCCAAATGCCGGCCCATATTTGATCCGGTCCATTAATGGCCTGCCATGTTCCGGGCCTAATAGTGGCCCATATGAGATCCGGCCCGCTAAAAGCCTACCATGTTCTGGGCCAAATTACGGCCCAGATCAGGTACGGCCCTTTAAGAGGCTATGGGCTCAATTATGGCCCATATCAGATTCGGCCCGTCAACTAGACACTATGCTTTTGGGCCCACTTGCTAGAGGCCCACTTAGTAATTCGGCCTGACATTAGTTTTGGCCTCTTAAGGACCCGTTCAACATTTCGGCCCTATATTAATTTCGGCCTGTTAAATGCCCGTCATATAGTTGGGCCTAACTACGGCCCGGTTTGCATCCGGCCTGCTCGCAGCCGATATCTGATTGGGCCAAAGAAGGACCAAGACAATTTTGGCTTGTTAAAAGCCCGTGATTTGATTCGCACAATCATGGGCCGGGGTTCATTTTGGGCTGCTGCCGGCCCGTTAGCTGTTCGGCAAGTTTCAGGCCCAACCTACATCGTGATTGCATGACGGCCCGATTATGTACCGTAATTTTATGGTATGGCCAGTTTACTGCGAAGACAATAAAATAACTGCAGCATCGTGAATAAGAAAAAACCTAGACTATAGAATAAAGAAATTACAGCATATTACATCCACTGGGTATCAAAGTTCACCACTATGATAATAAAGCACAAGCAAACAGCAGATTACATACACTGGGCATCAAAGATCGCCACCAGTGCAAATAAACACGCCGACAAAATAATATACAAAACCGACAACACTTCAATAGAGTTCAAGAAAGGTTAGCCCTGCTGGGGAGCTGCACGCAAGCAGCTGAGCAAGATGATGAGACTGCGCTTGTTCAACACTTAAATCTTCCTCACTCTGAAAGATAAACAAGCAGACAGATGACAAGTTTTGCACATAAAAGTATCAGTGCTGACAATTCATCACATTTCTTACTGATGAATAAAGTGACACAGTTTAAAATTGCATTAACACAATATGGTATTGTTCAGGTCAAGACATGGCAGGAAATGACATTGTGAAGGAGTTGGTAGCTTCACGACACCACTGGATTACAGATCAAGAACTCTTAAGTTTCAATTGTTAGTGTGCTATCAATTTATCCCATTTCAGATTGGCAAATAAAGAGACGGTTTAAATAATGCTCCCTCCGTTCGAAATTACTTGTCATCAAAATGGATGTGTCTAGAACTAAAATACATCTCAATACATCCATTTCAATGACAAGTATTTTCGGACGGAGGGAGTAGTAGAATGATATGACATTGTTCATAGTTAAGACATTCCAGAATATGACATTGTGTTGTAGTGGGTAGGTTCACCACACCACTGGATTACGGATGAAGAACAGAAGCATACATGCAGTGCAAAAGAAGATCACTTGCTCTGTATACTTTAATTTACATGGTATGAATAAGGAACTTGGTTGTACAACTGAAAACTTAAATTGAGAAAGGACACACTTTTGTTTATGAACTACTCCCTCCGTTCTAAAATAGATGACCCAACTTTATACTAACTTCAGTACAAAATTGGGTCATCTATTTTGGAACGGAGGGAGTACATAATAAACTTTAAACATGCAATTTGATGCAAACACCAAAAATAAACAGCTGTTGCAGTCATGCCTAACCAAATATATACAACAAAGTTTGAAGGCTTGAGATGGACAAACTTACATTATTGGTGAAGACAGGCTCTATAAAGGCCTTGTCCATGCTAATGGGGGGGGGGGCAATTCAAGAAGTTTACCATAGAATCTTCTTCATAAGCATTGCCTTTATTCTACATTTTGTTAAGAGTAAATATAGATGTGATAATATACGAAAAAATGGAGAATATTTAAGATAAGATAAAGAGTGATGCTACATAACCAAGTAGCTATAAATGTAAGTGCAGCGATACAGGCAAAAGGTACAGCCAAGAGCAATGCACAGCTAAACTTCTTCAGTACCAACCTTATGGTAAGAGTAAATATAGATCTGATGTGTAGAAAATGGAGGGCAAAGGAAAATAAGCTGCAGAGTGATGGTACATGAACAACTACCTGTCATTATAAGTACACTGATAAAGGACAACATGTACTTACAAGAACAATGCAGAGCTAAAAAACATTGGCATTGGATACTAAAGAATTTGGAGCGAACAATTGATAAGCAAGCTATCATACATACTGCTGTCACATAATGAACCAGGTATGTATGCAAGTACGGTGATACAGGACAACATGTACTAACAAGAGCAAAGCAGCATTGAATGGAAATATGCTGCCCGCGGGCAACATGTACTATCATGCATACTGCTGTCACATAATGAACCAGGTATGTATGCAAGTCTCCTGTTGTTCTTTTCAAATTAGAATTCTTCTTCGAGCAGATTTCCTGCAAACACGATCCGTAAGGCACATGCGAAAAAGTAGAAGTTAAAATTGTCATGTGATTTCATAGACAGTACCTCATCCTGGGAACGATACCAGCGCATAACAATGTTTTTCCATTCAATGTCTTCTAAATTTAGCACAGGAGACTTCACCGGAAATTCGTTTATAGATTTGCCACCAAAGTGTGATTTCCTCAGGTAACACCGATACTGCTGCAATGCTTCCTTGAAAAGCACAAGCAAGCTTTCCTCGTCATGACTATCCAGATTGACCCTCGCCTAGTTACAACAATATAATGTAAATCATTGATGTGTTCAATCAGCAGAAAACAGGAAGATAATAACCATGAATAATAGCACTTACACGTAAGTTGGACAGGAAGATGTGAAAATGGTGTTTGTCTTCACAATAATCTTCCCATGATGGGAATATATGCACGTAGTCCCTAACAACATTGAAAGCATTGTCTTTTAAACTGGGAATAAATGGAATGGGGTTCCAATCTGCAGGAATTGGCCGTCTCTGCAGTTGGGATAGGTCTTCGGCCGGTGGACTTGCTGTACTTTTTGCTGGAGTGGGATTTTTCTGTGGTACAGCTGGTGCTATGGCAAATGAAATCGGTATACCTTTTGCTGGAGTGCAGGTCCTGTGTGGTGTGGCTAGTGGTGTGGCCAGTGAAGTATGGATACAGTCTGCTGGAGTTAGTCCTACGTTTTGTGTCACAGCTCTATCGAACATGGTAAAGAAGAGCAAGCAGATTTTGGATAATAAAATGTTGGTTGCGCAGTGCCCACACATGATGAACCAGAGCGCATTAAGAATGCAACTCCCAGCTATCTCTCGACCATTTCAGGCGGTTGGATGAAGATCCTACGTCTCCTAACCCTTCTTCTTCCTCGTCTGTGATTCATCCCATAAAGAACACCACACGGGCCGCCGGCCGGACCACCGGCCACCACCACCTGTGTTCCTCCGCCACCCCCACCCCCCACCCGCGTCGAGTTTTCTTTGTTCGGCGAGGCCCCACAACCACCCGAGCCCCTTGGATCGCACCGGCGAACTCCGGCGAGCTCTGAAAAATCGACTGACCCAATTTTGAAATTTAGTCTACTATGATTTAACTAGTGTGGAATATAAAAGGGGAAAACCATAAGCATTGGGAGTATAGGGTTGAGTGTGCCATGGCGGATCTGAAGGTGCAAACCGGACAAAGTCAACTTCGCAACCAAGACAAGAAATCAGAGTAAAGGAGTGGCGATCTCTTTTCTTGCTGCGATAAATAAGTTGAGCAGATACGAAAGAGTACCGCCTCTAGTGTGGTGCCGTGTACGCATCTGGTGAGAATTTGACGGTGCTGCGGTAGCGATGGCTGTCGACAGCGTGGAAGCAGATCTAGGAGGGTAGACAGTGGCGGCAGGGCGCGGTGGACGAGACGGTCGTAGGAGCGGCGCCGGCAAGGTGGACGACGGCGGGGATGAAGCGAGAGGACGGGATGCAAGGATCCCGGTCCGAAGGCGTGGATGAGAAAGGTTGATCTCTTATAATGGATGGCGGCGTTGGGGTATCAGCTCCGGCATGGTGGAGGAGGACGGTGGTGGATGGGGTGGCGGACGACGGCGGACGGAGGAGGGTGGGTGGAGAGGGTGTTTTGGCGCCCACGGAGTACGAATGGGGAAAAGGGAGGTAGAGAGGAAGGGGGGAACCATGTAGTCAGGGCGCGTGTCTCAAATGCGAGGAAATTTACAAACTTAGCCCCCGTTTCAAATTTCTACTACATCACAGCAACATTAGTCGGTTGGGGATAGGACGGTAATCTCGCATACACCGAATATTTGCCGACAAGAGTTTGTTTTTGGCGCCCACCGTGTATGATTATGAATCGGGGAGGGAGTCGATTTCGGCCAAGGGCACACTGTGTTTTGGCGCCCATCATGTATGAATCCGGGTGAGAGGCGGTTACGTCACGTTTGGGTGAAATTACAAACCTACCCCTATCGAAACTATAGAAATCCAGCAGATAGGCTTTGCGCGGCTGGGATAGGCAGTAGTGATTTCCATCTCGCAGATTTTGGTTTCGGGCGGTTACTGCGACTTTCCCCGCTTCGTTCAAATTTTGCACTGTGCACGTTTACCGTGCCAACTCAATTCGAATCCCGTTTGTATTCTACTATTTTTTTCGGGCGGGATCCATTTTCAATTGGAATTACATTCTATATACATCATTTTTTTTACATATATACTTTCAAAAGCACAACAAAGAATTCTGCTCCTTTATATGTATAATATGATTTACAAATACAACTATCTCGAAATCCTAAGGTTGAATTCGAAAAAATTTAACCAAATTATGTTCTACTAAAATGTATGGATCAGTAATATCTACATATTAAATAACATAGATGTGCGTGAATTCATATGAGTATGCATGTTTGATAGATCAATTTTGGTTCGAGTATGGATTACATGTATCATCATCTCGAATTCAAATATTTGAATACCTTTTTTGCTCACTCCTTTCACGCCCATCTCTCTCGCATGCATGCTCCTTCAGGTAGCCATCACTCTGTTTTCTCCACCTCACCCGCACGCTCATTTCATGTTCCTCCTATCCTCGCAAACATGGTCTCTTGACGTCTCCCTTGAGAAGTGTCACACTCTCCCTATCATTATATATTACATGGGTTTCATTATCTCTCACGTCTCTACTGTTCTCTGCTATCACTCGGTACCTAAGCTTTCTTTTTCACCGCCACACACACATTCTCCACTCGTCTTTCACTTTGTCTTTCTCTCTATGGGATTCTCTCACACACCCTATATGTCTCTACATATGACTCATACCACTAAAATTACTCTCTCTCTCTCTCCTATAGACACAACATTTGTTGCGGTCTCCTTTTCGTCTCCATCCCAAACTAACACCGATCAGACAACCCCGACTACCGTCTCTCTCTCTCTCACACACACAAAACTCTCGCTTTTGCACCCCGACTCGTATTTCTCTCACAAGCATTTATCGACTAGCTAGCCTCTAGATAGGTTTATACACCCGCACACTCATGCTTCCACCATCGCATACATGTCTCTCTCTCGCTCCTTGTATCTATGTAGCTTTTTCTTCTCTTTTTGAGACACGCCCTCTCGATCATGCACACACACACTATCGCCTCATTTTAAGCTGATACCTATCACGCACACACTACTTGTGTCTTTGTCACACATGCACTCCGTCCTCCTCCACTCTCCCTCTCTCTCACACACATGGGCTTTTTGCAACAACTAGCAAGATGCCATGCATTGCACGGAACATCAAGATGCATTTGTATGAGTAGTTTATCTTGTGGGGGAAAAGGATGAACAAGGGAAGACCTTATTTGCAAACGTGGAGAGGGGTGTGGGTATCTTTTTGCAAAATTGCCATAGTTTCCTTCCTATCCATCAGATATAGATCGGACGGCCTATATTACAGGATAGCAGGCACACGATCATCACCGACAATGCTTTTTATAAGAGTAGGGATAAAAAATAGAGTTGGTGATGATGGTGGGCCTGCAATCCTGCAATGTAGGTCACCCGATTTATATCTGACGGATAGGAAGGAAAATATGGCAATTTACCCACACTCTTCACCACATTTGCAGATAAGGCCTTCCCTCGTTCATCCTTTTCTCCCACGAGATTTTGATGTTCCGTGCAATGCACGGGCATCTTGCTAGTAAGAGTAGAAATTAGACATATACCACTTCTTGAATCTTGAAACCAACACCATGCCTCCCTTATCTCATCAAAACCGCCAAAGGAACATATTTTGAGTGATATACGTATTTCAAAACTAGACTTTTTTTCTATCAAATCGGTGAATATGTATTAATCTACTTTGATCGTGTGGCAACGCATTGGCACATTGCTAGTAGTTATTATAATTTTTTGGACATCAGACAAACGGTGGAGTACATATACGAAGAGAAGAGGCGCACACACGCAGTCAGCCTCTCGCTGTCTCGCACATATGAGTGTTACGTAAAGGCGACGTTAACAAATAAACCCTAAAACCCTAGGTGCATGATTGCTGCATTCGCGGGTACCGGGTACGTGGTGGAGCACCTTTGTAGGAGTTGATGGTCGGGACCACAGGTGAACGACTTGGAGCGCGGTGGCTCGCCAGCTACCACCGATCGAGTAGCCACGTTTAGAATATCATTTTTAGCGGGGTTAAGAGTTCCGATTTTAAATGGCACGTTATAAGTAGTAAGTAGTTTTTAGAACGATTGGTATGGAGCAAAAATGGAATTCATAGTACTACGTACCTCCTTGGCGTATGGTTGTATGGGTTTATGTTACGAGATGTTGAACCTGGTAGTTCTAGGGCAAATACTATTGTTTAGATTTAGATGCTGGTTTTCAATAATCGGAAGGGGAAACCCTTCTTTGATTAAAAAAACTACTACCTCCATTCTGGTTTACTAGTCCCCATCGTACTTTGGGTCAAAGTTTGTCCACGAATTTTACTTGTAAAATGTGAATGGAAAACGAGATTTTGTTATACCCAAACAAAAAAGGACTGGAGGGAGTGATTGCTCTGACACGGACGCGACCTCTCATAGCGCAGGCATTGAACCGGCGCCCGGCCAAGAGGGCCGCACTCGCTGCAGGCCCGGCTGAGCACGCCTCCTCGCCGCGTGCAACCAGCTTAAGAATGCCCCGCCTGCCTTCATTGAATCCGCGCGTGTGCCGGCAACACGTCCTTCCGCGAGCCGGCAGGCATTTTAGAACACAAAAAATGACTAAAATATAATTAATTTACGCATGGTCTTGGCTTGTTGTGCTTGCACTGGTAGTAGGAACTAGTAGAGGTTTTTATTTATTTATAACTCTCCTCACATTTTTTTGGCTTTGAAGTGAATCATGGTTGTGGACATTATGTATGAATGTGTAGATATCTGTGAACATGAGTTTGATGTGGAAGTTGGACTTGGAATGTCGGGCTTGCGCGTGAACTATACCATGTCCAATGCTTCGTCTGTTATTGTTTGGAAAGTAAGTGCTGTTATTACATGACCCGAAAAAAAACATTTTGTGCCACATCAGTAGATGCACAGGCATCACAACAGGCATGCTGACTGGATAAACATTTGAACCTAGCTATTATGAAGGAAATTTTGTATTGACAACAGTTTTAGATAGCAGGAGACGCCTAGCCTGCTCTGCCTCTGCTAGCTTATTTCTGGCTACTTCCATCTCTTCTTTGGCTTGGGTGAAGAGAGCATCAGATTGCTCTTTTCGCTTCTTCAGGAACTCAGCTACATTCTCAAGGGCTGCTGCATGCTTTCTTTCAGCCTTTACTAATGCCACGAGGACACGAACAGCTGACGACTCCACCTGGCTTGTGTGTAATCCAGCATCATCCGGGAATTTCTACCTTGTGTCTAATCCATCATCATTAGGGAACTGGCACCTTGTGTGTAATCTAGCCTCATTTTGGAAACATGATCTCGAGGTTGACCATACTTCCCTCCTCGCAGGAACTGCATCCTGACATGAAGTTACTTCTTTTTTAGATCAATACTCAAAGAAACCTAGATCCATTTAGTAGAAGCCAGATAAACAGAACTCGAAGAAGTGAATTCAAAAGGAAAAGAAATATAAAAACAGACTACACGGTGAGAACACCCACTTCCTACATCAAGTTAAAAACGAAAGCATTAGGACGATTAAGACTCTTCTTATTATACATCAAAGAACACCACGCTTAAAAGAAACAGAAACTACAACATATACACATCGAAGAACACGAGGCTAAACGAAAGTATTGAAAGGGTGTTACTTACCAAAGCTCGTTTTACAGGTTCGGTGCAGCTCCTCTTTAACTTGCCACGCTCCTTGAAGATGTCTCAAATATCCCGTGTTTGGTCTTCATTGCTCCTCTGCATGTTCACACTCGTGGTTTCAAAATCTCAACATGGCAACAAAAATACTACTAGTAATACTCGCGCATCTTGTGGGCAACATTAAAGCACTCGTCTGCCATGTTAGAGCATCTCCAACAGAATCGAAATGCGCGGCGCTTTAAAAAAGCGTTTACAGTGCTGAGATCGAGAAGTAGATACTAGAGAGTAGAGGATAGTTCTCAGCATAGATAGATACAAAAAAGATAATTAAACTACTCCTCGTCGTCCGACTGCTCCTCGGTGATGTCCTCCTCCGACGTCTGACTGTAGGCGTGAAGATACCAATTGTCATCGGATTCCCAGGGCGACGTTGCTCCTAGCCTCATGTTGAATTGAGCGTCCGCTTTTCGCCTACGCTTGTCCTGACTATAGGCGGCTCTCTCCGCCCTCCTCTTATCCCTCTCCGCCCTCCTTTGCGCGTAGAACTCGCGCTCGTTGATGATGTCCTACGGGAAGTGTTGGCGCCACAGTGCATCTAGTGCCACCCCTAGTTGGTTTTGGAGTATTGACGACAAAGTTGGTTGAGGGACTAATGCGTTTGTGAGAATTGCAGGATAACGCAGGTAGTGTCCCTCATTGATTCGGTTTATCTACCGGAGATGACCCCTAAAAATGTATGAAGACATTGAAGACAATGGTGGTATGAGAAGATATTCATATTGAAGACTATGACATGAGAAGACATTAAGTGAAGACTATGGTGCGCGAAGACTGTGTGGTTTCATTGTTTCCTTTTCTTCTTTGTTGAGTCATAGGAACCACCGTACTGTTAAGTGGGGTCCAAGTGAACTAAGTCAGAGTGACTGAAGTGATGCTCAACTCAAATCCTATGTCTTCGAGCGAAGACAATGAGAGCAAATCTTATCCAGAGCTAGATGAGTCAGCTTTGCTTGTAGCCCAAGTAAAGCTGCCGCGTGTGTTTGAAATCTGACCGTTGGAACACGTGTCAGTTCCTTAGTGACCCAGGGTCATTTTGGACAAATCAGGTCGGGTTGCCCAGTGGCTATAAATAGCCCACCCCTACACCATAAATTGGTGGCTGCTCAGAGTTTGTGCACGGCTTTTGTCGTTTGAGAGCAACCCACCTCGAAGCATTAGAAAGAGAGAGAGAAAAATCCTTGCGAGGACAAAGCCCAAACACCCAGAGCCAAAGAGTGTTAGGCATCACTGAAGTCTTTCTGTCTGTGTGACCTGAAGACTTATTACACTTGAGGACTGTGAATCTTCCAGCCGGTTAGGCAGTCGCGTTCTGAGCATCCAAGAGTCATTGTGGATTGCCGGTGAACGAAGTCTGTGAAGGTTTGGAAGTCTCCCTTGAAGACTTACCAGAGTGATTGGGCGAGGACTGGGTGTCCTTAGCTCAAGGGGAATAAGGTGAAGACACAGTCTTCTGAGTTACATCTCAGCCTCCCTAACCAGACGTACAGTTGTCACAGCAACTGGAACTGGTCTAACAAATCCTGTGTCTTCAACGAGCGACTGGTTCTATCCCTTCCCAACCTTACTTAAGTTTGTCTTCGTGAAGTCATTGCCTATCTGTGTATCTGTTTGACTTCATTGCTTGACTACTACTGTTGATTGGCTTCATACCATCTTCCATCCTGATCCTTACTACCTAGCTGCTATTAGTCCTGTACTTTCACATCATTTCATACTTGACTATGGCTTTCTTAGGGTAGTTTATCTTCCGCTGCATATCAATTAGGTCATTTCTGTTGTTTGTCTTCGAAACTTCTAAGTTTTGAAGACTTCCATAAAAATCGCCTATTCACCCCCCCCCTCTAGTCGATACTAGCACTTTCAGGGGCGCGCGCGGACGCCGCGGTATCCCCAAGTTTCCCGGCGACGCAAGGGCATGGTGGCGCAGTGGTGGCGAGGCGAAAAAGAGCGGGGAGAGAGCGGTGGCGAGGCACAGAGCGGTGGCAAGGCACAGAGCGGTGGGAGGGCGTTGGATTTTATAAAGCGCGCCGGACGCCGCGCGCCAAAACTAGCGCACGCCCGACCGCTTTTTCCCCCGCGTGCGCGATCCTCTCTCGACGTCTCTGCTATCTCTACTCTCTTCTCTACGGTTATATTTATTTTGTATTTAATATTTAATATTTATCTCTACTTCCTTTACTGTCTACTTTTTTTCTCTATACTTTTTTTCTTGCAATATAGGCCGTCCGATTTATATCTGACAGATAGGAAGGAAACAAATGGGAATTTTGCAAAAAGATACCCATACCCGTCTCCAGATTTGCAAATAAGGCCTTCCCTCGTTCATCCTTTTCTCCCACAAGATAAACTACTCATACAAATGCATCTTGATGCGTGCAACGCATGGGCATCTTGCTAGTTCTAAAAACCTTTCCATCATTTGCCACATTGCTGGTTGCAGATGAAAAACCTACCCAAGCACAGCGTGATACAGGAGCGACGCACAATTACAAGCTGATATTCTGTTGGACAATGGAGGCTATAACCAATTACTTTTACGGGAACAATAGCACCCAGGAAAATTGAAGGGTAGGTATGAACAAAATTGGAACTGCACATGTGCTGCTAAGTGATTCAATACACACATTACCAATCGAGGAGGAGAACGATGGTCGCGGCGGCCTCTGTGAGTCATGGTCGGCAATGGGAGTCAGTTCATTGTCCACGACGGTGGTACTTCTGCGCTTGGCGTCGACTTCTGGGAAGAAGATCTGAGACTGTGGAAGACGATGCCGGGGAAGAGGCTCCGTCTATGACGACGACGGTGGACTGGCTCCAGTGCGGCGTACGAGGTCGTCGATGAGGCAGATGCGCTATGGTGGACGAGTGCTCTGATGTAAAGGGGAGGAGCACAAAGGCTGCGGTGTCGGAGAGAAGTCTATTTTGCGGTGGGGATAGAAAATGGGGAGTATTCAGGTGTACTACTCTGGGTGCCGGGGTGGGGCTGGCTGGGTAGGGTGAACCTGAAGTTACGAAAACAGCCCCCTACCAAGCTTCATACGCAGGCCTGTTCCGAAGGCTATGATGGTAACTTCCCACTGCTCGAATCAGGGTCGCGGGAGATTTTCCCGCCGACCTCAAAATTTTGTGACACTGGACTCCCCGTGTGGCGTGTTGAGTGATTCGGCTAAGCAACTAGCGAGTAGTAGTAGTAAACTCTGCATATTAGGTTTGACCGAAGTCAAACTTCCTAAAGTTTGACCAAGTTTATATAAAAATATAAACATTTACCATAACAAATATGTATGATGTGGAAGTACATTCAATAATTAATCTAATGGTATTTATTTGTTATTGTATATGTTAATATTTTTTGTTATAAGCTTTCTGAGAGTTTACAAAACTTGACTTTGACCAATGCTAATACGTAGACTTAAATAAAAACGGAGGGAGTACACATTTGTTTTCTTAGTTTGTAGTGAACTAATCATTTGTTGAAATTGTGAAATAAATATATTAGGCTGTTGACTTCGAATGTAATGGTCTATACAATTCAATAGTTACAATCATTGTCGAATCCCAAGATGTATACAAGGTCTATAGTACTTCACAACATGCTCAAACTAACATAATCCTAGTCAAATGAGAATCTAAATGCATTTCATAGTTATTACTTTGTAGGATGCAACAAAAACAACCAAAACTCTACATCAACCATTATAGAAGCAACATTTTGACATATCACATTGTGTGAATGAAACGTGCAGAGAGAGCTTTTGAAGATGGAGCAGATAGGGTGGGAAAGATTGTATGTATGTGGACGAGAGAGTAGGAGACAAACCTAACGAGACACACACACACACACACATAGAGAGAGAGAGAGAAAGAGAGAGGAAGAAGTTAGGTCTGTGAGAAAGATGGAGACATGTAATATACGTGATTCTGTATACGTGGAAGGAGAAGAGACAACATGTTTGATGAGAGAGCTGGAAAAACATGGACGAGAGGGGAAGGATCTCATGGGTTGAGGGATTGACAATTTTGTGCGGGGGAGAGAGGGATTGGTAATTTTGTGCAAGAGAGAGAAGGTGGGGGGAGGAGTCAGTCAGCCGTCGTCACATCACCCTGCTTCCAAATGACCCCGAATTCTCTAGCGCGGTGTGGTCGCCGTCTTCGATCTGCTCGATGCCCTCTTTGAAGATTGAGGTGTTGTGCATGTTGGGGTGCAAAGAAGCACAAGCCAGAGTGGTCGCCGTATAACCTTGGATGGGGATGAACTGTGTGCTCGGGGGAGTGTGTGTGTGTGTGTTGTGTTGCGTGCATGCGTGCATGTGTGTGTGTGCGTGTGTGTGCGTGCGTGCGTGTGTGTGTGTGTGTGCGTGCGTGCGTGCGTGTGTGTGCGTGTGTGTGTGTGCGTGCGTGCGTGTGTGTGTGTGTGTCAGATATTGAGCGAAAACAAACCTAAGGAGAGAAATGGGTATTCATGAAGAGATTGCGCGGGCCCTTAGGTGGGCAGGGGCCGAGTGAGGGTGTCAAAATGTGCGCGTTGATGCATATGTTGCATGCGATCGTGCGAGGGACGGACGAATCGAGAGAGATGGTTGTTGTGTTACGGATGCTCCTCTCTCTCTCGCTCTCTCTCTCTCTCTCTCTCTCTCTCACACACACACACACACACACGCACGCACACACACGCAAGTGAACTAGAAGACCATTCTCTCATGTATACACAACGTATCGACATCTGTCTATGTCTCACTCATACATGATCATTTGCACATTCACACCTCTCTATGTCTGTATCACACGCACACCGTCTCCACATTGCCCTTCCGCCACAACACACATATGGACACATACACACGTTCTCTCTCAGTCACACACACAAAATAAGTATTAAAAAAAACTAGGGCGCACCAAAAACGTCCAAATCCAAATAAACACAAACTGGAGCTAAATTCAAATATATGGAAATATTGCAGCGTCAAGAACTTTCCCAGGAAAAAAAGTTGAGTAATATTCGAGGATTGTTTTCACACACACAAAAAGGTTCGGTGGATGTCCTTCGAGCGCGACACGGTGACGCACTGTTCAATCGACCGCGCGGCCATGGTTCACGCGCGTGAGCAGGATTCCGTATCGTGGCTGTGGTACTAACTTAAAAAAACGCTGCCTAAGTCTAATGTTTACGTGTACTAGTACGGTTTTCTTTTAAGTTTGACCAACCTCATATAAAACTAAAGTAAGCTCCCATATGCGCACTCATCAATATGCCGCCGCCACCATTGCGCATGCCGGCGCCCGCCTGCTCCGGCCAACAATTTCTCGCCCATCACCGCCGTGTCGCCGCCATCCCTGTGCCATGAAGCCGAAGGCTCGCCCGCTCACGTCGTCTGCAGTCCCTCCTCGCCATGCCGCCGCGCTGCCAAGCACGCGAGCAGCTGGTGGAGCCGCGTCTATGCACACAACATACGAAGAGGAGGACGAGCACATGCTCCAGCACGCCGGCGAGGAGGAACTAGCGTGTCATTGTTGTCTCCGCCCGCACGAAGGAGGCGCGCATGGTGGCTGTCGCGGCGAAAGCCAGTCGCGCGCGCGTCGAGCCCGCGAACCGGGTGCGGACGCGGAATCTACCTTCGAGACCTTGAATGCCACGTGGATCCTGCAATCTGAAGGAGCAATTTGGGTCAGTCGACTCATGTGAGCCGTTTGATGCAACATGGATGGCTAGAAGGGCTTCTTCCACCTCTTCTGCTGTCTTCTTCCTTCGCTCCATCGAACTTCTTTCACAAATCGACTGACCCAAATTATACTACTAGTACGAACGTATTAGGTACAGTGGGAACACGAAGGTACGAGCAGTAGTACCAACTGCAAGAAGAACAGTAGTAAGACATAGTACTAGTACTACTCTACGTACTAAACAGTTCAAATAACGAGAAAGAACATAAACATAGTTCTGCTGGGGCCTCGGCACAACACACCCTTGAAAATAAACTAAGCAACTAGTCAGCTTGACACTATAGTAGAACCAGCATGAGCGAAAACACTACCACCTACTCGGAGTCCGAGTCCACATCCTCGACTTCGTCCTTGTCCCTCTTCCTCTTCCTCTTCGCCGACGCTTCTTTGCTTGAACCGGACACTGGGCTCTGCTTCTTCATCCAACCCATGTAGATATTTAAACAAAGGTAGGCATCCATTGCTGCGTACAGGATGTGATCTTCATCTATTGTCTTCGACTCCCATGCATGATGAAACTCGTGATGAGGTTTCTTTAGTTTAGCGTACGAAGGATCAATCATGGTTGCTGCCAGGATCAGCATTGAAGGTTGAGAGGAGGACACCAGGCTTTCCTTCTGGAGTTCGAAGGGCTGGCCTACAACGAGTCCTATCCGACGCAGGACTTCTTTGTCGTTCTTAAAGCCTACAGTAACGAATTTCACTCTTTTCTCCTTGAGGAAGTTCTTAAAATCCTGGCACTCAATGTCGGCATGGCATATGTGGTAGACCAAGCAAACATTATGTACGCAAACCTGGATCACGGCGGGCTTCTTCCTCTTTTCATCCTTTAGATACTTCTCTCGTCCCACGACTGTGGTGTACTCGACATCTAGCCTAGCGACCCACTCATCCGTTGAACTGTTGAACATGCGTTGGAAGCGAGCAAGCCATGCTTTCACCATCGCGGATCCACGTGTGTAGATGAAGATGAACTGATCGCCGGTGATGGCTCTAACCTGGTACTCAGTGGTGACCATGGAGATTTGGGAGGCCATGGATTTTGGAGGAGGGTTAGGAGACGTTGAAATGTTGTACCCCGCAAAAACTGGGAGCGAACTAATGTGAAAGGACGGGACGACTGGGAGCGAACTGTTGTGAGGTAGAAGACGGGGACGAGTAGGGCGTGCGAACGGCGTGGGGTTGCTGGCTTGCCCGGTGGATAAACGGCTGCAAGCCCCCAAAGAGTTCTCGAGAACTATGCGGGACCCACTAGATGTCATGTCTACTAGACCCATATCGTAGGCCTGACGGTATAGCTTTTGCCTGTTCGCACGCCATGCCGGCGCGTGGATGTAACTTCACTTAATTCTGTCAACCGTCGTGCCTCCCACGACCTTCGCCTCCCTCGCGCGGTTGCGCCCTTTGAGACTTCGACCGGCTAAAAATGAGCAATTTTTTTGCCTACTCCGCATGCATGATACTCCCTCTGGTCCTTTTTACTCCCGTCAACCGTTTGCAAAGTGTTTGGCCAAATATATACTTTTTTAAACACCACCTTATATTAATTAACAAGCCACACCAGTACACTAATTAGATACAATATTCACCACACAGGGAGGTACGTTATTTACAAGAATACCATCTAATCTATTGTCAAAGCTATACATAGCGATTAAGTGTGCCACCTTATTGGCCGAACGGTAATCTTTGACAATTGAAGATTGTTGATCAACTTCGAGATGCTCAACGCTTTCATCTTCAGGTCACGCATAGCAGACCTGTCATAATCCCTCGATGCAAGAGACGCTACCACAAAAGCGCAATCAGTCTCTAAAATTACAGGATTATGAAGAGAAATACCTATGTAGAGACCGGCAATGCAAGCCCTAAGCTCCGCTTCCTCCATGCTTTGACAGGCATCAATGAAATCCCACGACCAAATTTATACTAAAAATATCAATATCTACAATACTGATTATAGTGAGTATAAGAACTACGTTTTATAATGAGTGTAAAAATATTGATTTGACATTGTGAATGTTGATACTCCCTCCATCTAGGTGAGTAAGTCATCTTAGGCTATGCACCGTGACCAAGGAGGAGGGGAAAACGAGAGACATTAATGTTTATTTGCTAATTAAATAGTATTGCATGCAATGAACTAACCACTGCATGTCATGTTTGATAGTCTCAGGTCATTAAAAGCATGCACACCCTCATCTCTTATTGGTTGATATGTCAAGAAACAAGAAACGAGGTAGAAGTTAATGCACCGCGCCTACGTGTTTTGGGATTATTTGGTTTTCGTAAGATGACTTACACACCTAGCTATTAGAGTACCACTACCTCCCTTCTAGTTTAAAGGGCTCGACTCAAAAATTTCACCTACTCTTAGCAAGATAGTAGAGGCGGTGGAATAGTTTTTGAAGTCTGCAAAAGTACTCAACTAATGTTGTCGTTCTTCACAAAAAAATGTGTTTACCAATGCATGCATGAACACTAGTTAGTCTAACCCCCCTCTCTTCTTTAATTCTTTGCCACATCAGCATGTTTGCTATTCTCGTGTACCAGCTAAGATACCACCATGATGGCCAGCCTTAATCATCGCATGCAATAATTTAGTGCACCTTGAAATATGAACATGTGTGGGGCGTGTATGTTTTTAATGACTTGACACTATACCTAGCCCGGCATGCAAGATGACTTATTATGCACCGTTCCCCATACCTGCAGGAAGCCCGTTTGTCTCCACATCTTTTCCTCTCCATGTGTGGAAACAATATGCCTGCCAAACTCTCCTTCTCCCTCCGGCGGTCCCACCACTCTACCCCATGTGAAAAAAATCTGCATGCATGACTCTCCTCCCCCCACGCTCGTCCAATCCGTTGTGACCAGCAATATTTCCACCCCTTCGCTCCCCCGTAATTTACTCCAACAAATATGCCCATGTTGCTTTTACTTAACTTCAGGTGCATTGGGTCACTGACATACGAGCCTAGCAGTGTACTGGCCCACATGTCAGTGATGCAACTGGACCTGCAGTTAAGTCAGTGCAGCTCAGTCCATATCTTATGTAGGTGTGCCATTGCTCGCTATAAATACTACGCCTCCCACGACATCGCTATCTCCTCCCCCTCGCGTTCACGTTCATCGCTATCTCCTCCCCCTCCCTCTCACGTCGACCACCATGGCATCTCCCCTCCCAAGCCCTAGGAGCCCCTCGCTGCACCGCGTGGTCGATCACGCGTCACCTTTCTGTTCCTCGCCGCCACTAGTCGAGGAGGACGCGTCGATGTTCCGCTCCTCGCAGCTACACGACGCGTCGTCGTTCCGTTCCTCGCCGCCACTAGTCGAGGAGGACGCGTCGGCGTTCCGCTCCTCGCCGCGACGCGACATGTTGCCATTCCGTTCCTCGCCGCCACTAGTCGTGGAGGACGCGTCGGTGTTCTACTCCTCGCCGCGACGCGTCGAGGTGGACGCGTCGGTGTTGTCAATCTCGCCGGCACGCGCGTCGGAGGACGCGTCGGCTCCCCGCTACGAGGAGAATGCCCCGCCGCCCGCCGAGCCCCCTGCCTTGAGGAGCTTTTTAAAGAAATTGATGTCGCCTTGTGGGAGGCTTTGCCTCCAGCAGAGCGCGCCAAAATAGAGGCGGAGAAGAAGGCCGAGGAAGAGAAGCGCATCATGCAACAAGCTTTCTGGGAGATCTATGTCGCGTCCGAGAGAGTCAAGCAAATAGTTCTTTGGCAGAAGGCTCGTGCGAGGGACATGAGGGTGGCGGAGGACGCCCGTGCCGACGCCCTGAGTGCAGTCGGGCCCAAGCGCCTCATCTACGCTTGGCGGTACGTGCACCGGGTGCACGCTTCAAGACAGGAGGAGTACCTGTTGGCGCCAGATCACCACACCGGTGAGATCGTGCTCGCCCGCCGGCAAGCCGCCAATCATCACCTCGCGAGTTGCGAGGCTGAGGAAGAGGCATTGTGTCGGCGCGCTGGGAAACGGCCGCGCACCAGGGCAATCGTGGTGCGCCGCAAGCGCTCCTGCGAGCGTCGTGGCTTTTAGGAGGAGTATAATTTTTGTTTCGTAAGGCGATCTCATTAGTTTTGGGACGCAAATGATAAATCCCGAATGTCCAGGAATTTTTAGCGTCCTTAATTAAGTACGTAAAAGGGAAAGTTTGGAAATGTTGTGTATTATTACGCATTTTGTAAGTACGTGCATATAACACAAACTTTACTATATACTATCGGACTACACGTCTCTCTCGATATATGCTTGCAGACTGTGCTACCCCTCCGTCCAGGTCAATAAGTCATCTTTGCTTGTGCACGGTGACCAAGAAGGAGGGAAGACTTGTACACCTAGACGGAGGGAGTACTACTATTACTTATGTACATGCAAATGCACGTTTGAACATTACGATGCGGTTTTTGTAAAAGTGGAAAAACATCACTAGTCAAGCTTGTGAAACGATTCAATGCAAAACAAATGCAAAAATGCTCGTTTGATTGTTTACTTTTATCTTCCTTCTCTATGGTTATTTCTCTGTGCACCGTGACCAAGGAGGAGGAGAAAACGAGAAATGTTAATGTTTATTTGCTAATTAATAGTATTGCATGCAATGAATTAACCACTGTATGTCATGTTTGATATCTCAAGTCATTAAAAGCATGCACACTCTTTATCTCTTATTGGTTGATATGTCAAGAAACAAGAAACGAAGTAGAAGTTAATGCACCGCGCCTAAGTGTTTTCGGATTATTTGGTTTTCGTAAGATGACTTACACACCTAGATGCACCACGCCTAAGTGTTTTGAGTAACATTTTATCAGTTAAATCTTTGGTCAAAATTTAGCACAAATTACAATGGTGAGGAATAAACCAGGACGGAGTAGTAGTTTAGAAGCCCAAATAAATGAGTGAGGCGCCTTATTGTTACTCTCCACTTTGACTAATCTTGTGGGAAAAGCTGGGGAAGCCGCCAAAAGAACTGGCCCTAGGGGTAGTAGCTACGGATCGAGCGTGGGAGATGAAACGGAGGAAGTAAATGCAGAGAGATGAAATGCAAAAAAGACGGAGGGATGTGATGGTTGCTTGTCCGTTTGTTTTACCAGGCCATTTATTACTGGGAGTGGTTGGGTTTTGTGATATGACAGCTTTACTACCGCGCCACGAGCGGGGTGAGAGGTGAGACTCCCGTGCAGCGCCGCCCTCTACACTTGTACTACATCGGTCATGGTTTATTAGTCCCCCATTGAATTTGACTGAAGATTTAACTGACAAAATGTTAGTGCATGTCAACAAAAACTATATCGTTGGATTCGTATTTGAACATAGTTTTGAATGATATAATTTTAGGTGACATGCATCAGTATTTATCGTACTATATATAATGTTAGTTCAATTTTTGGTCGTACTAATCTATAGTAGTAAGGTGCCCGTGCGTTGCACCGAAGAGTGAAATGCATTGATCGGGGAGTTGTTTATTTTGACAAAGGATGTGGGGTTCATCTCATGTGTAACGGGTATCGATAGGTTTCTTCGGATATTATCTCATCTCTAGAGCTCACAAACATCCAGGTGAAATAGATAAAAAGGTATCTTTTGCAAACAAAAGCGTTCAACTGTTCAACCTGCATCCAAAACTTGTGAAGAAATAACACTTATTGTGCTTTGCAAGAAATGATCTTTAAGAATTAGTTTTTGAGTATCGATTGTTATACATGTTGGCTACAGATGACATGGAACTTTCTTATAGTCAACAGTTGGCTATACTATTAAGTAATATTAACCATGCCCTTATACACCTAGACGGAGGGATTAAATCAGGATGACTTGCAAGGGGGAAGAGGAGATGTAAGAAATGGTTCATCATAAGTCTTTCACCAGTACTGTAGTAAAAATTCATACATGGAAGATTCTAGACTAAACCATAAACGGATACACTTTTATTCATGCGCGATACTCCAATAGAGCAAGATCCTGCATGGAAGTCTCCACATGCTTAGACAGCGGATTACATTGAGCGAAGACTAATGATCAACATTTAACTTGATAATGCGTATTTTTTTTAGAAGAACAGGGAGGCTCCTCCCCGGTTCCATTATCAAATGAAACCCAAAGTGTCTTACATCAACTCACTAAGAGGAGCAGTTCAAAGGAAGGACTGCGACGAAAGCCACTCAAGTTTAACGACAAGCTTACAGAATCAAAACCGGCAAAGACATGCGCCATAAGCGCCCACACACACACTACATGTTTTCTAAGTGCACTTGATAATGTGTATGTCCAGGTGCACCTCCTTGGAGTCCCCATGCACCGAGTCGGCGGGTAAAGGATAGAACGGATGCCATGGGTTTTCCAAGTCCACATTGGCGGGATAGTCCCAGCTCCTTAGATTCCAAGTCTGTCCGATGAGGCCGGTTTCACCGCCCACGTGACCCGGAGGGGTAGTAACATTGACCTTGCACCCGTACACCTGCCTCGTGTCAGTGTCAGCGTCAGCGGCGACGCCCCTGACGCACGCTACAAAGACAGGGTGGCGGCCTGCGCGGGCCTCGCCGGTGCCCACGATCAAGAGGAAGACGCTGTCGTCCTCCTCCGAGACTAGCAGGCGGCGGTGATCCTCCAGCGACTCCGGCATGGTGAACCGGTGGCACGTGTCATACTTGATGTTCTCCGCCAAGGGCCAGCAGTGACCACTGCACGCATCCGTGAGGTGATGCACCATGTCCGTCGGCGAGCCACAAAACGGCATCGGGCACTCATAGCAGTGGACGAAGGGCTCCTTGGAGGCATCGACCAGGCCGTCCATGAAACGGGAGTGGTTGTAGGGGACGTTGCGCCAGTTGAATATGTGAGCAAGTTACTACGAGATTTAATCTGAATAAGCACAAAATAAATCATGACGGCTATAACAGAGATGAAACTAATCATGTGGACTAGCATAGTAGTAGGATACAGAGTAGAAACATGAATTCTACCACAATTTCAAACAGGAAGGACAGAAACACATACGGTGCAACGGGAGCAGCGCCGTTGGCGTTGAGGTTGTCGCCCATGTCATTGAGGAAGAGGTTGCCGAGGTTGGGGAAGAAGTCGTCGTCGGTGAAGTCGTGGCTGCCAGCAGTCGCGAGAGTGCGCTCCCCAGATTTCAACAGCGCCCGCCGAATGGAGCGCAGGAGGGAGTGGCTGTAGGGGGGGATGTTGCGGCCGCCGAATGGAGCGTAGGAGTAGCACACGAAGCAGTAGATGGTGTCCTTACTAGTACTCCCTAGTCTCTATCTATCTATATCTATATATATCTACTCTTATAGAAAACCGAGTTGGTGATGATGGTGTGTCGTGCAATGCACGGGCATCTTGCTATTTTTTTTGCATATAAGTCCAAACACCACATAGACACGATCTTTGAGCACGGTTCGTAGTCGTTCCACGATCGGGCATCGAAGTTTGTAACTATTTTATATTAGAATATACTACTCCTCCGGTGCTAGTAGTAGAGCAGAGTCCTACTCTACTACTCTACTCTAGCAAGCTAGGGCATAGTATTGTAGTAGGTACTGTAGGGAGTACCAGTACTGTGATCACTCAAGCAAGTTGTCTGGCATCGATATGACCCTACGCTGCTGGTATGTGCCTCGTAAGTCAAGCGGCGTGCTGTAGTCATCATCACCTATCCACTTCCCGCAACACATATTCGCTTCTCCATCTTCGTCCGCACATAATCTCGTCCAAGCTTCCATCACCGCTAAGTGAAAGTGCTAGTATCGACTAGAGGGGGGGGGTGAATAGGCGATTTTTATGAAAGTCTTCAAAACTTGGAAGTTTCAAAGACAAACACCAGAAACAACCTAATTGATATGCAGCGGAAGATAAACTACCCTAAACAAGCCATAGTCAAGTATGTAATAATGTGACAGTACATGACTAATAGCAGTAAGGTAGTAAGGATCAAGATGGAAGATAGTATGAAGCCAATCAACAATAGTAGTCAAACAATGAAGTCAAACAGATGAACAGATAAGCAATGACTTCATGAAGACAAACTTAAGTAAGGTTTGAAGGGATAGAACCAGTTGCTTGTTGAAGACACAGGATTTGTTGGACCAGTTCCAGTTGTTGTGACAACTGTACGTCTGGTTAGGGAGGCTGAGATTTAACTCAGAAGACCGTGTCTTCACCTTATTCCCCTTGAGCTAAGGACACCCAGTCCTCGCCCAATCACTCTGGTAAGTCTTCAAGGGAGACTTCCAAACCTTCACAGACTTCATTCACCGGCAATCCACAATGACTCTTGGATGCTCAGAACGCGACGCCTAACCGGCTGGAGGATTCACAGTCCTCAAGTGTAATAAGTCTTCAGGTCACACAGACAGAAAGACTTCAGTGATGCCTAACACTCTTTGGCTCTGGGTGTTTGGGCTTTATCCTCGCAAGGATCTCTCTCTCAAATGCTTCGAGGTGGGTTGCTCTCAAATGACAAAAGCTGTGCACAAACTCTGAGCAGCCACCAATTTATGGTGTAGGGGGTGGGCTATTTATAGCCACTAGGCAACCCGACCTGATTTGTCCAAAATGACCCTGGGTCACTAAGGAACTGACACATGTTCCAAAGGTTAGATTTCCAACACACGCGGCAACTTTACTTGGGCTACAAGCAAAGCTGACTCATCCAGCTCTGGATAAGATTTGCTCTCATTGTCTTCGCTCGAAGACATAGGATTTGGGTTGAGCATCACTTCAGTCACTCTGACTTAGTTCACTTGGACCCCACTTAACAGTACGGTGGTTCCTATGACTCAACAAAGAAGAAAAGAAACAACAAAAACACACAGTCTTCGCGCTCCAAAGTCTTCACGCAATGTCTTCTCATGTCATAGTCTTCAATAAGAATATCTTCTCTTACCACCATGTCTTCAATGTCTTCATACATTTTTAGGGGTCATCTCCGGTAGGGAACCCGAATCAATGAGGGACACTACCTGCGTTATCCTGCAATTCTCACAAACGCATTAGTCCCTCAACCAACTTTGTCGTCAATACTCCAAAACCAACTAGGGGTGGCACTAGATGCACTTACAATCTCCCCCTTTTTGGTGATTGATGACAAACTGGTTGAAGTTTTCAACGGGGATAAAGTATGTGAAATTGTAAGGATAGGAATTTGTCTTCATAAGTTGCAAGGGCTCCCCCTGAAGATGTGCATATAAGTAATTTGCTTTTGGAATGCAAATGCACATGGCAGGTTGTACTTGTGGAGATCCACTTCAACTTATGAAGATAATTCATCATGCATGAAATGATATAGCAATAAGAATGACATGCATATTGAAAAATGGACGTCTGCAGAATGATCTAAGTGCGGAAGTTATCATCGCACATGCGGAATTTATCATCGCAAAGCAAATAAGTAGCAAAAGTAGCAGACAATCATCAAGTTTAGGTGTTACAACTCAAAGAACCAAATGTTTCAAAACGCAAGAGTTGTAAGCACGCAGCAAAATATAATGCAACCGCCCATATGAACCCGCTTGAAGACTATCAACTCATATGCTTCTCCCCCTTTTGTCAGTAATGACCAAAAAGGTTTGAAGACATAGAGCAACTACTCGTCATCATGAGTAGGTGAAGCAGCAGGGTTGTCGTCGTTGGTTGGTGGTGCAGACGAGCTTGGTGCAGTGTCGATGCGCGCAGTAGTAGTTGGAGGTGGTGAAGTAGCGTCATCTTCATCATCGATCACCCTGGCATTTACTGTTGCCGCGGAAGAGGAATATTCAGAGTCTTCAAGAGATGGAGTTCGACGGAGGGTAGCAGTCCTTGGAGGAGTGGAGTCGAACTGGAATCTTTCATTGAAGCCATCATCTTGAAGATCAGCTTCAGCACTAAGCAGGGTCAAACTCTTCCATGATCTTCGGCAAGTTTCATGAGCAACAAAAGCATTCTTGATGGCAAGGTTGCGAATGCGATTGACATCCACCAAGAGGCTTTGCATTTGGCACTTGAGCCAGAAATGATGCTTATCCTGCTTCTGATGAAGAGCCACAAGAAGCTCTCGGTCATTAAGAACACGAGAACGCTTCCGAGGCCTTTGCGCAATGGTGCTTTCAGTGGCTTCAGTTGGCGCTCTATGAGGCAGACGGGTGTTACCAGCAAGTGGATAGAATATTGTTGCTGCATGAACACCTTCAATAGGCTGAGTGAAGCTTTGGTGCTCAATGTTCTGAAGACAAAGTGGCGTCTTGGCAGGGTCAGAGTATACAGCATCAACTGACATATCAACCTCGGGCAGAAATATGATGTGATTGCGAGCAGAGGGCTGATAATTGACAGATGAGTGTCGCTTGATGAGGCGCATGACCCAGGGAGCATAAAACTTCAGACCAAACAGGTCAGAGCCGGAAGCAGCAAGTTGCCTGATGAAGAATTCCTGAGTGTTGAAGCTGATGCCATTAAGAATATAGAAGACCAAAGTCTTCATGGCTCCTTCAAGCTTGGCCAATGATGAGTGTCCCTTGACTGGCCATAGAGTTCGCCTGATGATATGGTATATGGTGCGAGGTTGATACTCAAGGTCTTCAACAAAGAAATGTGTGGGATACTCAGCGTCAGATGGCAAAGGCTTCATCATGCTCAGCATCTGGCTCATGTTGGGTTCTGGCTTATGAAAGATGCTCTCCACAGCGTTGCAGTGTAGCTGACAGTTAGGCTCATACAGTTCTCCAGGAGTGGCTAGCCCAGTAAGCTCGATGATGTCCATAGCTTTGGCTTCATGATGAACATCGCCAGTCATCCACTCGAGAACCCAAGTCTTGATGTCTCTGTAGTAGCCGCGAATGTGCAGAGTGGCATAGAATTGAAGCAATAGCTCTTCATTCCAATGTTCCTTGTCTGTCACAAAATGGAGCAGACCAGCATCGTGAAAGCAGTCAAGTGCTTCTTCCAAGCACGGCAGTCCAGCAATAGCTTCAGTGTCAAGACGCATATGAGGGAAAATGCGCCCTTGATCATATAGCATGCATGAGTAATAGCTTCTCTGCGGATAGCTCCAGAACCGATATGATGAAATCCTTGGTTTGGAGTAGGGGTTCTTGGCGCTGTCAAAGAAGGTATTGTGGCTCTTGAAGCCATTTGCATTGAAGGACCCGGGGGAGTTGGCAGTACCTGGAAACCTTGGCAATCTCGGCTTTGGCTTCTGGACCTGAGGCCGATGCTCAACATGATAATCAAATTGGGGTCCTGAGGCAGCCGGCGGAGGCACCAGAACGGGCCATCGGACAGTGACAAGCTGACTGTGACCGTATGCTAGCTCAATAGTGTGAGGCCTTGGTGGCGGAACAGGAGCAGGGGCAACGTCAGAGGGTTCAGGCTGCACAACAGGTGCTTCAAGAGTAGTTGTCAGATTGGCTTCGTGTGCAGCCTCCTCATTAGCGTCAGGTGCATCATTCTCATGAGCTTCAGGTGCTTCAGGATCAGTGGCCACATTTGCTTCAGGCACAGTGGCCTCATTGGTTTCAGGCACACTGGTTGGTGCAGGCTCCACATTGGCGTCAGCCATGACTACGTCACTGGCTTCATTGGCGTTGGTTGTGGCAGCCTCAACATTTTCAATCTCCTCTTGACGAACAGGAGGGTCGGGCATAGGCATGTTCAAATCATGAACTACCTCTTCTTCAATCGCTGGGGGTGTTGGTACACGAACTTCTTCTTCTTCAATAGCAGGGGGAGTTGGTACACGTACTTCTTCTTTTTCTTCGGCTGATGCAGCCAGAATGTCTTCAGCAGCATGTGCTTCAGACATGGAGATGCTCACTGTTGGAGCTGGTTCAGAGAATACTTGCCGTGCAACAGGTGAACGTTGCACTTCTCCTTCAGGAACGCTCGACAGAGGGACTTCAGGCCTTTGTCCTCTTCGAAGCCTGTGAAGCGCTGGCTTCAAGTTTGGAGATGGACTTGGCTGAGCCTGAAAGTCTTCATCCTCTTCTTGCACTAGGGGTGTAGCTTGTTGTTGTTGTTGGGGAGTACTGGGGGAGTCTTGGTGTTGTTGCGGGTGATCAGCCCACGACGCATCCTGAGCAATTGGCGTCAATGGACGACCAATGCTGATGAGTTCGCTGTTCGTACGAACAGGTGATGATACCACTTGATGTTCGATCTGAGGAAGAACTTCATCATCATTTACATTGTCATCTTGACCAATGTCTTCAGCAGCATTGGGTTCAGCTGCTGGAATATCTTCAGTCTCATGAGCCTCTGTGGTAGCAGGCTCATGGACAACCATCCTTCTTTCTTGATGAACAGACACAGGGCAGACCACGGAAATGGGTTCAACAACTAAGGGCTCTGTGGAAGCAGCCCTAGTCTTCTTGGTCTTGCGCTTCTTCTTGGAGGGAGCGGCATCAGAAGCTTCAACATTCTTTCTCTTTCTCGCATCAGCCTCGGCAGCCTTCGTCTTCTTCTGTTCTGAAGCGGTTGTAGTGACCTTTGGCTTCGAGCCAGTCATGCTGCTCGGGAAGATAATGCAAGGGGCTTCTTGGCTTGAAGGCTCAGGCTGTTCAGCAGGGTGCTTCTTCTTCCTCTTTGCAGCCATCCTGGGATCAATGCCAGGGCGGCCAAGGGACTTGCGCTTCTCAGCCTCATTGTAGGCAAGCACACACTTATCAGCCAAAAGCTTCATGCGTTCTCGAGAGCCCTGAGCTTCTTGGCGTTTCTTCAGAAAGGCTTCTTTAAGCTCATGGAGCATGACCTTGAAGTTGCGGACATCTTGAACACTCAGATTGGCCACATGCTTCTTGAATTGAGCCTTCTCAAAATCAATCTTGTTTTTGAGCTCAACGATGCGCTGAGCAAGAGCTAGCTCAGAAGCAATGGCGCCATTGAAGGCGACACGGAGGCCAACTGGGAGCTGTAAATCTTCAAAGATGACATTGGGGGTGTCGAACCACTCATCAATGAAATTGTGAATGATGGCCACATCAAATAGAGGCAGGTTGCTAAAGATTTCTGCTTCTTCTTTGCTCTTAATCAGCTGCTCAAGAGCGTCATCAGCAAGATCTTCATCACTTGATAGATCAATGGGTTCTTCACGTAGAATGGCAGCAGGAGTCAAAGCTCGCTGATCGGATGGTCTAACAAGCTGCTTTTTCTTGTCTGTTCTCTTGGAGACACGGGACAGATCTTCAGATTGCACACTGGCTTCAGGAGGTGAAGTGGCCAGTGGCTTCGCACGCAAAGTCTTTGGAGGTGGCTTTGCAGCTGAGGTTGAAGCCTTTGACTTCTTTTGCTTCTGCGGCTTTGGAGGAGGAGGAGCAGGGGCTTCATCAGAGTCAGCACCATTGTCAGAATGATCTACTCTGGCGCCTTGGACCATGATGTAGGTAATGAGGCCGTCAAGGTTGGCATAGGGGCCAATGACATTGGGATTAGCTTCACGGGAGCCATCAGCACGGGGAGCAGAGGGACCTGGATTGAAGTCCAAACCCAAGGACTTCTTGTTCTCCTTGGCCGAAGCCACAGCAAACTGATAGTTGCGCTTGAAGAGAGAATCTTCACGAGACCATAGTAGTGAAGTGGGATCTACATTTGCTGGCTGTGGCCCACGGACCATGCATGGATAGAAGCCTTGTTCAATGGCTTCAGCTCGGCTCTTGGGTTGAAGCCCTCGATAGAGGATATCGCCCCATGCTCTGTTGATGGCATGCTTCTCTACATATTCCTTTGTCACAAATCTGTACTTGAACCACTCCTCAGCCCAGTAGCGTTGAATCCATTGGATTCGCGTCTTCCTCTGATGATAATTCTCTTCAGGATCTATCTTGTACAGTTCTGCTAAGTCATCAGGCAGATCTTTAGATGTGCCTCCTCTGCGCTGTCTACCACCCTTCCTTGCTGATTTCTCTGTTGCCATGAACTTCAAGCTGAAAGGCTTCAGTACGTTCAAAGGCTTCAAAGATTTGCGCTTGCTGGTCAAGCAGGAACTAGCTTCAGGAGAATTTATATGATGTTGTAAGTATTCTGCAAACGAATGCAGACTATGAGAACCAAGGGATCCTCCCACGGACATGTACCTGTGACAACATTAGAGATGCGAGGGAAGGGGAAGAGGTCATATGCATTCTCAGAAGATTTTGAAGATAAATCAGTTTGAAGACATTGACCTCATGTTGCAAAGACATTCACTTATATAGGTGAGTTGGTTCCAGATTTGTACCAATCCGTGAATAAGTACAAGTGAGGAATCAAACTAGAAGAGATCTAAGTGAATCGAATCGACTAAGCAGTATGAGATGCAGACGAAATAGATCTAGCTTTGAGTAGACAGAAACTACTTTCGGTAAACAGGATGAATCTTGAAGATAAAAAAGGTGGTAAAAATAGAGTTATAATTACCGCACGAAGAACTGCTAGATGGAGAAGAATAGGAGACTGAGCAGTTCAGCCCACCGTGCCCTAACTTGGCGACGGAGGACACCTACGGCGACGGCGGAGAGGATGATGTCCGCGGCCGGCGTGAGGACGGCGTCGGAGAAGTCGCGGCAGCTAAGCGCTTCGTCGCCGGCGTCGTCGCGAGCTAGCGGTGGCGCTAGGGTTTTGACGGAGGTGGAGAGGTGGAAGAAGTATTTCTTTACCGCAAGGGGACAGGTATTTATAAGTAGGTGAGAGACATAGTGCAATTACGCTGGTGCCCCTGGCGGTTCACATCTGAGGGGCACGTGGCACGCATGCAACATCCTCAGGGTTGTCCCACGTTCCCACGCCCGCCAGGCATGTCGGAGAGTTGTTCCAGCTTCTCCGGATTTCAACAGTAAAGATAAGCCATTAAGAACAGATTTAATGTTTGTCTCTTTGCCTTCTGCTGACTAGGACGCAGAGAAGACATTCGACAGTTTCAACAGAATGCATATGATTTGGATAGATAGATTTTGAGATGGAAAGCATAGAGAGGTTAGGGTCCGATCACATTCACTTAGTTCAAAAGATCCAATCTTGAAGACATAGCTATAAGTGAATGCTGTAGAGGACAGAACACTAGTATATATATCAAAAAGCAATCAAATCATCATAGTGCAGAAAGTCATGAAGACAAATTGAAACTGAAGACAAACCAAATGCGAAGTCATTGCAATATGACGCCTTGAATGAAACACTTCAAACAAGAAAAGTTGGTGGTGGCGTTACCCACCGTATAGGAAGTATTAGACCCAGACACGGTGCACAATTATCGTGGCGCTCCGAAGTCAAATTCCATGTTAATATGTTCACACTCAGAGTGTAAGTCTTCATTGACTGAAGATATACCTTACTTTGTGTGTTGCACATCTAAGTCATCAACATGCATAAGTGTTAGGATGTGTGCCTGATCACAGGACATTAGAGGATTCTAAGATATTTAGCTCACACCGTAACTTGCAAAACCTTTTCTCATCCAAGGGCTTTGTGAAGATATCTGCCAGTTGCTCATCAGTGTTGACGTGAATGATGTCGATATCTTTCTTCATAACATGATCTCTGAGAAAGTGATGACGAATTTCAATGTGCTTTGTCTTCGAGTGTTGGACTGGATTGTTGGCTATCTTGATGGCACTCTCGTAGTCGCAGAAGAGAGGTACTTGTTTCAGGTTGATGCCATAGTCCTTGAGAGTTTGCTTCATCCATAGAAGCTAAGCACAACAGGATCCAGCAGCAATGTATTCAGATTCAGTAGTTGAGAGTGATACACAGTTCTGCTTCTTCAAAGACCAACAGACAAGTGATCGACCAAGAAAATGGCATGTGCCAGATGTAGACTTGCGATCCACCTTGTCACCAGCATAATCAGCATCCGAGAATCCAACCAAATCGAATCTTGAGCCCTTGGGATACCATAATCCGAGTGTTGGGGTGTAAGCCAAATATCGAAGAATTCGCTTCACAGCTAAGTGATGCGATTCCTTTGGTGCCGCTTGGTACCGAGCACACATGCAAACACTAAGAATAATATCTAGCCTAGATGCACATAAATAAAGCAAAGAACCAATCATGGAGCGGTATACCTTTTGATCGAACTCTTTACCATTGTCGTCGGGACCAAGATGGTGCTTGGCTGGCATTGGCGTCGTGTAGCCTTTGCAGTCTTCCATTCCAAACTTCTTCAGGCAATCTTTGAGGTATTTCTCTTGAGATATGAAGATGCCATTCCTCTGCTGACGAATTTGAAGACCAAGGAAGAACTTCAGCTCACCCATCATGGACATTTGATATTGCTCTTGCATCATGTACCCAAACTCATCACTGTACTTCTGGTTGGTGCATCTGAAGATTATGTCATCCACATATATTTGGCACACAAACAGTTCACCATCATATGTCTTCGTGAAGAGAGTGGGATCGAGGGATCTAGGTTTGAAGCCTTTGCTCTTTAGGAAGTTTTTGATTGTATCATACCAGGCACGAGGGGCTTGTTTGAGGGCATACAGTGCCTTGTTTAGCTTGTACACCATATCAGGATGTTTTGGATCTTCAAAGCCAGGTGGTTGTGCGACATATACTTCTTCTTCAATCTTTCCGTTGAGAAATGCACTCTTCACATCCATTTGATATAGCAAGATATTGTGATGATTTGCGTAGGCTAGCAGTATGCGAATAGCTTCAAGCCTAGTGACAGGAGCAAATGTTTCATCGAAGTCAATTCCTTCAACTTGAGTGTATCCTTGAGCCACAAGACGTGCTTTGTTTCTGACGACTTGACCATGCTCATCTTGCTTGTTGCGATATATCCATTTTGTTCCAATAATGTTATGCTTGCAAGGATCCGGTCGCTTGACAAGTTCCCAGACATTATTCAGTTTGAACTGTTGAAGTTCTTCTTGCATGGCTTGAATCCATTATGGTTCCGTAAAAGCTTCAGCAACTTTCTTGGGTTCTGATATTGACACAAATGAAAAGTGCCCACAGAAGTTTGCTAGCTGTGTTGCTCTTGATCGAGTGAGCAGACCAGGTGCATTGATGCTGTCAATTATCTTCTCTATTTGAACTTCATTTGCAACACGAGGGTGAACAGGACGAAGATTTTGCTCTGGCTGATCATTGCCATCATTGGGAGGATTGTCTTCGGACTGAGCATTGTCTTCAGGTTGATTTGGTGCAGAGATGATAAGTTCCTCTTCGGGCTGTGCTTCAGAGGGCATGATTTCACCAGTTCCCATCAGCTTGATTGCCTCATTTGAAGGAGCTTCATCCAGTGTACTTGGCAGGATCTCTCTCTATGAACCATTGGTTTCATCAAATTTCACATCCACAGTTTCAACGATTTTGTAGAGATAAAGGTTGAAGACTCTGTATGAGTGTGAATCCTTTCCATAGACAAGCATGAAGCCTTCGTGAGCCTTAGGTGCAAATTTTGACTTGTGATGGGGATCCTTGATCCAGCATCTTGCTCCAAATACTCTGAAGTAACTGACATTTGGCTTCTTGCCAGTGAGTAGCTCATATGATGTTTTGTTCAGAAGCTTATGGATGTATACATGATTGATGATGTGACATGCTGTATCAATAGCTTCGGGCCAGAACTTTCTTGGTGTCTTGTACTCATCTAGCATTGTTCGAGCCATTTCAATGAGGGTTCTGTTCTTGCGCTCAACGATGCCATTTTGCTGAGGTGTGTATGGAGCAGAGAACTCATGAGTGATTCCCATTGTATCTAGATACAGATCAAGTCCAGTGTTCTTGAATTCAGTGCCATTGTTACTTCTGATGTGCTTGATCTTCATTCCATAGTTGTTCATTGCTCGAGTTGCGAAGCGCCTGAAGACATCTTGCACTTCAGTCTTGTACAGAATTATATGAACCCATGTGTATCTTGAGTAGTCATCAACAATGACGAAGCCATAGAGACAAGCAGTTGTTGTGAGGGTGGAGTAGTGAGTAGGTCCAAATAAGTCCATGTGCAACAGCTCGAAGGGTTGAGATGTTGTCATGATTGTCTTCGATGGGTGCTTTGCCCTTGTCATCTTTCCAGCTTCACAGGCACCACACAGATGATCCTTCTTGAAGTTGACATCTTCGATGCCAATGACATGCTTCTTCTTGACGAGTGAGTGTAAGTTTCTCATGCCAGCATGTCCCAGCCTTCGATGCCAGAGCCAGCATTCTGAAGCTTTTGTGAGAAGACAAACGGCAAGCTGTGGACCTGCTAAGAAATCTACCATGTACAGATCATCTTTTCGATACCCTTCAAAGACTAGAGATTTGTCAGATTCCATTAGTACAAGGCAACGATATTTGCCAAATATCGCAATCATGTTCAAGTCACAAAGCATTGAGACATACATTAAGTTGAAACCAAGGGATTCAACAAGCATCACTTTGTCCATGTGTTGATCCTTTGAGATTGCAACTCTACCTAGACCCAATACTTTTCTTTTACCAGTGTCAGCAAATGTGATGTGACTCTTATCGGATGGACGTAAGGTTGAGTCCATGAGAAGACTTCGATCACCAGTCATATGATTTGTGCATCCACTGTCCATAATCCATTCTGAAGCTTTTGGTGATGTACCCTACAGTGCAGTTAGGAGGATAGGCTTCACACAAGTGTTGTGAAGCATATGCATTTGATACATATAGGGACAGTCACAGCTTATATCAAAGTTAGGACATTGACTGATGAGAAATTCAGATGTGAAGCATATAGAATGATATTTTAATGTGCATCCTCAGTGAGTTTTAGGTCCCCAGCAATAGTATCGGACGCCATTGATTGCTGGCTGGAGACCATTTTCTGCAAAAGAGAGTTAGTTCTTCTTTGCCACCCACATTTTCAGTGGGGGCTTAGAAGCAATGAGTCTAAGTGCAGCATCTGAGAATTTTGGCTTTGAAGCCCTAGCAAATAGCCTTGCAGGAGATGAATGATACTCATATGAATAAGCAGAAAAGTTCTTAGTCCTATGAACATAGCGGTTTGAAGATACATGCTCATATTCATAAGTCTGAGCATGATTTCCCTGCAAAACATTGGCGTTAGGGTGACTCATGTGAGTCATGTATCTGTATGAAGCCTTTGGGCCATATGAAGCTATAGGTCTGGGGTTTGTCTTCTTCCTAGGTGGTGTAATGACGACATTCACAGGAAGATTCTCAATGTACCGCTTAGGTACCCAGATCTTCTTCATAGGTGGTCCATTCCTGCAGTTAGTGCCAATGTACCTGGCAAACACTTCACCATTCTGTTTTTTGAACAGCTTATAGTTTGCATCAAAGGATTCATCAATGATAATAGGATTAGCACAGGTAAAGCCAGATAAGGTAGATGGATCTACTGAAGGTCCCGTTGCAGCAACCCATGTGGTTTTGGTGTACTGCTCAGGCTTCCAGTATGAGCCATCAGCATTCATTTTCCTCTCGAACCCAACACCCTCTTTCCTAGGGTTTCGGTTCAGAATCTGCTTTTTGAGGACATCGCAGAGAGTCTGATGTCCCTTCAAACTTTTGTACATCCCTGTTTCAAGCAATGTCTTCAACATAGCATTTTCATCAGCAACAGCAGTGGTATCCTTCGCAGAGGGGTTAGTGACCACATCAGTAGGTGAAGACAATGAAACAATAGCAGCAGTGGAACATTCAGCAACAGATGTAGCGTTATCATGCTCAATGCATTTTAGACATGGTGGTTCAAATCCTTCCTGAGCGGAACTGATCTGTTGAGCGCGAAGTGACTCATTTACCTTTTGAAGATCTTCATGAGCCGCTCTCAATTTCTCAAGCTCTTGTTTCCTTTGAAGATAATCATAGGAGAGCCATTCATAAGTAGTTGAGAGTGATTCATGACGACCTTCAAGTTCTTGGTACTTAGCATGAAGACTTTTTATGTCATCAACTAAGGACTATGAACGTGTCATTTCAGCGTCCAACAGGTCATTGCTTTTGTCTAACAGTTTTTGAGTATGTTCCATAGCCTTTTGTTGTTCAGTTGCAATTTTAGCAAGTGTTTTGCAGCTGGGTTTGGATTCACAATCAGAGTCATCTTCACTTGAAGTTTGAAAGTAAGCATCACGTGATTTTACCTTGGCACCGCGTGCCATGAAGCAGTAGGTGGGAGTAGAATCGTCTTTGTCATTAGCCTCAGCGTTGGTGTGGAAGTCATTGTCTTCAGTGTTGAAGATGGACTTGGCAACATAGGCAGTGGCTAGAGCCAGACTTGCAATGCCAAGGTCAGACTCCTCTCTAGACTCCACCTCCGCCTCCTCCGAAGCAGACTCCTCCTCTGAATCCATTTCCTTGCCAACAAAAGCACGAGCCTTGCCAGATGAGCTCTTCTTGTATGATGAAGACTTGGAAGAAGACTTAGAAGACTTTGAGGATTTCTTATTCTTCTTGTCATCAGAATCATATTCCTTGCTTTTCTTCTTCTTCTTCTCATTGTCCCACTGTGGACACTCAGATATGTAGTGGCCAGGTTTCTTGCACTTGTGGCAGGTTCTCTTCTTGTGATCATGTGTGGAAGATTCATCATTCCTTGAGCTAGATCGTGAAGACTTTCTGAAGCCTTTCTTCTTTGTGAATTTCTGGAACTTCTTCACAAGCATAGCAAGTTCCCTTCCAATGTCTTCAGGATCTTCAGAACTGCAGTCAGATTCTTCTTTAGATGAGGAAACAACTTTTGCCTTCAAAGCACGAGTTCGGCCATAGCTTGGACCATAGATATCTCTTTTCTCAGATAGCTGGAACACATGTGTGTTGAGCCTCTCAAGTATATCAGACAGATCGAGTTTCTTGAAGTCAGGACGTTCTTGTATCATGAGGGCAAGGGTGTCAAAGGAGCTGTCAAGTGATCTCAGCAGTGTCTTGACAATTTCATGCTTGGTAATCTCAGTTGCGCCAAGAGCTTGAAGTTCATTTGTGATATCAGTGAGGCGATCAAATGTGAGCTGGACATTCTCATTGTCGTTTCTCTTGAAGCGGTTGAAGAGGTTGCGGAGAACACTGATTCTGTGATCTCTCTGGGTCGAAACGCCTTCATTGACCTTGGATAGCCAGTCCCAGACTAGCTTCGACATTTCCAGAGCACTCACACGACCATACTGTCCTTTGGTCAGATGACCACAGATGATGTTCTTCGCAGTTGAGTCCAGTTGAATGAACTTCTTGACATCAGTGGGGGTGACACCTTCACCAGTTTTGGGAACGCCATTCTTGACGACATACCAGAGGTCGACATCAATGGCTTCAAGATGCATGCGCATCTTATTCTTCTAGTAGGGATACTCAGTTCCATCGAACACGGGGCAAGCAGCAGAGACCTTGATTATCCCTGCAGTCGACATAGCTGAAACTCCAGGTGGTTAAACCGAATCACAGAGAACAAGGGAGTACCTTGCTCTGATACCAATTGAAAGTGCTAGTATCGACTAGAGGGGGGGTGAATAGGAGATTTTTATGAAAGTCTTCAAAACTTGGAAGTTTCGAAGACAAACACCAGAAACAACCTAACTGATATGCAGCGGAAGATAAACTACCCTAAACAAGCCATAGTCAAGTATGTAATAATGTGACAGTACATGACTAATAGCAGTAAGGTAGTAAGGATCAAGATGGAAGATAGTATGAAGCCAATCAACAATAGTAGTCAAACAATGAAGTCAAACAGATGAACAGATAAGCAATGACTTCATGAAGACAAACTTAAGTAAGGTTTGAAGGGATAGAACCAGTTGCTTGTTGAAGACACAGGATTTGTTGGACCAGTTCCAGTTGCTGTGACAACTGTACGTCTGGTTAGGGAGGCTGAGATTTAACTCAGAAGACCGTGTCTTCACCTTATTCCCCTTGAGCTAAGGACACCCAGTCCTTGCCCAATCACTCTGGTAAGTCTTCAAGGGAGACTTCCAAACCTTCACAGACTTCGTTCACCGGCAATCCACAATGACTCTTGGATGCTCAGAACGCGACGCCTAACCGGCTGGAGGATTCACAGTCCTCAAGTGTAATAAGTCGTCAGGTCACACAGACAGAAAGACTTCAGTGATGCCTAACACTCTTTGGCTCTGGGTGTTTGGGCTTTGTCCTCGCAAGGATCTCTCTCTCAAATGCTTCGAGGTGGGTTGCTCTCAAACGACAAAAGCCGTGCACAAACTCTGAGCAGCCACCAATTTATGGTGTAGGGGCTGGGCTATTTATAGCCACTAGGCAACCCGACCGGATTTGTCCAAAATGACCCTGGGTCACTAAGGAACTGACACGTGTTCCAACGGTCAGATTTCAAACACACGCGGCAACTTTACTTGGGCTACAAGCAAAGCTGACTCATCCAGCTCTGGATAAGATTTGCTCTCATTGTCTTCGCTCGAAGACATAGGATTTGGGTTGAGCATCACTTCAGTCACTCTGACTTAGTTCACTTGGACCCCACTTAACAGTACGGTGGTTCCTATGACTCAACAAAGAAGAAAAGAAACAACGAAAACATACAGTCTTCGCGCTCCAAAGTCTTCACGCAATGTCTTCTCATGTCATAGTCTTCAATAAGAATATCTTCTCTTACCACCATTGTCTTCAATGTCTTCATACATTTTTAGGGGTCATCTCCGGTAGGGAAACCGAATCAATGAGGGACACTACCTGCGTTATCCTGCAATTCTCACAAACGCATTAGTCCCTTAACCAACTTTGTCGTCAATACTCCAAAACCAACTAGGGGTGGCACTAGATGCACTTACACTAAGGCGCCCCCCCTCGTCCGAAACCCAAGCACTAACAATGGCAGAACCGAGCAGCGTCCACCGAAAGAGTGGCTGGAATTCGCTCCCCACAGAGGTAATCAAGCTCATTGTTTCACGTGTGGACAACTCAGTACCATGCCGCTCGCCGCGTGCTCGTCGGGGCTGTACCGTTTACTCAAAGCCCTCAGGCCGAAGCTTTTTAAGCCAGCTCCTTGCTTACTGATGCCGCCTGATCTTCAAAAACGGCATGTCACATAGCATAACAATCGTAGGATGGCGAGCATCAACCCCCTTCACTGCGATCCGATCCCCGTTAGCCTCAGCTACATTAACGGTATGTACTGGGTCGGCATGAACACGTCTTGGATGGTGCTCGTCGACGGCGCAGCAGCTGGATGCTCGTGGAGGTCTACACTGGGCGATTGATCCCCCTTCCTTCGATTAACACTGCACTGCTTTGGCACTGCGGCCCAGAATACTCAGAATCTTACAGTAGCCAACATGATACCATGTTTGATTTGCTCAAGGTTGTAATCTGCCAAGTGCCCACAAGATCTGGGAATTATAAAGATTTCAGGCTAATTGCGTTCTTCAACCACGGTCTCGCCTATCTGACAGGTCACTTCGGTAAGTGGATAAATTTGCATGTCCATCGCAGGATCATACATCCTCCATGGTTCTCTGATGCCATTGAACACAAGGGCTTCATTTACGCTGTCGACTCCTTCTATGGCTGGACGTATTGCTGGCCTACTCCAGTCATCACTACAAACGGCTGTTACAGCAGTATGTTACTTTCCTATGATATCATGATGGCTTGCTTATATTACTGTCAACATTTACTGAAAAAATATTCATGCTCATAACATGCTGTTCTTAAGACTAAATCAAGAGCCCTTTTTTATTTGACTCCAACTTGATATGATGTTGTAGGCCGCCTGGTGTCCCTACCCTTCCTAATCCCAGAACCTTTCAAAGAAAAGCGGCATGACAGTTGCAGGTGGTTCCTGGCTCGATCAGACGACGGCGAAAGATTGATGATCGTTCGCACATACCGAACATGTTGTTTCACGGAATACAATCACAACCACTGCAAGGTCTTTGAGCAGGATCCCAGCTTCTCTGGGCCTTCAGGAATTTTTGACTGGAGGCTGGTAAGTAGCCTTGCCACACGCTCTCTGTTTGTCGGACTGAATTATCCGATTAACCAGGAGATAACCAACGGCAAGGATCATGATGGCAGCGTGGTTTCCTTCATCAGGCAAAACTGTGTGTACACAGCGTACCATGCGTCTCTGCATGCACCATACCCTGATATGTGCCACCACGCTCTGCAGCCCAAAGTAGGAGAGAGGGTCGCAAGTATCAGACTTCGACCTGCTGGCTGGAGTTTCCCCCGTCAGGCACCCATCTGGTTCAAGTTGTCAGCCAATCTCCACAACTTAATAAATAGTAACGTCTAACTGAGCCAGTTAGTTAGATGCGTACACTTGGTGTAGTAGGATCTTTATTTAGTTTGATGCATACACTTGTTCTTTTTTGGTAGCCCTTTTGTAGTGATGGCTGATGTTTGGTTTGGAAGAGAGAGCTGCGTCTTCACTCTTCTGGCCTGCTTACTGCTTCTGTTGCACCCCCAGCCCTGGTTGCTACTGCTGTTGTTTTCAATGTACAATCAGTATTATATTTCGTCTGTTGGTTGAATATAAATGTGTTGTTAGAACGACAAACACAATGTTTTGGAAGTCGTTGCACGGTTTGATCCTTTAGTGCCCCGTACCGTACGTAGCTCATACTATTTTTCGTACGGAACACATTTTCCACTTGTTGATAACATGCAACCCACTGATGAAGGCCCAATAGAGAAGCCCATAATTAACTGGAAGGGACACTCTCACATGAATCCGGCCCAGGTACATGCTCATGGTCCCCTAAACATAAATAAGTAAATAAATAAGTAAAGCTAAATGCTCATGCACCAGTTCTTTGGGAAAATAGGTAGCCTAGTATTTCTTTTTGAAGAATACCCAAGCTAGGCCTATTTGTTTTCTCCGAATTACCGGGCTGCAAATCTTTCAAGACGAGCAAATGGGATATTAGTTTTTTTTTGAATTTCATTCTTCACAGATATCTTATACGTATTTCATTGGATTTAACATGACATAGTACTAACTTATTTTTAAATTTGTTTCAGTATGGCTATTAATTTTTGGATTAAGAATATTTCGTTCCCCAGCAAAAATTTCCCACATATTTAGTTAAATTTTTTGACCCTAGTACTGACCAGAAAATGGCCGGCAATTCTAAAAATGGAAAACGGGCTGCAATCCATATGAATTAGAAAATGAGTAAAAATTATAAAAATAATAGCAAATGGGCTGTACACGCCACAGATCTCGAGGCTGACTTGTTTACGCAAGGCTTTGTCAGTGAACACACGATTCTAGCCGCCATGCTTCTTCAATCTCTGATCTTCCTTCTCCAGCCGCCTAAACTAGCGCCGGCGAGACTGCCTGCTCCCTCCTCTTGTGGCCCGCTGTGATGCCGCGGAGGCTTCCCCGGCCCACCCTACTCCCTCCGCTGGCCTGGCCGCATGCAATCAATTGCCTCCTTATTACACAAAAAAAATGATTCCTCCCACTGACATCTGGGGTGCACCGGTTGGGAGGCTGACCTGTGGGCCTACTACGTTGACACGTACGCAGGGCTTGTCAACTTAGTCAACAAACGATTCTAGCAGTAGTAACCGTTGGATTTGAATCGAACGGTCCTGCTGCTTCTTCAATCGCTGCTCTTCTTGCAACGGCCGCCCAAACCAGCGCCGGGGAGACCGCCTGCTCCTGCCTCCAGTGGTCGGCTGTGCTACAGTTGAGGCCTCATCGCCCCCTACTACTCCCACCGCTAGCCAAGCCCTGCGGCGATGGCAGCCTCACACCGCAGCCGAACCAGTGAACCTTGGTACTCCTCTCCGCATGGGCATCCGCTGCCGTGTCTTCCCTGGCTCCGCGTTGTCCCCTTCCTAGGCCTCACCGTCGTCCACCGCCTTGGTGCTCTCGGCACGGCGTGGTCAAAGTGGTCAACGACATTCCATTCGGAGAGTACTATACGTGTAGAGGCTGATAGCTGGGTCCACGGCCACAGCCCAATTTTTTGTGATTTGCCAAGTAAGTCGCTTTGTCAGGCCTGTTGGGCTGCAAATCTTTCAAGACGAGGAGAGATTTCATTTGGCTGGACGAGAAAATTGCCCATTACTAATGAGAAATGGGCTATACATTTTTAAAACACATCAAACCGGCAGTTAGTTTCAAATATCTTTTTTTTCATTTCGAGATTTAAATTACATTAATTTTTATGCGTGGAGAATTTGCTGGATTTTATATTGATATACATTTACTTTTAAAATCAATTTGAATGTGAGTCGAAATTTGGAGATTAAAAACAGTTCGGACCACACCAAAATATGCAAAATTTCGTATAAGTTTTTAACCGTGGCCACAATATGGGCTGTAATGCTAACAAAAAGAATATGGGCTCCAAAAAAAACCTTAAGAATTAGCAAATGGGCTATAAATTATTAAAAATAATGACAGATGGGCTGTATGCTGTTTGCCACAGATTTGAGGCTTTCCTAAAAAAGGGTTGACGCACAAGCAGTGACTGTTGGATGGCCATCCAACGGCTGTTGTGCTTCTTCAATCTCTGCTCTTCCTGCTCCAGCCGCTCAAACAAACGCCAGCGGGACTGCCTGCTCCCTCCTCCCCGCGGCCGGCTCTGACAGCTCGGACCCACCAGCTATATCTTCGCACGCAAGGAAGTGCCTCCTTATTACGCACAAAAAAATGAATACTCCCCCTGTTAGCTTGGACCCAGTATAGTGGCAGGCTGACTTGTGGGCCTACTAAGTTGACGGGGACGCAGGGCTTTGTCAACTTAGTCAATATGCACGATTCTAGCTCCAGTGACCGTACGATGTCCATCCAACGGCCGTAGTGCTTCTTCAACCTCTGGTCTTCTTGCTCCAGCCGCCCAAACCAGCGTCGGTCGTGCCTCGTGCTCCTGCCTCCCGTGGCCGGTTGCGATGCGGTGGAGGCCTTACCGCCCCTACTACTCCCACCGCTGGCCAGGCCATCCCTCTACTCACCCACACCCCCTGCTATTCTGCGGCGATGGCAGCCTCACACCGCAGAGAACCAGTGAACCCTCGTACTCCTCTACGCGTGGGCATCCACTGCCGCGTCTTCCCCGGCTCCGCGTCATCCCCTTCCTAGGCCTCGCTGTCGTCCACCGCCCTGGTGCTCTCGGCGCGGCGTGGTCAACGTGGTCAAGGAACGGCTTCCATCGGACGTGGACCGTACATGGAGAGGCTGACAGCTGGGTCCATGGCCGCAGCAAGGAAGTGCCTCCTTATTACGTGCAAAATAATTATTCCTCCAACTGACAGCGGGGACCCACCGGATGGGCCGCCATATTTCACGAAAAAACGTTCCCCCCCTGACTGCTGGGACCCACCAGCTACACCTTCGCACGCAAGGAAGTGCGTCCGGACAAAAAAACGATTTGCCCCCTGACTGCTGGGACCCACCAGCTACATCTTCGAACACAAGGAAGTGCGTCCGGGCAAAAAAACGATTTGCCCCCCTGACTGCTGGGACCCACCAGCTACATCTTTGCACACAAGGAAGTGCCAGACAGTCGGGACCCACCTGGTCGAAGCGTACATAGTGTTGTCGGCGCGCACGTGTCGTAGATGTAGAGGCGCGCACGTGTCGTAGTAGAGGCGCGCACGTAGCATTTACATGTACGTACAGTGGCGAGGGTGCAAGAAAGAAAATACGGCCACGTACGTACATACGGGCAGGGTCTCTAATGCCTACCGCACATACGTACATGGCTGGGTCGAAACGGAGAAACAGCGTCGTCGTCGTGTTCATGGGGAGCCAACTGGCTGGGTCGGAACGGAATGCGTGGTCGTGTTCATTGGGAGGGCTTGGATGGAACAGGCGACGGAAACGAGGCCTTACGTACCGCACAACGGAGGAAACGGTCTTGTGTTCGACCGGCCACGTTCGAAACGGTGTCCTGTTGATCGGGAGGGGCCTGGCGTACCGCAAAACGGAGGAAACGGACCTCCTACGGTCGAAACGGGGGTCCTGTTGATTGGGAGGGGTGTGGCGTACCGCAAAACGGATGAAACAGACTTGTGTTGGAGCGCTACGGTCGAAACAGGGGGGGTGGCCTACCGTAAAACAGGACTCCACGGGATACTGTTCATCTCCACCGTCGACCTCCTCCAGCCTCCATGGGCTACCGTCGACCTCCTCCAGCCTCCACGGGCTCCTGTTCATCCAGCCTCCACCGCGCGCTACTCCACCGGCTACTGTTCAACCACCCCTCCACCGTCTACTGTTCATCCAGCCCTCCACACCACGGGGTCCTGTTCAACCACCCCTCCACGGCCACCCCTCCACCGTCTACTATTCATCCAACCCTCCACACCACGGGTTCCTGTTCATCCAGAAGCAACGCCACCGTTCACTGTTCATCCAAACCCCCCCCCCCCTGCAACACTCACTGTTCATCCTAGAGGCAGCATCGATCGGCTTCAGTTAGCAGCAGTAGCAAAGGAATCGCTCCATCGGGTTCAGTTAATAGCCATCGATCGATCGCTCGGGTTCAGTAACGCGTAGCCTGCAGTGCAATCGCTCGGGTTCAGTTAGAGCCCAACGCCTCGCTCGGCTTCAGTTAGAGCCAACGCCTCACACACACATGCGTACGTACGAGAGAAACGCGCATCGGTCTCCCACCGTAACAGGCAACTCCCCGAAATTTTCCTCCCCCTCGCTTCTACCACGGTTTTTTCCGTCATGGACGGCCCAAAGAATGTCATGCAGCTGCGTCTCCGGCCCACCCAGGACGAAAAGCCCATTATCTGTCATGATTTTTTGTCATAGAAGTAGGAGCCCACCACATCTATGATGATACCGGGTTTTGTCACAATTATCGTCATAGAAGTGTCATATGTATGACAGAAAAAAATTTCGTTCGGCCCAAAATGTCACGGATGTGTCTTTTTTTTGTAGTGAGAACCACTGCTGCTGTAACTAGCGGCAACAAATCAAGGGTTAGCGCCGCACTGGTGGCACAGAGGGAGATCGACGAAGAGGCGGCAGCAGCGGCAGAGCCGACGGATAGCAAGAACCCTCCCCGACAGGGCTTGGTCCCGGCAAGACTGAGCCCCCGGCAAGGACTGACACTAGTACGACAGGGCCCGCGCGACTAGGTGAAGTGGTGCAGAAGAAGAAGATGGTGCAGCACCTAGTTTACTTCGTCAGCTCCCTCTTGCAGGGGGCTAGGTCGAGGTACTCCGGTGTGCAGAAATTGCTCTTCGGCCTCCTTATGGCCTCGAGGAAGCTGCGTCATTACTTCCAAGCACGAGATCACCGTCGTCACCTGCCTTCCATTGCAACAGATACTGCATAACCCAGATGCAACGGGGAGGATTGTGGAATGGTTCTTGGAGCTGTCAAGCTTTGGTTTGAAGTTCGAAAGCACCTCGACGATTTAGAGTAGAGTCCTGGCGGAGTTCGTTGCTGAATGGACCTCGACGCCCGACGAAGATGTACTTTGATGGGCTTTTTCCCAACAAGGCGCTGGTGTTGGTGTGCTGCTCGTCGCACCCACCGGAGAGCACCTCAAGTACGTGATCCAAATGCACTTTCCCAGGGATATGTCGACGAACAACACTGCTGAGTACGAGGGATTTATTGCCAGTCTCAGGATCGCGGCAGACCTCGGAGTCAAGAAGCTCATCATCAGGGGCAACTCGCAGCTTGTCATCTGGCAGATCAACAAGGACTATCAGAGCCCGTTGATGGAAGCTTACGTGGATAAAGTGAGGAAACTAGATGAGTGCTTTGACGGTATACAGGCAGAGCATGTCCCCCGAGTGGAGAACGACATCGCCGACTACCTGTCGAAGTGCGCTGCCCTCAGGCTGCCTGTTGAACCAGGTACTTTTGTGCTTCGGTTAACTCAACCGTCCGTTGAACCATCAACAGAGCAGAATAAGCGAAGGAAGTCCGGCCCCAGCAAGTACTCCCCTACCAAGCTCCTTGGAGCCGCCGACGAAGGAGTTGCCGTGGACGCTGAGCCTGCCGTGGGACAACCGACTCCAGCAGGGCGCCAAGCCATTGCCGTGGAGGCAACCGTTCCTGCGGTGGACGAAATGCCTTTGGTCCTTGCCGTCGAGCCACAGGCTCCAGCATGGGCGCAACATACTGTCTGATTCCTTCAAATTGGGGAGCTTCCTGAGGAGCAGGAAGAAGCGGAGAAAGTAGCCCGCTGGTCTGCTCTGTACCAGTTTGTTGACAACGTTCTGTACAGAAAAAGACCGAATGGAGTGAAATTGAAGTGCATCCCCCGGGAAGAAGGACTGGAGCTGTTGGCAGAGATACATGGAGGCATATGTGGCTCCCACATAGGGTCGAGGGCCCTTGCCGACAAGGGTTTCCGGCAAGGTTTCTTCTGCCCCACTGCCCTCCAGGATGCGACAGCACTAGTAACCAAGTGTGTAGAGTGCCAGTTCCATTCGAAGAAACTTCATCAGCTAGCTCAAGCCTTGCAGACAATCCCTCTCTCCTAGCCATTCTCGGTCTAGGGGCTCGACATACTGGGCCCTTTTCCCTGCGCCGTCGGGGGCTTTGAGTACTTGTACGTCGCAGTTGACAAGTTCACAAAGTGGCCGGAGGTGGAAGCAGTGAGGAAGGTGACCGCACAGTCAACGTCAAATTCTTCAAGGGGCTAGTTTGCCGCTTTGGTGTGCCAAATAGGATCATCACTGACAACGGCACACAGTTCACAAACCACACATTCATGCAATATATTGAAGACCTCGGCAGTAAGGTCTATTTTGCCTCCGTGGCACACCCATGGAGTAACGGCCAAGTAGAGAGGGAAAATGTTGAGGTACTATGTGGCCTGAGGACAAAGACCTTTGACATGCTGCACCAGAGAGGAAGACGCTGGATTGATGAGTTGCTGGTGGTTCTTTGGTCAATCAGAACAACGCCAAATCGAGCCACCGGCCAGACACCCTGTGCCCTAGTTTACGGGGCAGAAGCAGTTCTCCCCACGGAACTCATATACGGGTCACCTCGAGTGCTCGCTTATGATGAGCTTGAGCAAGAGTGATTGCGTCAAGATGATGCAACACTCCTCGAGGAAGATCATCTTCTGGTGGCTGTGAGAGCAGCATGCTACCAACAAGCCTTGCGCCGCTATCATAGCCGCAAGGTTCATGCCCGAAGCTTTGAGGAAGGAGACCTTGTTCTTCGGCACGTTCAGTCGGCCAAGAATTCCAACAAGTTGACGCCAAAGTGGGAAGGCCCTTATCGAGTAACACGAGTGATCAGGCCTGGCGCAGTCCGCCTGGAGACCGAAGATGCCATTCCAGTGAGCAACTCCTGGAACATCAAGCATCTTCGCAAGTTTTACCCATAAGGTGCGGCTACCGGCCCCCCCCGGCAAGCCACCTTTTGTACAAGCCTTGCCGGCAAGGCATGTAACCCTCTGTACAAAGCTAGGCGCAGACCCTGAGCATAAATAAACGAAGTGCTGGCGCCCTAAGTTATAGCATGCATGCTAGATTGAGTCTCTCCCTCGGTTAGGGTTGATAGTGCTTAGCGGCTACTAACCCCTAGCATAGAGGTTGAGTTTGCGTCTCTTTGTTCCTATCCATCCTCTTTGGTTCGCAGGGTACATAAATTTTTCCACCAAGCCGAGTGGAAGGAAGAGAACAAGCCGGCGCTCCGGACTCGACAAGCCAAGCTTGCCGGGGGCTGAAGACACGAAGGTCCACCCACGGCAACCTAGGGTTGCCGGGGGCTATAGATACAGATAAGTTTTCCCATCCCCTGTTATGCATTTCCGTATGAAGCTTGGAACATGTGGAACCTCGTTTTGTTCCAAGGCTGTCGTGCTCCCTTCATTCCTGCCCCCCGAGAACTTCTTCTCGGTTCAGGAATTGGTTGTAGCCGTGGTGGCAAGGAAGCAAGCGTAGGGCCAGCCCCTACTTTGCCCCTACCTCCACCGAAGGTGTGGGTGTGGTCAAACGAAGTAGGGGAGCGGCAAGGCCTGCTGCCGGGCAACGGTGTTTATGTTGAAAACAACAAGGATTTGTTCCTTGGTATGGGCTTTGCTCACGCACACAAGACCCGGCAAGCACACTTTTTTCATTAATACGTCCCATACAGGTACAGTCCGTACGAAATGTAAACATAAACAGGGAGGTTACAAGTTTCAAACCTAACTAAGGCCCGTAGGCTTACAAACTGAAAAAAGATAAGGTGCCCGTAATCCCTTTCTTGTCCCTCTCCATAGGAAATGAAACAATAAGGCAAAAGGGCAGAAGGAGTGCCTAGGTGAGGTACGAGCAGCAGAAGGCGCCAAGAGAACATGTCGGTGGCTGCCTAGGAGAGGGCTGGTGGTGGTGGTGGTGTCGGAGGAGGAGCTGGAAGATGAGGCAGCGGTCTGTCAATACGCTACGAAGGCGTCGGTGCCATTGTACTTCGACTTAACAACCCGCCACCCGCCTTCTTTGCCTTCTCCGGCCTTCCCACGCCAGCCGCCCATGGAGGCGACCCCGAGAAGTTAAAGGAGCCGGCGACACGGACGATGGGGTCACCGGTGTCGCCCAGGAACGGCGCGCTCGATGCCTAGTCGGACCCGTCATCCTGCCGCCCGCTACCCTCGTCGTCGTTGTCACTGTCATCCTCGTCACTCCCGCTCGAGGAAGAGTCTTCGTCATCAGAGGAGCTCTCCACGCAGCACCTTAGGTGAGTCCCAAAGTGTCCAAAGACCTTGACGGAGAGGAGGCCATTCTCCATTAATTTGAAATAGATAATGAGCCCCTCCGTCAAGCTGTGGATGTGAGCAAAGGTCTTCCACCCGCGGCGAAGATACATGACATGAGGGGCTGGGAAGTCAACGTCGGCCCATGTGCCGCTGTTCCCACAGCCCCTCATGTGCAGCCTCAGCGCCTGCGGCGGGTCCAGTTCCATCTCCCGAGCGAATGGGGTCGGGAGACGAAGATGACGGGGCGCCGGCCGGGGCAGCCTGATGAAGAACTCGCAAGGGTTGTCCCCGACGTGGCCCTCCATTGGGGGAAGGACCGCTGGCGGAGGCGAGGCCGATGCGCCACCCTGTCCTCCTCTTCCCCGAGCACTGCGGCGGCCTCGACCTTGCCCCCTCCCCCTTCCCCTCACGGCCGGCTCCACCGCCACGGGCTCTTGGGGAGGAGCAATGCATTGTCGAGCAGAGACCCTCGCCGCCACCGATGAAGCATCAGCGCGCCCTCTCGCCATGACAGAAGGGAGGAAGGAGCAAGGATGGGGAGAGGCAGATGGCCAAAGACAGAGAGGCGCCCTCCCTCCTGCTCCCCTCATTATAAAGGGATGGGGTCGCGGCTCGGCCGCCCCTTTCAGCCAATCTGGCTCATTAAGGTGACAGTGGGCGAGGTCGTCGACCGCCCTCCCCACCCAATTGAAGGCGCGTGGGAATCGACCCGCGCGCGCACGTCTTCTTGTATTCCGCGCGCCTATCATTCGCCCTGCGTCGTGCATGCGGCGTACGTGGCGCGAGAGACAGGCGTAATGGGACGCATAGAGCGATGGTTCCCACATAAGGATAGTAAATGAGCAGCGGCCCTGCGGTCTCGAAGGAACACACAAGCTGCCTCTTTACTGTTCACCGCCGGATGATGCAAGCATGCTTTTTTTTGAAGAATCAGTGATAGTGGGAGAGGCTCCCACTGACTTTGTATTACTCACAACAGAACAGTTACATGTGTGTTACAATGGGTTTTAGGCCCCCCGGCCGTAAGGGTTACAGAAGCAAATACTAGGGGCCCAAACTTACAATGAAATCAGAGAGAAAAGGATGAACTTTCTCAGGATAGTTATGGATCACCAAACCCAACAGATATTTGAACCTAGCCAACCATGCCACGAAGGAGTGTGGAATCCCCCTGAAATGTTGGTTGTTTCTCTCCATCCATAGGCTCCAAGCAGCAAGCAAGAAAAGATCCATGAATAACGACCGACGCCAGTTTTCTCTCCCCCCATGCAAGATGGCTAGCCTGTTGGTTCCTCCTGGCCAGGTCAGACCAACCTTACTCCAACATCGTTGGGCGAAGGGCACGTGAAGAAGAGATGCTCCACAGTTTCCTCGGGGGGGTTCTGGCAGAGCATGCAAGCATAATTGCCCCCGGCTACAGCAAAGTGTCGCCACCTCAGCATGTTCCTGGTGTTCAAACGATCGACCAGAAGCAGCCATCCAAACATCTTGAACTTGACCGGGCTTTTGGAGTTCCAGAGCCATCCAAAGGCCTCGTCAGCCACCACCTGCCAGAAACAGTGGTTGTAGTACTTTTTTTGACGAATAACGCCCAAGATCACAGACCCAAACGTCGGTTGAGCCATTGTCCAGGCTGACATGCGAGGACCCTCGCTGTATCTCTCTGATCTCCTCCCTGGCCTGGACCGAAAGAGGCAGACTGAAGATCGTGGCCGGATCAGTGGTCATGAGAACCTTGGCAATGGAGTCATCCTCGTTAAGGGCAAAAGAGAAGGCTCGCGGATGCGTGTCCATCAGTGTGGAGCCATTGTCACCAAACTAGACATCTTTCCAAAACAGAGAGCTGCAACCATCCCCGGGGATGACCTTGGCGACCCCACGGAAGGATCCACTGAGCTGCATTACGTCTTTCCACCAGAAGGAACCCACCGGCTCAGTGGCGTGCGACACCTTGTTCGTGTAGTATGCCTCCCAGACTAGCTGAACCCAGGGCACATCCTCACGACTGTAGAACTTGAACAAGTGCTTTAGGAGTAGCGCGGCATTTTGTGTTTTGATATCAATAACACCAAGGCCACCACACCGTTTAGGTCGACAGACAAGCTCCCAGGCAGCAAGGGAGTTGGATTTAACCCCATCATCAGAATTTTTAGCCCAAAGGCAGTATCGACGCAGTTTGTCGAGGTGCTCAACCACTTTGGGGTGCAGCTTGATCGTGCACATTGCATAGATCAGCATGGAGGTGACCACCGAATTGACTAGCGTCAACTTGGCCCCCGACGACATCAGGGATAAGGCAGTGGAGGTTTTCCTCTCAACCGAGTGCACCAATGGCACGAGATCCAGAACACTCGGCCTCGTCGTCCCCATGGGAAGGCCGAGGTAAGTGAACGGCAAGGTGCCAACAGAGCAGCCAAACACCTCTGCCAACCCACTCGCACGTTGGTGGTCGACATTAATGGGTATGAGGGTCGATTTATGGAAGTTGATCTTGAGCCCCACCGAAGCCGCATAATCCTCCAAGATAAGTTTCATGCGGGCGGCCTGTGTAGGACAAGCTTGCATAACCAAGATTGTGTCGTCAGCGTATTGCACCACCGGGAAGTCACCTGCATTTTCACGAGGAATGGGAAGCTCTAGCAAACCCTGAGTATAAGCGTCATTGATCGCAGCTTGGAGCAGATCAGCTGCAAGGACAAAGATCAGCGATGAGAGAGGGTCACCCTGTCGCACGCCACATTTGCATTTGAATTTCCAACCAGGAACACCATTTAAGAGGACTGATGAAACTCCCGAGCCAAAGATCGTTTCCATCCAGCCTAACCACTTGTCATCAAAACCCATGTGTTTCATGATTTCCAATGTGGGGGCATGTTCAATCGTATCAAAGGCCTTGGCAAAGTCAAGCTTAAGCAATATAATCTCTCTCCCAGACGAGTGGCATTGATGAATATATTCGTACGACCACGCGAGACAATCCTGGATGGTCATACCTTTGATAAAACCATATTGGTTCCTGTGTATGATTTTGAGAATAAGTTTCTGCAGTCGGTTAGCCAAGATCTTTGTAATGACTTTGAAACAACATTTCAGTAAGGTAATTGGTCTGAAATCATTAGCCATTTCTGGAGAGGATATTTTTGGAATCAGGGTGATATATCCCTCACTAATGCTGGTGATATCAAGCTCACCTGCATGGAAAGCGTGACAGAGGTCGTAAAAATCCGACTTGATGATTTGCCAGCACTTCTTAAGAAAACAACCATTAAAACCATCCGGGCTGGGGGCTCTATCACTCGGCATTTCCTTGATAACAACATCTATCTCATCAGTAGAGAAAGGCGCACTCAATTGGTCCAGCCCATCGATCATGCGGATGATCCTAGAGAGATCAAACCTCATGCTGGTAGGTTTGGAAGAACCTAAACGATCTTTGTATGCATTGAACAGAACCCCCTCCTTGCCAACATGGTCATGGATTTCGACTTCGCCAACTCTAAGCATGGCAATGGCATTGTGCCTATATCTCTCTGTGGCCAGTGACTGAAAAAGCTTAGTGTTTTCGTCAGCAAAGCGAAAATACCTGATAGTACATCTCTTTCTCGAGTACTCATTCTGGTATTTGAGCAAGGCCTGCAAATGGGTTTTCAATATCTTCCTGAAGTTTGACTCCCGGACATATAAAGGTCGTCTATCCTCAAGAGTGTCCATGATGGCCAGAGTCTCATTACTGTTTTGAATCATAATTTTAACTTTCGAGACACCCTTGCTCCATCGCTTAAGATCATATCTCAAGTTTTTAAGATTTTTGCATATGCGCGCCGCGGCATTGGGGGCGTGACATGCCTTAGACCATGAGTTAGCAACAACCTCCATGAACCCATCATGATTAGTCCAAAAGTTCTCAAACCGAAATGTGGTCGGACACTGGCTTCCCCAGAGGCAGGACCATTGTGTTTGGATATGATGTGGTCCAACAAGATGACGAGAAAAACCAATCCAACTGTTCGAGCAGAGGATCATCCTGCATATTACTCCAGGTGTATGCTCGGCCTTTCACAGGTAATTCCATGAGCGACTGTGCACGGATGAGCTCGTTAAATAACAGCATGTCCGCAGCGTCGCCCCCAGGTTTGTTTCTGTTGTTCATGGATCGAGTAAAGTTAAAGTCGCCAAGAATCAGCCAATTTTCATCATCAGGAATATTCAGATCAAAGAGCCAGTTCGTAAAATCCACTCGACGCTGACCAGAGCAGGGGCCATAGACATTGATCAGATTCCACGAGTCATTCGACTGCGTGGCCACAAAAGAAACTCCAACGGCAAAAGAATCCACAAACCTAGGTGTGCCCATAAACACAACACTATTCCAAATTATAATGATGCCACCAGAGGCACCCACTGATGGTGCAAAAACAAATTTATCGAAGCGCTTAGGGTAGAAAGTCTTAATAAAAGCAAGATCGAAGGATTCACGTTTAGTTTCCTGGATACATAGCACAGAACAACCGCTAGTATTGATCGCATTCCTAATAGCCAAAAGTTTTGCATCAGAGTTTATGCCTCTGATGTTCCACGAGAGCATGTTCCACGATTTATTCATCAGAAGGGAAGATTTCAGTCTTCATCCGCCCCCGACGAGCGCTGGTCATCCAGCAGCTTCTCACGGGAGAGGGATTCCGGAGCAATTCCACAATTGCTTCCCATCTGTTGAAGATCCTCGATCGGTGTTGGTGGGGGGCAAGCAGCATTGGGCACCTGCACAGGAGCAGCAGCCAAAGAAACAGCATTGACAAAAGGAGTCTCATGTGGTTTCACCCTTGACTTTGAACGCTTTGTGTCTGGAGCATGGTTGATTTTGAATCCATCATACTTGTTGGATCTATTACTTCGTCTGACAGTAGTGGTAAATCCCAGTCCGCAGCAGACAACCTAGCCCTGGGTTCAGGAGACAGCAAATACGATGGAACAACAACTGTTCCCCACTGAACTGCAGTAGCAAAGATCCTGGAGAAGATATCAGGTTCAGGTGCCATACACTCAATCCAAGCTGCAGCAGCGGCATTAAGATGATTCTGAATAATCTAAAAAGGGTTTAGGGGCAACATCACAGGAGAGGTGTGCTGGAAGGTGATAGCTGGTGTATATATGCGCTTGAGCATACCCCCAATCCAAAGCAAGAACTCATGATCAACAGCAACCTGAAGAAAAACAGAGCTTCCCCCAGCCCTGACGAACTCCAACCTGGCTGCAGGGTTGCCATTCACAAATCCATCAGCCAAAGCTTCCACTGCCTGAAACTCAGAATTAGATGACCAAATGTTAGACAGATTGTCCTGCACATTATGCTCCGGATCCACACCATCCATGAGTGACGGGCCATCATACTGGAAGAAAGTCCTGAAAATGAACCCAGTATAGGGTGGAGGGATCACAGGCCACACACCCCACCCGTTTTCCTGAACTTCCTGAGCAGGTTCAGGGGCATTCCAGGCTGCCTCATTAAGAGCATCTTGAGCAGCCATCTCATCAATTCTCGCTTGCTGCATGAGGGTGTAGTAGGGAAGCTGGTACGGATGTGGAGATGCATTGAAAAGCGGGGGAACATCCTCATTACCAACCAAATTTGGTATAGTGTTTCTACCATTCAGAACATAAACAGGCACTGACCACGAGCGGGCAAGACCTGGCAGTAAACCAACCCTGGTAATCACAAGACTATGCGGCACCTCAGCAACATCTTTGATATGACATTTGACAAGGATTCTAGCCTTGTTCTATCCCGGACGGGGCCACGCAAGCATCTTCCCAAAGTGTGAAACAACCTTATGGACATAATGTTCAGTTTGATAATCCATTGGAAAAGCAAGAAACATGACCCAAACTTCATATTCAAAAGCAGGCATGCGCATATTGATACTCTCATCATGCGGAACTAGGGAGAAGGTGGAATCATCAGTCAAAGCATGCGGTCCTTCCCTAATGGCAGCATCTCTACTCTCCATATCCGCAAACACCACACACCCGATCCCCAGCGGGTAAACAAAGTCATCTAGCAGTTCATACTCTAAATCTCCAACAATAATGCGGCAGACCTCAGCTAACCAGAACTCCTTCTGATGATCAGGGATCGGAGGGTGGACGGAGACAATGGCGTACCTATCATGGTTCAGAGGCGGATCATCCACCACCATGACGTGACGCTGGACCCGGTGAGCAGGCCCACGATCAAAGGTCGATCCATCTGGAGCGAAGGTAAATGGGCGCACGGGGAAGTTCGCCATGGTAGATGGTGCCGGGGACTGCGACTTCTTGAGAGAGTTCGCCGGAGTAGGAGGTGGGGTTTTCTTGCTCACGGTCAAAGGCGAGAAGAATCGACATGGTGGAGGCGTGGGTGTAGAACTCGAGGAGAGCGTCGGCTCACCCGATTGGGGTTTTTGGCAGGCAGAATTGACTACACCCTGACCGGGTAGGCGTATCATCAAGCAATGGGGGTTAGCCACGTCCGCGTGGTGCGGGATTATCTGTTTCCATTTCCATATGCAACCACCATGCGGATCCCGAACAACACGGGCCATACCAGCCTCCATAGAGTTACCAACCACAGACTCATCCGCAGCAGCCCATGGCAAGATCCTCTCCGATTGTGTTAGATTTTTTCGTTTCCAAGCCCAGCGAGGGAGAAAAGTACAAGCCTTGAGCTTATGTGACTTGTGGCCCAGTCGAAAGCAGAGAGAGCAGCGACGAAGCCCAGGACAAAGCCTAGTCATATGGTCAACCGCAGAACATGCATTACATGAAAAGCCCAAAGGATCCGGGCCCACTTTGCATGGCACATGCTCATGATCATCAGTACGTGTAGTCGAGCAAGCGCAGGCGCCAGAATCATCCCCACAACGTTGACAGAAAACTCCAGTGCAGGATTCGTCAACATGACCAAGACGATCACAGAGAGAGCAATGTAAAAGCCTTTTGTAAATGTATTCCTTGGTGGGGACTGATGGAACTTGCACCATAAGCTTAACATTATCATTATCATATCCGGCCTGCCAGCCATCCAGAATAGAAAGAAGTTTATCATCCGGGATTGAATACCATAAACCCACAATATATCGTTCACCATGAATAGATGGCAGCCTTCCAAGAATATCGGGAGCAATAGGTAAGGATATGGAACCAATCCGAAAAGAATCCAGAGAAACCGGAGACGAAAAACTACCAAAGGAGATCAGATCTGAAGGCTCACCGGAATGTAAGTCCGGCGGCGGCGGAATGAAACCCAATTTCTGCAGCACTGGTAACGACGCGGGATCCAAAGGTAGTTTACTCTGGTTAGAGAGCCATTTAGATTTACTCGCCGGACCCGGTGAGGAAGCCAAACCAGTCAGCTCAGAATCAGCGTGCCATGAGGGGAGCCGTGGGCGTGAATCCACAGGACGATGAAGATGAAAGTGGCAGATAAAGTCCGGCCAAATACGGTCTCTTAATCCAAAAATGAAATGCCCCACACGATTTGAGGCCACTGAGAACCGAAAATGGCGATCACCCAGCCGCAAAACATTGAAACCAGCACAAAGACCTCCAATACATGACTGAAGGGACAAACCCACCGAATCCACCGAGAGGGGAAAAGAAGCCGAGGAGAAGGAAACTTCAAGGAAGAATTCCTTGGAGCCGGGATTGGGGACGAAGTGGACCGTAGATCCAAACCTTGCACGCACCTGTGCCTCAACCTTGAGGCCGGGGGAGAAATCACAGTGGAGGAAGCCGTCCATTGGGGTCATTGGAAGGAGATCGTAGGGTTAAACCCTAGAATCGCCATGAGAGTCGCCTGAGGTGGGGTGGAGGTGGGGGTGGAGTCGCCATATGTTTGTCCATGTACCACCACAAGTAGAGAGTTAGGGTTAGGAATAACCGCAACTCCGGGATGCAAGCATGCTTCGATCACCCGTGCGTGCGATCCCCACGTCACGCATTCAACGCGGGTCATGGGGAAGCGCAGCGGATGGAAAGTTAACCGACCCGCCTGCCCGCGCACCGTTCTGGGCCTGGCCCAACAACATGTCGCGCTTATGTATGGCCCAGGCTCGGGGGCTCCTGTCAGTGTACCAAAGTAGGGTCACTCTTTTGTACCCCTTTTTTGTGCACGGGCAGTCAGAGCCACGCCCACGGCCACACTTAAGCAGGCATAGACAGGAAATCAAAGCCACGAGATGGCCAAAGCAACGCCAAGACAGAGACGCAAAGAGCAAGAGGGGCGAGGTGGACTCCCCCGGCAAGTTCCTTGCCGGGGTGACCCCTGCGGCCCCGGCAAGGACCTTGTCGGGGCAGCTTACCCGACGCCGGCGTAGCGTGCCACCCTTGAGCCCCAGTTTTTCAACACCGCCAACCACGTTGGGACCTGGGCTCGGGAGGCGCCTCCATGATGGCATGCAGATCTTCGTGAAGACAAGAAACACTCCAAATCAGAAGAGAATTAGAAGATGACAAACCTCGGCGAGATCCTTGCCGAGGAAAGGATCTTGCCGGGGACGACCGCAATGCCACGGCAAGACCCTTGCCGAGGACGTCCGTGAAGCCACAGCCAAGCCCGCACCCGCCAAGCTTCTCACTCCAATGTAGCTGCCAGCCCACCAGCTGGGCAGGCGCCTGTGTGTCAGCATGAGGCTTCTCGGCCAACTCAGTGCATGCCTACGTGGTGGCATGCAAATCTTCGTGAAGGCCCTACCACCGCGCCACCTTAGCAGCCTGCCAGCCTACATGGCGCTGACTGCCTCGCTGGCCCAGGCGCGTGTCAAGGCAGGGCGAAGCAGCGGTAAAGTGAAGGGGGCACGTCAGAGGCGCATTAAATGCATCTTGTCCCGTAATGGTAAGCGATAGGCTTAACCATAGTACCCCGATGCCACCTCCTGTGTGCCACTGTGGCGATCCCCTTGCCTATAAAAGGGGACCCAAGGCATCCAGTAGAAGGATTCGGACCCTTGGACAAGTTACACTCAGTGTAGCTCGCTCAAGAACTCCAAGAACACAGATATACACATCAAAGCAGGACTAGGGTATTACGCATCCTCGCGGCCCGAACCTGGGTAAACGACCCACGCGCTTGTACTGACTGCTGATCCCACTCTCCTCACGACCCAGCGCCCCGCAACCGTAGTAGGTATCCTTCTGATCCCAGAGGTGTCGTTTCCCATCGACAATAACGTAAGGGCCTTCCCATTTAGAGAGAAGTTTTTCCTACAAAAAATATTAAATGAGAGTTGAATAGCAACACATAATCACCTACATTAAACTCACGCTTTTGTATCCTTTTGTCATCCCATCTTTTCACTTTTTCTTTAAATAGTTTGGCATTCTCATCGGCTTAGGTTCTCCATTCATCAAGTGAGCTAATGTCAAATAACCTCTTCTCACCGGCAAGTTTGAAATCATAATTGAGCTCTTTAATGGCCCAATACGCCTTATGTTCAAGTTCGAGAGGTAAGTGACATGCTTTTCCATAAACCATTTTATATGGAGACATACCCATAGGATTCTTATATGCAGTTCTATAAGCCCATAATGCATCATCAAGTTTCTTGGACCAATTCTTTCTAGATCTATTAACAGTCTTCTGCAAAATTAATTTAAGATCTCTGTTACTCAATTCTACTTGACCACTAGACTGTGGGTGATATGGAGATGCAATTCTATGATTAACATCATACTTAGCAAGCACTTTACGAAAAGCACCATGAATAAAATGTGAACCACCATCAGTCATTAAGTATCTAGGGACTCCAAACCTCGGAAAAATAACTTCTGTACGCATCTTAATAGAGGTGTTATGATTAGCACTACTAGTTGGAATAGCTTCTACCCACTTAGTAACGTAATCAACAGCAACTAAAATATGTGTATAACCATTAGAGGCAGGAAACGGTCGAATATAATCAAAGCCCCAAACATCAAATGGTTCAATAACAAGAGAATAATTCATAGGCATTTCTTGACGTCTACTAATATTACCAATTCTTTGACATTCATCACAAGACAAGACAAACTTACGGGCATCTTTGAAGAGAGTAGGCCAATAAAAACCGGATTGCAATACCTTATGTGCAGTTCTATCTCCAACGTGGTGTCCTCCATATGCCTCAGAGTGACACTTGCATAGGATCTGTTCATGTTCATGCTCAGGTACACAACGTCTAATAACACCATCCACTCCTTCTTTATAAAGGTGTGGGCCATCCCAGAAGTAATGTCTTAAATCATAGAAGAACTTTTTATTTTGCTGGTATGTGAAACTAGGTGGTATAAATTTAGCAATAATGTAATTAGCGTAATCAGCATACCATGGAGAAGTGCGATAAGCATTTATGACAGCTAATTGTTCATCAGGAAAGTTATCATTAATAGGTAGTGGATCATCAAGAACATTCTCTAACCTAGACAAGTTGTCTGCAACGGGGTTCTCAGCTCCCTTTCTATCAATAATATGCAAATCAAATTCTTGAAGTAGGAGAACCCATCTAATAAGTCTAGCTTTAGCATCTTTCTTTTCCATAAGATATTTAATAGCAGCATGATCAGTATGAACAGTTACTTTAGAATCAACAATGTAAGGTCTGAACTTATCACAAGCAAATACAACTGCTAAGAATTCTTTTTCGGTAGTAGCATAATTTCTCTGGGCAGTGTCTAGAGTTTTGCTAGCATATTGAATAACATTTAGTTTCTTATCAACTCTTTGTCCTAGAACAGCACCAACAACATAATCGCTAGCATCACACATAATTTCAAAGGGTAAATTCCAATCAGGTGGCTGAACAATAGGTGCAGAAATCAAAGCTTTCTTAAGTATTTCAAATGCTTCTACACAGTCATCATCAAAGACAAAAGGAAAATCTTTTTCAATAGATTAGTCAGAGGCCTGGAAATTTTAGAAAACTCATTAATGAACCTCCTATAAAAACCAACATGACCAAGGAAACTTCTTATACCTTTAATGTCCTTGGGACATGGCATCTTTTCAATAGCATCAACCTTAGCTTTATCGACTTCAATACCTTTCTCAGAAATTTTATGCCCCAAGACAATGCCTTCATTAACCATAAAGTGGCACTTTTCCCAATTCAAGTTGAGACTAGTATCTTCACATCTCTGCAAAACTCGATCAAGGTTGCTCAAGCAATCATCAAAATAAGATCCATAAACAGAGAAATCATCCATGAATATCTTACATATCTTTTCACAAAAGTCAGAGAGTATAGCCATCATGCATCTTTGAAAGGTAGTAGGTGCATTACATAAACCAAAAGGCATACATCTATAAGAAAAGGTACCAAAAATAGGGCAAGTAAAAGTAGTCTTTTCTTGATCCTCAGCTGACACAGGTATTTGAGAGAAACCAGAAAAACCATCTAGAAAGCAAAAATGTGTATGTTTGGATAGTCTTTCTAGCATTTGATCAGTAAAAGGTAAAGGGTAATGATCTTTATTAGTAGCTTTATTTAATTTGCGGAAATCAATTACCATCCTATAACCTGTAATAATTATTTGCGGGATCAATTCATCTTTATCATTAGGAACAACAGTAATACCTCCCTTTTTAGGGACACAATGGACGGGACTTACCCACTGACTATCAACAACGGGATAAATTATACCTGCCTCAAGGAGATTTATATTTCCTTTCTTACCACTTCTTTCATCTTAGGATTTAATCGTCGTTGGTGATCAATAACTGGTTTGGCATCTTCTTCCAATTTTATTTTGTGTTGGCATAGAGTGGGACTAATGCCCTTAAGATCATCAAGAGTATATCCAATAGCAGCACGGTGCTTCTTCAGAGTTTTCAATAATCTTTCCTCTTCCTGCTCTGAAAGGTTAGCACTAATAATAACATGATATATCTTCTTTCATCAAGATAAGCATATTTAAGGGCATCAGGTAATGGTTTAAGCTCAAACACGGGATCACCCTTGGGTGGAGGAGGATCCCCTAGGATTTCAACAGGCAGGTTGTGTTTCAACATAGGTCCCTGTTTAAAGAAAACTTCATCTATTTACCTTCTTTCATTCATAAACATATCACTTTCATGGTCTAGAAAATATTGTTCTAAAGGATCGGTACGAGGCACGGTAATAGAAGCAAGACCAATAATTTCATCCTTACTAGGCAATTTCATCCTTAATTGTAACATCTATTTCTTCTATCTCAGCAGGTGCAATATCATGCATAATTTCTTTGTATAAAGAATGAGGTATTGCACTAGCACTAGCACCCATATCACATAAGCCATGATAACAATGATCTCCTATTTTAACGGAAATAACAGGCATGCCTACAATAGGTTTATGTTTATATTTGTTATCCGGTCTAGCAATTTTAGCAGCTTCATTACAGAAACAAATAACATGCCCATCAATATTATCAGCCAAGAGATCTTTAACCATAGCAATACTAGGTTCAACTTTAATTTGCTCAGGTGGTGTATATGTTCTAGTATTACTCTTACGAACCACAGTTGAAGCTTTAGCATGATCCTTTATCCTAACAGGGAAAGGTGGTTTCTCAATATAAGTAGTAGGAACAATAGGATCATTATAAGTGATAGTATTTTCTTCAACTATAACAGGTGCAACTACTTTTACTTCAATGGGAGGATTATATTTAAACCACTTCTCCTTAGGGAGATCAACATGAGTAGCAAATGATTCACAGAAAGAAGCTACTATCTCAGAGTCAAGTCCATATTTAGTGCTAAATCCACGAAAAGCATCGGTATCCATAAAAGATTTAACACGATCAAACTTAGATGTCATACCTGACTCCTTACCATCGTTGGAATCCCAATCTTCAGAGTTGCATTTAATTCTTTCCAATAAATCCCATTTGAATTCAATAGTCTTCATCATAAAAGACCCAGCACAAGAAGTATCAAGCATGGTGCGATTGTTGAGAGAAAGCCGAGCATAAAAGTTTTGAATAATCATTTCTCTTAAGAGCTCATGATTGGGGCATGAATATAACATTGACTAAAGCCTCCCCCAAGCTTGAGCGATGCTTTCTCCTTCGCGAGGCCAAAAATTATATATATAATTACGATCATGATGAACAAGATGCATAGGATAAAACTTCTGGTGAAATTCCAATTTCAATCATTTATAGTCCCAGGATCCCATATCATCACATAGCCTATACCATGTCAATGCGTCTCCCTTCAAAGATAAAGGGAAAACCTTCTTCTTAATAACATCATCGGGCATACCTGCAAGCTTAAATAATCAACAAACTTCATCCACATAGATAAGGTGTAAATCAGGATGCAATGTTCCATCTCCTGCAAAGGGATTAGCTAGCAGTTTCTCTACCATACCCGGAGGAATTTCAAAGTAAAAATTTTCAGTAGGTTCAGTAGGTTGAGGAGCAACTCTTTACTCTTCTGGTCGGGGTGAAGATACCCCGAACAAGCCCCTCAAAGGATTAGTTTCCATAGTAACAACTGACAGTAAATTTCAGCACACTATATAAATGTTTCCTTACCAAGTTCCACTTACCAAAGGCGCTTCACTCCCCGGCAACGGCACCATAAAAGAGTCTTGATGACCCACAAGTGTAGGGGATCTATCGTAGTCCTTTCGATAAGTAAGAGTGTCGAACCCAACGAGGAGTAGAAGGAAATGACAAGCGGTTTTCAGTAAGGTATTCCCCGCAAGCACTGAAATTGTAGGTAATAGATAGTTTTGTGATAAGATAATTTGTAACAGGTAATAAGCAATAAAATTAAATAAGGTGCAGCAAGGTGGCCCAATCCTTTTTGTAGCAATGTACAAGCCTGGACAAGTTCTTATAATGAGAGAAGCGCTCCCGAGGACACATGGGAATTATCGTCAAGCTAGTTTTCATCACGCTCATATAATTCGCGTTCGTTACTTTGATAATTTGATATGTGGGTGGACCGATGCTTGAGTACTTCCCTTTCTTGGACAAGCATCCCACTTATGATTAACCCCTATTGCAAGCATCCGCAACTACAAAATAAGTATTAAGGTAAACCTAACCATAGCATGAAACATATGGATCCAAATCAGCCCCTTACGAAGCAACCTATAAACTAGGGTTTAAGCTTCTCTCACTCTAGCAACCCATCATCTACTTATTACTTCCCAATGCCTTCCTCTAGGCCCAAATAATGGTGAAGTGTCATGTAGTCGACGTTCACATAACACCACTAGAGGAGAGACAACATACATCTCATCAAAATATCGAACAAATACCAAATTCACATGACTACTAATAGCAAGACTTCACCCATGTCCTCAGGAACAAATGTAACTACTCACAAAGCATATTAATGTTCATAATCATAGGGGTATTAATATGCATTAAGGATCTGAACATATGATCTTCCACCAAATAAACCAACTAGCATCAACTACAAGGAGTAATCAACACTACTAGCGACCCACAGGTACCAATCTGAGGTTTTGGATACAAAGATTGGATACAAGAGATGAACCAGGGTTTGAGAGGTGAAAGTGCAACTATCCCTGGGTGGTTTTGGTAATTCCTAACAACATATAGCTCATTGAGCTAATGCTATTTCAAGATAAGTGTTTCAGGAAAGCTCAATGATTGGCATGGCATGGATGAGAAAAGTGGATCCCTCAAAATGCTAATGACAAAAGGATTGGCTCAAGCTCAAAGATCAAGACTCTACATTTTCTATTTTAGTGATCCAAGATCACATTGAGTCTATAGGAAAAGCTAATACTATCAAGAAGGGATGAGGTGTTGCTTAATGAGGCTCTTGCTCAAAATGCTTAGTGATATGCTCCAAAGCCCTCAACTACTTTCTCACATCCACATATGACCCAAACCAAAAGTCAAACTCGGCCCCACCGATTCTTTCTATCCGGCGCCACCGAGTTCAGATGTCATAGCCACTGCCACAAACCCTAGTATTTTTGGTCTCACTGATAGGGATCTCGGTCTCACCGAGATGGGATTGTAATATCTCTGTTTCCCTTCGTAATGTTTCGGTCCAAACGATATGAACGATCGGTTCCACCGAGATTGCAATGCAAACTCTCTGTTTCCCTTTCGTAACATTTCGGTCTCACCGAGATGAGCGAATTGGTCCCACCGAGTTTGCCTGACCAACTCTCTGGATAGCTTATTACCAAAATCGGTCCCACCGAGTTTGTGTAATCGGTCTCACCGAGATTACGTTATGCCCTAACCCTAACCATATCGGTCCCACAGAGTTGACATGTCGGTCCCACCGGAAAATCCTAACGGTCACATTATTTGCTAAATTGGTCCGACCGAGTTTCACGATTCGGTCCAACCGAGATTGGCAAGTTGTGTGTAATGGTTATATTTTGTGTGGAGGCTATATATACCCCTCCACCCACTCTTCATTCGTGGAGAGAGCCATCAAAACAAGCCTACACTTCCAACATACATTTTCTGAGAGAGAACCACCTACACTTGTGTTGAGGTCAAGATATTCCATTCCTACCATATGAATCTTGATCTCTAGCCTTCCCCAAGTTGCTTTCCACTCAAATCTTCTTTCCACCAAATCCAAATCCTGTGAGAGAGAGTTGAGTGTTGGGGAGACTATCATTTGAAGCACAAGAGCAAGGAGTTCATCATCAACACACCATTTTTTACTTATTGGAGAGTGGTGTCTCCTAGATTGGCTAGCTATCACTTGGGAGCCCCCGACAAGATTGTGGAGTTGAACCAAGGAGTTTGTAAGGGCAAGGAGATCGACTACTTCGTGAAGATATACCCTAGTGAGGCAAGTCCTTCGTGGGCGACGACCATGGTGGGATAGACAAGGTTGCTTCTTCGTGGACCCTTCATGGGTGGAGCCCTCCGTGGACTCGAGCAGTCGTTACCCTTCGTGGGTTGAAGTCTCCATCAATGTAGATGTACGATAGCACCACCTATCGGAACCACGACAAAAACATCTGTGTCTCCAATTGCGTTTGCCTTCTCAAACTCCTCCCCTTTACCTTCATATGCAATTGTTTTACATTTCGCGGCTATACTCGTAGAATTGCATGTGTAGGTTGATTGCTTGACTTGTGCTAACTTGCTAAAATCTGCCAAGAACTAAAATCGGGAAAAGGCTAGATTTTTATTTGGTCAAGTAGTCTAATCACCCCCCCACTAGACACACTTTCAATCCAACAAGTGGTATCAGAGCTTTGGTCTCCATTTGCTTTGATTTACATAGCTTTTGGTAGTCATAGCCTTGGTTTCACAACCTAGGAGAGTATGGCGTCTAGCGAGGGAAATTACCACCGTAGAGGTCCCTACTTTGATGGTACTAATTTTGCTAGTTGAGCATAAGATGAAAATGCATATTCTTGGACATAACCCCGCCATTTGGGATATTGTGTGTATTGGCTTGCAAGGTGAATTCTTTGATGGGAGAGAACCGAACCGTGAAGCTACCGCGGAAGAGTTGAAGATGTTGCAATACAATGCTCAAGATTGTGATATCCTCTTCAACGGATTGTGCCCCAAAGAATTCAACAAAATCAGCCGTCTTGAGAATGCAAAGGAAATTTGGGATACTTTGATTGACATGCACGAAGGTACGGACTCCGTCAAGGAATCCAAATTGGATGTGCTTCAAAGTCAACTTGACAAGTTCAAAATGAAGGATAGTGAAGGTGTCGCTGAAATGTATTCTAGGCTTGCTCTCATCACAAATGAGATTTCCGGCTTAGGAAGTGAAGAGATGACCGATAAATTCATCATCAAGAAGATCCTAAGAGCCTTGAATGGAAAATATGATACTGTGTGCACATTGATCCAAATGATGCCCAATTACAAAGATCTCAAGCCAACGGAAGTCATTGGAAGAATTGTTGCTCATGAGATGTCACTCAAGGATAAGGAGGAGCTCCACAACAAGTCAAGTGGTGCTTACAAAGCCTCATGTGAAGCTCCCACATCATCAAGTAAGAAACAAACCTTCAATGAAGAATTGAGCCTAATGGTGAAAAACTTCAACAAGTTCTACAAGAGTAGGAGCAAGGAAAGAAGTTCCAAGTCAAGGTCATACAATGACAAAAGATCTTCTAGTCGTGAGCGTAATTGCTACAATTGTGGAAGACACGGACACTATTCCAATGAGTGTATGTCTCCCTACAAAAGAAGAGAAGATTCTCCAAAAAGAAGAAGTAGAAGAGAAGAATCACCATCAAGAGAAAGAAGGAGTAGCGATGATCGATATGAACAAAGAACATCCCAGAGAAGCAAGGATTCGGAAAGGAAAGACAAGTCATCAAGGAGCTACACAAAACGAAGACATCAAGCTCATGTTGGTGAATGGGTATCCGGCTCCGAGTCCGACAATCATTCCGAGAGAAGCTATCACTCCGACTCCGAATATACTCAAGATGAAGGTGTTGCTGGTCTAGCACTTGTGTCAACCAACTCCTACGACATACTTGACTCACCAAATGAAGGAGTTGGAAGATTCTTCATGGCTGAAGGCCCAAAGGTATCACATCCCGAGTATGTTGATTTCAATAGTGATGAAGATGATTTGTTAGGTGATGATGATTTACTTGTTGACAACTCTAGTTATGAATACTATGATGAAACGTCAATTAATCATGCTAATCAAGATAAAACGAATGATAATGATAAGGAGAAGATTGAGCGTCTAACTAAAGAACTAAACACTCTTAAGTTAGCTCATGAAACTACCTTGGAAGATCATCGAGAACTTCTAAAGACTCATGAGAAGTTACGCTTTGAAAAGCTCAACCTAGAGCAAGAGCATGAGTTTTTAAAGGCAATCAATGATGAACTTCGCAAGAAAAGTTCTTATTACATTGACAAGCGTTTAATCTTATCTACTTACATGCCTCAAGTCAAGTCTAGTAACAAGAACAAGAAAGATTCTTCCTCTAGTAGTAACAATAATCATGCTAAATCCAATGTTGTTGCTTCCAGTAGTTCTCTTGATTCCACTAATGATTCTCTTAGCCAAGTTACACTTGAGCAAGAAAATAGCCTTTTGAAGGGAATTATAGAGAAAGGTGTTTACAAGAGCCTTGCCGGGAGTAAGCAATTCGATGAAATTGTACGCAAGCAAGGACGGCACCGGAAGAACCAAGGTGTTGGTTTTGAATGAAAGTTCAATGCCAATGGAGTTGAGTGGGAATAAGATCAATACCCCAAGACGAAGTTTGTTCCTCAACAAGAGAAGTATGATCCTACTTCTTTCAAAGGGACACAAGCTCAAGATGATCTTCCACCACAAGACCACAAGCAAAAAGGCAAGGATAAGCTTCAAGAGGAGATTGATGCATTTGAAGAAGCTCCTAAGGCCTTGGTCAAGTGGGTTCCCAAGACTACATCAAGTTCTACTTCATCGAGTACAACTACAACTCCAAGGATTCCCATCAAGATGATGTGGATCCCTAAGAAGAAGAACTAGAGAGTTCTTGAGGGTGACTCTTCCAACATACTTCACTCTTATCATTTTAGCGAGAACGAGTGCAATCAACTTCCACATCTTGCACTAGTTCATGGAGTCACAAACCCTCTTGTTGGTAAGACAAGGGACAAGGTAATCTAACGCTTTCATAGACATCATCTTGTGTGTGTGAATCACTCTATGTCTATGGATATCCTTGTTTGTTCCTTGTGGGACTAACCCGTGTAGGTATTGAAAGTGCAACTCACTCCAATGGATTGCTCCAAATGATCTACATCAACATTGAGCATCCACATCTTCAACACCTACATGAAGTCATCATCGACAGAACCCGAGGTTAGTTCATCCCTCTTAGGGGGGATCTCACATCTAGGGGGAGCTTTACTCTAAGAATTGAGCTAAAGCAACTCTAATGGTGTGGACACAACGATGCTTTATGTAAAAGTGGTAACCCCACTTGTGCTTAAATGATGAGTATGACCTATGATCAAATGTTCTCATTTGACTCCTAAGTCAATATACTCATATATAGATGACCTAGTCATCGCCAATTGCTTGATAGATGCTAGAATTGTGTGTGCATGCTCTGTCACATATTTCATTTGCCATTTTATTGTGTGAGCATGTTGGTTGCATATTTTACTCATTTGAGAACATCCACTTGTAGCTTTGATTGTTTGATTTCTTTCCTTTTGCCAAGTGGATGGACAAGAATTCCTAAGAACCTTCTCTAGCTATCTATGCTTTTCTTGTCTCAAACTCTATTCATGTTATATCACAAAGTTTGATCAAGTCAGATTCGAACCACTCTGTGTGAGGAGCACTCGGAGTCCCCGATTTGTCACAGACTTAAATTTCCAAAACCTCTTTGTTCGTTTCGATCTGACCGCTTCATCCATTTCGGTCATACCGAGATCACTAAGTTGATCTAGGTTTTCAATCTCGGTGCAACCGATTTGAACTATTCGGTCACACCGAGTTGCAGTAACTGCTTGCAGTAATGCATCTCGGTGCCACCGAGTTGTTCCACTCGGTCACACCGACAGGATTAGGCTATATATACTCACGGGTCAAATTTTGGAAAATCTTCCGAAACTCTTCGCCCGCGCTCAGCCTGCCCTGCCTCATCAGGTCTCCGGATCGTCCTCCTCATCGCCAGCAACCTCCCACCGCTGGTCTCCGCCGCCGTCAACGGGATTCTACTCCGCCGTTGTCGCTATAGCAAGTCCATCGCCGCATTAGGGTATGGATTTGAATCTTTGTGCTATTCTTAACTCTGATTCCTAGCACATTGCATTGCCATGAATCTTGCCACGTTTGAAATCTTCCTATCTAGCAAAATCACTCTGTAGATTAGTTTTGGATTGAAAATTTAGGGTTAGGTTTCCGCCGAATTCATCTCGGACCAACCGAGTTGTAGAAATCGGTCTCACCGATTTGGCTTAGGCCATTGCACATGTGATTCTCGGTCTGACCGAGAATTGCAAATTGGTGTGACCGAAATCGACTCTCTATGAAACCCTAGCAGTCTCGGTGCCACTGAACTGTGACTCGGTCTGACCGAGTTCACTAGTTTAGGTTCCAAAAGCTGCTTCGGTATCACCGAGTTTACAAATCGGTAGCTCCGAAATGCTTTCTATGGAAAACTAAACTAAGTTTTTGACTCATTTTTTGCAAAAACCTCTGTGCTTTGTGATGCTCATCTACTCTACCTCATCTACATCTATTCACAGGGTCTGCTGTCAGAGTTTGCATCATGTCAGATCAGAGTGACAGTTAGAACAAGTCTGAGGAGCAAGTTCACATGAGTGAGGGCACTAGTCCCTCCAGTACCTCAGATGATGGCAGCAGGAGCACACCCAGCAATTTGCCAAAGGCAGCCACCAGGACAAGGAAGAAGAGAACCTCAGATTCTGAAGATGAGGACTATGTGGCTGTTGAGGATGAGGCCACTTCTAAAAAGAAGGTGCTGAAAAAGGAATATGGCACAGCTGCTACCACAAGCTAGGAATGAAGACAAAGGCTCCTGCAAGAAGAATTCCAATGTCTAAGGCCAGAGCCTCTACTCAAGTAACTTTGGGATCTGAACCCAAAGAACCAGTAGTGGTTGAGAAGAAAAGGAAAGAAAGGGTCAAGAAGACAATGCCAGAGTTGTTGCAATGATGGAAGAAGAAGAGGAAGAGGTTGCTGCACCAGCACCTAAAGCTCAGAAGCTGATGGGAGATGCTATAAGATCAGGGGCTACTCCATCTAAGCCCAAAGATGCTCCTAAGGCTGCTGCTCCTAAGCCCAAGTCTGCACCTAAGAGGAACACCAGGAGTATTCCAGCTGAAGAGAAGAACAAGGCCCCAGTGCCTGAAGCTGCTGAAGAAGATGACACACTTGTTCTGAGAAAGTTGAAGCCCAAGATTCCTGATCATAATGATGATCATCCAGTTGCGGAGGATATGAAGCTCAGGAAGGATGCAAGACTGACACTATGGAGACAGACTGATCCCTATGCTGTCAAAAGAAGAACTGTAGTGGACTACAGGTTCCACACTAAGGAACAACAAGATTTCTATGAGACAGTTTTGCTTGACAAGAAGCCCATAGTATGTGACATGAGATGGGTTGACTGGGAGTACATTAGGAAGAATGAAGAGCACTATCCAGGAGTGTATGACAGCTTCAATGCTTGTGGAGTAGATGACTTTGTTGGCCAGAAGCTCACCAAGTGGAATGATGAGCTCATCATGCAGTTTTACTCCACAGCTCATTTCTACCCAGATGGGAAAATTGTCTGGATGTCCGAAGGTACGAGGTACCAGTCCACAGTTGAGGAATGGGCTGAGTTGATAAATGCTCCAAAAGAGAATGAGGATGACTTGGATGTCTATGCCAAGAAGAAGAAAGACCACAACTCTATGGCTCACATGTATAGAGAGATCCCAGATGCTGCACTAGAGACACATAAGTTTGGATTTGTACATTACCTGTTGTCAGGATTGCCTACTATCAACTGGATCTTAAGGCACACTTTGCTGCCCAAGTCAGGTGATCACAAGATGATCAGAGGCCATGCAATCAACTTGCTGCATATATTTGATGTGCCTCAGAAATTCAAAGTCATGAGTCTGATTGTGGAAACAATCAAAAGGACTGCTGCTTATCAGAAGAGATCTTGTGGATATGCCCCACACATTTAGGAACTCATAAACTCCAAGATGGGCACAGGCACATCTCTTTTGGACAAGGAGCACTTGCCCATCTACCCTGATTTTGAGGGAAACACCATTGTGATGGATGAAAATAAAACATCATCTGTAAAAGCACAAGAGAAGAAAGAGAAAGCAAGGGCTGAGAAAGCTGCTACAACTACTAAAGAGGCATCTCAAATTTTCCTAAAGAGCAAGCAAGATCAGCTTGGCTACTTGATTGCCTCCACCTTGAGGATTGAGAAGGGCTTGGCCACCCTGACTCAAAACCAGGAGAGTTTGGAGAGAATCATAGAGCAGAAATTTATGCTCTTGATGTCAAAGTTACTGAGATCCAAACTGCAGTTGAGCAACTTCAGGAGGATGTGGAGGAGAAGAAGGGCAAGTCTACTACAGATGCTTTTGCTAGAGTGCCCAAAGGGCAGAGATCTGCTGCCTGTTCCAGACACCAGAGCTACATCATCTGCACCAGCTACAGCTTCAGTGCCTCCAGCTCCAGCACCCACTCCACCAGCTCCAGCTACATCAACAAAAGCTTTCGTCCTTGGAGCCATCTCTACACCATCACATGAAGACCAAGCCTGAGAGTCTTTCAGCACTATGCATTTTTTGTGAGCTTTTTGTAACTTGTTGCCAAAGGGGGAGAAAAATGTATAGATCATAGGCTTCGAGAGAGAGTGTTGCTTTGTTCTCTCTTGTCTTTTTGGTGATTTAACTTCGTTATTTGTGTGTTTGTTTGATACTTTATGCCTTTTGTGATATTCTTGGATGATCATGTGTTTGATCATATGTTATGCTACAATAATGCTTGTTGGATGATATTATCTCTTATATCCTCATATGATCATTCACTTTGCTTGGGGATGAGTGCATGTGTTTAATTATTATCATTTTGAGCGCTCCACCAAGATGTATATGACATGGAAGAGTAACCCATGATCCTAACTCATTGTGCATTTGCAGTCCAAAGCAAATTTTAAAGAATGCACAAATTTAAGGGGAGCTCTTGCTTTTCACATACTTCTCAAAGCGACAATGTTTTTCAATCTTATTATCATTTGTCGAAGCTTTGATCTATATGTTGTCATCAATTACCAAAAAGGGCGAGATTGAAAGTGCAACTATCCCTGGGTGGTTTTGGTAATTCCTAACAACATATAGCTCATTGAGCTAATGCTATTTCAAGATAAGTATTTCAGGAAAGCTCAATGATTGGCATGGCATGGATGAGAAAAGTGGATCCCTCAAAATGCTAAGGACAAAAGGATTGGCTCAAGCTCAAAGCTCAAGACTCTACATTTTCTATTTTAGTGATCCAAGATCACATTGAGTCTATAGGAAAAGCCAATACTATCAAGAAGGGATGAGGTGTTGCTTAATGAGGCTCTTGCTCAAAATGCTTAGTGATATGCTCCAAAGCCCTCAACTACTTTCTCACATCCACATATGACCCAAACCAAAAGTCAAACTCGGCCCCACCGGTTCTTTCTATCCGGCGCCACCGAGTTCAGATGTCATAGCCACTGCCACAAACCCTAGTCTTTTCGGTCTCACCGAGATGGGATTATAATCTCTCTGTTTCCCTTCGTAATGTTTCGGTCCAACCGAGATGAGCGATCGGTCCCACCGAGATTGCAATGCAAACCCTCTGTTTCCCTTTCGTAACGTTTCGGTCTCACCGAGATGAGCGAATCGGCCCCATCGAGCTTGCCTGAACAACTTTCTGGTTAGCTTATTACCAAAATCGGTCCCACCGAGTTTGTGTAATCGGTCTCACTGAGATTATGTTATGCCCTAACCCTAACCATATCGGTCCCACCGAGTTGACATGCCGGTCCCACCGAAAATCCTAACGGTCACATTATTTGCTATATCGGCCCGACCGAGTTACATGATTCGGTCCCACCGAGATTGGCAAGTTGTGTGTAATGGTTAGATTTTGTGTGGAGACTATATATACCCCTCCACCCACTCTTCATTCGTGTAGAGAGCCATCAGATAATGCCTACACTTCCAACATACATTTTCTGAGAGAGAACCACCTACACTTGTGTTGAGGTCAAGATATTCCATTCCTACCATATGAATCTTGATCTCTAGCCTTCCCCAAGTTGCTTTCCACTCAAATCTTCTTTCCACCAAATCCAAATCCTGTGAGAGAGAGTTGAGTGTTGGGGAGACTATCATTTGAAGCACAAGAGCAAGGAGTTCATCATCAACACACCATTTGTTACTTCTTGGAGAGTGGTGTCTCCTAGATTGGCTAGGTGTCACTTGGGAGCCTCCAACAAGATTGTGGAGTTGAACCAAGGAGTTTGTAAGGGCAAGGAGATCGCCTACTTCGTGAAGATCTAACCTAGTGAGGCAAGTCCTTCGTGGGCGACGGCCATGGTGGGATAGACAAGGTTGCTTCTTCGTGGACCATTCGTGGGTGGAGCCCTCCGTGGACTCGCGCAGCCGTTACCCTTCATGGGTTGAAGTCTCCATCAACGTGGATGTATGATAGCACCACCTATCGGAACCACGACAAAAACATCTCTGTCTCCAATTGTGTTTGCCTTCTCAAACTCCTCCCCTTTACCTTAATATGCAATTGTTTTACATTCCGCTGCTATACTCTTAGAATTGCATGTGTAGGTTGATTGCTTGACTTGTGCTAAGTTTCTAAAATCTGCCAAGAAATAAAATTGGGAAAAGGCTAGATTTTTATTTGGTCAAGTAGTCTAACCACCCCCCCTCTAGACATACTTTCGATCCTACAAGAGGAGATGGTGCTGGTGAAGATTTTGATGGAGATTGACCCCCTCCCGATGAGAGGATTTCCCCCTCCTGGAGGGAAGTTTCCCCGGCAGAATAGCTCCGTCGGAGCCCTAGATTGGTTCCGCCAAGGTTCCTCCTCGTGGCGGCGAAGTTTCGTCCCATGAGATTGCTTATGATTTTTTCCAGGTTAAAAGACTTCATATAGCAGAAGATGGGCACTGGAGGGCTGCCAGGTGGCCCATGAGGCAGGGGGCGCGCCCAGGGGGGTAGGGCGCGCCCCCACCATCGTGGACGGTGGGTGGCCCCCCTCAGGTATTTCTTCCACTGAATATTTATCATTAATTCCAACATTGACTTTCATGGAGTTTCAGGACTTTTGGAGCTATGCAGAATAGGTCTCCAATATTTGCTCCTTTTCCAGCCCAGAATCCCAGCTGTCGGCATTCTCCCTCTTCATGTAAACCTTGTAAAATAAGAGAGAATAGCCATAAGTATTGTGACATAACGTGTAATGACATCCCATAATGCAATAAATATCGATATAAAAGCATGATGCAAAATGGACGTATCAGTGCACTTTGTGCATGATGAGGAGAGGACTCTCTCTTGGATGACCAATGGTCGACGTCTGTCTGCTCGTTGGAAGAACTTCATGGAGAGTTTGTCTTATGATGATAAGAGCATCCAAATCCCAATCGGGTTTTTCCCTCACAAGGAGGCTGCTGCTACTCACAAGGAGGCTTTGTGGCCTTACTCTACCAGGAAGGTGTCTCGTACTGGCCACGTCTCCTATGAGCTCTGGCCCTTCCTAGATATCATGCATCGGATCTTCGGGAACACTTTGTTCCCTCGCATTGGCAACTAGGAGATGGTGCACTCCTATCTGGTGGACCTCCTTCTCTTCTACCAGAAGGAGCAGGGCTCATGGGAGGTGTTGGATGTTTCTTATGTCATGTGGTCAGAACTTTGTTGTGCGATCTTGGAGCACAAGTGCATCATTTATGCCCTACCTGATGCAGCTCATTGAGGAGATATATGCCTCTACATTTCCTAATGTGGAGCTTATCAGTGGAGAGCTTGTGTCTCATGATGTTGTTCAGCTGAGGCAGAAGGAGAAGTGGGGAACCACAACTCCTGCCCCACAATAGCATGACATAGTTAGGTTTGAGGATGATGATGATGATCCAGACTATGAGCCATTTGAGGAGCCCTCTTGGGCTAAGAAGCTCAAGCAGAAGATGAATAAGTTGCTTCGCCTTCAAGCCAAGGGACAGTATAAGGCTCATGTTGCCGCAAAGAAGGCCTATTATCGTGACAAGGCCATTATGAGGCAGGTTGGCCTCAATGTTTTAGATGGCTCTGAGGAGAAGGTCACTGATGAGGAATCTTGGGTCAGAGTGCACTGCCTATGGACCGATTTTGATGATGGCACTGGAGGCTCTACGCCTTCTGTAGGGGAGTCTGACGAGGAGGAGCATGATTGGTGATGTCCTGCAGTGTTGCTACCACCGACGTTCTTAGCTGTCCTCTCCGCCCTTTTGGTGTATCGATGCCAAAGGGGGAGAGAGTTTAGGGATTTGCAGTGTGTCGTGAGTCGAGTGTGTTTCTTTTGCTGTTGCTTTCCTCACTCGAACTCTTTCATTAGCTTTGGATTGTGGTTGTCCTGTGTGTTCGAGACCATGTGGTGTGAGACATATGAGCTATCCTATTTCTATCTAATTATGTCAAGTACTTTATGTTATTGATTGTCTGTGAGATGCATCTCTTGCCTATGCTATTACTTATATGCTCACATATTATCACTTGCCTGCTTTCATCTTACTATGTTTATGCAAGTATGGCTCAGTCTATAAAATATAGGGGGGGTGTGGATCCTATATGTGTGTATTTTGCATTCCAGAAGCATATCTAAAATAGTGCACACATCTACGGGGGTTGTCTATAGTTTGTAGATTGTGGGGTTGCATATCTTTTTGCTATTCCTTTGTGCAAATCCCGCGTTGTCATCAATCCACCAAAAAGGGGGAGATTGTTAGAGCATTTTCTCCCTAAGTGGTTTTGGTCATTGATGACAATGTGTTTGCGAACTAATCGTGTGCATTGAGCATTTCAGGCTTTCAAGCACTTGGCACAAGACGATTCGTGCCCCTCGGAGTATCAACTAGAGACGGTTTTTCTTTCCCTTGTTTCTTTTCTAGTGGATATTAGTCGTAGGGAAAACCGTACTATCAAGAGGGGGTCCGCTTCGGAAAGGTTCAGGTGGAATCAACACGTACACACTCATATTTCACCCTTTGCCTCTTTCCGCCTCACTGGAGTGTCCTTCGTTTGTGCCGAAGAAGGGGAGAAGAGCTGCAAGTGGTAGTACCGCTGTTACTTTTGCTCGTACTACCGCTCGAAGCTGGGGCCTTGACTTTTTTGTGTCAGGTTTTATGGTAGTGCCTCAGGGTCTCTACCATGCTACTTGTTCGCCCTAGAAATCTGGCAGTTGTAACAGCGGTAGTACCGCCCCTACTACTATGGCTACCACCGCCCGTTCCTCTGTTTTCTTCCCTGCTCTTCTATTCACCTGTTCATCCTACAAGGAGCGGTAGTACCGCTTGCCTATGGGTTGAGAGGTGCATAACGGTTGGGTTTGTCCCCCACTATAAAAGGGGGTCTTCTTCCTCAAGAAGAACCACCTCTTCCTCCCCCAAACTCCATTGTTGCTCCAAAAGCTTAGTTTCACCCAATCTCTCTCCCTAGCCAATTAAACTTGTTGATTTTCTAGGGATTGGTTGTGTTGGTGTACAAAAGTAGGGGCTCTCCTTTTGACCCCTTTGCTTGTGCACGGGCAGTCGGAGCCACGCGCCATGGCCGCACATAGTAGGGCAGAGGAAGGAAGCTGGAGAGAAGCCGAGGGCACAAGACAAACAAGGCAACATCAAGGACCAAGGCCACAAAGTGCAGATGGACGAAGCAGGTTTCCCCGGCAAGACCCTTGCCGGGGCAGCCTCAGCAGCCCTGACAAGGCCCTTGCCGGGGCGGCACACCCACACCAGCAGAGTGAGCCACCCTTGAGCCCACGGTCTCCAACACCATCAACTACGTTGGGCCAGGGCTCGGGAGGCACCTCCATGGTGGCATGCAGATCTTTGTGAAGACAAAGAATATTCAAGATCAGATGAGGATTAGAAAGCAACAATCCTCGACAAGGATCCTTGCCGAGGAAACCCGCAAGACCCCCGGCAAGATCCTTGCCGGGGACGACAGCGCGCCACGGCAAGGCCCTTGCCGGGCCACCCGGCAAGACCCTTGCCAAGGGCGTCAGTGGGGCCATTGCCAGGCCCGCACCAACCAAATCCCCACCGCCGTTCACATGCATCTGTCAGCCCAACCAGTTGGGCAGGCACCTACGTGGCAACACGCAGCCTCCAGGCCAAATCAGTACACACCTGCGAGGCAGCATGCAGATCTTCGTGGAGGCTCCACCACTGCGCCACCTCAGCTGCTTGCCTGCCTACATAACGCCGCATGCATCGCTGGCCAGGGTGCGTGTCGGAGCGAGGAGGAGCGGCGACGGACGGGACGGGCCTCGCTCCTGTCCCCGATAAAGAGAGAGCACACCTAAGCTACGCATTAAATGCGTCTTGTCCTGTAATATGGGCGATAAACTTGTAGCACTGTAGGCCTTTCCACCTCTTGTGTGCCACTGCGGCAGCCCCTTCCGCCTATAAAAGGAGGCCATGGCGTACTGGAGAGGGATTCGGCTCTTTTGAACCACGCAGTCACCATAGCTAGTTCAAGAGCTCAAGAACGCTCAATACATCCACCAAAGTAGGACTAGGGTTTTACACATCCTCGCGGCCCGAACCTTGGTAGACGATCCTTGTGTTGGTTACTAATCCTGCTCTTCTCACAACCCCGCGCCCCGCAACCGTAGTAGGGATTCTTGTGCTCACATAGGTGTCGTTTCCCACCGACATCTTTGGCGCGCCAGGTAGGGGGCGCAATTGTGAGAATCTGGTATAGTAGTTGGCCTAGCAGTTCTGCATCGCCACGACTCCCGCGGAGAAGGCGGCCAAGAGAGCGGCGCTGCCTGCGAGCATGAAGGATGCCACGGCGGCGAGGAGAAAGCTAAGTCACGCCAAACTTTAATTTTTTCTCCTTAATATAAGGTTATCGTCCTCGGAGATTCTGCCTATGTATGGAAAACCTGTACGCAGAGGGGCCCTCCCGCGATTGGCAACGCCCTTGTTCTGTTTCGAGTCCACTCAATAGCTCAAGCGGCTGCATCAAGAGCGACAGGGTAGCCTTCCGCAATCAGCAACACTCTCGACTCTGACTCGAGTCAAGCTCGACAGTTCGAGCGGCCACGTTGAGGGCGGTAAGGTGGTTCGCCCAGCAGCAAGTGCACCCGGCTGGCTAATGGGGATCCGTCCTCAAGACGCCGCCCTGGGTTTACGCGCCGGCAAGCCCACCTAGTTAACGTAGGGTGAACATACAAAGGAAAATCGAACAAGAAAATAACATGCATAATGTCAGAAGTACTGCAGAGTTATATTACAAAAATTGCCGCCGCGGTTCTAACTAAATATAGCAATTGTCTTGGTCATGAACCTGCAGCAGCGATAAGGAACGGGGTGCCTATTCCCGGCGCTGGCCCTCCAACCTCTTGATTTTGTCGATGCGGCTGAGGATGGGCTTGATATGCTCCTTGAGCTCCCCGATGTCAGCATCCTCCGGCAAGCTCTTCAGCGCAGCTTCCAAGTCGAGGTCAGGATGCCAGTGCGCTATCTTGGCAAGCACCTTGGTCATGACACCCCGGCAGAGCATCCGGGACTCCTCGGCCAGGGAGGCCGCCCAGTGGGAGTGAAGCCGCTCCAGGGTGCCGACGACCTTCTCAAAGAACAGGGTAAGGTTGGCGTTGGGGCTCAAGCTCGCCTCTGGGGCGTACCTCATGTACGACATCCCCATGGTGGCCAGCTGCGTGGCGGCCGAGTTCGCAACGACGGCGAGGCGTCCGAGCCTACGCTTCTCACCCTTCACGTGGTCGTTAAGGTTGGCGGCCTCGTTCCTGAAGGAAATATGCCCTAGAGGCAATAATAAAGTTATTATTTATTTCCTCATATCATGATAAATGTTTATTATTCATGCTAGAATTGTATTAACCGGAAACATGATACATGTGTGAATACATAGACAAAACTATTGTCACTAGTATGCCTCTACTTGACTAGCTCGTTTATCAAAGATGGTTATGTTTCCTAGCCATGGACAAAAGAGTTGTCATTTGATTAACGGGATCACATCATTAGGAGAATGATGTGATTGACATGACCCATTCCGTTAGCCTAGCACTTGATCGTTTAGTATACTGCTATTGCCTTCTTCATGACTTATACAAAGTTCCTGCAACTATGAGATTATGCAACTCTCGTTTACCGGAAGAACACTTTGTGTGCTACCAAACGTCACAACGTAACTGGGTGATTATAAAGGTGCTCTACAGGTGTTTCCGAAGGTACATGTTGGGTTGGCATAATTCAAGATTAGGTTTTGTCACTCCGATTGTCGGAGAGGTATCTCTGGGCCCTCTCGGTAATACTCATCACCTAAGCCTTGCAAGCATTATAACTAATGAGTTAGTTGTGAGATGATGTATTACAGAACGAGTAAAGAGACTTGCCGGTAACGAGATTGAACTAGGTATTGGATACCGATGATCAAATCTTGGGCAAGTAACATACCGATGACAAAGGGAACAACGTATGTTGTTATGCGGTTTGACCGATAAAGATCTTCGTAGAATATGTAGGCACCAATATGGGCATCCAGGTCCCGCTATTGGTTATTGACCGAGAATGGTTCTGGGTCATGTCTACATAGGTCTCGAACCCGTAGGGTCCGCACGCTTAACGTTACGATGACAGTTTTATTATGAGTTTATAAGTTTTGATGTACCGAAGTTTGTTCGGAGTCCCGGATGTGATCTCGGACATGACGAGGAGTCTCGAAATGGTCGAGACATAAAGATTGATATATTGGAAGCCTATATTTGGACATCAGAATCGTTCCGGGTGAAATCGGCATTTTACCGGAGTATCGGGAGGTTACCGGAACCCCCCGGGGGGTTAATGGGCCTACATGGGCCATGAAGGAGAAGAGGGAAGGAGCCAGGAGGGGGCCGCGCTCCCCTCCCCCTCCTAGTCCGAATAGGACAAGGGAAGGGGGGCGGCGCCCCCCCTTTCCTTCCCCTCTTCCTCCTCTTTCCCCCCTTCTCCTACTCCTACTTGGAAAGAAGGGAGTCCTAATCCCGGTGGGAGTAGGACTCCCCCCTTGGCGCGCCCTCCTTGGCCGGCTGCCTCCTCCCCCTGGCTCCTTTATATACGGGGGCGGGGGGCACCCCATAGACACACAAGTTGATCTACGGATCGTTCCTTAGCCATGTGCGGTGCCCCCCTCCACTATATTCCACCTCGGTCATATCGTTGCGGAGTTTAGGCGAAGCCCTGCGCCGGTAGAACATCATCATCATCACCACACCGTCGTGTTGACGGAACTCATCTCCGGAGCTCGGCTGGATCGGAGGCCGGAGATCGTCATCGAGCTGAACGTGTGCTGAACTCGGAGGCTCCGTACATTCGGTGCTTGGATCGGTCGGATCGTGAAGACGTACGACTACATCAACCGCGTTGTGCTAACGCTTCCGCTTATGGTCTACGAGGGTACGTGGACATACACTCTTCCCTCTCGTTGCTATGCCATCACCATGATCTTGCGTGTGCGTAGGAATTTTTTTGAAATTACTACGTTCCCCAACAGTGGCATCCGAGCCTAGGTTTTATGCGTTGATGTTATATGCACGAGTAGAACACAAGTGAGTTGTGGGCGATACAAGTCATACTGCTTATCAGCATGTCATACTTTGGTTCGGTGGTATTGTTGGATGAAGCGGCCCGGACCGACATTACGCGTACGCTTACGCGAGACTGGTTCTACCGACGTGCTTTGCACACAGGTGGCTGGCAGGTGTTAGTTTCTCCAACTTTAGTTGAACCGAGTGTGGCTACGCCCGGTCCTTGCGAAGGTTAAAACAACACCAACTTGACGAACTATCGTTGTGGTTTTGATGCGTAGGTAAGAACGGTTCTTGCTAAGCCCGTAGCAGCCACGTAAAATTTGCAACAACAAAGTAGAGGACGTCTAACTTGTTTTTGCAGGGCATGTTGTGTTGTGATATGGCCAAGATGTGATGCTATATTTTATTGTATGAGATGATCATGTTTTGTAACCGAAGTTATCGGCAACTGGCAGGAGCCATATGGTTGTCGCTTTATTGTATGAAATGCAAACGCCCTGTAATTGCTTTACTTTATCACTAAGCGGTAGCGATAGTCGTAGAAGCAATAGATGGCGTAAACGACAACGATGCTATGATGGAGATCAAGGTGTCGCGCCGGTGACGATGGTGATCACGACGGTGCTTCGAAGATGGAGATCACAAGCACAAGATGATGATGGCCATATCATATCACTTATATTGATTGCATGTGATGTTTATCCTTTATGCATCTTATCTTGCTTTGATTGACGATAGCATTTTAAGATGATCTCTCACTAAAAATTATCAAGAAGTGTTCTCCCTGAGTATGCACCGTTGCAAAAGTTCGTCGTGCCCAGACACCACGTGATGATCGGGTGTGATAAGCTCTACGTCCATCTACAACTGGTGCAAGACAGTTTTGCACACGCGGAATACTCAGGTTAAACTTGACGAGCCTAGCATATGTAGATATGGCCTCGGAACACGGAGACCGAAAGGTCGAGCGTGAATCATATAGTAGATATGATCAACATAGTGATGTTCACCATTGAAAACTACTCCATCTCACGTGATGATCGGTTATGGTTTAGTTGATTTGGATCACGTGATCACTTAGATGACTAGAGAGATGTCTATCTAAGTGGGAGTTCTTAAGTAATATGATTAATTGAACTTAAATTTATCATGAACTTAGTACCTGATAGTATTTTGCTTGTCTATGTTTGTTTGTAGATAGATGGCTCGTGTTGTTGTTCCGTTGAATTTTAATGCGTTCCTTGAGAAAGCAAAGTTGAAAGATGATGGTAGAAATTACACGGACTGGGTCCGTAACCTGAGGATTATCCTCATTACTGCATAGAAGAGTTACGTCCTGGAAGCACCGCTGGGTGCCAGGCCTGCTGCTGATGCAACTGACGACGTTAAGAACGTTTGGCAGAGCAAAGTTGATGACTACTCTATAGTTCAGTGTGCCATGCTTTACGGCTTAGAACCGGGTCTTCAACAACGTTTTGAATGTCATGGAGTATATGAGATGTTCCAGGAGTTGAAGTTAATATTTCAAGCAAATGCCCGGATTGAGAGATACGAAGTCTCCAATAAGTTCTATAGCTGCAAGATGGAGGAGAATAGTTCTGTCAGTGAACACATACTCAGAATGTCTGGGTATAATAATCACTTGATTCAACTGGGAGATAATCTTCCTGATGACAGTGTCATTGACAGAATTCTTCAATCACTGCCACCAAGCTACAAGAGCTTTGTGATGAACTATAATACGCAAGGGATGAACAAGACTATTCCCGAGCTCTTTGCAATGCTAAAAGCTGCGGAGGTAGAAATCAAAAGGGAGCATCAAATGTTGATGGTCAACAAGACCACTAGTTTCAAGAAAAAGGGCAAAGGGAAGAAGAAGGGGAACTTCAAAAAGAACGGCAAGCAAGTCGCTGCTCAAGAGAAGAAACCCAAGTCTGGACCTAAGCCTGAAACTGAGTGCTTCTACTGCAAGCAGACTGGTCACTGGAAGCGGAACTGCCCCAAGTATTTGGCGGATAAGAAGGATGGAAAAGTGAACAAAGGTATATGTGATATACATGTTATTGATGTGTACCTAACTAGAGCTCGTAGTAGCACCTGGGTATTTGATACTGGTTCTGTTGGTAATATTTGCAACTCGAAACAGGGACTACGGAATAAGCGAGCACTGGCCAAGGACGAGGTGACGATGCGCGTGGGAAACGGTTCCAAAGTCGATGTGATCGCGGTCGGCACGCTACCTCTACATCTACCTTCGGGAATAGTTTTACACCTGAATAATTGTTATTTGGTGCCAGCGTTAAGCATGAACATTATATCTGTATCTTGTTTATTGCGAGACGGTTATTCATTTAAATCAGAGAATAATGGTTGTTCTATTTATATGAGTAATATCTTTTATGGTCATGCACCCTTGAAGAGTGGTCTATTTTTTAAATCTCGATAGTAGTGATACACATATTCATAGTGTTGAAACCAAAAGATGCAGAGTTGATAATGATAGTGCAACTTATTTGTGGCACTGCCGTTTAGGTCATATCGGTGTAAAGCGCATGAAGAAAACTCCATACTGATGGACTTCTGGAATCACTTGATTATGAATCACTTGGTACTTGCGAGCTGTGCCTTATGGGAAAGATGACTAAAACGCCGTTCTCCGGAACTATGGAGCGAGCAACTGATTTGTTGGAAATCATACATACTGATGTTTGTGGTCCAATGAATGTTGAGGCTCGCGGCGGGTATCATTATTTTCTCACCTTCACAGATGATTTGAGCAGATATGGGTATATCTACTTGATGAAACACAAGTCTGAAACATTTGAAAAGTTCAAAGAATTTCAGAGTGAAGTGGAAAATCATCATAACAAGAAAATAAAGTTTCTACGATCTGATCGTGGAGGAGAATATTTGAGTTACGAGTTTGGCCTACACTTGAAACAATGTGGAATAGTTTCGCAACTCACGCCACCTTGAACACCACAAAGAAATGGTGTGTCCGAACATCGTAATCGTACTTTACTTGATATGGTGCGATCTATGATGTCTCTTACTGATTTACCGCTATCGTTTTGGAGTTATGCTTTAGAGACGGCTGCATTCACATTAAATAGGGCACCATCAAAATCCGTTGAGACGACGCCTTATGAACTGTGGTTTGGTAAGAAACCAAAGTTGTCGTTTCTTAAAGTTTGGGGCTGTGATGCTTATGTGAAGAAACTTCAACCAGATAATCTCGAACCCAAATCGGAGAAATGTGTCTTCATAGGATATCCAAAAGAGACTGTTGGGTACACCTTCTATCACAGATCCGAAGGCAAGACATTCGTTGCTAAGAATGGATCCTTTCTAGAGAAGGAGTTTCTCTCGAAAGAAGTGAGTGGGAGGAAAGTAGAACTTTATGAGATAAGTGTATCTACTTCCTTATTGGAAAGTAGTTCATCACGAGAACCGGTTCCTGTGACGACTACACCAATTAGTGAGGAAGCTAATGATATTGATCATGAAACTTCAGATCAAGTTTCTGCTGAACCTCATAGGTCTACCAGAGTAAGATCCGCGCCAGAGTGGTACGGTAATCCTATTCTGGAAGTCATGTTACTTGACCATGATGAACCTATGAACTATGAGGAAGCGATGATGAGCCCAGATTCCGCAAAATGGCTAGAGGCCATGAAATCTAAGATGGGATCCATGTATGAAAACAAAGTATGGACTTTGGTTGACTTGCCCGATGATCGGCAAGCCATCGAGAATAAATGGATTTTTAAGAAGAAGACTGACGCTGATGGTAATGTAACTGTCTATAAAGCTCGACTTGTTGCAAAAGATTTTTGACAAGTTCAAGGGGTTGACTACGATGAGACTTTCTCACCCGTAGCGATGCTTAAGTCTGTCCGAATCATGTTAGCTATTGCTGCATTTCATGATTATGAAATTTGGCAAATGGATGTCAAGACTGCATTCTTGAATGGATTTCTAGAAGAAGAGTTGTATATGATGCAGCCGGAAGGTTTTGTTGATCCAAAAGGTGCTAACAAAGTGTGCAAGCTCCAGCGTTCCATTTATGGACTGGTGCAAGCATCTCGGAGTTGGAATAAACGCTTTGATAGTGTGATCAAAGCATATGGTTTTATACAGACTTTTGGAGAAGCCTGTATTTACAAGAAAGTGAGTGGGAGCTCTGTAGCATTTCTAGTTTTATATGTAGATGACATATTATTAATTGGAAATGATATAGAATTTTTGGACAGCATAAAGGGATACTTGAATAAAAGTTTTTCAATGAAAGACCTCGGCGAAGCTGCTTACATATTGGGCATCATGATCTATAGAGATAGATCAAGACGCTTAATAGGACTTTCACAAAGCACATACCTTGACAAAAATTTGAAAAAGTTCAAAATGGATCAGGCAAAGAAAGGATTCTTGCCTGTGCTACAAGGTGTGAAGTTGAGTCAAACTCAATGCCCGACCACAGCAGAAGATAGAGAGAAAATGAAAAATGTTCCCTATGCTTCAGCCATAGGCTCTATCATGTATGCAATGCTGTGTACCAGACCTGACGTGTGCTTAGCAATAAGCTTGGCAGGAAGGTACCAAAGTAATCCAGGAGTGGATCACTAGACAGCGGTCAAGAACATCCTGAAATACCTGAAAAGGACTAAGGATATGTTTCTCGTATATGGAGGTGACAAAGAGCTAGTCGTAAATGCTTACGTCGATGCAAGCTTTGACACTAATCCGGACGATTCTAAATCGCAAACCGGATACGTGTTTTTATTAAACGGTGGAGCTGTAAGTTGGTGCAGTTCTAAACAAAGTGTCGTGGCAGGATCTACATGTGAAGCGGAGTACATAGCTGCTTCTGAAGCAGCGAATGAAGGAGTCTGGATGAAGGAGTTCATTTCCGATCTAGGTGTCATACCTGGTGCATCGGGACCAATGAAGATCTTCTGTGACAATACTGGTGCAATTGCATTGGCAAAGGAATCCAGATTTCACAAGAGGACCAAGCACATCAAGAGACGCTTCAATTCCATTCGGGACCAAGTCCAAGTGGGAGACATAGAGATTTGCAAGATACATACGGATCTGAATGTTGCAGAACCGTTGACTAAGCCTCTCTCACGAGCAAAACATGATCAGCACCAAGACGCCATGGGTGTTAGAATCATTACTATGTAATCTAGATTATTGACTCTAGTGCAAGTGGGAGACTGAAGGAAATATGCCCTAGAGGTAATAATAAAGTTATTATTTATTTCCTCATATCATGATAAATGTTTATTATTCATGCTAGAATTGTATTAACCGGAAACATGATACATGTGTGAATACATAGACAAAACTATTGTCACTAGTATGCCTCTACTTGACTAGCTCGTTTATCAAAGATGGTTATGTTTCCTAGCCATGGACAAAAGAGTTGTCATTTGATTAACGGGATCACATCATTAGGAGAATGATGTGATTGACATGACCCATTCCGTTAGCCTAGCACTTGATCGTTTAGTATACTGCTATTGCTTTCTTCATGACTTATACAAAGTTCCTGCAACTATGAGATTGTGCAACTCCCGTTTACCGGAAGAACACTTTGTGTGCTACCAAATGTCACAACATAACTGGGTGATTATAAAGGTGCTCTACAGGTGTTTCCGAAGGTACATGTTGGGTTGGCATAATTCAAGATTAGGTTTTGTCACTCCGATTGTCGGAGAGGTATCTCTGGGCCCTCTTGGTAATACTCATCACCTAAGCCTTGCAAGCATTATAACTAATGAGTTAGTTGTGAGATGATGTATTACAGAACGAGTAAAGAGACTTGCCAGTAACGAGATTGAACTAGGTATTGGATACCGACGATCAAATCTCGGGCAAGTAACATACCGATGACAAAGGGAACAACGTATGTTGTTATGCGGTTTGACCGATAAAGATCTTCGTAGAATATGTAGGAACCAATATGGGCATCTAGGTCCCGCTATTGGTTATTGACCGAGAATGGTTCTATGTCATGTCTACATAGTTCTCGAACCCGTAGGGTCCGCACGCTTAACGTTATGATGACAGTTTTATTATGAGTTTATAAGTTTTGATGTACCGAAGTTTGTTCGGAGTCCCGGATGTGATCTCGGACATGGCGAGGAGTCTCCAAATGGTCGAGACATAAAGATTGATATATTGGAAGCCTATATTTGGACATCGGAATCGTTCCGGGTGAAATCGGCATTTTACCGGAGTACCGGGAGGTTACCGGAACCCCCCGGGGGGTTAATGGGCCTACATGGGCCACGAGGGAGAAGAGGGAAGGAGCCAGGAGGGGGCCGCGCGCCCCTCCCCCTCCTAGTCCGAATAGGACAAGGGAAGGGGGCGGCGCCCCCCCTTTCTTTCCCCTCCTCCTCCTCTTTCCCCCCTTCTCCTACTCCTACTTGGAAAGAAGGGAGTCCTACTCCCGGTGGGAGTAGGACTCCCCCCTTGGCGCGCCCTCCTTGGCCGGCCGCCTCCTCCCCCTGGCTCCTTTATATACGGGGGCGGGGGGCACCCCATAGACACACAAGTTGATCTACGGATCGTTCCTTAGCCGTGTGCGGTGCCCCCCTCCACTATATTCCACCTCGGTCATATCGTCGCGGAGTTTAGGCGAAGCCCTGCGCTGGTAGAACATCATCATCGTCACCACGGCGTCGTGCAGACGGAACTCATCTCCGGAGCTCGGCTGGATCGGAGGCCAGAGATCGTCATTGAGTTGAACGTGTGCTGAACTCGGAGGCTCCATACGTTCGGTGCTTGGATCGGTCGGATCGTGAAGACGTACGACTACATCAACCGCGTTGTGCTAACGCTTCTGCTTACGGTCTACGAGGGTACGTGGACATACACTCTCCCCTCTCGTTGCTATGCCATCACCATGATCTTGCGTGTGCGTAGGAAATTTTTTGAAATTACTACGTTCCCCAACAGTTCCACCGCAACTGCTTCTCGATCTCCAAGTCCTTGGTCAGGATCCCCTCCCGGGCTTTGGCCTCCGACAACATCTTCTCAACATCCTCTAGCTTCAGAATGAGGTCTCCGATGGAGTTGTTGGCTTCGGAGAGTTCTCCGGCCTTGCTGACGGCTGCTACGTCTTGAGCTTGCGTTGGTTTTCCTCGAAGAGGAGAGGGTGATGCAGCAATAGTAGCATAAGTATTTCCCCTCAGTTTTTGAGAACCAAGGTATCAATCTAGTAGGAGGCTCCTCAAAAGTCCCATGCACCTACACAAACAAACAAAGAACTCGCAACCAACGCAATAAAGGGGTTGTCAATCCCTTCAGGACCACTTGCGAAAGTGAGATCTAATAGAGATAATAAGATAAGATAAATATATTTTTGGTATTTTATAATATAGATGCAAAAAGTAAAGATGCAAATAAAAGTAAATTGGAAGCAAATATGATAAGAGATAGACCCGGGGGCCATAGGTTTCACTAGTGGCTTCTCCCAAGATAGCATAAGTATTACAGTGGGTGAACAAATTACTGTCGAGCAATTGATAGAAAAGCGAATAATTATGAGATTATCTAGGCATGATCATGTATATAGGCATCACGTCCGCAACAAGTAGACCGACTCCTGCCTGCATCTACTACTATTACTCCACACATCGATCGACTCCTGCCTACATCTAGAGTATTAAGTTCATAAGAACAGAGTAACACATTAAGCAAGATGACATCATGTAGAGGGATAAACTCAAGCAATATGATATAAACGCCATCTTGTTATCCTCGATGGAAACAATACAATATGTGCCTTGCAACCCTTTCTGTCACTGGGTAAAGACACCGCAAGATTGAACCCAAAGCTAAGCACTTCTCCCATGGCAAGAAAGATCAATCTAGTAGGCCAAACCAAACTGATAATTCGAAGAGACTTGCAAAGATAACTCAATCATACATAAAAGAATTCAGAGAAGATTCAAATATTATTCATCGATAAACTTGATCATAAACCCACAATTCATCGGATCTCGACAAACACACCGCAAAAAGAGTTTACATCGAATAGATCTCCACAAGAGAGGGGGAGAACATTGTATTGAGATCCAAAAAGAGAGAAGAAGCCATATAGCTAATAACTATGGACCCGTAGGTCTGTGGTAAACTACTCACAACTCATCGGAGGGGCAAGGATGTTGATGTAGAAGCCCTCCGTGGTCGATTCCCCCTCCTGCAGAGTGTCGGCGAAGGCTCGAAGATGCGATCTCGAGGATACAGAAGGTTACGGTGGTGGTAATTTTGTTTCCTCTGCCCCTAGATGTTTTCGGGGTACGTAGGCTTATATAGGAGGAAGAAGTACGTCGGTGGACGCCCGAGGGGCCCACGAGACAGGGGGCGCGCCCTATAGGGGGGGCGCCCTCCTATCTCGTGGGAGCCTCGGCTGCTTCTTGACTTGCACTCCAAGTCCTATGGATCACGTTCGTTCCAAAAATCACGCTCCCGAAGGTTTCATTCTGTTTGGACTCCGTTTGATATTCCTTTTCTTCGAAATACTGAAATAGGCAAAAAAAACAGCAATACGGGCTGGCCCTTCGGTTAGTAGGTTAGTCCCAAAAATTATATAAATGTGTAAAATAAAGCCCATAAACATCCAAAAGGGGTAATATAATAGCATGGAACAATCAAAAATTATAGATACATTGGAGACGTATCAAGCATCCCCAAGCTTAATTCCTGCTCGTCCTTGGGTAGGTAAATGATAAAAAAAAGAATTTTTGATGTGGAATGCTACCTAGCATAATTCTCAATGTAATTTTCTTTATTGTGGCATGAATGTTCATATCCAAATGATTCAAAATAAAAGTTCATATTGATAAAAGAAATAGTAACACATCAAGCATACTAATCAAAGTAATCATGTCTTCTCAAAATAACATGGCAAAAGAAAGTTCATCCCTACAAAATCATATAGTTAGGCTATGCTTCATTTTCGTCACACAAAGATGTTCCCAACATCTATACCCCCGATGACAAGCCAAGCAATTGTTTCATACTTAAATAATCTCAAACTTTTTCAACCTTCATGCAATACATGAGCGTGAGCCATGGATATAGCACTATGGGTGGAATAGAATATGATGATTGGGATTGTGTGGAGAAGACAAAAAAGAAGAAAGTCTCACATTGATGAGGATAATCAACGGGCTATGGAGATGCCCATCAATTGATGTCAACATGAGGAGTAGGGATTGCCATGCAACGGATGCACTAGAGCTATAAATGAATGCTCAACAAAAGAAAACTAGTGGGTGTGCATCCAACTTGCTTGCTCACGAAGACCAAGGGCATATGAGGAAGCCCATCGTAGGAATATACAAGTCAAGTTCTATAATGAAAAATTCCCACTAGTATGAAAAATACAACTTATGAGACTCACTATATGAAAAACATGGTGCTACTTTGAAGCACAAAAATATGAGACTCACTACATGAAGAACAAGGTGCTACTTTGAAGCACAAGTGTGGAAAAAGAGATAGTAACATTTCCCTTTTTATTTATTTTCTTTTTTGGGGCCTTTCCTTTTTTTGGCCTTTCTTCTTTTTTTTTCTCTTTTTTTGGCAATGTTCTAATAATGATGATCATCACATTTCTATTGATTACAACATACGAATTACAACTCGAAACTAGAACAGGATATGACCCTATATGAATGCCTCCGGCGGTGTACCGGGATGGTGCAATGAATCAAGAGTGACATGTATGAAAAATAATGCATGGTGGCTTTGCCACAAATACGATGTCAACTACATGATCATGCAATGGCAATATGACAAAAGTAATGTATGGCATGATGATGATAAACGGAATGGTGGAAAGTTGCATGGCAATATATCACGGAATGGCTATGGAAATGCCATACTAGGTAGGTATGGTGGCTGTTTTGAGGAAGATATAAGGAGGTTTATGTGTGATAGAGCATATCGTATCACGGGGTTTGGATGCATCGGCGAAGTTTGCACCAACTCTCAAGGTGAGAAAGGGCAATGCACGGTACCGAAGAGGCTAGCAATGGCGGAAAGGTAAAAGTGCGTATAATCCATGGACTCAACATTAGTCAAAAGAAATCATATACTTATTGCAAAAATTTAGAAGTCATCAAAAATCAAGTACTACGTGCATGCTCCTAGGGGGATAGATTGGTACGAAAAGACTATCGCTCGTCCCCGACCGCCACTCATAAGGATGCACAAGCCAGGTACACTTCATGTTTCAAATTTGTTACACAACTTTAACCATACAAGCATGCTACGGGACTTGCTAATTTCAACACAAGCATTCTTTAAATTCATAATCGCCCAACTAGCATGACTTTAATATCACTACCTCCATATCTCACAACAATTATCAAGTATCAAATTGATCATAGCATCCAATTCACTTCCTATGATAGTTTTTATTATACCCAACTTGGATGCCTACCATTCTAGGACCAATTTTATAACCATAGCAAATACCATGCTGTTCTAAAAGACTCTCAAAAAGATATAAGTGAAGCATGAGAGACTAGCAATTTCTTCAGATATAAGCCACCGCCGTGCTCTAAAAGATATAAGTGAAGTACTAGAGCAAAAACTATCAAGCTCAAAAGATATAAGTGAAGCACATAGAGTATTCTAGCAAATTTCTAATCAAGTAGGCTTCTCCCAAAAGGTGTGTACAGCAAGGATGATTGTGGTAAACTAAAAAGCAAATACTAATATAATACACGACGCTCCAAGCAAAACACATATCATGTGGCGAATAAAAATATAGCTCCAAGTAAAGTTACCAATGAACGAAGACGAAAGAGGGGATGCCTTCCTGGTGCATCCCCAAGCTTAGGCTTTTGGATATCCTTGAATATCTTGGGGTGCCTTGGGCATCCCCAAGCTTAGGCTCTTGCCGCTCCTTGTTCCATAGTCCATAAAAGCTTTGCCCAAAATTTGAAAACTTCACAACACAAAACTCAACAGGAAATCTTATAAGCTCCGTTAGTGAAAGAAAACAAAATCACAACATAAGGTACTGTAATGAACTCATTCTTTATTTATTTTGGTGTTAAACCTACTGTATTCCAACTTCTCTATGGTTTATAAACTATTTTACTAGCCATAGATGCATCGAAATAAGCAAACAACACACGAAAAACAGAATCTGTCAAAAACAGAACAGTCTGTAGCAATCTGTAACTAACGCAAACTTCTGGAACTCTAAAATTCCTACCAAAATAGGAAGTCCTGGAAAATTTGTTTATTGATCATCAGCAAAAAAGAATCAATGCAAAAGGACGTCCTGTGATTTAACAAAATTATATTCGTGCGCGCAAAGTTTCTGTTTTTCAGCAGAATCAAATCAACTATCATCATAGGTTATCCTATAGGTTCTACTTGGCACAAACACTAATTAAAAGATAAAAACACATCTAAACAGAAGGTGGATGCAAGAATTATTACTAAACAGGAGAAAAACAAAAAAACATAAAGAAAATTGGGTTGCCTCCCAACTAGAGCTATCGTTTAACGCCCCTAGCTAGGCATAAAAGCGAAGATAGATCTAAGTAGTGCCATCTTTAATTTTCACTTTTTTAGCGGAGTCATGCTCGAATCTGGGAGGTTCTTTCTGCTTCCCTTCATACTCGGAAATTTTTAGATCTAAAGAATCCAACCGCTTGTTGCAAAGAGTAATCAACATATTCATACGGTGAAGATTTCTGCTTACACTTTTAAGAGGCTCAAGAGACTTTTGTAATATTTTTGTTACTTTGCAAATCTTTCCAAACACTTGGGTTTCTTCTTGGGTAGGATGTGATCCTCCCTTTTGAGGTAGTGTTCCCACTATTCCCTCTATAATTTCATGCGCAATACGGGGATCAATTTCAATAAAATTTCCCTTGGCAATGCAATCCAAGAGTTGTCTATGCGTCATATTTAACCCAACATAAAAATTGCGAAGAAGAATTCTAAAGTTCACCTCTAGGGTGCACTTGCGATAAGATACCATCATCCTATACCAAGCATATTTTTAGTTTTCTCCTTGCCTTTGCTTGAAGTGAAGAACTTCAAACTCGGGAGACATAGGAGCGGATAAGGAACTAGACACAATGACAAGCAAACAAAAGGCAAGCGAAAAAGAGAGCAGATTAGGAAAGAGAAGGCGAATAAAACGGCAAGGGTGAAGTGGGGGAGAGGAAAACGAGAGGCAAATGGCAAATAATGTAAATGCGAGGGAGATGGGTTTGTGATGGGTACTTGGTATGTCTTGACTTGAGCGAAGACCTCCCCGGCAACGGCGCCAGAAATCGCACGTTGGCGGGAGGTCAAATCTTGACTTGGTGGAAGCCTCCCCGGCAACGGCGCCGGAAATCCTTCTTGCTACGTCTTGAGCTTGCGTTGGTTTTCCTCAAAGAGGAGAGGGTGATGCAGCAATAGTAGGGTAAGTATTTTCCTTAGTTTTTGAGAACCAAGGTATCAATCCAGTAGGAGGCTCCTCAAAAGTCCCACGCACCTACACAAACAAACAAAGAACTCGCAACCAACGCAATAAAGGGGTTGTCAATCCCTTCACGGCCACTTGCGAAGGTGAGATCTAATAGAGATAATAAGATAAGATAAATATATTTTTGGTATTTTATAAAATATATGCAAAAAGTAAAGATGCAAATAAAAGTAAATTGGAAGCAAATATGATAAGAGATAGACCCGGGGGCCATAGGTTTCACTAGTGGCTTCTCTCAAGATAGCATAAGTATTACGGTGGGTGAACAAATTACTGTCGAGCAATTGATAGAAAAGCGAATAATTATGAGATTATCTAGGCATGATCATGTATATAGGAATCACATCCGCAACAAGTAGACCGACTCCTGCCTGCATCTACTACTATTACTCCACACATCGACCGACTCCTGCCTGCATCTAGAGTATTAAGTTCATAAGAACAGAGTAACGCATTAAGCAAGATGACATGATGTAGAGGGATAAACTCAAGCAATATGATATAAACCCCATCTTGTTATCCTCGATGGCAACAATACAATAGGTGCCTTGCAACCCTTTCTGTCACTGGGTAAGGACAACGCAAGATTGAACCCGAAGCTAAGCACTTCTCCCATGGCAAGAAAGATCAATCTAGTAGGCCAAACCAAACTAATAATTCGAAGAGACTTGCAAAGATAACTCAATCGTACATAAAAGAATTCAGAAAAGATTCAAATATTATTCATAGATAAACTTTATCATAAACCCACAATTCATCGGATCTCAACAAACACACCGCAAAAAGAGTTTACATCGAATAGATCTCCACAAGAGAGGGGGAGAACATTGTATTGAGATGTAAAAAGAGAGAAGAAGCCATCTAGCTAATAACTATGGACCCGTAGGTCTGTGGTAAACTACACACAACTCATCGGAGGGGCAAGGATGTTGATGCAGAAGCCCTCCATGGTCGATTCCCCCTCCGGTAGAGTGCCGACGAAGGCTCCAAGATGAGATCTCGCGGATACAGAAGGTTACGGTGGTGGAAATTGTGTTTCGTCTGCCCCCTGGATTTTTTCGGGGTATGTAGGCTTATATAGGAGGAAGAAGTACGTCGGTGGACGCCCGAGGGGTGCGCCCTATAGGTTGGGCGCGCCCTCCTATCTCGTGGGAGCCTTGGCTACTTCTTGACTTGCACTCCAAGTCCTCTGGATCACGTTCGTTCCAAAAATCACGCTCCCGAAGGTTTCATTCCGTTTGGACTCCGTTTGATATTCCTTTTCTTCGAAATACTGAAATAGGCAAAAAAACAGCAATACAGACTGGGCCTCTGGTTAGTAGGTTAGTCCCAAAAATGATATAAATGTGTAAAATAAAGCCCATAAACATCCAAAAGGGGTAATATAATAGCATGGAACAATCAAAAATTATAGATACGTTGGAGACGTATCAACAGCCGTGTCATGTGCCTCCGCCAGGGCGCCGTTGAGCGTGTCCTTCTTCTTGGACAGCTTCAGAGTTTGCTACTTCAGCTCATCCCACTCCGCCTCCAGCTCCTTCACCTTGTGGGCGTGAACCAGAGCCTGGGCATCGAGTGCCTCCTGATGCCTCTGCTCCAGCTCTTGGGTCCGCTGTACGACGAGCTTGTCCACCTCTTCATCCTTGCCGTGGAGCGTGGCGGAAAGCTTCTCCTCGCGCGCGGCAAGGTCCTCCTCCTGGGAGTTTAGTGCGGCCTCGCGCTGGGTCCAGACGGCTTCGGCGGTGGCGGCCACGTTCTTCGTCATCTCTTGGGCCTTCTCGACGTCGGCCAGCTTCATGGTGAGCTCCACGTCATGCTTGGCCAGCTCGCCCTGGGCGGCCCTCAGCTCGTCTTCAGCCTGGCAAAACAGCCCTGCGCCTCCTGGAAGTCCGTCTCCGCTTTCTCCACCATCGCCGTCCTGGACTTAGCCTTGTCCAGACGGGCGCGATGGAGCGCTTGGAGCTTCCGGAAGCTGGCGCCCATGGCCTGAAGCAGCCGCTCCTCCTGGGAGCCTTCGCCATCAACGCTCGGCTCGTCGATGACCTCGAGCCCGGCAGCGGCAAGCACCTCCTCGTCGAACACCTCTCCCTCAAGGGGAGCCCTAGTGCTCGACGCACCTGGAAGATGGACGAAGAGGTCATCGCTCACCCTCAGGTACCTGCCGGAGCCAGAGGCAACGGAGGAGGACGGCTGGTTATCAACCACCTCCTCTTCGGCAGTGGCCTTGCCGGCCTCCCCGGCAGGCCCCTTGCCGCGCTCCCCGGCGGGCCCCTTGGCAGCGTCCTCAGCAGCACCCTTGGCCCTCTCCTCTGCGGCAATATTTTCGGCCTACGCTGCGGCATCCTCGGCGACGTCCTTGATGACGGTGTCGACGTCCTCTGCGTCCATCAAGGGGAAGTTTGGATGCCAAGAAGGGGACAGGGCGGGGCCAAGATCAAAAGCCAGTAAAAAAAGAAGAAAGAATGAACACAAGCAGAGACAGAAAACCGACTGGCTTACCCGTGCCAGGCCGAGAAGCGGAAGTCCCCTCTCCGCCAAGGTTCGGCGTCGAGGCAAAGCCACCGGCACTCGCATTCTCCTCCTCCTCCTTCGTGTGCATGGGCTCGGCGCTTGGTGCCCTTGCCGGGGACGCCCCTCGGGGCGGTGTGGTCGACGGGGGCGGCACGTTGGGAGAAGCCCTCTGCGGCTCCCCTTGATGCTGCTCCCCTCCTACATCCATGGCATGGTCAGTACCAAAGTATCGTGCCCCTAGGGCACGTCAACGAAGGACGGGTGATGGACTCACGCTGGGGGCTGGGCTGGGGGCTGCTGTTTGGGTTGCTCAACACCACCAGTGGCGTGCTGGAGGTGCCTGCCGGGGGCTGGCCGCTCGACGAAATCCTGACCCTCTTTGCTCTTTGGGCCAGCGTCCCCACATCCCTGCAGAATGATGATGATTCAGAATAAGCGGCACCATTGGAGAAAATGAAAGAAAAAAAGAAGAGCAGGGGGAAAGCACAGCTTACTCTTCCTCCTCCTCCTCCTCTGTTGCTTTCCTCTTCTTCTCCGAGCTGAGGGGTCCAAAGTCAAACGCGATCCCCGTGCCAATGTCTGCCGGCGAAGGGGGAGGCGATGGCGTCCGGACGCGCTTGGACGACGAAGAAGCGGATGCCTTCTTCTTCGCCGTCACGGCCTTCGCCGCCTTCTTTGTCGCCGCAGCCCTCGTCTGGCGCATGGGCGCCTCCTGGGCCTGCTGCAGCTGCGCGACCCGGTCAGGGCGGACCGGCTCGCCGGAGATGGCCCGCCGCAGGACTCGCCCTCTTCCGGTGATTGGAGGGTCGGCGGTCTCGGTCTCCTCCCCCTCGCCCTCCTCTTCCGATGACTCGTTGACCACGTCCTCAATGAGGGAAGCCCCGATGCCGGCGCTGCTGGCCTCCCCAGTAGCTGCCGCCCACCGGGCGAGCTCTTCTTCCTTCGCTTCCGTCGTGGCCTTGTCCTCCATGCTGCCAGCGTTGCCGGCCTCCTCGCTGAGCTTTGCCTCCTCCTCGGCAAGATTTGCCTCTGCCACCCTGGCAGCAATGTAGTCCAGCTCCGCCAGAGAGGTGTCCTGGATGATCCGTCGCTCGGCGGTGATGTACCCCTCGTGCAAGGTGTCGAATAATTCCTGCACTTGGAGCTCGTCCGGCTCGACCCAGCTCGGGTCAAGGCCGTGCGCGTTGAAGAATGGCATCATGGCGATAATCTTGGACCGGAGAGAATTGTTGCACAGCGGGACCGCTCCCGCTGGCAACCTGAAGACGGGCTCTTTGTCAACCTTGCCGGCTTTCGCGGCGGCTCTCGCACCTTGTCGGACCGCTCGACCTAGCCGTCGTCATTGGCCTCGAGCTGGAAGATCCATTGGTAGAGATGGGCGTGCCTCAGCACCGTCAGGTTGTGGTCGAGGACGGGGCGGAGCCTCATGATGTCAGCAGCATTCACAAAAATCCAGGCTGGCCTCCCCTTGTTGTGCAGAGGGGCGATTCGGCGGCGGATGAAGTCCGCCCGGATCATTTCGAGGGTGAGCCCGGCCTAGGTAAGCCAAAGATCCTGGTGGTGGCAATCGTGAGCTTCGCGTCGTCGGCATCGACGTCGCCCCAGTCGTTTCCACGGACCGGTGGCTCGTGGTGAACCTCACAGAATGCTGGCGGGTTCTCCTCCTCAATCCAGCACCACCGGCCCCGCCACTCTTCCCACCTCTCCTTCGTGGTGCCTTCCGGGTACGCCCCCTTGGACCATAGAATCTAGGCGATGCAACCAGAGAAGGCGCCCCCTTTTTGGGTCCGAGGGGAGAAATGGTGGCGGAAGAGCGCCGTGTTGGGGTGCACCCTAGCGAAGCCCTCGCAAAGGTGTGCGAAGAGAGCCATGCACGCCACGGCATTTGGAGTGAAATCCAGAAGGCGGAAGCCGTAGGTGTGCATGATGTCCATGAAGAAATTAGAGAAGGGGAGACAGAGCCCGCAGGAGAAGTAGTCGACGAAGAAGGGGTACCGATTTGGGGTGGCCCAAGCGCTGGCACGGACGACACGCGTGGTTGGATGCCCCATCGTTTCTCCCCCCGTCTTCACCCCCACAGAGTTTTGAAGAACTCCCGGAGCTCAGGCACGCTGACCGTCGAGGGAAAGTAGGCGAACTGCGCCCGTCGCGCCACCAGCTTGCTCTCCGGCTACTCCGTCGCCCCGGCATCTTTAGCCACTCCCTTGCTTTTGGTGGATTTGGGTGCCATGGCTGTTGCGAGAGGCAAGAGGGCAGAGGATGGCGAAAGCGCAGCGATGGTGGATAGGGATAGGGGGCTCGAGAAGGAGGAAGAAAGGGGGCAGCGGTTCCAAGATTGGAGAAGGCGCAGGGAAGGGGTAAAGTGAGCAGCGCGCCCGTGGTTATTCCTTTTTATGGGGAAGGCGCGGGCCGCCTCCTTTTCCATTAACTGCGATACGACGCATGCGTGCGGGAACCGTCCCACGCATGCCTCCCACATCACGCACGCTCCTCCACGATGCACATTCAACACGGGTCGTGGAGAAACACAGCGGACGGAATAGTTACCACGGTGAAATCTGATACGTCTCCAAGGTATCTATAATTTTTTATTGTTCCATGCTATTATATTACCCCTTTTGGATGTTTATGGGCTTTATTTTACACATTTATATCATTTTTGGGACTAACCTACTAATCGGAGGCCCAACCTGTATTGTTGTTTTTTTGCCTATTTCAGTATTTCGAAGAAAAGAAATATCAAACGGAGTCCAAATGGAATGAAACCTTCGGGAGCATGATTTTTGGAACGATTGTGATCCAGAGGACTTGGAGTGCAAGTCAAGAAGCAGTCGAGGCCTCCACGAGATAGGAGGGAGCCCCCCTATAGGGCGCGCCCCCTGTCTCGTGGGCCCCTCGGGCGTCCACCGACGTACTTCTTCCTCCTATATAAGCCTACGTACCCAGAAAACATCTAGGGAGCCAACGAAACACAATTTCCACCACCGTAACCTTTTGTATCCGCAAGATCTCATCTTGGAGCCTTCGCCGGCACTCTGCTAGAGGGGGGATCGACCACAGAGGGCTTCTACATCAACATCCTTACCCCTCTGATGAGTTGTGAGTAGTTTACCACAGACCTACGGGTTCATAGTTATTAGCTAGATGGCTTCTTCTCTCTTTTTGGATCTCAATACAATGTTCTCCCCCTCTCTTGTGGAGATCTATTCAATGTAAACTCTTTTTGCAGTGTGTTTGTCAAGATCCGATGAATTGTGGGTTTATGATCAAGTTTGTCTATGAAAATATTTGAATCTTTTCTAAATTCTTTTATGTATGATTGAGTTATCTTTGCAAGTCTCTTCGAATTATCAGTTTGGTTTGGCCTACTAGATTGATCTTTCTTGCCATGGGAGAAGTGCTTAGCTTTGGGTTCAATCTTGCGGTGTCCTTATCCAGTGACAGAAAAGGTTGCAAGGCACCTATTGTATTGTTGCCATCGAGGATAACAAGATGGGGTTTATATCATATTGCTTGAGTTTATCCCTCTACATCATGTCATCTTGCTTAATGTGTTACTCTGTTCTTTATGAACTTAATACTCTAGATGCAGGCAGGAGTCGGTCGATGTGTGGAGTAATAGTAGTAGATGCAGGCAGGAGTCGGTCTACTTGTTGCGGGCGTGATGCCTATATACATGATCATGCCTAGATAATCTCATAATTATTTGCTTTTCTATCAATTGCTCGACAGTAATTTGTTCACGCACTGTAATACTTATGCTATCTTGAGAGAAGCCACTAGTGAAACCTATGGCCCCCGGGTCTATCTCATATCATATTTGCTTCCAATCTACTTTTATTTGCATCTTTACTTTTTGCATCTATATTATAAAATACCAAAAATATATTTATCTTATCATACTATCTCTATCAGATCTCACTTCCGCAAGTGGCAGTGAAGGGATTGACAACCCCTTTATTGCGTTGGTTGCGAGTTCTTTGTTTGTTTGTGTAGGTGCATGGGACTTTTGAGGAGCCTCCTACTGGATTGATACCTTGGTTCTCAAAAACTGAGGGAAATACTTACACTACTATTGCTGCATCACCCTTTCCCCTTCAAGGAAAACCAACGCAAGCTCAAGACGTAGTAAGAAGGATTTCTGGCGCCGTTGCCGGTGAGGTCTTCACTCAAGTCAAGACATACCAAGTACCCATCACAAACTCATCTCACTCGCATTTACATTATTTGCCATTTGCCTCTTGTTTTCCTCTCCCACACTTCACCCTTGTCGTTTTATTCGTCCTCTCTTTCCCAAGCTCCTCCTCTCTTTTTCGCTTGCCTTTTTCTGTTTGCTTGTGTGCCTGTTTATCCTTATGGCTTTGCCTAAGGGTTCCGACCACCTTCTTAGAAGGTTGGAAGAGATTGAATCAAATATTAGAAGTTATATGAATTTGCAATTTGAGCATAATAATTTCTTTAGAAAAGAGCTTAAGGAACACAAAGGTTTTTTGGGGTCTATGAACAAAGAGCTTGATGATATGAATAAAGAATTTTATGGTGTCAACGCTCAAATTACCCGGGTTGAAAATGCTATAGCCAAAAATTTTGATAAGCAAGCCACCTTAGTCAATAGGATGGCCGCCAAACCAGAAAAGTTAGATGAAAATAATGATGAAGATCTTAAAGTTATTGATGCGTCTCCTATTAGATCTATGTTTTGCAATATGAATCTTGATAATTATGGGACTGATGATGAGTCAACTTTACCTAGAAGGCGTCCCAAGAATTCGGAGTTTTTAGATCTTGATGCTAAATTTGGTAAAAGTGGGATTGGAGAGGTCACAAATTTAAATAGCATTGAACCCACTATCTCGGATTTCAAGGAATTTGATTATGATAATTGTTCTTTAGAAGGTTGTATTTCCTTGTTGCAATCCGTTGTTAATTCTCCTCATGCTTATAGTCAAAATAAAGCTTTTACCAAACATATCGTTGATGCCTTGATGCAATCTTATGATGAAAAACTTAATTTGGAAGTTTCTATACCTAGAAAACTTAATGATGAGTGGGAACCTACTATAAAGATTAGAATTAAAGATCATGAGTGTTTTTCTTTGTGTGATTCGGGTGCTAGTGTTTCCACGATTCTGAAAACTTTATGTGATATTCTAGGTTTCCATGATCTTGATGATTGCTCTTTAAATTTACACCTTGCGGATTCCATCATTAAAAAGCCAATGGGAAGGATCAATGATGTTCTCATTTTTGCAAATAAAAATTTGGTGCCCATGGATTTTATCGTTCTTGATATAGATTGCAATCTTTGTTGCCCTATTATTCTTGGTAGACCTTTCCTTAGAACGATTGGTGTGATTATTGATATGAAGGAAGGGAATATTGGATTCTAATTTCCATTAAAGAAAGGCATGGAGCACTTTCCAAGAAAGAAAGTCAAATTACCTTATGAATCTATCATGCGGGCTACTTACGAATTTAGTGCCAAAGATGGCACTCGTTAGATCTATCTTCGCTTTTATGCCTAGCTAGGGGCGTTAAACGATAGCGCTAGTTGGGAGGCGACCCAATTTTTTTTTGTTTTTTTTTGTTTTTGCTCCTGTTTAGTAATAAATCTTGCATCTACCTTCTGTTTAGATGTGTTTTTATCTTTTAATTAGTTTTTGTGCCAAGTAGAACCTATAGGATAACCTATGATGATAGTTGATTTGATTCTGCTGAAAAACAGAAAGTTTGCGCGCACGAATATAATTTTGTTAAATCACAGAAACGTGTTTTTGCATTGATTCTTTTTTGCTGATGATCAATAAACAAATTTTCCAGGACTTCCTATTTTGGTAGGAGTTTTAGAGTTCCAGAAGTTTGCGTTAGTTACAGATTGCTACAGACTGTTCTGTTTTTGACAGATTCTGTTTTTCGTGTATTGTTTGCTTATTTCGATGCATCTATGGCTAGTAAAATAGTTTATAAACCATAGAGAAGTTGTAATACAGTAGGTTTAACACCAAAATAAATAAAGAATGAGTTCATTACAGTACCTTATGTTGTGATTTTGTTTTCTTTCACTAACGGAGCTTATAAGATTTCCTGTTGAGTTTTGTGTTGTGAAGTTTTCAAGTTTTGGGCAAAGCTTTTATGGACTATGGAACAAGGAGCGGCAAGAGCCTAAGCTTGGGGATGCCCAAGGCACCCCAAGATATTCAAGGATATCCAAAAGCCTAAGCTTGGGGATGCCCCAGGAAGGCATCCCCTCTTTCGTCTTCGTTCATTGTTAACTTTACTTGGAGCTATATTTTTATTCGCCACATGATATGTGTTTTGCTTGGAGCGTCGTGTATTATATTAGTATTTGCCTTTTAGTTTACCACAATCATCCTTGCTGTACACACATTTTGGGAGAAGCCTACTTGATTAGAAATTTGCTAGAATACTCTATGTGCTTCACTTATATCTTTTGAGCTTGATAGTTTTTGCTCTAGTACTTCACTTATATCTTTTAGAGCACGGCGATGGCTTATATTTGAAGAAATTGCTAGTCTCTCATGCTTCACTTATATCTTTTTGAGAGTCTTTTAGAACAGCATGGTATTTGCTATGGTTATAAAATTGGTCCTAGAATGGTAGGCATCCAAGTTGGGTATAATAAAAACTATCATAGGAAGTGAATTGGATGCTATGATCAATTTGATACTTGATAATTGTTTTGAGATATGGAGGTAGTGATATTAAAGTCATGCTAGTTGGGTGATTATGAATTTAAAGAATGCTTGTGTTGAAGTTAGCAAATCCCATAGCATGCATGTATGGTTAAATTTGTGTAACAAATTTGAAACATGAAGTGTACCTGGCTTGTGCATCCTTATGAGTGGCAGTCGGGGACGAGCGATGGTCTTTTCCTACTAATCTATCCCCACAGGAGCATGCGCGTAGTACTTGATTTTTGACGACTTCTAAATTTTTGCAATAAGTATATGAGTTCTTTTGACTAATGTTGAGTCCATGGATTATACGCACTTTTACCTTTCCATCATTGCTAGCCTCTTCGGTACCGTGTATTGCCCTTTCTCATCTTGAGAGTTGGTGCAAACTTCGCCGGTGCATCCAAACCCTGTGATACGATACGCTCTATCACACATAAACCTCCTTATATCTTCCTCAAAACAGCCACCATACCTACCTATTATGGCATTTCCATAGCCATTCCAAGATATATTGCCATGCAACTTTCCACCATTCCGTTCATCATCATCATGACATACTTTACTTTTGTCATATTGCCATTCCATGATCATGTAGTTGACATCGTATTTGTGGCAAATCCACCATGCATTATTTTTCATACATGTCACTCTTGATTCATTGCACCATCCCGGTACACCGCCGGAGGCATTCATATAGAGTCATATCTTGTTCTAGTTTCGACTTGTAATTCATATGTTGTAATCAATGAAAGTGTGATGATCATCATTATTGGAGCATTGCCCAAAAATAAAAGAAAAAGAAGAAAGGCCAAAAGAAAAAACAGAAAGCCCCCCCCCCCCCCCCCCCACACACACAAAATGAAAAAGTACAAAAAAGAAAATAAAAAGAAAATAAATAAAAAGGGCAATGTTACTATCTCTTTTTCCACACTTGTGCTTCAAAGTAGCACCTTGTTCTTCATGTAGTGAGTCTCATATATTGTGCTTCAAACTAGCACCATGTTTTGCATATAGTGAGTCTCATAAGTTGTCTTTTTCTTACTAGTGGGAATTTTTCATTATAGAACTTGGCTTGTATATTCCTACGATGGGCTTCCTCAAATGCCGTACGTCTTCGTGAGCAAGCAAGTTGGATGCACACCCACTAGTTTTCTTTTGTTGAGCATTCATTTATAGCTCTAGTGCATCCGTTGCATGGCAATACCTACTCCTCATGTTGACATCAATTGATGGGAATCTCCATAGCCCGTTGATTATCCTCGTCAATGTGAGACTTTCTCTTTTTTGTCTTCTCCACACAATCCCCATCATCATATTCTATTCCACCCATAGTACTATATCCATGGCTCACGCTCATGTATTGCGTGAAGGTTGAAAAAGTTTGAGATTATTTAAGTATGAAACAATTGCTTGGCTTGTCATCGGGGGTATAGAAGTTGGGAACATCTTTGTGTGACGAAATTGAAGCATAGCCTAACTATATGATTTTGTAGGGATGAACTTTCTTTTGCCATGTTATTTTGAGAAGACATGATTCCTTTGATTAGTATGCTTGAAGTGTTAATATTTCTTTTATCAATATGAACTTTTATTTTGAATCATTTGGATCTGAACATTCATGCCACAATAAAGAAAATTACATTGAGAATTATGATAGGTAGCATTCCACATCAAAAATTTCTTTTTATCATTTACCTACTCGAGGACGAGCAGGAATTAAGCTTGGGGATGCTTGATACGTCTCCAACGTATCTATAATTTTTGATTGTTCCATGCTATTATATTACCCCTTTTGGATGTTTATGGGATTTATTTTACACATTTATATCATTTTTGGGACTAACCTACTAACCGGAGGCCCAGCCCGTATTGCTGTTTTTTTTGCCTATATCAGTATTTCGAAGAAAAGGAATATCAAACGGAGTCCAAACGAAATGAAACCTTCGGGAGCGTGATTTTTGGAACGAACGTGATCCAAAGGACTTGGAGTTCAAGTCAAGAAGGAGCCGAGGCCTCCACGAGATAGGAGCCCCCCTATAGGGCGCGCCCCCCTGTCTCGTGGGCCCCTCAGGCGTCCACCGACGTACTTCTTCCTCCTATATAAGCCTACGTACCCCGAAAACATCCAGGGAGCCAACGAAACACAATTTCCACCACCGTAACCTTCTGTATCCGCAAGATCTCATCTTGGAGCCTTCGCTAGCACTCTGCCAGAGGGGGGATCGACCATGGAGGGCTTCTACATCAACATCCTTGCCCCTCCGATGAGTTGTGAGTAGTTTACCACAGACCTACGGGTCCATAGTTATTGGCTAGATGGCTTCTTCTCTCTTTTTGGATCTCAATACAATGTTCTCCCCCTCTCTTGTGGAGATCTACTCGATGTAAACTATTTCTACGGTGTGTTCGACGAGATCCGATGAATTGTGGGTTTATGATCAAGTTTTTCTATGAATAATATTTGAATCTATATGAATAATATTCGAATTATCATTTTGGTTTGGCCTACTAGATTAATCTTTCTTGCCATGGGAGAAGTGCTTAGCTTTGGGTTCAATCTTGTGGTGTCCTTACCCAGTGACAGAAAGGGTTGCAAGGCACGTATTGTATTGTTGCCATTGAGGATAACAAGATGGGGTTTATATCATATTGCTTGAGTTTATCCCTCTACATCATGTCAGCTTGCTTAATGCGTTACTCTGTTCTTTATGAACTTAATACTCTAGATGCAGGCAGGAGTCGGTCGATGTGTGGAGTAATAGTAGTAGATGCAGGCAGGAGTCGGTCTACTTGTTGCGGACGTGATGCCTATATACATGATCATGCCTGGATAATCTCATAATTATTCGCTTTTCTATCAATTGCTCGACAGTAATTTGTTCACCCACCGTAATACTTATGCTATCTTGAGAGAAGCCACTAGTGAAACCTATGGCCCCCAGGTCTATCTCATATCATATTTGCTTCCAATCTACTTTTATTTGCATCTTTACTTTTTGCATCTATATTATAAAGTACCAAAAATATGTTTATCTTATCATACTATCTCTATCAGATCTCACTTTCGCAAGTGTCCGTGAAGGGACTGACAACCCTTTTATTGCGTTGGTTGCGAGTTCTTTGTTTGTTTGTGTAGGTGCGTGGGACTTTTGAGGAGCCTCCTACTGGATTGATACCTTGGTTCTCAAAAACTGAGGGAAATACTTACGCTACTATTGCTGCATCACCCTTTCCTCTTCAAGGAAAACCAACGCAGGCTCAAGATGTAGCAAAATCCGCCCCGCCTGCCCGCGCACCGTTCTAGGCCTGGCCCAACAACGTGTCGCACTTATGTATGGCCCAGGCCCGGGGGCTCCTGTCGGTGTACAAAAGTAGGGGCCCTCCTTTTGACCCCTTTACTTGTGCACGGGCAGTTGGAGCCACGCGCCATGGCTGCACATAGTAGGGCAGAGGAAGAGAGCTGGATAGAAGCCGAGGGCACAAGACAAACAAGGCAACATCAAGGACCAAGGCCACAAAGTGCAGATGGATGAAGCAGGTTTCCCTGGCAAGACCCTTGTCGGGGCAGCCTCAGCAGCCGCGGCAAGGCCCTTGCCGGGGCAGCTCGCCCACACCAGCGGAGTGAGCCACCCTTGTCTCCAACACCATCAACTACGTTGGGCCAGGGCTCGGGAGGCACCTCCATGGTGGCATGCAGATCTATGTGAAGACAAAGAATATTTATGATAAGATGAGGATTAGAAAGCAACAATCCTCGACAAGGATCCTTGCCGAGGAAACCCGTAAGACCCCCGGCAAGATCCTTGCCGGGGACGACAGCGCGCCACGGCAAGGCCCTTGTCGGGCCACCCGACAAGACCCTTGCCAAGGGCGTCAGCGGGGCCATTGCCAGGCCCGCACCAACCAAATCCCCACCGCCGTTCACATGCAGCCTCCAGGCCAAATCAACACACACCTGCGTGGCGGCATGTAGATCTTCGTGGAGGCTCCACCACCGCGCCACCTCAGCTGCTTGCCTACCTACATGGCGCTGCATGCATCACTGGCCAGGGCGCGTGTCGGAGCGAGGAGGAGCGGCGACAGACGATATGGGCCTCGCTCCCGTCCCTGATAAAGCGAGAGGACACCTAAGCTACACATTAAATGCGTCTTGTCCTGTAATACAAGCGATAAACTCGTAGCACTGTAGGCCTTTCCACCTCCTGTGTGCCACTGTGGCAGCCCCTTCCGCCTATAAAAGGAGGCCCATGGCGTACTGGAGAGGGATTCGGCTCTTTTGAACCACGCAGTCACCATAGCTAGTTCAAGAGCTCAAGAACGCTCAATATATCCACCAAAGCAGGACTAGGGTTTTACGCATCCTCGCGGCCCGAACCTGGGTAAACGATCCTTGTGCTTGTTACTAATCCTGATCTTCTCACAACCCCGCGCCCCGCAACCATAGTAGGGATTCTTGTGATCCCATAGGTGTCGTTTCCCATCGACAGGTTGAGAAGGCCTGGATCTACACTTCCACCAAGATAAATTTGATTCCCCCCACTAATCCCTTGCGGATCTTGTTACTCTTGGGTGTTTGACCACCCTAGACAGTTGAGGTCACCTCGGAGCCACATTCCATTGTGGTGAAGCTCCGTGGTGTTGTTGGGAGCCTCCAATCATGTTGTGGGGATTTCCCCAACCATGTTTGTAAAGGTTTGGTCACCGCCTTCTAGGGCACCGTTAGTGAATTCACGGCATCTCGCATTGTGTGAGGGCGTGAGGAGAATACGGTGGCCCTAGTGGCTTATTGGGGAGCATTGTGCCTCCACACCGCTCCAACGGAGGCGTACTTCCCCTCAAAGGGAAGGAACTTCGGTAACACATCCTCGTCTCCACCGGCTCCACTTGTGGTTATCTCCTACCTTTACTTTGTGCAAGCTATTGTTGTGTTGTATCTTTGGCTTGCACTTGTTGTTGTTGTTGTTGTTGTTGTTGTTTTTGTTGTTGTTGTTGTTGCTGCTGTTGCTCACCTAGTTGCACATCTAGACAACATATTTGTTACTAAAACTAATTTGTGAAGAAAAGCTAAAAATTGTTAGTTGCCTATTCACCCCCCCCCCCTCTATAGTCAACCATATCGATCCTTTCAACGTGTATCTTTAAGAATTGTACATCATGTGTTTAAAAAAATGTCCAACATGTATTAAACAATATTTCTCATGTGAAGTGAATATGTGCATTGTATACTGAGAAATAGTAGACATGTATTAAGAAACTATATAAATTGATAAAGAAACAAAAAAAGCAAAGAAATCTGAGAATTCGAAGAAAATCAAGAATGAAACAAATGAGAACCAAAGTATACGAAGAAGGAAAGAGAAAACCAGTGAAAAAAGGATATCAAATAAAAAACAAACCGAAAGGAAACCGATGTAGAAACAAAGATAAACCAAAGAAAGAGCAATAGAAAATGAAAAGGCAAAAAAAGGAGTGAAAGAATCTACAACGACATCGCAGCAGTGTAAGGGTGTGTTTGGTAGCCTTCCTGAGTGAGTCTGGCCCGTGGAGCCTGACTCAATGAAGCCTAGCTGAGGTAAAACATATGCCTTGCATTAGGGGAGCAATTTTTGCATAGCGTTTGGTTTCCCGTATTGGCTCAGCTCACGCAACTACACTGTGTTTGGTTGCGTACGTGGGATATGATTAAGATCTAACATTGACACTTAAACACACACAATTACACTGTGCCTCGCGACTGTGGTGGACAGTGACCATGATGTCGCGTCCGACACGACGAGCATGGAATCTCAAGCGAGTTTTCGGCCAGTGCCACGGCGAACAAGTTGTTAACATTGGCGCCGTAGAGAAAGTCTGTGTGGAGGAGTACCGAGGGAGAAGATGGGGGAGGAGAAATGCAGTTTGTATCAGACCATAGCGACTGTGGTGGACTGTGGTCGTGGCACCACGTCCAACATGACGAGCACAGAGTCGTGCGCGAGCGACCCAGTTGGCGGCATGACGAACTAGTTGCTAGCCTCGTCCGCAGTGAAAGTCCTCGCAAAGACAGTGGACAGAGGAGGAGAAATGCAGTGCTCGTGCCATGGCAGCGTCCGTGCAGTAGGACGAGAGAGAGGAGGCTGAGATGACCGACGCCGAAAATGACTCCAATTTAGTAGGATGCAGGCAAGGAGGTTAAGAGGAATGACACATGCGTCGAGAGGGACGAATAGAGTCCTCCGAGGCACAGGACAAAGGAGAAGAAATACATTGTGCGCCCCATGGAGGCATTAATGCTATAGGATCATGGGGAGAAGGCTGAGATGAACGACGACGACGATGACGCCACTACAGCAAGACACGAGAGAGGAGATCGAGAAAAACCACGCCGGCCTAGAGGAATGATTAAGCAGTGTCTTAAATCACAACACACATATGCATATGTACAATCACGAGGAAGTTGTAAAACTTCTCGTTTATGATTGTCAAAACAGAAAGTTTGCAACACGAATGTCGTGTGGAACTGCGAGATTAGGCAACTGGTTAAAGGAAATTTTGAACCGTTGATTGTGCGCGACGAATTTGACAAAATTCGCCCAAAACAACTCTAAACGCGAACACAAACTTGAGCATTTAAGAAGGATGAAACACTGAACTGGTCACAAAAATGGAACCGTAATATCAACGTGCATCTTTTTCATGTAGAGCTTATCTGGAATGAAAACACGGTTGTGTAGATTAGAAGGGAGAAGGTGTTGACACCAGATTATGGCACAGTCAAGAACTTAATTAATATCGTCTCAAATGGATAAGTGATCTACATAAAAAAGTTTCATATTGTCGATACGGACATCTTTGAACTTTGGGCCATCATCATCCGATCTCATCTCGAAGGCCGAAGTTGTGTTCAAAATACTGAGATTTTGTATTCAGAACACTATTCGGCATATTACGCCCCAAATATTGCCTCTCATGGAAAAATGATCTACACGGATTGTCTTCGTCTAGTCGAAACGATCGATTTTGATATAAGAATCGTTCCAATCCGAGTTTGTATGCAAAAGTTAGAGCCATCAGAATGCAGCTCTATCAGGAGGCTGAAAGTGGCGCGCCCCACCAGACACATGTCTAGATTTGCGCGAGGTAGCGCGAATAATAGCCTGTTTTACGCGACCGATTTCCCCTTAATATTACATCTGATCAAAAAACGTTCAACATGAAAGTTGTTCGCCTCGTCGAAATGGTCAAGATTTCTTTTGGGCTCGTTTCCATCCGAGATCGTTTAACACCACAAAAAAGGCCCGCAAGGTGCAGCCAGTTTAAACCGAACAGTTTTGGAAAGTTCGAACAAAACTAATCCGAATTTGACTAGGGTTTTGGACGTGAATCTAAGTCTTTTCCTTGCACAGGAAGTCCAGCCGCCTCTTATATATCTAAGGGGTGACGGCCGATTGAACAACACATAATCGCAAAACCCATCTACAAACTTTCATTTCCTACCCTAGTTTTCTGCTTCTCGTTCATAGGTGTTCTTCGCTTCGGAGAGCTTCGATCTACGAAGCCCTAGTGGCAGGCGAACCGACCTAGGGCAGCCCATCACCACCGTGCGTCCAGACGGGGTCTCTCCTGGCCACTTGGGGTTTCGGGTCTTCAAAAGAGCTCACCGGATTGTCTTGCGTATCGCGCTTCTGGTGAGCCTCCTTCGGCGACGTGTCCTGTGTATCGCGCTCGATGCCGAGGGTACACAGTGACGTGTTCGTGTGCGAACACACTTTTTGGCGACTCTGCTGGGGACGAAGCTTTGAACGGTCTCCAGCCCGTTCTTTCTACGAAGAGATCGTCATCAAGTTGTTGCAATCTACAAAGGTAATATGAATACCCAATTCCCCTTTGTAGATGCAAATAATCCATATGTTGTTGCTGGATCACCTAATGAGCATAATGTATCAGCTAGCCCTAGTTTTATCAATCATGCATCTAATTATGCGCAGGGGCCAATGCAAAATAATCTTCATGCTTCAAATTCTTATGATTTTAGCAACGTACAACATATGTATCCAAATTTTCATGCATCGGCAACCCCACAAATCCATATGCCGATGAACAACATGATGGGTTTGGTTAATCAATTTGAAACACCTCATGTTAAAATTTCCAATAGCATACAAGAAAGTGTTTCACCTTTTTATTCATCGGCAACTAATTTGCAATATGTGAATCCAACCTTGCCGATGGATGGGAGAATTGGCCATACTACTACTAGCTATTCGGCCAGTTACTCTCAACCATCATATGCTACACCTCATGTTAGTAAATTTTCAGCATCGTATGCAACTGTAGATGTTCATAATTCGGCCCCTCATCTTCATGGTCATAGCCGAATAAGTGAGAAATTTACAGGAACACATGTGCCATCATCAAAAACTGTAGCATATAATGCATACTCTACGCAGTTCAAGAATTTCGGCAACACTCATGAATCATTGCCGAAAGAATCTGAAAGTATTGCGGAGCAATCCCTTCCAGAAGCGATTGTGGCTGCATTAAAAAGGAGCTTGGCACAAAACAAGAGAATTAATGCTCTTTGCCTTGATCAATATGAAAAGGGGTTGTTTCCTGATTATGCTGCAATAAAGGCTAGAGTTTTGCAGGAAGATGCAACTTCATCAATTGGTAGTATTGGTGAGAGAGCATATGGTTATACAGAAGTGCATACACCTCCACCTAGTACCGCAGCATATTATACACCCCCTACACAATTGCAAAATTTTGGTAACACTAACACTTCATTGCCGAAAGATTCTAAAAGCATTGGGGGGCAAACTAACCTAGAGCGGGCTGAAATTGAGAGGGGAGTTAAAGCTTTGCACGATAGGGTGCAAGTACTTCGCCAAGAGAGAATTGATAGGGAATTAGCTCAAAGAAAAGAAGCCTTGCCAATTGATATAACCGGTGAAAAGAATGATGATTCGGAAACTAAAAGTGCTTCGGTTGAAAAAGCTGAATCAAGTAGTATATATTCCGAATCCATCAAATCCAAAGAGGCAAACATTGTTGAGAAAGGGCATGGAAAGTATAGCAAGACAGCCATACTTGATTTTTCTGAAGTTAATGGAACCTACTTCCTGCCCTATGAGTTTCATGCCATAGAAATTGACGAGCTTCAAGAACAAGAACAAGTAGCCCAAGAAAGTTTGGTGGACAAATATCTTCAAACTAATGATGCACGAAATCAAGGAAAAGATGATGACAAGGCGTTGGGGAGCTATCCGAAGGCGGAGCAAGATATTCTTCAAATCACACCACCATCACGCTCTCCCAACATATTTGAAGAGGTATGTCTAGCAATTAATTTACCTGTTTTTAGATTTGGTCATGACTTAGTTGCTGATGCATATATTAGAAAAAATTCATAAGAAATATTGAGAGACCAATGAAGAAGTTTAATTTTGTTAGCAATCAGATTGTCACAAAGCATATCGGTCAACACATTACACCATTCAGAAAGACCGATAGCAAAAAATTATTGTAGCCAAGGCTTTCCCCGTTGCTTTGTCTAAAGTTCATATCTAATTGGGTAGCTTTGCTTATTTCTTACTTGGCTTACACTTGGTCTCGATTGAGACATGTATGTTCTAACTATTTTCGTTTCAGAAATTTAAAGCCAAGGTTAAAATCTTCTAAGCAAACCGATGCAAGTATAGTTTCTTATCCAATGACATCGGTAAGAGAATGCAAAACAAAATTCATAGCCGAATGGGGTGATACAAAATCTGAATCATTCGTTTGTTTAACTCCAAAGCCGTCCTCACAGCAAGACCGGCTAGAAAATAAAAAAATTGCCTTCAATTCAAGCATGTGTGATCAAATATTTGATTTGTTGCTGAAAAATAATTACATAAGAATTCTTGATCACCATGTCAAGCCATCAATTCAAGGACGAATGTATTGTAGGTTGCATCATTCGTTCAAACATAATTTTGAGGATTGCAATATGTTTCGTCAAATAGTTAAATTGGCCATCGATAAAGGATGATTAAGTTTGTTGAAACACCAAGAAATGACAAGTCTATTCCGATTGGTCCCGATGGCAAAAAGTTTTTGCATCGGCTGCTTCAAGCCGATCCATTTAAAGAGAATGTAAAAGCTGCAGGTGATGGGATCAAGCTTTCAAGTAAAGAAGTTGTTGAAGGGCATAACAAACATAATCTTGAGGGCGAGAATTCCATCAAAGCTACAATGGAGATGCCAAGGACTGGGGGCAGCAAGCAAATCCAATGATCGATGAAAGCAAACCAAAAGAAAACAAAGGCCGGAATAAGCGCAAGTGTAAGAGATCGAAAATCACCTTCGCTGAACTATTGAATAAATATCAAAAGAAGAGTGAAGAGAAGAATGCTTATCGGCCAAATCATGCAAAGAAACCAAGATCACCCCCAAGGCGCAAATATGATGATCGGTATTGGCAAAAGTGAGAATTTTAATGCAACATATTCATATCCTTATTTTGGGCCGCCAATGCCAATACCATGGATGCCTCCCTATGCTCATATAGATCCATATCCATCATGGGACAGGTATGATACAAGGGCACATTCTCCATCTTATTTTAGACCATCTCACCAATATTATGCAGCTCCAAGAAAATCAACATTTGAACAATCATGCATCAAAGACCGTTTCAATCATAAGGAATCGGTCTAGAGCTCAAGGAAGAAGAAAGAGGTGGTAAAGCAAGTTTACCGCATGAAAAGAGATGGTCGTGAGTGTGCTATTTCAGATTTGATCTCAAATAACAAAGAGCCAATTAAAGTGTAGACATTGGCTACAAAAGGCAAAGAAGTGAAACAATCAATTGGTAAAAACCAGAGTGCCAAATCTGAAGAAAAGAATTTGAGGGTGCACAAGGCCCAAAAAGAGTTGTCATTGGTTGAAACAAAATCGCAGTCGAGGTGCTCACTCGGCTTATCATATTGGCAAAAGAAGGAATTACAAAATCTTAGTGCGCAAGAGCTGAGAAAGAAGAACATGGCATGGGTTCCCAAGAAGATCAATCAAAAAAAAGATGTGCATGCTTCTTTTGCAACAAGTACAATAAAAGTGAAGAAGGAAAAGAATGAAAGCAACAAACAATTAAGCCGAAGGTGCGCATCACAACATCAAAATCTTCGGTTAGCACATCATCCATTTTCTTCAATCATGTCATTGATGCCTTTGCCATGGAATTCATCCCTAGGTATGATCAATTACCCTCCATGGATTCATTTTGGTCCATGGATGCAACATAATTTTCTATATCATGAGAGGGTATTACCAAATCACTATACATTTGGTTAGTTTCATTTTTGTTGCTAATACAAAGGGGCCGAAATATTTTATTGCTATTTCATTTGTTTATTTCGGCTATACATGCTTTAGTGGATGAATTCTACATGGACCTCATGGTAATGGCTGATACTTAACTATCGTCCTAAGAAACTATTTGATCATGGCAGGTGTGGAATTCTAACATCGTCCTTAGTTCAATTGGAGACCGAGACAAGGTACGTGTTAAGTGATATTAGCCTTGTCTCTCTAGTACTATGGAGATTATATTTTGATGGTTCAATTCGTAGCAATGGCCAAAGTGTTGGTGTTGTTTATATATCTCCTTATGGTACTATTTTTGAAGCCTTATGCTGCTTAGAATATTTTTATGCAGGGTTAATCAAAGCCGAATATGCATTGTTATCTGGATTGAATCTTTTACCTGCTATTGGTCCTATACATATTGAGGCTTTCGGTGATTCGTTATGAGTAGTGCAACAAATATCCAAGGGTTATCAATGTTTTGATGAATCACTTGTAATTTATCTTGAGGCACGCCTAGATGTGATATCCTCCTTGGGTTGCTTTGAAATTATTCCCACATCTAGACATGACAATTCATAAGAGTTGGCACAGCAAAGCATCCGGCTACTATGTTACTCATGGTGCATTGTATTTCTATCAATAGCCGATGCTTAGTCTCGTTAGAATAGGTAAGGCCGAACCGAAGTCCACCGCTTCGGCCACTAATGAATTTTTCTTATGCATGCGAAAATAAGGATTGGAGAAAGTTTATTGTTGATTATGTGCAAAATCCTAGCAAAAGGGTGAATAATATGGTTCCGAGGATGACCTTGAGATACATATCTATGGAACTTTATCATTGGATTGTTAATGAAGTTGAGAAGGTTTCACCAAAGTTTGCATCAAGGATTCAAACAAATAATGGCTGATATATATTAATTGCCCTAAGCACATGCAAAGTGGCCGATGGACTGTTGACATCGTCCTTAGAACAAACTCTGAGAAAATTATTTTTCTGCATCCAAGTTTTGCCGAAGAACACGGGGGCATGTGTTGACACCAGATTATGGCACGGTCAAGAACTTAATTAATATCGCCTCAAATGGATAAGTGACCTACATAAAAAAGTTTCGTATTATCGATACGAACATCTTTGAAGTTTGATCCATCGCCATCCGCTCTCATCTCGAAGGCCGAAGTTGTGTTCGAAATACTGATATTTTGTATTCAGAACACTATTCAGCACATTACGCCCCAATACTGCCTCGTATGGAAAAATGATCTACACGGATTGTCTTCGCCTCGTCGAAGCGATCGATTTTTATATAAGAATCATTCCAATCCGAGTTCGTATGCAAAAGTTAGAGCCATCGGAATGCAGCTCTATCAGGAGGCTGAAAGTGGAGCACCCCACCAGACACATGTCTGATGGGTAGCGCGAGTAATAGCCCGATTTGCGCGAGGTAGCGTGAATAATAGCTTGTTTTGCACGACCGATTTGACCCTCAAGATGACCTCCGATCAAAAAACGTTCAATACGAAAGTTGTTCGTCTCGTCGAAACAGCCAAGATTGCTTTTGGGCTCGTTTCCATCCGAGATCGTTTAACACCACAAAAATGACCCGCAAGGTGCAGCCAGTTTAAATCAAACAGTTTTGGAAAGTTGGGACAAAACCAATCCGAATTTGACTAGGGTTTTGGACGTGAATCTAAGTCTTTTCCTTGCATGGGAAGTCCAGCCGCCTCTTATATATCTAGGGGTGACGGCCGATTGAACAACACACAATCGCAAAACCCATCTACAAACTTTCATCTCCTACCCTAGTTTTCTGCTTCTCGTTCATCGGTGTTCTTCGCTTCGGAGAGCTTCGATCTACGAAGCCCTAGGGGCGGGCGAACCAACCTAGGGTAGCCCATCACTGCCGTGCGTCCAGACGGGGTCTCTCCCGGCCGCGTGGGGTTTCGGGTCTTCAAAAGAGCTCGCCAGATTGTCTTGCGTATCGCGCTTCCGGTGAGCCTCCTTCGGCGACGTGTCCTGCGTATCGCGCTCGACGCCGAGGGTACACGGTGACATGTTCGTGTCGAACAAAAGGAAGAAAGGAGATTAAGCATGAGCTTAATGGAGGTAGAAGAAGATAACACGTACAGGGTTTGTACGTGCTCGCATCCCCTCTAGCCTCCTCTCGTGCAAGGGACCCACCCATTTGTGCTCGCTGTGGCTTAGATCGGCATGTCTCCGCGTTCAGCACACGTTCAGCTCGATGACATCCTCGCCTTCTTGGTCCAGTAAGAGGGGCGAAGTAGTAGAGAGTTCTGGCAGCATGATGGCATGGTCACGACGGTGGTGAAACTATTTCCACAGGGCTTCGCCAAGCACAATGGATTTAGAGCAAAGGATGAACTAGAGGAACAGGGGGCGCCGTCACATGGTTTGGTGAATCATGGTGTGTTCTAGGGGCTAGCCCTGCTCCTATATTTATATGTTGAGCCCTGGGGTCGTTACTTGGAGAGAGGGTCTCCCCAAAATTAGTTTGGAACGCAAGGAAGAGTCCTTCTAGAGCTCTAGGGCTAAACTCCACAGTTCCCAACATTTATGTAGACGCCACGAACTCCGGCGTCTAACCCAGGGGTAGACGCCATGAACCCTGGTGTCTAGCCCCTGCCTGTTGGGGAACGTAGCATGCAATTTCAAAAAAAATCCTACGCTCACGCAAGATCTATCTAGGATATGCATAGCAACGAGAGGGGGACAGTATGTCTACGTACCCTCGTAGAACAAAAGCAGAAGCATTTGACAACGCGGTTGATGTAGTCTAACTTCTTCTCGTTCCAACCTATCAAGCACCGAACATATGACACCTTCGAGTTCTGCACACGTTCAGCTCGATGACGTCCTTCGAACTTTTGATCCAGCAAAGTGTCGAGGAAGTAGATGAGTTCTGTCAGGACGACAGCATGGTGACGGTGATGGTGAACTGATCCGCGCAGGGCTTCGCCTAAGCACTACGAAGATATGACCGGAGGCATAAATTGTGGAGGGGGGCGCCGCACACGGCTAAGATAATGTCTCGTCCATGTGTGGCGCCCCCCCCCCATGTATATATAGGTGGGAGGAAGGGAGAAGTAGGCCTAGGGGTGCCCCAAGTAGGAGGGATCCTACTTGGGCTCCTCCCTAGGCCGGCGCCCCACCTTTCCTTCTTTTGGCGATGAGGAGAAGGAAGGAGGAGGTGGCGCCCCCCTTTTCCTTTCTCCTACCAAGGGCAAAAGGCAGGAGGAGGTGGCACCCCCTCCTTTCCTTCCTCTAGGGCATGCGGCCAGGTTAAGGGGGCGCACCATCCCCTTGTGGGCTGGTCTGTCCCTCCCTCGGCCCATTAAGCCCATATCTTTGTCGGGGTTGCCCGAAACTCCTTTCTGATAACCCGATATGTGCCTGGTACCCTCCAGAACACTTCCGGTGTCCGAATACTATCGTCCTATATATCAATCTTTACTTATCAACCATTTCGAGACTCCTCGTCATGTACGTGATCTCATCCGGGACTCCAAAAAACATTCAGTCACCAAATCACATAACTCATATAATACAATATCGTCATCGAACGTTAAGCGTGCGGACCCTACGGGTTCGAGCACTATGTAGGCATGACCGACACACATCTCCGGTCAATAACTAGTAGCGGAACCTGGATACTCATATTGTCTCCCGCACTTTCTATGAAGATCTTTACCGGTCGAACCGTAATGACAACATATGTTATTCCCTTTGTCATCGCTATGTTTACTTACCCAAGATTTGATCGTCGGTATCTTCATACCTAGTTCAATCTCGTTACCGGCAAGTCTATTTACTCGTTCCGTAATACATCAGCCCACAACTAACTCATTAGTCACTTTGCTTGCAAGGCTTCTTATGATGTGTATTACTGAGAGGGCCTAGAGATACCTCTCCGATACTCGGAGTGACAAATCCTAATCTTGATCTATGCCAACCCAACAAATACCTTCGGAGATACCTATAGAGCATATTTATAATCACCCAGTTACATTGTGACGTTTGATAGCACATAAGGTATTCCTCTAGTATCCGAGAGTTGCATAATCTCATAGTCAAAGGAATATGTATGACATGAAGAAAGCAATAGCAATAAAACTGAACAATCATAATGCTAAGCTAACGAATGGGTCTTGTCCATCACATCATTCTCCTAATGATGTGATCCCGTTCATCAAATGTCAACACATGTCTATGGTTAGGTAACTTAACTATCTTTGATTAACGAGCTAGTCTAGTAGAGGCTTACTAGGGTCACGGTGTTTTGTCTATGTATCCACACATGTATCAAGTTTCTGGTTAATAAAATTCTAGCATGAATAATAAGCATTTATCATGAATAAGGAAACATAAAATAGCAACTTTATTCTTGCCTCTAGGGCATATTTCCTTCAGTCTCCCATTTGCACTAGAGTCAACAATCTAGTTCACATCGCCATGTGATTTAACACCAATAGTTCACATCGTCATGTGATTAACACCCAAAGGGTTTACTAGAGTCAATAATCTAGTTCACATCGCCATGTGATTAACACCGAAAGAGTAATAAGGTGTGATCATGTTTTGCTTGTGAGAGAAGTTTAGTCAATGGGTCTGTCACATTCAGATCCGTATGTATTTCGCAAATTTCTATGTCTACAATGCTCTGTATGGAGATACTCTAGCTAATTGCTCCCACTTTCAATACGTATCTAGATTGAGACTCGGAGTCATGTGGATCGGTGAAAAAACTTGCATCGACGTAACTTCTTACGACGAACTCTTTATCACCTCATAACCAAGAAACATCTCCTTTGTCCTCTTTAAGGTAACTAAGGATAATTTTGACTGTTGTCCAGTGATCTACTCCTGGATCACTATTGTACCCCCTTGCCAAACTCATGGCAAGGTACACAACAGGTTTGGTACACATCATGGCATACTTTATAGAACCTACGGCTGAGGCATATGGAATGACTTTCATTATCTCTCTATCTTCTGTCTTGGTCGGGTTTTTAGTCTTACTCAACTTCACACCGTGTAACACAGGCAAGAACCCTTTCTTTATCTGATCCATTTTGAACTTCTTCAAAATCTTGTCAAGGTATGTGAGGGAGTCCTGGACTAGGGGGTGTCCGGATAGCCGGACTATCATCATCGACCGGACTCCAAGACTATGAAGATACAATATTGAAGACTTCGTCCCGTGTCCGGATGGGACTTTCCTTGGCGTGGAAGGCAAGCTTGGCAATACGGATATGTAGATCTCCTACCATTGTAACCGACTCTGTGTAACCCTAGCCCTCTCCGGTGTCTATATAAACCAAAGGGTTTTAGTCCATAGGACGAACAACCATTACAAACAATCATACCATAGGCTAGCTTCTAGGGTTTAGCCTCCTTGATCTCGTGGTAGATCCACTCTTGTACTACCCATATCATCAATATTAATCAAGCAGGAGTAGGGTTTTACCTCCATCGAGAGGGCCCGAACCTGGGTAAAAACATCGTGTCCCTTGTCTCCTGTTACCATCCGCCTAGACGCACAGTTCGGGACCCCCTACCCGAGATCCGCCGGTTTTGACACCGACATTGGTGCTTTCACTGAGAGTTCCTCTGTGTCGTCACCAATAGGCTTGATGGCTCCTTCAATCATCAAGAACAACGCAGCCCAGGGTGAGACTTTTCTCCCCGGACAGATCTTCGTGTTCGGCGGCTTTGCACTGCGGGCCAATTCGCTTGGCGATCTGGAGGTCTCGAATCCGGCCCTGCAATAGGGGTACGTCCTTTGACGGCCCCCAGTTGAGCCCTTGGTTGACCCATGACATCAGCCGTTGTGGAGGGCCCGAGCGAAAGATGGGCGGCGGCTTCTGCCTGCTGCCCCTGGGAGCGGTAATATAGAACCACTCCTTTTGCCACAAGCCGAGCTCCTCCTGGAAAGAGCCCACGGGCCATGGAGCATCGGCCCTCTTGCTTACAACCGCCCCGCCGCACTCTGCTTGACGCCCCTCGATCATCTTCGGCTCCACGTTGAAGGTTTTGAGCCACAAACCGAAGTGAGGGGTAGTGCGGAGGAAGGCTTCGTAGACGACAATGAATGATGAGATGTGGAGGATGGACTCCGGAGCCAAGTCATGGAATTCCAACCCATAGTAAAACATGAGCCCTCTCACAAAAGGATCCATCGGGAAGCCTAAACCCCGACGGAGGTGGGACAGAAACACGACGCTCTCGCCGGGCTCAGGAGTAGGAATGACTTGCCCTTTGGTGGGCAACCTATGCAAAATCTCGTAGGTCAGGTACCTGGCTTCTCTCAGCTTTTGCACGTCCTCCTCCGTGACGGAGGAGGGCATCCACCGGCCCTGTAGGTCAGGGCCGGACATTGTTGAAGGTCCGAGGCGCTCGAATCTGGGGCTCTGGGTGTTGGAACTCGGGGCGAGGGGCAAATTCGATTAAGGATTGAAGAAAAGAAACGAGCCTTGGTCTCATTATAAAGAGGGAGAATACCAAGAGTCGTCCCCGTGACAGTTTGGGACTCACCTTCGATAGAGGAGGCGTGGCAACGGGCACGGTTGGGTTACCCACGTCCGTATTGATGGGAATCCCGGAATAAGGGGAACACGATCTCTGCTTCGACAAGACGTGCCAAGGAAACCGCTTCGCTAAACACGCCGAGGTGGTATAATAAAAACGATTCAAGTAAAGGCTTGGTAGTGGTGTGATATCATGCCACAAAATACGTCAGCAGATTGAACTTGTGTACATATTATTCTCTCTACGGTGGTATGTGGAATTTATTTTACAGAGCCGGACACTATCCTGGTGTTCACAATCTTCTATGAATTATTCGGAGGAAGAACCCGCCTTGCAATGCCGAAGACAATATGCGCGCCGGACTCGTCGTCATTGAAGCCTGGTTCAGGGGCTACTGAGGGAGTCCTGGACTAGGGGGTGTCCGGATAGCCGGACTATCATCATCGGCCGGACTCCAAGACTATGAAGATACAAGATTGAAGACTTCGTCCCGTGTCCGGATGGGACTTTCCTTGGCGTGGAAGGCAAGCTTGGCAATACGGATATGTAGATCTCCTACCATTGTAACCGACTCTGTGTAACCCTAGCCCTCTCCGGTGTCTATATAAACCAAAGGGTTTTAGTCCGTAGGACGAACAACCATTACAACAATCATACCATAGGCTAGCTTCTAGGGTTTAGCCTCCTTGATCTCGTGGTAGATCCACTCTTGTACTACCCATATCATCAATATTAATCAAGCAGGAGTAGGGTTTTACCTCCATCGAGAGGGCCCGAACCTGGGTAAAAACATCGTGTCCCTTGTCTCCTGTTACCATCCGCCTAGACGCACAGTTCGGGACCCCCTACCCGAGATCCGCCGGTTTTGACACCGACAGTATGTGCTTTGTGGAACTCCTATCAAGCGTCTCGATCTATCCCTATAGATCTTGATTCCCAATATATAAGTAGCTTCACCGAGGTCTTTTATTGAAAACTCTTATTCAGGTATCCTTTTATGCTATCCAGAAATTCTATATCATTTCCAATCAACAATATGTCATCCACATATAATATCAAAAATGCTATAGAGCTCCCACTCACTTTCTTGTAAATACAGGCTTCTCTGAAAGTCTGTATAAAACCATATGCTTTGATCACCTCATCAAAGAGTATATTCCAACTCCGAGATGCTTGCACTAGTCCATAGATGGATTGCTGGAGCTTGCACGCTTTGTTAACACCTTTAGGATCGACAAAACCTTCTAGTTGCATCATATACAACTCTTATTTTAGAAATCCATTAAGGAATGCAGTTTTGACGTCCATTTGCCAGATTTCATAATCATAAAATGCAGCAATTGCTAACATGATTCGGACGGACTTAAGCATCGCTACGGGTGAGAAAGTCTCATCGTAGTCAACTCCATGAACTTGTCGAAAACCTTTTGCGACAAGTCGTGCTTTGTATACAGTAACATTACCATCAGTGTCAGTCTTCTTCTTGAATATCCATTTATTCTCTATGGGTCACTGATCATCGGGCAAATCCACCAAAGTCCACACTTTGTTCTCATATATGGATCCTATCTCAGATTTCATGGCCTCGAGCCATTTATCGGAATCTGGGCTCATCATATATAGCTTCTTCATAGTTCATAGGTTCGCCATGGCTAATAACATGACTTCCAGAACAGGATTACCGCACCACTCTGGTGTTGATCGTGTTATGGTTAACCTATGAGGTTCGGTAGTAACTTGATCTGAAGTTTCATGATCATCATGATTAGCTTCCTCTCTAGTTGGCGTAGGCATCACGGGAACGGATTTCTCGGATGAGCTACTTTCCAAATTGAGAGAAGGTACAATTACCTCATCAAGTTCTACTTTCCTCCCACTCACTTCTTTCAAGAGAAACTCTTTCTCTAGAAATGTTCCATTCTTGGCAACAAAGATCTTGCCTTCGGATCTGTGGTAGAAGGTGTACCCAATTGTTTCCTTAGGGTATCCTATGAAGACATACTTCTATTATTTGGGTTCGAGCTTATCAGGCTGAAGCCTTTTGACACAAGTGTCGCAACCCCAAACTTTAAGAAACGACAGCTTAGGTTTCTTGCCAAACCATAGTTCAGTGCCCTATTTAAAGTGAATGCAGCTGTCTCTAATGCATAGCCCCAAAACGATAGTGGTAAATCGGTAAGAGACATCATAGATCGCACCATATCTAATAAAGTACGGTTACGACATTCAGACACACCATTACGCTGTTGTGTTCTAGGTGGCATGAGTTGTGAAACTATTCCACATTGTTTTAAATGAAGGTCAAACTCGTAACTCAAATATTCACCTGTGTGATCATATCGTAGAAACTTTTATTTTCTTGTTATGATGATTCTCCACTTCACTATAAAATTCTTTGAATTTTTCAAATGTTTCAGACTTGTGTTTCATTAAGTGGATATACCCATATCTGCTCTGCTCAAATCATATGTGAAGGTCAGAAAATAATGATACCCGCCGCGAACCTCAACACTCATCGGACCGCATACATCGGTATGTATTATTTCCAAGAAGTCATTGTCTCGCTCCATTGTTCCAGAGAATGGAGGTTTAGTCATCTTGCCCATGAGGCATGGTTCGCAAGTATCAAATGATTCATAATCAAGTGATTCCAAAAGCCTCAGCATGGAGTTTCTTCATGCGCTTTACACCAATATGACCTAAACGGCAGTGCCACAAGTATGTTGCACTATCATTATCAACTTTAAATCTTTTGACATCAATATTATGAATATGTGTATCACTACAATCGAGATTCAATAAACCATTAACATTGGGTGTATGACCATAGAAGGTTTTACTCATGTAAACAGAATAACAATTATTCCTTGTCTTAAATGAATAACCATATTGCAACAAACACGATCCTATCTTGTTCATGCTCAACGCTGTAAGTGCATCTAGTGCCACCCCTAGTTGGTTTTGGAGTATTGACGACAAAGTTGGTTGAGGGGCTAATGCGTTTATGAGAATTGCAGGATAACGCAGGTAGTGTCCCTCATTGTTTCGGTTTACCTACCGGAGATGACCCCTAAAAATGTATGAAGACATTGAAGACAATGGTGGTCTGAGAAGATATTCATATTGAAGACTATGACATGAGAAGACATTAAGTGAAGACTATGGTGCGCGAAAACTGTGTGGTTTTGTTGTTTCCTTTTCTTCTTTCTTGAGTCATAGGAACCACCGTACTGTTAAGTGGGGTCCAAGTGAACTAAGTCAGAGTGACTAAAGTGATGCTCAACTCAAATCCTATGTCTTCAAGCGAAGACAATGAGAGCAAATCTTATCTAGAGCTGGATGAGTCAGCTTTGCTTGTAGCCCAAGTAAAGCTGCCGCGTGTGTTTGAAATCTGACCGTTGGAACACGTGTCAGTTCCTTAGTGACCCAGGGTCATTTTGGACAAATCAGGTCGGGTTGCCTAGTGGCTATAAATAGCCCACCCCCTACACCATAAATTGGTGGCTGCTCAGAGTTTGTGCACAGCTTTTGTCATTTGAGAGCAACCCACCTCGAAGCATTTGAGAGAGAGAGAGAGAAATCCTTGCGAGGACAAAGCCCAAACACCCAGAGCCAAAGAGTGTTAGGCATCACTGAAGTCTTTCTGTCTGTGTGACCTGAAGACTTATTACACTTGAGGACTGTGAATCCTCCAGCCGGTTAGGCGTCGCGTTCTGAGCATCCAAGAGTCATTGTGGATTGCCGGTGAACGAAGTCTGTGAAGGTTTGGAAGTCTCCCTTGAAGACTTACCAGAGTGATTGGGCGAGGACTGGGTGTCCTTAGCTCAAGGGGAATAAGGTGACGACACGGTCTTCTGAGTTAAATCTCAGCCTCCCTAACCAGACGTACAGTTGTCACAGCAACTGGAACTGGTCTAACAAATCATGTGTCTTCAACAAGCGACTGGTTCTATCCCTTCCCAACCTTACTTAAGTTTGTCTTCGTGAAGTCATTGCATGTATGTGTATCTGTTTGACTTCATTGCTTGACTACTACTGTTGATTGGCTTCATACTATCTTCCATCCAGATCCTTACTACCTAGCTGCTATTAGTCCTGTACTTTCACATCATTGCATACTTGACTATGGATTGCTTAGGGTAGTTTATCTTCCGTTGCATATTAATTAGGTCATTTCTGTTGTTTGTCTTCGAAACTTCTAAGTTTTGAAGACTTTCATAAAAATCGCCTATTCACCCCCCCCCCCTAGTCGATACTAGCACTTTCAATTGGTATCAGAGCAAGGTACTCCCTTGTTCTATGTGATTCGGTTTAACCACCTGGAGTTTTAGCTATGTCAACTGCGGGGATAATCAAGGTCTCCGCTGCTTGCCCCGTGTTCGATGGAACTGAATATCCCTATTGGAAGAATAAGATGCGTATGCATCTTGAAGCCATTGATGTCGACCTCTGGTATGTCGTCAAGAATGGCGTTCCCAAAACTGGTGAAGGTGTCACCCCCACTGATGTCAAGAAGTTCATTCAACTGGACTCTACTGCAAAGAACATCATCTGTGGTCATCTGACCAAAGGACAGTATGGCCGTGTGAGTGCTCTGGAAACGTCGAAGCTAGTCTGGGACTGGTTATCCAAGGTCAACGAAGGCGTCTCAACCCAGAGAGATCAAAGAATCAGTGTTCTTCACAACCTCTTCAACCGCTTCAAGAGAAACGACAATGAAAATGTCCAGCTCACGTTTGATCGCCTCACTGACATCACAAATGAACTTCAAGCTCTTGGCGCAACTGAGATTACCAAGCATGAAATCGTCAAGACATTGCTGAGATCACTTGACAGCTCCTTTGACACCCTTGCCCTCATGATACAAGAACGTCCTGACTTCAAGTCACTCGATCCATCTAATATACTTGAGAGGCTCAACACACATGAGTTCTAGCTATCTGAGAAAAGAGATATCTATGGCCCAAACTATGGCCGAACTCGCGCCTTGAAGGCAAAAGTTGTTTCCTCATCTGAAGAAGAATCTAACTGCAGTTCTGAAGATCCTGAAGACATTGGAAAGGAACTTGCTATGCTTGTGAAGAAGTTCCAGAAGTTCACTAAGAAGAAAGGCTTCAGAAAGTCTTCATGATCCAGCTCAAGGAATGATGAAGCTTCCACCCATGACCACAAAAAGAGAACCTGCCACAAGTCCAAGAAACCTGGTCACTACATATCTGAGTGTCCATAGTGGGACAATGAGAAGAAGAAGAAGAAAAGCAAGGAATATGATTCTGATGACAAGAAGAAGAAGAAATCCTCAAAGTCTTCTAAGTCTTCTTCCAAGTCTTCATCATACAAGAAGAGCTCATCTGGCAAGGCTCGTGCTTTTGTTGGCAAGTAAATGGATTCAGAGGAGGAGTCTGCTTCTGAGGAGGCGGAGGTGGAGTCTGGAGAGGAGTCTGACCCTGGCGTTGCAAGTTTGGCTCTAGCCACAGCCTATGTCGCCAAGTCCATCTTCAACACTGAAGACAATGACTTCCACATGAACGCTGAAGCTAATGACGAAGACAATCCTACTCCCACCTACTGCTTCATGGCACGTGGTGCCAAGGTAAAATCACGCGATGCTTACTTTCAAACCTCAAGTGAAGATGACTCTGATTGTGAATCCAAACCCAGCTACAAAACACTTGCTAAAATTGCAACTGAACAACAAAAGGCTATGGAACATACTCAAAAACTGTTAGACAAAAGCGATGACCTGTTGGACGCTGAAATGACACGTTCACAGTCCTTAGTTGATGACATAAAAAATCTTCATGCTAAGTACCAAGAACTTGAAGGTCGTCATGAATCGCTCTCAACTACTTATGAAAGGGTCTCCTATGATTATCTTCAAAGGAAGCAAGAGCTTGAGAAATTGAGAGCGGCTCATGAAGATCTTCAAAAGGTGAATGAGTCACTTCGCGCTCAACCGATCAGTTCCGCTCAGGATGGATTTGAACCACCATGTCTAAAATGCATTGAGCGTGATAACGCTACATCTGTTGCTGAATGTTCCACTGCTGCTACTGTTTCATTGTCTTCACCTACTAATGGGGTTACTAACCCCTCTGCGGAGGATACCACTACTGTTGTTGATGAAAATGCTATGTTAAAGACATTGCTTGAAACAGGGATGTACAAAAGTTTGAAGGGACATCAGACTCTCTGCGATGTCCTCAAAAAGCAGATTCTGAACCGAAACCCTAGGAAGGAGGGTGTTGGGTTCAAAAGGAAAATGAATGTTGATGGCTCGTACTAGAAGCCTGAGCAGTACTCCAAAACCACATGGGTTGCTGCAAAGGAACCTTCAGTAGATCCATCCACTTTATCTAGCTTTACCTGTGCTAATCCTATTATCATTGATGAATCCTTTAATGCAAACTATAAGTTGTTCAAAAATCAGAATGGTGAAGTGTTTGCCAGGTACATTGGTACTAACTACAGGAATGGACCACCTATGAAGAAGATCTGGGTACCTAAGCAGTACATTGAGAATCTTCCTGTGAATGTCATCATGACACCACCAAGGAAGAAGACAAACCCCAGACCTATAGCTTCATGTGGCCCAAAGGCTTCATACAGATACAGGACTCACATGAGTCACCCTAACGCCAATGTTTTGCAGGTAAATCATGCTTAGACTTATGAATATGAGCGTGTATCTTCGAACCGCTATGTTCATAGGACTAAGAACTTTTCTGCTTATTCATATGAGTATCAGTCATCTCCTGCAAGGCTATTTGCTAGGGCTTCAAAGCCAAAATTCTCAGATACTGCACTTAGACTCATTGCTTCTAAGCCACCACTGAAGATGTGGGTGGCAAAGAAGAACTAACTCTCTTTTGCAGAATACGGTCTCCAGCCAGCAATCAAATGGCGTCCGATACTATTGCTGGGGACCTAAAACCCATTTAGGACGCACGATAAAATGTCATTCTATATACTTCACATCTGAATCTCTTATCAGTCATACTATGTCCTAACTTTGATATAAGTTGTGACTGTCCCTGTATGTGTCAAATGCTTATGCTTCACAACACTCTTGTGAAGCCTATCCTCCTAACTGCACTATAGGGTACATCACCAAAAGCTTCAGAATGGATTATGGACAGTGGATGCACAAATCATATGACTGGTGATCGAAGTCTTCTCATGGACTCAACCTTACGTCCATCCGACAAGAGTCACAATACATTTGCTGACACTGGTAAAAGCAAGGTATTGGGTCTAGGTAGAGTTGCAATCTCAAAGGATCAACACATGGATAAAGTGATGCTTGTTGAATCCCTTGGTTTCAACTTAATGTCTGTCTCAATGCTTTGTGACTTGAACATGATTGTGATATTTGGAAAATATCGTTGCCTTGTACTAATGGAATCTGACAAATCTCTAGTCTTTGAAGGGTATCGAAAAGATGATCTATACATGGTAGATTTCTCTGCAGGTCCACAGCTTGCCGTATGTCTTCTCACAAAAGCTTCAGAATGATGGCTCTGGCATCAAAGGCTAGGACATGTTGGCATGAGGAACTTACACTCACTCGTCAAGAAGAAGCATGTCATTGGCATCAGGGATGTCAAGTTCAAGAAGGATCATCTGTGTGGTGCCTGTGAAGCTGGAAAGATGACAACGGCAAAGCACCCCTCGAAGACAATCATGATAACATCTCAACCCTTCGAGCTGTTACACATGGACTTATTTGGACCTACTCACTACTCCACCCTCACAACAACTGCCTGTCTCGATGGCTTCGTCATTGTTGATGACTACTCAAGATACACATGGGTTCATATAATTCTTTACAAGACTGAAGTGCAAGATGTCTTCAGGCGCTTCGCAAATCGAGCAATGAACAATTATGGCGTGAAGATCAAGCACATCAGAAGTGACAATGGCACTGAATTCAAGAACACTAGACTTGATCTGTATCTGGATACAATGGGAATCACTCATGAGTTCTCTGCTCCATACACACCTCAGCAAAATGGCATCGTTGAGCGCAAAAACAGAACCCTCATTGAGATGGCTCGAACAATGCTAGATGAGTACAAGACACCAAGAAAGTTCTTGCCTGAAGCTATAGATACAGCATGTCACATCATCAACCGTATGTACATCCATAAGCTTCTGAACAAAACATCGTATGAGCTCCTTACCGGCAAGAAGCCAAACGTCAGTTACTTCAGAGTATTTGGAGCTAGATGCTGGATCAAGGATCCCCATCACAAGTCAAAATTTGCACGTAAGGCTCACGAAGGCTTCATGCTTGGCTATGGAAAGGATTCACACTCCTACAGAGTCTTCAACCTTTATCTCTACAAAATCATTGAAACTGTGGATGTGAAATTTGATGAAACCAATGGTTCACAGAGAGAGATTCTGCCAAGTACACTAGATGAAGCTCCTCCAATCGAGTCTATCAAGATGATGGGAACTGGTGAAATCATGCCCTCTGAAGCACAGCTTGAAGAGGAACTTATCATCTCTGCACCAAATCAACCTGAAGACAATGCTCAGACCGAAGACAATCCTTCCAATGATGACAATGATCAGCGAGAGCAAAATCTTCGTCATGTTCATCCTCGTGTTGCAAATGAAGTTCAAATAGAGAAGATAATTGACAGCATCAATGCGCCTGGTCCACTCACTCGATCAAGAGCAACACAGCTAGCAAACTTCTGTGGGCACTTTTCATTTGTGTCAATATCAGAACCCAAGAAAGTTGCTGAAGCTTTTATGGAACCTGAATGGATTCAAGCCATGCAAGAAGAACTTCAACAGTTCAAGCTGAATAATGTTTGGGAACTCGTCAAGCGACCTGACCCTCGCAAACATAACATTATTGGAACAAAGTGGATATATCGAAACAAGCAAGATGAGCATGGCCAAGTCGTCAGAAACAAAGCACATCTTGTGGCTCAAGGATATACTCAAGTTGAAGGAATTGACTTCGATGAAACATTTGCTCCTGTTGCTAGGCTTGAAGCTATTCGCATACTGCTAGCCTACGCTAATCATCACAACATCTTGCTATATCAAATGGATGTAAAGAGTGCATTTCTCAATGGCAAGATTGAAGAAGTATATGTCGCACAACCACCTGGATTTGAAGATCCAAAACATCCTGATATGGTGTACAAGCTAAACAAAGCACTGTATGGCCTCAAACAAGCTCCTCGTGCATGGTATGATACAATCAAAGACATCCTGAAGAGCAAAGGCTTCAAACCTGGATCCCTCAATCCCACACTCTTCACAAAGTCATATGATGGCGAACTGTTTGTGTGCCAAATATATGTGGATGACATAATCTTTGGCTGCACCAACCAGAAGTATAGTGATGAGTTTGGGTACATGATGCAAGAGCAATATCACCCATGATGGGTGAGCTGAAGTTCTTCCTTGGTCTTCAAATTCGTCAGCAAAGAAATGGCATCTTCATATCTCAAGAAAAATACCTCAAAGATTGTCTGAAGAAGTTTGGAATGGAAGACTGCAAAGGCTACACGACGCCAATGCCATCCAAACACCATCTTGGTCCCGACGACAATGGTAAAGTGTTCGATCAAAAGGTATACCGCTCCATGATTGGTTATTTGCTTTATTTATGTGCATCTAGGCCAGATATTATGCTTAGTGTTTGCATGTGTGCTCGATTCCAAGCGGCACCAAAGGAATCGCATCACTTAGCAGTGAAGCGAATTCTTCGATATTTGGCTTACACCCCAACACTCGGATTATGGTATCCCAAGGGCTCAAAATTTGATTTGGTTGGATTCTCGGATGCTGATTATGCTGGTGACAAGGTGGATCGCAAGTCTACATCAGGCACATGTCATTTTCTTGGTCGATCACTTGTCTGTTGGTCTTCAAAGAAGCAGAACTGTGTATCACTCTCAACTGCTGAATCTGAATACATTGTTGCTGGATCTTGTTGTGCTCAGCTTCTATGGATGAAGCAAACTCTCAAGGATTATGGCATCAACCTGAAACAAGTACCTCTCTTCTGCGACAACGAAAGTGACATCAAGATAGCCAACAATCCAGCCCAGCACTCGAAGACAAAGCACATTGAAATTCGTCATCACTTTCTCAGAGATCATGTTATGAAGAAAGATATCGATATCATTCACGTCAACACTGAAGAGCAACTGGCAGATATCCTCACAAAGCCCTTGGATGAGAAAAGGTTTTGCAAGTTATGGTGTGAGCTAAATATCTTAGAATCCTCTAATGTCCTATGATCAGGCACACATCCTAACACTTATGCATGTTGATGACTTAGATGTGCAACACACAAAGTAATGTATATCTTCAATCAATGAAGATTTACACTCCGAGTGTGAATACATTAACATGGAATTTGACTTCGGAGCGCCACGATAATTGTGCGCCGTGTCTAGGTCTAATACTTCCTATACGGTGGGTAACGCCACCACCAAATTTCTCTGTTTGAAGTGTTTCACTCATGGCGTTATATTGCGATGACTTCGCATTTGGTTTGTCTTCAGTTTCAATTTATCTTCATGATTTTCTACACTATGATGATTTGATTGCTTTCTGTCCTCTACAGCATTCACTTATAGCTATGTCTTCAAGATTGGATCTTTTGAACTAAGTGAATGTGATCGGACCCTAACCTCTCTATGCTTCCTATATCAAACTCTATTTGTCCAAATCATATGCATTCTATTGAAACTGTCGAATGTCTTCTCTGCGTCCTAGTCAGCAGAAGGCATAGAGACAAACATTAAATCTGTTTTAAATGACTTATCTTTATTGTTGAAATCCGGAGAAGCCGGAACAACTCTCCGACATGCCTGGCGGGCGTGGGAACGTGGGACAACTCTGAGTATGTTGCATGCTTGCCACGTGCCCCTCAGATGTGAACCGCCAGGGGCACCAGCGTAATTGCGCTGTGTCGCTCACCTACTTATAAATACTTGTCCCCTGTGGTAAATAAATCCTTCTTCCACCTCTCCACCTCCGTCAAAACCCTAGCGCCACCGCTAGCTCTCGACGAGGCCGGCGACGAAGCGCTTAGCTGCCGCGACTTCTCCGACGCCGTCCTCACGCCGGCCGCGGACATCGTCCTCTCCGCCGTCGTCGTAGGTGTCCTCCGTCGCCAAGTTAGGGAACGGTGGGCTGAACTGCTCGGTCTCCTATTCATCCCATCTAGCAGTTCTTCGTGCGGTAATTATAACTCTATTTTTACCACCTTTTTGATCCTCAAGATTCATCCTGTTTACCGAAAGTGGTTTCTGCCTATTCAATGTTAGATCTATTCTGTCTGCATCTCATACTGCCTAGTCAATTCACTTAGATTTCCTGTCTAGTTTGATTCCTCACTTGTACTTATTCACGGATTGGTACAAATCTGGAACCAACTCACCTATATAAGTGAATGTCTTCGCATCATCAGGTTAATGTCTTCAAACTGATTTATCTTCAAAATCTTCTGAGAATGAATATGACCTCTTCCCCTTCCCTCGCATCTCTAATGCTGTCACAGGTACATGTCCGTGGGAGAATCCCTTGGTTCTCATAGTCTGCATTCGTTTGCAGAATACTTACAGCATCATATCAATTCTCCTGAAGCCAGTTCTTGCTTGACCAGCAAGCGTAAGTCTCTGAAGCCTTTGAACGTATTGAAGCCATTCAGTTTGAAGTTCATGGCTGCAGAAAAATCAGCAAGGAAGGGTGGCAGACAGCGCAGAGAAGGAACATCCAAAGATCTTCCTGATGACCTAGCAGAACTCTACAAGACAGATCCCGAAGAGAATTATCATCAGAGAAAGACACGAATCCAATGGATTCGACGCTATTGGGCTGAGGAATGGTTCAAGTACAAGTTTGTGACGAAGGAATATGCAGAGATGAATGCTATCAAGAGACCTTGGGGTGATATCCTCTATCGAGGCCTTCAACCCAAGAACAGAGCTGAAGCCATTGCTCAAGGCTTCTATCCTTGCATGGTCCGTGGACCACAGCCTGAGAACGCCGATCCCACTTCACTACTCTGGTGTCGTGACGACTCTCTCTTCAAGCGCAACTTCCAGTTTGCTGTGGCTTCGGCCAAGAAGAACAAGAAGTCATTGGGATTGGACTTCAACCCAGGTCCCTCTGCTCCCCGTGCTGACGGCTCCCGTGATGCTGATCCCAATGTTATCGGCCCCTTCTCCAACCTTGACGGCCTCATCACCTACATCGTGGTCCAACGTGCCAGAGTAGATCATTCTGAAAATGATGCTGACTCCGATGAAGCACCAGCTCCTCCTCCAAAGCCGCAGAAGCAAAAGAAGCCAAAGGCTTCAAGATCAGCTGCACCTCCGAAGACTTCTCGTGCGAAGCCACTGGCCACTGCACCTCCTGAAGCCAGTGTGCAGTCTGAAGATCAATCCCGTGTCTCCAAGAGAACGGAGAAGAAAAAGCAACTTGTCAGACCAATTGATCAAGCCTTGACTCCTGCCGCCATTCTGCGCGAAGAACCCATTGATCTGTCAAGTGATGAAGATCTTGCTAATGATGCCCTTGAGCAGCTGATAAAGAGCAAGGAAGAAGCAAAAATCTTCAACAACTTGCCTCTCTTTGATGTGGCAATCATCCACAACTTCATTGATGAGTGGTTCGACACCCCCAATCTCAGCTTTGAAGATTTGCAGCTTCCCATTGGCCTCAGTGTCGCCTTCAATGGCGCCATTGCTTCTAAGCTAGCTCTCGCTCAGCGTATCGTTGAGCTGAAGAACAAAATTGATTATGAGAAGGCTCAATTCAAGAAGCATGTGGCCAAGCTAAGTGTTCAAGACATCAGAAACTTCAAGGTCATGCTACATGAGCTTAAAGAAGCTTTTCTGAAGAAGCGTGAAGAATCTCAGGGCTCTCGAGAGTGCATGAAGAGTTTGGCTGATAAGTGTGTGCTCGCCTACAATGAGGCTGAGAAGTGCAAGTCACTTGGCCGTCCTGGCATTGACCCCAGGATGGCTGCAAAGAAAAAGAAGAAGCTTCCTGCTGACCTGCCTGAACCTTCAAGACAAGAAGCCCCTCGCATTATCTTCCCAAGCAGCATGACTGGCTCGAAGCCAAAGGTCACCACAACCGCTTCAGAACAGAAGAAGACGAGGGCTGCCGAGGCTGAAGCCAGAAAGAGAAAGAATACTGAAGCCTCTGATGCAGCTCCCTCCAAGAAGAAGCGCAAGACCAAGAAGACTAGGGCTGCTTCCATAGAGCCCTTAGTTGTTGAACCCATTTCAGTGGTTCGCCCAGCGTCAGAACATCAAGAACGAAGGATGATAGTCCATGAGCCTGCTCCCACAGAGGCTCATGAAGCTGAAGATATTCCAGCAGCTGAACCCACCGTTGCTGAAGACATTGGTCATGATGACAATGTAGCCGATGATGAAGTTCTTCCTCAGATCGAACATGAGTGGTATCATCGCCTGTTCATACGAACAGCGAACTCATCAGCATTGGTCGTCCTCTGACGCCAATTGCTCAGGATGCATCGTGGGCTGATCACCCACAGCTACAAGACTCCCCCAGTACTCCACAACAACAACAACAACAACAAGCTACACCCCCGTGCAAGAAGAGGATGAAGACTTTGAGGCCCAGCCATCTCCATCTCCTAAGGCGTTGCCAGCATTTCGCAGGCTTCGCAAAGGACAAAGGCCTCAAGTCCCTCTGTCGAGCGTTCCAGAAGGAGAAGTGCAACGTTCATCTGTTGCTCGTCAAGTCTTTTCTAAACCTACTCCAACTGTGAATGTCTCCAAGTCTGAAGCACAAGCTGCTAAAGACTTTTCGGCTGCATCAGCCGAGGAAACTCAAGAAGAAGTACGTGTCCCTACTCCCCTAGTAACTGAAGAAGCAGTTCCTGATGTGAACGTGCCTGTGCCCGACCCTCCTGTTCATCAAGAGGAGGTTGAAAATGTTGAAGCTAACACCGCCAACGCCAATGAAGCCAATGACGTAGTCATGGCTGACGCTAATGTGGAGCCTGCACCAACCAGTGTGCCTGAAGCAAATGTGGCCACTGAACCTGAAACCAATGAGGCTGCTGCACCTGAAGCTAATGAGACAACTGCTCCCGAAGCACCTGTTGTGCAGCCTGACGCCTCAGCTGTTGCCCCTGCTCCTGTTCCGCCACCAAGGCCCCATACAATTGAGCAAGCATACAGTCATGGTCGGCTAACCACTGTCCGATGGCCCATTCTGGTACCTCCGCCTACTGCCTCTGGACCTCAATTTGACTATCATGTTGAGCATAGGCCTCAGGTCCAAAAGCCAAAGCCTAGGCTGCCAAGGTTTCCAGGTACTGTAAACTCACCAGGGTCCTTCAATGCAAATGGCTTCAAAAGCCACAATACCTTTTTTGACAGCGCCAAGAACCCCTACTCCAAGCCAAGGATATCATCAGATCGGTTCTGGAGCTATCAGCAGAGAAGCTATTACTCCTGCGTTCTATATGATCAAGGGCGCATTTTCCCTCATATGCGCCTTGACACTGAAGCCATTGCTGGACTGCCGTGCTTAGAAGAAGCACTTGATTGCTTTCATGATGCTGGTCTGCTCCACTTTGTGACAGACAAAGAACATTGGAATGAAGAGCTATTGCTTCAATTCTATGCTACTCTACACATTCGCGGCTACTACAGAGACATCAAGACATGGGTTCTCGAGTGGATGACTGTAAATGTTCATCATGAAGCCAAAGCTATGGATATCATTGAGCTCACAGGGCTAGCCACTCCGGGAGAACTATATGAACCTGACTGTCAGCTACACCGCAATGCAGTGGAGAGTATCTTCCATAAGCCAGAACCCAATATGAGTCAGATGTTGAGCATGATGAAGCCCTTGCCATCTGACGCTGAATATCCAACAGAGTTCTTTGTTGAAGACCTTGAGTATCTGCCTCGCACCATATATCATATCATCAGGCGAACTCTATGGCCTGTCAAAGGACATTCATCAGCGGCCAAGCTTGAAGGAGCTATGAAGACGTTGGTCTTCTATATTCTCAACGGCATCAGCTTCAACACTCAAGAATTCTTCATCAGGCAACTTGCTGCTTATGGCTCTGACCTATTTGGTCTGAAGTTTTATGCTCCATGGGTCATGCGCCTCATCAAGAGACACTCATCTGTCAACTATCAGCCCTCTACTCACAATCATATGATCTTTTTGCCAGAGGTTGATATGTCAGTTGAAGCTATATACTCTGACCCTACCAAGAGGCCTCTTTGTCTTCAGAATGCCGAGCACCAAAGCTTCACTCAACCCACTGAAGGTGTTCAAGCAGCGACACGAATCTATCCGTTGGCTGGAAATACTCATCTGCCTCATCGAGCACCTACTGAAGCCACTGAAAGCACCATTGCACAACGGCCTCGGAAGCGTTCTCGCATTCTTAATGACCGAGAACTTCTTGTGGCCCTTCATCAGAAATAGGATAAGCATCATTTTTGGCTCAAGAGACAGATGCAAAGCCTCTTGGTGGATGTCAATCGCATTCGCAACCTTGCCACCAAGAATGCCTTTGTTGCTCATGAAACTTGTCGGTGATCATGGAAGAGTTTGACCCTGCTTAGTGCTGAAGCTGATCTTCAAGACGATGGCTTCAATGAAAGATTCCAGTTTGACTCCACTCCTCCATGGACTGTTGTCTTACGTCGCACTCCATCTCTTGAAGACTCTGAATATTCTTCCTCCGCGGCAACGGTAAATGCCAGAGTAATCGATGATGAAGATGATGCTACTTCACCACCTCCTACTACTGCGTGCATCGACACTGCACCAAGTTCATCTGCACCGCCAACCAACGACGACAACCTTGCTGCTTCACCTACTCATGAGGACGAGCTCTATGTCTTCAAACCTTTTTGGTCCTTACTGACAAAAGGGGGAGAAGCATATGAGTTGATAGTCTTCAAGCGGGTTCATATGGGCGGTTGCATTATATTTTTCTTCGTGCGTAAAACTCTTGCTTTTGAAATATTTGGTTCTCTGAGTTGTAACACCTAAACTTGATGGTCGTCTGCTACTTATTTGCTTCACTGTGATGCGATGATAAATTCCGCATGTGCGATGATAACTTCTGCACTTAGATCATTCTGCAGACATCCATTTTTCATTATGCATGTCACTCTACTTGCTATATCATTTCATGCATGATGAACTATCTTCATAAGTTGAAGTGGATCTCCACAAGTACAACCTGCCATGTGCATTTGCATTCCAAAAGCAAATTACTTATATGCACATCTTCAGGGGGAGTCCTTGCTACTTATGAAGACAATTCCCAATTCCCTATCCTTACAATTTCACATATTTTTCCCCATTGAAAACTTCAACCAGTTTGTCATCAATCACCAAAAGGGGGGAGATTGTAAGTGCATCTAGTGCCACCCCTAGTTGGTTTTGGAGTTTTGACGACAAAGTTGGTTGAGGGACTAATGCGTTTGTGAGAATTGCAGGATAACGCAGGTAGTGTCCCTCATTGTTTCGGTTTACCTACCGGAGATGACCCCTAAAAATGTATGAAGACATTGAAGACAATGGTGGTATGAGAAGATATTCATATTGAAGACTATGACATGAGAAGACATTAAGTGAAGACTATCATGCGCGAAAACTGTGTGGTTTCGTTGTTTCCTTTTCTTCTTTGTTGAGTCATAGGAACCACCGTACTGTTAAGTGGGGTCCAAGTGAACTAAGTCAGAGTGACTAAAGTGATGCTCAACTCAAATCCTATGTCTTCGAGCAAAGACAATCAGAGCAAATCTTATCCAGAGCTAGATGAGTCAGCTTTGCTTGTAGCCCAAGTAAAGTTGTCGCGTGTATTTGAAATCTGACCGTTGGAACACGTGTCAGTTCCTTAGTGACCCAGGGTTATTTTGGACAAATTAGGTCGGGTTGCCTAGTGGCTATAAATAGCCCACCCCCTACACCATAAATTGGTGGCTGCTCAGAGTTTGTGCACGGCTTTTGTCGTTTGAGAGCAACCCACCTCGAAGAATTTGAGAGAGAGAGAGAAATCCTTGCGAGGACAAAGCCCAAACACCCAGAGCCAAAGAGTTTTAGGCATCACTGAAGTCTTTCTGTCTGTGTGACCTGAAGACTTATTACACTTGAGGACTGTGAATCCTCCAGCCGGTTAGGCGTCGCATTCTGAGCATCCAAGAGTCATTGTGGATTGCCGGTGAACGAAGTATGTGAAGGTTTGGAAGTCTCCCTTGAAGACTTACCAGAGTGATTGGGCGAGGACTGGGTGTCCTTAGCTCAAGGGGAATAAGGTGAAGACACGGTCTTCTGAGTTAAATCTCAGCCTCCCTAACCAGACGTACAGTTGTCACAGCAACAGGAACTGGTCTAACAAATCCTATGTCTTCAACAAGCGACTGGTTCTATCCCTTCCCAACCTTACTTAAGTTTGTCTTCGTGAAGTCATTGCCTATCTGTGTATCTGTTTGACTTCATTGCTTGACTACTACTGTTGATTGGCTTCATACTATCTTCCATCCAGATCCTTACTACCTAGCTGTTATTAGTCCTGTACTTTCACATCATTGCATACTTGACTATGGCTTGCTTAGGGTAGTTTATCTTCCGCTGCATATTAATTAGGTCATTTCTGTTGTTTTTCTTTGAAACTTCTAAGTTTTGAAGACTTTCATAAAAATCGCCTATTCACCCCCCCCCCCCCCTCTAGTCGATACTAGCACTTTCAATTGGTATCAGAGCAAGGTACTCCCTTGTTCTGTGTGATTCGGTTTAACCACCTGGAGTTTCAGCTATGTCGACCGCACGGATAATCAAGGTCTCCGCTGCTTGCCCCGTGTTCGATGGAACTAAATATCCCTACTGGAAGAATAAGATGCGTATGCATCTTGAAGCCATTGATGTCGACCTCTGGTATGTCGTCAAGAATGGCGTTCCCAAAACTGGTGAAGGTGTCACCCCCACTGATGTCAAGAAGTTCATTCAACTGGACTCTACTGCAAAGAACATCATCTGTGGTCATCTGACCAAAGGACAGTATGGCCGTGTGAGTGCTTTAGATACGTCGAAGCTAGTCTGGGACTGGTTATCCAAGGTCAACGAAGGCGTCTCAACCCAGAGAGATCAAAGAATCAGTGTTCTTCGCAACCTCTTCAACCGCTTCAAGAGAAACGACAATGAAAATTTCTAGCTCATGTTTGATCGCCTCACTGACATCACAAATGAACTTCAAGCTCTTGGCGCAACTGAGATTACCAAGCATGAAATCGTCAAGACATTGCTGAGATCACTTGACAGCTCCTTTGACACCCTTGCCCTCATGATACAAGAACGTCCTGACTTCAAGTCACTCGATCCGTCTGATATATTTGAGAGGCTCAACACACATGAGTTCCAGCTATCTGAGAAAAGAGATATCTATGGCCCAAACTATGGCCGAACTCGCGCCTTGAAGGCAAAAGTTGTTTCCTCATCTGAAGAAGAATCTGACTGTAGTTCTGAAGATCCTGAAGACATTGGAAAGGAACTTTCTATGCTTGTGAAGAAGTTCCAGAAGTTCACTAAGAAGAAAGGCTTCAGAAAGTCTTCACGATCCAGCTCAAGGAATGATGAAGCTTCCACCCATGACCACAAAAAGAGAACCTGCCACAAGTGCAAGAAACCTGGTCACTACATATCTGAGTGTCCACAGTGGGACAATGAGAAGAAGAAGAAGAAAAGCAAGGAATATGATTCTGATGACAAGAAGAAGAAGAAATCCTCAAAGTCTTCTAAGTCTTCTTCCAAGTCTTCATCATATAAGAAGAGCTCATCTGGCAAGGCTCGTGCTTTTGTTGGCAAGTAAATGGATTCAGAGGAGGAGTCTGCTTCTGAGGAGGCGGAGGTGGAGTCTGGAGAGGAGTCTGACCCTGGCGTTGCAAGTCTAGCTCTAGCCATAGCCTATGTCGCCAAGTCCATCTTCAACACTGAAGACAATGACTTCCACATAATGCTGAAGCTAATGACGAAGACGATCCTACTCCCACCTACTGCTTCATGGCATGTGGTGCCAAGGTAAAATCACGCGATGCTTACTTTCAAACCTCAAGTGAAGATGACTCTGATTGTGAATCCAAACCCAGCTACAAAACACTTGCTAAAATTGCAACTGAACAACAAAAGGCTATGGAACATACTCAAAAACTGTTAGACAAAAGCGATGACCTGTTGGACGCTGAAATGACACGTTCACAATGACAACATACGTTATTCCCTTTCTCATCGGTATGCTTACTTGCTCGAGATTCGATCATCGGTATCTTCATACCTACTTCAATATCGTTACCGACAAGTCTCTTTACTCATTCCATAATACATCATCCCGCAACTAACTCATTAGTCACTTTGCTTGCAAGGCTTCTTATGATGTGTATTACCGAGAGGGCCCAGAGATACCTCTCCGATACTCGGAGTTACAAATCCTAATCTTGGTATATGCCAACCCAACAAATACCTTTGGAGATACCTGTAGAGCATCTTTATAATCACCCAATTACGTTGTGACATTTGATAGCACACAAGGTATTCCTCCGGTATCCGGGAGTTGCATAATCTCATAGTTAAAGGAATATGTATATGACATGAAGAAAGCAATAGCAATAAAACTGAACGATCATAATGGTAAGCTACTGAATGGGTCTTGTCCATCACATCATTCTCCTAATGATGTGATCCCGTTCATCAAATGACAACACATATCTATGGTTAGGAAACTTAACCATCTTTGATTAACGAGCTAGTCTAGTAGAGGCTTACTAGGGACACAGTGTTTTGTCTATGTATCCACACATATATCAAGTTTCCGGTTAATACAATTCTAGCATGAATAATAAACATTTATCATGAATAAGGAAATATAAAATAACAACTTTATTATTGCCCCTAGGGCATATTTCCTTCACCGCCTTCCATATAACTTCTTTGTACAGCGACCTAAGGCCTCGTGGGCTTTACCCCTTGGCTCAACCAAAGTGTCCTTCCACCAGAACATTTTCGAAAACATCTGAAGCCCTTCCGATGAATTCCGGAACCCTTCTAGAGACCAAACACTATCATCCTATATATCAATCCTTACCTCCGGACCATTCTGGGGCTCCTCATCATGTCCGTGATCTCATTTGGGACTCCGAACAACATTCGGTCATCAACTCACATAACTCATATAATACTATATCGTCAACGAATGTTAAGCGTGCGGACCCTACGGGTTCGAGAATGATGTAGACATGACCGAGATGCTTCTCCGGTCAATGACCAATAGCGGGACCTGGATGCCCATATTGGTTCCTACATATCCTACGAAGATCTTTATCCGTAGAACCTTTATGACATTGTCCGTTAGTATGTTACTTGCCCGCGATTCGATCGTTCATATCTCCATACCTAGTTCAATCTCATTACTAGCAAGTCTCTTTACTTGCTTCGTAATACATCATCTTGTAACTAACTCCTTATTCACTTTGCTTGCAAGCTTCTTGTGATGTTGTATTACCGAGAGGGCCCAGAGGTACCTCTCCATCATACGGAGTGACAAATCCCAATCTCGATTCACGCCAACTCAACAAACACCTTCGAAGATACCCGTAGAGCACCTTTATGATCACCCAGTTATGAAGTAACGTTTGATAGCACACAAGGTATTCCTCCGGTATCCGGGAGTTGCATGATCTCATAGTCGAAGGAACATGTATTTGACATTAAGAAAGCAGTAGCAAAAACTGAACGATCATATGCTATGCTAACGAATGAGTCTTGTCCATCACATCATTCTCCTAATGATGTGATCTCGTTATCAAGTGATACACATGTTTATGGTTAGGAAACCTTAACCATCTTTTGATCAACGAGTTAGTCTAGTAGAGGCTTACTAGGGACTTAGTATTTGTTTATGTATTCACACATGTATTTAAGTTTCCGGTCAATAAAATTCTAGCATGAATAATAATCTTTATCATGAATAAAGAAATATGATAATAACCAATTTATCATTGCCTCCAGGGCATATTTTGATTGTGCTAAAGTCTCGCACCTAATAACTAGGAGGCGCGTTGTGTAATTGAGGCGAACGAAGCCGGTTTCCCATTATTTTCACGGGTTTCCTTTTCGTTTTTTCTTTGTTTTTCATTTTCTTTTTTTCTTCTCCATTTTTTGTATGGTTTTCTTTTTTCGTCTCCATTTTTTTTGCATATGTTTGTTTTTGTTTTCACTTTACATTTTCGTACATGTCAAAAACATTTTCAACATTTTTTGCATACACATTCAACATTGTACCAACACTATTTCAACATTTTTCAAACACCTGTTCAACATTTTAATAGTTATTCAATATTTTTTTCAAATACTTGTTCAACATTTTAAAGTACTTGTTCAACATTTTTCATATACTCGTTGAACATTTTTTTAATACTTATTTCAATATTTTTCAGATACTTATTAAACATTTGTAGTACTTGTTCAACTTTTTTATATACTCGTTCAACATTTTTTAATATTTATAAAACAATTTTCAGATACTTGTTCAAAAAAATTAATACTTATACAACATTTTCAAATACTTGATCAACTTTTTTCAAATTCTTGTTCAACATTTTTAATACTTATTCAACATCTTTTCAAATATGTTTTTGAAGAGTGTGTTTTGTAATGTGTGTGTGTGTGTGTGTGTGTGTGTGTGTGTGTGTGTGTGTGTGTGTGTGTGTGTGTGTGACAACTATTTTAAAGTATAAAGGAAAGTACAAAAATAACAAACAAAAAAGAGAAAAAAAGAAAAACTACAAAACAGGCTGTGGCTGCCGCGGCTGGGGCCGGCCTTCTGGGGCTCGCCCCGACGCGAGCGCATCCCTCGCTTCGGTCCAATGGACTGGGCCAGCACGTTAACTTTGACCAAATCAATGGCCTTGAAGAAACTTTGACAGAACCCATACTGCAAAAGCCACAGACCATGCAGCACGCCAAAACCGACCTATTCCAATTCAGCTCTAGGATTCAGCATGATGCGAAGTAAATTTCATTGGTTCATTTTCTATTACCTCAGGATTTTGTTTATCCGTGGTCTGCTATAATCTTGTGCATATTTCAAAAAAAATTGTGCATTTTATTTTTATTTTACTTTTTGCGAGAAAACTTACAATCGATTCAATCTCAATCATGGCGGTACAAGAAAAACCGAAGATAATAAAAATTACCACCAGATCTGTGGGCCATCTATCGACAACTACAAACACTAAAGTGAACCGAAGGCGCGCCGTCGTTATCGCCCCTCCCTCGCCGAAGCCTAGCAAATCTTATTGTAGTAGACAGTCAGAAAGTCATCATGCTAAAACCCCATAGGACAAGCACAGTGGCGGAGCTAGCTAGGAAAAGCTGGGCGGGCCTGTGTGAGCCAGGACAGAGAAAAACACATACAGATTGCGCTCGATGGCCTAATTTGCCCTCACGTTTCATTGTTTTTCCTTTGTGTTGGGCGCGCTATAGCACAGTTTTGCCCCTGTGTAGCTCCGCCACTGGATAAGCATACCAGGGGAGCAACCATCGCCGATGAAGAAAGCCATAGATTGAAAGGATCAAACCTGTAAACACCCAAATAAAGAATAATGAACTCCGGATCCAAACAGATCCATCGAGGACCAACACTGATCGAATCCCGTGAGATCCGACGGAGACACGCCTCCGCACGCTCTCCAATGAAGCTAAACACACCGTCGCGCGAGGATAGAACGTCAGAGGTGCTCATAGGAGTAGGATGTGCGTGTGTGCGTTCGTAAGGATGAGTGTATGCACGTTTATATGAGCGCTTGCGTCAATACTGGGTTAAAAAACCCTTAAACAAGTGTCTTCTTGAACAAACACCATAATGACACGTCATAATCCTACATGTAAAAGTTGTTGAGCATGTTCCTGTTCCTAACACACCCCTCCATTCGAAGCTTACGTGACGTGATTAAGACCTTCTGTCCGTTGCTCAGTTCACTGCACCACACACATACCCATACGACCATATCCGCGAAAAGTCATCTTCGCACGCGCATCACCGAGCGCGCCTTCCCTTTCCTCTCCTCCTCCTCCTCGTAGCTTCTCTTCCCGGTTCTTCCCTCTCTCCGTCCCGTGGTCGGCCATGCCGGGCGCCAGCTCGCCGGGCGGCCGCGCCGGCGCCGGCAGGAGGTGGTGCGCGCGCGGGGACCTCCTGACCGTCGCCGTCGCCGCGATGCTCTCCTCGGCGACCTACTGCTTCTCCATATGGCACAACGGGCGCAACGCGGCGGACAAGATCGTCATCGGGCCGGCCCCCTTCGTCGTCGCGGGCCCCGCGCTGTGCGGGGGCGACGCCGCGGAGCTCGACTTCGAGGCGCACCACACCGCGGAGCGGGCCGGGCTCTCCGTGTCGTCCTCGTCGCGGACGGTCACGGGGCGACGGGCATTGCGCGCGGCTGCGGTGCCCATGGACGGTACCGTGCGCCGCGGCTTGGCGTTGGCGGGGAACTCGGCCGGCAGCTCGGAGGCCGCCGACGGCAAGCAGTGGGCACAGGTCAACGGCGACAAGCTCCGGTCAACACACCCCGGCGCCGTCCGCGCGTAGGCTGGCACCATCTCTCGTCTCGTCCCCGCGATGGCGACGACGGACTGAGCCACGGTGTCCTCCCGGACTTGGCCCGTTGGCCGGGGTTCCAAGACGTGGTCGTGCGTTGCATTTGGAAGCTATACTAGTAAATAATTTACTCAAGCTGCAGTCCTTTTGGATCTATGTTTGTGAAGATAAAATAATTCGGGGCTGTTTTCGCGTAATATCGTTGAAGTGGTAGGGGCTGGTTGGAATTTAGGTGGTCTAGCCGAGAGTGTCCATTTTAAACCTTGAATTCGTAGACGTCCGGCGAATCAAACCCTGAAGTCGAAATCCCTGTCGTTCGGCCCCCAAACTAACTAATCCCGGTCCAAATCTAACCTTAGTGTCGTTTTAGCCCTTAAAACGCTGACGTGGCCAGGATTGCTAGTTAGGTGGGCCAGCTTATAACTGGAACGCGCGGGGGGGGGGGGGGGGGGTGAACAGCAAATCGATTGGGGATTTTGGGGGAGAAACTAGGGTTAGGCGGCGGCGGCGGCGGCGGCGATTCCTTGAGGGGTGCGGCGGAGGAGGCGATTGCGCAGGGGGCGGCTGCATCGGCTGCGTTGACGGCAATGTCGTGGTCTTCTGGTGGTTCGAGTGCTCCCAGCTTCCGTCGAGCCACCAGAAGGAGAGGGGAGGAATCTAGGTCGCCGGTGCCGTACCGCGAGGCCCCGATGGCGTACGAGCCAGCGAGGCTCTGCTGGTGCAACCCCCGTCGGAAGGCGCCTAGGTGGATCTCCTGGAGCCGTCAGAATCCAGGCAGGAGATACTACGCCTGTGTTGATGCGATGGTGAGCTTCAAGTTGTTGTTTTTTGTTCTGTTCATTTGTGCCCCCCCCCCCCCTCTCATTGATTTCTGTTGGTGCAATTGAACAGCATGGTGGTTGTGGATTTGTGGAATGGCATGATGACCCACTTCCCAAGTTTTGGAGTGATTTGATTGGTGATTTGCGAGATGAAGTGCGTAGGCTGAGAGGTCAAGGAAGTGCTGCTGTGATTGAAGATCCCACTGCAGTTGTGGCTCTCCCTGAAGCTGAAACAGGAGGAATGGGAATGGCTATGGCTCTGCAAGATCAATTGAAGCAGAAAAATTCAGAGATAGATGCACTGAAGGGCAAATATCAGACTGCTGTCATGTTGTTTGTTGTATTTGTGGTGGGTTTAGTTGCAGGGAAGATGCTACTGTAATAAGATGTAGCAATGCTTTAGGGTTTAGAATGAACTGGAAGTTGTATGCATTTGGCACTGTTTGGAATCAATGAAAGTGGAAGTGCAAGTTGTGTTATGCCATCATTTTGTACCTCTCTGAAATGCATATATGTTTGCAATCTTTGCTGGTAGTACAGTGGAACATTATGCTGTTTGTAACATAATGCAGTAAAGTTGAACATGATGCTGTTAGTAAGATAATGCATAGATGATGCAAGTTATAAGGTAATTCCAATGCATTGTCAGGATGGCATTTAGAAACAATGATAGCAAGTAATAAGAAGGAAATGCCACTGATGAAAGATCATTCAGATCAACTTAATTTCACATAGACTAGGTTTGAAATAAGTCACACTCCCACACAAATACATGACCTCTAGTTTGAGCCATGAACAAAACATAAGTTTGCAACATTACATCAGAAATGTTTTGAAACATTGCAACTTCAACAAAAGAACTAGATGCAGCCCTTCTTCAACTATAACTAGTAGTTTCCACTGCAAGTGAAATATCTGAAGCTTGGCACTGATGATGCAGGCCTTCTTCCCCTCTTAGCTCCAGATCCTGTCCTTGTGGAAGTAGATGATCCAGCTTCAGCAGTTGCAGTTCTCTTTCTTGGAGGCTTGAACCTGTTGGTCCTAGTAGAAGGACATGTTGGTACTGAACTTGTTGTTGGTGGAGCAGAGGCAGATGCAGATGTTTGCTGCAAATTAAGGATAAATATGCAATAAGTTCCAACACAAGAGTAATAAGCAGGATAAATATGCAATAGATAAGTACATGACAGCAACAAATACCTCAGTTGGGTTCTTTTTCTTGCTAGTTCTAGCAAGATGAGAATTTTTTTTCTTGCCTCTCTCTGGATTCTGCTTACATCCTGATTTGTTGTGTCCAGGGTTACCACACAAGGAGCATTTGATAATTGTGCCATGCTTGCTCATTTTCTTCCCCTTAGGTTGCTCAGTTTCCTCTCTTCTCCTATCATTGTTTTTAGGCCTTCCTTTTTTCTTCTCTTTTCCTGGCAACCTAACATATTCAGGAGGCACTGGCCTAGGATTGGGTGACACTAGCCACATCTCTTCACCCTCCACAGGCTGCAAGCAATGCTCATAGATTTTGTTGAACACTTCAACAAAGTAGCAAGGAGCAATAAAATCCTCAATTTTTCTGTTGCACTTGTAGATGGCACTAACTGCATGGTGGCAAGGAAGCCCTGCCTGCTGGAAGTACCCACAAGAGCATGTCCATTTTTCCAGGTCCACAGTGTACTGCCTTCCTCTTCCATTCACTTGCTTCACTTCAAATCCATTTTCTCCATTCCATAGCACTTCAAGATATTGTGTTCTAGCAATACTTTTCTTCAGCTTCTTAAAAACAGCAGGGCATATTTTTCCTTTAAAGTTGGCACCTTTCTCTCTTTGTTCCTGAATTCTCACAAGTACCTTTTTCCTAATTTTTTCATTCATAGAAATAATAGGATAAAACCTAGCATCAACTATAGCATGGTTGAATGACTCACATAGGTTGTTGTCAACTGATTCACAGTTTGAACCAACTGGGAAAAAAGCCCTTGCCCAGTGTTGTGGCTCAGTCCTCATGATGTCTTTAGCCCCTTCAGGAGTGACTTGTGCAAGCTTGGCCTTATAATAGTTGAAATCTTGCTTGTTAGAAGCCTTAGCAACTGCCCAGAATTTTTTTTGCCACTCATGATCTCTATGTTTCTTCCTCCAATTAGCATAAATGTGTCTAGCACACATCCTATGCTGTGCAGCAGGAAGGTAATCATTCACTGCATTTATCAAGCCCTTCTGCTGATCAGAAATAATAACCCAGCCATCTCCATTATTATTTATTTCCAAGTCCTTAATGAGCAGCCCAAGAAACCACTTCCATGTGATATTAGTTTCATTCTCAACTACAGCCCAGGCTAGTGGATACATCTGATTATTTGCATCTCTACCTATGGCACACAAGAGCTCACCCTTCACTGCACCTTTGAAGAAACAACCATCAAGGCCTATTATTTTTCTGCAACCAGCCTTGAATCCTTGCTTCATTGCATTAAAGCACACATAGAAGCTCTGAAATACACTTTCCTCCATGTTGGTTGGGTCCATGCAAACAGCAACTGTGCTTCCAGGGTTGCTCCTTAGCAGCTCAAGTTGGTAGTCAAACACTCTAGTGTATTCATTGTTCATTCCACACAACAATTTGTCCATGACAATTCTTTTTGCATGCTTGCACTTTGAAGTGGAGACATCAGCAAACATATCTTGCAAAACAGTTGCTTTCATGCTCTCAATTTTCCACATAGGATTTGCCAGTATGAAGTGCTCATACCTCTGTGCAATCACCTTTGCAGTAACCAACTTGTTGCATCTGTTCTGTGCACATTGGTGATCATCATTGTATGTTATGACTTGGAATCTTGAAGTCCTTGATCTCTTGGCTGCATATATCAGCCATGGGCAGCCAGGCCATCCACACTTTGCCCTAACTCTGTCACACTTAGATTTCATGAACTTAATGCTCCTCTTTGTTACTAGACCATATCTTCTCAAAGCTTTGCATAGCTGATTCTTGCTTCTAAAAACCATGGTCAAAGCAAAATGTGGTACTTCACTTTCAGGGTTGTATCTTGGGAATGAACTCTTCCTCTTCCTTATATGACCATCTGAATCTTCATCATAGCTGTAGTCCTCATCAGATGAATCATAGTTCCAATCCATTTCTTCTCTTTCAATTTGCTCCTCCATGTTGGCAATCAATTCAATTGGCACTGGCCCTGTGGCATCCCTACCTATCCAGCTCTTGGAGTCCCTCATCCTTTTCTTAAATTTCCTAGCATGTCTCCTGAGCTCCACAACTTCTGAATCCTCCCCACTATCATCAGTATGTCCAATGTATTCAGGGTCACTGTCTGAGTCTGAATTTTGATTGGCACTGTCAACATTTGCAGCTATCACCATTTGGTTATTCACATGCCCTGAAGCCTGAGGTTCAGAAGCACAAGCTAATGCAGGTTGACTTGGATCCAAAACCTGGGAAAAAACACCTTCCATGCCTGCCATTTCATCCACATCTACTACTCTGCTTCTTCTCTGCTTCAAGGGGCTGCAAATTCTTTCAGTGATTACACCAGTTTCATCAGGTATGAGCACATCAGTGTCAGACTCTGCAGGTTCAACAACATTTACTGGCACTGGTTCTTCTGCAGTTATAAATGCATCTGGTTCTTCAGCAGTTAAAACTGCATCTAGTTCATCATCATCACTCTGTTCCATGAGTTCATCCTCAAAATCACTCCCACTACTGCTGCTGTCTTTGCTATCTTCCTCTCCATGATACTCCACATACACATCAGCAACTCCTCCAACACAAATGTAGTCAGACATCTTCACACACGAACTGTCATCATGAAGGAACACCAAACCATTGATAAGCTCTTTTCCAGGAAGCAGAAAATAGAACTTCATCGATTCCATCAACTGAGTATGATCTTTTAAATAGGCTTTTTACTTCCCGCAGTGACAGTTTATCCCTCTCAATCTCTGACATTGCTTGATCTCCCCCAACATAGTCCAAATTTGGACCAATGTGGATGAACTTCCCTCCAATATGAAACCGAACGTTCAAAATCTCACTTGGGTCCATGATTTCACTGAAAAAACATACACCGCGATCAAAATAAAGCATAACAATCTATTCCTAAATCAATCTATTCACAAAAAATCAATCTTTTTCTGTCACCCAAATCGTCCCCAATTTTGCCCCAAAATTGCCGCTGAAACCCTAACCCTAATGCCGCAACTACTCCAACCTATCAATAACAAGGGAGGAGGGCATCCAGAACATTACCTGCTCCTTCGATGCGCCGTCGCGCCGTCACGATCATCGCAGAGGTGGCGATCAACCGCCGGTCGCCATTGCCGTCGCCAGAGAAGGATGAATGCAGAGGGACGCGGAGAGAACGAAGCGAAATGATGGGCCGAACTGGGCCGGCCCACTAATATAGCCTCAGGCGCGCGCCGAACGACCCATCCCGGCCACCCCATTGCCACGTCGGCAATCCCCGTTTGGGAAACGACACTAAGGTTAGATTTGGACCGGGATTAGTTAGTTTGGGGGCCGAACGACAGGGATTTCGACTTCAGGGTTTGATTCGCCGGACGTCTACGAATTCAAGGTTTAAAATGGACTTTTACCCTTTAGTGGGCGGCCAGATCAAGAAAGGCGACGCAGCGGGCAACTACAGCCAGTGACGTCGTCAACCAAAAGAGTTGACCTCGCATTTGCTTTCCATCGTCATCAGTGGAGAAAAACCACCACAACTTGGAGTAGTCTGCACAAAAGGAAAATGTCGTTTCTCCTTTGAGTTGATGTGGTCATTGGTACTACAGTATGTTGCTCGTGTAGCTTTGACGTTTACACCTGCGTGTGGGTAAGGGTAAGACTACGAGCATGACCAACGCTCTACCGTGGAGCAGTCGTGGACGAGGTTGAGAAAAAAATATTAGTACTGCTTGTGCAGTACCTATGTGTGGTATGCAGAGGAAGAAGAGCGTAGTCCACGAGAAAAGCGGTCGTAAAGGGAGAGAAAATGAGCGTGCAGAAAACAACGTGCACAAAAATCGTCTGGACGCAGAGGCATGGTAGAGCATCTCCAATAGTTCATATATAAAAATAATCAATTTTTGGAGTTTCGAAAGCAAAAAAGCGCTGTCCCAAAAAATGGTCCATATATAAAAATACTACATCACCGCCTCCCGGAGATGTAAAATTTAAAACTTCGTGCATTACATCACGAGATACAAGTTATGTAAAACCGCGGCTGCTGCGAAACGACCAACCGCCAATTCCTTTGCCTTCCCGCTCGCGACTGCCCGCCCTCGACCCGCCCGTCCCCCCCCCCCCCCCCCCCCCCCGCCTTCCGCCGTCGCCGATGGGCTGACCCACGTCGCCGCCTCTGGTACCGCCGCGACGAACTCACCCTCCACCGCCGCCCCAGCCGGCCGCCACCATGCTGGCGCTTCCTACGAAGGCGACGAAACCACGAGGTGGAGGCAAACAGCCGACAAATCGCGGCCGGAACCCGGCCGAAAGTGGGGCTCGGCCGGCCAAAATCTCAAAGGCAGCCGCGGCGGCTCGGGCCGCCGACTCGCAGCCACGGCCGGCGGCGTCCTCGAGCAGGCAAGGAGTCGTTCCTCCACCTCCGCCGCCGCCACCGTCGGACGTGGAGGAAGATGTGGCCACACCGACGGCCACCGCCTCCAACATGTTCGATGATATGTCGCAAAGGTAAAAAAATATTATGCTCTCGTTTGTTGTTTCAAATTGAATGTGATGTTCAATGTTTGTACCTTCAATTGTAGTCTTGATGTTTGTACCTTCAAATGTGATGTTGAATGTTTGGTATTGGGATTTCAAAGTATGATGATGATGATGCACTTTTGTTATGATTTGAACTATGATGATGATGCACTTTATTTCAAATTTTAAGTGATATTTGAATGCAAACCCGCGGCTGTACAGTGGCTGAACAGCAGCCGCGCGGCTGCCGGCCGGTTTTGCATCTTCATTTTGGACCATCTGTTGGAGTTACTCTTTTATTTACATCTCTGTTTTGAACCATCTGTTGGAGTTGAGCCTTTTTCGGAGATGTAAAAAATACGTTTTGGTGCTCCAAATTTGGACCATCACCGGTTTGGAGCATCAAAATATACATCCTCTATTGGAGATGCTCTTACTCGCGAGTTCCATCCTTCGTAGCCGCCGGATTTGGCAAAGGCTCATAGACAGTGGAGTCAAGGATGAGAGTTGCAATTGGACTGAATTTCACTCGATGGAATCCGACGCAACGGATACGCTTCCCACCCGTCGGTCCAAATCTTTTCGTGGTGCATGCGTCTTACATGGGTGATTGGGAGTGAATGATGCATCAAGGCCCTTGGTTGTTCAGGAATTGGGCAGTATTTTTTTGAAAGGAACATATGATATTCCATTAAGATGACTTGCTGGTTAAATCACCAGCTACAACGTTCATTACACCCTCAGGATAATGGCCAAACCAAAATTCATATCTTCCATTCCCTTAGTTAACTCCCTGTGCAGCTAAAACTTGCGCTACATTGTTACAGGACCTTGAACATACATGAAGATTAACACTAGCAAAAGCCACTTTCATTTGATATTTAATCTCCTGGAACAAGGCTCCCAGTGGCGCTAGATCATACTCGTTGCTTGAGATCGCTTGTTTCAGTACTATGGAGTCCATATCAAATATAACTTGGCTACACCCCATGTTGGTTGCTGCATTAAGCGCTTTTAGTAGTGCTAGTGTTTCAGCATGAAGGGCATCAGAGATGTGTTCCAGATTTCCTGCACCTGCTGCAATGAGCATTCCATAATCATTTCCTATAGTAAAACCCCACCCTCCTAAATGTGTTGCCTCATGAAATGCACCATTAGTATTTATTTTTAGGACTCACTTGGCAGAGGGATCCATTTCTGAGTGTTTTCCTGCTTTTGGGTCGTTCTTCGTTGTTTGAGGTTCATGTATTCATAAGTATGGTGATTAATAGAAGATAATATATCATCCAGGGATTTCATTTTATCTCCAGCATTGACTTTGTTTCTTTGATGCCAAATTAACCAAAGTAAGATACACACCTTCACGCATTCCTCTTCATGCAGTTGAAACACTTCTTCCAGGAGGCATAAAGGATTAGTGCAGAGCAACAATTTTAGCCTGATTTGTTCCATTTGAGCTAGGCCCCACACCTTTCTCACAACTTTACATTTCAGGAAGTAGTGCCCTCCGTCCTCATCAAAACTGAAACATACTGGGCATCGAGTATCCATTTCCAGCCCCCTATGCTTTAGTTTCATTCTCAGGGGTAAAGTGTAAGTTGCTAAGCGCCATAGGAAGTGCAAGATTTTGCATGGCAAGGGAAGGGCCCAAAGTTTTTTCCAATTAAAATTTGTACATTCATTGTTGCTTGACGCACTAGATGCTTGGCCCTGAGATGATTCTCATTATGCACAATCCACAACTATCTTATAAGCTGATTTCACCGAGAATTTTCCTTTCTTGTCAAAATGCCAAGCGATGAAATCACTAGAGTGATCCTGGATGGGGATTTGAAGAATTATCTCAGCATCTTCGATGTTGAAGGTCTGGTGCACCATCTATTTATCCCAAGTATTTGTGGTTGGGTCAATGAGTTTTGAGGCCCTTGTAACTAGATGACGTCCTCTCAGAGAGGTAACTCGCCTCGTGCTTCCTCTCGGTATCCACAGATCTGTCCATATATTTATGCTTCTACCATCTCCCACTCACCAAATCATTCATTTTCTCAGCAGCTCGACGCCTTTTAAGATGCTACGCCATGCATAAGACATATCATTCTTTGGAACTACTTCGATTATACTGCTTTTTGGGTGGTATTTTGATGCGAGCACTCTTGCACACAAGGAGAAATGGTGTTGGAGGAGGCGCCATGCTTGACTTGCCAACATGGTCATATTGAAGTGATGTAAATCCAAGTCCCCTCACTCTCTTCGGTTTAGATAGCTTCTCCCAACATATCCAGTGTATCTTGTTAGCTTTATCCATTTGGCTCCATGATGACCCACAAGTATAGGGGATCAATCCTAGTCCTTCCGATAAGTACGAGTGTCGAACCCAACGAGGAGCGGAAGGAAATGACAAGCAGTTTTTAGCAAGGTATTCTCTGCAGGCACTGAAATTATCGGTAACAGATAGTTTGGTAGTAAGATAATTCGTAACGAGTAATAAGTAACAAATGTAGCAAAGGTGCAGCAAGGTGGCTGATACGTCCATTTTGCATCATGCTTTTATATCAATATTTATTGCATTATGGGCTGTTATTACACATTATGTCTCAATACTTATGGCTATTCTCTCTTATTTTACAAGGTTTATCATGAAGAGGGAGAATGCCGGCAGCTGGGATTCTGGCTGGAAAAGGGGCAAACATTGGAAACCTATTCTGCACAGCTCCAAAAATCCTGAAACTCCACGAAAGTCACTTTTGGAATTAATAAGAATTATTGAGCAAAGAAAATACCAGAGGGGGCCCACACCCTGGCCAGGAGGGTGCCCCCCCTACTAGACGCCCCCCTTTCTCCTGGGCCCCCTGTTGGCCCTCCGATGCCCATCTTCTGCTATATGAAGGCTTTTACCCTGGAAAAAATCATAAGCAAGCTTACGGGACGAAACTCCGCCGCCATGAGGTGGAACCTTGGCGGAACCAATCTAGGGCTCCGGCGGAGCTGTTCTGCCGGAGAAACTTCCCTCCGGGAGGGGGAAATCATCACCATCGATCCTCCCATTGGGAGGGGGTCAATCTCCATCAGCATCTTCATCAGCACCATCTCCTCTCAAAACCCTAGTTCATTTCTTGTATCCAATCTTGTATCAAAACCACAAATTGGTACCTATGGGTTGCTAGTAGTGTTGATTACTCCTTGTAGTTGATGCTAATTGGTTTACTTGGTGGAAGATCATATGTTTAGATCCTTAATGCATATTAATACTCCTATGATCATGAACATGAATATGCTTTGTGAGTAGTTACGTTTGTTCCTGAGGACATGGGTGAAGTCTTGCTATTAGTAGTCATGTGAATTTGGTATTCATTCGATATTTTGATGAGATGTATGTTGTCTCTCCTCTAGTGGTGTTATGTGAACGTCGACTACACGACACTTCACCATTATTTGGGCCTAGAGGAAGGCATTGGAAAGTAATAAGTAGATGATGGGTTGCTAGAGTGATAGAAGCTTAAACCCTAGTATATGCGTTGCTTCGTAAGGGGTTGATTTGGATCCGCTAGTTTCATGCTATGGTTAGGTAACCTTAATACTTCTTTTGTAGTTGCGGATGCTTGCAATAGGGGTTAATCATAAGTGGGATGCTTCTCCAAGAAAGGGCAGTACCCAAGCACCGGTCTACCCACATATCAAATTATCAAAGTACCGAACGTGAATCATATGAGCGTGATGAAAACTAGCTTGACGATAATTCCCATGTGTCCTCGGGAGCGCTTTTCTCATTATAAGAAATTGTCCAGGCTTGTCCTTTGTTACAAAAAGGATTGGGCCACCTTGCTGCACCTTATTTACTTTTATTGCTTGTTACCCGTTATCAATTATCTTATCACAAAACTATTTGTACCTACAATTTCAGTGCTTGCAGAGAATACCTTACTAAAAACCATTTGTCATTTCCTTCTACTCCTCGTTGGGTTCGACACTCTTACTTATCGAAAGGACTACGAGAGATCCCCTATACTTGTGGGTCATCAAGACTCTTTTCTGGCGCCATTGCCGGGGAGTGAAGCGCCTTTGGTGAGTGGAACTTGATAAGGAAACATTTATATAGTGTGATGAAATTTCCTGTCACTTGCTACTATGGAAAATAATCCTTTGAGGGGCTTGTTCGGGGTATCTTCGCCCCGACCAGTAGAGCAAAGAGTTGCTCCTCAACCTACTGAACCTACTGAAAATGTTTACTTTGAGATTCCTTCAGGTATGATAGAGAAACTACTAGCTAATCCCTTTGCAGGAGATGGAACATTGCATCCCGATTTACACCTTATCTTTGTGGATGAAGTTTGTGGATTATTTAAGCTTGCAGGTATTCCCGATGATGTTGTCAAGAGGAAGGTCTTCCCTTTATCTTTGAAGGGAGATGCATTGACATGGTATAGGCTATGTGATGATACGGGATCTTGGAATTATAAACGATTGAAGCTAGAATTTCACCAGAAGTTCTATCCTATGCATCTGGTTCATTGTGATCGTAATTATATATATAATTTATAGACTCGCGAAGGAGAAAGCATCGCTCAAGCATGGGGGGGGCTTAAGTCAATGTTATATTCATGCCCCAATCATGAGCTCTCAAGAGATATGATTATTCAAAAAATTTATGCTCGGCTTTCTCTCAATGATCGCACCATGCTTGATACTTCATGTGCTGGTTCTTATATGCTGAAGACTATTGAATTCAATGGGGACTTATTGGAAAGAATTAAACGCAACTCTGAAGATTGGGGCTCCGACAATGGTAAGGAGTCAGGTATAACACCTAAGTTTGATTGTGTTAAATCTTTTATGGATACCGATGCTTTTCGTGGATTTAGCGCTAAATATGAACTTGACTATGAGATAGTAGCTGCTTTTTGTGAATCTTTTGCTATTCACGTTGATCTCCCTAAGGACAAGTGGTTTAAATATAATCCTCCCACTGAAGTAAAAGTAGTTGCACCTATTACAGTTGAAGAAAAGACTACCGCTTATAATGATCCTATTGTCCCTACTACTTATGTTGAGAAACCACGTTTTCCTGTTAGGATAAAGGATCATGCTAAAGCTTCAACTGTCATTCGTAAGAGTAATACTAGAACTTATACACCCCCCCTGAGCAAATAAAAGTTGAACCTAGTATTGCTATGGTTAAAGATCTCTTGGATGATAATATAGATGGGCATGTTATTTATTTCTATGGTGAAACTGCTAATATTGCTAGACCCGATGCTAAGATACATAGACTTGTTGTAGGCATGCCTATTATTTCTGTTAAAATAGGAGATCATTGTTATCATGGCTTATGTGATATGGGTGCTAGTGCTAGTGCAGTACCCTTTGACTTATATAAAGAAATTATGCATGATATTGCACCCTCTGAAATGGAAGATATTGATGTTACTCTTAAGCTTGCCAATAGGGATACTATTAAGCCATTTGGGATTGTTAGATATGTTGAAGTCTTGTGTGGGAAAGTTAAATATCCTGCTGATTTTCTTGTTCTTGGTTCCCCACAAGATGATTTTTGTCCCATTATATTTGGTAGACCCTTCTTGAATACTGTTAATGCTAGGACTAATTGTGAAAAGGATATTGTTACAATTGGCTTAGGGGATATGTCTCATGAGTTTAATTTTGCTAAGTTTCGTAGACAACCCCGTGATAAAGAATCACCTAGTAAGGATGAGATTATTGGTCTTGCTTCTATTGCCGTACCTCCTGCTGATCCGTTAGAACAATATTTGCTAGACCATGAAAATGATATGTTTACGAATGAAAGAAGGGAAATAGATGAAGTATTCCTTCAACAGGGTCCTATTCTAAAACACAACTTACCTGTTGGAATCCTAGGGGATCCTCCTCCACCCAAGGGTGATCTCGTGTTTGAGCTCAAACCTTTGCCTGACAATCTTAAATATGCTTATCTTGATGAAAAGAAGATATATCCTGTTATTATTAGTGCTAACCTTTCAGATCAAGAAGAGGAAAGATTATTGAAAACTCTGAAGAAGCACCGTGCTGCTATTGGATATACTCTGGATGATCTTATGGGCATTAGTCCCACTCTATGCCAACACAAAATAAAAGTGGAGAAAGATGCCAAACCAGTTAGAAATCCTCAACAACGGTTAAATCCTAAGATGAAAGAAGTGGTAAGAAAGGAGATACTAAAGCTCCTAGAGGCAGGTATAATTTATCCTGTTGCTGATAGTGATTGGGTAAGTCCTGTCCATTGCGTTCCTAAGAAGGAAGGAATTACTGTCGTTCTAATGATAAAGATGAATTGATCCCGCAAAGAATAATTACAGGTTATAGGATGGTAATTGATTTCCGTAAATTAAATAAAGCTACTAAGAAATATCATTAGCCTTTACCTTTTATTGATCAAATGCTAGAAAGACTATCCAAACATACACATTTCTGCTTCCTAGATGGTTATTCTGGTTTCTCTCAAATACCCGTGTCAGCGGAGGATCAATCAAAAACTACTTTTACTTGCCCTTTCGGTACTTTTGCTTATAGACGTATGCGTTTTGGTCTATGTAATGCACCTACTACCTTTGAAAGATGCATGATGGCTGTTTTCTCTGACTTTTGTGAAAAGATTTGTGAGGTATTCATGGATGATTTCTCTGTTTATGGATCCTCTTTTGATGATTGCTTGAGCAACCTTGATCGAGTTTTGCAGAGATGTGAAGACACTAGTCTCGTCTTGAATTGGGAAGAGTGCCACTTGATGGTTAATGAAGGCATTGTCTTGGGCACAAGATTTCTGAGAAAGGTATTGAAGTTGATAAAGCTAAAGTCGATGCTATTGAAAAGATGTCATGTCCCAAGGACCTTAAAGGTATAAGTTTCCTTGGTCATGCCGGTTCTTACAGGAGGTTCATTAAGGACTTTTCTAAAATCTCTAGGCCTCTGTCTAATTTATTGCAAAAAGATATTCCTTTTGTTTTTGATGATGATTGTGTAGAAGCATTTGAAATACTTAAGAAAGCTTTGATCGCTGCACCTATTGTTCAGCCACCTAATTGGAATTTACCCTTTGAAATTATGTGTGATGCTAGTGATTATGTTCTTGGTGATGTTCCAGGGCAAAGAGTTGATAAGAAATTAAATGTTATCCAGTATGCTAGTAAAACTCTTGATACTGCCCAAAGAAATTATGCTACTACTGAAAATGAATTCTTAGCAGTTGTGTTTGCTTGTGATAAGTTCAGAGCTTACATTGTTGATTCTAAAGTTACTATTCACACTAATCATGCTGCTATCAAATATCTTATGGAAAAGAAAGATGCTAAGCCTAGACTTATTAGATGGGTTCTCTTGCTCCAAGAATTTGATTTGCATATTATTGATAGGAAGGGAGCTGAGAACCCCGTTGCAGACAACTTGTCTAGGTTAGAGAATGTTCTTGATGACCCACTACCTATTGATGATAGCTTTCCTGATGAACAATTAGCGATATTAGTGCTTCTCGTACTGCTCCTTGGTATGCTAATTATGCTAATTACATTGTTGCTAAATTTATACCACCTAGTTTCACATACCAGCAAAAGAAAAGGTTCTTTTATGATTTAAGACATTACTTCTGGGATGACCCACACCTTTATAAAGAAGGAGTGGATGGTGTTATTAGACGTTGTGTACCTGAGCATGAATAGGAATAGATCCTATGCAAGTGTCACTCTGAACCATATGGAGGACACCACGCTGGAGATAGAACTGCACATAAGGTATTGCAATACGGTTTTTATTGGCCTACTCTCTTCAAAGATACTCGTAAGTTTGTCTTGTCTTGTGATGAATGTCAAAGAATAGGTAATATTAGTAGACGTCAAGAAATGCCTATGAATTATTCTCTCGTTATTGAACCATTTGATGTTTGGGGCTTTGATTATATGGGACCTTTTCCTGCCTCTAATGGATACACACATATTTTAGTTGTTGATTACGTTACTAAGTGGGTAGAAGCTATTCCAACTAGTAGTGCTGATCATAACACCTCTATTAAGATGCTTAAAGAACTCATTTTTCCAAGGTTTGGAGTCCCTAGATATCTTATGAATGATGGTGGTTCACATTTTATTCATGGTGCTTTTCATAAAATGCTTGCTAAGTATGATGTTAATCATAGAATTGCATCTCCTTATCACCCACACTCTAGCGGTCAAGTAGAGTTGAGCAACAGAGAGCTCAAATTAATTTTGCAAAAGACTGTTAATAGATCTAGAAAGAATTGGTCCAAGAAACTTGATGATGCATTATGGGCCTATAGAACTGCATACAAAAATCCTATGGATATGTCTCCGTATAAGATGGTTTATGGAAAAGCATGTCACTTACCTCTCGAACTTGAACATAAGGCATATTGGGCTATTAAAGAGCTCAACTATGATTTCAAACTTGCCGGTGAGAAGAGGTTATTTGATATTAGCTCGCTTGATGAGTGGAGAACCTAGGCATCTGAGAATGCCAAGTTGTTCAAAGAAAAAGTTAAAAGATGGCATGACAAAAGGATACAAAGACGTGAGTTTAACGTAGGTGATTATGTGTTGCTATTCAACTCTCGTTTAAGATTTTTTGCAGGAAAACTTCTCTCTAAACGGGAAGGTCCTTACGTTATCGAGGAGGTCTATTGTGCCGGTGCCATAAAAATCAACAACTTCGAAGGCACAAGTCCGAGGGTGGTGAACAGTCAAAGAATCAAACATTATATCTCAGGTAATCCTATCAATGTTGAAACTAATATTATTGAAACCGTAACCCCAGAGGAATACATAAGGGACACTTTCTAGAATGTTTCAGACTCCGAAAAGGAATAGGTATGTGGTACGGTAAGTAAACCGACTCCAAAACAATTGTAATGGCAATTTTTCTCCGTTTTGGAATATTTAAGAATTTTGGAAAGCAAGAAGTAATCCGGGAAGGACACGAGGCCTCCACGAGGGTGGAGGGCGCACCCACCCTTACTGGGCGCGCCCCCTGTCTCGTGGGCACCTCGTGTGCCTCTCGGACTCCATTTTCTTGCATGTTACTTCTTTTGGTCGGTAAAAATTCACTATATAATCTCCCGAAGGTTTTGACCACCGTATCACGCAAAAATCCTCTGTTTTCGTTTCGAGCTGTTTTTCTGACAGATCTAGAGCACCATGACATTTCCAAGCACTCCCAAGGACAAGTTTTTCGAGAAGGTTATCAACCCCTATCTTGCGGAGGTGCTGCAACACCCTCAAACCATTGAGATGCGTGAGGGGGTGCTGCACATCCGCGATGTGGAGGGACCAAGGCATACCGGAAGCGTGGAGACAAAGCTCGAAGCCATGGAGCAACAAGTTTTCATGTGTCAAGGGATGGTGGAGCGTGGACTCAACGCCAACCAGATGATGATCGCGGAGTTCACCAACAACCACAAGCTAGATGCCAAGATCATTGGGGAGACCATCTTTAAGATTCAACAGAAAATCGAGCACCTCCAAGCCCAGATCTATGACCTGCAAAACCAAAACTGTGAGTATGACTATAGATTCAAGAGGATGAGTTTGGCTGCAGATTTGAGGATCCCGGAGACTCGATCATCCTTCTATGATGGTGAGCCTATGCCTTGGAAGACGGATGACAAGCCTACATCATCAACAACTCCTACTTCACCACCTCCGAGGACATAATTACATGGGTATGGGCACTCCCATTGGCAACTGTCAAGCTTGGGGGAGGTGCCCCGGTATCGTATCACCATCACACTCCTATCTTTACTATTTTATTTAGTTCGATCCTTTTAGTAATATCTTGATCTAGTAGAATAAAGTTTTGGTATGAAGTAGTTTTGAGTTTTGCTTTGTGATCTCTTTATGTAATCGAGTCCGTGAGCTATCTATAATAAAGATTAGTGTTGAGTCAAGGGCTTTTCTATCTTGCTATGATATTGGGAAAGTAGAAAGAATAAAAAGAATAAAAGAGTTCATATTAATCTTATGGATAGTAATGACTTCACATATAAAGAGTATGAGGTATAAAAGTTGTTGAGAGTTGACAAACGTAGTTTTGGTCATCGTTGCAATTAATAGGAAGTAATAAAGGAAGAGAGGTTTTCACATATAAATATACTATCTTGGACATCTTTTATGATTGTGAGCACTCATTAAGTATGACATGCTAAAGAGTTGATGTTGGACAAGGAAGACAACGTAATGGGTTATGTTTCCTCACATATCAGTTAAAATATATTGTCACGGATCTTTCAAACATGTTGAGCTTGCCTTTCCCCCTCATGCTAGCCAAAATTTCCTTGCACCAAGTAGAGATACTACTTGTGATTCCAAATATCCTTAAACCCAGTTTTGCCATGAGAGTCCACCATACCTACCTATGGATTGAGTAAGATCCTTCAAGTAAGTTGTCAGGTTGCAAGCAATAAAAATTGCTCTCTAAATATGTATGACTTCTTAGTGCGGAGAAAATAAGCTTTATACGATCGTGTGATATGGAAGTAATAAAAGCGACAGACTGCATAATAAAGGTTCATATCACAAGTGGAAATATAAAGTGACGTTCTTTTGCATTAAGATTTTGTGCATCAACCCTAAAAGCACATGACAACCTCTGCTTCCCTCTGCGAAGGGCCTATCTTTTACTTTATGTCTTTACATTATGCAAGAGTCAAGGTGATCCTCACCTTTCCCTTTTTCATTTTATCCTTTGGCAAGCACCTCGTGTTGGTAAGATCATGATATATATATCCAACTGGATGTAAGTTAGCATGAACTATTATTGTTTACATCACCGAAAGGTGAATACGTTGGGAGGCAACACTATAAGCCCCTATCTTTCTCTGTGTCTGATTGAAACTCCATAACCATAAGTATTGCGTGAGTGTTAGCAATCGTAGAAGACTATATGATACTTGAGTATGTGGACTTGCTGAAAAGCTCTATTCTTGACTCTTACTGATGTTATGATAAATTGCAATTGCTTCAATGACTGAGATTATAGTTTGTTAGTTCTCAATGAAGTTTCTGAACCATACTTGACATTTTGAATAGACTGTTACTTGAGCATGAGAAATCATATTAAAAAGTCCTTATATGTTGCTGTTATAAGAATGATCATGATGCCCTCATGTCCGTATTTTATTTTTTTATCGACACCTCTATCTCTAAACATGTGGACATATTTTTCGATTTCGGCTTCCGCTTGAAGACAAGCGAGGTCTAAGCTTGGGGGAGTTGATACGTCCATTTTGCATCATGCTTTTATATCAATATTTATTGCATTATGGGCTGTTATTACACATTATGTCTCAATAAAGAGGGAGAATGTCGGCAGCTGGGATTCTAGCTGGAAAAGGGGCAAATATTGGAAACCTATTCTGCACAGCTCCAAAAATCCTGAAACTCCACGGAAGTCACTTTTGGAATTAATAAGAATTATCGAGCGAAGAAAATACCAGAGGGGGCCCACACCCTGGCCAGGAAGGCGGGGGGCGCCCCCCCCCCTACTGGGCGCGCCCCCTATCTCCTGGGCCCCTTGTTAGCCCTCTGGTGCCCATCTTCTCCTATATGAAGGCTTTTACCCTGGAAAAAATCATAAGCAAGCTTACGGGACGAAACTCCGCCGCCACGAGGCGAAACCTTGGCAGAACCAATCTAGGGCTCCGGCGGAGCTGTTCTGCCGGGGAAACTTCCCTTCGAGAGGGGGAAATCATCACCATCGTCATCACCAACGAACATCTCATCGGGAGGGGGTCAAGCTCCATCAACATCTTCATCAGCACCATCTCCTCTCAAAACCCTAGTTCATCTCTTGTATCCAATCTTGTATCAAAACCACAAATTGGTACCTGTTGGTTGCTAGTAGTGTTGATTACACCTTGTAGTTGATGCTAATTGGTTTACTTGGTGGAAGATCATATGTTCAGATCCTTAATGCATATTAATACTCCTCTGATCATGAACATGAATATGCTTTGTGAGTAGTTACGTTTGTTCCTGAGGACATGGGTGAAGTCTTGCTATTAGTAGTCATGTGAATTTGGTATTCGTTCGATATTTTGATGAGATGTATGTTGTCTCTCCTCTGGTGGTGTTATGTGAACGTCGACTACAGGACACTTCACCATTATTTGGGCCTAGAGGAAGGCATTGGGAAGTAATAAGTAGATGATGGGTTGCTAGAGTGACAGAAGCTTAAACCCTAGTATATGCGTTGCTTCGTAAGGGGCTCATTTGGATCCACTAGTTTCATGCTATGGTTAGGTAACCTTAATACTTCTTTTGTAGTTGCGGATGCTTGCAATAGGGGTTAATCATAAGTGGGATGCTGTCCAAGAAAGGGCAGTACCCAAGCACTGGTCCACCCACATATCAAATTATCAAAGTACCGAACGCGAATCATATGAGCGTGATGAAAACTAGCTTGACGATAATTCCCATGTGTCCTCCGGAGCGCTTTTCTCATTGTAAGAAATTGTCCAGGCTTGTCCTTTGCTACAAAAAGGATTGGGCGACATTGCTGCACCTTATTTACTTTTATTGCTTGTTACCCATTACCAATTATCTTATCACAAAACTATTTGTACCTACAATTTCAGTGCTTGCGGAGAATATCTTACTGAAAACCGCTTGTCATTTCCTTCTGCTCCTCGTTGGGTTCGACACTCTTACTTATCGAAAGGACTACGATAGATCCCCTATACTTGTGGGTCATCAGTGGCCCAATCCTTTTTATAGAAAAGGATAAGCATGGACGAACTCTTATATAAAGCAAAGAGCTCCGGAGGACACATGGGGATTATCGTCAAGTTAGCTTTTATCATGCTAATATGATCCGCGTTCGTTACTTTGATAATTTGGTATGTGGGTGGACCGGTGCTTGGGTGATGTCCTTACTTGGACAAGCCTCCCACTTATGATTAACCCCTCTCGCAAGCATCCGCAACTATGAAAGAAGAATTAAGATAAATCTAACCATAGGATTAAACATGTGGATCCAAATCAGCCCCTTCCGTAGCAACACATAAACTAGGGTTTAAGCTTCTGTCACTCTAGCAAACCATCATCTACTTATTACTTCCCAATGCCTTCCCCTGGGCCCAAATCATGGTGAATTGTCATGTAGTCGACGTTCACATAACACCGCTAGAGGAAAGACAACATACATCTCATCAAAATATCGAACGAATACGAAATTCACATGATTACTTATAACAAGAGACTTCTCCCATGTCCTCAGGAACAAACGTAACTACTCACAAAGCATATTCATGTTCAAGATCACATGGGTAATAAATATCATGAAGGATTTGAACATATGATCTTCCACCAAATAAACCAACTAGCACCAACTACAAGGAGTAGTCAACACTACTAGCAACCCACAGGTACCAATCTGAGGTTTTGAGGCAAAGACTGAATGTAAGAGATGAACTAGGGTTTGAGAGGAGATGGTGCTGGTGAAGATGTTGATGAAGATTAACCCTCCCTCAATGAGAGGATCGTTGGTGATGACGATGGCTTCAATTTCCCCCTCCCGGAGGGAAGCTTCCCCGACAGAATAGCTCCGCCAGAGCCCTAGATTGATTCTGCCCAGGTTCCGCCTCGAGACTGCCGCGCTTCATCCCGAAAACTTCCTTAAGATTTTTCTAGGCCAAAACCTTTCATATAACATAAGATGGACACAAGGGACTGGCCAGGGGCCTACAAGCTCGAGAGGAGCGCCCTGGAGGGTAGGGTGCGCCCCTAGGCTTGTGGCCATGTTGTGGGTCCCCTTCTGTTGTTTCTTCGCCCTATATTTTTTTTATATATTACCAAACAATTCTCCATAAAGTTTCAAGACATTTGGAGTTGTGTAGAATAGGTATATCAGATTTGATCCTTTCCAGTGCAGAATTCTAGCTGTCGGCATTCTCCCTCTTTATGTAAATCTTGTAAAATAAGATAGAAAAGGCATAAGTATTGTACCATAAAGTGAAATGGCAGTCCATGATGCAATAAATATCAACATAAAAACACGATGCAAAATGGACGTATCACTCCACCAATATCTGCAAATCTTGGAACTGAGGTCCTCACTAAGAGATTTAGTTAGGTCGAAACACGACATTGTGTACACAGGTATGGTCCGGGCTGCTGCCTTAATAAATACTCCCTCCGTCCCGTAATATAAGAGCGTTTTTGGCACTAGTGTAGTGTAAAAAACGCTCTTCTATTATGGGATGGAGGGAGTACTTCCTTTCCAGACTTTCGATAACAATTTTTCCTTCCACCCTTAAATTTTATTCCAAATCTTCTCTTTGATACACTGAAAAGTTTTTGTTTTTGCCTTCCCAATATGAGTTGGCATTCCCAAATATCTTCCTTTCATACCTTCGGATGGTATATGCAGTACTAATTCCATCACCTCCCTCTTTTGCCTTCTATTTGTACTTTTGCTGAAAAGGATAGAAGATTTGTCCTTGTTAATCACTTGCCCTGAGTAGGCTTCATATTTATCTAGTATCGAACCCACAACTTTGGCATTGCTTTCATTAGCTTCAAAAAACAACATTGAATCGTCTGCAAATAGGAGGGGAGTCACACTTGGGGCTTCCCTATAAAGTTTGATACCACTCAAGATGCCGTTCCTTTCTGCTTCATACAACACAGCTGAGAAACCTTCAACACATAAAAGGAACAAGTAGCGTGATAGAGGGTCTCCCTGTCGCAATCCTCTCTCGGGATATAATTATCTCTATAAATTCTTGGTTCACCTTGACTTGGTATTTCACTGTTGACACACACTTCATCACCAGATTAACCCACTCCCTTGCAAATCCCAATTTAAGCATAATTTCTTTCAAGAATTTCCATTCAACACGGTCATAAGCTTTGCTCATGTCCAGTTTCAGCGCCTCAAATCCTTGCTTGCCTTTTTTCCTTCTCCACAGAAGGTGTGTTAGTTCATATTCCAAGAGGATATTATCTGGGATTATACGACCTGGAACAAAGGCACTTTGGTTGGGGGATATAATATCCGGTAGAATCTTTTTCTGTCTGTTTGAGATTAATTTGGATATAATCTTGTAGGCGACATTGCAGAGGGTGATGGGCCTTAAGTCCTTCAGACTTTGTGGGTTCACAGACTTTGGAATTGAAACCACCATGGTGTCATTCCACCCCTCGGGCATTTGACCACCTCTGAGGGTGTTTAGGACTTCTGTTATTAGCTGGTCGCCCACTATTTGCTAGAATCTTTTGAAGAAAATTGCTCGCATTCCATCAGGCCCTGGTGCTTTAAGGTCTCCAATGCTCCATAATGTTTCTTTTACTTCCCCTTCAGTGTTCTCTGCACAAAGGCTCTTATTCATATGCTCAGATACTCTTGGCTTCACTTCTTAAAGAACTTCTTCACTGCTTGGCCCAGCCGTGGAAGAGAAGAGATTGAAGAAATAACTGCTACATGTTCTTTTAAGCGTTTTTCACCCTCAATCCACTTGCCATCTTCCCTTCTAAGCCCCTTTATAGTATTATTGTTCTTCCTTTCAGATGCAAAAGCATGGAAAAAAGAAGTGTTTTTATCCCCTGCTTGTAACCATTTAACATGAGCCGTCTGTTTCCAAAATGTGTCTTGTTGATGTTCAAGCCTATCTAGCTTCTCCCGTCAGAAGTGTTCTCAGGACACTATATTCTGGTTAATTGGTGCCCTTCTAACTTTCTCAAGTTCTTCTTTAATCACTTTAACTCTTTTCTCCAAATCACCTATACATTAGAGTCCCAATCCCGAAGGTCTCTCCCAACTTTCCTTAGTCTCTTTGAAATTTCATATTCCCCTTGAAGGGAATCAGTTGGCAAAGCATTATTAATAATCTCCTCACATCCTTCCTCTTGTAACCACTTCGCTTCAAATCTGAACCCCTTGCTACCCCTTTGTCTTCTCGCCTCTCTATCTCTTCCCTCCACTAGGATGGTTAAAGGTTAATGATCTAAATGTCTTAGATCCCCAATTATCACCTTATAATCTAGAAAACTAGCACACCAGCTTCAGGACCCCACCGCTCTATCCAGTCTCTCTTTGACATATTTGCTGGCTTCATGGCTATTGTCGGTGTCAAAACCGGCGGATCTCGGGTAGGGGGTCCCGAACTGTGCGTCTAGGCAGATGGTAACAGGAGACAAGGGACACGATGTTTTTACCCAGGTTCGGGCCCTCTGGATGGAGGTAAAACCCTACTCCTGCTTGATTGATATTGATGATATGGGTAGTACAAGAGTAGATCTACCACGAGATCAAGGAGGCTAAACCCTAGAAGCTAGCCTATGGTATGATTGTTGTCTGTCCTATGGACTAAAAACTCTCCGGTTTATATAGACACCGGAGAGGGCTATGGTTACACAGATTCGGTTATAATGGTAGGAGATCCACATATCCGTATCGCCAAGCTTGCCTTCCACGTCAAGGAAAGTCCCATCCGGACACGGGACGAAGTCTTCAATCTTGTATCTTCATAGTCTTGGAGTCCGGCCAGTGATGATAGTTCGGCTATCCGGACACCCCCTAGTCCAGGACTCCCTCAGTAGCCCCAAAACCAGGCTTCAATGACGACGAGTCCGGCGTGCATATTGTCTTCGGCATTGCAAGGCGGGTTCCTCCTCTGAATAATTCATAGAAGATTTTGAACACCGGGATAGTGTCCGGCTCCGCAAAATAAATTCCACATACCACTATAGAGAGAATAATATTTACACAGGTTCAATCTGCTGACGTATTTCGTGGCATGATGTCATGCCACGGCCGAGCCTTTATTCGAATCGTTTTTATTGTTCCACCTCAGCGTGTTTAGCGAAGCGGTTTCCTTGGCACGCCTTGTCAAAGCGGAGATCGTGTCCCCTTATTCCGGGATTCTCATCAATACGGACGTGGGTGACCCAACCGCGCCATTAATTGCGGCGCTTGGGAGATAAGCGAGTTTTACTAGGCCGGTGGGGATGCATAGTTTCGTCCGCTCATATATAGGGGATAAGGATCCACCTTTTCACCTATGCCTTCTTCCTCCTTTGCTTATCCATCTTCACGCACTCGAGCTCCCGCGCCCAAGTCCGCACATCTCACCTCAACCTTCTCCAACCATGTCCGGAGCGGGAGGCAAGTGGATGGCCTCCTCCGTCACGGAGGGGCACATCAAGAAGCTGCGCAAGGCTGGATATTTGTCCAGCGATATCGCGCACCGACTCCCCGACGAGGGGCAGCTCGTCCCCACCCCCGGGCCCCATGAGAGTGTGGTATTCCTTCCCCATTTCCTCCGTGGACTGGGCTTCCCACTTCACCCCTTTGTCCGGGGGATCATGTTCTATTACGGCCTGGATTTCCACGATCTGGCCCCGAATTTTATCCTCAACATCTCGGCGTTCATCGTCGTGTGCGAGGCCTTCCTCTGCATCCAGCCCCACTTCGGCTTATGGCTAAAGACCTTCAATGTCAAGCCAAAGGTAGTGGGCGGCAGCCAAGCGGAGTGCGGAGGTGCCATGGTGGGCAAGATGCCCAACATCACCTGGCTCGAGGGCGCCTTCGTGGAAACCATCAAAGGGTGGCAATCGGGGTGGTTCTACATCACCGAGCCGCGTGACCCTGAATGGGCAGCGGCCCTCGAATTCAGATCTGGCATCCCCACACGGCTCACCTCCTGGAAAGAGAAGGGCCTGTTGTGGAGCGATTCAGAGGAGCTGACCGGACTCCAATCCTGTCTCCAAACCCTGGTGAACAAGAAGCTCAAGCTTGTCAATGCGATCCAGGTCATGCTCATCCGCTAGATTCTCCCGTGCCAACAGCGGGATTTCAACCTGTGGGAGTTCGATCCGGCACAGCACTAGACCTTGAGTAGGCTCTTCGAAACTACGTACGAAGAGGCCTGGAGGGTGCTGTTCAAGGGCACCGAGGCGCCCGCATCCGCTATCGAAGATCGCGGCTTCAGCTCGCAGCGTCTGGCTGGCGAGGTAAGCTATATTATCCTTTACGGGACACTTGCTTTCCATAGTTTGGCTCTATGTGGGATCTAAACTCCCAATACCTTTGACAGGCCTGGCAGAAGACGTCCGGACAGGTTAGCTGTCCGGCACCCCTTCCAGAAGACCCAGCGGATGCCCGTTTGACAGGGCTGCTGGTCCCGGCGCCTTACGTGGTGCCGGAGAAGAAGGCCAAGAAGAAGGCCACAGGAACTCGGAGGAGTTCCTGGCGCCAGGTGTTATTGGACTCATCGTTCGATGACTCCGAGGCGGACTCCTCCCGCGAGGACGAGGAGGAGAAGAAAGAGGCCTCTTCCCCAGCGGGGGGAGAGAAGAAAAGGAAGGCTTCCCCAGCGGGGGAGGACGAAGGGTCCAAGAAGGGAAGGACCCTCCCTCCGGACTGTTCCACCAACGCCGACAACGGCGGGGAGGAGTGGCCTTCGAGGGCCAAGCCCCTGGCGAGATCGTAAGTGTCCGGATCCCAGAATAACTTATGTTTTTCCTTTTGCCGCATAGTGTCCACTAATGCCGAACACGACCATACAGCCCGCCCATGGACGATCTCCCCGCTTCCTCGAGCGGGTCCCTGGGTTCGTCGGATGTGAATAGCGCTTCACTTCCGACTGCCTCCTCCCCTCGTGATGCTGAAGACGCCGAGGTGGGGTCCCAGAAGGGGACCGGCCAGGAGGAGGAGACCCTGGAGGTGCCGCAGGGCAACCTTCCGGACCTTGGGCCGGACTCCGTGCCGGAATCTTTGGTGGTTCCGGAGTCCGGCGGGCGGCCCCTTCGTAAGAAGGGCGAGACGACGACGCCGGTGACCTCCGTCCAACCGGAGGCGCCGGATAACTTGCTGGAAGTGCTCAACGGCGCTTCCATCGACGAGGAACACCGCACCATCATGAGTGCGGTGATTCAAAAAGTTCAGTCCGCCAAGAGCGGGCTGACCGAAGCCTGCAGCAGCCTTCTAACAGGCTTTGAGGTAAGGATTTTTTTAAAGATATGTAAAGTAGTACCGCATAGACAGTAGCCCCTGATGCTTAGTTCGGTGTTCGGAAAGAAAAGCTGAGCTGAGGATCTAAAAAGATATACGCAGGAGTCTAGCACAAATATGTTAATATGGGAATGCAGGCTGCGCTGCTGACCTCTGTCGCACTTACTGCGGAGGTTAATGCCTTAAAGAAGAGCCTCGAGCGGTCCGAGAGCGAGCTCGGCCATGCCAAGAAGCAGCTCGAGGACAAGGAAGGTAAGTAACACCTTATTAAAATTGTACCTTATAAAAAAGGATTTGGTTGCAAAAAATGACAGGAATAACGTGGGTATTGCAGGGGCCACAAACGAGGTGGCGACCTTGAAGGAGGCGGTGTCCGCGGCCGAGCACAATGCGGCCGCGGAACGCACAGAGCGAGAGAAGCAGGAGGCGCGGGTGGCGGAGGTTCAGCAAGAGCTCCGGGCTCTTGTAGAAAAACACGAGGATTTGGAGCGTGACTCGAAGACTTGAGAGTTCGAGCTTGCATCCGCTCTTGAGAGTGCCAAAGCCGCTAAGGCTGAAGCCCAAAAGGCCCTCCCGGAAATCGAGGCAGTGAAGAAGATAGTGGCGGGTAAGGCATTCTTCATGCAAAGCAAGCATGTAAAAGTGAATTATCTGTTACTTACCCGAATTCGGAGCTCTCCAGGAGCGTTCGTAGATCTGCCCCGTAGCGTGTCCGATGCTGCCGCATTCTACAGAGCCGAGGAGGGGAGCTCGACGGAGAAGGTGTTCTAGTCTCAGTATGCTGAGGCCGGACATCCGGTGCCCCTGAGCGACCAGCTGAAGCAGCTGGTCGAGCTCCACAAGGTGGCCGAACAGGCCATGAAGGGCCTCATAGTTCGGCTATGGCCCAAGGAAGCCATGCCTGGGAGCTACTTCGGTCTGGTGCGGCGGCTGGTGGACGCCTGTCCATGGGTTGACGTCATCAAGCACTCCGCCTGTATTGAAGGTGCTCGTCGGGCCCTTGCCCGCGCTAAGGTGCACTGGGGCAAGATGGACGCCAAGAAGCTTGTGACGGACGCGCCACCGCCGGGCAAGGAGTATCGCACGCCCGAGATGTATTACAAGGGTGTCCTGAAGGGTGCCCGCATTATTGCGGGTGAGTGCTCCAAAGATGTAATCTTTGATTAGACTCGCATTTTGTTACCCTGTGCACTGAAAACTTTGTTCATATGCGCTAAGCAACTTTTGTTAATTTAAATATTACCTTCTGTGCGGCCGTTTATCAAATCTGAGAGATGGCAAGTCATTGGCTTTGGCCCCCACGCCACGAGTGTTGGGGTGTTCGGGATAAACTTGAGCGCTCTTGTTCCCATTTTTGGGTCCTTCTAGGGAGGCGCTCAACACAACGAACGAGGCAACCAGACTTATAATGCTTGAACACTCTCACTTAGCCATAGAATTCTATAATTTTAAATTTCGGCGAAGCCCCTAGTGTTCGGAAGGCCGAATTTGGGGCGCTATCCACGCCTGGGCTGTACAAAGCCGGTTCCTCGCTCTAGGCGGCATAAGTCTTTAGGGACTCGAAAAAAACTCTCGAACAGCGACCGGCTCTCGCCCCATCACGACGGTCAGTTTTAGCTTTCTCCACTGAGGTGCTCACCCAGCTCAACTAGGGCACAATCGCAGTGGTTCTCCCAGTGCTACCTTAGCCGATATAACGGAACGTAAGGTACCAAAACATGGGAGCCGGGCAAACCCAACTATTGACCCAAGACATGATTCGGAGCCGATGCATATAATGCTATAAGTTTGGGGTGCCGCACTTGTGAAAGTGTTCGGACTTATCACACCATAATTTGGGGAACTTAAGCCCCTGGTGTATTTAGCCGTACCAAAGCGTACGGATGCAATATGTCATAAGTGAACATATGTATAAAAAAGGAATGCCAGGATAAAAAGATGCATTGTTTATTCAAAAAATACTGCAATGAGTGCAGGATGATACAAATAGTGCGATAAGCAAGGGGTGGGACTGTTTAACATGTCCCCCTCCAGGGGTAGGCTGCGGAATGGTATGTAAAACAGGCATAATGCTCATAATGGAGACCACCTGGATACTCGTCGTAGCTTTTCTGATTCCCTGGCTATTGCATCGTTAGTTCGGCAGATCCACTGCCGGACAGGGCTTCTGAAAACGGAGTCCTGAGAATAAGAGAGGAAGAAAAAAAAAGAATGACCAATTCGGGGGCCCCTGGTGTGGTTGATCCGCACTCTGGGCCCGCCGTGGTCATGCCCCTCCCCCTATGCCATGGTATCTCCAGGGTGTAATGATGTACGCGTGGCGTTGATCTCGCGATGTCGCGAGGGCTGGGTTTGGGGACGCATTGCTACGCGTGCTCGGAATTTGCCAGGTGGTCTTGTTGTAGGTTACTCCGGGTGCGCTTGACGGTGTCCGGTCGCGTAACGGCCGGACTCGAGAATTGCCTTAAGAGGCTGCTCTGTACTTCCGTCGCGAGAGCTGTTGTATGCTCCTCCGTACAGAGAGATCGTTCAGTGTTTCCGTTGACCGTGATAACTCCTCGAGGGCCTGGCATCTTGAGCTTGAGGTATGCGTAGTGCGGCACCGCATTGAACTTTGCAAATGCGGTTCGTCCGAGCAGTGCATGATAGCCGCTGCGGAACGGGACTAGGTCGAAGATTAACTCCTCGCTTCGGAAGTTATCCGGGGATCCGAAGACCACTTCAAGTGTGACTGAGCCGTTACAATTGGCCTCTACACCTGGTATGACGCCTTTGAAGGTCATTTTTGTGGGTTTAATTCTTGAGGGGTCTCTGCCCATCTTGCGCACTGTATCCTGATAAAGTAGGTTCAGGCTACTGCCGCCGTCCATCAGGACTCTAGTGAGGTGAAATCCATCAACGATTGGGTCTAAAACCAATGCGGCGAATCCGCCGTGGCGGATACTGGTGGGGTGATCCCTTCGATCAAAAGTGATTGGGAAAGAGGACCACGGATTGAACTTTGGGGTGACTGGCTCCATCGCGTATACGTCCCTGAGCGCACGCTTCCGCTCCCTTTTGGGTATGTGGGTTGCGTATATCATGTTCACCATCCGCACCTGTGGGAGGAATTCCTTCTATCCTCTATTGTTCGGCGGCCGTGTCTCCTCCTTGTCGTCGCTATGCATCCCCTTGTCATTGCCTTCGGCGATTAACTTGCCTGCCTGTTTGAACACCCAACAATCTCTGTTGGTGTGATTAGCTGGCTTTTCGGGGGTGTCGTGTATCTGGCACGAGCGATCGAGTATCCGGTCCAAATTGTACGGTCCTGGAGTAGTTCTTTTGAATGGCTTTTTCCGCTGACCGGGTTTAGGGCCTCTGAATCCGGCATTGACTGCCGTATCTTCAGTATTATCGCCGTTAATGCGGCGTTTGTGCTTATTGCGACGCGACCTGCCACTGCTGTCTTTGGTATCCGAACTACCAGAGTTTTTGGTTAGGTTGTTACTGCGGGCTAGCCAGCTGTCTTCCAGCACAAAAGCGGGTCATGAGTGATGTGAGGGCTGCCATTGATTTCGGCTTTTCCCGTCCTAGGTGCCGGGCCAGCCATTCGTCACGGATGTTGTGTTTGAAGGCTGCAAGGGCCTCTGCATCCGGACAGTCGACGATTTGATTTTCCTTGGTTAAGAACCGAGTCCAGAATTGTCTGGCTGATTCGTCTGGCTGTTGAATTATGTGGCTTAGGTCATCGGTGTCTGGTGGTGCACATATGTGCCCTGGAAGTTATCAAGGAATGCGGCTTCCAGGTCCTCCCAACACCCAACTGATTCTGCTGGCAAGCTGTTGAGCCAATGCCGAGCTGGTCCTTTAAGCTTGAGTGGGAGGGATTTGATGGCGTGAAGATCATCACCGCAGGCCATGTGGATATGAAGGAGATAGTCTTCGATCCAGACCGCGGGGTCTGTTGTGCCATTGTAGGATTCAATGTTCACGGGTTTGAACCCTTCGGGGATTTGATGATCCATTACTTCATTTGTGAAGCATAATGGGTGTGCGGCGCCTCTGTATTGGGATATATCATGACGTAGCTCAAGCGATCTTTGCCTACTGTGTGCGGCCCGGCCGGAATTGCTGTATCTGGCGCGACAATTGTCGTCGCGTATTGTGGGGAGCCCACGCGATCTGTAGATCGATCTTGATTGTCTTGCCTTATCCTCCAATATTTCTCGCAAGTCTGGCGCATTCTCCCGTGGCTTTGTACTTTTCGACCGATGCCGGGGTGCGGCTTTAGTGGAGGGCCTAGAGGCCTCTCTGTCGCGGCCACGAGGTGGCCGGTCGGCCGTATTGTGCGCTGGTGATGTAGGTTTATATGCTTCCTCCTCTAATCGGGGCAGCAGCTTGCGTTTGGGGAAGCTTTTGGAGGGGCGTTCGAGTTCGTACTCTTCGGCTGCGAGGACTTCAGTCCATCTGTTGGCTAGCAAATCTTGATCAGCTCTAAGCTGTTGCTGCTTTTTCTTGAGGCTGCTTGCCGTGGCCATAAGCCTGTGTTTGAAACGCGCTTGCTCGACGGGATCCTCAGGTACGACAAATTCGTCGTCGTCGAGGCTTGCCTCGTTTCTGGAGGGAGGCATGTAATTATCGTCCTCTACCTCTTCGTCTGCCGCTCTCTCGTGAGGGCTGGCTTCTCCGTCCTCCTGTGCTGAATCTTGCTAGAGGGGGTTGTCTTCGGCACTATCCGGGGTGTTATTATCTCCGGTGCCGGAATCTCCAATCTTGCTGTGGCGGGATTTGGAGCGGCGCCGCTGACGCCGGCGCTTAGGCTGCTTTTTGGAGGGGTCATCCTCCGCTGTTCCATCGCCATTCCCATCCTTCGGGGTGTCCACCATGTATATGTCGTATGACGAGGTGGCTTTCCAGTGCCCAGTAGGCGCTGGTTCTTGGTCGTCTCTGGCATCGTCGTCCATACCGTTGATGTCTTCGGAGTCGAAGTCTAGCATGTCGGTTAAGTCATCGACAGTGGCTACAAAGTGGGTGGTGGGTGGGCTTTGAATTTCTTCATCGTCCGCATCCCAACCGTCCTGGCCATAATCCGGCCAAGGCTCTCCTGACAAAGAGAGACACTTTAGCGAATTTAGGATGTCGCCAAAAGGCGAGTGCTGAAAGATGTCCGTAGCGGTGAACTCCATGATCGGCGCCCAATCGGATTCGATTGGCAGGGGCGCGGAAGGTTCGGGGTCCGGATAGGAGTCCGACACCTTGGAGTCACGAGCTTCATGAGGGACAGGGTCGGTATTCGGCTCCATCGCCGTAGAGGTAGCAGCCCCAGAGGTGGTGTCCAACCACCCATCGTCGATTGGCGCCGTCTGCTCTGAACCAAGGGTCGAAGCGGACTCTTGTGCCGCCTCCAGGGCACTGTCCGGCAGTAGAGCTAAATCATGCCCATCGAGACAGTGCGGCACGCCTGGCTGTGGCTCAAATCCGTCGAAGATCAAGTCTCCGCGGATGTCGGCCGTATAGTTCAAACTTCCAAATCTGACCTAATGGCCAGGGGCGTAGCTTTCGATCTGCTCCAGATGGCCAAGTGAATTGGCCCGCAGTGCGAAGCCGCCGAATACGAAGATCTGTCCGGGGAGAAAAATCTCACCCTGGACCGCATTGTTGTTGATGATCGAAGGAGCCATTGGGCCTATAGGTGACGACACAGAGGAACTCTCAATGAAAGCACCAATGTCGGTGTCAAAACCGGCGGATCTCGGGTAGGGGGTCCCGAACTATGCGTCTAGGCGGATGGTAACAGGAGACAAGGGACACGATGTTTTTACCCAGGTTCGGGCCCTCTCGATGGAGGTAAAATCCTACTCCTGCTTGATTGATATTGATGATATGGGTAGTACAAGAGTAGATCTACCACGAGATCAAGGAGGCTAAACCCTAGAAGCTAGCCTATGGTATGATTGTTGTCTGTCCTATGGACTAAAACCTCTCCGGTTTATATAGACACCGGAGAGGGCTAGGGTTACACAGAGTCGGTTATAATGGTAGGAGATCCACATATCAGTATCGCCAAGCTTGCCTTCCACGCCAAGGAAAGTCCCATCCGGACATGGGACAAAGTCTTCAATCTTGTATCTTCATAGTCTTGGAGTCCAGCCAGTGATGATAGTTTGGCTATCCGGACACCCCCTAGTCCAGGACTCCCTCAGCTATGATTTCTCCATGTGTACTTGTCCCCTAAATAGCCCAAGTCACGCATCCCACAGTCAGCTAGAGCCATTCAGAACTTCTCCATTTGTTGCGGTGTTCGACCTGCACCCCCTTCTTCTCATGACCATAAAGAATCTTATTAGAGTCTCCCGCGCACAACCATGGACGGTTAAGCTGATGGTTGAGAATTCTTAGAAGCTTCCTTGTCTTCTCCCTTTTTTCTGTCGCAGGTTCTCCATATATGCATGTGAACCTCCATCTGTAACCATCCAGTTCCACTATTTCCACATTGATATGGTATCTTGAGTAGTTATGTAGCTCAACATTTACATGTTTCTTCCATAACAGCGCTAGCCCTCCACTCTTACCTTTGCTATATCTCACAACCATGTTTGACGTACCAAGCAAGTACTTAAACCAGCTCATTCTTCTCTCATCCAACTTGGTCCTGGATAAGAAAAGAATATCAGGGTCCTCCCGCCTCTCGAGGTCCAGAAGCCCACGAACTGTTGGGCCATTCCGCAAACCCCACCAGTTCCAAGTTGTAGTTCTCATTTTGTTTCGCAAGGCTGTCCTTGCAACCCTACATTCACTATTTATGATGTTGTGAATTCTTCTTTTCCTCCTTCCCCATCAACCTCACCATCAACCTCCATTCTAGCCTTCTTCATTATCTCTACCTCAAAGTTCACTTCCATCAAATTAGCATTTCTTTTTTTCATCATGGATTTGCCAAACTGATTGTGTTGGTTACTCTCTCTAGTTCTTATTTGGTGTTTGATTGTAACATGCCTCTCACCTTTACCAGCTTTGGACCTCTTGTTTACTTTCTTGTCTTGTTCCTCTTCCCACAACTTGGTCATCACCTTCTCTTCCTGAACAATCTTTAACCCCACTGAACTAGACTTGGTCTCTTCCCTCTCCCTTGACCCTAACACATAGCTTACTGGGTCTGCAACTCCCTGATACATCTCCAACGTATCTATAATTTTTTATTGTTCCATGCTATTATATTACCTCTTTTGGATGTTTATGGGCTTTATTTTACACATTTATATCATTTTTGGGACTAACCTACTAACCAGAGGCCCAGCCCATATTGCTGTTTTTTGCCTATTTCAGTATTTCGAAGAAAAGGAATATCAAACGGAGTCCAAACGGAATGAAACCTTCGGGAGCATTATTTTTGGAACAAATCTGATCCGGAGAGCCTCGAGTGCAAGTCAAGAAAGCTCTGAGGGCCCCACGAGATAGGAGAGCGCCCCCCCTGTAGGGCACGCCCCCTGTCTCGTGGGCCCCTCGGGCGGCCACCGACATACTTCTTCCTCCTATATATACCTAAGGACCCCGAAAACATCCAGGAGCACCACGAAACACAATTTCCACCGCCATAACCTTCTGTATCCGCGAGATCCCATCTTGGAGCCTTTGCCGGCACTCTGCTGGAGCGGGAAGCAACCACGGAGGGCCTCTACATCAACATCCTTGCCCCTCCGATGAGTTGTGAGTAGTTTACCACAGACCTACGGGTCCATAGTTATTAGCTAGATGGCTTCTTCTACCTTTTTGGATCTCAATACAATGTTCTCCCCTCTCTTGTGGAGAACTATTCGATGTAAACTCTTTTTACGGTGTGTTTGTCGAGATCCGATGAATTGTGGGTTTATGATCAAGTTTATCTATGAATAATATTTGAATCTTCTTTGAATTATTTTATGTATGATTGAGTTATCTTTGCAAGTCTCTTCGAATTATTAATTTGGTTTGGCCTACTAGATTGGTCTTTCTTACCATGGGAGAAGTGCTTAGCTTTGGGTTCAATCTTGCGGTGCTCTTACCCAGTGACAGAAAGGGTTGCAAGACACATATTGTATTGTTGCCATCGAGGAAAGATGGGGTTTATATCATATTGCATGTGTTTATCCCTCTACATCATGTCATCTTGCTTAATGCGTTGCTCTGTTCTTATGAACTTAATACTCTAGATGCATGCTGGATAGCGGTCGATGTGTGGAGTAATAGTAGTAGATGCAGGCAGGAGTCGGTCTACTTGTTATGGACGTGATGCCTATGTACATGATCATGCCTAGATAATCTCATAACTATGCGCTTTCTATCAATTGCTCGACAGTAATTTATTCACCCACCGTAATACTTATGCTATCTTGAGAGAAGCCTCTAGTGAAACCTATGGCCCCCGGGTCTATCTCTTCTCATATTTGCTTTCAATCTATGTTATTTGCATCTTTACTTTTTGCATCTATATTACAAAATACCAAAAATATATTTATATTATCATACTATCTTTATTAGATCTCACTTTTGCAAGTGGTCGTGAAGGGATTGACAACTCCTTTATTGCGTTGGTTGCGAGTTCTTAGTTTGTTTGTGTAGGTGCATGGGACTTTTGAGGAGCCTCCTACTGGATTGATACCTTGGTTCTCAAAACTTAGGGAAATACTTACGCTACACTTTGCTGCATCACCCTCTCCTCTTCGAGGAAAACCAACGCAAGCTCAAAACATAGCAAGAAGGATTTCTGGCGCCGTTGCCGGGGAGGTCTTCGCTCAAGTCAAGACATACCAAGTACCCATCACAAACCCATCTCCCTCGCATTTACATTATTTTCCATTTGCCTCTCGTTTTCCTCTCCCACACTTCACCCTTGCCGTTTTATTCGCCCTCTCTTTCCCAATCTCCTCCTCTCTTTTTCGCTTGCCGTTTTTCTGTTTGCTTGTGTGTTGGATTACTTGTTGCCATGGCACAAGATAATACCAAGTTGTGTGACTTCTCGAATACCAATAATAATGATTTCCTTAGTACTCCGATTGCTCCTCTTAATGATGTTGAGTCTTGTGAAATCAATACCGCTTTGCTAAATCTTGTTATGAAAGATCAATTCGCTGGCCTTCCTAGTGAAGATGCCGCTACTCATCTAAACAACTTTGTTGATTTGTGTGATATGCAAAAGAAGAAAGATATGGATAATGATATTGTTAAATTGAAGATATTTCCGTTTTCACTTAGAGATCGTGCTAAAGTTTGGTTCTCGTCTTTGCCTAAAAATAGTATTGATTCTTGGAACAAGTGCAAAGATGCTTTTATCTCTAAGTATTTTCCTCCCGCTAAGATCATCACTCTTAGAAACGATATTATGAATTTTAAACAACTTGATCATGAGCATGTTGCCCAATCTTGGGAAAGAATGAAATTGATGCTTCGCAATTTCCCTACTTATGGTTTAAATTTATGGATGATCATACAAAATTTTTATGCCGGTTTGAACTTTGCTTCTAGAAATCTCTTAGATTCAGTCGCGGGAGGCACGTTTATGGAAATTACGTTAGGAGATGCTACAAAATTGCTTGATAATATTATGGCTAATTACTCTCAATGGCACACCGAAAGATCTTCTAGTAAAAAAGTGCATGCTATAGAAGAAATCAATGTTTTGAGCGGAAAGATGGATGAACTTATTAAGATGTTTGCTACTAAAAATACTCCTCTTGATCCCAATGATATGCCTTTGTCTTCCTTGATTGAGAATAATAATGAATCTATGGATGTGAATTTTGTTGGTAGGAATAGTTTTGCAAACAATGCTTATAGAGGAAATTTTAATGCTAGACCGTTCCCTAGTAATCCCTCTAATAATTATGGAAATTCCTACAATAATTCTTATGGTAATTTTAATAAGTTGCCCTCTGATTTTGAGAATAGTGTGAAAGAGTTTATGATTTCTCGAAAGAATTTTAATGCTTTGCTTGAAGAAAACTTGCTCAAAGTTGATGATTTGGCTAGGAACGTTGATAGACTTTCGCTTGAGGTTAATTCTCTTAAACTTGGATCTTCTTCTCCTAAGCATGATATAAATGAGTCTATCAAAGTAATGAGAATTTCCATTGACGAGTGCAAGGAAAGAACCGCTAGATTGCGTGCTAAAAAAGAAAGCTTTATAAAAGCATGTTCTTCTAGTCTACATGAAAATAATGATGAGGATCTTAAAGTTATTGATGCGTCTCTGATTAGATCTATGTTTTGCAATATGAATTTTGATGATTATGGGAGTGATGATGAATCAACTTTGCCTAGAAGGCGTCCCAAAAATTCAGAGTCTGTAGATCTTGATGCAAAAATTGGTAAAAGTGAGATTGGAGAATCCTCTACTTATAATAATATAGAACGTACTATCTCGGATTTCAAGGAATTTGGTTATGATAATTGCTCTTTAAAGGGTTGTATTTCCTTGTTGCAATCAGTTGTTAATTCTCCTCATGCTTATAGTCAAAATAAAGCTTTTACCAAACATATTGTTAATGCCTTGATGCAATCTTATGATGAAAAACTTAATTTGGATGTTTCTATACCTAGAAAACTTAATGATGAGTGGGAACCTACTATAAAGATTAGAATTAAAGATTATGAGTGTTTTGCTTTGTGTGATTTGGGTGCTAGTGTTTCCACGATTCCGAAAACTTTATGTGATATTCTAGGTTTACATGATCTTGATGATTGCTCTTTAAATTTGCACCTTGTGGATTCCACCATTAAAAGGCTATGGGAAGGATCAATGATGTTTGTTGGTGTCAAAACCGGCGGATCTCGGGTAGGGGGTCCCGAACTGTGCGTCTAGGCGGATGGTAACAGGAGACAAGGGACACGATGTTTTACCCAGGTTCGGGCCCTCTCGATGGAGGTAAAACCCTACGTCCTGCTTGATTAATATTGATGATATGGGTAGTACAAGAGTGGATCTACCACGAGATCAAGGAGGCTAAACGTATGATTGTTGTAATGTATGTTGTGTCCTACGGACTAAAGCCCTCCGGTTTATATAGACACCGGAGAAGGCTAGGGTTACACAGAGTCGGTTACAATGGTAGGAGATCTACATATCTGTATTGCCAAGCTTGCCTTCCACGCCAAGGAAAGTCCCATCCGGACACGGGACGGAGTCTTCAATCTTGTATCTTCGTAGTCTTGGAGTCCGGCGGACGATGATAGTCCGGCTGTCCGGACACCCCCTAGTCCAGGACTCCCTCAGTAGCCCCTGAACCAGGCTTCAATGACGATAAGTCCGGCGCGCATAAAGTTCGGCATTGCAAGGCGGGTTCCTCCCTTGAATAATCCAGAGAAGATCATGAACACCAGGATAGTGTCCGGCTCTGCAAAATAAATTCCACATTTCCACTGTAGAGAGAATAAAATGTACACAAGTCCAATCTGCTGACGTATTATGCGACATGACATCACACCGCTACCAGGCTTTTACTCGAATCGTTTTTTATTATACCACCTCAGCACGTTTAGCGAAGCGGTTTCCTTGGCACGTCTTGTCGAAGCAGAGATCGTGTCCCCCTTATTCCGGGATTCTCATCAATACGGACGTGGGTAAACCAACCACGCCATTGATGGTGGCGCTTGGGAGACAAGCGAGTTTTACCAGGTCGGTGGGGGATGCATAGTCTTCGTCCGCCTACATATAAGGGATAAGGATTTACCTTCTCACCTACGCCTTCTTCCTCCTTTGCTTATCCATCTCCGCGCACTCAAGCTCCAACGCCCAAGCTTGCGCACCTCACCTCGACCCTCTCCGATCATGTCCGGAGCGGGAGGCAAATGGTTGGCCTCCACCGTTAAGGAGGAGCACATCACCAAGCTGCGCAGCACCGGATACCTTTCCGGCGATATCGCGCATCGGCTGCCCGATGAGGGGCAGCTCATCCCTACCCCTGGGCCCCATGAGAGGGTCGTCTTCCTTCCCCACTTCCTCCGCGGACTGGGCTTTCCACTGCACCCTTTCGTCCGGGGGCTCATGTTCTATTACTGCCTGGATTTCCATGACCTGGCGCCGAACTTCATCCTCAACATCTCGGCGTTTATCGTCGTGTGCGAGGCCTTCCTCTGCATCCGGCCCCACTTCGGCCTGTGGCTCAAGACCTTCAACGTCAAGCCGAAGGTTGTAAAGGGCATGCAAGCGGAATGCGGAGGCGCCATGTTGGGCAAGTTGCCCAACGTCCTTTGGATCGAAGGGGCCTTCATGGACTCCGTTAAGGGGTGGCAATCGGGGTGGTTCTACATCACCGAGCCGCGCGAACCCACCTGGGCGGCGGCCCCCGAGTTCAGATCTGGCATCCCCACGCAGCTCACCTCCTGGAAAGAGAAGGGCTTGTTGTGGGGCAATCCGAAGGAACTGACGGGGCTCCGAGCCTGTATCCAGAAGCTGGTGAGCAATAAGCTCAGGCTCGTCGACGTGATCCAAGTCATGCTCATCCGCCGGATTCTCCCATGCCAAGAACAGGCATTCAATCTGTGGGAGTTCAATCCGGAACAGCACCAGGCGCTAAGAGGGCTCTTCGACACGACGTATGAAGGCGCCTGGAGGGTGCTGTTTAAGGCCGCCGAAGCCCCCGCATCCGCGACGGAAGATCGCGGATTACGCTCGCAGCATCCAGCTGACGAGGTAAGTGATTCGACCCCTTTACGGGAAACTTGTGGTAAACAGATTGATTCTAAGAGGGTTTCAATCTCTCTTTTCCTTTGACAGGAGTGGATGGAGAAGGCCGAATAGCTCATCTGTCCGGCTCCCATGCCAGAAGACCCAGTGAACGCCCGTCTAGCAGGGCTGCTGGTTCCGGCACCGCACGTGGTGCCGGAGAAGAAGGCCAAGAAGGTGGCCACGGGGACTCGAAAGAGTTCCCGCAATCAAGCGTCCGAGGACGAGGCGGACTCCTCCCCCGAAGACGAGGAGGAGGAAGAAGACTCTCTCCCTGAGGAGGGAGAGAGGAAGAGGAAGGCTTCCCCAATAGGGGAGGCCGAAGGGTCCAAGAGGGGGAGAACTATTCCCCCGGACAGTTTCGCCAACACCATCGTTGGCGAGGAGGAGTGGCCTTCGAGGGTCAGGCCTCCGGCGAGATCGTAAGTATCCGGATCCCTGATATGCAATTTCTTTCGTGTCACCTAATGTCCTACTAATGCCGCATACTGTCCGCAGTCCGGCCGATGATGATCTCCCCGCTTCATCGAGCGGGTCGTTGGCCCCGTCGGATGTGGATTCACTTCCGAGTGCCTCTACCCCCCGCGCCGATGAGGACGCTGAGGTGGGATCCCAGAGAGGGACCCATCAGGAGGAGGCTCCGAAGGCGCCGCCAGGAAGCCTCCCGGACTTTGCGCCGGACTCTACGTCGGAACCTGCAACGGTTCCAGAGTCCGGCAGGCGGCCCCTTCGAAAGAAGGGCAAGACTGTGACGCCGGCGGCCTCCGTCCAACCGGAGGTGCCGGACAACTTGTTGGAGGCGCTTAAAGGCGCTTCCATCGAGGAAGAACACCGCACTATCATGAGTGCGGTGATTCAGAAGGTTCAGCTCGCCAAGAGCGGGCTGACCGAAGCCTGCAGCAGCCTTCTAACAGGCTTTGAGGTAAGAAGTTATAATTATGCAATGTAACACCGCATAGACAGTAGCCCCTGATGCTCAGTTCGGTGTTCGGAAAGAAAAGCCGGACTGAGGATCTAAGAAGATATACGCAGGGTTGCTTAAAATATGTCAATATGGGTTTGCAGGCTGTGCTTCTCACCTCTGCCGCATTGACTGCGGAGGTCGGTGCGTTGAAGTAGGATCTCGAGCGGTCCGAGCAAGAGCTCGGCCATGCCAAGAAGCAGCTCGAGGACAAAGAAGGTGAATAACACCACTTTGAATAGTTACCTTACAGAAAAGGATTTTGGTTGCAATAAAATTAACGAGGATAATATGGGTATTGCAGGGGCCACGAACGAGGTGGCAGCCCTGAAGGAGGCTGTGTCCGCGGCCGAACGCAGTGCGGCCGCGGAACGGGCAGAGCGAGAAAAGCAGGAGGCACAGGTGGCGGCAGTACGGCAAGAGCTCCAGGCTCTCATGGAGAAGCATGAGAGCTTGGAGCGTGACTCCATGACTCGAGAGTCCGAGCTTGCCTCGGCTCTCGAAAGTGCCAAGTCCACCAAGGCCGAGGCCCGTAAGGCCCTTCAGGAGGTGGAAGATGTAAAGAAGATAGCGGCGGGTAAGGCATTTTTCATGCAAAGCAAGCATGTTAATGTAAACTACCTGACACTTACCCGCATTCGGAGCTCTCCAGGGGCGTTTGCAGATCTGCCGCGTAGTGTGTCCGATGCCGCCGCATTCTATCGTGGCGAGGAGGGGAGCTCGACGGAGAAGGTCTTCTGGTCTCAGTACGCTAAGGCCGGCCATCCAGTGCCCCCAAGCGACCAGCTGAAGCAGCTGGTCGAACTCCACAAGGTAGCTGAGGAGGCCATGAAGGGCCTTATAGTCCGGCTGTGGCCTGGACAGGCCATGCCTGGGAGCTACTTCGGCCTCGTGCGGCGGCTGGTGGATGCGTGCCCCTCGGTGGAGGTCATCAAGCGCTCCGCCTGTATTGAAGGTGCTCGTCGGGCCCTTGCCCGCACAAAGGTGCACTGGGGCAGGCTGGATGCGGAGAAGCTTCTCACTGACCCGCCGCCACCGGGCAAGGAGTATCGTACGCCCGAGATGTATTATAAAACTGTCCTGAAGGGAGCCCGCGATATTGCGGATGAATGCCCCAGAGATGTAATTTTTGAGTAAACTCGCTATGTATTATCCTGTGCGCTGAAAACTTCGTTCATATGCGCATTAAGCAACGCTTATTTAATTTAAAATATTACCTTCTGTGCGGCCGTTTATAAAATCTGAGAGATGGCAAGTCATTGGCTTCAGCCCCCGAGTCGCGAGTGCTGGGGTGTTCGGGATAAACTTGAGCACTCTTGTTCCCATTTTTGGGTCCATCTAGGGAGGCGCTCAACACAACGAGTAAGGCAACCGGACTTATAATGCTTGAACACTCTCACTTAGCCATAGAATTCTATAATTTTAAATTTCGGCAAAGCCCCTGGTATTCGGAAGACCGAATCCGGGGCGCTATCCACGCCTTCGTCGGACATTTATCCGGAACTTCGCTCGAAGCGGCGTGAGTCTTTAAGGACTCGAAAAAACCTCTCGAACAGTGACCAGTCTCTCGCCTTATCATGCCGGTCAGTTTTAGCTTTCTCCACTGAGGCGCTCGCCCGGCTCAACCGGGGCGCAATCGCAGTGGTTCTCCCAGTGCCACCTTAGCCGACAGAACGGAACGTAAGGCACCAAAACGTGGGAGCCGGGCAGACCCAACTATTGACCCAAGACATGATTCGGAGCCGATTCATATAATGCTATAAGTTCGGGGTGCCGAACTTATGAAAGTGTTCGGACTTATCACACCATAATGTGGGGAACATAAGCCCCTGGTGTATTAGACCGTACCAAAATATACGGGTGCAAGATGTCCTGTAATGAACATATGTATATAAAGTAATGTAGTTGCAGTCGAAAAGTGCTGCATTATTTATTAAAGGAAGTCTGCTATAAGTGCGGACTGATACAAATAGTGCGGTAAGCAAGGGATTTGGACTAATTAAACATGTCCCCCTCCAGGGATGAGCTGCAGACTTGGTAATGTATAATCGAATTTAATGCTCGTAATTGAGACCACCTGAGTGTTCGTCGCAGCCTTCTTTCTTCCCTGGCTGTTGCATCGTGAGTTCGGCAGGTTCACCGCCGGACAGGGCCTCTGGTTAACGGAGTCCTGTGTAGACAAAGAAGGAAAATAATAAAAAAAGGGGGGGCACACTTGCGAGCCCCTGGTGTGGTCGAGCCGCACTCTGGGTCCATTGTGATCGTGCCCCTTCCCCTGCGCCCATGGTATCTCCAAAGCGTAATGATGTACGCGGAGGGTTGTTCTTGCAATCATGCGAGGGCGGGGGTTAGGGCCGCATTGCTACGCGTGCTCTGATCGTGCCAGGTTGTCTTGGTTGGTATTGCTTCGGGCGCGTTTTGCTGTATCCGGCCGTTTAACGGCCGGACTCGAAAATTGCCTTAAAAGGCTGCTCTGTACTTCTGCCGCGAGAGCCGCTGTATGTTCCTCCGTTCGGAGGGAGCGTTCCGTATTTCCGTTGACCGTGATGACTCCACGAGGGCCTGGCATCTTGAGCTTGAGGTATGCATAATGTGGCACCGCGTTGAACTTTGCAAACGCGGTTCGTCCGAGCAGAGCGTGATAGCCGCTGCGAAATGGGACTATGTCGAAGATTAACTCTTCACTCCGGAAATTATCCGGGGATCCGAAGACCACTTCCAGTGTGACTGAGCCCGTACAATTGGCTTCCACACCTGGTATGACACCTTTAAAGGTTGTCTTTGTAGGTTTAATCCTTGAGGGGTCTATGCCCATCTTGCACACTGTATCCTGATAAAGCAGGTTCAGGCTACTACCGCCGTCCATCAGGACTCTCGTGAGGTGAAATCCATCGACGATTGGGTCTAAAACCAATGCGGTGAATCCGCCGTGGCGTGTGCTGGTCGGATGGTCTCTTCGATCGAAAGTGATCGGACAAGAGGACCATGGATTGAACTTCGGGGCGACTGGCTCCATCGCGACGTCCCTTAGTGCGCGCTTCCTCTCCCTCTTGGGTATATGGTTTGCGTAAATCATGTTCACCGTCCGCACTTGTGGGGGGAAACCCTTCTGTCCTCTATTGTTCGGCGGTCGGGTCTCCTCCTCGTCGGCGCTGTTTAGCCCCTTGTCATTGTTTTCGGCAATTAACTTGCCTGCCTTCTTGAACACCCAGCAATCTCTGTTGGTGTGATTGGCTGGCTTTTCGGGGGTGCCATGTATCTGGCATAAGCGGTCGAGTATTCGGTCCAAGTTGGACGGACCCGGAGTGGTTCTTTTGAATGGCTTCTTCCGCTGACCGGGTTTAGAGCCTCGGAGTCCGGCGTTGACTGCCGTATCCTCCTTATCGTCGCCGTTAATGCGGCGTTTGTTTTTGTTTCGACGTGACCTGCCGTTATGGTCCTTAGTATCCGGACTGCCAGAATTTTTATTGAGGTTGTTGCTGGGAGCTAGCCAGCTATCCTCTCCCGCGCAAAAATGGGTCATCAATGATGTGAGTGCTGCCATGGATTTCGGCTTTTCCTGTCCCAGGTGCCGGGCTAGCCACTCGTCACGGATGTTATGTTTGAAGGCTGCGAGGGCCTCTGCATCCGGACAGTCGACGATTTGGTTTTTCTTTGTCAAGAACCGTGTCCAGAATTGTCTGGCTGATTCCTCTGGCTGCTGAATTATGTGGCTTAGGTCATCGGCGTATGGTGGCCGCACATACGTGCCCTGGAAATTGTCGAGGAATGCGGCTTCCAGGTCTTCCCAACACCCAATTGACTCTGCGGGCAAGCTGTTAAGCCAATGCCGAGCTGGTCCTTTAAGCTTGAGTGGGAGGTACTTGATGGCATGGAGATCGTCGCCGCGGGCCATATGGATGTGAAGGAGATAATCTTCAATCCAAACTGCGGGGTCTGTTGTGCTGTCGTAGGATTCGATGTTTACGGGTTTAAACCCTTCAGGGATTTGATGATCCATTACTTCGTCAGTGAAGCATAGCGGGTGTGCGGCGCCTCTATATTGAGCAATATCGTGACGCAGCTCGAGAGAGCGTTGTCTGCTGTGTTCGGCCCGGCCGGGGTTATTATATCCGGCGCGACGGTACTCGTCGTGGGTCGCGGGGCGCCCACGTGATCCGTAGATGGATCTGGATTGCCTTGCTTTGTCCTCCAATACATCTCGCAAGTCTGGCGCGTTCCCTCTTGGCTTCGTACTTTTGGAGCGATGCCGGGGTACGGTCTTGGTGGAGGGGGTTATCTTCGGCACTCTCTGGGGTATAATTATCTCCTGTGCCGGAATCTCCATTCTTGCTGTGGCGGGATTTAGAGCGGAGCCGCTGACGCCGGCGCTTGGGCTGTTTCTTTAAGGAATCTGCCTCCGCTACTTCTTCGCCGTCCCCGTCCTTTGGGGTGTCCACCATGTATATGTCATATGACGAGGTGGTCTTCCAGTGCCCTGTAGGTGCTGGTTCCTGTTCGTCTTTGGCATCATCGTCCATAGCGTCGATGTCTTCGGAGTCATAGTCTAGCATGTCAGTAAGATCGTCGATAGTGGCTACCAAGTGGGTGGTGGGTGGGCTCTGAATTTCTTCATCGTTCGTATCCCAACCATCCTGGCCATAGTCCGGCCAGGACTCTCCCGATAGCGAGAGACGCTTTAGCGAATTTAGGATGTCGCCAAAGGGCGAGTATTGGAAGATGTCCGCGGCGGTGAATTCCATAACCGGCACCCAATCCGATTCAATCGGCAGGGGCGTGGGAGGTCCGGAGTCCGGCAAGGAGTCCGGCACCTCGGAATCACGAGTTTCGCGAGGGACAAGGTTAGTGTTCGGCTCCATCGCCGTGGAAGTAGAAGCCCCCGAGGTGGTGTCCATCCACCGGTCCTCGATCTGGGCGATCGGCTCCGGACTAAGGGTCGGAGCGGACTCGTGTGCGGCCACCAAAGCACTGTTCGGTGGCAGAGCTAGATCATGCCCGTCGTAACCGTGCGGCGCGCTTGGCTGTGGCTCGAGCCCGTCGAAGATCAAGTCTCCGCGGAGGTCGGCCGTGAAGTTTAAGCTTCCGAATCTGACCTGATGGCCAGGGGTGTAGCTTTCGATCAGCTCCAGATGGCCAAGTGAATTAGCCCGCAGTGCGAAGCCGCCGAATACGAAGATCTGTCCGGGGAGAAAAGTCTCACCCTGGACGGTGTTGTTGATTGAAGATGCCATCGAGCCTATCGGTGACGACACAGAGGAACTCTCAATGAAAGCACCAATGTCGGTGTCAAAACCGAGATCATTGAGAGTTCCTCCGTGTCGTCACCTATAGGCCCGATGGCTCCTTCGATCATCAACAACAACGCGGTCCAGGGTGAGATTTTTCTCCCCGGACAGATCTTCGTATTCGGCGGCTTCGCACTGCGGGCCAATTCACTTGGCCATCTGGAGCAGATCGAAAGCTACGCCCCTGGCCATCAGGTCAGATTTGGAAGTTTGAACTATATGGCCGACATCCGCGGAGACTTGATCTTCGACTAATTTGAGCCACAGCCAGGCGTGCTGCACTGTCTCGATGGGCATGATTTAGCTCTGCTGCCGAACAGTGCCCTGGAGGCCGCACAAGAGTCCGCTCCGACCCTTGGTTCGGAGCAGACGGCGCCAATCGAGGATGGGTGGTTGGACACCACCTCGGGGGCTGCTATCTCTACGTCGATGGAGGCGAATACCGACCCTGTCCCTCATGAAGCTCGTGACTCCAAGGTGCCGGACTCCTATCCAGACCCTGAACCTTCCGCGCCCCTGCCAATCGAATCCGATTGGGCGCCAATCATGGAGTTCACCGCTACGGACATCTTTCAGCACTCGCCTTTTGGCGACATCCTGAATTCGCTAAAGTGTCTCTCTTTGTCAGGAGAGCCTTGGCCGGATTATGGCCAGGACGGTTGGGATGCGGACGATGAAGAAATTCAAAGCCCACCCACCACCCACTTCGTAGCCACTATCGATGACTTAACCGACATGCTAGACTTCGACTCCGAAGACATCGACGGTATGGACAACAATGCCGGAGACGACCAAGAACCAGCGCCTACTGGGCACTGGAAAGCCACCTCGTCGTACGACATATACATGGTGGACACCCCGAAGGATGGGAATGGCGATGGAACAGCGGAGGATGACCCCTCCAAAAAGCAGCCTAAGCACCGGCTTCAGCGGCGCCGCTCCAAATCCCGCCACAACAAGAATGGAGATGCCGGCACCAGAGATAATAACACCCCGGATAGTGCCGAAGACAACCCCCTCTAGCAAGATTCAGCACAGGAGGACGGAGAAGCCAGCCCTCACGAGAGACCGGCAGACGAAGAGGTAGAGGACGATAATTACATGCCTCCCTCCGGAGACGAGGCAAGCCTCGACGACGACGAATTTGTCGTACTTGAGGATCTCGTCGAGCAAGAGCGTTTCAAACGCAGGCTTATGGCCACGGCAAGCAACCTCAAGAAAAAGCAGCAACAGCTTAGAGCTGATCAAGATTTGCTAGCCGGCAGATGGACTGAAGTCCTCGCAGCCGAAGAGTACGAACTCGAACGCCCCTCCAAAAGCTTCCCCAAACGCAAGATGCTGCCCCGATTAGAGGAGGAAGCATATAAACCTACATCACCAGCGCACAATAAGGCCGACCGACCACCTCGTGGCCGCGATAGAGAGGCCTCTAAGCCCTCCACTAAAGTCGCACCCCGACATCGCTCGAAAAGCACAAAGCCACGGGAGAATGCACCGGACTTGCGAGAAATATTGGAGGATAAGGCAAGACAATCAAGATCGATCTATGGATCGCGTGGGCGCCCCACAATACGCGATGACAACCGTCGCGCCGGATACAGCAATTCCGGCCAGGCCGCACACAGTAGACAAAGCTCGCTTGAGCTACGTCGTGATATAGCCCAATACAGAGGCGCCGCACACCCACTATGCTTCACAGATGAAGTAATGGATCATCAAAGTCCCCAAAGGGTTCAAACCCGTGAACATTGAATCCTACGATGGCACAACAGACCCCACGGTCTGGATCGAAGACTATCTCCTTCATATCCACATGGCCCACGGTGATGATCTTCATGCCATCAAATACCTCCCACTCAAGCTTAAAGGACTAGCTCGGCATTGGCTCAACAGCTTGCCAGCAGAATCAATTGGGTGTTGGGAGGACCTGGAAGCCCCATTCCTTGATAACTTCCAGGGCACATATGTGCGACCACCAGACGCCGATGACCTAAGCCACATAATTCAGCAGCCAGACGAATCGGCCAGACAATTCTGGACTCGGTTCTTAACCAAGAAAAATCAAATCGTCGACTGTCCGGATGCAGAGGCCCTTACAGCCTTCAAACACAACATCCGCGACGAATGACTGGCCCGGCACCTAGGACAGGAAAAGCCGAAATCAATGGCAGCCCTCACATCACTCATGACCCGCTTCTGTGCGGGAGAAGACAGCTGGCTAGCCCGCAGTAACAACTTAACCAAAAACTCTGGTAGTTCGGATACTAAAGACAGCAGTGGCAGGTCGCATCGCAATAAGCACAAACACCGCATTAACAGCGATAATACTGAAGATGCGACAGTCAACGCCAGATTCAGAGGCCCTGAACCCGGTCAGCGGAAAAAGCCATTCAAAAGAACTACTCCAGGACCGTCCAATTTGGACCGGATACTCGATCGCTCGTGCCAGATACACGGCACCCCCGAAAAGCCAGCTAATCACACCAACAGAGATTGTTGGGTGTTCAAACAGGCAGGCAAGTTAATCGCTGAAGGCAATGACAAGGGGCTGCATAGAGACGACAAGGAGGAGACACGGCCGCCGAACAATAGAGGACAGAAGGGATTCCCCCCACAGGTGGGGACGGTGAACATGATATGCGCAACCCACATACCCAAAAGGGAGCGGAAGCGTGCGCTCAGGGACGTATACGCGATGGAGCCAGTCGCCCCAAAGTTCAATCCGTGGTCCTCTTGCCCAATCACTTTTGATCGAAGGGACCACCCCACCAGTATCCGCCACGGCGGATTCGCCGCATTGGTTTTAGACCCAATCATTGATGGATTTCACCTCACTAGAGTCCTGATGGACGGCGGCAGCAGCCTGAACCTGCTTTATCAGGATATAGTGCGCAAGATGGGCATAGACCCCTCAAGGATTAAACCCACAAAAACGACCTTCAAAGGTGTCATACCAGGTGTAGAGGCCAATTGTACCGGCTCAGTCACACTTGAAGTGGTCTTCGGATCCCCGGATAACTTCCGAAGCAAGGAGTTAATCTTTGACATAGTACCGTTCCGCAGCGGCTATCATGCACTGCTCGGACGAACCGCATTTGCAAAGTTCAATGCGGTGCCGCACTATGCATACCTCAAGCTCAAGATGCCAGGCCCTCGAGGAGTTATCACGGTCAATGGAAACACTGAACGATCTCTACGTACGGAGGAGCATACAGCGGCTCTCGCAGCGGAAGTACAGAGCAGCCTCTTAAGGCAATTCTCGAGTCCGGCCGTTACGCGACCGGACACCGTCAAGCGCGCCCGGAGTAACCTACAACAAGACCACCTGGCAAATTCCGAGCATGCGTAGCAATGCGGCCCCAACCCCAGCCCTCGCGACATCGCGAGATCAGTGCCACGCGTACATCATTACACCCTAGAGATACCATGGCATAGGGGGAGGGGCACGACCACGGCGGGCCCAGAGTGCGGATCAACCACACCAGGGGCTCCCGAATTGGTCATTCTTTTTTTCCTCTCTTATTCTCAGGACTCCATTTTCAGAAGCCCTGTCCGGCAGTGGATCTGCCGAACTAACGATGCAACAGCCAGGGAAGCAGAAAAGCTACGACGAGTATCCAGGTGGTCTCCATTACGAGCATTATGCCTGTTTTAGATACCATTCCGCAGCCTACCCCTGGAGGGGGACATGTTAAACAATCCCACCCCTTGCTTACCGCACTATCTGTATCGTCCTGCACTCATTGCAGTATTTTTTGAATAAACAATGCATCTTTTTATCCTGGCATTCCTTTTTTATACATATGTTCACTTATGACATATTGCATCCGTACGCTTTGGTACGGCTAAATACACCAGGGGCTTAAGTTCCCCAAATTATGGTGTGATAAGTCCGAACACTTTCACAAGTGCGGCACCCCGAACTTATAGCATTATATGCATCGGCTCCGAATCATGTCTTGGGTCAATAGTTGGGTTTGCCCGGCTCCCATGTTTTGGTACCTTACGTTCCGTTATGTCGACTAAGGTAGCGCTGGCAGAACCACTGTGATTGTGCCCTAGTTGAGCAGGTTGAGCACCTCAGTGGAGAAAGCTAGAACTGACCGTCATGATGGGGTGAGAGCCGGTCGCTGTTCGAGAGTTTTTTTCGAGTCCCTAAAGACTTATGCCGCCTAGAGAGAGGAACCGGCTTTGTCTGGCCCAGGCATGGATAGCGCCCCAAATTCGGCCTTCCGAACACTAGGGGCTTCGCCGAAATTTAAAATTATAGAATTCTATGGCTAAGTGAGAGTGTTCAAGCATTATAAGTCTGGTTGCCTCATTCGTTGTGTTGAGCGCCTCCCTAGAAGGACCCAAAAATGGGAACAAGAGCGCTCAAGTTTATCCCGAACCCCCCAGCACTCGTGGCATGGGGGCCGAAGCCAACGACTTGCCATCTCTCAGATTTGATAAACGGCCGCACAGATGGTAATATTTTAAATTAACAAAAGTTGCTTAGCGCATATGAACAAAGTTTTCAGCGCACAGGATAACAAAATGCGAGTCTAATCAAAGATTACATCTTTGGAGCACTCACCCGCAATAATGCGGGCACCCTTCAGGACACCCTTGTAATACATCTTGGGCGTGCGATACTCATTGCCCGGCGGTGGCGCGTCCGTCACAAGCTTCTCGGCATCCATCCTGCCCCAGTGCACCTTAGCGCGGGCAAGGGTCCGACGGGCACCTTCAATACAGGCGGAGTGCTTGATGATGTCAACCCATGGACAGGCGTCCACCAGCCGCCGCACCAGACCGAAGTAGCTCCCAGGTATGGCTTCCTTGGGCCATAGCCGAACTATGAGGCCCTTCATGGCCTGTTCGGCCACCTTGTGGAGCTCGACCAACTGCTTCAGCTGGTCGCTCAGGGGCACCGGATGTCCAGCCTCAGCATACTGAGACCAAAACACCTTCTCCGTCAAGCTCCCCTCCTCGGCTCTATAGAATGCGGCAGCATCAGACACGCTGCAGGGCAGATCTGCGAACGCTCCTGGAGAGCCCCGAATTTGGGTAAGTAACAGATAATTCACTTTTACATGCTTGCTTTGCATGAAGAATGCCTTACCCGCCGCTATCTTCTTCACCGCCTCAATTTCCTGGAGGGCTTTTTGGGCTTCGGCCTTAGCGGCTTTGGCACTCTCAAGAGCGGACGCAAGCTCGGACTCTCGAGTCTTCGAGTCACGCTCCAAATCCTCGTGTTTTTCTACAAGAGCCTGGAGCTATTGCTGAACCTCCGCCACCCGTGCCTCCTGCTTCTCTCGTTCTGTGCGTTCCGCGGCCGCATTGCGCTCAGCCGCGGACACCGCCTCCTTCAGGGTCGCCACCACGTTATTCCTGTCATTTTTTGCAACCAAATCCCTTTTTTATAGGGTACAACTTTAATAAGGTGTTACTTACCTTCCTTGTCCTCGAGCTGCTTCTTGGCATGGCCGAGCTTGCTCTCGGACCGCTCGAGGCTCTTCTTTAAGGCATTAACCTCCGCAGTAAGTGCGGCAGAGGTCAGCAGCGCAGCCTGCATTCCTATATTGACATATTTTTGTTAGACTCCTGCGTATATCTTTTTAGATCCTCAGCTCAGCTTTTCTTTCTGAACACCGAACTAAGCATCAGGGGCTACTGTCTATGCGGTACTACTTTACATATCTTAAAAAAATCCTTACCTCAAAGCCTGTTAGAAGGCTGCTGCAGGCTTCGGTCAGCCCGCTCTTGGCGGACCGAACATTCTGAATCACCGCACTCATGACGGTGCGGTGTTCCTCGTCGATGGAAGCGCCGTTGAGTGCTTCCAGCAAGTTATCCGGCGCCTCCGGTTGGACGGAGGTCACCGGCGTCGCCGTCTCGCCCTTCTTACGAAGGGGCCGCCCGCCAGACTCCGGAACCACCAAAGGTTCCGGCACGGAGTCCGGCCCAAGGTCCGGAAGGTTGCCCTGCGGCACCTCCGGGGTCTCATCCTCCTGGCCGGTCCCCTTATGGGACCCCACCTAGGCGTCTTCAGCGTCACGAGGGGAGGAGGCAGTCGAAAGTGAAGCTCTATTCACATCCGACGAACCCAGGGACCCGCTCGACGAAGCGGGGAGATCGTCCTTGGGCGGGTTGTATGGTCGTGTACGGCATTAGTGGACACTATGCAGCGAAAGGCAAAACATAAGTTATTCTGGGATCCGGACACTTACGATCTCGCCAGGGGCTTGGCCCTCAAAGGCCACTCCTCCCCGCCGTCGCCGGCGTTGGTGGAACAGTCCGGAGGAAGGGTCCTTCCCTTCTTGGACCCTTCGGCCTCCCCCGCTGGGGAAGCCTTCCTTTTCTTCCCTCCCCCCGCTGGAGGAGAGGCCTCTTTCTTCTCCTCCTCATCCTCACGGGAGGAGTCCGCCTCGGAGTCATCGGACGAGGAGTCCGATAACACCTGGCGCCGGGAACTCCTCCGAGTTCCCGTGGCCTTCTTCTTGGCCTTCTTCTCCGGCACCACGTAAGGCGCCGGGACCAGCAGCCCTGTCAAACGGGCATCCACTGGGTCTTCTGGAAGGGGCGCCGGATAGCTAACCTGTCTGGACGTCTTCTGCCAGGCCTGTCAAAGGTATTGGGAGTTTAGATCCCACATAGAGTCAAACTATGGAAAGCAAGTGTCCCATAAAGGATAATATAGCTTAACAACAGCCGGACGTTGCGAGCTGAACCCGCGATCTTCGGTAGCGGATGCGGGTGCCTCGGCGCCCTTGAATAGCACCCTCCAGGCCTCTTCGTACGTAGTGTTGAAGAGCCTACTCAAGGTCTAGTGTTGTGCCGGATCGAACTCCCACAGGTTGAAATCCCGCTGTTGGCACGGGAGAATCCGGTAGATGAGCATGGCCTGGATCGCATTGACAAGCTTGAGCTTCTTGTTCACCAGGGTTTGGAGACAGGATTGGAGTCCAGTCAGCTCCTCCGAATCGCCCCACAACAGGCCCTTCTCTTTCCAGGAGGTGAGCCGCGCGGGGATGCCAGATCTGAATTCGGGGGTCACTGCCCATTCAGGGTCACGCGGCTTGGTGATGTAGAACCACCCCGATTGCCACCCTTTGATGGTTTCCACGAAGGCGCCCTCGAGCCAGGTGATGTTGGGCATCTTTCCCACCATGGTGCCTCCGCACTCCGCTTGGCTGTCGCCCACTACCTTCGGCTTGACATTGATGGTCTTTATCCATAAGCCAAAGTGGGGCTGGATGCAGAGGAAGGCCTCGCACACGACGATGAACGCCGAGATGTTGAGGATAAAATTCGGTGACAGATCATGGAAATCTAAGCCATAATAGAACATGAGCCCCTGGACAAAGGGGTTAAGTGGGAAGCCCAGTCCGCGGAGGAAATGGGGAAGGAATACCACCCTCTCATGGGGCCCGGGGGTGGGGACGAGCTGCCCCTCGTCGGGGAGCTGGTGCGCGATATCGCTGGACAAATATCCGGCCTTGCGCAGCTTCTTGATGTGCCCCTCCGTGACGGAGGAGGCCATCCACTTGCCTCCCGCTCCGGACATGGTTGGAGAAGGTTGAGGTGAGATGTGCGGACTTGGGCGCGGGAGCTCGAGTGCGCGAAGATGGATAAGCAAAGGAGGAAGAAGGCATAGGTGAAAAGGTGGATCCTTATCCCCTATATATGAGCGGACGAAACTATGCGTCCCCACCAGCCTAGTAAAACTCGCTTATCTCCCAAGCACCGCAATTAATGGCGCGGTTGGGTCACCCACGTCCGTATTGATGAGAATCCCGGAATAAGGGGACACGATCTCCGCTTTGACAAGACGTGCCAAGAAAACCGCTTCGCTAAACGCGCTGAGGTGGAACAATAAAAACGATTCGAATAAATGCTCGGTCGTGGCATGACGTCATGCCACGAAATACGTCAGCAGATTGAACCTGTGTAAATATTATTCTCTCTACGGTGGTATGTGGAATTTATTTTGCGGAGCCGGACACTATCCTGGTGTTCAAAATCTTTTATGAATTATTCGGAGGAGGAACCCGCCTTGCAATGCCGAAGACAATATGCGCGCCGGACTCGTCGTCATTGAAGCCTGGTTCAGGGGCTACTGAGGGAGTCCTGGACTAGGGGGTGTCCGGATAGCCGAACTATCATCAGTGGCCGGACTCCAAGACTATGAAGATACAAGATTGAAGACTTCGTCCCGTGTCCGGATGGGACTTTCCTTGGCGTGGAAGGCAAGCTTGGCGATACGGATATGTGGATCTCCTACCATTATAACCGACTCTGTGTAATCCTAGCCCTCTTCGGTGTCTATATAAACCGGAGAGGTTTTAGTCCATAGGACAGACAACAATCATACCATAGGCTAGCTTCTAGGGTTTAGCCTCCTTGATCTCGTGGTAGATCTACTCTTGTACTACCCATATCATCAATATCAATCAAGCAGCAGTAGGGTTTTACCTCCATCGAGAGGGCCCGAACCTAGGTAAAAACATCGTGTCCCTTGTCTCCTGTTACCATCCGCCTAGATGCACAGTTCGGGACCCCCTACCCGAGATCCGCCGGTTTTGACACCGACAGTAGGATTTTTAGAGTTCCAGAAGTTTGCGTTAGTTACAGATTGCTATAGATTGTTCTGTTTTTGACAGATTCTGTATTCAATGCATCTATGGCTAGTAATTAGTTTATAAACCATAAAGAAGTTGGAATACAGTATGTTTAATACCAATATAAATAAATAATGAGTTCATTACAGTACCTTATGTGGTGGTATTGTTTTCTTTCACTAACAGAGCTTATAAGATTTCCTGTTGAGTTTTGTGTTGTGAAGTTTTCAAGTTTTGGGTAAAGCTTTTATGGACTATGGAATAAAGGGTGGCAAGATCCTAAGCTTGGTGATGCCCATGGCACCCCAAGATATTCAAGAATAGCCAAAAGCCTAAGCTTGGGGATGCCCCGGGAAGGCATCCCCTCTTTCGTCTTTGTTCATTGGTAACTTTACTTGGAGCTATATTTTTATTCGCCACATGATATGTGTTTTGCTTGGAGCGTCGTGTATTATATTAGTCTTTGCTTTTTAGTTTACCACTATCATCCTTGCTGTACACACCTTTTGGGAGAAGCCTATTTGATTAGAATTTGCTAGAATACTCTATGTGCTTCACTTATACCTTTTGAGCTTGATAGTTTTTGCTCTAGTGCTTCACTTATATCTTTTAGAGCACGATGGTGTCTTAATTTTGAAGAAATTGCTAGTCTCTCATGCTTCACTTATATTATTTTGAGAGTCTTTTAGAACAGCATGGTATTTACTATGATCATAAAGTTGGTCCTAGATTGATGAGCATCCAAGTTGGGTATAATAAAAACTATCATAGAAAGTGAATTGGATGCTATGATCAATTTGATGCTTGATAATTGTTTTGAGATATGGAGGTAGTAATATTAAAGTCATGCTAGTTGGGTGATTATGAATTTAAAGAATGCTTGTGTTGAAATTTGTGATTCCCGTAGCATGCACGTATGGTGAACCGCTTTGTGATGAAGTTGGAGCACAATTTTATTTATTGATTGTCTTCCTTATGAGTGGCGGTCGGGGACGAGCGATGGTCTTTTACTACCAATCTATCCCCCTAGGAGCATGCACGTAGTACTTTGGTTTTTGATGACTTCTAAATTTTTGCAACAAGTATATGAGTTCTTTTGATTAATGTTGAGTCCATGGATTATACGCACTCTTTCACCCTTCCACCATTGCTAGCCTCTCTTGTACCGCGCAACTTTCGCCGGTACCATACATCCACCATTTACCTTCCTCAAAACAGCCACCATACCTACCTATTATGGCATTTCCATAGCCATTCCGAGATATATTGCCATGCAACTTTCCACCGTTCCGTTCATATGACACACATTACTTTTGTCATATTGCTTTTTGCATGATCATGTAGTTGACATTGTATTTGTGGAAAGGCCACCTTCATAATTTTCATACATGTCGCTCTTGATTCATTGCATATCCTGGTACACCGCCGGAGGCATTCATATAGAGTCATATCTTGTTCTAGCTTTGAGTTGTAAATCCATAAAAGTGTGATGATCTTCATTATTAGAGCATTGTCCTAGTGAGGAAAGGATGATGAAGACTATGATTCCCCCACAAGTCGGGATGAGACTTCGGACTTTACAAAAAGAAAAAAAAAGGAAAAGAAAAAAAAGAAAAAAAAAGAGAAAGGCCAAAAAAAGGCCAAAGAAAAAAAAGAAAAGAGAAGAAAGAAAAAAATAAAATGAGAGAAAAAGAGAGAAGGGACAATGCTACTATCTCTTTTTCCACACTTGTGCTTCAAAATAGCACCATGATCTTCATATTAGAGAGTCTCATATGTTGTCACTTTCATATACTAGTGGGAGTTTTTCATTATAGAACTTGGCTTGTATATTCCAATGATGGGCTTCCTCAAAAGTGCCCTAGGTCTTCGTGAGCGAGCAAGTTGGATGCACCCCACTTAGTTTCTTTTATTGAGCTTTCATATATTTATAGCTCTAGTGCATCCGTTGCATGGCAATCCCTACTCACTCACATTGATATCTATTAATGGGCATCTCCATAGCCCATTGATACGCCTAGTTGATGTGAGACTATCTTCTCCTTTTTGTCTTCTCCACAACCACCATTCTATTCCACATATAGTGCTATGTCCATGGCTCACGCTCATGTATTGCGTGAAAGTTGAAAAAGTTTGAAATTATTAAAGTATGAAACAATTGCTTGGCTTGTCATCGGGGTTGTGCATGATTAAATACTTTGTGTGATGAAGATAGAGCATAGCCAGACTATATGATTTTGTAGGGATAACTTTCTTTAGCCATGTTATTTTGAGAAGACATGATTACTTTGATGAGTATGCTTGAAGTATTACTATTTCTTATGTCAATATGAACTTTTATTTTGTATTCATTTGGATCTGAACATTCATGCCACAAGAAAGAAAATTACATTATGAATTATGCTAGGTAGCATTCCACAACAAAAATTTCTTTTTTATCATTTACCTACTCGAGGACAAGCAGGAATTAAGCTTGGGGATGCTTGATACGTCTCCAATGTATCTATAATTTTTGATTGTTCCATGCTATTATATTACCTCTTTTGGATGTTTATGGGCTTTATTTTACACATTTATATCATTTTTGGGACTAACCTACTAACCGGAGGCCCAGCCCATATTGCTGTTCTTTTTGCCTATTTCAGTATTTCGAAGAAAAGGAATATCAAACGGAGTCCAAACGGAATGAAACCTTCGGGAGCGTTATTTTTGGAACAAATCTGATCCGGAGAGCCTGGAGTGCAAGTCAAGAAAGCTCCGAGGGCCCCACGAGATAGGAGGGTGCCCTCCCCCCTGTAGGGCGCGCCCCCTGTCTCGTGGGCCCCTCAGACGGCCACCGACATACTTCTTCCTCCTATATATACCTACGAACCTCGAAAACATCCAGAAGCACCACGAAACACAATTTCCACCACCGTAACCTTCTGTATCCGCGAGATCCCATCTTGGAGCCCTTGCCAGCACTCTGCCGGAGGGGGAAGCAACCACGGAGGGCCTCTACATCAACATCCTTGCCCCTCCGATGAGTTGTGAGTAGTTTACCACGGACCTACGGGTCCATAGTTATTAGCTAGATGGCTTCTTCTCTCTTTTTGGATCTCAATACAATGTTCCCCCCCTCTCTTGTGGAGAACTATTCGATGTAAACTCTTTTTGCGGTGTGTTTGTCGAGATCCGGTGAGTTGTGGGTTTATGATCAAGTTTATCTATGAATAATATTTGAATCTTCTCTGAATTCTTTTATGTATGATTGAGTTATCTTTGCAAGTCTCTTCGAATTATCAGTTTGGCTTGGCCTACTAGATTGGTCTTTCTTGCCATGGGAGAAGTGCTTAGCTTTGGGTTCAATCTTGCGGTGTTCTTACCCAGTGACAGAAAGGGTTGCAAGACACGTATTGTATTGTTGCCATCGAGGATAAAAAGATGGGGTTTATATCATATTGCATGTGTTTATCCCTCTACATCATGTCATCTTGCTTAATGCGTTGCTCTGTTCTTATGAACTTAATACTCTAGATGCATGCTGGATAGCGGTCGATGTGTAGAGTAATTGTAGTAGATGCAGGCAATTTATTTGTTCCACGATCCGTTTATCCTATCACGTCCAAGATTAGTAGACCAACTCCTGCCTGCATCTACTACTATTACTCCACACATCGACCACTATCCAGCATGCATCTAGTGTATCAAGTTCATGGAAAAATAGAGTAATGCAATAAGAACGATGACATGATGTAGACAAGATCCGTTTATCTATTGCGGCAGATATGGATCCTGTCTTTTTATCCTTAGTAGCAATGATACATATGTGTTGGTTCCCTTTCTGTCACTGGGATCAAGCACGGTAATATCAAACCCACTACCGGGCACCTCTTCCCATTGCAAGATAAATAGATCAAGTTAACCAAACAAATCCCAAATATCAGAGAAGAAATACGAGGCCATAAGAGGTCACGCATATAAGAGATCAAAGAACTCAAATAACTTTCATGGATATAAAAAGATATAACTGATCATAAACTCGAAGTTCATCAGATCCCAACAAACACACCGCAAAAAGGACTTACATCATATGGATCTCCAAGAGATCATTGTATTGATAATCAAGAGATAGAGAGAGAGAGAGAGAGAGAGAGAGAGGAAGCCATCTAGCTACTAACTACGGACCCGAAGGTCTACAAAGAACTACTCACGCATCATCGGAGAGGCACCAATGGAAGTGTTGAACCCCTCTGTGTTGGTGTCTAGATTGGATCTCGTGGTTCTGGACTCTGCGGCGGCTGGATGAATATTTTGTCGACTCCCCTAGGGTTTCTGGAATATTGGGGTATTTATAGAGCAAAGAGTCGGTCCAGGGGGCACCCGAGGTGGGCACAACCCACCTGGGCGCGCCTGGGCCTCCTGGCGCGCCTAGGTGGGTTGTCCCCTCCTCGGGACTCCCCCCAGGTGCAACCAGGGCCTATTGTGTTCCTTCTGGCCCATAAAATATCATCGTAAATTGGAGTGGCATTTGGACCTCATCTGATATTGATTTCCTGCGATGTAAAAAAACATGCAAGAAACAGCAGCTGGCACTTGGCACTATGTCAGTAGGTTAGTACCAAAAAATGATATAAAATGACTATATAATGATTATAAAACATCCAAGATTGATAATAAAACAACACGGAATAGTCAAAAATTATAGATACGTTGGAGACGTATCAGCATCCCCAAGCTTAATTCCTGCTCGTCCTCGAGTAGGTAAGTGATAAAACAGAATTTTTGATGTGGAGTGTTGTTTATCATGTCATATTATATTCTTTTCTTCATAGCATGGACATTTGGACTTTTATGTGATTCAAAGCAATAATCTATTTTTGACATAATAATTTAGATACTCAAGCATATCAACAAGCAACCATGTCTTTCAAAATGTCAATGCTAAGACAAGTTATCCCTAGCCCATCATGCTCAAACATTGATCCATTCATAAAACACACTTGAATATTAGCTACACCCAATACTTAAGTACGATCATATTATCCCCTAGTTGGTGCTTTTATAAGAGAGGATGGAGACTCAATTTCAAAAGTAAAAATTGCATAAGTAAAAGAAAGGCCCTTCACAGAGGGAAGTAGGGATTTGTAGAGGTGCCAGAGCTCAAAGCAAAAAAATAGAGATACAAACATTTTGGGAGGTGTATCCATCCCACCAACGAAAATGAATTGGAGCATCCCAAAACTTTCCATGCTAGATATATCATAGGCGGTTCCCAAACAGAAAATAAAGTTTATTCCTTTTTCCACCATAACTTTCACTTTCCATGGCTAGCCGTATCCACGGGTGCCCTCCATACCAACACTTTCCAAGGAATTTATTATTTGACAACATAAAGTAAATTCATTATTGCATTTCGGGACTGGGCATCCCTAATACCTTTGCCTTACTCTTGTGCAATGACAAGTGAATAAACACTCGTCGTGAGAATAACACATCTAGCATGGAAAATATTAGCTACCCGTTAACGTTCCGCGAGCGAAACAAACACACAAAAGAGAAGTTCATTTTCAAAATTAGAGATGGCACATGCAAATTTTCTTAGAACGGCAAAAGAATACCGCATATAGGCAGATATAGTGGACTCATGTGGCAAAAATGGTTTAAAGGATTTTGGATGCACAAGTAGAGGTCATACTTGATGCAAAATGAAGGCTAGCAAAAAGATTGAGAAGCGACCAACCAAGAAACAAATAATCTCATAAGAAAGCATTAAGCATAATTAACACCGAATAATGCACCACAAGTAGGATATAATTTTCATTGCATGATTATTGACTTTCGTGCATGCATAGGGAATCACAAACCTTAACACCAATATTCTTACTTGAGCACAATTACTCACCAACATGACTCACATATCACATCATCATATCTCAAAACTATTACTAAGAATAAAGTTTATTTTGTCCAATGATCTTCATGACATATTTTTTCTTTCTTTATACTTCTTGGATATCTAACACTTTGGGACTAATTTTCATGTGTTGCTTTTCATGAGCTCAAACAAATATAAGTGAAGATCATGAGCATAACATTTTTTATTTCTCTAAAAATAATTTAAGTGAAGCAAGAGAGAATTTCTTCAAAAATTTACTAAATATAAAATAAATCTAAGTGAAGCAAGAGAGCATTTCTTCAAAAATACTAAGCACACCATGCTCAAAAAGATATAAGTGAAGCACTAGAGCAAGTCCATTGCTCATAAAAATTTAAGTGAAGCATAGAGAGCAATTCTAACAAGTCATGGCATAATTTTGGCTCTCTCAAATAGGTGTGTCCAGCAAGGTTTGATGACTTAAAACACAAAATAAAACAAGCAAAAACACATATCATACAAGACGCTCCAAGCAAAACACATATCATGCGATGAATAAAAATATAGTCTCGAGTAAAATACCTACAGCCGTTAGAAGAAAGAGGGGATGCACTCGGGGGCATCCCCAAGCTTAGTTGGTTGCTCATTCTTGGATAATATCTTGTGATGCCGGGGCATCCCCAAGCTTAGGCTCTTCTATCCTTCTTTCATCCATCGTAAGATAACCCAAAGCTTGAAAACTTCAATCACACAAAACTCAACAAAACTCTTGTGAGATCCATTAGTAAAAGAAAGCAAACCACTACTATAAGTGTTGTGTAAAACCAATTCTTATTTTGTTTTTGTATTATATCTACTGTATTCCAACTTTTCTATGGCAAAAACTCATCAAAGAAAACCATAGAACCATCAAAATAAGCACACAACACAAAGAAAACAGAATCTGTCAAACAAAACAGTCTGTAGTAATCTGGAACTTTCGAATACTTCTGTAACTCCAAAAATTCTACCAAATTAGGATGACCAGAATAATTTGTATATTAATCTTCTTCAAAACTAATCAGGGTAAAATCTCTTTTCTGTAATTTATGATAATTATTTTCATGAGCACAAAGTTTCTGTCTTTTTCAGCAAGATCAAACAACTATCACCCCGGAAGATCCTAAAGGCTTTACTTGGCACAAACACTAATTAAAACACAAAAAACACAATCATAACAGTAGAATAATTGTGCTAACACACAATAACATCAAGCAAAAAGCAAAATAAATTTTATTCATTGGGTTGCCTCCCAACAAGCGCTATAGTTTTACGCCCTTAGCTAGGCATAAAGCAAGGATCTAAGTTTTGCATCCTTTTTATTCTTAATTTTCTTAGAGGTATTTTCATCATTGGGTTTTGTAAACACAACATAAAACATATTATCCATGGAAACTTTAGCATTTCTTAGTTGTTTTTCATCATAACCCCTTTGATTACCTGCAACAATCCAAGAGTAATGTTGATTAACATTATTAAAAATTTGCTGGATTATATCTAGAACAGGGACTTCCTTTTTAAGATTCTCATAAAAGATCTTATTATCCCCAATAAAATGCCTTAGTGCATAATCACTATTGTAAATAATTTCATCTATCACGGGTTTTTCACGATTCATACCATAAAAATCAAAGATTTTCCTAGCTTCCCATATTATGTAGTCAAATTCATTTATAAGAACGAGAGTGGCCAACTTTTTGGCCCTAGGATTTTTTATGTCGGGAAGCTCAAAAAACAATCTTTGCAAAGTAGGATGGGTATGAATAAATTTACTTCCAAGTTTCAGAACTAGTGCTGAAATAGCATCCGCATAAGATCTAGTAGTTTTAAGTATAGGAGCATCATCCAGACTTAGATTCCCAACATAATTTAAAAATTCTTGAATACATTCTTTTCCCATAACATTCCCTTGCCCAAAGATAAAAGTTTTAGCATCTAGATTGCCCATATGTCCAAATTTAGGAGTTAGGCCATCATCTGTTGGTGCCATACCGAAATCACTCATGATTGCAAGCAAAGGATAGATCTGACAAGAAAATCGCGAACGAAAAAAGAGAGGCGAATAAAACGGCAATTTTTGTGAAGTGGGGGAGAGGAAAATGAGAGGTAAATGGCGTATAATGTAAATTGCAAGGAGATGAGATTTGTGATCAGTAACCTATTTATGTTGAAGATCCTCCTCGGCAATGGCGCCAGAAATTCCTTTTGATGTCGCTTGAAGCTACGTCGATATTTCCCTAAAGAGGAAGGGATGATGCAGCACAACGGTGGTAGGTATTTCCCTCAGATATGAAACCAAGGTTATCGAACCAGTAGGAAAAGCAAGCAACACAACATAAACATCCCCTGCACACAAATAACAACACCTCGCAACCTGCTACGTCTTGAGCTTGCGTTGGTTTTCCTTGAAGAGGAAAGGGTGATGCAGCAATAGTAGCGTAAGTATTTCCCTCAGTTTTTGCGAACCAAGGTATCAATCCAGTAGGAGGCTCCTCAAAAGTCCCACGCACCTACACAAACAAACAAAGAACTCGCAACCAACGCAATAAAGGGGTTGTCAATCCCTTCACGGCCACTTGCGAAAGTGAGATCTGATAGAGATAGTATGATAAGATAAATATATTTTTGGTATTTTATAATATAGATTGGAAAAGTAAAGATGCAAATAAAAGTAGATTGAAAGCTTATATGATAAAAGATAGACCCGGGGGCCATATGTTTCACTAGTGGCTTCTCTCAAGATAGCATAAGTATTACGGTGGGTGAACAAATTACTGTCGAGCAACTGATAGAAAAGCGAATAATTATGAGATTATCTAGGCATGATCATGTATATAGGCATCACGTCCGCGACAAGTAGACCGACTCCTGCCTGCATCTACTACTATTACTCCACACATCGACCGCTATCCAGCATGCATCTATAGTATTAAGTTCATAAGAACAGAGTAACGCATTAAGAAAGATGACATGATGTAGAGGGATAAACTCATGCAATATGATATAAACCCCATCTTTTTATCCTTGATGGCAACAATACAATACGTGCCTTGCTGCCCCTGCTGTCACTGGGAAAGGACACCGCAAGATTGAACCCAAAGCTAAGCACTTCTCCCATTGCAAGAATGATCAATCTAGTAGGCCAAACCAAACTGATAATTCGAAGAGACTTGCAAAGATAACTCAATCATACATAAAAGAATTCAGAGGAGATTCAAATATTTCCCATAGATAAACTTGACCACAAACCCACAATTCATCAGATCTCGACAAACACACCGCAAAAAGAGTTACATCAAATAGATCTCCACAAGAGAGGGGGAGAACATGGTATTGAGATCCAAAAAGAGAGAAGAAGCCATCTAGCTAATAACTATGGACACGAAGGTCGGTGGTAAACTACTCACAACTCATCGGAGGGGCTATGGTGTTGATGTAGAAGCCCTCCATGGTCGATTTCCCCTCCGGCGGAGCGCCGACGAAGGCTCCAAGATGGGATCTTGCGGATACAGAAGGTTACGGCGGTGGAAATTGTTTTTCGTTGGCTCCCTGGATGTTTTCGGGGTACATGGGTATATATAGGAGGAAGAAGTACGTCGGTGGCTGCCCGAGGGGCCCATGAGATGGGGGGCGCGCCCTTCACCCTCGTGGCCACCTCGGCTGCTTCTTGACTTGCACTCCAAGTCCTCTGGATCACGTTCGTTCCAAAATTCACGCTCCCGAAGGTTTCATTCCGTTTGGACTCCGTTTGATATTCCTTTTCTTCGAAATACTCAAATAGGCAAAAAAATAGCAATACGGGCTGGGCCTCCGGTTAATAGGTTAGTCCCAAAAATGATATAAATGTGTAAAATAAAGCCCATAAACATCCAAAAGGGGTAATATAATTGCATGGAACAATAAAAAATTATAGATATGTTGGAGACGTATCAAGCATCCCCAAGCTTAATTCCTGCTCGTCCTCGAGTAGGTAAATGGTAAAAACAGAATTTTTGATGTGGAATGCTACCTAGCATAATTCTCAATGTAATTTTCTTTATTATGGCATGAATGTTCAGATCCAAATGATTCAAAATAAAAGTTCATATTGACATAAGAAATAGTAATACTTCAAGCATACTAATCAAAGCAATCATGTCTTCTCAAAATAACATGGCTAAAGAAAGTTCATCCCCACAAAATCATATAGTTAGGCTATGTTTCATTTTCATCACACAAAATACTCCCATCAAGAACAATCCCGGTTTCAGCCAAGCAATTGGTTCATACTTTTTAATGCGCTTCAGCCTTTTTTAACTCTCACGCAATACATGAGCGTGAGCCATGGATATAGCACTATGGGTGGAATAGAATATGATGATGGAGTTTGTGTGGAGAAGACAAAAAAGGAGAAAGTCTCACATTGACGAGGATAATCAACGGGCTATGGAGATGCCCATCAATTGATGTCAACATGAGGAGTAGGGATTGCCATGCAATGGATGCACTAGAGCTGTATGAAAGCTCAACAAAAGAAAACTAGTGGGTGTGCATCCAACTTGCTTGCTCACGAAAACCTAGGGCATTTGAGGAAGCCCATCGTAGGAATATACAAGCCAAGTTCTATAATGAAAAATTCCCACTAGTATATGAAAGTGACAACATATGAGACTCGCTATATGAAAAGCATGGTGCTACTTTGAAGCACAATATATGAGACTCGCTATATGAAAGACATGGTGCTACTTTGAAGCACAAGTGTGGAAAAAGAGATAGTAACATTGCCCCCTTTTATTTTATTTTATTTATCTTCTTTTTTTGGGCCATTCTTTTTTTCTTTTGGCCTTTCTTTTTTTTCTTTTTCTTTTTTTTCTTTTTGGGGACAATGCTCTAATAATGATGATCATCACACTTTTATTGATTTACAACACATGAATTACAACTCAAAACTAGAACAAGATATGACTCTATATGAATGCCTCCGGCAGTGTACTGGGATGAGCAATGAATCAAGAGTGACATGTATGAAAAATTATGCATGGTGGCCTTGCCACAAATACGATGTCAACTACATAATCATGCAATGGCAATACAACAATAGTAATGCGTGTCATGATGATAAACAGAACGGTGGAAAGTTGCATAGCAATGTATCTCAGAATAGCTATGGAAATGCCATATAGGTAGGTATGGTGGCTGTTTTGAGGAAGATATAAGGAGGTTTATGTGTGATAGAGCGTATCGTATCACGGGGTTTGGATGCACCGGCGAAGTTTGCACCAACTCTCAAAGTGAGAAAGGGCAATGCACGGTACCGAAGAGGCTAGCAATGATGGAAAGGTAAAAGTGCATATAATCCATGGACTCAACATTAGTCAAAAGAACTCATATACTTATTGCAAAAGTTTTATTAGCCCTCGAAGCAAAGTACTACTACGCATGCTCCTAGGGGGGAGGTTGGTAGGAGTTAACCATCGTGCACCCCCGACCTCCACTCAAGGGAAGGAAATCAAAAGAGCACCCTATGCAATAAATTTGTTACACAACTTTCACCATATGTGCATGCTACGGGACTTGCCAACTTCAACTTCTTTAAAATCATAATCAGCCAACTAGCATGAATTTAATATCACTACCTCCATATCTCAAAACAATTATCAAGTATCAAGTTGATCATAGCATCCAGTTCACTTCCTATGATAGTTTTTATTATACCGAACTTGGATGCCTACCATTCTAGGACCAATTTTATGACCATAGAAAATACCATGCTGTTCTAAGAGACTCTCAAAATAATATAAGTGAAGCATGAGAGACTAGCAATTTCTACAAAATTAAGCCACCGCCGTGCTCTAAAAGATATAAGTGAAGCACTAGAGCAAAAACTATCTAGCTCAAAAGATATAAGTGAAGCACATAGAGTATTCTAACAAATTCAATCAAGTGGGCTTCTCCCAAACGGTGTGTACAGCAAGGATTATTGTGGAAAACTAAAAAGCAAATACTAATATCATACACGATGCTCCAAGCAAAACACATATCATGTGGCGAATAAAAATATAGCTCCAAGTAAAGTTACCAATGAACGAAGACGAAAGAGGGGATGCCTTCCGGGGGCATCCCCAAGCTTAGGCTTTTGGCTATTCTTGAGTATCTTGGGCTTCCATGGGCATCCCTAAGCTTAGGATTTTGCCACTCCTTATTTCATAGTCCATCAAATCTTTACCCAAAACTTGAAAACTTCACAACACAAAACTCAACAGGAAATCTCATAAGCTTCGCTAGTGAAAGAAAGCAAAACCACCACATAAGGTATTGTAATGAACTCATTTTTATTTATTTTGGTGTTAAACCTACTGTATTCCAAGTTCTTTATGGTTCATACCACTTAATACTAGCCATAGATGCATCAAAATAAGCAAACAACACACGAAAAACAGAATCTGTCCAAAACAGAACAGTCTGTAGCAATCTGTAACCTACGAATACTTCTGGAACATTAAAAATCCTAAAAAAAATAGGAAGTCCTGGGAAATTTGTCTATTGATCTACAGCAAAAAGAATCAACTCAAAATCACGTTTCTGTGATTTAACAAAACTAATTTCGTGTGTGCAAAGTTTCTGTTTTTCAGCAGAATCAAATTAACTATCACCATAGGTTATCCTATAGGTTCTACTTGGCACAAATGCTAATTAAAAAAAAAACACATCTAAACAGAAGGTAGATGCAAAATTTATTACTAAACAGAAACAAAAAACAAAAGCACAAATAAAATTGGGTTGCCTCCCAACTAGCGCTATCGTTTAACGCCCCTAGCTAGGCAGAAAAGCGAAGATAGATCTAAGTAGTGCCATCTTTGGCACTCAATTCATAAGTAGCCCGCATGATAGATCCATAAGGTAATTTAATTTTCTTTCTTGGAAAGTGCTCAATTCCTTTCCTTAATGAAAATTGGAATCTAATATTCCTTTCCTTCATATCAAGAATCGCGCCAATCATTCTAAGGAAAGGTCTACCAAGAATAATAGGGCAAGAAAGATTGCAATCTATATCAAGAACGGTAAAATCTACGGGCACCAAATTTGTATTTGCAACAATGAGAACATCATTGATCCTTCCCATTGGCTTTTTAATGGTGGAATCCTTAAGGTGCAAATTTAAAGAGCAATCATCAAGATCATGGAAACCTAGAATATCACATAAAGTTTTCGGAATCGTGGAAACACTAGCACCCAAATCACACAAAGCATAACGCTCATGATCTTTAATTTTAATCTTTATAGTAGGTTCCCACTCACCATTAAGTTTTCTAGGTATAGAAACTTCCAAATTAAGTTTTTCATCAAAAGATTGCATCAAGGCATCAACAATATGTTTGGTAAAAGCTTTATTTTGACTATAAGCATGAGGAGAATTCACAACGGATTGCAACAAGGAAGTACAACCTTCTGAAGAACAATTATCATCAAATTCCTTGAAATCCAAGATAGTGGGTTCAATGCTATCTAAAGTCTTGACCTCTCCAATCCCACTTTTACCAAATTTAGCATCAAGATCTAAAAACTCCGAATTATTGGGACGCATTCTAACTAAAGTTGACTCATCTCCAGTCCCATTATTATTAAGATTCATATTGCAAAACAAGGATCTAATAGGAGGCACATCAATAACTTTAAGATCTTCATCATTATTTTCATTGAAACTAGAAGAACATGCCTTTACAAAGAATCTTTCTTAGCATGCAATCTAGCGGTTCTTCCCTTGCACTCATCAATGGAAATTCTCATTGATTTGAGAGACTCATCGATATCATGCTTAGGAGGAGTAGATCTAAGAGTCAACATCAAGCGAAAGTCTGTCAACGTTCCTAGCCAAATCATCAACTTTGAGCAATTTTTCTTCAATCAAGGCATTAAAATTCTTTTGAGAGATCATAAATTCTTTCACACTATTTTCAAAATCAGAGGGCATCTTATTAAAATTACCATAAGAATTATTGTAGGAATTTCCATAATTATTAGAGGAATTACTAGGGAATGGTCTAGGATTAAAGTTTCCTCTATAAGCATTGTTTCCAAAACTATTCCTACCAACAAAATTGACATCCATAGATTCATTATTATTCTCAATCAAAGTAGACAAAGGCATATCATTGGGATGAAGAGGAGTATTTTTAGTAGCAAACAACTTCATAAGTTCATCCATCTTTCCACTCAAAACATTAATTTCTTCTATAGCATGCACTTTTTTACTAGTAGATCTTTTGGTGTGCCATTGAGAATAATTAGCCATAATATTATCAAGGAGTTTTGTAGCATCTCCTAAAGTAATTTCCATAAACGTGCCTCCCGCGGCCGAATCTAAAAGATTTCTAGAATCAAAATTCAATCCGGCATAAAATTTTTGTATGATCATCCATAAGTTCAAACCATGAGTAGGACAATTGTGAATCATCAATTTCATTCTTTCCCAAGATTGGGCAACATGATCATGATCAAGTTGTTTAAAATTCATAATGTTGTTCCTAAGAGTGATGATCTTAGCGGGAGGAAAATACTTAGAGATAAAAGCATCTTTGCACTTATTCCATGAATCAATACTATTCTTAGGCAAGGGAGGAAAATACTTAGAGATAAAAGCATCTTTGCACTTATTCCATGAATCAATACTATTCTTAGGCAAAGACGAAAACCAAACTTTAGCACGATCGCTAAGTGAAAACGGAAATAACTTCAATTTAACAATATCATTATCCGTATCTTTCTTCTTTTGCATATCACACAAATCAACAGAGTTGTTTAGATGGGTAGCGGCATCTTCACTAGGAAGGCCGGCGAATTGATCTTTCATGACAAGATTCGGCAAAGCAGTATTGATTTCACAAGACTCAACATCATTAAGAGGAGCAATCGGAGTACTAAGGAAATCATTATTATTGGTATTGGAAAAATCACACAATTTGGTGTTATCTTGCGCCATGGCGACAAGTAATCCAACACACAAGCAAACAGAAAAAGGCAAGCAAAAAGGAGAGGAGAAGATTGGGAAAGAGAGGGCAAATAAAACGGCAAGGGTGAAGTGGGGGAGAGGGAAACGAGAGGCAAATGGCAAATAATGTAAATGCGAGGGAGATGAGTTTGTGATGGGTACTTGGTATGTCTTGACTTGAGAGCAGACCTCCCCAGCAACGGCGCCAGAAATCCGTCTTGCTACGTCTTGAGCTTGTGTTGGTTTTCCTTGAAGAGGAAAGGGTGATGCAGAAATAGTAGCGTAAGTATTTCCCTCAGTTTTTGAGAACCAAGGTATCAATCCAGTAGGAGGCTCCTCAAAAGTCCCACGCACCTACACAAACAAACAAAGAACTCGCAACCAACGCAATAAAGGGGTTCTCAATCCCTTCACGGCCACTTGAGAAAGTGAGATCTGATAGAGATAGTATGATAAGATAAATATATTTTTGGTATTTTATAATATAGATTGGAAAAGTAAAGATGCAAATAAAAGTAGATTGAAAGCTTATATGATAAAAGATAGACCCGGGGGCCATAGGTTTCACTAGTGGCTTCTCTCAAGATAGCATAAGTATTACGGTGGGTGAACAAATTACTGTCGAGCAACTGATAGAAAAGCAAATAATTATGAGATTATCTAGGCATGATCATGTATATAGGCATCACGTCCGCGACAAGTAGACCAACTCCTGCCTGCATCTACTACTATTACTCCACACATCGACCGCTATCCAGCATACATCTAGAGTATTAAGTTCATAAGAACAGAGTAACGCATTAAGAAAGATGACATGATGTAGAGGGATAAACTCATGCAATATGATATAAACCCCATCTTTTTATCCTTGATGGCAACAATACAATATGTGCCTTGCTACCCCTGCTGTCACTGGGAAAGGACACCGCAAGATTGAATCCAAAGCTAAGCACTTCTCCCATTGCAAGAGAGATCAATCTAGTAGGCCAAACCAAACTGATAATTCGAAGAGACTTGCAAAGATAATTCAATCATACATAAAAGAATTCGGAGGAGATTCAAATATTTGTCATAGATAAACTTGATCATAGACCCACAATTCATCGGATCTCGACAAACACACCGCAAAAATAGTTACATCGAATAGATCTCCACAAGAGAGGGGGGGAACATGGTATTGAGACCCAAAAAGAGAGAAGAAGCCATCTAGCTAATAACTATGGACCCGAAGGTCTGTGGTAAACTACTCACAACTCATCGGAGGAGCTATGGTGTTGATGTAGAAGCCCTCTGTGGTCGATTCCCCCTCCGGCGGAGCGCTGGCGAAGGCTCCAAGATGGGATCTCGCAGATACAGAAGGTTACGGCGGTGGAAATTGTTTTCCGTTGGCTCCCTGGATGTTTTCGGGGTACATGGGTATATATAGGAGGAAGAAGTACGTCGGTGGCCGCCCGAGGGGCCCACGAGATAGGGGGCACGCTCTGTAGGGGTGGGCGCGCCCTCCACCCACGTGGCCGCCTCGGCTGCTTCTTGACTTGCACTCCAAGTCCTCTGGATCAGGTTCGTTCCAAAAATCACGCTCCCGAAGGTTTCATTCCGTTTGGACTCCGTTTGATATTCCTTTTCTTCGAAATACTGAAATACGCAAAAAAAACATCAATACGGGCTGGGCCTCCGGTTAGTAGGTTAGTCCCAAAAATGATATAAATGTGTAAAATAAAGCCCATAAACATCCAAAAGGGGTAATATAATAGCATGGAATAATCAAAAATTATAGATACATTGGAGACGTATCACAACCCGACGTGTTAAAGGAGTTGCCAATCCCTTTCGGGGTACGACGCCTCAAGATAGGCAAAGGACCTGAGGTAAATTTTAGATAGGATAAACGAATCACGGAACAAATAAATTGCAGCAAGGTATTTTGTATTTTTTTGGTTTAATAGATCTAAAAATAAACGCAAGGAAAAAAGTAGATCGGAAGGCAAATATATGAGAAAGAAGACCCGAGGGCCGTAGGTTTCACTAGTGGCTTCTCTCGAGAAAAATAGCAAATGGTGGGTGAACAAGTTACTGTTGGGCAATTGATAGAACTTCAAATAATCATGACGATATCCAGGCAATGATCATTACATAGGAATCATGTCCAAGATTAGTAGACCGACTCCTGCCTGCATCTACTACTATTACTCCACACATCGACCGCTATCCAGCATGCATCTAGTGTATTAAGTTCATGGAAAACAGAGTAATGCAATAAGAATGATGGCATGATTTAGACAAGATCCGTTTGTCTATTGCGGCAGATATGGATCCCATCTTTTTATCCTTAGTAGCAACGATACATACGTGTCGGTTCGCTTTCTGTTACTGGGATCAAGCACCGTAAGATCGAACCCACTACCGGGCACCTCTTCCCATTGCAAGATAAATAGATCAAGTTAGCCAAACAAAACCCAAATATTGGATAAGAAATACGAGGCTATAAGAGATCACGCATATAAGAGATCAAAGAACTCAAATAACTTTCATGGATATAAAAAGATATAACTGATCATAAACTCGAAGTTCATCAGATCCCAACAAACACACCGCAAAAAGGACTTACATCATATGGATCTCCAAGAGATCATTGTATTGATAATCAAGAGAGAGAGGAAGCCATCTAGCTACTAACTACGGACCCGAAGGTCTACAAGAAACTACTCACGCATCATCGGAGAGGCACCAATGGAAGTGGTGAACCCCTCCGTGATGGTGAGATTGGATCTCGTGGTTCTGGCTCTGCGGCGGCTAGATGAATATTTCATCGACTCCCCTAGGGTTTCTGGAATATTGGGGTATTTATAGAGTAAAGAGTCGGTCCAGGGGGCACCCGAGGGGGGCACAGCCCACCTAGGCGCGCTTGGGCCTCCTGGCGCGCCCAGGTGGGTTGTCCCCTCCTCGGGACTCCCCCCAACTGCAACCAGGGCCCATCATGTTTCTTCTGGCCCATAAAAAATCATTGTAAGTTGGCGTGGCATTTGGACCTCATCTGATATTGATTTCCTGCAATGTAAAAACATGCAGAAAACAACAACTGGCACTTGGCACTATGTCAATAGGTTAGTACCAAAAAATGATATAAAATGACTATATAATGATTATAAAACATCCAAGATTGGTAATAAAATAGCACGGAATAGTAAAAAATTATAGATACGTTGGAGACGTATCAGCTTCCTTTGTACATAGTAGCTCGAAGCCATGCACCATATTATTTACTGCTTTCCCTCATGGTCCTAGTCGAACAAGCCTTTTTTGTATGACTAATGATACCACAATTGTAACAAAAGTCTGGGAGGTGCTCATATTCAAAGGAGACGATTTTCTTGTTCTCCTTCTTCTCCAGATCGTCAACTCCCATCACTGCCTCAGGGATCTGCCCCTGATCCTCTCCCTCTTCTTCTTCTAATTCCAAGGTTATGAACCTCATGATGGGGACCGTTATGTCCATCTTCACTTTGATTCGCATATATGCTCCCATTGCACTTCCGTTTTCGTCCAAATCAATATCCAAAAGGTCGCCAATTTGATCTCCCACCAGGTTTCTTGTTTCTACGCTCATCATTCCCATTGGAATGCCACAAGCTCTTATCCATATAGGGATCTGCTTAAACTCATAATCATCAATGGTTTTGCTTGGTACAAATTCTTCCATCACAATCAAATCTTTGTTAAACATCCAAGGACCACCCTTTACTGCTTTGTTCTTACTTCCCTCATCATGAAACAGAAAAAGGAAACAATTTTTCCCAAGATCCTTGCAATCCACTCTCGAGAAAGGGCAGCAGACTCCTCTCAAGGTTCTCCCCAAATACTCTGCTTTAGCCGGTCTTTCAGATAGAAGCTTACACTGCTTGAAGCTTTCCCACCTCCGAAGAGCAGGCTTGTCTCCTCCCAATCTTGATGCTCTTATTTTCTGTGTCTGAAAGCTTCAGATTCTTCAATCTTCCTTCCACGCCATCCAGCTCAGGAGCTTTCTCGTCTCCCATCTCCGCCGCTCCTCTGACCGCCGCTGGTGTCGCTCATTTGACTAGGGTTCACAGGTGTCTTACAGTCGCGTTCCCTAGTGAGATGCGAACGGCTTTGGTGTGGGATCGCTCAGATTTTGGTGGTTCCTCACGCTAGGATTGTATTTGGGGGATTTGTGTTGCTAATTTCTTTCACAACACCTGGACTGTGGTTGAAGAACTATGGAGTGGATCCACCTCATGACACTTGCTCGCTGACTGGGATTGAAGGACGAGCAAGAGCCTGCACCGATCCAAAGATTTTTGTGGATTGAACATAGGAACGAGCGGCAAAAACCGTCGACCAGAGAGCTGCGAAGAGTCACCTTGAAGACTCCAGAAGCGCACAAAACCAGAATTTGGGCAGTGTTGATGTGTCTGTATGGCGGATTCAGAAGACAGAGGACGTGAGCATTGTGTTGATGCCATTCTGGTTTCAAATTCATAAGTTGTCAAATGGCTATTGTAAGACATGCATTTGGAGAAGTTCTTGAAGGATGTTGATGAGACTCTTGACATGAAGCTTAACCGGAATACACGGGTAGTTATATTCATGTCTAGCCCCAACTTTTTTTTCTCCATCAATTTTGACCCCCTGATACTTATTTGCCTCTTATTCTGCGCCTTCCGAACTCTCCTTTTCTTTTTCTTGGGGTATCATTTGGCCATTTATTTTTTTCTTCGTTTCCCTTTTTCTTTCTATTTATTTTTTATTTCCATTTTACTTTCCTAAAAATTGTGAAATTTTCTTAAATTGATGAACATTTTTTCAAATCATGAACATTTTCTTAAATTTGTGAACTTTTTTTAATCTGTGATTTTTTTTCAAATCATTAATCTTTTCAAATCGATGGACTTTTTCAATTTTTATAATTTTTCCAAAACCAGTGTTTTTTTGAATTCACAAACTTTTTTTCAAATCCATGAACTTTTTTCAAAATTGATAAACTCTCTTCAATTTTCATGAACTTTTAAAAAACTTCAAAAGTTATGAAGTTTGTGAACTTATTTTAAAATTTCTTGAATCTTTTTAAATTAACGCACTTCTGAAAATTGGTGAACTTTTTTCAAATCCGTGAAGTTTTCTTTGAATTCATGAACTTTCTTGAAATTGGTGAACTTTTTTTTCAAACTCATGTAGCTTTATAGAATTAGTGATTTTTTCGATTTGCGGACTATTTTAAACTCACATGTTTTTAACTTTAAAACCCAGCAACCGATTTTTCAGCGAACAACACAACATAAGAAGGAAAACAGAGCAAAAAAGGTGAACCAATGAAAACAAACAACGCGAGTGAGGCTGGGAAGAGAGCGAGCAAGCGACCACCAGCCTGTGTTGGGCCAGGCCCAGTCAGTCGTCACGCTACAGGCATCAAATAGGAGGTATCTTCTATGGGCCTGCTTTCCTGCTCTGCCACACTCTTCATTTGGGCTAATATAAGGCCTACTCCAATGCACCGGTTCTAAAATGAAGTGCTAAGCACATTAAGGGGTTGTTTGGATAGAAGATTATGGGAAACTAGTTTTCATTAAATTTGATGCCTGGTATAACCACCTAAAATCTTGTTTGGATTGCGTATGTAAATATGAGATATATAAAACTAACTTTTACATAAGCCTAAAATCCGAGTTTGTGGAAAAACGACTAATTGATGTTTTTCTATAAACTCGTTTTTTATCTACTGTGGCGGCCATTGGAGAAGAAAAATGGGCGTCCTCTTCAGGCACGACAAGAGATCAACAAAGCACCAAATCCATCGCCGAGCTTGCCGCTGGGTCTGGACGTGATTGTCGTCATCCCCTTCCTCTTCCCTGACAAGGTGGGTGCATCCGGGGCATGCAGAGTGCGCATGGTGGAGATGTTTCCCTTCCTCTTCTCTGACGAAGGCTACAACCTGGCCTCCCCGACCGCTATGCTTCGGGCCACAATTGCGACACGCTAGGCGGAGGTTGACATCACGGGCATGTGTGTCTTTGGCACGGTCGAATTGGTCTTTTTTTAACAGAACAATGCACCAAGTGGTGCCCAATATCATTAACAGCTCATAACAACAGTACAAGAGAGAGTACATATGGCTTGAAAAGAGAAAGGGAAAGGGGAAACAACCAAAGAAATGGAGCTGTTAAATGCTAGCAAAGATAGGTTGACCAAATGTCAACTAGATGAACTACATTTAGAAAAGATCAGATACACATAGACTGAGAAGCAAACAATAGAAGCAGCACTAGCCTAGCTTATCAGAAAACATGGCTGATGCCCAGCAGCAAGCTAAGCTCAACTTAGAATTCAGTTATTGATGACTGTCTGATGTTGAGATGCAGGGCCTGAGCTAGTAGCAGAGAGGATAGAAGAACTGCGTGAACAAGAATCCATCCTGCTGCTAGAAACAATATACCTTGTGCACAAAAAGGCAGACACTGGACAGGCATCACATGCATGAGAGTGAAAGGAGCAATCCAGGATAGGATCACCAACAGATTGATAAACCTGCTGAGCAAGGTTGTGAGCAACTCCATTCAGGTTCCTGTAAATATGAAACACTTGAGAGTTAAGATGAGCAGTAGATGTAACAAAGGAAGCCAGTTCTTTTCTGATGTTCCAAGGGGCAGCCGAATAGGTTATATTCCTAGAAGCCACAACTGAAGCTAGAGAGAGACAATCAGTTAAAAATGTGGGTTGCCGCACACTAAGACTGGTTGCGAAATGAGCTGCATATGCAAGAGCAACCGCTTCTGCTTGGATAGGAGTAGAAGTGGGAGGCGCTGAAGCTTGAACCTGAATGTTAATTTCTCTCTGAGGAGAAGGAATGCAAAAATAAACTCCTACACCTGTCTTTACTTCCCCTTGGCTAAGACCTGGAATTTTTGAAGATCTAAGGGCTGCATCATAAAAGATTTTAGTACCATTAATCAATATATCAGATTTAAGAGTCTGCCCTTGTTTAGGAACAACCTGTGCCTCAAGATGGTTATTAGCACAAATCTGATTATTAGAAGGGAGGAAAGATTCGTCATGCAAAGTAAAGTCCATATTAGCAGCAGCAATATGCACTTGGTAAGGAAGACATCTCTTTCTTTCAAACAAGAAATCATTTCTAGCTTTCCAAATACACCATAAAAAATTCAAAACATTTTGCAAGGAAGCATAAGGATGCCCCATAGAAACCAGATGAATGAGAATAGAGTGCATTGAGTTATGACCCTGAACAAGAGTATCAGATCTGAGAAACCAAGGAGCAGAAAATCAGGCAGCTCTAGCAAAATCACAAAGAAAGAAGAGATGAAATTCATCCTCTTGCTGGGCACACCTACAACAAGTCTGAGAAATATGAATGGAAAAACGGCCTGCTCTCATACCTGTAGGCAAAGCTTTACTAAGAAGCCTCCAAGCAAAAGTTTGGACTTTAGGCAACAATTTTTTCTGCTTCCACACATGCATCTCGCCGGAATCGATTAAGCGGTCGGCTTGTGCATGTGCTTATGTATACGAATAGAATACATTCAGTCGCTTGCTTCCGATTTCCTAGTTCTGTCCAAGATCAATCAACCTTATCCGTGGCGTGTACTTGTACGTCGATTCCAATAGTTAAATGAATTCAAAAGGCCACCGCCGACACATCTATCGGTGATGAAAACAAGGCCGTCATGGGCACTTTCTCCAGCATCGACTTGACAACGATGCCGCGGAGGAGGAAGTGCAGGTGGGAGATGAGGCCTTGGTCAACGAGCGGCATGTGAGTGCTGGACAAAGTCGATGTATGCCATTGAATGAATAATATAATCACGTCTCCTTGTATTTTCCCAATCAAACAAGGAATAATATATTAGTTTTGCTAAAGCGCATTTAAGTCCTATGTAAGAATCGTGCAATTTTTTTTTCTTTTCTTTCTAGTTCGATTGACTCACTTATATGTGTAACAAATAGGGCACATCTAGATGTGTCCTAAACATACCCTATATACTTGTTGTAACAGAAAAACTAACCAAAACTATTTTTTCAAAAAATCCTCCACAAATTGGTTTTCTAAAATCCTATGTATAATCATTGATATCCAAATAACCACTAAGGACTTTAGCAACTAGAGCCCCCAATACAAAGATGTTTAACTTGTTGTAGTTAAGTATCATTCATTTAATGATTTAGTAACTAAAGTTCTTCATGCATTGGTGAGCATCTTTCATTTAAGTATTTTGCGTAAGTAATAACATAGGCTAGTACCATACTTCCTCCGTCTAGTGAGGCTGGTTGTAATGGGGATACTAGTATATGATACTACCTCTCTAATGCATAGTATAATATATTAGTATTATGCAGTACTTTATTTATTGTCATGTGTGACACATAGTAGCATAATATTTATTGTGATACGGTATCATGATATGATACTCAACTCACTCTTTCTTCATTTAATTTTATGACACCTTATCAAAATTGCCTAGTTGGCATGCCTGATACTATATGATACTCCCATTACGACCAGCGTGAAGAGTGTACATTTGACTTTAAAATTTGTCCACAAAAAATGTATTTCTATCTTCCCAATGCACTTTAAACTAGAAAAAATGTTCCTCTCTTATCACACGATAATCAAGACCAAGACTCATTGGGGTTGGGTAATTAAAGAGGAGAGAGATGGTGGCTTACACCTAAAAAATGCATTTTTTACTTCACTTTATAATTGTCCTAAAATTTCTATACGTACACTTTTCACCGGACGAAGGGAGTATGTATGTTAAGTTACTCCCAACTACGGCTAGTTTAAGACTACCCATAGTGCGAATAAGTTTAGCAGTAACATAAGGTCCAACTCAGCAAATTTGCTTCCGTGGCAATGATTTAATAAGGAGAGAGATGAATTGAGTAACATAGCTAGTTACTCATACTACGAGTAACACACATACCAAAACAAGATGGGTTTACAAGCTAATAACTAAAATGTTATATGACACCACACATATGTTACTTCCCACCATAAAGATAGTAACATAGACCAGTAACATATGCATGTTAGTAGTCGAAGTTACTCCTACTGTTAGTAGTCTAAGGTCTAGCAAGAAGGTAGCGTTGGCGAGGCCGGAGTTCTACTAACGCGAGTGCGGATTTACGGCAAAAACAACAAAATTGACTTGTGGATGAAATTAATTCACAAATTGAACTGCTTCTGGAAAAATTCGCTCAATTGACCGTTTTGTGTGGCGCCCGACACGAAGGCTCCACACTCTATAGTGCAACGCCTAGCAATCAGGCGCTATACTTCTGGCCAGCATGGCACCCACGGGCCCTGCACCCAGCAGTGCAGCGCCTCAGAGCTAGGCGCCACACCTGTAAAGTGCAGCGCCTAGCTCTTAGGCGCTGCACGTCCTGTTACTAGTCCCTGGCTGCCCCCCTCCCCCCCCACACACACACCCACCCCACCCCGTGATTTTCTCTTCCTCCCTCTCAAATCCTTCTCCAAATCTTGCAAATTTGAAGATTTCTCCGTGGATTTCGAACCCAATCCCTCCCTCAAGGTAATCTCCTCCGATGCCCTTGTTTTGATCCAAAAAATGCTAACACTTGCTCATTTCTGCTAGTTTGTGGAAACCTTAGTTTTTTATGGATCTTGCAATATGTATGGAGATAGGAGATGTTTGTTTGCCAATTTCCTAGGATTAGGGTTGTTAGTATGTTAGGGTTAGGGTTATGGGTGTTGCTATGTTGGTGCTAGGGTTAGGGTTGTTAGTATGTGAGGGTTGTGCTTATGGTCATTGTTAAGTGGGGGTTAGGGTTATTGTTTCATATGTATGTTAGGGTTTGTATTCCGTGTTAATCTTTGAATAAGTACTTATGGAAGATATGTTACGTTTTGTTGTTTGAATGCTTATAGGGATGGGAAGAACATGTGTGTTTGTTCATCATGTGGACAAAGACGCCTTTTTGAAAGGCAATATTGAACTGGACCCGGAAGAGCTTGACCTGGTGTTTGATAGTAATCCTAGCTATGCGGAGGTCTTGGAACAAGTGAGGAAAGGTTTGAATTGGATGGACCCAAGCGATATCGTCGAGTTGGAGGGAAGGCATAATGTTGGTTTTGGAATGCACATCCATTGGAAGACAATGCGTGTGAACTCGGAGCAACGTTGAGTAATGTAGGTATGGCGGCTTCTCAACCCAACAAACCAACAATGAAGGGAGTGGAGGAGAAGGATGGCGAAGGTGAGATGGCGGTGGGAGAAGGTTGCGAAGAAGCTAAGAGAGGATGATGCAACCACACTAGAGAAGAAGAAGCAAGAGGAGATCGAGGAGAAGAGTAAGGAACATGAGAGAGGTTTTTTTGAGTATATCATGATGTAGCACAAGTTGAATATGAAATGTGAGGAGGCAAAGAAGAAACGTCTAAAGGATTTTCAAGAATTAACCTTGAAACTTTGGGCTTTCGAAGCTGAAAAGAAAGAGAGGGAGAACAAGATATTCATGGAGAGGGTGGTTAAGGAGGCTCACCGCATAAGGAAAAGGGAGGAGGAAGAAGAAGAAGAGAGGAATAAGAAGAAGGGAAATGAGCCTTGCTCGACGCAATAGAGCTATGTCATATTCGATTTGGTTGTGGACTATGACCATGTTATCCTGTAAACTATGATGTTCGATTTGGTTGTGAACTACTATGTGTTGTGAACTACTATGTGTTTTGGACCCCTCCTTGATTTGGTTGTATGAACTCATCGTCTATTTGAACTACTATGTGTTGTGAACTACTATGTGTGCCATGTGTTGTCTTTTTTAATATGTGTTTTCTTCAATAGTCACAAAAATCTGCTACCATCACTAGTGCTGCATAAATGCACAGTGCAACGCCTACGGCTAAGGCGCCACACCACATAGTGCAACGCCTCAGAACTAGGCATCACACTACCTTGTTTCTGGCTGTAACCTTCTGTTGCTCTCTGGACATTTGTCCAGATGTGCAACACCTACGTGATAGGTGCCACACCATGCAGTGTGGCGCCTCAGGGCTAGGTGTCACACTACTCTGTTTCTGGCTGTAACCTTCTATTGCTCTCTGGACATTTGTCTAGATGTGCAACACCATGTGCTAGGCACCACACCATGTGTTTGGAAACATAGCATGCAATTTTTAAAAAATCATACGCTCACGCAAGATCTATCTAGGAGATGCATAGCAATGAGAGGGGGAGAGTGTGTCCATGTACCCTCATAGACCGAAAGTGGAAGCGTTTGCCAACGCGGTTGACGTAGTCAAACTTCTTCTGGTTCCGACCGATCAAGTACCAAACATACGGCACCTCCGAGTTCTGCACACGTTCAGCGCGATGACGTCCATCGAGCTCTTGATCCAGCAGAGTGTCGATGAAGTAGATGCGTTCCATCAGCACGACGGCATGGTGATGGTGATGATGAAGTGATCTGCGCAGGGCTTCGCCTAAGCACTGCGAAAATATGACCGGAGGCGTAAACAGTGGAAGGGGGCACCGCACACGGCTAGGAATAGTTGATATGTGTTCTAGGCGCCCCCTTCCCACGTATATAAAGGAGGGAGGCAACCCTAAGCGCGCCCAAGTAGGAAGAATCCTACTTGGGCTCCTAGTTGGATTCCTCCCTCCTTTCCTTTTACCGGAAGGGGGAAGAAGGGAAGAGAAGGGGGGAGAAGGAAAGAGGGGGCACCGCCCCCTCCTCCTAGTCATATTCGTCCTCCTTCCTTTGGGGGGGGGGGCGCCATCCCTTGTGGGCCGGTGTGCCTCCCTCCTGTGGCCCATATCTTCCATGCGGGGGGGGGGGGGGGGGGCGTGTAACCCCCCGGTACCCTGATATGTACCCGATACATTCCGGAACACTTCCGGTGTCCTAATACTATCATCTAATATATCAATATTTACCTCTTGACCATTTTGAGACTCCTCGTCATGTCCGTGATCTCATCCAGGACTTCGAACAGCATACGGTCACCAAATCATATAACTCATATAATACAAATCGTCATCGAACGTTAAGCGTGCGGACCCTATGGGTTCGAGAACTATGTAGACATGATCGAGACACCTCTTCGGTCAATAACCAATAGTGGAACCTGGATGCCCATATTGGATCCCACATATTCTACGAAGATCTTTATCAGTCAAACCGTTATGACAACATACGTTATTCCCTTTGTCGTCGGTATGTTACTTGCCCGAGATTCGATCGTCTGTATCTTCATACCTAGTTCAATATCGTTACTGGCAAGTATCTTTACTCGTTCCGTGATGCATCACTCCGCAACTAACTCATTAGTCACATTGCTTGCAAGGCTTCTTATGATGTGCATTACCGAGAGGGCCCAGAGATACTTCTCCGATACTCGGAGTGACAAATCCTAATCTCGATCTATGCCAACCAAACAAACACCTTCAGAGATACCTGTAGAGCATCCTTATAATCACCCAGTTACGTTGTGACGTTTGATAGCACACAAGGCATTCCTCCGGTATCCGGGAGTTTCATAATCTCATAGTCGGAGGAATATGTATTTGACATGAAGAAAGCAGTAGCAATAAAACTGAATGATCATTATGCTAAGCTAACGGATGGGTCTTGTCCATCACATCATTCTCCTAATGATGTGATCTCGTTCATCAAATGACAACACATGTCTATGGCCAGGAAACTTAACCATCTTTGATCAATGAGCTAGTCAAGTAGAGGCATACTAGGGACATGATGTTTTGTCTATGTATTAACACATGTATCAAGTTTCCGGTTAATACAATTCTAGCATGAATAACAAAAAATTATCATGAATAAGGAAATATAAAATAACAACTTTATTATTGCCTCTAGGGCATATTTCCTTCACCATGTAGTGTGGCGCCTCAAGGCTTGGCGTCACACTACTCTGTTTCGTGGCTGAACCTTCTGTTGCTCTCTAGACATTTGTCTAGATGTGCAATGCCTATGAGCTAGGCGCTGCACCATGCAATGTGGCGCATCAGTGCTAGGCGTTGCACATGTGGACAAATGTCCAAAGAGCAACAGAAGGTTTCCAACAAGCTTTGAGGCAATATTTTTGCTAAGTCCTTGTGCCGCGCCTATCCCCTAGGCGCTGCACTGTGTAGTGCAACGCCCAAGTGACATTCACTGCATTCTTGCCTATGCAGTCACCAAACATAGTCCTGGATATAACGTACCACATGTAGACACGAGCATATGTCTTGACCTGATCATCATTAGCATCCTCAGGGCAATACCCAAAGTGGAATGCAATCCAGGTTAAAGGAGTACCGGCTGTGACTCTTTCCCTCTTCTTGTCTCCTTCTGGTACCGGAGGCTCTGGAGGAACCATACCGATAAGGGCCTGCATCTGCTCGTGCCACCTATCAGAATCGGTGCTCATACAAAGAGGATTCCCCTCGATAGGAATACCGGTGATCATAGTAATATCCTGGAGGGTCACAGTCATCTTCCTGGTCCGAAGATGGAAACTGTGGGTCTCCAACCTCCAACGATTAACAAGCATGGTGATTGCTGCAGCATTGAGGTTCGGCGTCGACCGGCTGACCAACTGAATGAAAGGGAGGAGTCATGTCTCTTATGTATGTTGTGTACCGCTCTGTTCTACCTTTTGAGCTTGCGTTGTTTTTTCCCTTGAAGAGGAAAGGGTGATGCAACAAAGTAGCATAAGTATTTCCCTCAGTTTGAGAACCAAGGTATCGATCCAGTAGGAGACAATGCACAAGTCACCGAATACCTACACAAACAATCAACTACTTGCACCCAACACGATAAAGGGGTTGTCAATCCCTTCATGGTCAGTTGCAAAAGTGAGATCTGATAGAGATAGATAAATGGTAAAGTAAATATTTTTGGTAGTTTTGGTTCATAGATCAGAAAGTAAAAGATTGCAAAATAGTACATCGGAAACTAGTATGATGTAAAAGAGATTCAATATAATGGAAAAGAGACCCGAGGGCCATAGGTTTCACTAGTGGCTTCTCTCAACATAGCAAATATTACGGTGGGTGAACAAATTACTGCCAAGCAATTGATAGAAAAGCGCAAAGTTATAACGATATCTAAGGCAATGATCATGAACATAGGCATCACATCCGTGTCAAGTAGACCAAAACGATTCTGTATCTACTACTATTACTCCACACATCGACCGACTCCTGCCTGCATCTAGAGTATTAAGTTCATAAAGAACAGAGTAATGCATTAAGTAAGATGACATGATGTAGAGGAATTAACTCAAGCAATATGATGAAAACCCCATCTTTTTGTCTTTGATGACAACAATGCAATACGTGCCTTGCTGCCCCTACTGTCACTGGGAAAGGACACTGCAAGATTTAACCCAAAGCTAAGCACTTCTCCCATTGCAAGAAAGATCAATCTAGTAGGCCAAACTAAACCGATAATTCAAAGAGACTTGTAAAGATATCAAATCATGCATATAAGAATTCAGAGAAGAACCAAATAATATTCATAGATAATCTGATCATAAATCCACAATTCATCGGATCTCGGCAAACACACCGCAAAAGAATATTACATCGAATAGATCTCCAAGAACATCGAGGAGAACATGGTATTGAGAATCAAAGAGAGAGAAGAAGCCATCTAGCTACTAGCTATGGGCCCGTAGGTCTATGGTAAACTACTCACGCATCATCGGAGAGGCAATGATGTTGATGTAGAAGCCCTCCATGATCGAACCCCCCTCCGACAGGACGCTAGAAAAGGCCCCTAGATGGGATCTCACGGGTACAGAAGGTTGCGACGGTGTAAAAGTGGTTTCGTGGCTCCCCTGGATGTTTTCGGGGTATAAGAGTATATATAGGCGAAGGAGCTAGGTTAGGAGACCCACGAGGGGCCCACGAGGTAGGGGGCGCGCCCTCCTGCCTTGTGGCCGTCTCGTTGCGTCTCCGACTTCATCTCCAAGTCTTCTGGTTTCCTTCTGGTCCAAGAAAGATCATCGTTAAAGTTTCATTCCGTTTGGACTGAGTTTGGTATTCCTTTTCCGCGAAACTCTAAAATAGACAAAAAAACATAAACTGACACTGGGCTCTCGGTTAATAGGTTAGTCCCATAAATAATATAAAATAGCATATAAATGCCTATTAAACATCCAAAACAGATAATATAATAGCATGGAACAATAAAAAATTATAGATACGTTGGAGACGTATCACTCTGCATCCCCCCAAGGGTGACCCGGTGAGACCGAATCTTCAGAGGTTGAAGCAGCTACAAACAAGCAAATCAGAATATTACATATCGGACATGTGTGTTTGGAATAAACACAAAATTCAAAATACCAACCACTTTGATTATTACCTTCTGCTCCTCCGACATAAAGTAGGCCCACTGTCGAGTGTCATAGTGATCATCGAGAAGCCAACCATCCTACAAATTTCAAACAATAAACATACGTTAGCTAACTCCCTATGTTTCCTAATCAAATCATGCCAACAATCAACACAAAAAACACGCCTACAATCAGTACAAACTAAAAGGAAAATTGAATAATAATGTAATATCTACAATGAAAGCATGCCAATAATCATTAAAAAAACATATGTATACAAAACAATGTATGGTTCTATAATTGTGTCATGTAAATAACATCTCAACATATGTATCCAAAGCATTCTTGTCAATATGAATATAGGATTTCATGTAACTCATCTAAAAAAATATCAACACAATCTAGACATGTGTAAGGTTCATCTTAACAATCTAGGTTTTCAACATAGAAGCATATCTTTTCAATAGAAATAAACTAAACTAGGGTTACAAAATAATTACAAATCATCTACAAATCTTAAATCCCACAAATCTATATACATTCAAGATTCTAATCCAATCAAATAAGGGTTCCACAAATCTTCAAAATAAGATACATTTTCTGGATAGAAAGAAGGGAATTAGAGGAGAGTACCTTCTAGGATGGATTGGTGAAGAAATTCACGGACCAAATCGTCAGATCTGAAGAATTTGAGAGATAGGGGGAGAGGAGGAAGCCGTCGGCGCATCGTTTCTGTAACTGGGGTGGGTGGGAAGAGGGCTAGGCGCGGCCGCCTCTAAGTCACAGTGCAGCGCCTACGCGCTAGGCGCTGTACTTTACAGGTGTGGCGCCTAGCCCTAAGGCGTTGCACTGCTGGGTGCGGGCCTTGGGGGTGCCACATTGGCCAGGCCTGCAACGCATGAGAGCAAGGCGCTGCACAGTAGGGTGTGGCGTCTGTGTGTCGGGCGCCACACAAAACGGTCAGCTGAGTGTATTTTTTTCGAACCAGTTCACTTGCGCTTTGTTTGGATGTAGATATTGAAGGGCTTGGCATTGCACTGACTCGAATGCCAAATATCTCAAGACATTGATATTGAGCTTCAATGCCAAATATCATGTTTGGATGTTCATGTATTTGGCACCTAGAATTTAAGGGAAGCAACAATTCCAATTCTTTTTTGGATGGACAAAGAGAATATCTCACTTTCATAACATTCATGATTTCTTATTCTCTAAAGCACGCATACAAACATGCATCAATTTTAAACTAACCACCACCACTACTACTACTACTACTAGACATGCAGCAAGACCAAGCTACTGTATTATACTTGCACTTATGTTGTTGCATATACTTTTGCACTTCATTAGTTGTCTAATTGGTACAGTTACTGACTACTATTACCGTGATGAAAAAGGAGCAAATGGAGGTACACGTTGCTATGCAGTACTAGTGTTGGCGCGCTGATAACTGGAAGGCCAGGGACGAGTTGTACGCCTGCAGTTCGTGGACGAGCTTGGCGGCGTCCCCGGCAACCTGGCCGGCGCCATCCGCGACACATCGAGCAGGCTCGTCGACCCTACGAAGGAGTGTCTCCTGCTTGCCATCCTCCCCGAGTGCTCGCACCTCCATGCAGGGTCGTTCGAGTGTCACAACACGCCGAGCTGAATGGGTTGGCATTCTGCCGAGCAACTCAGCGGCATGACATCGCAGGTGTCCTCCCACCTATGCAACGTACATGAATGAGACAGTGCCCTCGAAGACATCGGTTATAGAGTCACCGATGTCCATGGAGATGACCTTTCTCGAGTCGCTGCTGCATGGATCATGGGTCGGTCTTGGTGGCGAGGTACTCGTGCACGTCGTCGAGGCGTCCGATGCACTCGGCGAGTGGGGGCTCACGCAAGGATGAGGAGGGTCCCCAGATGGGCGGAGCACAGGTCGAGCAACAGGAGCTCCCACACCGCCGAAGTTGAAGAGGGCGGCGGGATAGGGATGCAGGGGATGCCCGGAGCTGGAGAGGACGACGGGGTTCTCGTTCCAGCCATGAGTCTCGTCTTCTTTTCGCTTTCGGTGCCTGCCCAAGCGGTAAGTGAGGTGCGGTGGGAGGCGTGGACCGAATACCACGGAAAACCGAGCGTGGGGGCTGCAAATTCGCGGAGCGACGCGTCACCGTTGTAAAAGCTGGTTCGATATTGAGGTTGGATTCCAGGCGCAAATATCTCGACCATCCAAACAACGGCTTTCGGGCTAGGCAAATGCCAAATACCGATTCGAGACCTGAATATCTACATCCAAACGGACTGTTGGTGAATTGTTTTCGTCCGCAGGTCAAAATTGTCAAATTTGCCCAGATTTACAGATCAACCCCTCAACTTCTCATTTCGATTCAAACAAGTGTACCTCTATCTCGCCGTCGCCTCCCCGCTCCCTTGCTTCCGCCCGGCCGTTTCTCTAGGGTTTAACGCCATGGACGTCGAGGACGAGCTCCCGACCGCCCCCGCGTCCGCGGACGGCGGCGAATCCTCGCACGCGCTGGTGTCCGGGGACCAGTTCGATGTGGAGGCGTACGCGGCGCAGTACTCGGGGCGCACGCGCGTGGCGCGGCTCCTCTTCATCGCGGAGAAGTGCGGGTCGGAGCAGATGCGGCTGGATGCGCTCCGGCTGGCCTACGACTGGGCCCTCAAGGGAGAGGACACGGCTCTCCACCGCGACGTCTCCGCCAAGATCGCCGGCCGCCTCGGCCCCCGCTACGCAGCCGACCAGGCCTGGTCCGACGCCGTCGAGCGCCGCGCCCTGCTGCGCAAGGATAAGCTTGACAGCGAGCTCAATGTCTACAGGGTACGGATACCCTAAACTTCGCTCCCTTTTGTTTGTTTTAGGGTTGCACTGTCGCCATTTCTGCTTGACGCAATGAGCGACGCATTGGCGTGTTTTCTGAAATCATTCTACCTGCAGACCAATCTGATCAAAGAGAGTATTCGGATGGGCTACAATGACCTTGGTGATTTCCACTATGCTCAAGGCCACCTTTCAGACGCCTTCAAGAGCTATATCAGGACCCGCGATTACTGCACTACCTCGAAGCATGTTGTTCAGATGTGCTTGAATGTCATACTTGTTAGCATTGAGCTGGGGCAATTTATGCACGTGTCAAATTATGTCATCAAGGCGGAGCAGACCCCAGACGATATGGATCCTATTACTGCCGCCAAGTTGCGAGCTGCTGCTGGATTAGCCTACATGGAAACAAACAAGTACAAACTTGCTGCCCGGAAGGTTAGTGCACTAGAATCTCCTTTACTTGTTATTGTTTCTATCCTAGTATTTCGTGTTGCTACATCTGTTTATCAGGGATTCATGAAGCATGCACATTTAATCTGTTGGAACTTTGAACTGTTTCACTACATTGGCTCGAATAGCTGGTGTGTTTTAAAATTGCAACAGTTGTGCTATTGGAGATTTCGGCAGTGACGTTATTGTAACCTGTGGTTTATTAGAAGTAAGGAAATGAAACAAGTAAAGGGATCCCCTAACTTTACTATATCTGCTATGTTTGTCAGTTTGTTTACTCCCTTTTCAGGAAATCTGGATAATTTGTATACAAACTGGGTAAATATGTATTCCCTCGTCCTTTTCTCACGACAAAACTCATTATGCTAAAGATATATCAATTTCTATTTCGGCTGGAGATAAAGCCCAATAATTGGTACCTACCAACTTTTTCTTTTGTGAAGAACCACATATCAAAGATGCCATTTTTTATTCAGTTAGTTATTTCATACTCACACTTGATAATAGTAATAGAACTGTTAAGTTGACTGCGGGAATTAAAAGCGTGCCCCCTTCTGAAGTTTATAGAGACAGGATCAGAGCTAAGGAGCAACTATTCTGAAGTTATAGCTCCACAAGATGTTGCTGTCTATGGTGCACTATGCGCGCTTGCTTCTTTTGATCGCTCAGAGCTGAAGGTTCGTCTTTGCCTGAACTATTCTTTCCCTTCACATGGATGTTTTATGTTAATTGTTCTGTCTAAACCAGATTAATTTCCTCATTTGATACAGAGCAAAGTTATTGACAACTACAATTTTCGCAATTTTTTGGAGTTAGTGCCTGAAGTAAGGGAGCTGGTAAATGATTTTTATGCAAGGTACTAGGAATCTAGGATGCAACTGCTGCAATTAATTTTCTCCCTTGATGCTTTATTGAACTGCATATTTTTCTGCGGGATGAAGTTCTTTTTAAATCTATTGGTCCTATAGCAAAGAGTATTATGAACGATATTGTAGGAGCTCTGGTCTTCTACATGACAGATGGGGATCTTTGGGTGAATTAAGCATATGAAATGTATGGTTGCTTAATGAGTCTTGTTTTACTTGTTTAGAGGGATCGTGATGTCAGCAGGATAATTTATAGCTCATTCACAGTGTTTTAGTAGTATACAGTTGGTCCAGTATTTCAAACAGGGTAAAGTTTGATACTCCAAATTTACTCCCAGTTCCTTGTTAGGCCCTGAAAGATTTTCAAGGGATCATTTTGGTCCCAGTTTGCACCTTGCCTTAAAAAAAGTTCTTTGCATCATAGGCAGGTGGTCTAGTTCCACACATTGTGGCATAAAATTTTGCTTAAATTGACGTTTTATCTGGAAAAAGTTTGGCACAAAAATGGAAGTTCGGGGACCCAAAATAGTCATTTTAGCCTGGTGCTCAAAGCGGCATTATCGAGATGGTAAATTTCTTCCAAATAGATAAGTACCAAGCCACTTCTGGGCATTCCTGTTCTTTGGCGTTTAAAACTTCAATTATTTGTGAAGCCAATGATATAAATGATGATGTTGTATCTTTTGTTAACATGCTCTGGCAGTTTCTGATTGTCAATTGACTTATCATCCTATCATTTGTAAGTGATGGGTTTTTTAACTTGAAAGAGAACATACTTCAGTTGTTCATTAGTCAGGTAAAATAAGTTTCAAATGATTTTCGGTGAGACATCTCAACTGCCACGTTCTGGGCCAAGCAGTTGCCTCAGTTAGCTGGGCATGCTGTCGAGCACCCTTTGCACCCATGCTCAAACCCTGTTGCCCACTCTTTACAGTGGATGCCATAACTTTATGGCAGAATTATGAATTTGAAAAGAGAGGTCATGTTGTCATTCCTTCCACATCTAATAAGACAGCAGTTGCTCTCCTTGCTTGTCACTTGCACTGATACGATGCGGTCATCTATAACAACTGAATAACAAAAACCTGTCACATTTTGGTTGTTGTCGTCTAATAAGGAATAGTTTCCTCAGTTGCCCACTCTTTACAGTGGATGCCATAACTTTATAGCGGAATTATGAATTTGAAAAGAGAGGTCATGCTGTCATTCCTTCCACATCTAATAAGACAGCAGTTGCTAACCTTGCTTGTCACTTGCACTGATACGATGTGGTCATTGACTGGTGGATAAACTATAACAACTGAACCAACAAAAACCTGTCACATTTTGGTTGTTGCTGTCTAATAAGGAATAGTTTCCTCAGTTGTCTATTTATTCACCTGGATTCTCACATTGTAGCTGGATTTATTATGAGATGTGTTGAACCTTCTACCCGATGATGTTGTTTATGCATTTGTGCAGTAGATTATTAATTCCTTTGTTTTTTACTACGCCGTGCCCTTTTTCTTCATAAACATACATTTTTATTCTTTATACACCTTTTTATTAACTAATTGCAATTAATACCAGCCGCTATGGGTCATGTCTGGGATATCTTGAGAAGTTGAAGTCAAACCTGCTGCTGGATATGCATTTGCATGGGCATATAGAAACTCTGTACAAGGACATTCGACACAAAGCCATCATACAGTACACATTCCCATTCATATCCGTTGATCTCAACTTGATGGCTGTTGCCTTCCAGACCTCCGTGTCCCTTCTAGAGAAAGAGCTGGCAGCGCTTATCACTGATAACAAAATACAGGTACCTAACAAAGATGCCTTGTATAGCATGTATTGCAAGTTTGCAACACCTGCAGAGCTAATTCGCTGATCTTCTCGTTTCTTTAATTTATATGCAGGCTCGTATCGACTCGCACAACAAGATTCTATACGCAAGCCACGCCGACCAAAGGAATGGAACTTTCCAGCGTGCACTGCAGACTGGCATTGAGTTTGAGAGGGATGTCAAGTCCATGCTTCTGAGGGCGAACCTCCTCAAGCACGAGTACAGCCAGAAGGCAGCAGAACGGAAGGTGTGAAAACAAGTTCTCCTTGGTTTGGACCTGAGGTGCATTGAGAGATTTTAGTGATGATTTGTGCCATGGTCAAGTGTTTCATGCCATGATCTTCCATATTGAAGCTAAGATACTAGATTTAAGTATGTTTTTGAGCACGCAAAGATAATATAACTTCTGCCATGCATGTCTTTTGCGGAGACCATGTGGTTGATTTTGTACTACTCCCTCCGTCTAGGTGTGTAAGTCATCTTACGTTGCGCACCGTGACCAAGGTGGAGGGGAAAACGAGAGAACTTAATGTGTTTTTGCTAATTAATAACAATGCATGCAATGAACTGACCAATGCATGTCGTGTTTGGTAGTCTCAAATCATTTAAAGCATGCATGACCCACATCTCTTATTGGTTGATATGTCACGAAACAAGAAACGAGATGAGAGTTAATGTACCGCGCCTAAGTGTTTTGGGATTATTTGGTTTTCGTAAGATGACTTACACACCTAGACGGAGGGAGTACGTACTGGCATTCACTTTGGAGTTTTCGTAGACTTATTTGAAGTTTGTGTGCTGTCGCTTTTAACAGTCTACTACAGCCGCGCTTGCAGTATAAGAAATTAAGAATTGCTGATAGTATGTTCTGACTGGAATGCCGACCATCCAGTGGATCGCTTTGGTTGTGAAATCATTCATTACCACTTGCTTTCGGTGCGGAGAAAATAATAAAACATTTCCTACATGAAGCCATTTCTATAATATGCACCGACCAGTTTTTATCTTGGCTTTGTGGAATCTCAAAGCTGTACCATGATAATTAGTCATTGGGTAAATTATACTACTATAAAGATGGATCTGTTTGGCACACAAATTTAAAAAGCAGCCGCGCTGTCAGGCACATGCAGGTGTAAGATTCAAGATATTCCCCATTTTTCAAATCCAACAACCGACCGAAACAATCATCGAGTAAATCCAGGGGTGTAATCCGTTATATACAGCATCTGCGCATCAAAATGCCTGTGCGGAAAAGAACGAAGTAATATGGAGGTCCATGAAGTTGCTTGCTCCCATTTCATTTCCCGCAGCTCCATCTGGCGGTCGGCACGCAGCTGAGGTAGTGGCACCACTGGCAGTGCTCGTTGCCGTTCACCCCTCGGAAGAGCATCGCCATCCCAACCGCCAGCCTGCGCAGGACAAGAGCAATGCAGCATCAGTCAACCGGAAGTCGAGAGCCCACCTAGACTCAACTCAACAAGAGAGATGTCGTTGCCGCTTTGCTTACCCGACGACGACCAGGACCGAGGCCAGGGCGAGCAGAGCCCACTGGTAGGCCAGGAACTTCCGGCCGACGTCCTTGACGGAGGACGGCAGCACGTAGCGCTGCGCCCAGCCGTAGTGCGGGCGCATGAGCAGCACGAACCCGAGGAGGAACCCCGTGAGGAACCCCCCGATGTGCGCGAAGTTGTCCACGTGCGGCAGGATGCCGATCGCCAGGTTGACCGCGATCACGAACAGCAGCGTCACCAGCGCCGCCGCCTGCACGCATTCCGGCCATGTCGGAAGTGTCAGAAACTCATAATTTCAGAACGAATTCTTGCTGGTGCTACTACCGTTGGAGAATTGGTTGGAGATGCACCCACCTTGTTGGTGTAGATGGTCCAGTTGGTGAAGAGCTCTGACAGCATGGCTCCGAGGAGCCCGAAGAGGGCACCGGAGGCGCCCACGGAGATGTTGTCTCTGATGAACAGGGACGACATCACGCTGCCTCCCACGCCGGACACGAGGTAGATAACGCCGACTCTCACTGCAACGAAATTGATATCAGTTCAGAATGTTCAGGTAATGGGAATGTCAGTTCCGGGGAAGAAGGCCGCGCTGCGCGTACCGAATCCGAACTGCTGCTCGAGCCTGAGCCCGACGAGCACGAGGCTGAGCATGTTGGCCAGCAGGTGGACGACGCCGGCGTGGAGCCAGATGCAGGTCACGAGTCTCCATCCCTGGTGCTCGTGCACCACCTTGTCCCACACGAGCGCGCCCAGCTTCTGCAATCTGGAGACAACAATATGTGCCCGGGAGCGTAAGAGATGACGAATCTCTCGTTGAATCGAAGGAATTGAAGTGGCGAGAGCCGAATTGTTGGGAAGACGAGATCGACGGATCACTCACGTGGCGGAGGAGGGCCCGAGGAGCGGGTTCTGGCTGAGCGGCTGGAAGGCGAAGCGGCGGAGGAACCCCGCGCCGACGCACTTTCCGCGGCCGCGCGCGTGCGCGGGGCAGTTGTTGGCGTACATCGCCACGGCGAACAGGGCGACGTTGGCGGCCACGAAGACCGGCACGATCCACGGCACCCACTCCCTCTCCTCCTCGCGCCCCGGCTGCTGCTGCGGCGGCGCCGCCGGCGGGGCCTTCTCCTTCCGGTCCGCGTCGCGCCGCGAGCCGGCCATGGCGCCCACGACGTACGGGCTAGCGAGCGAGCTGTCACGTGGCGCGGTGCGGCGTGGTGCGGGCGAGCTGCGTTCCTGGAGCAACGGCTCTAATCGGCTGCGGTCTCGTGGAGAGTGGTAACGGCAGCGGGGTAGTGGAAAAGGTGGGAGGCGAGGCGCGGCGGCCGGGTAATAAATGGCGCGGCGGCCGGGTAATAAATGGCGCGGCGGCAGGTGGTGCGTTTGCCTCAGCCGCGTGGGGCGGACGCGGTTTAGCCTAACACGTCTGCACGGGCTGGGGCAGGTTGGCATGCCGTAGCACGTAGACAGTGAGCGCTGTGCTGGCCTGACGGTGGAACATGGTGGTGGGATGCTGGCCGTGTGCCGAATCTGTTGCCGGCGCGAGCGCGACGAGGGTCCCGTACTCCCGTAGACAGTAAACGGCAACCCTTCTGGGCGAGCCAGTTTTCGTGCCGCGCGACGCCACGAGTTTGGCCGGCCCGCGCGCGAGAGGCGTCGGGCATACGTTGTGCCGTGCCTGCACTCGCCACGTCGACCAGTCACTATCCGTCCATGAGTTATCACTTGCCCCGACGGGGTTGTAAACACTTTTGGAATGATTTGACTGCTCGTCGAATAATGCTAGCTGGACGCCGTGTGTTGCCATGAAAAAAAAACTAGAAACATAATGTTTTGTTCTATTTTTGATCATGTATTGATGACAAATAACATGTCTTTCTCTCTTCTCCCTGCAACCACCACATGTCCTCTAGAGAGTCCATGTCCCCAAAAGTAGCGATTGTGGAATTATAGATGAAACGATGCTATACGCACGATAACCTTCGAACGATTCTCGGAGGACGCACAACATGAAGCCGTTCATTCGTACTGCAAACCTGAACATCAAAATCCTTCATCGTGCATCCTGAGCATCAACATCAAATCCTCCATCGTGCACCCTGAACATGAAGGTCAAATCCTTCATCGTGCATACTTCGTTCGGCAACTGTCGTCTGCGTAGCAGTTTTGTTATATATCTAGATACATTCATTCCTTCGACAAGTATTTCCGGACGGAGGGAGTATATAAGATAATAATTCCTGATTAATCTCTAAGGCTCATACAAGTGGTGAGAAGTTTAGTATCACCTCACAAGTTAAGGAGAGTTGATACCCCTTTGTAAAGTTTGCTCTTCCAGTAGCCATTGATAGCTTGAGAAGAGAAGTGGTACACACCCACTCCTCCTCCGCCTCCCGTTGCCACGAGACATTTTTTGATTCAAATGTTTTCCGCAGCATTGAAACCGGTCCCATTCATAGCACGCATTTTAAGCGTTGGCAGACTAAGACCACCTCGTGGCTCGAACAATTGCTCCTGATCTGGAGAAACGTTTAGGGAGGCCACCATTGTCTTTGTGGGAGCCGCCTGAGTGTGACCGAAGCTAAGTTCGGCCCAACCGATGCCGAAGCGAGTTGTACGCTATGGAGTAGTTCCATGATTACAGGATGGTTGATAATCGTCCTGTATTGGACCAGACTCATGAGATACATTGCATCGCTAAGGAGCTGGAGCTCCTAAAGTGTGATTTACCGAACAAGTTTGTCACATGATGCATTATTGCTAAACTCCCTCCTTCTTGGAGGAAGTTTGCTACTCCCTCCGCCCGAAAATACTTGTCATCAAAATGGACAAAAAGGGATGTATCTAGAACTAAAATACATCTATATACATCCCCTTTTATTCATTTTGATGACAAGTATTTTCGGACAGAGGGAGTACTTCTCTCAAGCACTTGAGACGTGAATTCTCTCAAGCAGAATACCAGATCAAAGGACTCACGCGTGAAAGGGGCAGGTGGATCTTTTAACACCAATGTGGTGCAGAAGAATTTCCACGGGTTCAAGTGAAAGAACACTGCCCAACAGAATACTACCTTCAAGAAGGGTAAGAAGAGAGACAAGAAGAAAGATGGCTGCTTTACTTGTGGTTCGAAGGAACATTGGACGAACAAATGCTCGAATAAATACAAGAAGCCAGGACAAGACTCCAAGTCTGCCAATGTGACTATGAGTAATAATGACAACGGGGCATCTTGGTATGGTAATCTGTTTACCGTACTTTCAGTTTGTCAGTTCACTGATTGGTGGATTGACACAGGTGCAAATATTTATGTGTGTGCTGATATGTCTTTGTTCTCTTCCTACCAGGTCACACAGGTGCTGGAATTTAGTCTATTATTGGGCCATCCCAATAGCATTTTCAGAATTCCTAATAAATCCTAGAGGCCCACTTAGCACATTCATGCAAGGCAAGAGGTGGGACTAAAGTTTAGTCCCGTACTGCTCACCTAGTAGGAGTTGGACCTCTTTATAAGGAAGGTTGTTTCTTCACATGTATGAGGATGAGAACAAGAGAGGCATTCACGCGCGCTCCTCCTTCATCGCCCGCCATGCCTCGTCACGACGTGCTGTGTGTTGCCGGAATGAGCCGAGCCATTGTCTAAATTTTTGCCACGCGCGATTGGTATACAAAATGTCACACGGGAGCTGGAATTTTTTTATATGGTGGAGATTGAATACGAACGCTGCACCCTTCGGCTATTGCATGTTCGTTTCATCTCCCTCTTTTGCTTCACCTCCCGCCGCTGCCTATTCGCCTCCTTCTCATGTGCCTATAAAAGAGGTCGCTCCTCTCTAGAGAGAGACACTAGAACAACACCTTCCTCATGCCGTCGAGTTCCAGAGCACTGAGCTACTGCTACGATCTTTCCTATCCTGGCTTGTGGCGTGCACCACAGGTCGGGACAGCAGGCCTCCGAAACCCCACCTCTTTGAGTCCTGTATGAGAGAAGGGTGATAAGATTTTTGGGGAGCGCTCTACACGACTACTGACCTGTTCATCACGGACACCCCGGACGCCGACGACTACTTCCTCGATGACGGCTTCTTTCCCGACATCGACGACCTCTGCGACAACATGGGTGACAACATCAGCGCCAACACTACTGCTACTGCCGCAGCTCAGTGTGTGTTCATGTTCTTTTTGTTCGAGTACCTACTACATTTTCTTCTTCTAGTATCTGCTCTACATATGATCTGTTCTAGTTCACATGTGCAAATTCTATTTGCCTTCTCTCTGTTAGATTACATGACTTGTTTCATCTCTACTATAATAGTCATGTTTTATCTAGTATTTCTATGGATTAAACCATATGGTAAAATATTCATATTTCCAACAATCCGAAAACCTTATTATAGGAAATTTACCCCAAATGGTTTTGTTGCATCCATGAGGCCTCCTATGTTTGAGGGTGTGCACTATAAGAGGTGGTGTGTGAGAGCTGTTTTATGGTTTCAAACCATGAGCTGCTATGACGCTACCCTTGGCAAACCTGAAGGAGATCTTGATCCTCAACAAGAACAAGTTTTTCAGAAAATCGATGCCCTGTTTAAGGCTGCTCTCTTGAGTGTTCTTGGTGAGAACATAGTTGATGCTTATGCGTCAATTAGCAATGGCAAAATACGTGGGACGCACTCGAGCCCAGGTTTGGGGTCTCGGATGCCGACACTGAGCTATACATCATGGAGCAATTCTATGACTACAGGATGACTGATGTGCGCTTCGTGGTTGAGCAAGCTCACGAGATACAGTAATTTGCTAGATAACTTGAGCACTTCAATTATATGTTACTAGACAAGTTTGTTGCCGGAGGTATCATCACTAAGCTTCCTCCATCATGGAGGAACCTTGCTACCTGTCTGAAACACAAGAGACAGGAGCTTTTCATTCTGGATCTCATTGGTACTCTTGATGTGGAAGAAAAGGCGAGAGCAAAAGACACGCGTGCTTGAGGTATTGAGGGAGGTTCTAGTGCCAATCTGGTGCATAAGAAAAACTTCCAACCCCCCGAGTTCAAGGACAAGGGCAAGTTTGATGGTAAAGCAAAATTTGACGGGAAGTACAAGGCTTCACAGCACACCAACTTCAAGAAGAAGGCTGACAAGAAGAAAGGTGTTTGTCATGTGTGCGGAGATCCTGAGCATTGGGCTCCTAGTTGCCCTAACCGTTATGACAAAGCGTCAACATGGGAAAGGCGACAAGACCGCCAATGTTATCATTGGTGACATTGACATGAAGGATGTTGGGTATGGTATATTTCCCACTATTCTTTCAGTATGTCATTCTCCTGATTGGTTGATTGACACGGGTGCTAATGTACATGTATGCGGTGATATTTCCATATTTTGTTCTTATTGGACTGCAGGGACTTCCACCGTGCTCATTGGCAACGGTTCAAGTGCTTCTGTTCGTGTTGTTGGCACGATTGGTCTAAAGTTTACTTTGGGGAAGATCATGCGTCTGAAGAACGTGCATTATGTCCCCTTCGTCAATAAGAATCTTGTTAGTGGATCTCTTCTGTGTAGAGATGACTACAAGCTTGTCTTCGAGTCGAATAAATTTGTAATATCCAAGTATGGAACTTTTGTTGGTAAAGGCTATGAATAAGGAGGCTTGCTCTGTCTATCCTTGTCAGATGTTTGCCATAAAGTTTTTAATCATGTTTGCAACAATAGTGAATCAAATGTATGACATTCACGTCTCTGTCATATTAATTTTGGTTGCATGACGAGTCTAGCCAAGTTGAACTTAATCCCTAATTTCACCGCTGTCAAGGGATCTAAGTGCCAAGTTTGTGTGTAAGCTAAGCAACCTCGTAAGTCTCTTACAATTGCGGAAACTAGAAATCTTGCGCCACTAGAGCTCGTACATTCAGATCTTTGTGAAATGAATGTGTTTTGACAAAAGGTGGAAAGAAATACTTCATGATGTTAAATGATGTATCCACTAGATAAGGTCATGTGTATCTCCTAAAATCAAAGATGAGGCTTTGAACTTTTTCAAGAACTATAAAGCTAAAGCAGAAAACCAACTTGATCGAAAGATCAAGAGGCTTAGGTCCGATCGTGGTGGAGAGTATTTCTCTAGTGAATTTGATTATTTGTGTGCGGACCATGGTATAATCCATGAGAGGACGCCTCCCTATTCACCTCAGTCAAATGGGATAGTCAAAATAAAGAACGGTACTCTAACCGATTTGGTTAACGCCATGTTAGACACATCGAGTCTCTCCAAGGCATGGTGGTGTGTAGCGACCCGACCCAAAAACGGTCAAGTCTCTATGTATCTATACCATCCCAAGATCATGCTGGCACACACAATACATTGATAAAAATATCAAAGTTCAGTCACACCTGATTTATTACATGAATCTCATATAGAGTCTTTATTACATCAAAATAAATTCAACTGAAGGCCAACTCATGAGGAAAACTAATGCAGAAGCATAGACGATACGCGAGTCCATCAGACTCCAAAGGGAAATCACCAAGCATGGATCGTAGCCTCACTCATGGTCGGAATAATCCTCTGCAATATAAGACGTTTGAAGAACATGCGGTGCCCCCATGTTTGGTTTTGGTAATTGATGACAATCTCTATGGACTAATGGTTATCTTGAATTATATTTGAAGCATTTGTCCATAGGAATTTCTTGAAGTCCATTTGTTGGTTTCAAGGAGTTTATATGTTGACCAATGTGCTTTTCAAGGAATTATGCAAAGAGTGGTCATGTAGAAGACATAATACAAGGTTGATCAAGACTATGTCAAGAGTGAATCAAGTTGATCAACACACAAAGCATACAAGATGTACCAAGAGGGATCAAGTGATCCCATGGTATGGTAAGCATTGTCCATTATGCTTTGTGTACTAACCCATGATCAACGTGTGAGTTCTATGTGGGGTTAGGTTTGTTTCCATGGGTTTGCGTCAAGAGGAAGATCTCATACAACCCATGGAGGATGACATCAAGTGGTGATCGTTATCAAGATTGCAGTGTGCAAGTTCAAGTGGAGCATGTCGGTGTCAAAATCGGCAGATCTCAGGTAGGGGGTCCCGAACTGTGCGTCTAAGGATCGAAGGTAACAGGAGGCAGGGGACATAATGTTTACCTAGGTTCGGGCCCTCTTGAGGGAGGTAATACCCTACTTCCTGCTTGATTGACTTTGATGAGTATAGGGGTTACAAGAGTTGATCTACCTCGAGATCGTGATGACTAAACCCTAGATGATTATGATTATGATTCCCACTACGGACTAAACCCTCCGGTTTATATATACACCGGAGGGACCTAGGGTTGTACAAAGTCGGTTTACAGAGAAAGGAAGATGCATGATCCAAACGCCAAGCTTGCAATCCACGCAAAGGAGAGTCCCATCCGGACACGGGGGAAGGTCTTTGATTTCGTATCTTCACGACCCATTAGTCCGGCCCATATCACATAGCCTGGACGCCCGAGGACCCCTTAGTCTAGGACTCCCTCAGTAGCCCCTGAACCAGGCTTCAATGACGATGTATCCGGCGCACAGATTGTCTTCGGCATTGCAAGGCGGGTTCCTCCTCCGAATACTCCAAAGCAGTCTTCCGCACATAAGAGTTGTATCCGGCCCTGCTTAACACTTACAACCCTAAGCTGTAAAGGCAACAACACTTAAAATAAGTCACGTCCACAGGCAACTTTTTCGGCGAGACATTATGTTCTGGCCTTGTTATTATTCTGAACCGTTTTACAGCCCCCGCTTCGCATTTCGAGGCACGGCCATCGACACGTCTTGTCAAAGCAGAGATCGTGTCCCCTTATCATGGGATCCTCATCAACGCGGGTTTGGGTAATCCAACCGCGTTGTTCGCAGTTCTCCTTGGGAATAGGCGAGGTTTAAGGCTTATGAGGGGGCGCTTGATATTCACTACCTCTATAAGAGGACAAGGACCCATCTGTTCACCTCACGCCTTCTTCTTCCTCCGCCCTTCCATCCCCGAGCTCCAGCGCCCAAGTTCTAAACTTTCCCTTCGCCCCAACTTCTCCAGCAATGGACGAATCCGGTTTCTAGGGCAAGTGGATGGCCTCCTCCGTAACGGAGAAGGACATCAAAGATCTACGCAAGGCGAGGTACCTGACGCCAAAGATTAAACACAGGCTTCCTACCCCGGGGCAGGTCATCCCCACCCCAGAGCCCGATGAGAGGGTGGTATTTATCCCCCACTTCCTCCGAGGACTTGGGTTCGCCCTCCATTCCTTCGTCTGCAGTCTCATGTTCTACTACGGGTTGGATTTCCATGATCTGGACCCGAATTCCTTCCTCCACATCTTGGCGTTCATCATCGTGTGCGAGGCATTTCTCCGCGCCCCCACACTTCGGCTTGTGGCTCAAGGTTTTTAACGTGAAGCTGAAGGTGGTCGATGGTTAACACGCCGAGTGCGGCGGTGCTATGGTGAGCAAGCTTAACCACGTCACCTGGCCCAAAGGGAAATTCGTGGACACCATCAAGGTATGGCAGCAGGAGTGGTTCTACATCACAGAACCCCGTGGCACCAAGTGGGCGACCGCTCCTGCTTTTAGATCCGGACCTCCGTTGCGGCTCGTGTCCTGGACCAACAAGGGTCTAGACTGGGGATCCCCTGACGAAGTATCGATGCTGCAAAAGTGCATCAAGAGCATGATAACAAAGGATATCACCTTTGATGATGTGGTCCAAGTGATGCTTATCCGCCGAGCTCTTCCCTGCCAACGACGGCCTCTCAAAATGTGGGAGTTTAATCCGGAGGGGCCATGGACCCTCCAGTGATTCTTTGGCACGACGCACAAAGGGATCTAGAAGCTGCTCTTCAAGAAGCAGAAGACGTGGCCAAGGACGTTTGACGACACCAGCCTCGACTACAACAATCCGGCATCCCGAGTAAGTATCGTATTTCTGAACATTACTTAGCTCGTCAATCTTAGGGAGGGGTACTGAAAATTCCATCTCCTGAATAGGGCTGAATAAAGAAGGCGGAGCAGATTAAGTGTCCGGCCCCGCTCCCCGAAAACCCAGTCGAGCCTCTGTTGATGAGGATGCTGGTCCCGGCGCCATACCATGCGCCGGTGAAGAAGGACAAGAAGAAGAAGAGCAAGGAGGCCGAAGGTGGCCTCCATCACGAAGATACTTCAGGCGCTATGTCCGGAGGAACCGAGGCTCCTTCCTCTCATGAGGGAGACAAAGACGAGGATGAGGAGGAGGAGGAGGAAGAAGAGAACCCTCCTCTCAAAGGGAAAAAGAGGGAGCCCTCCATAGATCCGGAGGAGGGGGTGTCCAAGAGGGGAAAGATATCCCTCTCAGACGATTTGTATTCGGGCGCCAAAGTTGTCCCCAAGCACCGCCCCCGAGCCAAGCCCCTTGCCGAATCATAAGTACCTTAGGATGCCTTGCATACATCCAATCTTTTTATAAATTGTAAGAATAATATAAAATTACGTGTTTCAGTCCGGCCCATGATATCCCTCAAGAATCATCGTCATCGGGGGATCTTCCGCCAGAGATGATGGAGAGCTTCCCCGCCTCCTAGGGCGGACGCCGCCGAGGTGTCGTCCCAAAGGATCTCTTCGAGCTCTGGAGAAGCGGGAGGGGACCAAGACGGCGCCATAGGATAACGCCTTGGCTGCTGAGAACATGAGGGGCGCAACCCTCATGGAGACCGGCGACGGGGGTCCTGGATCATCTGTTCCGGAGACACGAACGGCTCCGGAATCGAATCAGTAGCCCCCTCTGAGGGAGGGGGAGACGACTATTCCGGCGGCGACCTCTACTAATGCGGAGGCGCCGAACATGCTGATGGACGCTCTGCAAAGTGCGTCCATCTTGGAGGAGCACCGTACCTTGATGGGTACGGTGGTTGAGAAGATTCAGTCCGCTAAAAGCGGGCTGAATGAAGCCTTCACGAGCCTACTAACAGGCTTCGAGGTATGCGATGTAATGCCTTTAGCCGCTTTCCATATGAAAAATCTGCCTATATATAGATAGTATCCCCTGAGACTCTGTTTGGCCCAAGAAAAAGGAGGGCGAATAGAGGATCTATAGACATCCGCAGGAAATAACATACTTATCTTTGTGATAAAAAACAGGCTTCACCGTTAGTGGCGACCGCTCAGGCCGCCGAAGTTTCTGAACTAAAGCGGAAACTGCAGCTGGTCGACGAGGAAAATATCCGTATTAACAAGCAACTCGACGAGGCGCAGGGTATGTTTCAAGTACTCCGTACATGATTGTATTAGTTTGCAAATGCTAAGTTGAAGCTTATGCGCTGCTATATGCATAATCACAGATGGCGCTGCTGAGGTCGAGACCCTCAGGGGTGACCTTGCCTGGGCGAAGGAGCAGGCAAGGGTGAGTAATGCAGCTGTTGAGAAAATGACTGCAGATTTAAAGGTCGAACAGGCCGCCCGACGCCAGTTCGAGGAGCGGGTATCCAAGATTGAGCAAGAGCTCAAGGACTCCACTCGTAAGTGCAAGCTCCTCGAAGAGGAGAATAAAGCTAAGGTAGCCGAACTCACCAAGGCCCTTCAGGACACCCAAGAGGTGAGGTCCGAACCCGAGCGACTCGCGAGGAGATCCGACAGGCCGGACAGATAGCGGCGGGTAAGCCCTTTCTTTTATAGTCTAAGTTTGGCGATCATAGGTATGCCTTACTTAATCGACTATGGAGTTCTCCAGACGCCTTTGCGGATCTTTTGAAGAGCGCCGCTGATGCTGCACAATTCTACTGAGCCCAGGAGGGGTATGCAACGGAGAAGCTGTTCTGGTCACAGTTCGCGATGCAGGAGCGCTCGGCGCTGCTGAACGACCAAATGGCACAGTGGGCCAAGCTGCATAAGATGTCCGGAGCGGCCATGAAGGAGGTCATAGTCCGGCTATAGCCAGTTGAACCCGTTCTGAGCAGCTATTTTGGCCTAGTGCGGCGATTCACCGATGTCGTGCCCCAAATTGATGCCATCAAGCGGTCAGTGTGCATAGAAGGTGCACAGATGGCCTTCGCCTGTGTCAAGATGCACTGGGCGAAGATGAAGGCCGCCGTTATCATGGTTGAGGGTCCTCCGAGAGGCAAGGACCACCGCACGACGGAGCGCTATTTAGACAACATCCTAGAGGGCGCTCGCTTGATAGAGGGTCAATGCTCAAAGGACATTATATTCGAATGAATGTATCCGAATGACCCAGACATGTTTATTATGTATATTAAGGCTTTGTGATATATTTGTGCCATTGTCTGAAAGTTCTTTCCTCCTGTGCGGCCGTTTTTGTATTCCTGAGAGTTTTTCAGACATCGGCTTCGGTCCCCACGTAGATACTACGGGGGTGTTCGGCATGGCACATGAGCACACTTGATCCAACGCCTTGGTCCGTAAAGGAGGTCTCGGTGTGGTGAACCAGGCAATCGGACCATATGGCTTTAACACTCTCACTTAGCCATAGGAGTTTGACGATGGGGCTATAAGATAGCCCCTGGTATGTACGTGGCTATTCGGATGCGGATGCGTTACGTATGTGACCGGAAAAACGGTCCTTCATGTAATACGGAAAAAATCATTAAAGATTTTAGCAAGTCGCCGAGTGGCTGACCAGCTCTCGGCGCATCATGACAGTCAGTTTTCGGCTTTCTCTACTGAGGTGCTTGACCGAGCGAACTGGAAACACAATTGCAGTAGTTCTCCCTTTACTACCCTAGCCGAATAGACGGAACGTAAGGTAGCAAACACAGGAGCCGGGCAACCCAACTATTGACCAAAGACATGATTTGGAGCCGATGCATATAATGCCAAGTTTGGGACGCCGAAGTGTGCTATAAAGCTATTCGAGATTTTGTTTGGCGACACACATATGGCAACATGGAGCCCCTGGCAATGGGTGCCGAGGTGTGTGAGTGAGACAACTGGGGAGACGGAATGCAGTTTTATGAATAAGGTCGAGACCGAAAAAATTGTCTTCACTAGAATCTGATTGATATGTCAAAACGTGATCTTACAGATGGCACCATAAGCACCAGAGCCATTTTACATGACAGAGGTCTAATAATAAGGAGGAAAGCTTGATACAGGTCCTTGACTAAAGTTTGGTCTGAGGAGTCCTTTGGACATCCTGCCGGACGTCTACGCTGCTTTCGCCTTGTAGAGAGAGGTTCCTTAAGGGGAATGGTCTTCGGCTATCCGTACGAGACTGGCTCGAAAAGGAGTCCTTGTAAGTCCGTAGGATATGTAGGTTTGAATGCACCTATGGTAGAAGAAAAAATAATTGAAGAAAAAAGGTGGAGGGTCATATAGGGTCAAACCGTACTATAGACATGTCCGTATTGTGCCTCCATTGACGCCCATGGTATTTTGAGTGCATAATTATGCATGCGCGGTACGAACCTCGCGGGTGTGTATGCAGCGAACGACGGTGGCAAAATTGCTAGTCGAGCTCTGGAATAGCCGAGCTGTCATCATGCCGAACTGACCGGACTCGTTTAACCATGTCCAGCAGTTTGATGGCCGATGAGGTGTGCGGCTTGATAGGGCCGCTCTGTACTTTGGCCGCAAGGGCTGCGGTGTGCTCCTCAGTACGGAGGGAGCGTTCTGTGTTTCCATTGACTGTTATGATGCCACGTGGGCTGGACATCTTGAGCTTTAAATACGTGCAGTGTGGGACCGCATTGAATCGAGTCAAAGCGGTCCGTTTGAGCAGTGCGTGATAGCCACTTCGGAAGGGGACGGCAGCGAAGATCAAGTCATCACTGCGGAAGTTGTCTGGCGAGCCGAAGACGACCTCCAATGTTATTGAGCCCGAGCAATGGTCTTCTATACCAGGTATTACTCCTTTAAAGGTAGTTTTAGTGGGCTTGATTCTTGATAGATCAGTGCCCATTTGCGGACAATGTCCTGGTAAAGCAAGTTAAGACTACTGCCACTGTCCATGAGGACTTGCATGAGCTGGAATCCATTGATGATTGCGTCGAGGACCAAAGCTGCCGAACCTCCATGACGGATACTGGTCGGGTGGTCCTTTCGATTGAAGGTGATCGGACAAGCCGACCATGGGTTGAATTTTGGGGCATCTGGCTCTATGGCGTACACGTCCCTTAGTGTGTGCTTGCGCTCCCGCTTGGGGATGTGGGTGACGTAGATCATATTCATCATTTTGACCTCGGGGGAAAATTTCTTTTGTCCCCCTGTGTTTGGTGGGCGAGGCTCTTCATCGTCGTCCTCGCTGGGCGGCCTTTTCCCCTTGTGTTCGGCATTGAGCTTGCGGCCTATTTAAAGACCCAACAGTTTCTGTCAAGGTTTATCAGAGGGAGCGTTCCGTGTTTCCATTGGCAGGTTTATCGGGGGTGCCATGAATCTGGCAAGGTCGATCAAGTATTCTGTCCAAACTGGATGGACCATCCTTGTTTCCTTGGAATGGCTTCTTCCGTTGACCGGATTTGGAGCCATTGAATCCAGCGTTGACCGCCGTGTCTTCGTTATTGTTTTGACGCTTGTGCTTGTCGCGTCGTTGCTTGCCATTGCCATCCCTGGCTTTGGAGGTGTCTGGGTCGTTGGTGCTATTGCTTCTACGAGCTAGCCAGCTATCTTCTCCCGCGTAAAAGTAGGTCATAAGTGCGGTAAGGGCTGCCATGGACTTCGGCTTCTCTTGGCCGAGGTGTCGAGCGAGCCACTCATCTCGGACGCTGTGTTTGAAGGCCGCGAGGGCTTTGGTGTCCGGAGAATCCACAATCTGGTTCTTTTTGATTAAGAACATGGTCCAGAGCTTCCGGGCTGATTCGCCGGGTTGCTGGATTATGTGACTAAGGTCATCGGCGTATGGGGGCCGAACATAGGTACCTTGGAAGTTGTCTCTGAAGGCATCCTCCAAGTCTTCCCAGCTACCAATAGAGTTTTCTAGGAGGCTATTCAGCCAGTGCCGTGCTGGTCCCTTAAGTTTTAGGGGGAGTTATTTGATGGCGTGTAAGTCATCACCGCGAGCCATGTGGATGTGGAGAAGAAAATCTTCAATCCATACTGCGGGATTGTTGTGCCATCGTATGATTCAATGTTCACGGGTTTAAACCCTTCTGGGAACTGGTGCTCCATTACCTCATCGGTGAAGCATAGGGGGTGTGTGGCGCCTCTGTATCGGGCGACGTCCCGATGCAGTTCGGATGAAGTCCGTACGCGATTTTCGGCCCGAGTGAGGTTGTGCTTGTCGCACCAGGCCTGATGGCCGTCTTCTCGCGTTGGTGCAAGCCCCCTTGATCCATAGATTGATCCAGTATGACCGGCTCTATTTTCTAGGTCCTGTCGCAGGTCGTACGTGTATCCTGCCGCCGCTGTCTCTCTGCCTCTAGGGCGAGGTGGTGCGGTCTGGTGTTTGGCTTGAGTTGCCGCTCTGTCCCGGCCATGAGGTGGTCGGTCAGGTCCGTCAGCTGCGTTACACACTATTGGTATAGGTTCCAGGACCTCATCATCGAATTGGGATAGCAGCTTGAGCTTTGGGTAACTCTTAGTTGGGCGCTCGAGGCCGTATTCCTCGGCTGCCAGGACATTAGTCCATCTGTCATTGAGTAAATCCTGATCAGCTTGAAGCTGCTGCTGCTTATTTTTTAGGCTTCTTGCAGTGGCTATTAGCCGGCGCTTGAAGCACTCTTGTTCAAGGGGTTCCTCTGGCACGATGAAATCCTCATCGCCGAGGCTCTCAGCCTCTTCAGAGGTCGGTAGGTACTTACTATCCTCCGAGCCCTCGTTCCCGACAGGATTGTCGGGGTTGACTTGCCCATCATCCCAATCATCCTGATCGGATGTTGGCTCGATAGGGGCTTCTTGGTCTTCAGCGTTCTCCGGAGTATTATTGTCTCCGGTGCCGGCAATGCTGTCTTTTTTGCGACGCGATGTTGATCGGCGCTGTTGACATCGACGTTTCGGAGGTGCTTCAACAGGCTTGTCCTCTAGATTCTTCCCATCATCACCGTCATTCTCTTTGGGTGTGTTCACCATGTACATGTCATATGAGGAAGTGGCCATCCAGCGTCCGGTGAACGACGGGTTTTGGCTCTTCTTGTCTTCGGTATCGTTGCCCATACCGTCGATGTCTTCGGAATCATAGTCGAGGGTGTCGGTTAAATCCTCGACAATGGCTATGAAGTGGGTGGTGGGTGGGACGTAAAATTCCCCGTTCTCAGCCCCTAGTGTGGGCTGGGCGTAGTTCGGCAGTGATTCTTCTGTAATGGCGAGAGATCGCATAAAGTCCAGGGCCTCGTTTAAGAGCGAGGTTTGGACGGGGGAGCGAGAGTCCATGGAGTTGGGCGGGACAGAAGTTCCCTGGCCGAGCTCACATAACACGGACCTCATGAGTTCGAAGCTGGTGTTCAGGGGTGAGTCCGGCTTGTTGATAAAGGGAGCCCGGCGTGACTCCGGGCCTGCCGGTGAAACGATTCCCTCCGGTTCTCCGGTGTTAAGCTCTGTGGCTGCGGAGAGTCTAGTGGGCTCTAAACTCCCGTCTTTGGACCTAGTGATGCGTTCCGAATCTAAGGCTAGAGCTATGGTCGGGGCCGCGAACCCTTGGAAGATCAAGTCTCCTCGGATATTAGCGACATAGTTCAGATTTCCAAAGCTGATCTGATGACCAGGGGCATAGCTGTCAATCTGCTCCAGACGGCTAGTCGAGTTGGCACGCAGTGCGAAGCCGCCGAATACGAAAATTTGGCCAGGGAGAAAAGTCTCCCTCGAGGCAGTATTGTTGTAGATGATGGATGGAGCCATCGAGCCTTCTAGCGACGGCACAGTGGAACTCTCAATGAAAGCACCAATGTCGGTGTCAAAACCGGCAGATCTCTGGTGGGGGGTCCCGAACTGTGCGTCTAAGGATCGAAGGTAATAGGAGGCAGGGGACACGATGTTTACCCAGGTTCGGGCCCTCTTTGAGGGAGGTAATACCCTACTTCCTACTTGATTGACTTTGATGAGTACAGGGGTTACAAGAGGTTATCTACCTCGAGATCATGATGACTAAACCCTAGATGTCTAGCCTGTATGATTATGATTGCCACTACGGACTAAACCCTTTGGTTTATATAGACACTGGAGGGACCTAGGGTTGTACAAAGTCCGTTTACAGAGAAAGGAAGGTGCATGATCCGAACACCAAGCTTGCCATCCACGCAAAGGAGAGTCCCATCCGGACACGGGGAAAGGTCTTTGATTTTGTATTTCATGGCCCATTAGTCTGGCCCATATCACATAGCCGGGACGCTCGAGGACCCCTTAGTCCAGGACTCCCTCAGAGCATCACAAAGAGATCATCCTTGGAGCTTGCCGTCCATTGTGGTGTCAATGGACTTGTGTGAAGATATGTCAAAGAGTAACTCACCCGTAGTGGAGTATGGGGGAGCAATCAACTAGTCTTCATCGATCCAACGCAATCAAGAAAGGTGGTACAACTTGAGGGAGTCAAGATCGTCATCATCTAGGTCAAGTGGACTATGTGCAAGGCAAAGGTTTGCCCTTGGTAGGTTTTCTATTTTACCGGTCTCATGGTGGTAGTTGGGAGACCGGGTTATAGGATCGATTGCCTTACTATCAAGGGGGGTCTCGATGAGTTACTTGATCATATCGTTTGTAGAGAGCTCAAACCATTGCATCCTTGCATCATCTTTATTGGTTCTTGTTTGGTTCTTCTCCTTGTGAGATTTGGAGCTTATGATCATTTTCATGACAATCTCGAGTTCATCAAAAACAAAGTTCACACGCATCTTCTATGATGTTTTCGATGTTAGGGTTTTTGCCGGTTCTCTTTGTAAGTCTTAGAGCTTATGGTCATCTTGATGACGAGTTTTTGCCGGTTCTCTTTGTGAGTTTTAGAGCTTATGTTCATCTTGATGACAAGCTCGAGTTCATCGAAAACAGAGTTCACATGCATCTTCTATGATGTTTTTGATGCTGGAGGTTATGCCAGTTCTTCTTTTTTGGAGGTTTCTCTCCCCTATATCTTAGGCATACCTCCCCTGCCTCTTCTTACTATAACAACTATGCTACTCGTTGTCATATATCCAACAAGCTTGAGTTTGCTCAATTTGGAGCTCATTTGCAGAAGTTGTGGCAGTTCTAGTTTTCCTGGAGCATCTGTTTTGCTTGGAAGTGACACTGGGAGGCGCCAGCGGTAGTACCGCGGCCCCGGAGCGGCAGTACCGATGAAAGCCACAAGCGGCAGTACCGCTATTTCACAACGGTAGTATCGTCCACAACCACAGGCGGTACTACCTCTCCTGTTCCGTGCTAGTACCACCTCGACTCGAGACCTGTGTGTCTCATGTCGGGTTCAGCGATAGTAGGAGTGGTAGTACCGCCCCTACTACCTCTAATAGTGCTGCTCAGCGGCCCTCCTATTTGTTCCTTCTCCCGTAGGCGTTGTGTAAGGTCCCAACAGTAGTACCACTGGGCCGAGCGGCAGTACCGTTGTGGCCAGCGGTAGTACCGCTCCCTATAGCGGTAGTGCCGCTCGCTGCTGGCTGAGAATGGGAATAACGGTTGGATTTTTCCCCGCCTATAAAGGGGGGTCTTCTTCCCCATTGGACCTTATCCCTTTAGCTCGAGTTCTTCCCCCATTGTTGACCTTCTTTGAGCTTTCTATCTCTCAATCCCTCCATGGATTCTTGTTAGTTTTGGGGGGAAAAGAGAGAGGAGGTCTAGATCCACATTTCCACCAATCGCTTTCTCCTCTATGTGAGTGGAACCCCTTGGATCTAGATCTTGGAGTTCTTGGTGTTCTCCTTCTTGTCCTTCCTCTCATTTTCCTCCTTAGCATTAGTTGCTTTGGTGGGATTTGGGAGAGAAGGACTTGGGCACTCCTTGTGCCCTTGCCATTGCATTTGGTGCATCGGTTTGAGTTCTCCACGGTGATACGTGGAAGTTACAAGTTGAGAAGCTTATTACTCTTGGGTGCTTGGTACCCTTGAGCTTGTTCCTCTTGTGTGCTTGGGCGCCCTAGACGTTTGTGGTGTTCGGAGCTCAATCATTGTGGTGTAAACTCCGGGAAAGCATCGGGGTCTCCAATTAGGTTGTGAAGATCGCCCCGAGCAATTTGATGGGTTCCGATGGCCACCCCCAAGGGTTGCCATTTGTACGGGTTCGGTGACCGCCCTCAAGGGTCCCTTAGTGGAATCATGATATCTTGCATTTTGCGAGGGCGTGAGGAGATTATGGTGGCCCTAGTGGCTTCTTGGGGAGCATTGTGCCTCGACACCGCTCCAAACGGATATTAGCATCCGCAAGGTGTGAACTTCGGGATACATCATCGTCTCCGCGTGCCTCAGTTATCTCTTACCCGAGCCCTTTTACTTATGCACTTTACTTTGTGATAGCCATAGTGTTTCAAGTTATATATCTTGCAATCACTTGGTTGTTTATCTTGCTTAGCATAAGTTGTTGGTGCACATAGGTGAGCCTAGTTGTTGTAGGTTTTGTGCTTGACAAATTAACCACTAGGTTTATTCCGCATTTGTTCAAGCCTAAACCATAATTATTTTAAAGCGCATATTCACCCCCCCCCCTCTAGGCGACATCTATGATCTTTCAACATTGCAGCCGTGTAGGTCAGCATTTTGAATATGCCGGCAAATCATAGAGGGAGAACAATAAATAAATGCTATCACTATATGCAATTTTAGCTGTGGGGCTCTAAGGTTAAGTTTTTGCGAAAAGCAATTTTTTCCCTACAACAAAAGGACTTGCTTGCAATTACTACAAAATATTTTTTGTTACTGAGATGGTTCCGTGATACGTCCGTTTTGCATCATGATTTCCTACTGTTATTTATAATGTTTTGATGCATAATAATGCTTTTTGGAGTAATTCTAATGCCTTTTCTCTCATAATATGCAATGTTTACACAAAGAGGTGAGCTGAAAATTTACGAAGAATTGTTTTGGAATATATGAAAAATAATGGAGCAAATAACTACAGGAGGGGGCCACCCTGGTGAGCACAGGACACCAGGGCGCTTAGGCCCCCAGGCGTGCCCTGGTGGGTTGTGCCCTCCTCGGCCCACCTCCGGTGCCCATCTTCTGGTATATAGGTCATTTTGACCTTGAAAAAAATCAAGAGGGGACTTTCGGGACAAAGCGCCGCCATCTTGAGGCAGAGCTTGGGCAGGAGCACTTTTGCCCTCCGGTGGAGCGATTCCACCGGGGGAACTTCCCTCCCGGAGGGGAAAATCATCGTCATCGTCATCACCGACAACTCTCCCATCTTTGGGAGGGCAATCTCCATCAACATCTTCAACATCACCATCTCCTCTCAAACCCTAGTTCATCTCTTGTGTTCAATCTTTGTACTGGAACCTCAGATTGTTACCTGTGGGTGACTAGTAGTGTTGATTACATCTTGTAGTTGATTACAATATGGTTTATTTGGTGGGACATTATATGTTCAGATCCATTATGCTATTTAATAACCCTCTGATCTTGAGCGTGATTATCATTTGTGAGTAGTTACTTTTGTTCTTGAGCTCACGGGGGAATTTATGTTGCAAGTAATCATGTGAACTTGATATGTGTTCGATGTTTTGATGATATGTACATTGTGATTCCCTTAGTGGTGTCACGTGAACCTCGACTACATGACACTTCACCATATTTGTGCCTAAGGGAATGCATTGTGGAGTAGTTATTAGATGATGGGTTGCTGGAGTGACAAAAGCTTAAACCCTAGTTTATGCTCTACTTCATAAGGGAACGATTTGGATCCAAAAGTTTAATGCTATGGTTAGATTTTATCTTAATAGTTTTCTCGTAGTTGTGGATGCTTGCGAGGGGGTTAATCATAAGTAGGAGGTTTGTTCAAGTAAGAACAACACCTAAGCACCGGTCCACCCACATATCAAATTATCAAAGTAGCGAACACGAACCAAACCAACATGATGAAAGTGACTAGATGAAATTCCCGTGTACCCTCAAGACCGCTTTGCTTATTATAAGAGACCGTTTTGGCCCGTCCTTTAACTAAAAAGGATTGGGATACCTTGCTGCACTTTTTTACCGTTACTGTTACTTGCTCATTGAGGGACTCCGGGATTAAGGGGTCCTCGGACAGCCGGACTATATACTTTGGCCGGACTGTTGGACTATGAAGATACAAGATTGAAGACTTTGTCCCGTGGCCGGATGGGACTCTCCTTTGCGTGGAAGGCAAGCTTGGCAATTCGGATATGTAGATCTCCTTCTCTATAACCGACTCTGTGTAACCCTAACCCCCTCCGGTGTCTATATCAACTGGAGGGTTTAGTCCGTAGAACAACAACAATCATAATCATAGGCTAGCTTCTAGGGTTTAGCCTCTATGATCTCGTGGTAGATCAACTCTTGTAATACTCATATCATCAAGATCAATCAAGTAGGAAGTAGGGTATTACCTCCATCAAGAGGGCCCGAACCTAGGTAAAACATCGTGTCCCCTGCCTCCTGTTACTATTAGCCTTAGACGCACAATTTGGGACCCCCTACCCGAGATCCGCCGGTTTTGACACCGACATTGGTGCTTTCATTGAGAGTTCCACTGTGCCGTCACGATAAGGCCTGATGGCACTTTCAATCATCTTTAATGATGCGGTCCAGGGTGAGGTTTTCCTCCCTGGACAGATCTTCGTATTCGGCAGCATCGTACCACGGGCCAACTCGCTTGGCCATCTGGAGCAGATCGATAGCTACGCCCCTGGCCATCAGGTCAGGTTTGGAAGCTTGAACTATACTGCCGACATCTGCGGAGACTTGATCTTCGATGGATTCGAGCCCATGTTAGGTGCGCCAAACAGTCACGACGGGCATGACTTAGATCTGTCGTCGGACGGTGTTCGGGAGATCGCCTCTGCGCCCGCCCCGGCCCTTAATCTGAAGCAGATCGCGCCATCCGAGGATGGGTGGATGGACCCCGCCACGGAGGCCGCACACGCATCAGCGCTGGAGCCGAACACAAACTTCGCCTCTAAAGGTATCTGTGTCAACGGACCCTCGGACTCGTCTCCGACCATAGGATCCGAACCACGTACGTCCATGCCTATCGAATTTGATTGGGCACCGATCATGGAGTTTACCTCCACGGACATCTTTCAGCACTCGCCCTTGGGTGACGTGCTAAATTCATTGAGGTCTCTCTCCTTGTCAGGAGACTCTTGGCTGAACTATGTCTGGCTGGAGTGGGAAGCGGACATTCGTTTCCCACCCACCACCCACTTAATAGCCATTATCGATGACTTAACCGACGTGCTTGACTTCAACCCCGAAGACATCGACGGTATGGACGACGATGCAGGAGAAGAACAAGAGCCTCCGCCCTCAGGGCACTGGACACCCACCTCATCATATGATATATACATGGTGGATACCCCCAAAAGCAATGGCGATGAGGCAACGAAGGATAATCCCCTTGAGAAGCAATCTAAGCACCGACGTCATAGGTGCCGCTCTAAGTCCCGCCATAGCAAAAATAGCGATACCGGCACAAGAGATGATAACAATCCGGATGGTGCCGAAGACGAAAACAATCCCGCCCAGCCAGACTTTGAGCAGGCCAGGCGGGAGGACGGGCAAGCTAGCCCTAAGGAACAGGCAACAGATGGAGAGTCAGAGGATGACAATTACATGCCCCTCTTCGAAAACGAAGTAAGGCTCAGCGACGAAGAATTCACCGTGCCTGAGGATCCCGTCGAGCAGGAGCGCTTCAAGCGCCGGCTTATAGCCACTGCAAAAAGCCTAAAGAAAAAGCAGCAACAGCTTCAAGCTGATCAAGATCTGCTAATTGATAGATGGACTGGGGTCCTGGCAGCTGAGGAATACGGACTCGAGCGCCCTACCAAAAGTTACCCAAAGCGCAGGTTGCTACCACAACTAGAGGAGGAGGCATCAAAGCCTACACTACCAGCACATGATGCGGCTGACCGGCCACCTCATGGCCGAGACAAAGCGGCGTTTCAGCCCGAAGTCCAGCCCGCACCCCGACGCCAAACAAGAAAAAACACGAAGGCCCGGGGCTCCACGCATGACCTGCGAGACAAATTGAAAAACAAAGCAGGACAGTCAAGATCAATCTACGGATCACGTGGGCGCGCCCCAACGTGTGACGATGATCGTTACGCCGGATATACCAACAAATCCGGCCGGACCGGATACAATGTAGCCCGGCACAGAGGCGCCGCACACCCCCAGTGCTTCTCTGATGAAGTAATGGATCATGAATTCCCAGAAGGGCTTAAACCCGTGAATATTGAATCATATGATGGTACTACAGACCCCGCGGTATGGATAGAAGATTTCTTCCTCCACATTCACATGGCCCGCAGAGATGATCTACACGCCATCAAGTACCTCACACTAAAACTCAAGGGACCGGCTCGGCATTTGCTAAATAGCTTGCCGGCAAACTCCATCCGGAGTTGGGAGAACCTGGCAGACGCATTCCTGGACAACTTCCAGGGCACTTATGTGCGACCACCGAACGCTGATGATCTAAGTCACATAACCCAACAGCCCGGAGAGTCAGCCATGAAATTTTGGACTTGGTTCCTAACTAAAAAGAACCAAATTATCGACTGTCCGGATGCCGAAGCCCCAGCGGCCTTTAAGCATAACATCCGCGACGAGTGGCTTGCCCGACATCTCGGCGAAGAAAAGCCAAAGTCCATGGCATCCCTCACGACACTCATGACCCGCTTTTGTGCGGGCGAGGATAGCTGGTTGGCTCGCAGCAACAACACATCAAGCAATCCTGGCAGATCAAAAGCTAGAGATAACAACGACAAACCACGACACAACAAACACAAGCGTCGCAAGAACGGTGATAGCGCCGAAGACACGGCAGTCAATGGCGGATTCATTGGCTCCACGTCCGGTTAGCGGAAAAAGCCATTCAACAAAAACAATTCGGGCCCGTCCAGTTTGGACTGCATACTCGACCGTCCATGCCAAATTCATGGCACCCCAGGAACACCAGCCAATCATACCAACAGAGAATGCTGGGTCTTCACACAAGCCAGCAGGTCAGGTGCCGAAAACAAGGGTAAGGGTTCTCAAAGCGACGATGACGATGAGGAGCCCCGGTCACCGAATATAGGAGGGCAAAAGAAATTTCCCCCGCAAATCAAAATGGTGAATATGATAAACGCCACCCACATTCCCAAGCTGGAACGAACGTGCATTCTTAGGAATGTCGACTCAACGGAGCCAGTCGCCCCCCAATACAACCTATGGCCGATCACCTTTGATTGTAAGGATTGTCCGACCAATACCAATCAAGGCAATCCAGCTGCACTCGCCCTTGACCCAATAATTGATGGATTCCACCTCACACGAGTCCTTATGGATGGAGGCAACAGTCTAAACCTGCTGTATCAGGACACAGTGCACAAGATGGGTATCGATCATTCGATGATCAAACCAACTAAAACCACCTTTAAAGGTGTCATACCAGGTGTGGAGGCCAATTGTACAGGCTCCATCACTCTGGAGGTAGTCTTCGGATCACCAAACAATTACCGTACCGAAGAGTTAGTCTTCGACATTGTCCCCTTTTGCAGTGACTATCAGGCACTGCTCGGACGAACCACGTTTGCTCGATTCAAGGCGGTGCCACATTATGCATACCATAAACTCAAGATGCCCGGTCCGCGCGGTGTCATCACGGTTAATGGCAGGGCCGAACTCTCCCTCACTGCCGAAGAGTCTACCGCCGCTTTAATAGCACGAGCAACAAATGGCACCTTTCAATCAAACCTCGAGTTGATGGCCAAGCTCCTGGACACCGCCAAAGGAGTCCGAATTACTGCGCGGTGGGATAGCCCGGCTCGTCCGGAGCTTAATTAAAACACTCCGGCAAAAGTTAAGACAAGCCACATACTACGACTCAACCGCTCTGTGGCACAAAACCATTTATTGCAGTTTCTTTACAGGTTCACCTTTGTGTAGGCCAGGATGGATGGCGTGGAAACAGTTCGAACGCGTAAGGGAATCTCTAGATATTCCCCTCTATGATCATCCGACTACACTCCGGATCCGCATACAACTTCCTCCCGCCTGGTCTCAGCAGGTTCTGCAGTCATATTTCTTTTAATCACATTACCTGTACTCATACACATCGACGTATTATTCAAATGCAACATGTGGATTTACATGATGCTCGTCTGCTGCTATTTCTTATTAAAACTCTTTTGTCAAAAGGCAGCTGCACATCACGATATGCCTTAATATGCCAGGGGCTTCATTATACCCATAATACGACAATAAAGTCCGAACACCTTCACGGCAGTTCGGCACCCCGAACTTATAGCATTATATGCATTAGCTTCAAATCATGTCTTGGGTCAATAGTTGGGTTTGTCTGGCTCCTATGTTTTGGTACCTTATGTTCCGCTATATCGGCTAAGGTAGCACAGGGAGAACTGTTGCGATTGTGTCCCGGTTCTTCCGGACGAGCACCTCAGTAGAGAAAGCCGAAAACTGACTGTCATGATACAGCGAGATCTAGTCAGCTATTCGAGAGGTTGTAAAATCTTTAAGGATTTCTTCCGCATAATACCATAACCAATGCAGCGTGCGATGGATCGACTTTTCTTCCAATCAGGCGCTTATAGAGCCCCTCACGCGGTCTTCCAAACACCAAGGGCTGCGCCTACCTTCCTTTTAAAACTCCTATGGCTAAGTGAGAGTGATAACACCCCCGTACTTACTACGTGGGGGCAGAAGCCGACGACTGGCCAACTCTCAGGATTAATATATAAAACGGCCGCACAAGAGGAAAAACTTTCAAACGACAAGCAATAAATAATAGAAATGACCTTGTTCAACATTACAAAGGACAACATGACCATATTCATGGAAATATAATGTCCTTGGTGCATTGCTCTGCTGCAAGGCAGGCTCCTTTCAAGACACCTTCATAATACAGTTCGGGCTTGCGGTGCTCCTTCCCCTCCGGCGGTCCCTCGGTCATCAGCTTTTCCGCATCCATCTTCCCCCAATGCACCTTTGTGCGGGCAAAGGCCCTCTGTACAGACCGACCGCTTGATGACTTCGAGTCGAGGGCAGGCACTCACAAGCTGCTTTACGAGCCCGAAGTAACTACTCGGAATCGGCTCGGCGGGCCACAATCGGATAATTAAATCCTTCATTGCTAGCTCGGCCGCCTTATGCAATTCGATCAGCTGCTTCAGTTGATCGGAGAAAGGCACTGGATAATTCGACGCCAGATACTGCATCCAGAAGAGCTATCCACAGTGTTCCTTTCTTTGGCTAGGTAGAATTGGGCGGCATCAGATATGATGCATGGCAGCTCCGCAAATACCCCTGGAGAAATCGGAATTCAAACTATCAACTTGATTTTCTCCTTTCAAATACCTGCTTTGTATAGAAAAAGCCTTACCAGCCGCAATCTTCCTCGCCTCCTGGATTTCCTTCAGGGCACCTTGGGCTTCCCCTCGGGCATCATTTGCGGCTTGGCGAGCCTGGGAGAGTTCGGATTCTTTCCCTGATAAACTCTGCTCCAAGGTCTCGCATTTCTTCATGGCCTCCTGAAGCTCTCGCTCAGCTTCAATAACTCTGGCCTCGTGCTTCTCACGGAGAGCCTGCTCTGCAGCTGCCTTCTTCTCGGCTTCGGCCACAGCCTTTTTAAGAGCCTCAATTTCGGCCGCCGCTCGCACATCATAAAAATATTTTCATCATGCACACTTATTCATTTGTGCTAAATGAACAAGGTTTCTATATACCTTGGTTATCCTCCAGCTGTTTCTGCACTCGGCCAAGTTCTCCTTCGGCCCGCTCCAGACTATGCCTCAGTCCGGATACTTCTGCAGCATGAGAGGCGGCAGTCACTACAGATGCCTGCTTATTAAAAAGAGATATATGTCATCAAGTGCGTCTCCTGCGAACATACATTTGATCCTCTGTTCGGTTCTTTCTTTCACCGAACAGTGTATCAGGGGCTGCTATCTATACTAGGACACTCTTCCAAACCTCATAAAACATACCTCAAAGCCTCTCATGAGGCTGATACAGGATTCATTCAGTCCACTCTCAGCAGACCGAATCTTTTCAATCACTGCACCCACAAGGGCACAGTGTTCATCAACGATGGAGGAGCTCTTCAGCGCCGCCAATAAAGCATCCGGCACCTCTGGTTGGACAGAGGTTGCCGGTGGAACAGACACACCCCCTCTAGCCGACGGAGGCCGCCTGCCTGATTCTTGGGCATTATTGGTATCCGGAATCGTGTCCCACTGGGGGCCGGATTCAAGACGACCCCCGCCATTGACGTCCACGGGAGCCTTCTCTCCCGTATGTCCGGACCCTGAAGTCTGGCCTCCTGGCGCCGCCCTTGCGATCTTTCCCCCCCTCTGTGGCCCGGGTCCTTCTAGGACGAAACCTCAGTGTCATTCACATGTTTGGGGGAGGGGGCCTTCGGGGGTGTCCCGCTCTCCATAGCATCCAAACCCAGCAAATCCTCCGACGAGGATTGTTCGGCGCGGGACCTCACAGGACTATAAAAAATATGGCTCAGATTAAAATGTTATGCCATGACAAGTCTGGACACATAAGCATCTTCGGATTTTATACTCACGAGTTCACCAGGGGCTGGGCCCTGGGATCCCACTCCAGGCTGCTATCGGCGGCGGTAGTGGACTCCTCTGGAAGGGGAGTTTTCCCCCTTTTAGGCGACTCGGCCTCCAAGGACGTGGAGGCCATCCTTTTCTTTCTTCTCCCCGCGGGGGATTCGTCTTCCTCCTCCTCGTCGTCCTCTTCGGAGGAAGAATGGGCGTTGGAGTCTTTGGATTTTGTGTCCGAAGCGCCACGGTGACGGAGGCTGCCCCTGGTCTTCTTGGCCGCCTTCTCGGCCTTCTTCTTCGGCGCCTTGTAAGGCGCCGGGACCAGCATCTTCGTCAGAAGTGGGCCGGCCGGTTCTTCTGGCAGCGGGGCCGGACAGTAGATCCGCCCCGCCTTCTTTGCCCAGCCCTAGGGAAGTTGTGGGAAACACATTAAGCATTTTTCTAAGGATATGCAAATGAAACATATGAATTGTCAATGTACAGTAACTTATCGAACTTGCAGGGCGGGACAGTTGGTACCCGCGGTCCTCAGCGGAGTCCAGCCACGATTTGTCGGACTTGAAAAGCACCTTCCAGATGTCCTTGTGTGAGGAGCCAAAGAGCTCTAGGTCTGGTGCTTGGTCGGGTGGAACTCCCATAAATTGCAAGCCCGGTGTTGACAAGGTAGAATCCGGCGAACTAACATCACCTGGACTACATTGACAAGCTTGATGTTCTTGTCTTCCATATCCTAGACGCGCGTCTGGAGCACCAATAGTTCATCAGACGAAGCCCAGTTCAGGCCCTTCTTGGGCCAGGACGTAAGTCGCAGGGGGGCTCCGGATCTGAATTCTGGAGCAGCGGCCCATTCCTTGCCGCGCGGCTCAGTGATTTAAAACCACTGTTGCTGCCACTCCTTGACAGAATCATTGAAAGTACCTGTTGGCCATGTAACGTTGGGCATCTTGCTCACCATGGCGCCTCCGCACTCGGCGTGCTCGCCGCTCACTACCTTGGGCTTCACATTAAAAACCTTTAGCCATAAGCCGAAGTGTGGCAGGATGCGGAGAAAGGCCTCGCACACGACGATGAATGTCGAGATGTTGAGGAAGGAATTGGGGGATAGATCATGAAAATCAATCCCGTATAATACATGATGCCGCGAACGAATTGGTGGAGGGGAAACCCTAGCCCGCAGACAAAATGAGGGAGGAATACCACCCTCTCATGGAGTTCCGGAGTGGGGACTATCTATCCCACCGTCGGAAGACGGTGGCCGATTCTCTTGGCCAAATACCCGGCTCCCCGAAGCTTTTTGATATCCTTCTCCCGGACGGTAGAGGCCATCCACTTGCCTCCTGCTCCGGATCCGGACATTTTCGGGAAACCTTTTTGGGAGGAGAAGACGAACGCTTGGGCACTAGGGCTCGAGCGAGAAGGAATGGATGAGCAGAGGAAGAAGAAGGCGTGGGTGAAAAAGGGGGGGTTCTTATCCCCTTATAAAGGCAGCCGAGATCCTATGCCTCCCGGTAAATTCGCTTATTCCCCAAGCGCCATGATTGATGGAACGGTTGGGTTACCCACACCCGTATTGATGATAATCCCGTGATAAGGGGACACGGTCCCTCCTTCGACAAGACGTGCCAATAAAACCGCCTCGCGATATGTGCGATGGCAGGTTGGAAAAAATGGTTTGAATAATGACCAGGCCGCGACGTGATGTCACGCTATGAAAAGTTGTCGGCCGATTAGATTTGTGGAATATTGTGCTCTCTATGGTGGTATGTGGAATTTGTTTTGTAGAGCCGGACACAATCCTTGTGTCCAAAATCTTCTATGGAGTATTCAGAGAAGGAACCCGCCTTGCAATGCCGAAGACAATCTGCGCGCCGGACTCATCGGCATTGAAGCCTGCAGGGGCTACTGAGGGAGTCCGGGATTAAGGGGTCCTTGGACAGCTGGACTATATACTTTGGCCGGACTATTGGACTATGAAGATACAAGATTGAAGACTTCGTCCTGTGTCCGGATGGGACTATCCTTTGCGTGGAAGGCAAGCTTGGCAACTCAGATATGTGGATCTCCTTCTCTGTAACCGACTTTGTGTAACCCTAGCCCCCTCCGGTGTCTATATAAACCGGAGGGTTTAGTCCGTAGGACAACAACAACCATAATCATAGGCTAGCTTCTAGGGTTTAGCCTCTATGATCTCGTGGTAGATCAACTCTTGTAATACTCATATCATCAAGATCAATCAAGCAAGAATTAGGGTATTACCTCCATTGAGAGGGCCCGAACCTGGGTAAAACATCGTGTCCCCCGCCTCCTGTTACCATTAGCCTTAGACGCACAGTTCGGGACCCCCTACCCGAGATCCGCCGGTTTTGACATCGACACTCGTTACAAATTATCTTGCTACCAAACTATCTGTTACCAACAGTTTAAGTGCTTGCAGACATTACCTTGCTGAAAACCACTTGTCATTTCCTTCTGATCCTTGTTGGGTTCGACACTCTTACTTATCGAAAGGACTAGATTGATCCCCTATACTTGTGGGTCATCAAGGCTCTTTTATGGCACCGTTGCCGGGGAGTGAAGTGGTCTTGGTAAGGAAAAATTATTATTACGCGCTGAAATTTATTGTCACTTGCTACTATGGAAAACAATACTTTGAGGGTTTGTTTGGGGTATCTACACCTTGACCAGAACCAAAATTAGTTGCCCCTCAACCTACTGCACCTACTGAAAATATTGGTTATGAAATTCCTTCGGGTATGATAGAACAACTACTAGCTAATCCTTATGAAGGAGATGAAACTGAACATCCTGATATGCACTTGATCTATGTGGATTATTTAAGCTTGCAGGTTTACCCAGAGATGAAGCTACGAAGAAGGTTTTCCCTTTATCTTTGAAGGGAAAAGCATTGACATGGCATAGGCTATGCGATGATATTGGATCTTGGAACTGGGATTGAAATTGGAATTTCACCAAAAAAATTATCCTATGCATCTAGTTCATCGTGATTGAAATTATATTTATAATTTTTGTCCTAGTGAAGGATAAAGTATCACTCTAGCTTGGGGGAGGATTAAGTCAACGTTATATTCATGCCCCAATCATGAGCTCTCAAGAGAAATTATTATTCAGAATTTTTATGCTCGTCTTTCTTGCGATGATCAATCCATGCTCGATACTTCTTGTACTGGTTCTTTTATGAAGAAGACTATTGAATCTAGGTGGGTTATTTTAGAAAGAATTAAACGCAACTCTTAAGATTTGGAACTCGACGAAGGTAAAGAGTAGGTATTAATCTTAAGTTTGATTGTGTTAAATCTTTCATGAATACCGATGCTTTTCAGAAGTTTAGCAATAAATATGGACTTGACTCTGGGATAGTAGCCTCTTTCTGTGAATCATTTGCTACTCATATTGATCTCCCTAAGGAGAAGTGGTTTAAATATCACCCACCTATTAAAGAAGAAATTAAAGAACCGGTCATAGTTAAAGATGAAACAATTATTTACAATCTTGACCCAGTTGTGCCTACTGCTTATATTGAAAAGTCACCTTTCCCTGTTAGGATAAAGGAACATGCTAAGGTTTCAACTGTGGTTCGCAAAAGTAATATTAAAGCACCTAAACCTTATGAGCAAATTAAAGTGGAACCTAGTGTTGCTATGGTTAAAGATCTCCTGGTAGAAAATATTGATGGGCATGTTATTTACTTCTGTGATGAAGCTACTAGAATTGCCAAACCCGATGAAAAAGATAAACATAGACCTATTGTTGGCATGCATGTTGTCTCAGTTAAAATAGGAGATCGTTGTTATCATGGTTTATGTGATTTAGGTGATAGTGTGAGTGTTATTCCTTTTACTTTATACCAAGAAATTATGAATGACATAGCACCTGCTGAAATAGAAGACATAGATGTTCCTATTAAACTTGCTAATAGAGACACCATCACACCACTTGGGATTGTTAGAGATGTTGAAGTCTTGTGTGGGAAAATAAAATACCCTACCAATTTTCTAGTTCTTGGTTCCCCACAAGATGACTTTTGTCCCATTATCTTTGGTAGACCTTTCTTGAACACTGCCAATGCTACTATAGATTGTCATAAACAAACCGTCAGTGTTCGCTTTGGTGATGAGTCTCATGAATTTAATTTTTCCAAGTTTAATAGGCAACCTCATAATAAAGAATTACCTAGTAAGGATGAAATAATTGGTCTTGCTTCTATTGCTGTGGCTCCTACTGATGCACTAGAACAATATTTGCTAGACCATGAGAATGATATGCATATGCATGAAAGGAATGGAATAGATAAAATCTTCTTTGAACAATGACCTCTACTCAAGCATAATTTGCCTACTGAGACTCTTGGAGGTCCTCCTCCACCTAAGGTTGATCCTGTGTTTGAATTAAAACAATTGCCTGGCACTTTGAAATATGCTTATCTTGATGAGAAAAAGATATATCCTATTATTATTAGTGCTAACCTTAGAACATGAAGAAGAAAGATTATTGAAAATTTGGAGGAAGCACCGTACTGCTATTAGATATACTCTCGATAATCTTAAGGGCATTAGTCCCACTCTCTGTCAGCACAAGATTAATATGGAACCTGATGCTAAACCCGTTGTTGATCACCAACGACTTTTGAATCCTAAGATGAAAGAAGTGGTAAGAACTGAAATACTAGAGTTTCTCGAAGTAGGTATAATCTATCCCATAGCTGATAGTAGATGGGTAAGTCCCGTTCATCATGTACCTAAGAAAGGAGGTATTACTGTTGTTCCTAATTATAAAAATGAACTTATTCCACAAAGAATTGTTACTGGCTATAGAATCGTAATTGATTTTGGAAAACTAAATAAAGCAACTAGAAAAGATCATTACCCTATGCCTTTTATTGATCAAATGTTGGAAAGATTATCTAAGCACACACACTTTTGCTTTCTTAATGGATATTCTGGTTTTTCTCAAATACCTGTGTCACAACCTGATCAAGAGAAAACCACCTCTACTTGCCCTTTTGGAGCTTATTCTTACATATGCATGCCTTTTGGTTTATGCAATGCACCTACTACCTTTCAAAGATGTATGGCTGCTATATTCTTTGATTTTTGTGAAAAGATTGTTGAGGTTTTCATGGATGATTTTTTTGTTTATGGATCTTCTTTTGATGATTGCTTAAGCAACCTTGATCGAGTTTTGCCGAGATGTGAGCAAACTAATCTTCTTTTGATTGGGAGAAGTGCCACTTTATGGTTAATGAAGGTATTGTCTGGGGGCATAAAATTTCTGAACGAGGTATTGAGGTGGATAAAGCTAAAGTTGATGCAATTGAGAAAATGCCATGTCCTAGAGACATTAAAGATATTTGTAGCTTCCTTGGTCATGTTGGTTTCTATAGGAGGTTTATTAAAGACTTCTCTAAAATTTCTAGGTCTCTTACTAATATTTTACAAAAGAATGTTCCATTTGTTTTTGATGATGATTGTGTAGAAGCCTTTGAAATACTTAAGAAAGCCTTAATTTCTGCACCTATTATTCAACCACCTGACTGGAACTTGCCTTTTGAAATTATGTGTGATGCTAGTGATTATGCTGTTGGTGTTGTTATAGGACAAAGAGTTGATAAGAAATTAAATGTTATTCATTATGCTAGCAAAACTCTAGACAATGCTCAGAGAAATTATGCTACTACTAAAAAAGAATTTTTAGTAGTTGTGTTTGCTTGTGACAAATTCAGATCTTATATTGTTGATTCCAAAGTGATTGTTCACACTAATCATGCTGCTATAAAATATCTTATGGAAAAGAAAGATGCTAAACCTAGACTCACTAGGTGGGTTCTCTTGCTACAAAAAATTGATTTACATATTACTGATAGAAAAGGAGCTGAGAACCCCGTAGCTGATAACTTGTCTAGGTTAGAGAATATTCTTAATGACCCACTACCTATTGATGATAGCTTTCCTGATGAACAACTAGCTGCAATAAATGTTTCTCATAACACTAGGTATGCTGACTATGCTAATTACATTCTTTCTAAATATATACCACCTAGTTTCACATCCAACAAAAGAAAAAAAATTCTTCTTTGGTTTAAGACATTGCTTTTGGGGTGACCCACATCTTTATGAAGGAGTAGATGGTATTATTAGAGGTTGTGTACCTGAGCATGAACAGGAACAAATCCTACGAAAATGTCACTGCGAAGCTTATGGAGGGCATCATGCGGGGGATAGAACTGCACACAAGGTATTGCAATTTGGTTTTTATTGGCCTACTCTCTTCAAGGATGCCCGAAAGTTTGTTTTATCTTGTAATGAATGTCAAAGAATTGGTAATATTGGTAAGTGTCAAGAAATGCCTATGAATTATTCACTTGCCGTTGAACCATTTGATGTTTGGGGTTTTGATTATATGGGCCCATTTCCTTCCTCTAATTAATGGGTATACACATATTTTGGTTGTTGTTGATTATATTACTAAGTGGGTAGAAGCTATTCCAACCAGTAGTGCTGATCACAAAACTTCAACTAAAATGCTCAAAGAAGTTATTTTCCCAATGTTCAGAGTCCCTAGATACTTAATGACTGATGCTGGTTCACACTTTATTCATGGTGATTTTCGTAAAATGCTACTAAATATGATGTTAACCATAGAATTGCATTACCCTATCATCCTCAATCTAGTGGTCAAGTTGAACTTAGCAATAGAGAAATAAAACTAATACTACAAAAAACTATTAATAGGTCCCGAAAGAATTGATCTAAGAAATTGGATGATGCACTTTGGGCCTACAAAACAACATATAAAAATCCTATGGGTATGTCTCCCTATAAAATGGTTTATGGAAAAGCTTGTCATTTGCCTCTTGAGTCAGAACATAAAGCATATTGGGAAATTAAAGAACTCAACTATGATTTCAAACTTGTTAGTGAAAAGAGGCTATTTGATATTAGCTCTTTAGATGAATGGAGAACCCAAGCTTATAAAAATGCCAAATTATTCAAAGGAAAAGTTAAAAGATGGCATGACAAAAGAATCCATAAGCAGGAATTCAAAGTGAGAGAATATGTTCTTTTGTACAACTCTTGTTTTAGATTCTTTGCAGGAAAACTTCTCTCTAAATGGGAAGGACCATATATCATCGAGGAGGTTTATCGTGCTGGAGCTATCAAGATCAATAATGTCAAAGGTACTAACCCCAAGGTAGTCAATGGACAAAGAATTAAACACTATATCTCAGGTACGCCTATCAATGTTGAAAGAAATATTATTCAAACCATAACCCCGGAGGAACACGTAAAAGAAACCTTCCGGAACACTCCAGAATCCTGAAAAAAGAGGAGGTACGTGATACTCACCCCAGGCATAAAACTCGAAGACCAAAAACCGAAGCCGAAAAGACCGAGACCGAACCCGGAAAGACCGAACTGAAAAAGACAGAATAAACTTTGGTCTGCAAAACTACATGACCGAATTTAATATGGTCAAATCGGTCCTCTACCCTGAAAGACCGTAAAGAGCATATAGACCGATCTATTTTAAAAGCCCACACGCACAACAATGTTTACCTAAGGCCCAACTAGCTAGCCCAGTCCTCACAAGCGAGACACTACCTCACCTCCTCACGACGAGCGACACAGAGGCACGAACACAGCCTTACTCTCGTTCCTCCCCCTTCTCTGCCAATGACCAACCCTAGCTGCCGCTAAAGCCGAGGCCCCGTGGCGACCGCCTCCCCAAGGAGCGCTCTGATCCGTGGCCGTGACCGGTGAGATCCGCGCCGGTCCGCTGCCATGACCGGTGATGACCGCCCAGCAACCCAACCTCCCGTACATCACTCCACAGCCTTCGAATCACCATCCACCAGCGGTGCTTCAGGTCCCGTCCCCTTACATGCTGCTGCATTGGCGTCAATCCATCGCCACCGTCTCTTCCGAGCTGGCCGCCGCCTACTCTCCTTTTTCGGTGCTTCACCTGACAACTAAATCTTGAAGATGAGCAAGTGACTCTTATGTATGTGCATGAGTGCATCAGATCGGCCAATAATGCCTAAGTGCAGAGCCTTGTGTCATGTCCAAATTATTGAATGTGTGTGCATACCTATGTTAACACATACTTATGTCTGTGCAAAGCTATATTTTTCAGAATTTGTGATGTTAGCATGTTACATAATTTTGTTGTCTAACACTTGTCTAATTTTTCTTATACACACACGCACCTCTGTACATACATTTGCTGTCTCAATTTTGCATAAATAAATATGTACAAATACTGGAAGTAATGTATATGAATCTGAGTTGTGTCACTAAATTTGGCCTGTTTGGTCGGGACCGAACATTGGTATGTAAAGACCAAAGACCAAATAGTGGAAAACCGAAAAGATCGAAATTATTTCGGTCTTCAATTATGGAAGACCGAATTCTTGAAAGACCGAAAAGACCGAACCGAACAAACCGAAAAGACCTAACGCCCAGGCTGACGTGATATGGTAAGTAAACAGACTCCGAAAAATCCGCAAAAATATTTTTTGTAAGTTTTGGAATATTACAAATATTAGGAGAATAAGAAACAACCAAGAAGGCACCCGAGGGGGGCACAAGACACCAGGGCTTGCTTGGCTTGCCTGGTGCGCCTAGGTGGGTTATGCCCATCTCGGGAACCTTCCCGATTCCATTTTCCCCTCATTTGCTTGTTTCCCAAGATAAAAGATCTTTATATATATCCCCCGAACGTATTGACAATCGTATCATGGAGAAATCTTTTGTTCTTCTTTCTTGCTATTTTCTGACAGATCTGAAATTATGTCGTCTCAAGATTCAGAGGAGGAGAGTCCTGTTTGTCACTGGCCTCTGGATCCAAATGTCTTTAAGAAGACCTTCCCATATTTTTGGTTCTCGGATGAGGAGGAAGACACTGATTTGGAGGATACCCCTTCCCGATTTTGGCAGGATAGTAGGGTAACATTATGCAAGAAGATCTTGAAACTTGAGATGGAGAATGAGGATCTTAGAGATGATAATTTCAGTCTCCAACGCAAGCTGGAGAAAAAGAAGTGTGAGGCTACCTCATCTACACCACCACCTTCTTCACCATCAAGGGAGACTTGAGTTCATGGTGTTGGCACTCCCCTTGGCTTGTGCCAAGCTTGGGGGAGGTGCTTCGGTATCATATCATCGCCACTATCTTTGCCTTTATCTATTTTAGTTCGATCTTTAGTTATCCTTTGGTTTAGTTCAATAAAAGTTTAGTTCGATCAGTTTTCGAGTGCTTGCTTAGTGATCTACCTATCTATGTAATCGTGTACAAGATGTATAATAAAGTTTAGTTTGAGTTTTGTTTCTTTACTTCCTTGTTGCAATAAAATAAAAAGAAATAAATGAAAAAGATCACATGCTAATCTTATGGTAAGTAATGACATCACATAAGGAAAAGTATAAGTGGTAAAATTTATTGGAGATTGACAAACATAGCATTGGTCAATAATGCAACTCATTAAAGAATTAATAAGGGAAGAGAAGATTCACATGCAAATACACTATCTTGGACATCTTTTATGATTGTAATCCCCCATTAAATATTATATGTCGAAATTGTTGAAGTTGGACAAGGAAAACAACGTAATGAGTTATGCTTGTTCATATCCACATAGAAGTTATATTGTTATAGATCCTTCAACATGTGGTGCTTGCTCAATATCTTTGCTAGCCAAAAAATCTGCACTAAGTAGAGATACTACATGTGCACCCAAAAACCTTAAACCTAAATTCATGTCTTAAGGTTTCACCATACCTACCTATCGATTGAGTAAGATCCTTCAAGTAAGTTGTCATCAGTGCAATAAGGCAATAAAATTGCTTCTAAATGTGTTGGATCAATTAGTGTAAGATAAAATTGAGCATTGTATGAACTTGTGATGACAAAGTAATAAAAGCGACAGACTACATAATAAAGGTTACTATCATAAGGGGTAATATAACGTGACATTATTTTGCATTAAGGGATTTGGCAACAAACAAAAAGCGCATGGCAACCTCTGCTTCCCTCTGCAAAGGGCCTATCTTTCACTTTTACGTATTTACTTTTATGCAAGAGTCAAAGTATTCTTCCCTATTCCTTTTTATTTTCTCTTTTGGCAAGCATCATGTGGTGAGGAAAGATCTAAAAACATATATCCAGTTGGGTATGAGTGAGCATGAGTTATTATTGTTGACATCACCCTCGAGGTGAATACATTGGGAGGTGAAACTATAAGCCCCTATCTTTTTATGTGTCTAATTGTAATTTTTTGCTCATGGGCATGTTGTGAGTGTTATCAATCATAGAAGATTATATGATGATTGATTATGTGGACTTGCCAAAAGGCTTCGATACTTGACCCTTCCTGAAAATATGATGAATTGTAGTTGCAAAGTTGACTAAAAACATAGTTTGTTCGTTTTCAACAGAGTTTATGCTTTATACTTCAATGTTGTGATGAATTGTTACTTGTTCATGAGAAGTTATATGATAAAGTTGTGTGATAAAGTTTATGTTAAAGTTATTTGTTGTTATAATAATAATCATGATGCTTCTATGTCCGTATTTTGTTTTTGTCAACACCTCTCTCTCTAAGCATGTGGACATGTTTTTCGATACCAGTTCTTTGCTTGAGGACAAGCGAGGTCAAAGCTTGGGGGAGTTGATACGTCCATTTTGCATCATGATTTCCTACAATTATTTATAATGTTTTTATGCATAATAATGCTTTTTCGAGTAATTCTACTGCCTTTTCTCTCATAATATGCAAGGTTTACACAAAGAGGGAGAATGCCGGCAGCTGGAATTCTGGACCTGAAAAGCCACGCTAGAGTTAACTATTCTGCACACCTCCAAAAGAGCTGAAAATCTATGGAGAATTGTTTTGGAATTGATATGTCTCCAACATATCTATAATTTATGAAGTATTCATGCTGTTATTTTAGCATTCTTGGATGTTTTACAATCATTTTATATCAACTTTATATCATTTTTTTGGACTAACCTATTGACCCAGTGCCCAATGCCAGTTGCTGTTTTTTGCTTGTTTTTTACATCACAGGAAATCAATATCAAATGGAGTCCAAACACCACATAACTTTTTGGAGATTATTTCTGGACCATAAGGAACCGAATGGGCCTGAGTTGCACGTGGGGGGTGCCTCGAGGGGGGCACAACTCACCACGGCGCGCCAGGGCCCCCTAGCGCACCCAGGTGGGTTGTGCCCACCTCGGGGGCCTCCCGCACCCCCTCTTTGCACTATAAATTCCCAAATATTCCGAAACCCTTTGGGGCAGCCATAGATCAGAAGTTCTGCCGCCACAAGGCCTCTGTATCCATGAGATCCAATCTAGATCCCGTTCCGGCACCCTGCCAGAGGGGGGAATCATCTCCTGTGGCCATCTTCATCATCTGGCGGCCACCACGATGAGGATGGAGTAGTCCACCCTCGGGGCTGAGGGTTTGTACCAGTAGCTATGTGTTTGATCTCTCTCTCTCTCTCTCGTGATCTATATCATGGGCTTTGTTAATATAGTTGGATCATATGATGTTTCTCCCCAATATACTCTTGTTATGACGAATTGAATCTTTATCATTCAAAGTTTTGTCTTGTCGGATTGAATATTCAGAGATGAGAACACATGATATATGTCTTGCAATATGAATACTTGAGGTGACAATGAGGTATCTTATTGATTCACTTGATATGTTTTATGGCATTCAACTCGCGGATTCCCGCGGTGATATTGGGGTAATCTATGCATAGGGGTTGATGCATGTTTTTCTCCGACGGAAACTTTGGGGTCTCTTTATAGTTCTTTTAGTGGATTGAGTATTATGAATATGAATTTACTTTGGTGTTATTCTAGTACGAACTCTAGGATAGATCGACCTGAAAAAATAGCTTTGTGTTATTTTAGTACGAACTCTTGAATAGATCGAACGGAAAGAATAGCTTTGAGGTGGTTTCGTGACCTACAAACAATTCCTATCTTTTGTTCTCCGCTAATAGGAACTCGGGAGTGATTCTTTATTGCACTTTGAGGGATAATCATATGATCCAACTATGTTAGCATTGTTGAGAGGTTGCACTAGCGAAAGTACGGACCCTAGGCCTCATTTTTAAGCATTGCAACACCGTTTTTGTGCCCGTTTACTATTTGCTACCTTGCTGTTTTTATTTATTCAGATTATAAAAATATATTTCTACCAGCCATATTACACTTTTATCACCATCTCTTCGCCTAACTAGTGCACTTATACAATTTGCCATTGTATTGGGTGTGTTGGGGACACAAGAGATTTCTTGTATTTGGTTGCAGGGTTGCTTGAGAGAGACCATCTTCATCCTACACTTCTCACGGATTGATAAGCCTTAGGTCATCCACTTGAGGGAAAATTTCTACTGTCCTACAAAACTCCGCGCTTGGAGGCCCAACACGTGTCTACAAGAATAAAGTTGCCTAGTAGACATCAAGCTCTTTTCTGGTGCCGTTGCCGGGGAGGTTAGGAAACTTGCACTCACGCCACGACAACGAAGCTCTTTTCTGCGTCGTTGCCGAGGAGGTGAGTGCTTGAAGGTATATCTTTAGATCTTGCAATTGAATCTTTTAGTTTCTTGTTTTATCACTAGTTTGGTTTATAAAAGTTAACTACAAAAAATGGAACTAAAGTTGCATCATATTATTGATCATCTTTATAATATCTTTCTTAAAAATGATGGTTCGGAAAATTGTGCTCAATTGATAGAAGAAGAATTTAATAAAATGATTGGCATGAATGATGAGAATGATTGCAATGTTGTTAGTATGAATTCTTTGAATATCCATGATGGTAATGATATGCAAAGCCATAAGCTTGGGGATGCCATGTTTGATGGAGACGATATTTTTAATCCCCCAAGTTTTGATGAGCAAGTTTATTATGATGAAAGCACGCCTCCTATATTTTATGATTATGGTGATGACATGTATGCTATATTGAATAATGATAACCTTGAAACTTGTCATCATGATTTTAATTTTCAATCACATGATAGTTATGTTGTTAAGTTTGCTCCCACTACTATTGATGAGAATAAATTTTCTAGTGTGGAGAGTGATAAATTTTCTATGCTTGTGTATCATGAAAATAATGCTTTATGTGATAGTTATACTGTTGAATTCATTCATGATGCCACTGAAAATTATTATGAGGGAGGGACGTATGCTTGTAGGAATTGCAATAATATCAAGTTTTCTCTCTATGTGTTGAAAATCTTGAGGTTGCACTTGTTTTGCCTTCCTATGCTAGATGATTCTTATTCGCATGAATTATTTGCTCACATAATCCCTATGCATAGGAAGAGGGTTAGACTTAAATGTGCTAGTCATATGCTTCATGATGCTCTGTTCGTGTTTCAATTCTTATCTTTTATGCGAGCATCATTGAAACCATCATGCCTAGCTAAAAGGCATTAAAGAAAAGCGCTTGTTGGGAAACAGCCCAACACTTTTACCTACTGTTTTTGTATGTTCACATGATTAGGCTACTGTAGTAATCATGTTTTATTGTCTTTGTTTCAATAAAGTGCCAAGTAAAGCCTTTGGGATCATGTTGGGTGATAGTTGATTTGATCTTGCTGAAAAACAGAAAAACTCTTGCGCTCACGAAAATAGCTCTCATTTTTAACATAAGAGTGATTTTGAGTTGATTATTTTTGCAGAAGATTAATATACAAATTTCTCACGTGATCCAAGTTTTTTCATAATTTTTGGAGTATCATAAGTATGGTTTGAGTACAGATTACTACAGACTGTTCTGTTTTTGACAGATTCTGTTTTCAATGCATAGTTTGCTTGTTTCGTTGGTTGTATGGCTTATATTGCTCAATATAAATTGTGGAAATGATATGCTACAGTAGTCATTGTGTGGAAACAATTATGAATCTTGTCTTTGACAGTACGAAAAGTGAAATGGTTTGATCTTTATCATACTAACCTATCTCACAAGGTTCCGTTAAGTTTTGTGTGATTGAAGTTTTCAAGTTTTGGGTGAGATGTCGATATGAGGAGAATAAGGAGTGACAAGACCCTAAGCTTGGGGATGCCCAAGGCACCCCCAAGGTAATATTCAAGGAAGATGCAAGCAACTAAGCTTGGGGATGCCCCGGATGGCATCCCCTCTTCCGTCTCCAACATTGTCGGTAACCTCACTTGGAGCTATGTTTTCATTCGTCACATGATATGTGTTTTGCTTGGAGCGTCAATTTATTTTGCTAGGATTTGCTTGCTGTTATTTAGAATATTGTTTTTCATCTTTTATTTCAATAAAAGTGGCAATCATAGCCTTTGCCATGCTTATTTTGCAAGTATACATGTTGCTGTTTCAAAACAGAAAGTTTATCGATGTTGCAAAAATTCCCTAGAAAAGTAAGAATGTGATAAATTGTTGAAACTTTTTGAAAAATAAGATCTGATAAATTTCCTAAAGTGTGGTATTTTTCTCATAATTTTTGGGGTTATGGAAGTATGATGAATCTTGCATTCTTTACAGACTGTACTGTTTTGGCAGATTGCTGTTATGGTTGCATTGTTTGCATATGTTTGCTTGCTTGATGATTCTATTTGAGGATAAGAATATTAAATATGCAGAGGCATTTAGTATGCAATGTTGATTAATAATTTTAGTGATTTTCTACAGTAGATAATGATAAGGTTATTGCATTGGTTTATACTAACTTATCTCACGAGTTCTTGTTGAATTTTGTGTGGATGAAGTTTTTGAGATTTAGGGAAACCGTGATATGAGAGGAATTAAGGAGACATAAAGGCTCAAGCTTGGGGATGCCCAAGGCATCCCAAGCTAATATTTCAGTAACTCTCAAGCATCTAAGCTTGGGGATGCCCCGTTAGGTATCCCACCTTTCTTCTTCAACAATTATCGGTTAGTATCGGTTGAACCTAAGTTTTTGCTTCTTCACACGATGTGTGCTATTCTTGGAGTGTAATTTTATTTTGTTTTTGCTTGCTGTTTTAAAAAAATACTTAGATCTGGAAGTTTTTGAATAAGAGAGAGTCCTCAAATAGCTACCTATTTACTTAACTACTCGCATGATCTTCACTTATATCTTTTTGGAGTAGTTTGTCATTTACTCTTGTGCTTCACTTATATCCTATGAGCAAATTGTTGAATAAATTGAATGTCGTGAAGTTGAAATTACATGTTCATATCATGCCTAGTGGTAGCTTCACATTGGGTTGTCACGCCCAATATGCGATCCTATCCAAAAGGAACTCGAAGGTCCAACCAAGGATAGACCCGCATATTGCAACACTTTTGCAAGGTGGATATCATTACATCAACATTACATAATAGATGGGGATACATACAAAACATACAATGTCACATGAATACAACAATACAACATACAAGAACAACATCCGTCTACGGATGAAACACAAACAGAAACTCAAACGACATCCACCTTGCTAGCCCAGGCTGCCGACCTGGAACCTATCCCCTGATCGAAGAAGAAGCAGAAGATGAACTCAAGCAAGCAAGCATCGCTCTCGCATCAAGATCATCGCATAACCTGTACCTGCAACTGTTGTTGTAGTAATCTGTGAGCCACGAGGACTCAGCAATCCCATTACCATGGGTATCAAGACTAGCAAAGCTTAATAGGAAAGGAAGGGGTAAAGTGGTGAGGTTGCAGCAGCGACTAAGCAAGTATGGTGGCTAACATACGCAAATGAGAGCGAGAAGAGGAGCAAAAGGAACGGTCGTCAACTAGTAATGATCAAGAGGTGATCCTGAACACCTACTTACGTCAAACATAACACAGAAACCGTGTTCACTTCCCGGACTCCGCCGAGAAGAGACCATCACGGCTACACACGCGGTTGATGCGTTTTAATTCGGATCTGGTGTCAAGTTATCTACAACCGGGCATTAACAAATTCCCATCTGCCACATAACCGCGGGCACGGCTCTCGAAAGTTTATACCCTGCAGGGGTGTCCCAAATTAGCCCATGACAAGCTCTCGCGATCAACGAAGGAATAGACCTTCTCCCAGGAAGACCCGATCAGTCTCGGAATCCTGGTTTACAAGACATTTCGACAATGGTAAAACAAGACCAGCAAAGCCGCCCGATGCGCTGACAATCCCGATAGGAGCTGCACATATCTCGTTCTCAAGGCAACACCGGATAGGTCAGCCTACGAGTAAAACCAGACCTCGAGTTGCCCCGAGGGGGCCCCGCAGTCTGCCCGGTTCAGACCAGCACTTAGAGAAGCACTGGCCTAGGGGGCTAATATAAAGATGACCCTTGAGAGAGCGACTCCCAAGGGAAAAGTAGGTGGTGGTGAGGCAAATGGTAAAATCAAGGTTGGGCCTTGCTGGACAAGTTTTATTCAAAGCGAACTGTCAGGGGGGTCCCATAAATCACCCGACCGCATTAGGAACGCAAAATCCGGGAACATAACACCGGTATGACGGAAACTAGGGCGGCAAGAGTGGAACAAAACACCAGGCATAAGGCCGAGCCTTCCACCCTTGACCAAATATATAGATGCATTAATAATATAAGAGATATTGTGTTATCCCAACATAACCCTGTCCGCCATGGAGCAAATCTTCAACTTCACTTGCAACTAACAATGCTATAAGAGGGGCTGAGCAAAGCAGTAACATAGCCAAGCAACGGTTTGCTAGGAATGGTGTCAAAGGTTAGAGGTTCATGGCAATTTAGGAGGCTTGAAGAGCAAATGATAGGTAACGCAGCATAGCGATAGAACGAAGCAACTAGCATAGCAATGATAGTAGTGAGATCCAGGGTAGCGGTCATCTTGCCTGAAATCCCGCTAGGAAGAAGAACGAGTCCATGAAGAAGATGAAGCCAGGAAGACGAACCAAGCGTAGACGAGCGCATCCTCACGATCGCAACGAAACGGGAACTATCGAGAAGAAGCACACAACATGGTAAACACACCACACATAGACAAGACATGATGCACAACAAGCATGATGCAAGACAAGGCTACATGAAGCTACTCACGGCAAGAGATGATGCAAACAAGAACAACACATCAAAGCAAGTTTAAATGAGGCCGGAAACAACATATAACAATTCCGGTAAGTCCTCATATACATATTTCGAAATTGGTCCAGATCTGAATACACATTATGTTCAAGTTGTTAAACAGCAAGTTAAGATGCACCAAGAGGATCTACACGAAATTCTAGTCAAGTTACATATAAAGTTCATTAGATTCGGAGCTACGGCCTGGAAGATATGAGCAAAACAAGTTAAACATGGCATTGACGCAAAATGCACCCCAACATCAAGCAAACACCTCAAAACATGGATGCAACATGATAATATGAAGCTACATGCAAAAACAAGCAAGTTTCATATAGAGCACACTCACAACGGAGCAACGGTGCAACACATACACTCTATACAAGTCATAACAACAATCTGTCCATAACAGCAACTAGGCATCTTACAAGCATCAAAACAACAAGCTACAGCACCCCAACATAAGAACAAAAGGCATGAGCGTGAAGTACAGGTAAAGCATAACAAAACATGAACACTGAGCTATCTCCAGAAACTACTAGAACATGCTCAAACACACATGGTAAGATTGCAAGTAATAACAGTTTCAGACTTTAGCAGAAATAACATCAGGTTGCAATGTTTAAAGCAAGCAAACAACATGTTACAAGAACTTATCATGGCAAACAAAGGCATGGCATGAATCTACTAAAAGCATAGATCAAAAGTCCCTTACTGACCATGAGCCAAAAAGGATCAGAAAAGATGATGGCACCCCTGTAAACATGGCAAGTTATATCACAGGTTCAAACATGGCAGGAACAACAATAAGTAGGCATGTTCGTGAGCTTGAACCACTCACCACAGAGAATTACATGGCATGGAAAGGCAACCAACAGTAAGAAAGCATGTTTGTGAAGTTAAGCATGGCAAGAGCAAGGTCATAGGGTGCATGGAACACTAGCAAAACACATGGGAACTAGTGAACTTAATGTTAACAGGCTGACAGCAACATCATTTAGCAACTTTGGAGCAATAGGTCATAGGGTGCATGGAACACTAGCAAAACACATGGGAACTAGTGAACTTAATGTTAACAGGCTGACAGCAACATCATTTAGCAACTTTGGAGCAATATAAACAACATGTTCCAGCAGGCTATAATTGCAACCAGTGGCATGAATGGATAGAGCAAGACATGTAGATCAAAACATGTTTATAGAACACCTCCAGATTATGCATAGAATGATTAGTAGAAGCATGTTAACATAGCAACAAAATATAACAGAATCTGTCAGGAAAACAGCAACAGCAAGTACACTACTTAACAAGCTCGATTCACTCACCACAAGTCATTGCATGACAAGATAAGCATAGCATCATCAAGAAGACATGTTTATGAAACAAACCAAGTCAAGAACAAGTCCATAGCATGCAAGGATCAACTATAGCAAGCTTGGCCAAATTGAATAACATGTAAACAACCTGCCAGGAAACATTTTGAAGCAAAAGTAGAGCACTCAAATGACATGCTAGACTACTCCATAATTGCAAACAAGGGCATGAATGGATAGACAATAATCATATGTTCAAAACACTCGTACTGAAGTATCTCAAAATAAGCATGGATCTCTCTGTAGCATCAAGTTTACATGGCATCAAAATAACAGCAGAACAGGGACTAAAATCAGCAATATCACGAAGCCTAGTTTGCATGCTTGTGCTAGTCACCACATTGATCACAAAAATATATGGCATACACCCCTGGAAAGATGGCATGGCATAGATCAAAACACATGTAGACATCAACCTCATAGGATGCACACATCAATCATGGAAAAAATGACAAATGAGCAAGTTATAACAGTTTCAGCAGATTAACATCAACATGCACCATTCCGACAGCATTTCGGGCCCCAAGATGAGCTCAAATGAAAACGATGCAATGGAACGAAATGAAGTACTCGATGAGACAAACAATTTGACATATTACACGCACGAAACGGAGCTACGCATGCAGAGATACAGCATGTTGAACATGGCATGATTATGTTAGGGATTCGGGGACATAGTGGATTAATCACCTCGCGGGCTAGGGTTGACCGCGGCACGGTTTTCGAGGCGGCGGTGGATCTCGCCGGAGATTCGCCGGACTTGGCCGGAGAGGAGGAAGGAGACGTCAACGGGGTCGGGCCGGTCTGGATCCGCGCGGAGGAGGCCGGGAGGGGGGGGGGGGGCGGCGCCGGTGGCCGGGATCGCGAGCGCGGGGCGCCAGGGGCTCCGGCTAGGGGAGCCAGAGGGCGGCGCGGCGGCCCAGGCCGGCGCGGGCGGTGGCGCGCAGTGGAGGTCGCCGGCCGGGAGCGGCGGGGCGGCGGCGAGGGAGGCGCGCGCGGGTCGGGGCTCGGGGCGGAGCCCGGCGGCGGCGGCGAGGATGGAGGCGCGGACGGCGGCGACGGGGCACTCCGGCGGCGGCGCAGCCGGAGGACGGCGGCGGGGCACTCCGGCGGCGGGGACGGGCCGGCGCGCGGGGCGCGGCGGCGGGCTCGCGGGGGCCCGCGATGGGCCTAGCGGGCCGCGGCGGCGGGGGCGGCGCGGGGAGCCACGTGGCGCGACGTGAGAGGTTGGGAGCGGCGGCGCGGCGACAGGCGGACATGTCCAGCCGGTTCGGACGTGTCCGGCTGCGGGAGGAGGAAGAAGCTAGGGTTTCGGGGGGGGAAATGATCCGGGATTTTTGGGGAGAGGGGCATATAAATAGGTAGAGGGAGCTAGGAGAGTCCAAATGGGATGCGGTTTTCGGCCACGCGATCGTGATCGAACGACCGAGAGCATGGAGGGGAGTTAGGTGGGTTATGGGCCACTTTGGAAGGGGTGTTGGGCTGCAACTCAAAGAGGGCTTTGCGGTTACCCGGTTAACCGTTGGAGTATCAAACGACCTCCAAATGGCACGAAACATGACAGGCGGTCTACCGGTGCTATACCAAGGCCGCTTGGCAAACCTCGGGCCATTCCGAGAAAGTTTAACACCCGCTCACGAAGAGAGGCGAGAAGGGGACGCCGGATGACATAGGAGTGCCGGATTGCAAAACGGACAACGGGGAAAATGCTCGGATGCATGAGACGAACACGTATGCAAAATGAGATGCACATGATGACATGGAAAAAGGCAACACGCAAGCAATTGACATGACAATGACGGCGAATAGCTGACGGACACCTGGCGCAACGAATCCGGGGCGTTACAACACTCCTCCACTAACAAGAGATCTCGTCCCGAGATCTTAGGACCGAGACGGAAGGGAAAAAAAGATGAGGTGAAACAAGAACTCAAAAGAAGAATCAAAGAATCGAGAGCACTCGAGAAGAAGAGAGGAACGACGAGAATGATGAGAATTGCAAACTCACGGAATCAGATAGACTATGAAATCACTTGTTCTAACCGGAGTGGTTAGAATGAGAAAAGAAACAGATAAGACTGAAAGGATTTAGGCAGCACTCCACCTAAACATGGAGGAATAGAACACGAACTAGAGAGTATGGAATGGTACTTGATGAACTCTTGAAGAATGAATTAAATCATGAAGAACCACCATGAAGAACTCCGGTGACAAAAGGATGATGAGATAGACTGAAGGAAGAAAAAAAATAAGATGAGCCTTGCGGTGATTTAGATGGAGGTTCCGACGAGATGGCCGAGGAAATTGAACTCCGGAAAAGAAAAGATGAAAACACTTGAAACTAGAATTTATTCATCAAGAACAAACTCTAAAGGGAAGGATTACTCACTTGGATGAAATAAGATTTATTGTATGCTTATCCTTCATCGAATTAAATTGATGATAAGCAATGGATTTTTGCATACTACTTATTCTTCTTGAAAAGGATTAAGGGGAACATAGCACAAAATTTGAGAAAGTCTTCATGAACCACCATTAGGATTGGAAAGATCAAATGAATTAATATGATAAACAAGGAAAAGAATCTTGAACGAACCACCGTAAGAATTTGGAAATGACTGATGAAAGAGAATGAATCACCGGGAAGAATTAGAAGAACAAATATGATTGAGGGGATTTAGATGCAAAAGAACAGGAAGAACTTGAGCTGATTAAAGAACACTTGAACGAAGCACCGGGATAAATTGAGAACGATAACTGGAATGATGGCCTCTATTGAAAAGAAATGGGAAAACAACTCCTGAAATACTCTGGATGGGTAAGAAAGAATATCTAACAAACAGAATAATTCGAGAGGGTAACACAAATCTAGAACCACGAATCTTCGAGAGAACGGACAAGATATAGAGGAACAACTCTTCTTCGGTCTTCAAATAATGACGAGAAAACCATCAAAATTACTGAGATACTCCGGGAGAATGAAAAGCAGAGAGGTTGAGCCAACAATGAAATTATTTGAAAGAGATCTTGGAAAAACATGTGACTGATGAAATTCATTCTTACATCACACTTTGAAAAGAATTGAGAATAACTCCAGGGAAATTAGAAGAGTCAGGTAAGATCCTGGGAAAAGACCTGTGGGTTAGGGCCCACTAAAGAAAACACCGTTGGAAAGGGATGTTGAACAGATAGATGATGCACCGGAATGATTGAAATATTTGAATGAGGTGACAACCCCGAATTAATTCGAACATAGATGAATCTCTTGAGATTTCTTGAGCACTCCGGAATGATAAACTGGCGAGAGGCGAATGAGCAGGGAAAACACTTGACCCAATGAAAAAGAATATGATGAACCCAAAAAACTTGAATTGAGTGCACCGGAAAAATAAAGGGATGAAGAATGACGAACGAGACGAGAATCCACCGGTTGAAATAATTGAGGGAAGACTGAAGAGGCTCCACACGAATGAAATTGATGGTCTAGAGAGTCAACTCCGGGAAGAAAAGGGTGGGAGGGCGGGAAAAAACACAGGCAACTGGAAGGGGAAACCGACGAATACTTTCGAGAGGAAAATACCGGTTGAAATCATTGAGGAAAGAAAGCAAAGACTTTGCACGAGTAGGATGGATACTCGATTACGGACTCCGTCTTTGAGAAGACAAAAGGGTGGGCGGGTGGGAAAAAAACAACTAAGGATTGAACTTGGCAACGATGAAGAGACTCGAGTCAACTTGACGAGAAAAGCACCGGATAAAAGAGCCGAGGAATAACTACCGGAAAACCAACTGCGTGAACCTAAAGAAAATTTGAAGGGGAAGAGGGGTAATTCAAAACACCTACGTCAAGATTCCTCACCAGAGCGACGAAGGGGCTGAGGAGTAAAAAGAATTCCTACTCTTCGATATAACTAGACTCAGAAAATAGTTTTCTTGTAGACTCAACAACGGCCAAACTACACGATCAATCAAGGGGGCTCCTAGGGTCGGTCGAGGCTCTGATACCAACTTGTCACGCCCAATATGCGATCCTATCCAAAAGGAACTCGAAGGTCCCACCAAGGATAGACCCACATATTGGAACGCTTTTGCAAGGTGGATATCATTACATCAACATTACATAATAGATGGGGATACATACAAAACATACAATGTCACATGAATACAACAATACAACATACAAGAACAACATCCGTCTACGGATGAAACAAAAACAGAAACTCAAACGACATCCACCCTGCTAGCCTAGGCTGCCGACCTGGAACCTATCCCCAGATCGAAGAAGAAGCAGAAGATGAACTCAAGCAAGCAAGCATCGCTCTCGCGTCAAGATCATCACATAACCTGTACCTGCAACTGTTGTTGTAGTAATCTGTGAGCCACGAGGACTCAGCAATCCCATTACCATGGGTATCAAGACTAGCAAAGCTTAATAGGAAAGGAAGGGGTAAAGTGGTGAGGTTGCAGCAGCGACTAAGCAAGTATGGTGGCTAACATACGCAAATGAGAGCGTGAAGAGGAGCAAAAGGAACGGTCGTCAACTAGTAATGATCAAGATGTGATCCTGAACACCTACTTACGTCAAACATAACACAGAAACCGTGTTCACTTCCCGGACTCCGCCGAGAAGAGACCATCACGGCTACACACGCGGTTGATGCGTTTTAATTCGGATCTGGTGTCAAGTTATCTACAACCGGACATTAACAAATTCCCATCTGCCACATAACCGCGAGCACGGCTCTCGAAAGTTTATACCCTGCAGGGGTGTCCCAACTTAGCCCATGACAAGCTCTCGCGATCAACGAAGGAATAGACCTTCTCTCAGGAAGACCCGATCAGTCTCGGAATCCTGGTTTACAAGACATTTCGACAATGGTAAAACAAGACCAGCAAAGCCGCCCGATGCGCTGACAATCCCGATAGGAGCTGCACATATCTCGTTCTCAAGGCAACACCGGATAGGTCAGCCTACGAGTAAAACCAGACCTCGAGTTGCCCCGAGGGGGCCCCGCAGTCTGCCCGGTTCAGACCAGCACTTAGAGAAGCACTGGCCCAGGGGGCTAATATAAAGATGACCCTTGAGAGAGCGACTCCCAAGGGAAAAGTAGGTGGTGGTGAGGCAAATGGTAAAATCAAGGTTGGGCCTTGCTGGACAAGTTTTATTCAAAGCGAACTGTCAGGAGGGTCCCATAAATCACCCAACCGCGTTAGGAACGCAAAATCCGGGAACATAACACCGGTATGACGGAAACTAGGGCGGCAAGAGTGGAACAAAACACCAGGCATAAGGCCGAGCCTTCCACCCTTGACCAAATATATAGATGCATTAATAATATAAGAGATATTGTGTTATCCCAACATAACCCTTTCCGCCATGGAGCAATCTTCAACTTCACCTGCAACTAACAACGCTATAAGAGGGGCTGAGCAAAGCGGTAACATAGCCAAGCAACGGTTTGCTAGGAATGGCGTCAAAGGTTAGAGGTTCATGACAATTTGGGAGGCTTGAAGAGCAAATGATAGGTAACGCAGCATAGCGATAGAACGAAGCAACTAGCATAGCAATGATAGTAGTGAGATCCAGGGTAGCGGTCATCTTGCCTGAAATCCCGCTAGGAAGAAGAACGAGTCCATGAAGAAGATGAAGCCAGGAAGACGAACCAAGCGTAGACGAACGCATCCTCACGATCGCAACGAAACGGGAACTATCGAGAAGAAGCACACAACATGGTAAACACACCACACATAGACAAGACATGATGCACAACAAGCATGATGCAAGACAAGGCTACATGAAGCTACTCACGGCAAGAGATGATGCAAACAAGAACAACACATCAAAGCAAGTTTAAATGAGGCCGGAAACAACATATAACAATTCCGGTAAGTCCTCATATACATATTTCGAAATTGGTCCAGATCTGAATACACATTATGTTCAAGTTGTTAAACAGCAAGTTAAGATGCACCAAGAGGATCTACACGAAATTCTAGTCAAGTTACATATAAAGTTCATTAGATTCGGAGCTACGGCCTGGAAGATATGAGCAAAACAAGTTAAACATGGCATTGACGCAAAATGCACCCCAACATCAAGCAAACACCTCAAAACATGGATGCAACATGATAATATGAAGCTACATGCAAAAACAAGCAAGTTTCATATAGAGCACACTCACAACGGAGCAATGGTGCAACACATACACTCTATACAAGTCATAACAACAATCTGTCCATAACAGCAACTAGGCATCTTACAAGCATCAAAACAACAAGCTACAGCACCCCAACATAAGAACAAAAGGCATGAGCGTGAAGTACAGGTAAAGCATAACAAAACATGAACACTGAGCTATCTCCAGAAACTACTAGAACATGCTCAAACACACATGGTAAGATTGCAAGTAATAACAGTTTCAGACTTTAGCAGAAATAACATCAGGTTGCAATGTTTAAAGCAAGCAAACAACATGTTACAAGAACTTATCATGGCAAACAAAGGCATGGCATGAATCTACTAAAAGCATAGATCAAAAGTCCCTTACTGACCATGAGCCAAAAAGGATCAGAAAAGATGATGGCACCCCTGTAAACATGGCAAGTTATATCACAGGTTCAAACATGGCAGGAACAACAATAAGTAGGCATGTTCGTGAGCTTGAACCACTCACCACAGAGAATTACATGGCATGGAAAGGCAACCAACAGTAAGAAAGCATGTTTGTGAAGTTAAGCATGGCAAGAGCAAGGTCATAGGGTGCATGGAACACTAGCAAAACACATGGGAACTAGTGAACTTAATGTTAACAGGCTGACAGCAACATCATTTAGCAACTTTGGAGCAATATAAACAACATGTTCCAGCAGGCTATAATTGCAACCAGTGGCATGAATGGATAGAGCAAGACATGTAGATCAAAACATGTTTATAGAACACCTCCAGATTATGCATAGAATGATTAGTAGAAGCATGTTAACATAGCAACAAAATATAACAGAATCTGTCAGGAAAACAGCAACAGCAAGTACACTACTTAACAAGCTCGATTCACTCACCACAAGTCATTGCATGACAAGATAAGCATAGCATCATCAAGAAGACATGTTTATGAAACAAACCAAGTCAAGAACAAGTCCATAGCATGCAAGGATCAACTATAGCAAGCTTGGCCAAATTGAATAACATGTAAACAACCTGCCAGGAAACATTTTGAAGCAAAAGTAGAGCACTCAAATGACATGCTAGACTACTCCATAATTGCAAACAAGGGCATGAATGGATAGACAATAATCATATGTTCAAAACACTCGTACTGAAGTATCTCAAAATAAGCATGGATCTCTCTGTAGCATCAAGTTTACATGGCATCAAAATAACAGCAGAACAGGGACTAAAATCAGCAATATCACGAAGCCTAGTTTGCATGCTTGTGCTAGTCACCACATTGATCACAAAAATATATGGCATACACCCCTGGAAAGATGGCATGGCATAGATCAAAACACATGTAGACATCAACCTCATAGGATGCACACATCAATCATGGAAAAAATGACAAATGAGCAAGTTATAACAGTTTCAGCAGATTAACATCAACATGCACCATTCCGACAACATTTCGGGCCCCAAGATGAGCTCAAATGAAAACGATGCAATGGAACGAAATGAAGTACTCGATGAGACAAACAATTTGACATATTACACGCACGAAACGGAGCTACGCATGCAGAGATACAACATGTTGAACATGGCATGATTATGTTAGGGATTCGGGGACATAGTGGATTAATCACCTCGCGGGCTAGGGTTGACCGCGGCACGGTTTTCGAGGCGGCGGTGGATCTCGCCGGAGATTCGCCGGACTTGGCCGGAGAGGAGGAAGGAGACGTCAACGGGGTCGGGCCGGTCTGGATCCGCGCGGAGGAGGCCGGGGCGGGGGGGGGGGGGGGCTGCGCCGGTGGCCGGGATCGCGAGCGCGGGGCGCCAGGGGCTCCGGCTAGGGGAGCCAGAGGGCGGCGCGGAGGCCCAGGCCGGCGCGGGCGGTGGCGCGCAGTGGAGGTCGCCGGCCGGGAGCGGCGGGGCGGCGGCGAGGGAGGCGCGCGCGGGTCGGGGCTCGGGGCGGAGCCCGGTGGCGGCGGCGAGGATGGAGGCGCGGACGGCGGCGACGGGGCACTCCGGCGGCGGCGCAGCCGGAGGACGGCGGCAGGGCACTCCGGCGGCGGGGACGGGCCGGCGCGCGGGGCGCGGCGGCGCAAGCGCGGGGCGGCGGCGGGCTCGCGGGGGCCCGCGATGGGCCTGGCGGGCCGCGGCGGCGGGGGCGGCGCGGGGAGCCACGTGGCGCGACGTGAGAGGCTGGGAGCGGCGGCGCGGCGATGGGCGGACATGTCCGGCCGGTTCGGACGTGTCCGGCTGCGGGAGGAGGAAGAAGCTAGGGTTTCAGGGGGGAAATGATTCGGGATTTTCGGGGAGAGGGGCATATAAATAGGTAGAGGGAGCTAGGAGAGTCCAAATGGGGTGCGGTTTTCGGCCACGCGATCGTGATCGAACGACCGAGAGCATGGAGGGGAGTTAGGTGGGTTATGGGCCACTTTGGAAGGGGTGTTGGGCTGCAACTCAAAGAGGGCTTTGCGGTTACCCGGTTAACCGTTGGAGTATCAAACGACCTCCAAATGGCACGAAACTTGACAGGCGGTCTACCGGTGCTATACCAAGGCCGCTTGGCAAACCTCGGGCCATTCCGAGAAAGTTTAACACCCGCTCACGAAGAGAGGCGAGAAGGGGACGCCGGATGACATAGGAGTGCCGGATTGCAAAACGGACAAAGGGGAAAATGCTCGGATGCATGAGATGAACACGTATGCAAAATGAGATGCACATGATGACATGGAAAAAGGCAACACGCAAGCAAATGACATGGCAACAACGGCGAATAGCTGACGGACACCTGGCGCAACGAATCCGGGGCGTTACAGGGTTTAGAGAGTGAAATCTTTTGAGGCTTGCCAATCACAATATTGGTCATACAAGCAATTCACGAATAATTAGTATAAGGAAGAGAAATTTCACATGAAAATATACTATCTTGGAAATCTTTCGTGATTGTGAGCCCCCATCAAAATATTATATGCCAAAATTGTTGATGTTGGATAAGGAAGACAACGTAATGATTTATGTTTATTCATATTCACATAGAAGTTATATTGTCATAGATCCTTCAACATGTGGTGCTTGCCCCTATCTTTGCTAGCCAAAAATTCCGCACCAAGTAGAGATACTACTTGTGCATCGAAAAACCCTTAAAACCCAAATCTTGTTTTGAGAGTCCACCATACCTACCTAAGGATTGAGCAAGATCCTTCAAGTAAGTTGTCATCGGTGCAAAAAGGCAATACAAATTGCTTCTAAAAGTGTTAGATCATTTAGTGTAAGAGAAAACTGAGTGTTGTATGTACTTGTGATGGCAAAGAATAAATGCGACAGACTGCATAATAAAGGTTGCTATCATAAGGGGCAATATAACATGACGTTCTTTTGCACTAAGGGATTGAGCATACAAACAAATAAGCGCATGTAAACCTCTACTTACCTCTGCGAAGGGCCTATCTTTTACTTTTAGTATTTACTTTTATGCAAAGAGTCAAAGTTTTTCTCTCTATTCCTTTTCATTTTTCTCCTTTGGCAAGCATCATGTGGTGAGGAAAGATCTAGGCACATATGTCCAGTTGAATATGGGTAGCATGAGCTATTATTGTTGACATCACCCAAAGGTGAATACGTTGGGAGGCGAAATTATAAGCCCCTATCTTTCTATGTGTCCGGTTGAAACATTTTGCTCATGTGTATGCGATGAGTGTTAGCAATCATAGAAGACTATATGATGGTTGAGTATGTGGGTCTCTTACTTAAACTCTGTTGAATAAGTTGAATTGCAATTGCTTGGTGACTGAAAACATAGGTTGTTGGGTTTCAAGAGAATTCATTTTTTGAACGTTAACATGTGAATTGGTTACTATAACATGAGAAATTCTATGAGAAAGAACTGCTGTTATGATGCTAGGAAAAGTGATTGAAATTTTCATTGATCAAACTTATGCACTTTGCTAGCATTCACACTTCATAAATTATTTCTTTTATCATTTACCTACTCAAGGATGAGTGGGAATTAATCTTGGGGATGCTGATATGTCTCCAACGTATCTATAATTTATGAAGTATTTATGCTGTTATTTTATCATTCTTGGATGTTTTAAAATCATTTTATAGCAACTTTATATCATTTTTTCGGACTAACCTATTGACCTAGTGCCAATTGCTGTTTTTTGCTTGTTTTTTACATTGTATTAAATCAATATCAAATGGAGTCCAAACATCGTGTAACTTTTTGGAGATTTTTCGGGACCAGAAGGAACCCAATGGGCCTAAGCTGCACCTGGGGGTGCCCTGAGGGGGGCACAACCCACCAGGGCGCGCCAAGGCCCCCTGGTGCCCAGGTGGGTTGTGCCCACCTCGGTGGCCTCCCACACCCCCTCTTTGCACTATAAATTCCCAAATATTCGAAAACCCTTCGGGGCAGCCCTATATCAGAAGTTCCGCCGCTGCAAGGCCTCTGTATCCACGAGATCCAATCTAGAACCCGTTCCAGCACCCTACCGGAGGGGGGAATCATCTCCGGTGGCCATCTCCATCATCCCGGTGGCCACCACGATGAGGAGGGAGTAGTCCACCCTCGGGGCTGAGTGTTTGTACCAGTAGCTATGTGTTTGATCTCTCTTTCTCGCGATCTATATCATGTGCTTTGTTAATATAGTCGGATCATATGATGTTTCTCCCCTCTATACTCTTGTTATGATGAATTGAATCTTTACCCTTCAAAGTTTTGTCTTGTCGGATTGAATATTCATAGATGAGAACACATGATATATGTCTTGCAATATGAATACTTGAGGTGACAATGAGGTATCTTATTGATTAACTTGATATGTGTTATGGCATTCAACTCGCGGATTCCCGCGGTGATATTGGGGTAATATATGCATAGGGGTTGATGCACGTTTTTCTCCGATGGAAACTTTGGGTCTCTTTATAGTTCTTTGTGTGGATTGAGTATTACGAATATGAATTTACTTTGGTGTTATTCTAGTACGAACTCTAGGATAGATCGAACGGAAAAAATAGCTTCGTGTTATTTTAGTACGAACTCTTGAATAGATCGAACGGAAAGAATAGCTTTGAGATGGTTTCATGACCTACAAACAATTCCTATCTTTTGTTCTCCGCTAATAGGAACTCGGGAGTGATTCTTTATTGCACTTTGAGAGATAATCATATGATCCAACTATGTTAGCATTGTTGAGAGGTTGCACTAGCGAAAGTACGCTCCCTAGGCCTCATTTTTAAGCATTGCAACATCGTTTTTGTGCCCGTTTACTATTTGCTACCTTGCTGTTTTTATTTATTCAGATTATAAAAATAGATTTCTACCATCCATATGACACTTTTATCAGCATCTCTTCGCTGAACTAGTGCACCTATACAATTTACCATTGTATTGGGTGTGTTGGGGACACAAGAGATTTCTTATATTTGGTTGCAGGGTTGCTTGAGAGAGACCATCTTCATCCTACACCTCTCATGGATTGATAAACCTTAGGTCATGCACATGAGGGAAAATGGCTACTGTCCTACAAAACTCTGCGCTTGGAGGCCCAACACGTGTCTACAAGAATAAAGTTGCATAGTAGACATCAGGAATATATGAAAAATAATGGAGGAAATAACTATTGGACGGGGCCACACTGGTGAGCACAAGACACCAGGGCGCGCTTGGGCCCCCAGATGCACCCTGGTGGGTTGTGCCCTCCTCGGCCCACCTCTGGTGCCCATCTTCTGGTATAGGTCATTTTGACCTAGAATAATAATCAAGAGGGGACTTTTGGAATGAAGCGCTGTCGTCTCGAGGCGGAACTTGGGTATCATGCCCACGATGCGGCTATATCTCCCATGTGTCGAGGCACGACTTAGAGGCATAACCGCACTGTGGTTTTGTCGCAAGAAGGGTCATCTTCACACAATCCCATGTAATGAACAAGAAGGGATAAATAGAGTTGGATTACAATCGCCACTTCACACAAAGATCATATAATTCATACATCATTCAGAGTACACACATAGTCCAGCTACGGACAAATCCAAATGAAAAGAAGATAACCCCAAATTCTAGATCCCTGATCGTCCCAACTGAGCTCCACTACTGATCATCAGGAAAAGACACGTAGTAACGGCCAAGGTCCTCGTCGAACTCCGACTTGAGTTCGGTAGCATCACCTGCACTAGTATCATCTGCACCTGCAACTGTTTTGGTAGTATCTGTGAGTCACGAGGACTCAGCAATCTCAAAACCCGTGAGATCAAGACTATTTAAGCTTATGGGTAGGATAAGGTAAAGAGGTGGAGTTGCAGCAAGCGCTAAGAAAATATGGTGGCTAACTTACGAGTACAAGAGTAAGATGAGAAACTACGCCACGGTCGTGAAGCTAGAAGTGATCAAGAAGTGATCCTGAAACTACTTACGTCCAAATATAACCCAAACCGTGTTCAATTCTCGGGCTCCACCGAGAAGAGACCATCACGGCTACACACGCGGTTGATGTGTTCTAATTAAGTCAAGTGTCAAGTTCTCTACAACTGGATATTAACAAATTCCTGTCTGCCACATAACCACGGACACGACTCTCGAAAGTTTATACCCTGTAGGGGTGTCCCAACTTAGCCCATCACAAGCTCTCACGATCAACAAAGGATATTCCTTCTCCTGAAAAGACCCGATCTGTCTCCGAATCCCGATTACAAGACATTTCGACAATGGTAAAACAAGACCAGCAAGACCACCCGACTATGCCGAAAAATCCCGATAGGAGCTGCACATATCTCATTCTCAGGGCACACCGGATGGGACAAGCTATGAGTAAAACCATCCCTCAAATTTCCCCGAGGTGGCTCCGCAGGCTGCCCAGTTCGGACCAACACTTAGAGAAGCACTGGCCCGGGAGGGTTAAAATAACGATGACCCTCGGGCTCATGAAAACCCAAGGGAAAGGTAATAGGTTGTTACGCAAATGTAAAAACAAGGTTGGGCCTTGCTGGAGGAGTTTTATTCAAAGCAAACTGTCAAGTTGTTCCCATAAATCCAACCGTGTAGGGAACGCAAAATCCAGAAACATAACACCGGTATGACGGAAACTAGGGCGGCAAGAGTGGAACAAAACACCTGGAAAAAGGCCGAGCCTTCCATCCTTTACCAAATATATAGATGCATTAATTAAATAAGAGATATTGTGATATCCCAACATATCCATGTTCCAACATGGAACAAGCCTGCTCTTCACCTGCAACTAGCAACACTATAAGAGGGGGCTGAGCAAAAGCGGTAACTTAGCCAAACAACGGTTTGCTAGGAAAGGTGGGTTAGAGGCTTGACAAGGAAATATGGTAGGCATGGTAAGCAAGTGATATGTAGCACCACATAGCAATAGAACGAAGCAACTAGCAAGCAAAGATAGAAGTGATATCGAGGGTAATGTTCATCTTGCCTGCAAAGTTCTCAGAGTTGTCGAAAGCTTGCTCCTCGTTACATACTCAACAGGTTCGTCATTCACAAACTCGTCTCCCGGCTCTACCCAAAGCAATAACATAAGCAATGGAACAACAATCAATCACGGTGCAATGCGCAAGCAACATGATGCAAGACATGGCATGAAATGAAGGATATGACGTGCAATGCATATGGGTACTCCAGAAGGGAAAAGATGATCAATGCATCAACTTGGAAAACCAAGTATGCCACTGGGAAGAGTTAGTGATTTCGGTCGAAATAGATATAAGGATCACCGGAAACGGATGCACGGTTTGCAAATGACAAGCAAAACAAGAATGATGCAAAACCGCGCTTAACAGCAACATAGCACTTAAGATGCATCATGAAACTATGCTAAAACACTCCAACATAGCTAAAAAGCACAAGGCATTAAATTACACATGACAAAGAGCAAATAACATCAAAGAATCATATGCATATGGCTCACGGATTAGTGAGAACCAACAAGACAACATAGAATGTTGAAACAGTTTCAGCAAGTGTAAAACAGCAACATTATCATAGCATGTTTGCAATCATGAGACAAAGGTTATATGATATCCAAAATTATCAAACTTGGCATCTGGACAACGTACTCATAGCATACTTAAATTCATGTAATTGGAGCATCTCCAAAAGAGGCATGTATCAACCAATATTAAGCTCACAACATGGTATCATGAAGTTAACAGAAATCTGGAACATTATATAAGCATGTTAATGGGAATGAAAACATATGCTACAGGACATATATAGGGCATAAAATGGCAACTCATGATAGATCATAACATGGATATCAAAACATCTCAACTAAGCATCTCCAGATTATGCATGGATTAATTGGTAGCATCAAGCAAACATGGCAACATGACATAGCAGTTTCAGCATAGCAAAACAGTAACAACAAGTAGCTCACTTCATGAGCTTGATGCACTCTCCAAGAGGCACATAAAAAAACATGGGTTGCACCACTGTAAAGATGGCATGAAAATGCTCCTAAAACATGTAGACATTATGCTCATAGGATGCACACGCAAAATGCAACAAAAATGACAAAGAAGCAAGTTATGATGATTTCCAGCAGACAATATCATATAGCACTTTTGCAATGAGGAAATAGACGTCAATATGGATAGTAACATGCATGCAAATGGCACTAGCTTGTAGTGCATCACGAGATGGACATTTTGATATAGCATATGCATGAAACGAAGCTCGGAGCACGCAGTTGTGGCATGATGAACAAGAGCACATGAATCAGGAAATCTCAGGGACTTGGAAGAATTTTGGGGTCAACCTTATCCAGACCTAGGGTTTGCATGGATATCGAGGTTCGCCGGGATCTCGCCGGAGCTTGCGCTGGAGACGAAGGGGACGATAGCCGGAGTTGGAAGAGTCACTGACAAGAGTCGGGAAGAGGCGCCGGCCTTCGAGGTAGCCGGATTCGGCCGGGACGGCGCGGGGGAGGCACGGCACAGCGGCGGCGTACCGCGGCGGCGACGAGCGCGGCGAAGGGCGGCGGCATGCGGAGCGAGGCAGCGGCACGGCGAGGTGGAGGAGGCAGCGCGCAGGAGGGGGCGGCGCGGGCAATGTGGGCTCGGGGGCCGACCCGGGCTCGGGCAGGGCAACGCGGTGGGCGGCGGCGGCTTGCCACATGGCGGGTGCTGATTCGCCCTAGCGCGGCGGCGCGGGCGTGTCCGGCAGGCGCGGACACGTCTGACGGGTGAGAGGAGCAGGGCTAGGGTTTCGGGACCCGTGATTTGAGGGGGAGACACTTATTTATAGGTAGGGGGAGCTAGGAGTGTCCAAATGAGGTGCGGTTTTTACCCACACAATCGTGATCCAACGACGGAGAGCATGACGGGGTTTAGATGGGTTAGTGGGCTGTTTTGGAGGGGTGTTGGTCTGCACAAAAGAGGGCTTTTGCGGTTACCCAGTTAACCGTTGGGGGCATCAAACGACCTCCAAATGGAACAAAATTTGCCAGGCGGTCTACCGGTGATATACCAAGGCCACCTGACATATCTCGACCCATTCCGAGAACGTTTTTCTCCCGCTCACGAAACAAGATAAGAGGGGTGCCGTGGGTGCATGTGGGAGCGTCGGATTGCGAAATAGACAATGGGGAAAGTGACCGGATGCACGAGACGAACTCTAATACAAAATAAATGCACATGATGATATGAGATGAAAAGCATGACATGAACAAAATGCAAAACGGAAGACAAAAACCCAACCACGGAGAAAATAATTTATCACATAGCCGGAAATGGCAAGAGTTGGAGTTACAAATATGGAAAGTTACATCCGGGGTGTTACAACACTCCACCACTACAAGAGGATCTCGTCCCGAGATCTAGGACTGGAAGAACTCAGGATATTCGGAACGGAGGTGATCCTCGCGCTCCCAAGTAACTTCTCGGTCGGAATGGTGTGACCACTTAACTTTCAAAAACTTGATTGACTTGTTGCAAGTCTTGTGGTTGATTTCTTCAAGAATAGCAACTGGATGTTCATGATAAGACAAATCTACTTGAAGATAAATCTCTTCGAAGTTGATCATGCGCTCAGGCGTCTTGAAGCACTTGCGAAGCTGAGACACGTGAAACACATCGTGCACATTTGCAAAGTTGGAAGGGAGCTCAAGTTGATAGGCGAGATTGCCTCTTTTGCCAATGATCTTGAAAGGACCCACGTATCTCGGGGCAATCTTCCCTTTGATACCGAAGTGACGAGTGTCTTTCATTGGAGAGACGCGGAGGTAGATGGTCTCTGATCTCGAAAGCCAAGTCATGGTGCTTGCTATCATAGTAACTCCTCTGGCGCAATTGCACGGCTTTGAGATTTTCACGGATGACTTTACACATTTATTCTGCTTGTGTGATCAAGTCATTGCCAAGAAGTTGGTGTTCACCAGTCTCGGACCAATTGAGAGGAGTACGACACTTTCTGCCATATATAATTTCAAATGGGGCCTTGCCCGAACTTGCTTGGAAGCTGTTGTTGTAGGAGAACTCGGCATATGGAAGACAATCTTCCCACTTCATACCGAAAGAGATGACACAATCTCTGAGCATGTCTTCGAGGATTTGATTGACTCGCTCGACTTGGCCACTTGTTTGAGGATGAAAGGCCATGTTGAAGCGAATATTGGTACCCATAGCCTTTTGAAATGAGTCCCGGAACTTAGAGGTGACTAAGCTTACATGGTCTGAAGAAATCACTTGCAGAATGCCATGCAAGGAGACAATTCTGGAGGTGTAGAGCTCTGTCAACTGAGCTGCCGTGATAGACTCTTTGATCGGAAGAAAATGACCGACCTTGGTAAGCTTGTCAATGAAAATGAAGATGGCGTCATTTCCATGCTTGGACTTGGGAAAACCAGTAACGAAGTCCATCTCAATGTGATCCAACTTCCATTCTGGAATAGCAAGAGGTTGGAGGAGACCAGCCGGTCGTTGATGTTCGGCTTTGACCCTTCGGCAGATATCACATTCATTCACGAATTGAGCAAACTCTTGCTTCATTCATGTCCACCAGAATGATTGCTTAAGGTCTTCATACATCTTCGAGCTGCTTGGATGGATGTAAAGGAGAGAATTGTATGCTTCATTCATTATGACCTTCCTTAGATCACCTTTAGGAACCACTAACCGATCCTCGAAGAATAAGGTGTCCTTGTCATCAATGTGATAGCACTTGTATTTGGATAAGCCCTTGGCTATACCGTGTTTCACCTTCTTCACCATGGCATCAAGGAGTTGTGCCTCACGGATTTGATCTTCCAAGGTAGGAGTGACTTGAAGGTTGTCAAGAAAACCTTGAGGAACAACTTGGAGTTTGAGTTTGCAGAAAGCTTCACAAAGATCAGGTTGGAATGGCTTGAGAATTAAGCTGTTGTAGTAAGCCTTTCTACTCAGAGCATCTGCAATCACATTCGCCTTGCCTGGAGTATACTCAATACTCGGATTGTACTCTTGAATCATTTTGACCCAACGAGTCTGCCTGAGGTTGAGGTTGGGTTGAGTGAAGATGTACTTGAGACTCTTGTGATCGGTGAAAATGTCCACTTTCCTTCCCAACAAGAGCTGTCTCCATGTTATTAATGCATGGACAATTGCCGCCAACTCAAGATCGTGAGTGGGGTAGTTCCTTTCGTTGGGAACTGACGAGAGGTATAAACCACAACCTTCTTCTCTTGCATTAACGCAGCACCGAGACCTTGCAATGAGGCATCACAGAAAACTTCGAATGGCTTGGATTCATCAGGAGGAGTTAAGACAGGAGCTGAGACTTGCTTCTGTTTGAGAGTGTTGAAAGAAACATCACACTCAGGAGTCTAGACATACTTGACCCGCTTCTAGAGGAGGTTGGAAAGAGGCTTTGCAATCTTACAAAAATTCTCAACGAATCTTCGACAATAGCTTGCAAGTCCAAGGAAACTGCGAAGCTGCTTTACATTCTGAGGAGGTTCCCAATTCACAACTGCAGAAACCTTCTAGCAATGCCTTTGGCGGAGATGATGTGACCAAGGTAAAGAACTTCATCAAGCCAGAACTCACATTTGGAAAACTTCACATAGAATTGGTACTCTCTGAGCTTGTCGAGCACCAATCGCAAATGTTTGGCATGATCCTTCTTATTCTTTGAGAAGACCAAGATATCATTGAGATACACCAAGACGAATTCATTAGTGTAAGGGTTGAAGATGAAGTTCATCATGCGAGAGAATGTTGGAGGAGCATTGACAAGGTCAAAAGACATGACAGTATACTCATAAGAACCAAAGCTTGTTCTGAATGCTGTGTTAGGGATATCTTGTTCACGAATGCGAATCTGATGATAACCCATACGGAGATCAAGCTTGGAGAACACCTTTGCACCTTTAAGTTTCTCGAATAGCTCATTGATGTTGGGAAGTGGGTACTTGTTCTTGATTGTCTTCTTGTTCAATGGATGGTAATCGACGCAAAGTCGGTCCATGCCATCCTTCTTCTGGACAAAAAGAACACCACAACCCCATGGAGAGGAACTCAGTCTGATCAAACCCAGATGTTCTTGTTCATCGAGTTGTTTCTTCAACTCCTTCAGCTCCTCTCGTCCAAGCTTGTATGGACACTTGCAAACGGGTTCAGTACTAGGCTCAATATCGATAACGAATTCAACTGGCCGGTGAGGAGGCATACCCGGAAGCTCTTCTGGAAAGACATCTTGATACTCACAAACGACTGGAATCTTAGATATGGCGTCTAACTCGCCCTTATCATTGAGAGAGAACAACCAAATGGTTTCATCACGAGCGGCATAGATTATTACATTCTCAGAAGAGTCTGTCAATTTAATCTCCCTAGCAGCACAATCAAGTTGAGCCTTGTGCTTATAAAGCCAGTCCATGCCGAGAATAAGATCAATATCAAAGTTACCAAGAACAATTGGAGAAGACAAAAATTGATAGTTGCCCATCTTGATACCGACATTCAGAACCATCATGCTAGAGCTCAAATGCCTAGCCGAAGAAATAACTTGCAATGCTCTAGGTAATTCCTTTGTGTCAAAATTGTGCTTCAATGCAAATGGATATGATATGAAGAATGCGAGGCACCAGTATCAAATAAGACTTTTGCAGGAATATCATTAAATGAGAGATTACCCATTATCACATCAGTAGATTCCTCCGCTTGAGCTGCATTCAACATGTCCACCTTTGCATGCTTGTGATTATGCTTGACCACTGCACTGCTTGAAGATCTCACAGGAGGAGGAGGCGGAAGGCGCCTTTGGTTGAAGCACTTGTTGGCATAGTGACCTTTCTACTGACACTTGTTGCAAGTCACTTCTGAGAGCGGACGATGATAAGGAGTAGGAGCCCTTGACCTTGGAGCTTGAGAATTAGACTTGTTCTGAAAGCCTGGGTTGGGTGGGTGGGAAGATACATGGCCACCTTTGTTCTTCTGCTGGTAAGGCTGACGAAACGGAGGAGGAGGAAGGTAGAACTTCTGCTGCTTAGCTACCACTTGTGAGGAACAAGAAGACTGAAGTGCATCCCTGATTCTCTTCTTTGAAGCCTCACACTTGAGCTGAGCACCTTCTTGCTTGAGGGCCATGTTGTAGAATTGATCGAACTGAGTAGGCTCAACAAGAACGAGAGCTAACTACAGCTCCTCTCTGAGGCCACCCCTGAACACTACAGGAATCAACTTCTTTGCCATCTGCCATGGCGGACGGCAAAGACACGGATGGTGGACGACAAAGAGCTTTGCCGTCAGCCGCGGACGGCAAACAGCTCCGGCAAAGACAGGGTCGGCAAACACCTTATTTGCCGTCTGCTTTTTGCAGCGGACGGCAAAGAGGCCTTTGCCGTCAGTGGCGGATGGCAAAGACGGTGGATGGCAAATAGTAGGTGTTAGCCACGTTAGGTGCTAACGGAGGTAACGGAGGCTTTGCCGTCCGCCAAACTAATGTTTTGTCGTCTGCCAAACTAATGTTTTGCCGTCTGCCGATTAATAACAGACGGCAAAAAAATGTCCATCTACACGTTTATTAAAATCAGGGACATCAAAGGATTTTGTTTATTAAAATATAGTGAACCAGCAGCCCAAGTGCACCACAGTATCCATCTAAGCTTTGTTCCAACAATCGACGACAAATGAACAAATTTCACAATACCAAATTAGTCTATTTACACAGAATAGATTTGCATCTGCTCCATCTACACAAAATTACTCCATTTACATGAATAGCGTGGTGACCCCGTGTCGTGGGGAACGAGCACCTATGGGGCAGGGCCCCTTTTCTGTCCGGCAAGGGAGCGGAGGGCACACGCAGAGCAGATCGAGGCGAGAGCACGCGGGGGATTTTACCCAGCTTCGGAGCTCTCCGGAGAGATAAAACTCCTACTGCTGCTTTGTGTTTCTATTCTGTTCTTGCTCAAGAACGTGGGTGTGTTGTAGTGTCGAATGAGTCGAACCGAACCCATTCTACGTGCGCATGGGCCTCCTTTTTATAGGTTAAAGGGGTCACCGATAGGTGGCAGCATAGAAAGAGGGGTAAAAGGGTAAAAATGGGGGTTGGTACAACCGCTACCAACAGTGTCCCCTACCTAACTCAGACGGCAGGGGACAAGGGCATTTAATGCCCGTCTGGTCGCTCAAACAGTGTAGGAAACAACCGTTAGGGGCGCCACCGATCGCCACGATGGCCTCCTTGTCATCTTCACTTGCCACCTCACACCGCTTGGCTGCACAGCTACCCGCCACGTGCACCAGGAGCGATCCTGCGGCGACACGTCGTTGGATGTGCTGGAGCTTGGGCGCAGAGTGGTGGCTTCGCCGCGGCAAGCGCCTCGCCGCGACCGCTGTCTTGTCGCACCCGCAAGCTTGCCGCTCGCTGGGTCTTGCCGGGACGCACGGTGCGCCACGACAAGTCTCTTGAAGTGCCTTGGTTGGCCTTCCCGGCAAGCTCCTCTTGCCGGGGTCTTGTCCTTCCCGGCAAGCTCCTCTTGCCGGGGCCTTGTCTTCTCGGATAACACTTTGTTCTTGAATGGCAGTAATATGAATAGCGAAGGGTCTTGGCGGACGCCCGGCAAGCCTTGCCGCGGAACGCTGCGACTGACCGTGCACAAGTTCGGGGTACTAAGGTACCCCTACTTTAGTACACCGACAGGAGCCCCCGGCCCTGGGCCATACACGGTGCCGAACGCTGTTGGGCCAGGCCCAAAACGGGGCACGGGCACGCGCGGCCTGGGTCCAAACCAAATCCACTCCGTATCCACCACGTCCTCCCGTAACGGCACGCGTCAATCGCGGCGTCGTGGGAGAGATCGTGGGCAATACTTAAATCCAGGAAGTGCGTAACGTTCGCCTTGGTTTTGCATCCTCGCCACGCGGCTCCCATGCGCTTGGGGTCGCGGACGGTGGAAGCAGGAAACTGGGCCGTTGCGAGCAGAGGCAGCGGGTCGGCCCCGACTCCCTGCTCTTCCCGTGCCCTGATTCGCTGAGCGGGGCGGCTGAGCCCCCACCTCGCTCCTTTAAGAAGAGCGGGAGGGGAGCGCAGAAGCCCGCACTCTCTCATCTTCTCCTTTCTTCAGCTTCTGCTCCCCTTTCTCTCATTCGCCATGGAGGAAGGGAACCCTAGGCCTTCATCGGTGGCGGCGAGGGTCGCTGCCAGACAGCGCACCCCTCCCTATCCCGCGCCCGTGGTGGCAGAGCCAGCCATAAGGGGAAGAGGGAGGGGGCGAGGTCGTGGACGAGGTCGAGGACGAGGTCGAGGCGCTCGGGGAAGAGGCGGACGGGGCGGCGCGCCAGCTCCGCCTCCGCCGGCGGTTCCTCTCCCCACGGCGGTCCACACAGGGGACGACCCTTGCGAGTTCTTCGTCGGGCTGCGCCGGGCGCCTCATCGTCGCCTCCGGCTTCCAGCTCCGTTTGCGAGCGTGATGGAGTTGGACCCGCCCGAGACACTGAGACTGCACATGAGGGGCTGTGGGATCAGCGGCACGCGAGTCTGCGTTGTATTCCCAGCCCCTAATGTGATGTATCTTGATCATGGGTGGAAGACGTTCGCCCGTATCCACAGCCTGATGGAGGGGTTCACTCTCCATTTTAAGTTAATGGAGGGCGATCTCCTCTCCGTCAAAGTCTTCGGGTGCTTCGGCACTCGGGCGAAGTGCTGCGTGGACAGCTCCTCCGATAGCGAAGGCTCCCCCTCGAGCGAAAGTGACGAGGAGGAGAGCGACAACGATGATGAGGGTAGCGGGCGGCGGGATGGCGGGCCCGACTAGGTGTCGGGCACCGCTTCGTGCGTCACCGGTGACCCCATCATCCGTGTCGCCGGCTCCTTGAACTCCCCGGGGTCGTCTCCTTGGGCGGCTGGCGTAGGGAGGCTGCGGAAGGGGAAGAGGGCTGGCGACAAGGCCATCAAATCAGAGTACGAGGGCGTAGTGCCCTCGACAGCGTGCTGACGTCCTGCCGCCCCGTCTTCGAGCCCCGCTTCCGGCGCCGCCATCACCGTCCAGCCTTCGGACGGCCCCCGAGATGTTCTCTTGGTGTCTTCTGGCACCTGTAGCTCGCCTAGGCGCCCCTTTTGCCCTTTTCGCCTCCTTGACCTACCTCCTGAAGAGAGGGACAGGAAAGGGATTACGGGCATCTTATCTTTTTAATTTGTAAGCCTCCGGGCCTTAGCCGCATCTAAAACTTGTAATCCTCTCTTTCATGTTTTTCATCCTCTATGGACTGTACCTGAGTGGGATGTTTTTTAATGAAAAGGGGATGCTTGCTATGTTATATCCTTTACTCAATTCCATCCCTTGTATGTTTTTACCCTACGCTTTTAGGGAACTTTCCGGTGGGAACACACTTGCCGCGAGCGCTGAGTGCGGAACATCAGCAGCCTGCCGGCGGTGTTGCTTCCGGCAAGAAACCTTGTCGGGGCTAGTTGCAGCACACTTTCATTGTTGAGCAGACTTAGCCACGAGTCGATTCCTCCGCGCACAGGTTTTCCATACAAGGCACGGTCGTTCAAGGAGTATAACTTAAAAATTTAAAAAATTGACTGTGCTCAAACTTTGGCAACTTAGCTTTTCTGACGTCTGTGTCCCGGCAAGGCTGTACTTCTTTGAACGACGCCATATCCACTTCATTATGGCTCGATTCGGTGTCGTCCTGATCGACCAAAGAACCACCGGCAGCTCCTCGATCCAATTTCTTCCGCACTTGCGCAACCTGTCGAAAGTTCTGGTCTTGAGCCCGCGCAACACTTCAGCGTTTGCCCTCTCCGCTTGACCGTTGCTTCTCAGGTGAGAAACAGAAGCGAAGTAGATCTTGGTGCCAAGATCTTGGACGTACTGCATGAAGGTGCGGCTCGTGAATTGTGTGCCATTGTCGGTGATGATCCTGTTAGGGATTCCGAAACGGCAAACAATTGACCTGAAGAACTTGACTGCTGACTGTGCTGTCACTTTCCTCACTGCTTCCACTTCAGGCCACTTTGTGAACTTGTCGATTGCAACGTACAAGTACTCAAAGCCCCCGACAGCTCGAGGAAAGGGGCCGAGGATGTCGAGCCCCCAGACCGAAAATGGCCAGGATAAAGGGATTGTTTGGAGAGCTTGAGCTGGTTGATGTATCTTCTTGGAGTGGAACTGGCACGCTTCACACTTGGTTACTTGTGCAGTTGCATCCTGGAGGGCTGTCGGCCAGAAGAAACCTTGCCGGAAAGCTTTGCCGGCAAGTGCTCTTGCGCCAATGTGGTGACCACATATGCCTCCATGTATCTCCGCCAACAGCTCCTGTCCATCTTCCCGGGAAATGCACTTCAATTTCACTCCGTTGAATCTTCTTCTGTACAGTATGTCATCGACAAACTGGTACATACCTGATTGCCGGGCTACTCTCTCTGCTTCTTCTTGTTCTTCGGGAAGTTCTCCTGTCTGAAGGAAATGGACGATCTGCTGTGCCCATGCCGGAGCTTGTGGCTCGACGACAAGGACTAAAGGCGCAAATGCTGCTGCGGGAACATCTGCTTCCACGGCAAGAATCTGGGATTCAGCCGGAGCATGATGCTCCCCGGCAAGCATGTCGGGACATAGCTTGTCGGGAGCGTCTGCTTCAACGAAACAAACCCTAGGGCTTGTCGGAGCAGACTGCCCCTCAACGCTCTTTGTGATGATCTTGGGGACCTTCTTGACGGCGGCTTCGGGGAGCTCTGCCGGAAAGTAGTCGCCAGTAACCAACTTCCTCTTCTTTCCCTGTCCAGTTGATGGTGTTACAGATGGTTGAGTCAGCTTGAGCACAAAAATCCCTGGTTCCACAGGTAACTTGAGTGCGGCGCACTTTGACAGGCCGTCTGCAATGTCATTCTGAGCTCTTGGAACATGTTCCATTTGCAGGCCGTCAAAATGCTCTTCCAGCTTCCTAACTTCATCAATGTATGCTTCCATCAACGGACTCTGATAGTCTTTGTTAACTTGACGGACGACAAGCTGCGAGTCACCCCTGACAATAAGCTTTCTGATCCCAAGGTCTGCCGCGATCCTGAGTCTGGCAAGCAAGCCTTCATACTCTGCAGTATTGTTTGTTGCTTGCTCCTTGGGAAAGTGCATTTGGACCACGTACTTGAGGTGCTCTCCGGTGGGTGCGACGAGTAGTACGCCCGCACCGGCGCCTTGCAGCGAGAAGGCACCGTCAAAGTACATGACCCATTCTTTTCTCGCTTCCTTGACGGGGATGCTCCTCTCCGGAGTTTCTTCATCAGGTGTTGGCGTCCATTCTGCTATGAATTCTGCCAATGCTCGGCTCTGGATAGTTGAGGTAATCTTAAACTTGAGGCCAAAGCTTGACAATTCCAGTGCCCACTCGACAATCCTGCCTGTTGCCTCTGGATTCTGCAATATCCTCTTCAACGGAAAGCGAGTGACCACTGTGATCTCATGTGCTTGAAAGTAATGGCGCAGCTTCCTCGAGGCCATGAGAAGGCCGAAAAGCAACTTCTGCACACTAGAGTACCTTGATCTAGCTCCCTGCAGAAGGGAACTGACAAAATAAACTGGGCGCTGCACCATCTTCTTCTGTTTCTCTTCTTGTGGCTGCGCAGATCCATCCTTGCCAGAACCAGAACTTGTCGGGGAAGCCCCCTGCTTGTCGCTAGACTCGCTTGCCGCGGTTGCTGGGTCATCATCCACCTCCCTCTCCGCTACTAACGCAGCACTAACCACTTGATTGGTTGCCCCTAGATATAGCAGCAACTTCTCTTGTGGCTTAGGTGCGACAAGTATTGGAGTGGAGGATAGGTATCTCTTCAAGTCCTGCAGCGCAGCCTCCGCTTCCGGAGTCCATTTCATTGGACCTGCCTTTTTCAAAATTTTGAAAAACAGCAGGGCGCGCTCAGCAGACTTAGAGATGAACCTACTGAGAGCAGCGACGCAGCCGGCAAGCCTTCGTACGTCCCTGACTCGCTTCGGTGCTTCGATTTGCTCGATGGCCTTGATCTCGTCGGGATTGGCTTCAATCGCCCTCTGGGACACAAAGAACCCGAGAAGCTTGCCGGAAGGGACTCCAAACACACACTTCTCGGGGTTCAACTTGAGATTGATCTTGCGCAGATTTGCAAAAGTCTCGTCCAAATCTTGGATCAGAGTTTCTTTGTCCTTGCTCTTGACCACTATGTCATCCATGTAAGCTTCTACATTTCTGTGCAGCTGTGGCTCAAAAGCATGACTGACTACCCTTGCAAATGTTGAACCAGCATTCTTTAGTCCGAAAGGCATCCGTACAAAGCAGTACGTGCCACATGGAGTAATGAATGCGGTTTTCTCTTCATCCTCTTCAGCCATGAAGATCTGATGATATCCTGAGTATGCATCAAGGAATGAAAGCAGATCACATCCTGCCGTGGAGTCGACAATCTGGTCAATGCGCGACAAGGGAAATGGATCTTTGGGACAAGCTTTATTAACATCAGTGAAGTCAATACAAAGCCTCCACTTCCCGTTTGCTTTGCGCACGACTACTGGATTGGCTAACCACGTTGGATGGAGTACTCCTCGGACCAGGCCTGCTGCTTCCAACTTCTTGATCTCCTCTGCAATGAACTCTTGGCGTTCTACTGCTTGTTTCCTGACTCTCTGCTTGACGGGCCGCGCGTGAGGGCAGACGGCAAGGTGGTGCTCAATTACTTTCCTGGGAACACCGGGGATGTCAGATGGTTGCCATGCCAACACATCGACATTCGCCCGCAGGAAAGCAACGAGCGCGCTTTCCTATTTAGGGTCAAGCGTGGCACTGATGGTGAAGGTACCACCAGTGCCGTCCTCCTTGGCGGCTACTTTCTTGGTCTCTGGTGAAGCTGTCTTTGCCTTCTTGCACTTGCCGGTGGAGCTCGATGGTGCGTCCTCGACGGTAGCGCAGCACTCCGAAGAGGTGTGCTTGCCGGAGTGGGCATCAGAGCTACTCTTGCCGGACTTGGTCTTCTTCTTCCCCCCAGGAGCTTCAGCGGCAAGTGGTTTGCGTTCTGCTGCGGCTGCTGCTTCCCGGTAGATCTTGTCGGTACAGATAAGTGCATCTTTCTTGTCGCCATGGACAGAAATAACACTTATCGGACCAGGCATCTTGAGCACATTGTAGGCGTAGTGAGAGGCTGCCATGAACTTGGCAAGCGCTGGACGGCCAAGTATCCCATTGTAGGGCAATGGGAAATCAGCAATGTCAAATGTGACTCTCTCTGTCTTGAAATTCAACTCGCTGCCAAACGTCACTGGCAGCGTAATCTTCCCCTTCGGCTTGCTCCTTCCCGGGTTGATTCCTTGAAAGGTACCAGTCTCTTCGAGCTCGCTGTCGGGGATCTGGAGCTTCTTGAGCACCGCGGAAGAGATCAGATTCAGGCCAGCCCCGCCATCAACCAGCATCTTCGTGACCTTGAGGTTGCGGATTGTTGGCGAGACCAACATCGGCAAACACCCGACCGCAGTGATGCGATCAGGGTGATCCTCAACATCAAAGATGATGGGTGTGCTGGACCACTTCAGGGACTTGCGCGACTCAACAGACGGTTCTGCTGCGTTCACTTCCCGCACCCACTGTTTGAGTTGGCGGTGCGAGGTGTGCAGAGAAGCACCGCCGTCGACGCACAACACCTCTGTTGCCTTCTGGAACTCCTGCTCGTCAGTCTCATCCTCCTCCATCTCATCATCTTCATCTTCGTCTTCGTCTTTGTCGCGGCCACGGGGAGGCCTATCTCCTTGCCGCTGCTTGGCCTTGCCGCGGCGCCCTCCCCGGGCGGGACGCTTCTTGCCGGATCCTCCACCACCTTCCTGGGCCTTCTCCTTATCGCGGCGCTCGTATTCAGCTTTCTGTAGCTCTGCCATCTGCTCAACCTTCTTGCAAGCTTGGAGGTCGTGGCCCTTGGTGCGGTGGATCTTGCAATACTGCTTGCCGGAGCCATCCTGCTTGTCGGCGGCTACCACAGCCTCGCCGGAGTCACCAGCCTTGGCCTTCTCGGAACCGCCTCCGTTGCCGGACTGCTCGACAACTAGCACATCCTTAGCTTTCCTCTTTCTGTTATTCCGCCTCCGGTTCTTCTTTGCCGGAGGGGCGTCCTCACTATCAGATCCCTCTGCTCTTGCCTTCTCTCCGGGGAGTCTCCTCCCTTCTTCAGCCCGTGCACACTTGTCGGCCAGAGCATATAGCTCGCTGACATCTCTGATCTTGCACATCGCCATCTCCTCCCTCATCCTGCGGTTACGCACATTCTGATGGAACACGCTGATAACCGCGGCAGGGTGGACGTCTGGGATGTTGCGCTGCACCTGGCTGAATCTCTGTATGTACTTGCGCAGAGGTTCTCCTTCCTTCTGGGCGAGCAGATGAAGATCGCTCTCCTAGCCATGGGGTTTGTGGCCGCCTGTGAAGGCGCCGACAAACTGATGGCACAGGTCCGCCCACGGAGAGATGGAGTTGTCCGGCAAGTGCATGAGCCAAGATCTGACGTTGGGCTAGAGCACCAGCGGGAAGTAGTTGGCGAGGATCTTCTCGTCGCGCCCTTCGGCAGCCTGCACCGCAATGGTGTAGACGCTGAGGAACTCCGATGGATGTATCCTGCCATCGTACTTCTCGGGCACGTCTGGCTTGAAGTTCTTGGTACTGGGCCACTGGACCTGCCGCAGCTCACGGGTGAACGCAGGGCAACCTACCGCGTACGGCAAGTCGCCTGGTTCCCCTGGCGCATGCATATCGACAGTGGGCCCAGCGCGCTGGTCAGATTGACGCCGCGCTTCTCTTTGACGCTCGATGCGAGTGCGAGCGTCTTCGTGTCGTCGTTCTTGGAGAACTTGGCGTTGATCGCGGCGAGCTCGCGGGTCCGACGATGCGGTGGAGTCGGTGTCGAGGTTGGCTCGGCGAGTCAGCGATCTTGGCCTTCGGGGCGGGGAGTGCACGGTGGTGGCACCCCCAGCGGTCTTGTCGGCGTCGGCTTGCGCCTGGGCGTCTTGCCGGGGCTTCGATTTGCTCGGTTGCCGGGGCTTGTCGCCGTTGGCGAAGCCGATAAGGCTCTGAATGGTGGCCCTCCAGTCGTCAATCTTGTCTGGCGCTGGAGGGTAATCTAGAAGCAGCTGGGCTCGGGCCAGCGCTTCCTCTGGAGTGTTGGGTGGCGGTGGCGAGCGACGCGAGGTGCAGGATACGCTCAAACTTCTAATAGTGTTAGAAGGAGCGACATCTCGTCCAGGCGACCGCACTGCGCTCGTGCCAGCGTGTTGACGCGTACGTTGGTCTTGAGCGTCCCGCGACCCACCAGCTTGGCCTTGTTTCAACGCGAGTACGGTGCTAGGAGCGCCGTGGCGTTGTCGATCCTGCACCTCCTGGGAGGGGTGCGGTGGATGTGCAGACGCTGAACCTTGCGGGGCCTTGTCCTTGGACCGGGTGACGATGTGAGTCCCCCCGTCGGCGCCCGCTCCTCCGCCGGCGTCCACCCCACCGCCCGTTTGCTCCGGTGGCGACAGGATAGTCGCAGACGGAGCGGCCACCTCCGAAGTCTTCTTCTTCGGTGGCATGTCGATGTAGATGTTGATGTAGCGCGCGCGGACGCCAGATCAGATACGCACGACCTCGACGCCCCCCTACCTGGAGCGCCAAAGATGTCGTGGGGAACAAGCACCTATGGGGCAGGGCCCCTTTTCGGTCCGGCAAGGGAGCGGAGGGCGCACGCAGAGCAGATCGAGGCGAGAGCACGCGGGGGATTTTACCCAGCTTCGGAGCTCTCCGGAGAGATAAAACTCCTACTGCTGCTTTGTGTTTCTATTCTGTTCTTGCTCAAGAACGTGGGTGTGTTGTAGTGTCGAATGAGTCGAACCGAACCCCTTCTACGTGCGCATGGGCCTCCTTTTTATAGGTTAAAGGGGTCACCCATAGGTGGCAGCGTAGAAAGAGGGGTAAAAGGGTAAAAACAGGGGTTGGTACAACCGCTACCAACAGTGTCCCCTACCTAACTCTGACGGCAGGGGACAAGGGCATTTAATGCCCGCCTGGTCGCTCAAACAGTGTAGGAAACGACCGCTAGGGGCGCCACCGATCGCCACGATGGCCTCCTTGTCATCTTCACTTGCCACCTCGCACCGCTTGGCTGCACAGCTACCTGCCACGTGCACCAGGAGCGATCCTGCGGCGACACGTCGTTGGATGTGCTAGAGCTTGGGCGCAGAGTGGTGGCTTCGCCGCGGCAAGCGCCTCGCCGCGGCCGCTGTCTTATCGCACCCGCAAGCTTGCCGCTCGCCGGGTCTTGCCAGGACGCACGGTGCGCCACGGCAAGTCTCTTGAAGTGCCTTGGTTGGCCTTCCCGGCAAGCTCCTCTTGCCGGGGTCTTGTTCTTCCCGGCAAGCTCCTCTTGCCGGGGCCTTGTCTTCTCGGATAACACTTTGTTCTTGAATGGCAATAATATGAATAGCGAAGGGTCTTGGCGAACGCCCGGCAAGCCTTGCCGCAGAACGCTGCGACTGCCCGTGCACAAGTTCGGGGTACTAAGGTACCCCTACTTTAGTACACCGACACCCCGAAGAACAAGTGCCTAGCTAACGTGAGCTCACTCCTCATCCTCGCAACCGCCCCGGCCTCGACGTCCAGATTGATGGCGGTCCTTGCTCTTCCGGGGCGCCTCGACGACAAGCTAGAGGCTAGCGTGGCAGGAGTCGTCGTTGACGGTCACGAAGGTCATGGTGCCGCCGCACTGGACGCGGTCGGCCCGGACCCAGCCGCCCACGACCACACGCTTGCCGGCGAGGGTGTCCGTGGCGGCCTGGATTGCGCGGATGGGCGTGCGGGACGCGGCCTTCGGGGGCTACAGGTGGTTGGCGGCCATCAGGAGCTCAGCCGTCGGTGCTGCTGCTGCCATCGGGGGCGATGGGGCACAGATTCCGCTGGGGGCGACGGGCGACGGGGCACGGAGGCCGCCGCGGGGACGAGCGAGGGGGCAGGGCCGGGGCCAGCGGGCGAGATGGCGGCCAGCAAGGCCGGGGCCGGCGTGCGAGATGGCGGCCAGCGAGGCCGGGGCCGACCGGCGAGATGGCGGCCAGCGAGGTGGGGGCCGGCCGGTGAGGTGGTGGCGAGCGCCGCGGGCCTACGGGGGCGACTGGGGAAGTGGTCGGGAGCGACGGAGCTGGGGGTGAAGGCGGAAGTGGCCGCGGCCGGCGAGGACGGGGCCGGGGCGGTGGCGGGTGGTGGCAGGTAGGTGAGATCGGGAGCAGGGAGAGAGATGAGAGAGAGAGAGACGCGGTGAGGTGGGTGAGATCGGGAGCAGGAAGAGAGATGAGAGAGAAGTGGTGGGTGGGTGAGACCGATGGATAAGGCAGGCAGTGGGGGCGTGGGGCGCGCGGGTGTTGCCGTGGGGGCGCGTGCGTCGTAGGTGTGTGGGGTATGCGTCCGACAAAACGTGTGTCTGAGATCTTGCCAACTCATCGATCCAGGTGATTGATCCGCGAGCTATGCTTTCTCTTTGCCATGAGTGTTTCTTTGCCGTCTGCCTTTGGAACCTTTGTCGTTTGCTTCAGCCAGCCCGTCTGGATCAACCAGCCGCAGGGTCCAGTGGGGCCTAGTTGGGCTCTTTGCCGTCTGCTTTCTATAGCTTTGTCGTTCGCTAGCCGACGGCAAAGAAATGGCAGATGGCAAACAATATATTTGCCATCAGCTAGTTTTTTGCCGTCTGCTTTTTAAAAGCAGACGGCAAAGACCCTCTTTGCCGTCTACTAGCAGATGGAAAAGAATAAGCTGATGGCAAATTCCCTGATTCCTGTAGTGGAAGTGATAAATCATGCTCTTTTCATCAGGAACGTCTTGCCTTGCGAAGCGAGCAAACTTCTGAAACTGGATGTTGTATTGAGACGCGGACATGCTTCCTTGCTTGAGATTGCGGAATTCCTCACACTTGCTCTCAACAACACTTATAGGAATGTGGTGAGCTTTGAAATCCCAGCAGAAGTCAGCCCAGGTAATCACTCGACCTCCTTGGGAATCTTTGTATTGCTGATACCAATCAGCTGCTTGGTCCTTAGGCTGAAAAGAAGCAAACTTGACGTAGTCCTTAGGCCTGACATTGCTGCATTCAAAATGCTTGTTGATGTCCACGAGCCAATCATTGGCATCTGTGGCCTCGACACAGCTGCTGAAAGACTTTGGCTGATTTGCAAGGAACTGGTTGAGGGTAGAAAACTGAGGCTGATTGGAAATGCCCTTGGCCTTGATTCCCTTGGTTGCCTTGGCCTTGGTTGCGCTCTTGCAAGATTTGCAAAAGCATCTGGGTGCTGGCGCTCGTGGCCGCTGACGGTGTCCTGGACTAGGGGGTACCCACCATGTCGTCCCCCGACCAGCTGGATCGGGCCGAGGACCCCCATGGCGGCTCATTCATGGGCCAGTTCGGACAGCCCCTGCCGCATACAAGGAAGACCCCACAAGACTTGGCACCCAAGACAAGGACTCTCCTAAAACCCTAGGCATCCGTTGTCTTATATAAACTGAGGCCAGGGTAGTCAATAGGCATCTCATATTCATTACTACAATCTCGTGGTAGATACATGTACTCTGTACTACACCCCATATGAATATAATCAAAAGCAACATGTAGGGTATTATCTCTTCAAGAGAGCCCGAAGCTGGGTAAAATCCCGTGTTCATGCTACCATCGCTTCAAGACGCCTAGCTTAGGACCCCTACTACGAGAATCGCCGGTTTTGACACCGACATTGGTGCTTTCATTGAAAGCCTGTTGGGCGATCAACGCAGATTGATGGGACAATCAGGTGATATTTTTTCAATTAGACCTGTTCTATGTAAATCGTCTCTTTTGCAAGTCATTGCCTTCATGCTGTGCTATATTGTTTGTAGTTAGATCAGGATCCATGATCTAGAAAAATTTAACGACGACGGGCGTATTGTCACCTCGTAGTACACCGGATCCGGACTCTTATGCGGCTATTACGAGTACATCAGACCCTGTGCACCATGGAAATTCTTGATGAAGTACGCGCATGCGGCGGTGGCCCAGAGTTGATGGTTTGTTGTGTGAGTCAGTGAAGAAAGTTAAAGGAACGAAAATTAGTCTGGCCGGCGGCAATCCAGATGAGGCATGGAGCAGTGCACGTGGTCCGATCAGAGTTCGTCTCTATGGAGCACGCATCAGGGGAGTTCTCTTCCTTCCATTTTTAATTCATCTCCTGCTCGGCCGCTGGCCCTCTGCAATGTTCTCTGACAAGTGCATGGACGCAAACTACTACTAATCTAATTCATTACTAGTTTTGCAGCACTATATCTTAGATTTGGTACGTGGATTCTAGTAATCTGAGCACTACTATTCCACTTAAAGAAGCACGTGCGGACAGGTAGCCGATGCGTAAGGCAATCCGGCAGGGGCGATCCAACCGAGGAGCATGGCTGCGTACAGTCCACGCAGAGCAGTGCCCATAGCTGGCACAAATTCATCTGTGTGGCAACCCACAGGGAGAACGATCTTCCCCTTTTTCTTCTGTTATTTTATTGAGTATGAAGGCAGTCTGCGCTTTTAACTTCTAATCTGTCTCCCATGCACTTTTCCATGTACTAGATTGATTCGACCATGCATTAAAAGTAGAGTTATACTAGTACTTGCTAATACTTGCATGAGATGCTAGACCTTCTGTGCCATATTTGATTGGGATCTGATGTTGGTTGATACATCGTCTGCCGATTGCCTCATGAATCATGAGGTGCCATTATTCCAGTTAATTATTCTTTACAGATTATTTGTCCAGAATATATCCGTTTTGCTAGTATACTTTGTTTTTTGTCGCAGATTGTTGCAGCCGACATCTCTCGACGATCCGATATGCTGTCGTTAACAGCGGCCGCGCCATACCATTGCCTCCGCGGCGCATGCGGGCAAATTGCGATCGGTGGAAAACTATTACTAGATTCCAATCCATAAACACTCGCATGTGTCTCTTCGGACTGCTATAACAAATTAGCCAGTTTCCGTCCATAGTTCGGCCAACACCGCATCTAGAGCTCGTACCGCCCTACAAATTCTGGCTCTGTCGCGGCTTCACCACATCACGCCGACACCCTGCATCGACGTAATCGACTTCGACTGTGTCACATAGTCACTTCGGCAAGATGACGTCGTCGTCCCAATCGGCATAAATCGGCTCGCGTGATCACCTCGCGGGTCGAATTGCCATACCGACATGTTCGGTCACCTCGGGGACTTCGGCATCGTTGAGAGAGATCTACCTCATCAAGTGTTCGGAACACGGTCCATATTTGTTTTATTACTAACTTTGCATAAATTATTAATTATTCAATGCTTTTTTTAAATTTATTATTATTACTATTATCTCCGGCTTGCACTATTTTCTGTGCGCAAGTAAATGATCCGGGTTGGGCAGCGCTGTCACCTCGGAGTACCGACGTACCATGTCACCTCGGGTGGACCGGGGGCTTCATCAACACTTTATTAACCCACACCGGGGACTTCAGCGTCATACCGCCGGCCTTCTTCATCGCCTCAGTCGGACTAGGGGTTACACCGCCACATTGGTCATGCTATGTCACCACTCCGGAGTGCCGAACTCCTTTCTCGGACACCTCGGGCTTGGGGGCTGAGACCTCGGCCATGCCGAGGACTGTGAACCTTGTTGGATCTGTCACAGATCAATGGGCGTCTTCGTCCCGCCACAAGCCCGAATCGCGTTATCAACACCGAGCACATTAACGAGCTAAGTCGCCTTCATGCTCAAAAACTTTTAGTTTTAAATTTTGTTCGGTACGACCAAGCATTATACCTTTTTTGGAAAAAAGTTGTTTGTTAAAAAACTTCCTTGTCAAAACTTTGTTTGTGACACACAGATTCAAATACCCCATTTACTTGGGGGCTTCCTTTATGAAGCCTTTCCTCTTGCATATGATTATACTTGTATGGCTTCGTTCCTTGTTCGTGTATTACACCACAATATGCAACATGTTGACTTAAGTGTTCCACAAGCTGGGTTGCCTTGCTCCTGTGTTTACCCCTACGTTCCCGATTGTTCGGCTAGGGAGTAAAGGGAGCACCTCTGCGATTGTCACAATCGGGTCATCCGAGCTCGGACCTCAGACTGGGTGAAGCCGAAAGCTAGCGCTCTTATTGTTTTCAATCATGGTCGACACACAACGGAACTCATGAGTACAAAAAATCTATTGCACAAGTCTCATAGTAACAATGAGCAACTGAAGAAAGGTATCGGTGGGGGTACTATTTTCTTCGAAGATGCTTCTTACACTTCGTCAGTAATATAGCATAAGTTTCCTGAGTGCGCTTTGTCTGTTACATCCATACGGCCTGATTGCCTGGTTATTGAAAACACCGTTGATATTCTCCACAGGTGGAGTACATAACACTTTTCTGCCCTTGACCGAAGAGAGAGAAGCCAACGGTCGATTAAGACGCGTTTAAAGTTCGGGTGAACACAGATATGATATAAGTACTTCGGTACATACAATCATTATACATAAAATTCTTTTACCCAAGTCACTTGGGGGCTCTTAAATTTATATAAGCCGTTTTATAATAAGTGTTCTTCTTCTTAGTCGTTGCAATGTCTTTTTCTATCACTCCTTTTTTTCAACGCGAGTGTGTGGTCAATAGCCAGGGAGCCTAATTTCTCTCTCAAAGCCGCTAGAGTTTAGTTTGCTAAACTGGCCTAACGAGAAGTACTCCGCCTTCGGGATAGGAGGTTGAAGCCGTAGGCTGACCCGCTTGAAGTCTTGAGATAGGATGTGTCATGTTAAAACACGACAGAAGCACAATGTTTTTCTAAGACCAATTTTCGGATTGGCACCAAACACTTCATCTAGTTCGGACGTCAAGTTTTTACTGAAGTTTTTTGGTTTTCCAAGCCTATGACACTTTTAAACTATTTGTGTGTTTCCAGCATTAGTCTCGCAGACACCTTTAGAGATTCGGCAAAAACATTCTCGGACACTGCTATATATGACACGGTTTCGAATTATGTCTTTGGTCAATAGTTGGGTTGCCCGACTCCTGTGCTTGCCTCCTATGTTCCGCTTTATTCATCTAGGTGTGCAAAGGGAGAACCACTGTGATTGTGCTTCCAGCTCGCATGGTTAAGCACCTCAGTGGAGAAAGCCGAAAATTGACTGTCACAATAAGCGTAAACTGGTCAGCGATCCAATGACTGTATTAAACTATAAGATCGATAGAGGTCACCCCGTGTTAAATGATGGGACGTTGATAACATTAGCCGAAGTGGTTACGGCATGACCTTGGTTGTCGCCGAACACTAACCAGGGGCTAGTAGCTGGCCTCCCAACTTTAAGCTCCTCCGACTAAGTGAAAGTTATAAAGCCCGCATATCTGATTGCCTCATTTCTGCTAACACAACCGCCTCCGGGCACCGAGACGTCGGCTAAGGGTTGTCTGGTTATTGCCGAAACACCCTACGTAGTATCTACAAAGGGATAGAGGCCGACGATGGGCCACTCTCAATTGATAAGCGGTCGGAATGGAGTTAAAATAAACATATATCATCAGTGTTTGTATTTAATATACGAGGGCTGCCTTCCATAATCATCGTTATAAAGCCATAAATATGCATAATTTTGACTTAAGATTTTGGACAAGCTCGGTTGCCTGGCTCCTGTGCTTACCCCTACGTTCCGTTTGTTCAGCTAGGCGGTAAAGGGAGCACCTCTGTGATTGTTACTACCGGGTCATCCGGGTTAGTACCTCAGACTCGGTGAAGCCGAAAGCTAGAAATCTTAAAGGATATAATTGGTCGGCGATGACGGGAGTGAAAATTTAGGTTGTTTAAAGACCACATAGTTCGGGAGCTTTCCCCAAACTAAATCATGAATATGTTGCTCCCACATTGATTGGAGCTGAGGTTTCATGATCATGCTTAGCATGACAATCCAAAGAAAGGAACCGATAGCGGGAGTATTTTCTTTGGAAGACGTTTCTTACGTTAAAAGGTAATATAACATATTTCTCCGCGTACCTTTGTTTATAAAACTATATGGCCGGATTGCCTTGTTTGTCGTAAATCTTTGCCCTCATAAAGGCTTTATAAAATAGGACAAACACTCCTCGACTACTGGCCGAGGAGGTGGAAGCCGATGGTCGGTTAACAAAGTTTTGCACAATGCGGATCCGAGCATTAATGATGTAAAGTACTCAAATACATAGAATCATTACACATAATTTGTGATTTTACTTCGGATATCGATCCTTAATTCGGCCACCCGTGCCCACATTACGGCTCGGGGGCTACTAGGCTTCGTGCTTATCATTTACAAATATTAAAGGGGTACATCGATCCCCTGATCTGGTGTTGCCACCCGACCAGTGTCTCGGGGGCTACTGCATTGCCTATTCAATGCAGAAAATTCAAAGTGCTTAGTGTTCGACTTGACCGAACTATGGGCAAACGCGTCTTCGGACAACAATAGGTACCATCTGGACCTATCCGGCATCAAGCTAATATATTACGGCAACTTCTCAAGACCCTCTATCAAGGGCCTGTTCGCCAACCACTATTTTCCCTAATATATTACACCGCGTTTCTATTCCTAAGTATGCCGCCAAGCTGGAAATTGATCCTCATGCCGATTTCACGAATCGACCTGAGTCTCAGGAGGCTACTGGGGTCAGCGGTTTGATTTTATCCTTCAGGTGCATCCCGGATATTAGGCCAACACACACCTTGAGGGCTACTAGCTATACATCTCGATGGAGATTACGTTGCACAATTCGGAATTAAATTCATAAAAAACAGCCCATGGCCGAGGTGATGCACCACCTCAGATACAGTTCGTCGTTGGTGCTCGACTACAAAAGACACCCCGGAAGCAGTTTGGTATAAAGCTCGGTTGCAAGTGGCTGGCTCCATACAGGGCATCTCTGGCATTAAGCTCGTTTGAACCTTTTTTTAACTTTTTCAAGACCGAGGTAATCTATGACACCTCGAATATAGTCCGGCGTTGGAGCTCAGATACATTCCGGCACTAGAGCTCGGGAGCGGTCCGGCGTTGGTGCTCGGGTGCAAGAGATACCTTGAATGCAGTCTGGCGTTGAGCTCAGATGCGAGAGGACACCGCCGCACGGGGAACAACTTCAAACCTGAGGTGTGGCGTAAAAATAATAGGGCATTGTCAAAAGCCAAAGACTTAAAGGGGCTCCTCGGATACCTGACGTGTAAACTCTTCAGATTCACTTCAGCGATCCTCAAGATTAAAGATGAGAAGATTTGTTGAACCAGTTTTCAAGACCGGCGACCGAAGATGAAGAACAGTTCGGAAGAATCGAGGAGCGTCCACAACTTGAAGACCGGTTCAGGGGCTACTGACAGTGTCCTGGACTAGGGGGTACCCACCACGTCGTCCCCCCACCAGCTGGATCGGGCCGAGGACCCCCATGGCGGCTCATTCATGGGCCAGTTCGGACAGCCCCTGCCGCATACAAGGAAGACTCAACAAGACTTGGCGCCCAAGAAAAGGACTCTCCTAAAACCCTAGGCATCCGTTGTCTTATATAAACTGAGGCCAGGCTAGTCAATAGGCATCTCATATTCATTACTACAATCTCGTGGTAGATACATGTACTCTGTACTACACCCCATCTGAATATAATCAAAAGCAACACGTAGGGTATTATCTCTTCAAGAGAGCCCGAAGTGGGTAAAATCCCGTGTTCATGCTACCATCGCTCCAAGACGCCTAGCTTAGGACCCCTACTATGAGATACGCCGGTTTTGACACCGACAGCTGCCACGACAGCTTGCCATGCTTCCGGATGCGGAGGAGGTGGCAGAGGCGGAGGGTTTGCCTGACTCCCTTCGTTGTGTTCCAGATTCAGACGCGTTGGAGGAGCCATCCTAAAGAGAGTGACATCCGCTAGGATCTTAATAACTGATAGACGAGCTGAATCAACGGATAGAAATTGCAACATATAGTCTTCACAATAAACATTAGAAAAAGGAATGAATGAATGAATTCCAAAGTTAACATCACACATCCATTAAGGTGAGAAGCCACTTAGATAAGGGTTGATGAATAAAAAAACAAGGTACGGCTGGAACAAATAAATGATAAGGATTACCCAATCACAAACCAAATATCTGCGGGAAGAAATGCTAAGAGCTACTAGAATTCCCACCTATAAAACTCCTGAAACTTTCTTGTTATGCAATCTGGTGTTGGGGATACAGGGGAAGCAATATATATCTCACCCAAAACTAACAATCCCTACATCCAAGATGTATCCATCCATCAACACATAACCAAGAAACCTTCGGAAATTGTGCACCTCAACCTTCGAAAAGCATCCGTTATACTACCTATGGCAATACTCCCAAACTCCCGCCCCAGTACTGGGTGGCGTCGAGGTTATCTTACCACTAGCTGTGTAAAAGAGATTTTCGATGTTGGCGAAACTCAGTATTCCAAAACTGCAACGATAAAATCGTGACACAACACCTCGGAGCTCAACTCCCCGGGACACTGCCACAACCCCTAAATGTCAGGAGGCACCAAGAACAATGTTCTCGTCACAAAACTATCGGAACGATTCCAAGATACCCGCGTGATCCTAAATTTTTTAGTGAAATTTTAGGAGAGGAAAGACAAAACATCTACGTTAGGAGGCCTCACCAGAGCGATGAAGGGATTGAGGAGTAAAAGGAATCCTACTCTCCGATATATATAATCCTAAGACTCAAAACATTTTGTTCTAGACTCAACAATGTCAGCGATTCGATCAAGCAGGGGGCTCCTAAGTCGGGGAGGCTATGATTACCAACTTGTCACGCCCACGATGTGGCTATATCTCCCATGTGTCGGGGCACGACTTAGAGGCATAACCGCATTGTGGTTTTCTCGCAAGAAGGGGCATCTTCACACAATCCCATGTAACGAACAAGAGAGGGATAAATAGAGTTGGCTTACAATCGCCACTTCACACAAAGATCATATAATTCATACATCATTCAGAGTACGCACATAGTCCGACTAAGGACAAATCCAAATGAAAATAAGATAACCCCAAATGCTAGATCCCCGATCGTCCCAACTGGGCTCCACTACTGATCATCAGGAAAAGACACGTAGTAACGGCCAAGGTCCTTGTCGAACTCCCACTTGAGTTCGGTAGCATCGCCTGCACTGGTATCATCGGCACCTGCAACTATTTTGGTAGTATCTGTGAGTCACGAGGACTCAGCAATCTCAAAACCCGCGAGATCAAGACTATTTAAGCTTATGGGTATTATAAGGTAAAGAGGTGGAGTTGCAGCAAGCGCTAAGCAAATATGGTGGCTAACTTACGAGTACAAGAGTAAGATGAGAAACTACGCCACAGTCGTCAAGCTAGAAGTGATCAAGAAGTGATCCTGAAACTACTTACGTCCAAACATAACCCAAACCGTGTTCACTTCCCACCGAGTAGAGACCATCACGGCTATACACGCGGTTGATGAGTTTTAATTAAGTCAAGTGTCAAGTTCTCTACAACCGGATATTAACAAATTCCTGTCTGGCACATAACCGTGGGCACGACTCTCGAAAGTTTATACCCTGCAGGGGTGTCCCAACTTAGCCCATCACAAGCTCTCACGATCAACGAAGGATATTCCTTCTCCCGGAAAGACCCGATCAGTCTCGGAATCCTGGTTACAAGACATTTTGACAATGGTAAAACAAGACCAGCAAGACCACCCGACTGTGCCGACCAATCCCAACAGGAGCTGCACATATCTCGTTCTCAGGGCACACCGGATGGGACAAGCTACGAGTAAAACCAGCCCTCAAGTTTCCCTGAGGTGGCCCCGCAGGCTGCCCAGTTCAGACCAACATTAGAGAAGCACTGGCATGGGGGGAGGGGGGGGGGGGTTAAAATAACAATGACCCTCGGGCTCACGTAAACCCAAGGGAAAGGTAATAGGTTTTTAGGCAAATGTAAAACTAAGGTTGGGCCTTGCTGGAGGAGTTTTATTCAAAGCGAACTGTCAAGGGGTTCCCATAAACCCAACCGTGTAAGGAACACAAAATCAAGGAACATAACACTGGTATGACGAAAACTAGGGTGGCAAGAGTGGAACAGAACACTAGGAAAAAGGCCGAGCCTTCCACCCTTTATCAAATATATAGATGCATTAAGTAAATAAGTGATATTGTGATATGCCAACATATCCATGTTCCAACATGGAACAAGCCTGCTCTTCACCTTCAACTAGCAACACTATAAGAGGGGGCTGAGCAAATGCAGTAACTTAGCCAAACAGCAGTTTGCTAGGGAAGGTGGGTTAGAGGCTTGACATGGCAATATGGGAGGCATGGTAAACAAGTGAGAGGTAGCGCAACATAGCGATAGAACGAAGCAACTAGCAAGCAAATATAGAAGTGATATCGAGGGTAATGGTCATCTTGCCTGCAAAGTTCTCAGAGTTGTCGAAAGCTTGCTCCTCGTTAGCTGATACGTCCATTTTACATCATGCTTTTATATCAATATTTATTGCATTATGGGCTGTTATTACATGTTATGTCACAATACTTATGGCTATTCTCTCTTATTTTACAAGGTTTACATAAAGAGGGAGAATGCCGGCAGCTGGGATTCTGGGCTGGAAACGGAGCAAATATTGTAGACCTATTCTGCACAGCTCCAAAAGTCCTGAAACTCCACGAAAGTCATTTTTGGAATTAATAATAAATATTAAGTGGAAGAAGTACCAGAGGGGGCCCACACCCTGGCCACGAGGCAGGGGGGGGCCCTACCCCCTGGGCGTGCCCCCTGCCTCGTGGGCCCCCTGGCAGCCCTCCGGTGCCCATTATTTGCTATATGAAGTCTTTTACCCTGAAAAAAATCATAAGCAAGCTTACGGGACGAAACTCCGCCGCCACGAGGCGGAACCTTGGCGGAACCAATCTAGGGCTCCGGCGGAGCTGTTCTGCCGGGGAAACCTCCTTCGGGAGGGGGAAATCATCACCATCGTCATCACCAACGATCCTCTTATCGGGAGGGGGTCAATCTCCATCAACAAGTTCACCAGCACCATATCCTCTCAAACCCTAGTTCATCTCTTGTATCCAATCTTTGTACCAAAACCTCAGATTGGTATCTGTGGGTTGCTAGTAGTGTTGATTACTCCTTGTAGTTGATGCTAGTTGGTTTATTTGGTGGAAGATCATATGTTCAGATCCTTAATGCATATTAATACCCCTATGATCATGAACATGAATATGCTTTGTGAGTAGTTACGTTTGTTCCTGAGGACATGGGTGAAGTCTTGCTATTAGTAGTCATGTGAATTTGGTATTCGTTCAATATTTTGATGAGATGTATGTTGTCTCTCCTCTAGTGGTGTTATGTGAACGTCGACTACATGACACTTCACCATTATTTGGGCCTAGAGGAAGGCATTGGGAAGTAATAAGTAGATGATGGGTTGCTAGAGTGACAGAAGCTTAAACCCTAGTTTATGAGTTGCTTTGTAAGGGGCTGATTTGGATCCATATGTTTCATGCTATGGTTAGGTTTACCTTAATACTTCTTTTGTAGTTGCGGATGCTTGCAATAGGGGTTAATCATAAGTGGGATGCTTGTCCAAGAAATGGTAGTACCCAAGAACCGGTCCACCCATATATCAAATTATCAAAGTAACGAACGTGAATCATATGAACATGATGAAAACTAGCTTGACGATAATTCGCATGTGTCCTCGGGAGCGCTTTTCTCTATATAAGAACTTGTCCAGGCTTGTCCTTTGATACAAAAAGGATTGGGCCACCTTGCTGCACCTTATTTACTTTCATTGCTTGTTACCCGTTACAAATTACCTTATCACAAAACTATTTGTTACCGCTAATTTCAGTGCTTGCAGAGAATACCTTACTGAAAACCGCTTGTCATTTCCTTCTGCTCCTCGTTGGGTTCGACAATCTTACATATCGGAAGGACTACGATAGATCCCCTACACTTGTGGGTCATCATTAGCGTACCCAATAGGTTCCTTGTTCACGAACTCAAAGCAAGAACACAAGCAATGGAACAACAATCAATCACGGTGCAATGCGCAAGCAACATGATGCAAGACATGGCATGGATTGCAAGATATGACGTGCAATGCATATGGGTACTCCGGAAGGGAAAAGATGATCAAGGCATCAACTTGGCAAACCAAGTATGCCGCTGGTAAGAGTGAGTGATTTCGGTCGAAATAGATATAAGGATCACCGGAAATGGATGCACAGTTTGCAAATGACAAGCAAAACAAGAATGATGCAACACTGCGCTTAACAGCAACATAGCACTTAAGATGCATCATGAAACTATGCTAATACACTCCAACATAGCAACAAAGCACAAGGCATTAATGTACACATGACAAATAGCAAATAACATCAAAGCATCATATGCATATGGCTCATGGATTATTGGGAACCAACAAGACAAGATAGAATGTTGAAACAGTTTCAGCTAGTGTAAAACAACAACATTATCAGAGCATGTTTGAAAGCATGAAACATAGGTCATATGATATCCAAAATTATAAAACTTGGCATCTAGACAAAGAACTCATAGCATACTTAAATTCATGTAATTGGAGCATCTCCAAAAGAGTCATGTATCAATTAATATTAAGCTCACAACATGGTATCATGAAGTTAACAGAAATCTGGAATATTTTATAAGCATGTTCATGGCAATGAAAACATATGCTACAAGACATATATAGGGCATAAAATGGCAATATAGCATAACATGGACATCAAAACATGTCAACTAAGCATCTCTAGATTATGCATGGATTAATTGGTAGCATCAAGCAAACATGGCAACATGATATAGCAGTTTCAGCATAGAAAAACAGTAACAACAGGTAGCTCACTTCACGAGATTGATGCACTCTCCGCGAGTAACATAAAAAAACATGGGTTGCACCACTGTAAATATGGCATGCATATGCTCCTAAAACATGTAGATATCATTCTCACAGGATGCACACACAAAATGCAACAAAAATGACAAATAAGCAAGTTATGATGAATTCCTGCAGACAACATCATATAGCACTTTTTCAATGAGGAAACAACATTAATATGGACAGTAACATGCATGCAAATGACACTAGCATGTAGAGCATCACGAGATGAACATTTTGATATAGCATATGCATGAAACGGAGCTCGGAGCACGCAGTCGTGGCATGATGAACAAGAGCACATGAATCAAGAAATCTCAGGGACTTGGAAGAATTTTGGGGTCAACCTTATCCAGACCTAGGGTTTGCACGGATATCGAGGTTCGTCGGGATCTCGCCGGAGCTTGCGCCAGAGACGAAGGGGACGACGGCTGAAGTCGGAAGAGTCAGCGGCGAGAGTCGGGGAAGAGGCGCCGACGGTCAAGGGCGCCGGATCCGGCCGGGACGGCATGGGGGAGGCACGGGACGGCGGCGGTGTACCGTGGTGGCGATGGGCGGCGGCCGTCAGCGGGAGGCGCGGGCGCGACAAAGGACGGCGGCATGCGGAGTGAGGCGGCGACGCGGCGAGGTGGAGCAGGCGGCGCGTGGGAGGCGGCGGCACGGGCGATGTGGGCTTGGGGCCCGACCCAGGCTCGAGCGGGCCGGCGCGGTGGGCGGTGACAGCTTGCCACGTGGCGGGCGCTAATTCTCCCGGCGCGGGCATGTCCGGCGGGCGCAGACACGTCCGACAGGCGAGAGGAGCGGGGCTAGGGTTTCGGGACCCATGATTTGAGGGGGAGACACATATTTATAGGTAGGTGGAGCTAGGAGTATCCAAATGAGGTACGGTTTTCGCCCACACGATCGTGATCCAATAACGGAGAGCTTGGATGGGGTTCGGATGGGTTAGTGGGCTGTTTTGGAGGGGTGTTGGGCTTCACAAAAGAGGGCTTTTACGGTTACCCGGTTAATCGTTGGGGCATCAAATGACCTCCAAAAGGAACGCAATTTGATAGGCGGTTTACCGGTGATGTACCAAGGCCACTTGACAAATCTTGACCCATTCCGTGAATGTTTTTCTCCCGCTCACGACACAAGATAAGAGGGGTGTCGTGGGTGCATGTGGGAGTGTCGGATTGCGAAACAGACAATGGGGAAAGTGAGCGGATGCATGAGACAAACTCTAATACAAAAGAAATGCACATGATGACATGAGATGAAAAGCATGACATGAACAAAATGCAAAACGGAAGACAAAAACCCAACCAAGGAGAAAAAATAGATCACATAGCCAGAAATGGCAAGAGTTGGAGTTACAAATATGGAAAGTTACATCCGGGGTGTTACATTGGGCAGGAGCACTTTTGCCCTCCGGTGAAGCGATTCTGCCGGGGGAACTTCCCTCCTGGAGGGGGAAATCATCGTCGTCATCATCACCAACAACTCTCCCATCTTTGGAAGGGCAATCTCCATCAACATCTTCAACATCACCATCTCCTCTCAAACCATAGTTCATCTCCTGTGTTCAATCTTTGTAGCAAAACCTCAGATTGGTACATGTGGGTGACTAGTAGTGTTGATTACATCTTGTAGTTGATTACTATATGGTTATTTGGTGGGAGATTATATGTTCAGATCCATTATGCTATTTAATACCCCTCTGATCTTGAGCATGATTATCATTTGTGAGTAGTTACTTTTGTTCCTGAGGTCACAGGAGAAGTCATGTTGCAAGTAATTATGTGAACTTGATATGTGTTTGATATTTTGATGATATGTATGTTGTGATTCCCTTAGAGGTGTCATGTGTGGCACTTCATCATATTTGGGCCTAAGGGAATGCATTGTGGAGTAGTTATTAGATGATGGGTTGCTAGAGTGACAGAAGCTTAAACCCTAGTTTATGTGCTACTTCATAAGGGAACGATTTGGATCCAAAAGTTTAATGCTATGGTTAGATTTTATCTTAATACTATTCTTGTAGTTGCGGATGCTTGCAAGGGGGTTAATCATAAGTAGGAGGTTTGTTCAAGTAAGAACTGCACCTAAGCATCGGTCCACCCACATATCAAATTATCAAAGTAGCAAACACGAATCAAACCAACATGATGAAAGTGACTACAAGAAATTCCCGTGTACCCTCAAGAATGCGTTTCTTATTATAAGAGACCGTTTTGGCCTGTCCTTTGTGTCAAAAGGATTGGGCTACCTTGCTGCACTTTTGTTACCGTTAATGTTACTTGCTTATTACAAATTATCTTGCTACCAAACTATCTGTTACCGACAATTTTAATGCTTGCAGACATTACTTTGCTGAAAACTACTTGTCATTTCCTTCTGCTCCTCGTTGGGTTCGACACTCTTACTTATCAGAAGGACTATGATTGATCCCCTATACTTGTGGGTCATCATTCCACCAACCAGTGTCTCATACCCAAAATCATTATAACCCATCAATTTATTAATTTTGGTGTTGAGAGTTCCGAATAAATCCAATTCTAGATGCTCAGATGTTTGTAACCGGGGACACGACTAATCGCTTAGATTTCCACTCTGCAGAGTCTTGTGCACTTTACCTGCAGGAATCGTTCACTCCTTTTTGTCCTTGCACTGCAGGGTGTTTGAAGACGAGACGAATGAAACAGGGTCTTCCGTTTGGATCCTTTGGGCCATTGTCGATACCCATCCATATCCTAGCGTTCTTCTACAACTGCTGGCACCATCCGTCCAAAGTCACGCCTAGGGTCGACCAAAATAGAGCCCATAATGGCTTGCGGCTACATAGGTAAGCTTCTGGTCAAGGTATATCCATCTATCTCTTTGTGCCTGGGTGAAGCTTTCCGCAAGATTTCATGGCGCTTCTCCATGCATCCCCGGGTCAACCTCTTGGTACTCCAGGGTGCCCGTCCATCCGTCCTCTACCCAGTAGTGAATGAAAGTCTGTCTTGAGCATCTTGAAGTCTTGGATTGTCATCATCTTGACTCTCACATCTCCCATGTAAGTCACTCAACCAACCCTGTCTACAAAGCATAGCAAAATAACTACAACGTCTCGGGCATTGGTAACAATGGGGATGTGGGTTCATCCTACCGCATGATACTACTCAAGAACATAACTTAAATTCACCTACTTGCATGCATGGTGCGGAGGATATCAACTAATTCAATAAAACATAGGTAATAATATTCATGATCAAGGACTTTCCTCGCTGACGATCTTTGAACTCTTCTCATAGTAACAAGCCGCGCACTCCGGGTACTCTATCGAAACAAACAAAACATAAATAAGCATACCATCATAAAAATAACAACATAACAGCAAGTAAAACTAATTACAACACAAATACACACAAAGAAATCAAAAATTAAAACAAAGAAAGTCATAAAAATCAATGCAAAGCTTAACTACAAATAGAACGAGCTAGTACTAAGTTTTCTGCCACTAATAAAGTTTTAACAGAACAAAAACAAAGTTTTTGCTACATAATAGAAAGGAAAAAAAGAAAGAAATTTCTTGCAAAAAATAACCACATTAAAACCTTTTATAAAACTCCTATTATGCTCAAAAAAATTCCTAGTAAGATAAAAATAAATAAACTACTAAAAATATATTTTTTACTTCAAATAAAATTGCTACAGTTAACTCTACAGAAATTAAAATGAGCATGTCAAAAAGAACAAAAGAAAAGAATTTAAAGCAATTAAAATTAAAAGAAATAGCACAAAAGCTAAAAAAATACTAAAATAGTATTGTTTTCATGATAATGTAATTTTAAATAATTCTAAAGTTCACCAATTTATTCCTACTAATAAACAATGTAACAAGTGACCGGTAGCAAAAAGAATCACTAAAAATATATTATTCCTAGCTCAATTTATTGCAAATCTAGTGATTGAAAAATTTCATGCAAATTCAAGTTCAAGTATTCAAACATGGTCAAACTTGATATCAACAGAAACTTTATGAAATTTTCAATCGAGTGCAAAAAGAATCAAACTAAAATAACAAAAATCCTGGGCGACATTAATTTTCTAAGATTGGAATTTTTTGTTTAAACAGAAACGAAAATAAACAAAAAAGGATCGGGCAAGTGCTACATGGCCTACTGCTATTGGACTAGGAGGTGTGCGATCCGAAGCTATACGGTGCTCGGCTGATTTCTAACCGATTCGGTGCGAGCGAATTAAAATAAAAAAGGAACCGACGAACTTGTTCGATCTAAGCCAAAAATAAACACCGATCTAATAATAAAAAACTGAACACTTGATGATCTAATCTAGGACATTAGGTGATGATCTAATGGACGTGAGAAGGTGGCGGCTTACAACGGCTGTGGCGACGGCGAGGTGGCTCGGTGTGGTCGTCGGCGATGCTCCAGTGGTCGAGGGTGACGGCGGCGGAGTCAGGGCGATGCGGCGGAGCGAGGGCGTTGTGGTGGTGGCGGCATCGTGTGTCAGGGCGGCCAGAACAGAGCGGAGGGAAGATGGTGGAGCTCCTGTGCTCTGGGCACTCCGACGGGGGTGGATGTTGTCGCAGCCGCGACTATGGATGTAGGAGGGGCACAAGATCATGTCAACATGATGCACAACTCGAGGGCAAAAAGTAGGCGTTAGTGGGAGTCGCGGGGGTGCTCACCAACAGCGAACCTTGGCGGTGAACGGCGGCAGCTGTGCTGAGATCGAAACGGTGACGGCATGGGCCATAGAGGGTTTTGGTGTCGGGGTTTAAGGGGGGGGGGTCGAGAGAGGAGAGGTGAGGGCCTATAAGGCATCTTTCTTGGACAGGAGGTCGAGGCAGAGTGTGATCCCGCAAGGATCGGAGCGGCGGCGTGCTCCAAACGCGCTCTGGCGCGTCATTTCATGGGCGAGTGGAAAGAGAAGGGAGTGGGTCCCAGCGGTTAGTGGGCGCGGGGAGAGGGTGCGGTGCGGGCAGCCAAGCCAAAGGAGTTACGGCACACGCGCCGGCGAGGTAGGCCGCCTGGCGGTGGCTGCGGCTACGGGGCCGGCTGGCGTGGCGCCTTGGTGAAGGCTACGTTTTTTTGACAGAAAGAAAACAAATAAATAAAGAAAATAAATATAGTTTTATATAGATAATATATATATATATATATCAAAATGCTCAGAAAAGTAAATACTAAATAGTGAACTATTTTTTAGAGGTAGAAAACCAACTTTATAAATTCATTTTTTTGAAAATTCCAAATAAAATCAAATTTGAACTCAAGAACTTTTGGCAATATTTTCTTCTGACTTTTGGAGTGTCATGTTTTCTCCTCGCTACTTTTTGAACTAAGTATTTATCAGGGATTTTTGCAATAAATTTAAAAATGCCAATTGAAGTGAATTCGAATTCAAATAGAAAAAATATTCAAATGCCTATGAAGTTTTCAAATTCCACCACAATTCATTCAAGATGCAATAGATGCTTAGCTATAATTGTAAAATATTCCAAGTTGAAAATTTGGGATGTTGCAAACCTACCCACCTTAAGATCAATCTCGCCCTCGAGATTCGGGTTGGCTAGAAAATAGGTGCGGGTGGTCTCGATGAAGGTGTTCTTCTCGTTCCCAGGTGGCTTCCTCCTTGGAGTGGTGACTCCACAGTACCTTGCAAAACTTGATGATCTTGTTGCAGGTAACTCTGTTTGCGGTCTTGAGAATCCTGACGGGTTTCTCCTCATACGTTAGATCACTGTCAAGCTGTATGGCCTCTAGGGGCACTGTGTCTCTCAAAGGAATATTGGCCATCTCGGCATGGCATTTCTTCTGCTGGGAAATATGAAATACATCGTGAACTCCTAACAACCCTTCCAATTCCAGCTTGTATGCAACTTCTCCTCTGCATTCAATAATTTTGTATGGGCCTATGTTTTTGGGTGCTAACTTTCCTTTAACACCGAACCTCTTGATTCCTCGAAATGGAGACACTCAGAGATATGCTCGGTCTCCCACTTCGTACGTTACCTCCTTGCATTTACTGCCGGCATAACCCTTCTGTCTTTGATTGGGATTTCTTTAGTCTATCACGAGTCAACTTGACCTTCTCTTCGAACTCTCTGATAAGATCGGGACCAAAAAATTTTCTGTCTCCAACACCATCCCACAACAATGGTGTTCTGCACCTCCTTCCATATAGAGCCTCGAAAGGGGCCATCTTCAAACTGGTCTGATAGCTGTTGTTGTAAGAGAACTCTATATAAGGTAAATTATCATCCCAGCTAGCTCCATAGTCTAGTGCACAAGCTCTCAACATGTCTTCCAGAATCTGGATGACTCTCTTGGTCTGTCCATCTGTCCGCAGATAAAAGGCAGTACAGAACTCTAGCCTCGTACCCAAAGTTTCATGCAACTGATTCCAAAACTTTGAGGTAAATTGTGTTCCTCTATCTGACACGATACTCCTCGGAACTCCATGCAGACATATGATCCGGTTATGTATATCTTGGCTAATTTAGCACTGGTATATGTGGTCTTCACGGGAATGAAATGTGCTACCTTGGTCAAGCGATCAACCACTACCCAGATAAAATCAGAACCTGAATGACTCCTGGGTAATCCTGTGATAAAATCCATTCCAACTTTTTTCCATTTCCACTCAGGTATCGACAAAGGTTGAAGTAACCCTGCAGGCTTCCGATGTTCTGCCTTTACTCGCTGACAAAAATCTCATACTGCTACGTACTCGGCAATATCATTCTTCATGCCTGTCCACCAGAAACTTTCCTTCAAGTCCAGAAACATCTTGGTGTTGCCTGGATGTATCGAGTACAGTGAATCATGGGCCTCTTGCAGAATCAACTTCCTGACCTCTGGGTCATTAGGCACATGATGTCTACTGTGCAACTTTATTATTGTAGACTCGTGTTGGGCCTCCAAGTGCAGAGTTTTGTAGGATAGTTTCAATTATCCCTCAAGTGGATGACCTAAGGGTTATCTATCTGTGGGAGGCGTAGGATGAAGATGGTATCTCTCAAACAACCCTGCAACCAAATACAAGAAATCTCTTGTGTCCCCAACACACCCAATACAATGGCAAATTGTATAGGTGCACTAGTTTGGCGAGGAGATGGTGATAAAAGTGTAATATGGATGGTAGGAATATATTTTTATAATCAGAATAAATAAAGACATCAAGGTAGTGAACGATAAAAGTGAGCACAAACGGTATTGAAATGCTTGAAAACAAGGCCTAGGGTCCGTACTTTTGCTAGTGCATCTCAACCATGCTAATATAATTGGATCATATAACCATCCCTAAACGTGCGATGAAGAATCACTCCAAAGTTCCTATCTAGCGGAGAACATAAGAAGAAATTATCAGTAGGGTACAAAACCACCTCAAAGCTATTATTTCGATCGATCTATCCAAGAGTTCATACTAAAATAACACCAAAACAAATTCAGATTCATAATACTCAATCCAACAAAAAGAACCTCAAAGACTACTCCAAGATTTCTACCGGAGAAACAAAGACAAGAACGTGCAACAACCCCTATGCATAGATTACCCCAATGTCATCCCGGGAATCCACGAGTTGAGTGCCAAAACATATACCAAGTGAATCGATATGATACCCCATTGTCACCACGGGTACTCATAGCAAGACATACATCAAGTGTTCTCAAATCCATAAAAGTATTCAATCCGATAAGGACGAAATCTCAAAGGGAAAACTCAATTCATCACAACAAGATAGAGAGGGGGGAAAACACTATATGATCTAACTATATTAACAAAGCCCGCGATACATCAAGATCATGCCATCTCAAGAACACGAGAGAGAGAGAGAGAGAGAGAGATTAAACACATAGCTACTAGTACAAACCCTCATCCCCGAGGGTGGACTACTCCCTCCTCATCATGGTGGCCACCGGGATAATGAAGATGGCCTCTGGTGATGATTTCCCCCTCTGCAGGGTGCCAGAACAGGCTCCAAATTTATTTTCATGGATATAGAGGCTTGCGGCGGTGGAACTTTCGATCTATCAACTTTTCTAGGGTTTTGGAATATTTGGCAATTAATAGGGTGAAGAGGCGGTGCAGGAGGTCACCGAGGGGGGCACAACCCCCCTGGGCATGCCTGGGCTCCTAGGCGCACCCAGGTTGGTTGTGCCCACCTCGGGTCTCCCCTCTGGTACTTCTTTGGCCCATCCTGTGTCTTCTGGTCCATAAAAATTCTCCAAAAAGTTTTGCTGCATTTGGACTCTGTTTGATATTGATTTCATGTGAAGTAAAAAAAGTGAAACCAGCAACTGGCACTGGGCACTATGTCAATAGGTTAGTCCCAAAAAATGATATAAAGTTGTTATAAAATGATTGTTAAACATCCAAGAATGATAATATAACAACATGAATACTTCATAAATTATAGATACATTGGAGACGTATCAGCACATTGATACGATCCTCAAACCATAAAGTTCCGTGCTCATCCTCACGAAAACCTTTAGATTTTGCTTTACTCATCTTCTGCTTTATCTCTGGAATTTCCTTGTCAGACTTATGGGCTTCCTGGATTCTTTTGGTCAGAGTGGACTGAATATCTAGGGTGGTGACAAATATTCTCGGTACTATCTCCAGTCGGAGATATCTGAGATCGTCGACTAACTCCTGAGGTAATCCTCCAGCTATGAGGTTGTTCACATAGCTATTACGACTCAAGGAATCTACTACGACATTTGCCTTCCCTGGGTGATAATGTAATCTCATGTCATAGTCCTTGATCAACTCTAGCTATCTCTTCTACCCGAGGTTCAATTCCTTGTGCATGAAAATGTACTTCAAGCTCTTATGATCCGTGTAAACATCGCAACTGTTTTCGACAAGGAAATTGTCTCCAGGTCTTGAGGGTGTGTACTACAGTTGCTAACTCCAAATCATGTGTAGCATAATTAATCTCGTGAGGTCGTAGCTGTCTGGAGGTATAAGCTACAATGTTTCCTTCGTACATGAGCACTCCTCCAAGTCCTCGACGAGAAGTGTCACAATACACCTGGTAATCCTTATGTACGTTCAGCAAAATTAGTACTGGGGCTGTAACCAAACATTTCTTCAGCTCCTGAAAACTATCTTCACAATCCTTGGTCCAAATACTTAGTTCCCTTCTTAAACAGTGATAACCCACAAGTATAGAGGATCAATTGTAGCTTTTCGGATAAATAAGACAGTCGAACCCAACAAGGAGCTAAAGGTAGGATTTATATTCCCTTCATGTTCTATCGACCACTGATACAACTCTACGCACACTAAACCTTTGCTTTACCTAGAACAAGTATGAAACTATTTTGCAGGTGATAGGATAGGTTTGCAAGAATAAAACTAGATGTACTTAGCGAGAATAAAACTATGAGTAAATTGCAAGATAATAAAGTTAGTTGCTTAGTAGAAAACTTTTGTAACACAAGAAAGTTATTTGTCCCTAGGCAATCGATAACTTGACCGGTAATCATTATTGCAATTTTATACGAGGGAGAGGTATGAGATAACATAGTCTCTCTACTTGGATCATATGCACTTAGGATTGAAACTCTAGCAAGCATCCGCAACTACTAAAGATCATTAAGGTAAAACCCAACCATAACATTAAGTATCAAGTCACGCAGCAACCCCCTTACTCGAGTGTAAGCTTATGTCACTCTAGCCACCCACTATAAGCGAATCATGAACATATTGCAACACCCTACAGTGGGGATCCCTCATGCTTGCGCGACACGAACAGCACCATAGGACATCACCAATAATAAAACATACAACTCAAACCAGTCACGATCATCAATCAACCCATAGGACAAAACAGATCTACTCAAACATCATATGATAGCCACATATCATTGGATAATAATATATAGCATCGAGCACCACGTTTAACTAGAGATTACAGCGGGGAGAAGAGGTGTTATATTGCTGTATAGGGAGAAAGTTGGTGTTGACGGTAGCAAGATTGTTGGTCTAGATCGCCATCATGATCCTTGCCCCGGTGGCACTCCGACGCCATCGGGAGAGAGGGGTAGAGATCCCCCCTCCTTCTTCTTCTTCCTTGACCTCCCACCTAGATGGGAGGAGGGTTTCCCCTCTGGTCCACGTCCTCCATGGCGGCGGAGGGGCGGGAGGCCCTGCGAGATTGGATCTATCTCACTGTTTCTTTTCTGTTTCGCGACCCTGTTTTCCGGCCTTTCACCGTTTCTTAAATATCTGGAGGTCCGTAACTCCGATTGGAATGAAATTTTAACACGATTTTTATGTGGATATAAGCTTCCTTGCAGCCGAAGGACACCTCCAACCGACCTACAGGGTGGCCACAAGCTTGCCAAGTGCGCCCTGGGTAGGGGGCGCGCCCCTTGAGCTTGTGGGCCCCTCGGGCTCCGTCTCGCGTTGATTCGAGTACCTAAAAATCACATATATTCCAAAATAGTTCTCCATTAAATTTTATCGCGTTTGGAGTTTGTTTGATATGGATATTCTGCAAAACAAAAAACATGCAATAAACAGGAATTGGCGTTGGGCACTGGATCAATATTTTATTCCCAAAAATATATATAATGTTGCCAAAAGTATACGAAAGTTGTAGAATATTGGCATGGAACAATAAAAAATTATAGATACAACAGAGACGTATCAGCATCCCCAAGCTTAGTTCTTGCTCGTCCTTGAGTAGGTAAATTATAAAAAAGATAATTTTTATGTGGAATGCTACCTACACTGGTATTGTAAGGTGCTATACAAACGGTTTTTAACCCCTTTCCGCGATGGCATTCTGAACCGTCGCCAAGTGAGTGACTGTGATAGGGGGTCCTTCCCACACGACCCAGAAACCGTCGGGGATAGCTCAGAGGCTATTCACGATTGCAATGGAATAAACGTATGAGAAGTCGCCCCAGTCCAACATGTTATGTCTCGACATTATGTTTCTGATCCGAGAGACATCCCAAATGATTACGCCGCTATAGTCATGTGAAAAAGGTGGATATCAACATTTAATGTACCGATATGTTTGCGATAGGTATGTTATCGCACACAGTTGAAAAATGTAAAATGTGTGCGGTGCCTCTACTAATGCCAACTGAAAGTGCAACTATCCCTAGGTGATTTTGGTAAATCATAACAACATATAGCTCATTGAGCTAATGCTATTCCAAGACTATTGTTTCAGGAAAGCTCAATGAATGGCATGGCATGGATGATGAAAGTGGATCCCCCAAAATACTAAGGACAAAGGATTGGCTCAAGCTCAAAAGTTCAAGATTCTTCATTTTATATTTTAGTGATCCAAGATCACGTTGAGTCTATAGGAAAAGCCAATACTATCAAGGAGGGATGAGGTGTTGCTTAATGAGCCTCTTGCTTCATGTGCTTAGTGATATGCTCCAAAACCCTCAACTACTTTCCCACATCCACAAATGACCTAAACCCAAAGCCAAAATCGGTCACACCGATTCTCCCTATCCGGCGCCACCGATTCCAAAAGTCATAGCCACTGCCACAAACCCTAAGCAAATCGGTCTTACCGATAGGGATCTCGGTCTCACCAAGATGGGGTTGTAATCTCTATGTTTCCCTTCGTAACATTTCGGTCTAACCGAAGTGAGTGATCGGTCCTACCGAGATTGCAATGTAAACTCTTTGTTTCCTTTTTGTAACATTTCGGTCTCACCAAAAAGAGCAAATCAGTCCCACCGAGTTTACCTGACCAACTCTCTGGAAAGCTTATTACCAAATCGGTCTCACCGAGTTTGTGTAATCGGTCTTACCGAGATTACGTTATGCCCTAACCCTAACCGAATCGGTCTCACCGAGATGCATGTCAGTCCCACCGAAAATCACTAACGGTCACTAGGTTTACTAAATCGGTCCAACCGAGTTTAACAATTCGGTCCCACCGAGTTTGGTAAATTGTGTGTAACGGTTAGATTTTGTGTGGAGGCTATATATACCCCTCCACCTCCTCTTCATTCGTGGAGAGAGCCATCAGAACGAACCTACACTTCCAACTTACCATTTCTGAGAGAGAACCACCTACTCATGTGTTGAGGCAAAGATATTCCATTCCTACCATATGAATCTTGATCTCTAGCCTTCCCCAAGTCGCTTTCCACTCAAATCTTCTTTCCACCAGATCCAAAACCTATGAGAGAGAGTTGAGTGTTGGGGAGACTATCATTTGAAGCACAAGAGCAAGGAGTTCATCATCAACGCACCATTTGTTACTTCTTGGAGAGTGGTGTCTCCTAGATTGTCTAGGTGTCACTTGGGAGCCTCCGACAAGATTGTGGAGTTGAACCAAGGAGTTTGTAAGGGCAAGGAGATCGCCTACTTCGTGAAGATCTACCGCTAGTGAGGCAAGTCCTTCATGGGCGACGACCATGGTGGGATAGACAAGGTTGCTACTTCGTGGACCCTTCGTGGGTGGAGCCCTCCATGGACTCGCACAGCCGTTACCCTTCGTGGGTTGAAGTCTCCATCAATGTGGATGTACGATAGCACCACCTATCGGAACCACGCCAAAAACATCCATGTCTCCAATTGCGTTTGAATCCTCCAAACCCTTCCCTTTACATTCTTGCAAGTTGCATGCTTTAATTTCCGCTGCCTATATACTCTTTGCATGCTTGCTTGAATTGTGTGATGATTGCTTGACTTGTCCTAAAATAGCTAAAATCTGCCAAACTCTAAAATTGGGAAAAGGTTAAGTTTTTATTGGTCAAGTAGTCTAATCACCCCCCCTCTAGACATACTTCAAGGTCCTACAAGTGGTATTAGAGCCTTGGTCTCCATTTGCTTTGATTTCCATAGCTTTTGGTGGTCATAGCCTTGGTTTCACAACCTAGGAGAGTATGGCGTCTAGTGAGGGAAATTATCACCGTAGAGGTCCTTACTTTGATGGTACTAATTTTCCTAGTTGGAAGCATAAGATGAAAATGCATATTCTTGGACATAACCCCGCCGTTTGGGCAATTATTTGTGTTGGCTTGCAAGGTGAATTTTTCAATGGGAGAGAACTGAACCGTGAAGCTAATGCGTAAGAATTGAAGATGCTGCAATACAACGCTCAAGCTTGTTATATCATCTTCAACGGATTGTGCCCCGAAGAATTCAACAAAATCAGCCGTCTTGAGAATGCAAAGGAAATTTGGGATACTTTGATAGATATGCATGAAGGTACCAAGTCCGTCAAGGAATCCAAGTTGGATGTGCTCCAAAGTCAGCTTGAAAAGTTCAAAATGAAGGATGGTGAAGGTGTCGCTGAAATGTACTCTAGGCTTGCTCTTATCACAAATGAGATTGCCGGCTTAGGGAGTGAAGAGATGACCGACAAATTCATCATCAAGAAGATCTTAAGAGCATTGGATGGAAAGTATGATACCATGTGCACATTGATTCAAATGATGCCACACTACAAAGATCTCAAGCCAACGGAAGTCATTGGAAGAATTGTTGCTCATGAGATGTCACTCAAGGATAAGGAGGAACTTCACAACAAGTCAAGTGGTGCTTACAAAGCCTCAAGTGAAGCCCCCACATCATCAAGTGAGAAACCAACCTTCAATGAAGAATTGAGCTTAATGGTGAAGAACTTCAACAAATTCTACAAGAGTAGAAGCAAAGAAAGAAGCTCCAAGTCAAGGTCTTACAATGACAAAAGATCTTCTAGTCGAGAGCGCAATTGCTACAATTGTGGGAGACCCGGACACTATTATAATGAGTGTACGGCACCCTACAAAAGAAGAGAAGATTCTCCAAGAAGAAGAAGCGAAAGAGAAGAATCACCACCAAGAGAGAGGAGGAGTAGAGATGATCGTTATGAACGAAGACCCTCACGGAGAAGAAAGGATTCGGAAAGGAAGGACAAGTCATCAGGGAGCTACACAAAACGAAGACATCAAGCTCATGTTGGTGAATGGGTATCCGGCTCCGACTCCGACAATCACTCTGAGAGAAGCTATCACTCCGGCTCCGAATATACTCAAGATGAAGGTGTTGTCGGTCTAGCACTTGTGTCAACCAACTCCTACGACATATTTGATTCACCAAATGAAGGTGTTGGAAGATGCTTCATGGCCAAAGGTCCAAAGGTAACACATCCTGAGTATGTTGATTTCAATAGTGATGAAGATGACTTGCTTGTGGATGATGATTTACTTGTTGACAACTCTAGTGATGAATACTATGATGAAACGTCAATTAATCATGCTAATCAAGATAAAACAAATGACAATGATAAGGAGAAGATTGAGCTTCTAACTAAAGAACTAAACTCTCTTAAGTTAGCTCATGAAACTATCTACGAAGATCATCAAGAACTTTTAAGGGCTCATGAGAAGTTACGCTTTGAAAAGCTCAATCTTGAGCAAGAGCATGAGTTCTTAAAAGCAATCAATGATGATCTTCGCAAGAAAAGTTCTTCTTACATTGCCAAGCGTTTACTCTTATCTACTTAATGTCTCAAGTCAAGTCTAGTAACAAGTACAAGAAAGATACTTCCTCTAGTAGTAACAATAATAATGTCAAATCCAATATTGTTGCTTCTAGTGGTTCTCTTTATTCCACTAATGATTCTCTTAGCCAAGTTACACTTGAGCAAGAAAATAGCTTATTGAAGGGAATTATAGAGAAAGGTGTTTAGAAGAGCCTTGCCAGGAGTAAGCAATTCGAGGAAATTGTACGCAAGCAAGGAAGGCACCGGAAGAATCAAGGTGCTGGTTTTGAACGAAAGTTCAATGCCAATGGAGTTGAGTGGGAAGAAGATCAATACCCCAAGATGAAGTTTGTTCCTCAACAAGAGAAGTATGATCCTACTTCCTTCAAGGGAACACAAGCTCAAGATGATCTTCCACCACAAGACCACAAGAACAAAGGCAAGGAAAAGCTTCAAGAAGAGATTGACGCATTTGAAGAAGAACCTAAAGCCTCATTCAAGTGGGTTCCCAAGACTACGTCAAGTTCTACTTCATCAAGTACAACAACAACTCCAAGGATTCCCATCAAGATGATGTGGATCCCGAAGAAGAAGAACTAGAGAGTTCTTGAGGGTGACTCTGCCAACATTCTTCACTCATATCATTTTGGCAAGAACAAGTGCAATCAACTTCCACATCCTGCACTAGTTCAAGGAGTCACAAACCCTCATGTTGGTAAGGCAAGGGACAAGGTAACCTAATGATTTCATGGACATCATCTTGTGTGTGCATCACTCTATGTCTATGGATATTCTTGTTTGTTCCTTGTGGGACTAACCCATGTAGGCAAGTTGAAAGTGCAACTCACTCCAAAAAATTGCTCCAAATGATCTACACCAACATTGAGCATCTACATCTTCAACACCTACATGAAGTCATCATCGACAAAACCCAAGGTTAGTTCATCCCTCTAAGGGGGGATCTCACATCTAGGGGAGCTTAACTCTAAGAATTGAGTCAAAGCAACCCTAATGGTGTGAACACATCAATGCATTATGTAAAAGTGGTAACCCCACTTGAGCTTAAACGATGAGTATGACCTATGATCAAATGTTCTCATTTGACTCCTAAGTCAATATAATCATATATAGATGACCTAGTCATCGCCAATTGCTTGAAAGATGCTAGAATTGGTTGTGCATGCTTTGCCACATAGTTCATTTGCCATCTTATTGTGTGAGCATGTTGGTGCATATGTTACTCATTCAAGGACATCCACTTGTTGTTTTGATTGTTTGGTTTCTTTTCTTTTTGCCAAGTGGATGGACAAGAATGCCTAAGAACCTTCTTTAGCTATCTATGCTTTTCTCATCTCAAACTCTATTCATGCTACATCATAAAATTTGATCAAGTCAGATTCAAACCACTCTGTGTGAGGAGCACTCGGAGTCCCCGATTCGTCATAGACTTAAAATTCCAAAACCTCTTTGTGATTCTCGGTCAGACCGATTCCACCCTTTCGGTCCTAACGAGATCATCAAGTTGATCTGAGTTTTCAATCTCGGTGCAAATGATTTGAACTTTTCGGTCTCACCAATTTGCTGTAACTGAACATAGTTATGCATCTCGGTGCCACCGAGTTGTTCCACTCGGTCACACCGACAGGGTCGGGCTATATATAGCCACGGGCAAAATTTTGGAAATTTCTCCGAAACCCTTCGCCCGCGCAACAGCTCGCTCTGCCATCGGAGGTCTCCGGATCTTCTCCTCGTCGCCAGCAGCCTCCTGTCGCTGGTCTCCGCCGCCGTCAAGGGATTTCGTCCCCACCGTTGCCGCCGTTGCAAGTCCACCGCCAAGTTAGGGTATGGACTTGGTCTTTGTGCTATCCATGTCTGATTCCTAGCACATTGTATTTTTATCAAATCTTGCCACGATTGAAACTCTTCTATCCAGCCAAAGTAATCCATAAATTAGATGAGATTCAAATTTTTAGGGTTAGGTTTCCGCCGAAACCATCTCGGACCCACCGAGTTGAAAAACTCGGTCTCACCGATTTGGCTTATGCCATTGCACTAGTGACTCTCAGTCTGACCGACAATTATTAATCGGTGCGACCGATTTGAGGATTCTGTGAAACCCTAGCAGGCTCGGTGCCACCGAACTATGACTCGGTCCAACCGAGATCATCAGTTTAGGTTCCAAAACTGCTTCGGTATCACCGAGTTTGAAAATCGGTTGATCCAAAATGCTTTCTGTGGAAAACTAAAACTAAACTTTTGAATCATTCTTTTGGAAAAATCTCTGCATTTTGTGATGCTCATCTATTCTATCTCATCTATAACTCTTCACAGGGTCAGCAGTCAACTTTTGCAGTATGTCTGATCAGAGTGAAAGTCAGAACATATCAGAAGAGCAGATGGACTTGAGTGAGGGCACTAGTCCCTCAACTACAGATGAAGGGAGCAGAAGTACTCCTAGCAATTTGCCTAAGGCTGCTACTAGGCAAAGGAGGAAAAAAACTTAAGATTCAGAGGATGAAGATTACAAAGCTGAGGAAGATGAGGCCACTTCCAAGAAAGTGGTGCTCAAGAAATAATATGGCTCTGCACAGAGCACTAAGCCAGGTCTGAAGAAGAAAGTTCCTGCCAAGAGGACACCAATGCCAAAGGCCAGAAAGTCCACTCAAGTGCCAGCTCAGGCTCAACCCAAAGAAGCACCTGAGAAGAAAGTCACTTCTTCCAAACCTCAGAAAGTCCCCACTGGTGAAACCATGAAGTTCACAATTGAATCAGAGGATGATGGTGATCATGAAAAGAAAAAGAAGAGAGCAAGAACCACAACTGCCAAGGTCCTTGGAAAGCCCTCTATGAGAAGAGGATCTGATGAAGAGGAAGAGGATGCTGCACCAGCACCTAAGGCCCCCAAGCTTATGGGTGATGCAATCAGATCAGGGGCTGCAACATCTAACCCCAATGATGCACCCAAAGCTGCTTCCAAGGTCAAGCAAGTTCCAAAAAGGAATACTAGGAGTATTCCAGCTGCTGAGAAGAACAAGGCCCCAGTGCCCAATGTTGATGAAGAAGAAGATGAAGAAGGTCAAGTCCTAAGAAAGCTCAAGCCCAAGATACCAGACCACAATGATGCCCATCCTTTGGCTGAGGACATGAGAATCAGGAAGGATTCAGGGCTGAGACTGTGGAGGATGGAAGATCCATATGCTTCAAGAAGAAGAACTGCTGTCAAGTACAGGTTCCACACAAAGGAACAGCAGGACTTTTATGAAACAATTCTGTTGGACAAGAAGCCTATAGTCTGTGACATGAGGTGGGTCGACTGGACCTACATCAAGGACAATGAAGAGCACTATCCTGGAGTGCAAGAAAGCCTTGTTGCTTGTGGAGTTGCTGATTTTGTTGGACAGAAGTTCACCAACTGGAATGATGAGCTTATCATGCAGTTCTACTCCACAACACATTTTTACCCAGATGGTAGAATTGTTTGGATGTCTGAAGGTACAAGGTACCAATCCACTGTTGAAGAATGGGCAAATCTGATAAATGCCCCCAAGGAAAATGAGGATGACCTAGACATTTATGCAAAGAATAAGTTGGGTCACAATTCAATGGCTCACATGTACAAGGAAATCCCAGACAAGGCAGTAGAGACTCACAAGTTTGGATCAGTTCACTTTCTGCTATCAGGGTTGCCAACCATCAATTGGATTCTGAGGCACACTCTGTTGCCCAAGTCTGGTGACCATAACATGATCAGAGGGCATGCCATCAACATGCTGCATGTGTTTGATGTGCCACAGAAATTCAAAGTCATGAGCCTGATGATTGAAACAATCAAGAGGACTGCAACAGATCAAAAGAGGAGCTGCGGATATGCACCTCAGATTCAGGAATTGATCAACTCTAAGATGGGCACAGGGAGATATCAGTTGGATAAGGAACATTTTCCACTTTATCCAGACTTTGAGGACAATGAGGTTGTCATGAATGAAGATGATCCACAATCAGTTCAAGCTCAGGAGAAGAAGGAGAAGGCAGAGAAGGAGAAGGCTGCCAAGATGCCAACTCAAGAGGAGGCATCTGAATATTTCTTGAAAACCAAACAGGAGCAGCTTGGTTACTTGATAGCATCTACACTGAGGATTGAGAAAGGACTGGCCACCCTCACTCAGAATCAGGAGAGCCTGGAAAGAATCATGGAACAAAAATTCTATGACCTCGATGTTAAAGTAACTGAGATTCAGTCAGTTGTAGAGCAGCTGCAGGATGACATGCAGGAGAGGAAGGGCAAGACAACCACTGATGCATTTGCCAGAGTGCCTAGAGCTCAGAGATCAGTTGCAGTGCCAGTGACAGACACTAGAGCAACAACTTCAGCACCAGCTACTGCCCCTACAGTTCCAGTGCAACAAGCTCCAGCATCCACTCCAGCACCCTCTACTTCAACTGAAGCCTTCGTCCAAGGAGCTATCAGGACACCACCACCAGAAGATCAAGCCTGAGAGTCGATCTAGCACTATGCATTTTCTATGAACTTTTTGGTAACTTGTTGCCAAAGGGGGAGAAAAATGTATAGATCATAGGCTTCGAGAGAGAGAGAGAGTGTGTTGCTTTTGTTCTCTCTTGCTTTATTTGGTGGTTTTTCAAACTTTGTTTGCTTTTGGTTGAGATACTATGCTTGTGAGACATTGATGATCATGTGTTTGATCATAAGCTACACTTATGCATGCTTGATATTATCCTATCTATCTTATGTGATCACTCATTATGCTTGGTGATGAGTGCATGTATTCATTGTTTATTATTTTGAGAGCTCCACCAAGATGTATGTGACATGGAAGAGTAACCCACGAGCCTAATTCATTGTGCATTTGCAGTCCAAAGCAAATCTTAACCCATGCACAAATTTAGGGGGAGCTCTTGCTTATCACATACTTCTCAAAGCGACGATGTTATTCAATCTTATTATCATTTGTCGAAGCTTTGATCTATATGTTGTCATCAATTACCAAAAAGGGGGAGATTGAAAGTGCAACTATCCCTAGGTGGTTTTGGTAATTCATAACAACATATAGCTCATTGAGCTAATGGTATTCCAAGACTATCATTTCAGGAAAGCTCAATGAATGGCATGGCATGGATGATGAAAGTGGATCCCTTAAAATACTAAGGACAAAGGATTGGCTCAAGCTCAAAAGTTCAAGATTCTTCATTTTATATTTTAGTGATCCAAGATCACATTGAGTCTATAGGAAAAGCCAATACTATCAAGGAGGGATGAGGTGTTGCTTAATGAGCCTCTTGCTTCATGTGCTTAGTGATATGCTCCAAAACCCTCAACAACTTTCCCACATCCACAAATGACCTAAACCCAAAGCCAAAATCGGTCACACTGATTCTTCCTATCCGGCGCCACTGATTCCAAAAGTCATAGCCACTGCCACAAACCCTAAGCAAATCGGTCTTGCCGATAGGGATCTCGGTCTCACCGAGATGGGGTTGTAATCTCTCTGTTTCCCTTCGTAACGTTTCGGTCTAACCGAAGTGAGCGATCGGTCCCACCGAGACTGCAATGTAAACTCTCTGTTTCCTTTTTGTAACATTTCGGTCTCACCGAAAAGAGCAAATCGGTCCCACCGAGTTTACCTGACCAACTCTCAGGAAAGCTTATTACCAAATTGGTCTCACCGAGTTTGTGTAATCGGTCTTACTGAGATTACGTTATGCCCTAACCCTAACCGAATCGGTCTCACCGAGATGCATGTCAGTCCCACCGAAAATCACTAACGGTCACTAGGTTTACTAAATCGGTCCGACCGAGTTTAACAATTCGGTCCCACCGAGTTTGGTAAATTGTGTGTAATGGTTAGATTTTGTGTGGAGGCTATATATAGCCCTCCACCTCCTCTTCATTCATGGAGAGAGCCATCAGAACGAACCTACACTTCGAACTTACCATTTCTGAGAGAGAACCACCTACTCATGTGTTGAGGCCAGATATTCCATTCCTACCATATGAATCTTGATCTCTAGCCTTCCCCAAGTTGCTTTCCACTCAAATCTTCTTTCCACCAGATCCAAAACCTATGAGAGAGAGTTGAGTGTTGGGGAGACTATCATTTGAAGCACAAGAGAAAGGAGTTCATCATCAACGCACCATTTGTTACTTCTTGGAGAGTGGTGTCTCCTAGATTGGCTAGGTGTCACTTGGGAGCCTCCGACAAGATTGTGGAGTTGGACCAAGGAGTTTGTAAGGGCAAGGAGATCGCCTACTTCGTGAAGATCTATCGCTAGTGAGGCAAGTCCTTCGTGGGCGACGGCCATGGTGGGATAAACAAGGTCGCTACTTCGTGGACCCTTCGTGGGTGGAGCCCTCCGTGGACTCGCGCAGCCGTTACCCTTCGTGGGTTGAAGTCTCCATCAACGTGGATGTACGGTAGCACCACCTATCGGAACCACGCCAAAAACATCCGTGTCTCTAATTGCGTTTGAATCCTCCAAACCCTTCCCTTTACATTCTTGCAAGTTGCATGCTTTAATTTCTGCTGCCTATATACTCTTTGCATGCTTGCTTGAATTGTGTGATGATTGCTTGACTTGTCCTAAAATAGCTAAAATCTGCCAAACTCTAAAATTGGGAAAAGGTTAAGTTTTTATTGGTCAAGTAGTCTAATCACCCCCCCTCTAGACATACTTCAAGGTCCTACACCAACGTGTTCATTTTCATAACTATGTGCGATAGGTATTCCTTCCACACACGCACACATGTTTGAAATGTTGGCCGTATTACCATGAATCACTCACACATATGAGACGAAATCTTGTGTGCATCTATCGAGCATCGCAAATGTTTCATGTCAAAGAACCATATGTTCTCTATTTTTCATCGCACACGCTGTTTTTTCTTTCTAACCGTGTGCAAATTATTTTATTCGCTCATGTATAATTTTATTTTTCCCTGTAATTTATTATTCAAATTGGAAATTTTGAAACATGAAACATGGAATTCAAATTCTCAGCACAATGGTTCAACAACGAATCCATAAATAAATTGTCAGTACAATATGTTCAGTAATTACATGATTAGACAACAGTTAACTATGATGAACCACAATATTTAGAGGCAGTAAAGGTGAAGAGACAAGTGTAAATCATTTTGGCTGCCGATGGTGTTGAAGAAGCGGAATGCCCATAATGTGCCCTCCTGCGTGCCATAGGCACGAACAACTTTTGTCCAACCCCTTGTGAAGATTGCCCGCCCATCTTTCACCGCCTCGGGAAGACTTCTAGAGCATTATCATGGTAGCATGAATTATATACTTTAGCCTTAGTTGCCTCCACTCCGGTCATGTAGTTTGCAAGGTAATCATTAGTATAGCTTTGGAAACCACTGAAAAGAGAAAAATTTCAGATCCTAAGGTCTAATAGAGTAATTTGTTGTGGGCAGGGGAAAAGGCAACACATTACTTACCATCCTAAAGTTCACTGTTGTCTTGGACAAAGTGTAAATAAAGAGCTTAATTCCCACCACCCGTTTCTTTCGCCTAACAATCTTTCTTAGTTTCTTCACTTGACGCTTGTTCATAAATATCTCATTACCCCATACACAAAAGGGATTGAAGCCAGGATCAGTACCGCTCATATAGGTACCTACAAGCAACCAGTAAATGTTAGAAGCTAAACTGAGATTGCACAAATGATGTAAAATACAACTACCTACGTTCGTAAGTACACGTATTTTTAGAGATTTCAATATGAACTACATACTGATGTATATAGAATTATAGATATAGTTTAGATTAGAATCTAGATTCACTCATTTATCTCTGTATGTAGTCTATATTGAAATCTCTAAAAAATACTTATATTTAGGAACATATGGTGTATAAGACATGGGATGCAGCTAACCTCGACGGCAACCAACAACATCGCCCATTGTAGCCCTGTGTAAGTACATGGAAAGCCAATGTTAACTACAACAGGGTTAACATCCACCAAAAATAGCAAATGGTAATAAAATGGCAGCATCTGTAGTGATATCTTCATTGCAAAAGAATAGCATGGTAGCAAAGGGACGGATTAAAAAATGGATAGAATTGTTTACTGCAACAGACAACCTAGTATAGTCATTAAAACTGGTACTGATAGAAATGAAATTGTGAGAGTTAAACATTGCAAGGCAGGTTCTACTAGAGCAGAGTAGGGAAAATAGATAAGACGGGCTTAATACATGAACCATACAAAACATGGCCATTGCAACTACTATTGGTAAGATTCAACCGGTGAGTTCATACTTGGTAAGTCCTGAGGGGTAGTGGCTGGGGCACTTCATATGGACAAGAGCCCACCCCAAGTTGGTCGCAGCGGAGGCGAGGTGTTCCTCCAGGTCGAAGAGTGGATCATCACCGCCGACATGTGTACCTACAAGAAGCAAGTAAACGTTAGAAGCTAAACTGTAATTGCACAAATGATGTAAAATACTGTAAGACATGGGATGCAGCTAACCTCGACAGCAAACAACAACATCGCCCATTATGGCCCTGTGTAAGTACATGGAAAGGCATGTTAAGTACAACAGGGTTAGCATCCACTAAAAATAGCAAATGGGTAGCATCTCTAGTATATCTTCAGTGCGGAGAGTAGCACAGTAGCAAAGGGACAGACTAAAAAATGGATACAGCTGTTAATTGCAACAGGCTTAACAACATCCTAAGTCATGTTTTCTAAGTTTGTAGCCATTGAAATACAACTGTTTAAAAATGGATACACCTGTTAATTACAACAAGCTTAATAGCTATTGAAACCAGTACTGATAAAAATGCAATTGGCAGAGTTAAACATCGCAAGGCAAGTGCTGCCAGAGCAGAGAATGGCCCACTTGTCTATAAAAAGGTAGGGAAAATAGCTAAACCATGTTAGGCATGTTTACTACAACATGCTTAATACATCAACAGTACAAAACATAGCCATTAATTGCAACTGGTATTGGTAAGATTGAACTTGTAAGTTCATACTTGGTAAGTCCTGAGAGGTAGTTGTCGGGGCACTTCTGTAGGATCGAAAGTAGGTATAGAGGGGGGTGATTAGACTACTTGACCAAATAAAAATCTGTCCTTTTCCCAATTTTAAGTTTTGGCAGATTTTAGCAACTTAACACAAGTCAGGCAATCAACGTACACATGCAATTATAAGAGTGTAGCAGCGAAAAGTAAAACATTGCATATGAAGGTAAAGGGAAGGGTTTGGAGAAGGCAAACTCAATGTAGACACGGAGATTTTTGGCGTGGTTCCGATAGGTGGTGCTATTGTACATCCACATTGATGGAGACTTCAACCCACGAAGGATAACGGTTGCGCGAGTCCATGAAGGGCTCCACCCACGAAGGGTCCATGAAGAAGCAACCTTGTCTATCCCACCATGGCCATCGCCCATGAAGGTCTTGCCTCAGTTGGGTAGATCTTCACGAAGTAGGCGATCTCCTTGCCCTTAAAAACTCCTTGGTTCAACTCCACAATCTTGATGGAGGCTCCCAAGTGACACCAAACCAATCTAGGAGATACCACTCTCCAAAAGGTAATAGATGGTGTGATGATGATGAACCCCTTGCTCTTGTGCTTCAAATGATAGTCTCCCCAACACTCAACTCTCGCACACAGATTTGGCTATGGTGGAAAGATGATTTCAGTGGAAAGCAACGAAGGCTAGAGATCAAGATTCTTGTGGTTGGATTGGAATGTCTTGGTCTCAAAACATGAGTAGGTGGTTCTCTCTCAAAAATTGAGTAGTGGAATTGTAGGCACGTTCTAATGGCTCTCTCTAAAATGGAGAAGGGGGTGGAGGGGTATATATAGCCTCCACACAAAATCTAACTATTACACACATTTGACCCAACTCGGTCAGACCTGATACCTCTCCAACGTATCTATAATTCTTGATTGTTACATGATGTTATATTATCATTCTTGGATGTTTTACAATCATTTTATAGTCATTTTATATCATTTTTTGGTACTAACCTATTAATATAGTGCCCAGTGCCAGTTGTTGTTTTCTGCATGTTTTTTACATCGCATGAAATCAATACCAAATGTAGTACAAATGCAGTGAAACTTTTTGAGGATTTTTTTGGGCCAGAAGACATCTAGTGGGCCAGGAAAGCACCTGGGGGTGCTCCAAGGAGAGCACAACCCACCAGGGCGTGCCTGGGGGCCCAGGCGTGCCCCGGTGGGTTGTGCCCACCTCGGGTGCCCCCTGAACTGCCTCTTTGCTCTATAAATACCCCAATATTCCAGAAACCCTAGGGAAGTTGACAAAAATCAATTCCAGCCGTCGCAGAGTCCAGAAACACCAGATCCAGTCTAGACACCATCTCGGAGGGGTGCATCATGTCCATTGGTGCCTCTCCGATGATGCGTGAGTAGTTCTTTGTTGACCTATGGGTCCGTAGTTAGTAGCTAGATGGCTTCCTTTCTCTCTCTCTTTCTTGATTATAAATACAATGGTAATCAATTCCAGCTGCCGCAGAGTCTAGAAACACTAGATCCAATCTAGACACCATCTCGGAGGGGTGCATCATGTCCATTGGTGCCTCTCTGATGATGCGTGAGTAGTTCTTTGTTGACCTACAGGTCCATAGATAGTAGCTAGATGGCTTCCTTTCTCTCTCTCTCTTGATTATCAATACAATGGTCTCTTGGAGATCCATATTATGTAAGTCTTTTTGCGGTGTGTTTGTTGGGATCCGATGAACTTTGAGTTTATGATCAGATCTATATTTTTATCCATAAAAGTTATTTGAGTCTTCTTGATCTCTTATGTGCATGATTGATTATAGCCTCTTATTTATTCTCCGATATTTGGGTTTTGTTTGGCCAACTTGATCTGTTTATCTTGCAATGGGAATAGGTGCTTTGTGATGGGTACGATCTTACGATGCTTGATCCCAGAGATAGAAAGGGAAACGACATGTATGTATCGTTGCTATTAAGGATAACAAGATGGGGTCTATTTCTACATAAATAGATCTTGTCTACATCATGTCATCATTCTTATTGCATTACTCCGTTTCTCCATGAACTTAATACACTAGATGCATGCTGGATAGTGGTCGATGTGTGGAGTAATAGTAGTAGATGCAGGCAAGAGTCGGTCTACTAATCTTGGACGTGATGCCTATATAATGATTATTGCCTGGATATCGTCATGATTATTTGAAGTTCTATCAATTGCCCAATAGTAATTGTTTTCCAACCGTTTGCTATTTTTCTTGACAGAGGCCACTAGTGAAACCTACCACCCCCCGGGTCTCTTTTCATCATATTTTCGTTTGCGATCTATTTCCCTTTGCTTTTATTTTCACTAAACCAAAAATACAAAAATACCTTGCTGCAACTTATTTGTTCCGCGATCTATTTAACCTATCTACCACTTTTACCTCACGTTATTTGCGTATCCTGAGGCGTTGTACCCGAAAGGGATTGACAACCCCTTTTACATGTCGGGTTGCGAGTATTTGTAATTTGTGTGCAGGTGCTGTGTACGTGGTGTGAGGAGGTTCTCCTACTGGTTCGATAACCTTGGTCTCATCACTGCGGGAAATACCTACCATCGCTATACTGCATCATCCCTTCCTCTTTGGGGAAATACCGACATAGGTCTAGAAGACAATAAAAGGCATTTCTGGCGCTGTTGCCGGGGAGGATCTTCAACATCAACCAGGTTCCTCGTCACAAATCTCATCTCCTCGCAATTTACATTATTTGCCATTTGCCTCTCGTTTTCCTCTCCCCACTTCACAAAAATTTTCCATTTTATTCACCCTCTTTTTCGTTCGCCGTTTTCTCGTCAGATCTATTTTTGTGTGCAATCTTGTTCACCACTTTTTGTCATTATGGATAGTTCTTCCTCTATTGCGTACACCCCCGAGAACGAGGTTCTTAACTTTAAACAAAGCGGAGGGGAGAACTGAAAAGATACTTGGTATAGGATTTGCAATGCTCATAATAGATCTATCCGTAAGCAATCTATCGTTGTTCTTCTTCATTGTTTTTATGTTGGCATCACCACTTGGTATAGATTCGTCCCTGATATGATTACCGGTAGGAATTTCTTGATGTGTCCTCCTCTTAATGCTTTTAATGCTTTAAGAAATTTAGTGGGTTCACCAACTCTCATGATCAATGAAACAATTTTGACTCTCGAGCATGTTATGGAAAGACTTGATGCTATTGAAAAGAAAATACTTACCGTAGAACATGTTGAAAACTTGGATAGAAAAATGCAAAGTTATGCTACTAAAATTGGGTCAAAAGCGGGAGACGTTTTTAAGTTGCTAAAAGAAAATGGGACTACAATTCATGAAAGAATCGAAGGGAGTCCGTCTAGGATAGATAAACTGGAAGAAATTTTTTCTAATCTTGGTATGGCTTTTGCTTCTACTAAAACTCCTGTGAAAATTAGTAAGACTACTCAAGTCACTAAAAACAAAGGTGCAACTTCTAGCAATGATAAAGGAGATCTTAAGATGATTGGCATTCACCCCAACTTTATTAAAGTCATAAGAGACCCTTTTTGGAAAAAAATAAGTTTTTCAATCTTGTGCCTAGAAGTATTGTTGTTGAGAACTTATATGCAAAATCCTTGGAAAATCCCAAGTGTTTGATCAAAGAATTGTAGGATAAGGATGACAAAACTTAGGTCCTACGCGTTATGCCTAGCTAGGGGCGTAAAATAATAGCGCTCGTTGGGGGGCAACCCAACTTGTATCTTTTTGATTTTTGTTTTTCTTGCTCTTTTCAATAAAATACAAAATTATACCTCTGGTTAGATATTTTTTTGTGGTTTAAATTAGTGTTTGTGCCAAGCAAGGCCTTTGGGATGATTTGGGTGGAAGTTGATTTGATCTTGCTGAAAAACAGAAACTTATGTACTCACAGAAATAATTTTCATAAATCACAGAAACGTGATTTTGAGTTTATTCTTTCTGCATAAGATTAATATACAAATTGCTCAGGTTTTCCTAATTTCTCATGATTTTTGGAGTTACAGAAGTATTCCAAATATCCAGATTGCTACAGACTGTTCTGTATTTGACAGTTTCTATTTTCTTTGCGTTGTGTGCTTGTTTTGATGATTCTATGGTTTTATTTGATGAGTTTTTGCCATAGAAAAGTTGGAATACGGTAGATATAATGCAAAAATAAAATACGAATAGGTTTGCAATAGTACTGATAGTAGTGGTTTGCTTTCTTATACTAACGGATCTCACGAAGGTTTTGTTGAGTTTTGTGTGATTGAAGTTTTCAAGTTTTTGGTGATATTGCGATAGATGAAGGAATAGGGATTAGCAAAAGGCTAAGATTGGGGATGCCCGAGGCACCCCAAGATAATATTCGAGAAGTAACTAGCAACTAAGCTTGGGATGCCCCCGAGTGGCATCCCCGCTTTCTTCTAACAACCATCGGTATTTTACTTGAAGCTATATTTTTATTCGTCACATATTATGAGTTTTGCTTGGAGCGTTTTGTATGATATGAGTCTTTGCTTGTTTTGCTTTGTGTTTTAAGTGTTGAATCCTTGCTGAACACACCTTTTTGAGACAGCCAAAAATTATGTTATGCTTGCTCCTATGCTTCACTTAAATTTTTAGAGCCATGGATTTGCTCTAGTACTTATATCTTTTTGAGCACGGTGTGCTTTGTTATTTTTGAAGAAATTCTCTCATGCTTCATTTAGATTTATTTGGGAGTTAGTAAAATTTTCAGAAATTCTCTCTTGCTTCACTTAGATTATTTTCAGAGAAAAAAATAATATGCTGATGTTCTTCACTTATATTTGTTTGAGAATATCAAAAGCAACATATGAAAATAGTCCCAAAGTGACAGCTATCCAAGGAGGATATAATAAAAACTTTCATGAAGATCATTGGACAAAATAAACTTGATTCTTGGTAATAGTTTTGAGATATGACGATATGATATGTGAGTCATGTTGATGAGTAATTGTGCTTTAGTAAGAATATTGATGTTAAGGTTTGTGATTCCCTATGCAAGCACGAAAGTCAATAGTTATGCAATGAAATTTATATCCTACTTGTGGTGGATTATTTGGTGTTACTTATGCTTAATGCTTGGGTAAAAGATTTTTCGCTTTTTGGTTGGTAGCTTCTCAATCATTTTTCTAGCCTTCATTTTGCACCAAGTATGATCACTACTTATGCATCCAAAACCCTTTAAACTAGTTTTGCCATATGAGTCCACTATACCTACCTATATGTGGTATTTCCATGCCGTTCTAATCAAATTTGCATGTGCCATCTCTAATTTTCAAAATAAATTTCTCTTTTGTGTGCTCTACCGCTCGCGAGGCGGTGAGGAGTAGCCAATATTTTCCATGCTAGATGTGTTATTCTCATGATGAGTGTTTATTTACTTGTCATTGCACGAGAGTGCAACAAAGGTATTAGGGATGCCCAGTCCCGAAATGGGAAATGAATTTACTTTATGTTATCAAATAATAAATTCCTTGGAAACTGTTGGTATGGAGGGCAACCGTGGATTCGGCTAGCCATGGAAAGTGAAAGTAATGGTGGAAAAAGGAATAAACTTTATTTTCTATTTGGGAACTGCCTATGATGTATCTAGCATGGAAAGTGTTGGGAGCTCTAAGTCATTTTTGTTGGTGGGAAAATTATGCCTCTCAAAAATTTTTTTATCTCTCAATTTAAGCTTTGAGCTCTGGCACCTCTACAAATCCCTACTTCCCTCCGCAAAGGGTGTCGGTGTCAAAACCGGCGGATCTCGGGTAGGGGGTCCCGAACTGTGCGTGTAGGCGGATGGTAACAGGAGACAAGGGACACGATGTTTTTACCCAGGTTCGGGCCCTCTCGATGGAGGTAAAACCCTACTCCTGCTTGATTAATATTAATGATATGGGTAGTACAAGAGTAGATCTACCACGAGATCAGAGAGGCTAAACCCTAGAAGTTAGCCTATGGTATGACTGTTGTTCGTCCTACGCCAAGGAAAGTCCCAGAGTCGGTTACAGTGGTAGGAGATCTACATATCCATATCGCCAAGCTTGCCTTCCATGCCAAGGAAAGTCCCATCCGGACACGGGACAAAGTCTTCAATCTTGTATCTTCATAGTCCAGGAGTCCGGCCAAAGGCTATAGCCCGGCCATCCGGACACCCCCTAATCCAGGACTCCCTCAGTAGCCCCTGAACCAGACTTCAATGACGACGAGTCCGGCGCGCAGATTGTCTTCGGCATTGCAAGGCGGGTTCCTCCTCTGAATACTTCATAGAAGATTTTGAACACAAGGATAGTGTCCGGCTCTGCAAAATAAGTTCCACATACCACCACAAACTCAATTTGCTGATGTATTCTGTGGCGTGACATCACACCACGGCCAAGCTTTTATTCGAATCATTTTTACTGTCCCACCTCAGCGCGTTTAGCGAGGCAGTTTCCTTGGCACGTCTTGTCAAAGCATAGATCGTGTCCCCTTATTCAGGGATTCTCATCAATACGGGCGTGGGTAACCCAACCGCGCCATTGATTACGGCGCTTGGGAGATAAACGAGTTTTACCAGGCTGGTGGGGACGCATAGCTTCGTCCGTCCATATAAGGGGATAAGGATCCACTTTTTCACATATGCCTTCTTCCTCCTTTGCTCATCGATTTCCGCGCACTCGAGCTCCAGCGCCCAAGTCTGCACATCTCGCCTCAACCTTCCCCAGCCATGTCCGGAGTGGGAGGCAAGTGGTTGGTCTCCTCCGTCAGGGAGGGGCACATCAAAAAGCTGCGGAAGGCCGGATACTTGTCCAGCGACATCGCGCATCGGCTCCCCGACAAGGGGCAGCTTATCCCCACCCCCAGGCCCCATGAGAGGGTGGTGTTCCTCACCCACTTCCTCCGCGGACTAGGTTTTCCACTTCACCCATTTGTCCGGGGCCTCATGTTCTACTACGGCCTAGATTTCCACGATCTGGCCCCGAATTTCATCCTCAACATCTCGGTGTTCATCGTCGTGTGCGAGGCCTTCCTCTGCATCTAGCCCCACTTCGGCTTATGGCTGAAGACCTTCAATGTCAAGCCGAAGGTAGTGGGCGGCCGCCAGGTGGAGTGCGGAGGTGCCATGGTGGGCAAGATGGCCAACGTCCTATGGCTCGAGGGCTCCTTCGTGGAGACCATAAAGGGGTGGCAATCGGGGTGGTTCTACATCACCGAGCCGCGTGACCCTGAATGGGCAGCAGCCCCCGAATTCCGATCTGGCTTCCCTACACGGCTCACCTCTTGGAAAGAGACAGGCCTGACATGGGGTAATTCGGAAGAGCTGACCGGACTCCAAACCTACGTCCAAAACCTGGTGAACAAGATGCTCAAGCTTGTCAACATAGTCCAGGTCATGCTCATCCGCCGGATCCTCCCGTGCCAACAACGGGCCTTCAACTTGTGGGAGTTTGATCCGGCACAACACTAAACCTTGAGCAGGCTCTTCGACACTACTTACGAAGATGCCTGGAAGGTGCTATTCAAGGGCGTCGAGGCTCCCGCATCCGCTACCGAAGATCGCGGATTCAGCTCGCAGCGTCAAGCCAGCGAGGTAAGCTATTTTACCCTTTACAGGACACTTGTTTTTCATAGTTTGACTGTATGCGGGATCTAAACTCCCTTACCTTTGATAGGCCTAGCAAAAGACGTCCGGGCAGGTTAACTGTCCGCCTCCCTCGCCAGAAGACCCAGCGGATGCTCGATTAACGGGGCTGCTGGTTCCGGCACCTCACGTGGTGCTGGAGAAGAAGGCCAAGAAGAAGGCCACGGGAACTCGAAGGAGTTCCCGGCGCCAGGTGTTGTCGGACTCATCGTCCGATTACTCCGAGGCGGACTCCTCCCGCGAAGACAAGGAGGAGGAAAAAGAGGCCTCTCCCCCAGCGGGGGGAGATAAGAAAAGGAAGACCGCCCCAACTGGGGAGGCCGGAGGGTCCAAGAAGGGAAGGACCCTTCCTCCGGACTACTCCACCAACGCCGACGATGGCGAAGAGGAGTGGCCACCGAGGGCTAAGCCCCTGGCGAAATCGTAAGTTTCCAGATACCAGAATAACTCATGGCGTTTCATTTGTCGCACAGAATCTCCTAATACCGAATATAACCCTACAGCCCGCCCAAGGACGGGCTCGACGCTTCAACGAGCGGCTCCCTGGATTCGTCGGAAGTGAATAGCACCTCACTTCCGGCTGCCTCCTCTCCTCGCGCTGTGGATGAAGCCGAGGTGGGGCCCCAAAAGGGGCCCAGCCAGGAGGAGGTGGTCCAGGAGGCGCCACAAGGCAACCTCCCGGACTCCAGGCGCAAGGGGGATAAAACCCCAAAGGGATCTAAGTCCGGCCCTGGGCCGGACTCCGCATCGGAACCTTCAGTGGTTCCGGAGTCCGGCAGGCGGCCCCTTCGTAAGAAGGGCAAGACTGCGACACCGGTGACCTCCGTCCAACCAGAGGCACCGGATAATTTGCTAGAGGCGCTTAACGGCACCTCCATCGACGAGGAGCACCGCCACTGTTATGAGTGTGGTGATCCAAAAAGTTCAGTCCGCCAAGAGCGGGCTGACTGAAGCCTATGCCAGCCTTCTAACAAGGTTTGAGGAATGTATTTAAGATATGTGAAAATGTTACCGCATAGAGAGTAGCCCCTGATGCTCAGTTTGGTGTTCGGAAGGAAAAGCCGAACTGAGGATCTAAAAGATGCACGTAGGAGTCTAACATAATTATGTCAATATGGGAATGCAGGCTGCGCTGCTGACCTCTACCGCACTGACTTCGAAGGTCAATGCATTGAAGAAGAGCCTCGAGCGGTCCGAGAACGAGCTCGGCCTTGCCAAAAAGCAGCTCGAGGACAAGGAAGGTAAGCAATACCTTATGGAAGTATATAAAGGATGTGGTTGCAAAAAAAATGACAGGAATAACGTGAGTATTGCAGGGGCCACGAATGAGGTGGCGACCCTAAAGGAAGCGGTGTGCAACGCCGAAAGCAATGCGGCCGCGGAGCGCACCGAGCGAGAGAAACAGGAGGCGCGGGTGGCGGAGGTGCGGCAAGAGCTCCAGGCTCTCGTGAAAAACACGAGAGTTTGGAGCGTGACTGAAAGACTCGAGAGTCCGAGCTCGCCTCGGCCCTTGAGAGCGCCAAAGCCGCTAAGGCCGTATCCCAAAAAGCCCTCCAAGAAATTGAGGCATTGAAGAAGATAGCGGCGGGTAAGGCATTCTTTATGAAAAGCAAGCACGTGAAAGTGGATTATCTGTTACTTACCCGAATCCGGAGCTCTCCCGAAGCATTCGCAGATCTTCCCCGCAGTGTGTCCGATGCTGCCGCATTCCACCGAGCCGAGGAGGGGAGCTCGAGGGAGAAGGTGTTCTGGTCTCAGTATGCTGAGGCCGGACATCCGGTGCCCTTAAGCGACCAGCTGAAGCAGCTGGTCGAGCTCCATAAGGTGGCCGAACAGGCCATGAAGGGCCTCATAGTTCGGCTGTGGCCTAAGGAAGCCATGCCTGGGAGCTACTTCGGGCTGGTGAGGTGGCTGGTGGATGCCTGTCCATGGATTGAAGTCGTCAAGCGCTCCGTCTGCATCGAAGGTTCCCGTAGGGCCCTTGCCCGCGCTAAAGTGCACTGGGGCAAGATGGACGCTGAGAAGCTTGTGACGGACAGACAACCGCCGGGCAGGGAGTATCGCAAGCCCGAGATGTATTATGAGGGCGTCCTGAAGGGTGCCCGCCTTATAGCGGGTGAATGCTCCAAAGATGTAATGTTTGAGTAAACTCGCATTTGTTATCCTGTATGCTGAAAACTTGTTCATACGCGCTAAGCAACGCTTGTGAATTTAAAATATTACCTTCTGTGCGTCCGTTTATTAAATTTGAGAGATGGTGAGTCGTCGGCTTCTGCCCCCATGCCACGAGTGCTGGGGTGTTCGGGATAAACTTGAGCGCTCTTTTTCCCATTCTTGGTTCCTTCGAGGGAGGCGCTCAATGCAACGAACAAGGCAACCGGACTATAATGCTTGAACACTCTCACTTAGCCATAGATTTCTATAATTTTAAATTTCGGCGAAGCCCCTAGTATTCGGAAGACCGAGTTCGGGGCGCTATCCATGCCTGGGTCGGACAAAGCCTACTCCTCGCTCTAAGCGGCATAAGTCTTTAGGGACTTGAAAATCTCTCGAACAGCGACCGGCTCTCGCCCTATCATGACGGTCAGTTTTAGCTTTCTCCACTAAGGTGCTTAACCCAGCTCAACCGGGGCACAATCGCAGTGGTTCTCCCAGCGCTACCTTAGCCGATATAACGGAACGTAAGGTACCAAAACATGGGAGCCGGGCAAACCCAACTATTGACCCAAAACATGATTCGGAGCCGATGCATATAATGCTATAAGTTCGGGGTGCCGCACTTGTGAAAGTGTTCGGACTTATCACACCATATTTTGGGGTACTTAAGCCCCTGGTGTATTTGGCCGTACCAAAGTGTACGGGTGCAACATGTCATAAGTGAACATATATAGATAGAAAAAGGAATGCAATAATAGGTAGAAGCTATGTATTGTTTATTCAAAAAGGGCTACGGTAAAAGCAGAACGATACAAATAGTGCGATAAGCAAGGGAAGGGACTATTTGATATGTCCCCCTCCAGGGGCGAGCTGCGGGGTGATATGTGAAACAAGCATACTGCTCGTTATTGAGACCACCTAGACACTCGACGTAGCTTTCTGCTTCCCTGGCTGTTGCATCGTGTGTTCGGCGATTCTACTGCCGGACATGGCTTCTTGAGAATGGAGTCCTGAAAGTAAGAAAAAAAGAATGACACAATCGGGAGCCCCTGGTGCGGTTGAGCCGCATTCTGGGCCTGCCGTGGTTGTGCCCCTCCCCCTATGCCCATGGTATTTCCATAGCATAATTATGTATGCATAGTACTGGTTTCGCAATTTCACGAGGGCTGGGGTTGGGGCCGCATTGCTATGCGTGCTCGGAACGTGCCAGGCGGTCTTGTTGTAGGTTACTCTGGGCGCGCTTGACGGTGTCCGAACGTTGAATAGCCGGACTCGAGAATTTCCTTGAGAGGCTGCTTTTTACTTCCGCCGCGAGGGCCGCCGTATGCTCCTCCGTTCGGAGAGAGCGTTCGGTGTTTCCGTCGACTGTAATGACTCCTCTAGGGCCTGGCATCTTGAGCTTGAGGTATGCCTAGTGCGGTACCGCATTGAACTTTGCAAATGCGGTTTGTCCGAGCAGTGCATGATAGCCGCTGCGGAACGGGACTATGTCGAAGATTAATTCCTCACTTCGGAAGTTATCCGGGGATCCAAAGACCACTTCAATTGTAACTAAACCTGTACAGTTGGCCTCTACACCTGGTATGACGCCTTTAAAGGTCGTTTTTGTGGGTTTAATCCTTGAGGGGTCTATGCCCATTTTGCGCACTGTATCCTGATAAAGCAGGTTCAGGCTGCTCAGCCGTCCATCAGGACTCTAGTGAGGTGAAATCCATCAATGATTGGGTCTAGAACCAATGTGGCGAATCCGCCATGGCGGATTCTAGTGGGGTGGTCCCTTCGATCAAAAGTGATCGGGCAGGAGGACCACGGGTTGAACTTTGGGGCGACTGGCTCCATCGGATATACGTCCCTTAGTGCACGCTTTCGCTCCCTTTTGGGTATGTGGGTTGCGTATACCATGTTCACCGTCCGCACTTGTGGGGGAAGCCCTTCTGTCCTCTATTGTTCGACGGCCGGGGCTCCTCCTCGTCAGCGCTATGCAGTCCCTTGTCATTGTTTTTGGCATTTAACTTGCCGGCCTGCTTGAACACCCAACAATCCCTGTTGGTGTCGTTGGCTGGTTTTTAGGGGGTGTCGTGTATCTGGCACGAGCAATCGAGTATTCGGTCCAAATTGGACGGGCCAGGAGTATTTCTTTTGAATGGCTTTTTCCGCTGACCGGGTTTAGAGCTTATGAATCCGGCATTGACTGTTGTATCCTTAGCATTATCGCCATTAATGCGGCGCTTGTGCTTGTTGTGACGCGACCTGCCGTTGCTGTCCTTGGTATCCGAATTACCAGGGCTCTTGGTCATGTTGTTACTGCGAGCTAGCCAGCTATCCTCTCCCGCGCAAAAGCGGGTCATGAGTGTTGTGAGGGCTGCCATCGATTTCGGCTTTTCCTGTCCTAGGTGCCGGGCAAGCCACTCGCCGCGGATGTTATGTTTGAAGGCTGCAAGGGCCTCTACATCCGGACAGTCGAAGATTTGATTTTTCTTGGTTAGGAACTGTGTCCAGAATTGTCTGGCCGATTCCTCTGGCTGCTGAATTATGTGGCTTAGGTCATCGGCATCTGGTGGTCGCACATAAGTGCCCTGGAAATTGTCGAGGAATGCGTCTTCTAGGTCTTCCCAACAACCAATTGACTCTGCTGGAAGTTGTTAAGCCAATGGCGAGCTGGTCCTTTAAGCTTGAGTGGGTGGTATTTGATGGCGTGTAGGTCATCACCGCGGGCCATGTGGATGTGAAAGAGATAGTCCTCGATCCAGACCGCAGGATCTGTTGTGCCATCGTATGATTCAATGTTTACGGGTTTGAAACCCTCAGGGATTTGATGATCCATCGCTTCATCTGTGAAGCATAGTGGGTGTGCGGCGCCTCTGTATTGGGCTATATCACGACGCAGCTCAAATGAGCTTTGTCTACTGTGTTCAGCCCGGCCCGAATTGCCATATCCGGCGTGACAGTTATCATCACGTATCGTGGGGCGCCCACGCGATCCGTAGATCGATCTTGTTTGCCTTGCCTTGTCCTCCAATATATCTCGCAGGTCTGGCGCATTTCCTCGTGCCTTGGTACTTTTTGAGCGACGCCGGGGTGCGGCTTGAGTAGAGGGCCGAGAGGCCTCTCTTTCGCGGCCACGAGGTGGCCGGTCGGCCGTATCATGCGCTGGGAAGTAGGTTTAGGTGCTTCCTCCTATAATCGGGTAGCAGCCTGCGTTTTGGGTAGCTCTTGGAGGGGCGTTTGAGTTCATATTCTTCGGCCGCAAGGACTTCAGTCCATCTGTCAGCTAGCAAGTCTTGGTCAGCTCTAAGTTGTTGCTTCTTTTTCTTGAGGCTGCTTGCCGTGGCCATAAGCCTGCGTTTGAAATGCTCTTGTTTGACGGGATCCTCAGGCACGACAAATTCGTCGTCGTCGAGGCTTGCCTCATCTTCGGAGGGAGGCATGTAATTATCGTCCTCTACCTCTCTGTCTGCCGCTCTCTCATGAGGGCTGGATTCTCCATCCTCCTGCATTGAATCCTGCTGGAGGGGGTTGTCTTTGGCACTGTCCGGGGTGTTATTGTCTCCGGTGCCGAAATTGCCGTTTTTGCTGTGGCAAGATTTAGAGTGGCGCCGCTGACGCCGGCGCTTAGGCTGTTTCTTGGAGGGGTCATCCTTCGTTGTTCCATCGCCATTCCCATTGTTTGGGATGTCCACCATGTATATGTCGTATGACGAGGTGGCCTTCCAGTGCCCTGTAGGCGCTGGTTCTTGGTCGTCTCCTGCATCGTCATCCATACCGTCGATGTCTTCGGAGTCGAAGTCGAGCATGTCGGTTAAATCATCGACAGTGGCTACGAAGTGGGTGGTGGGTGGGCTTTGAATTTCTTCTTCGTCTGCATCCCAACCTTCCTGACCATAATCCGGCCAGGGCTCTCCTGATAAAGAGAGAGACTTTAGTGAATTCAGGATGTCGCCAAAGGGCGAGTGCTAAAAGATGTCCGCGGCAGTGAATCCATGATCCGCACCCAATCAGATTCGATTGGCAGGGGCGCGGAAGGTTCGGAGGAGAGGAGTCCGGCACCTTGGAGTCACGAGCTTCGCAAAGGATAGGGTTGGTGTTCTGCTCAATCGCCATAGAGATAGCAGCCCCTGAGGCTGTGTCCAGCCACCCGTCCTCGATCGGCGCAGTCGGCTCCGAGCTAAGGGTCGGAGCGGACACTGGTGCGGCCCCCAGGGCACTGTTTGGCGGCAGAGCTAGATCATGCCCATCATGACAATGCGGCGCGCTTGGCTATGGCTCGAACCCGTCGAAGATCAAGTCTCCACGGATGTGAGCCGTATAGTTCAAACTTCCAAATCTGACCTGATGGCCAGGGGCGTAGCTTTCAATCTGCTCCAGATGGCCAAGCGAATTGGCCCGCAGTGCAAAGCCGCCGAATACGAAGATCTGTCCGGGGAGAAAAGTCTCAACCTGGACCGCATCGTTCTTGATGATCGGAGGAGCCATCGGGCCTAACGATGACGACATAGAGGAACTCTCAATGAAAGCACCAATATCGGTGTCAAAACCGGCGGATCTCAGGTAGGGGGTCCCGAACTCTGCGTCTAGGCAGATGGTAACAAGAGACAAGGGACACGATGTGTTTACCCAGGTTCGGGCCCTCTCGATGGAGGTAAAACCCTACTCCTGCTTGATTAATATTGATGATATGGGTACAAGAGTAGATCTACCATGAGATCAGAGAGGCTAAACCCTAGAAGCTAGCCTTTGGTATGATTGTTGTTCGTCCTACGGACTAAAACCCTCCGGTTTATATAGGCACCGAAGAGGGTTAGGGTTACACAGAGTCGGTTACAATGGTAGGAGATCTACATATCCGTATCACCAAGCTTGCCTTCCACGCCAAGGAAAGTCCCTTCCGGACACGGGACAGAGTCTTCAATCTTGTATCTTCATAGTCCAGGAGTCCGGCCAAAGGCTATAGTCTGGCCATCCGGACACCCCCTAATCCAGGACTCCCTCAAAGGGCCTTTCTTTTACTTATGCAATTTTTATTTTGAATATGAGTCTCCATCTTCTCTTATAAAGCACCAACTAAGGGGCACTATAATCGTATTTGAGCATTGGGTGTGGCTTATATTCGAGTGTGTTTCATGGATGGATCAATGGTTGAGCATAATGGGCTAGGGATAACTTGCTTTAGTGTTGATATTTTGAAAGACATGGTTGCTTATTGATATGCTTGAGTATTAAAGTCTTCATTGTCGGCATCCTGGGAACGGGGGTCCCAAGACTTGCCTGCCTGCGGCCTGAGGCGTGGCTCAAGTGGTGGCCCAGTACGGACCATCTTCATCAACACAAACTCAAGACCCTCGCGAGGGGCCAAGCCTCGCAGGGTAGACGATGCAAGGCTTCCTCGGGAGCGGCTTCACCAGGCAGGCTCGCGAGGAGGCGGAGAGATGAAGGAAAGGGTACCTCGCGAGGTGCTCGTGACGCAAGCCATGACGATCGAGACCAGGCGGGCGCCAGGCGGGCGCCACCCTACATAGTGTCCTTGTTTCCTCTTCAGTGCAAAGGGGGCAAGCATAGGCGTGGAGTACCGAGGCATCAGGCAAAGGTTACCATTTCGATGCAATGAGACCAAGACCAGCAGAGCAGTAGGATGGAGGTCACCGTGGAGCCTAAGACGGCGTCATCGCCAGTGCCTTTGGCAGCCAAAGACCAACTTTGGTCAGGATAACTTGTACTAGATGTTCCCCTTTGAAATGGCTGTTGTTGGCTCCCTTCCCGCTCAATATTTGGGAAGAGGACCAGGGCCTCTATAAATAGAGATAGCCACCACAGTAGAGGAGAGATCCTTTTCCGACGAGAACACCACACCAGCCCAAGAACACATCTCGTGAGGCTGTTCTTCCCCTGTACTGTTCATCATCAGCCCATGAGGCAATCCACCACACCACACACTGGAGTAGGGTATTACACCACAACGGTGGCCCAAACCAGTATAAATCTCGTGTCCCTCGTGCTGTTCATTGATTTAGCTTAGATTCTCGCGAGGCGATTGGACGAGGATTGGTAGGGGGAAGATCTTCGCGCGCACCCCAGAGTTTGAACCTCAAGGGTCTGCCGGAACCCAACATCCGACATTTGGCGCGCTAGGTAGGGGTGCACCGGAATCTTTCTTCCGTTGTTCCGCGTACGATCGTCCGTCGTGTCCATGGTTGACGCTTTCCGGGCTCGCGCCGAGCGCCGGGTTGCTCTCGCTGCCCGCGTCGCCCAGACGGCTCCCATCGGTAGGTGTCCCCGTCGTTCTCCGTCGCCTGCCACCAACACCGCCAAGCAGTAGGCCTCGTCGCTGCATCCCTCGGTGCAGCGGGAAGATCACACCGCCACCCCGTCGCTGACCCCAGCTGGTTCATCATCGCACGCCCATCGCGCTCCCACGGACGCGCACGCCGCGTTGCTCCTGGCGCGTGAGCTCCTGCACTACCGTCCAGTTGACGACCTCTACGAGGAGTGGCTCGCTCGCATCACCGAGCTCGTCAGCGCCGCAGGGGGCTCCCCTGCGCCGTCCCTCTCGCTGCCTCACCCTCCGTCCTGCATTGGTGATGCAGCTCAGGAGGCGCCTCTGCCACCTCCTCCCCAAGAAGGCGCCCTGGCTCCAAGGCGTGCGGCCCCCTGGACGAGATCCACTGCATCCAGCGCCCGAGCGACAAGAAAGGGGCTTCCAAGAAATCCCTCATCCCCAAGAAGGTGCTCGCGTGCTTCCTGCACCGGCACGCCATGACCGCATCCCTGCGCCAACACGTCGAGACCCCGCGCTGCTCCTGGCAGCGGCGCGCGGGAATCCCCAGGAGCAAGCCCCGCGTCAGCAGAGGGCTCCAGTGGCCACCGTAGGCTGCCACGCCTTCACCACCGAGCTATGAAGTGTCGCCTGGCCGTGCAAGTTCAAGCCGAACCTGCCTCCCCACTACGACGGCACTGCCGACCCCGCGGAGTTCCTGCAGCTATACAAGCTGAGCATCGAAGCGGCCAACGGGGACGAAAAGGTCATGGCGAACTGGTTTCCCATGGCGCTCAAGGACGGTGCCCGCACTGGCTCCTTAACCTGCCTCCTGGCACGATCTCCTCCTAGGACGAGATGTGCACCCGCTTAATCGCCAACTTTCAAGGCACTCGCGACCGTCCACCTGCCGTGGGTGACCTGCGCCGCATCAAGCAGCAACCCGGAGAGACCTTGCAGAAGTACATCCAGCGCTTCAACAACGCTCGCCTCAAGATTCCCAAGGTGACCGAGGAGGCCATCATCTCGACTTTCTACGATGGCGTCCGCGACGTCAAGATGAAGGAGGAACTGGCAATCCATGAAGATATGTGCACGTCTTTGGAGCTGTTCAACCTGGCGACCAAGTGCGTAAGGGCTGAGGAGGGACGCCTCTCCCTTCTCGAGGTCCCAACTACAGATCCAGAAGAGAAGAAGGCCAAGGCCAAGGATGTGAAGCGCAAAGGAGCAGTTGTGCTCCCAGCAGAGCCGGATACGAAGCATGGCAAGGACCAGCCGGAGTCGTCCAAGGGCAGCCAGTACTGCGTGTACCACGATCTCCATACCCACAACACCAACGAATGCCAAGAGCTCAGAGCCGTGCAAGAAGGCCGTGTCGGTCGATGCCCCGAGCGCAACGATCGGGGCTACGGCCGAGGCAGAGGAAGAGGTGGAGGACGATGGGGCGACCGTGGCCCTCGCCAAGGGTGGCATGACCGGCCTCGCGAGGGCCGCTGGCAGGACCAGCCTCGCGAGGGGGCTTGGAGGGATCAGCCTCGTGAGGATCGCCCACAAGGCAACGCAGGCCTTCCTCCTCTGCCACCACCACCAAGAAGGAATGACGACCATCATCAGGACGAGGGGGCTGGGGGCTTCCAGGAGCCGCGTGCTATTGCTTGCATCTTGGGCGGTGCCCAGGCCCCAGCCTCTCAATGCATCTTCAAGCAGTTTGCTCGCGAGGTGAATGCAGTCCTCCCCAAGCTCGAGGCCACGCGCCCTCTAAGGTGGTCCACGTGCGCCATCATGTTCAGCTCAGCGGATCAGCTCAAATGTGTGGCAACAGCCGGTCTCCTCCCAATGCTCTGTTCCCCAGTCATCAGCAATGTGCAAGTTACTAGGAACCTCATCGACGGCGGAGCAGGGTTCAACGTCCTATCCGTCGAGACGTTCAATAATCTCCAAGTGCCATACAATCAGCTTCAGCCGACCAAGCCTTTCTCAGGAGTCACTGATGGTTCCACTATCCCGATAGGGCAGGTCCGCCTCCCTGTCACCTTTGGGCAGCGCGAGAACTACCGTACTGAGCTCATTGACTTCGACGTTGCCCACATTCGCCTACCATACAATGCCATCCTCGGATATCCAGCCCTGGCCAAGTTCATGGTAGTGACTCACCATGGCTACAACGTCCTCAAAATGCCAGGAAGTGGCGGAGTCATCACGGTCCCCTATGAAGAGAAGGATGTGGTATGCTCTCTTGAGTGCGCCTTCCAAGCCGCATCGATCGAGGACCCAGATAGCAAGAATGGAAACCTCCCCGAAGCAGCTCCCAAGAAGAATAAGACATCACCAAGCTCAAGGCCTCAGGAGGCAGGCACCTCCGGTGGCACCGCTCCAGGATCTGCGCCCATCCAAGGGGCGCCGCCCTCCGTTGCATAGGAAGGCGCGCTCGGTGCCCTCCTCGGGCAAGGCTCAGGGGCTCTCTCCTGGAGGGCCACTGACTTTGCCAAGATAACGATGGAGGCGCTCGGGCACCACTTGGAGGCGTGCTTCTTGGCACGCTTCCCTCAAGAGGACATAAGGCAAAGAGGGCCCAACCCTCAGGAATTCACCACCAAGGTCAATCCGGAGTTTCAGGAGTCGAGAGTCATGCGCGGCAACCGCCGCCTACCCGGCGTACCTCCCCATCCAGGCGAGGATGGTGGGCTACGCGTCTGCGTCGACTACCCAGGGCTCAATCGAGTCGCGTCTCAGGAGCGCTTCTGGCCTTCGCGCGTGGGATGTTGCGAGGGTCCACCTCACAGCTACGTTCGCTGCCTTTCGGCCTGCCGAACGCGGCTGCTGCCCACCAGCATCTGATGAGGAGCATTTTGGAGGCTCAGGTGGCCAGGCACCGCGCGTTCCTAGAGGAAACGGAGATGGACCTCGCCGAGCCGCCCGGACCTCCAGAGCCTCCCGAGGCTCAGAGTTCCGGAGGCTCGTGAGGATTGGCTTCCTCACCGCGCACCGTCAGCTACTCCAACAATCGCTCTACAATGGTATCAGGTGACATCCTTTGAGTTTCATTTCAGCTGGGAGCGTCCTCAGGGCTGCATCATTCCCAGGTCGTGTGGGTCTGTCCCCACGGCATGTATCCATTTTTCTTATGTCTTTAGCTTACCCTGTTGGGGGCGCCCCTCGGGCTGCATCATCCCTAAGCCACTCGGGCCTAACCCTATGGCGTGTGCCTTTCCTTGCACCTATCTAAGTTGGATTGCCTTTTCGTGCTTAACCTGCCTGTGATAATCGCCTGCTCGATTGACACCTACCTTTGGAGCCGCTCGCTCTGGCACGACGCTTGTGCTTGGGTCCGTCCCTGCAACGTCGACAAATCTAAGTAGTCGAGCTCTAGCCGCGGCAGCCCCACAAGGCGCTACCTCACCAGACCCTCAATGCCTCAATCACTCCCTCGGAGCAACCAATCGCTGGCTGGCAATCGTAATGGAAGTCCTTGTTTTCCTCGTGTTGGTTTACAGGGTCCACCTAAGGAATAGTGTGGGGGTGTCGTGAGCTCTCTCTCTCTCTCTCTCTCTCTCTCCCGTGCGATCCGCTCGCGCGTTAAAAGGGGGGCGCCTGAGCATCACGACTCAGGGGCTCTTACTGACTCTCCAGCCCTCACCCCCTGGCCTTGACCCACAGCATCACGACCTGTCATACCAGCGGCGGCTGAGCTTGCTCGACGGCCGCGACCTGAGGACATAGAGCATGAAGGAAAGTGCGGGGAAGAGGGGAGAAGCTCACGAGGGCCTGACCCAGTGACATCCCAGCTGCCGAAGCGCAGGTCCGGCACCTCGCCAAGGAACGACTCCAAGCTCTCAAGATAAGTCACGCTCCTGGAAAAGCTAAATCAACACGACACCAAACCCTCACTTAATGCGGCTCAGTCGCGGCGACGTTGCCTTCCTTTATCGCCCAAGCGAAGGCTGCTTGAGCGCTAAAGGGAACCTCCTGAGCATTGCGCCTCGGGGGCTCTTACTGCACCTCGGGCCGCTCACCTCCTGGCCTTGACCACGGCATCGTGACCTGGCATACCAACGACGGAAGAAGCATGCCTGGGGACCGGGACCTGTCAGCGTAGAGCACCAAGCCCTCGTGAGGTTACAAAGGGGGAACCGAGCCGAGACAGGACAAGCATCTTGCACCACTCCATAATAAGGATGATATTCACAAAAGAAATAGCATACGCTTTACATGCCCCCACGGGGTGTTTCCTTGATTCCTCGCAGGGAACAAAAGGTGCTAATCCTAAGGGGCGCTAACTACAAGTGCCTCCATGGTCAACGCCATCATCAACAGTGGGCCACCGAGCGCCGATGCCAACCCCATTCAGATCATCCGCGCCGGAGGCCTAATGTGGCTGTTCTGCTCCAAGCACGACGCGAGCACGGGGGCTCGTAGCTGCCGTCGCTCATCTCCGGAGTCACGAGAAGCTCAGGAGAATCGCTGGACCCTCCGACGTCCCCGCTGCTGCCAGAGGAGCTGCTGAGGAAGCGGTTGGTAGGCCTAGCCCTCGCCACTTTGATGCCCCGGTCGCCTTCCCTGGGGCAGCACTCCAGTCGGCGCCCTTTCATGTCGAAGACCTTGAAGAACATTAAGGAGGCGCCATCGTATTCTAAATGAATCACGAGGGCACCTCCTATTCGGCAGACCCGGGCGATCTCGCCCCAGCCCCGGGTCATGTAGACCTTGCCCGGAGCGACAACCTCAACCTCCGCTCCAATCGCAGGGGTACTGCAGTCAGCGTGCTGTAGCCAGAGCTCAAGAGGCCTCCTCGGCGGCATCTCGAAGGCGATAGAGGGAGGAAAGCGAATCCACGAGCTTGGAGGCATGGCGGCGTGAAGCACGAACTCGCGAGAAGAGCCCTCGGCATGGACTCTAGGGGCGACGACGCGCACCGCTGTGATTCGCCGGTGTCGCCGGCGGCGCGGGCGGTGCCGCTCGGCGTCTCCTTCTCTAGGGCCCTCAGCCCGGGCGTACAAAGGCAGCGAAAACCCAGGCGGTGGCCTCTCGTACCAAGGCCTCGACGTCTCCTGCCACGCGACCTCATCACGGCGGCCAGGGACCAGACGCTTCTTCGGTGGAAGCGGGTCGGGACCCTCTCGGGGGGCCTTCCCTTTCTCTTCCGCTGAGAACCGGTGGATCGGTGCCATTGGCGCCAATATGAAGGAGAGGGGAAGGAGGAGCGAAGCAAGGAGAGATGGACTGCGAAGGCTCACGCCCGTCCGTAATTATAGTCCGGAGGAGGCCAACCGTCGGCCTCCATGATCGCATGTAATCATGACTCATTTTCGCATGCAGGGACTTGTCAAGTTAGGAAGTTGCCAAGGCAGCGTGGGGAAGCGGAGACGCCCACGTCCAATCAACCGCCACGCGGCGCCCAAGGTCGCAGGCAGTTGGGGCCCGCGGCGCTCCGCACTTGCCCCTTCGTTTCTCTTCTAAGCCAAGTCCGAGCGCACCTTGGGCCTGGAGGCTACTATCGGCGTCCACGGAACGGGGTCCCCAGACTTGCCTGCCTGCGGCCTGCGGTGTGGCTCAAGTGGTGGCCCAGTATGGCCCATCTTCATTAATGCAAACTCAAGACCCTCGCGAGGGGCCAAGCCTCGCGGGGCGGACGATGCAAGGCTTCCTCAGGAGTGGCCTCACTAGGCAGGCTCGCGAGGAGGCAGAGAGATCAAGGCAAGGGTACCTCGCGAGGTGCTCGTGACGCAAGCCATGACGATCGAGACCAGGCGGGCGCCGGCCTGCACAGTGTCCTTGTTTCCTCTTTGGTGCAAAGGGGGCAAGCATAGGCGTGGAGTACCGAGGCATCAGGCAAATGTTACCATTTCGGTGCAACGAGACCAAGACCAGCAGAGCGGCAGGATGGAGGTCACCGTGTTGCCCAAGACGGCATCATCGCCAGTGCCTTTGGCAGCCGAAGAGCAACTTTGGTCAGGATAACTTGTACTAGATGTTCCCCTTCGAAATGGCTGTTGTTGGCTCCCTTCCCACTCAATATTTGGGAAGAGGACCAGGGCCTCTATAAATAGAGATAGCCACCATAGTAGAGGAGAGATCCTTTTCCGACGAGAACACCACACCAGCCCAAGAACACCTCTCGCGAGGCTGTTCTTCCCTGTACTGTTCATCATCAGCCCCTGAGGCAATCCACCACACCACACACTGGAGTATGGTATTACACCACAACGGTGGCCCGAACTAGTATAAATCTCGTATCCCTCGTGGTTCATCGATTTAGCTTAGATTCTCGCGAGGCGGTTGGACGAGGATTAGTAGGGGGGAGATCTTCACGCGCACCCTAGAGTTCAAACCTCAAGGGTCTGCCAGAACCCAACATCCGACATTCATGTCAAAACTAGACTATTGCTTTGAACCATATAAAAGTCCAAATGTCCATGTATAAAGAAAAGAAATGTGATGAACATGTTAGGCAGCATTCCACATCTAAAATTCTATTTTTATCATTTACCTACTCGAGGACGAGGAGGAATTAAGCTTGGGGATGTTGATACGTCTCCAACGTATCTATAATTTTTTATTGTTCCATGCTGTTATATTATCATTCTTGGATGTTTTACAATCATTTTATAGTCATTTTATATCATTTTTGGTACTAACCTATTGACATAGTCTCCAGTGCTAGTTGTTGTTCTCTGCATGTTTTTTACATCGTAGGAAATCAATACCAAACGGAGTCCAAATGCAGCGAAACTTTTTGAGGAGTTTTTTGGGCCAGAAGACATCCAGTGGGCCAGGAAAGCACTTGGGGGTGCTCCAAGGAGAGCACAACCCACCAGGGCACGCCTGGGGGCCCAGGCGTGCCCCGGTGGGTTGTGCCAACCTCGGGTGCCCCCTAAACCGCCTCTTTGCTCTATAAATACCCCAATATTCTTAAAACCTAGGGGAGTCGACGAAAATCAATTCCAGCAAACGCAGAGTCCAGAAACACCAGATCCAATCTAGACACCATCTGGGAGGGGTGCATCATGTCCATTGGTGCCTCTCCGATGATGCGTGAGTAGTTCTTTGTAGACCTACAGGTACGTAGTTAGTAGCTAGATGGCTTCCTCTCTCTCTCTCTCTCTCTCTCTCTCTCCCTCTCTTGAGAATCAATACAATGGTCTCTTGGAGATCCATATGATGTAAGTCTTTTTGCGGTGTGTTTGTTGGGATTCGATGAACTTTGAGTTTATGATCAGATCTATGTTTTTATCCATGAAAGCTATTTGAGTCTTATTTGATCTCTTATATGCATGATTGATTATAGCCTCATATTTCTTATCCGACATTTTGGTTTTGTTTGGCCAACTTGATATATTTATCTTGCAATGGGAAGAGGTGCTTTGTGATGGGTTCGATCTTACGGTGCTTGATCCCAGTGATAGAAAGGGAAACAACACATCTGTATCATTGCTATTAAGGATAAAAAGATGGGGTCTATTTCTACATAAATAGATCTTGTCTACATCATGTCATCATTCTTATTCCATTACTCCGTTTCTCCATGAACTTAATACACTAGATGCATGCTGGATAGCGGTCGATGTGTGGAGTAATAGTAGTAGATGCAGGCAGGAGTCGGTCTACTAATCTTGGACGTGATGCCTATATAATAATCATTGCCTGAATATCGTTATGATTATTTGAAGTTCTATCAATTGCCCAACAGTAATTGTTTTCCCACCATTTGCTATTTTTCTCGAGAGAAGCCACTAGTGAAACCTACGGCCCCCGGGGTCTCTTTTCATCATATTTGCCTTTGTGATCTATTTCCCTTTGATTTTATTTTTAGATCTATTAAACCAAAAATACAAAAATACCTTGCTGCAATTTATTTATTCCACGATCTATTTATCCTATCTACCACTTTTACCTCAAGTTATTTGCCTATCTTGAGGCATCATACCCGAAAGGGATTGACAACCCCTTTTACATGTCGGGTTGCGAGTATTTGTTATTTGAGTGCAGGTGCTGTTTACGTGGTGTGAGGAGGTTCTCCTACTGGTTCGATAACCTTGGTCTCATCACTGAGGAATATACCTACCGTTGCTATACTGCATCATCCCTTCCTCTTTCGGGGAAATACCGATGTAGTTCTAGCAGGCATCAAGACCGAATAGAGAAACTCGGTGAGACCGATTTAGTTAAAAAGGTGAACGTTAGGAATCTCAGTGGGACCGATGAGATCAACTCAGTGGGACTGATGTGCTAGGTCCAGGGCAAAACCTCATCTCGATGAGACCGATCGCATGAACTAGGTGAGACCGATTTCAGCGATGAGCAAACATAGACTTTGCCAAGCAAACTCGGTGGGACCGATCGCTCATTTCAATGGAACCGAAATGTTACGAAAAGGAAAGAGAGTGTTTTCAATGCAAACTCGGTGGGACCGATCGCTCATTCCGGTGAGACCTAAATGTTACGAAGGGAAACAAAGAGTTCGCAAAGCCATCTCGGTGAGACCGAGAGCCGTATTGGTGTGACCGAATTGATTAGGGTTTCTAGCTATGGCCGTGTCAAATGAACTCGATAGCTTTAGGTTTTGGACAATGGTGGAAATGAGAAAGTGGTTGAGGGTTTTGGAGCAATATCACTAAGCACTTGAGCAAGTAGACCATTAAGAAACACCTCATCCCCTTTTAATATTGGCTTTCCTATGGACTCAATGTGATCTTGGATCACTAAAATGAAAATGAAGAGTCTTGAGCCTTTGCCAATCTTTGTCCTTAGCATTTTGAGGGGTCCACATCTCTAGTCCATGTCATGCCAATCATTAAACTTTCTGAAATATTTAACTTGAATGGATGTTAGTTCAATGAGCTATATGTTGTTATGAATTACCAAAACCACCCGAGGATTAGTTGCATTTTCAGTCTCCCCCTTTTTGGTAATTGATGACAACATATAGATCAAAGCTTCGACGAATGATAATATAAGAGAAATGCATCGTTGCTTTGAGAAGTATGTGATAAGCAAGAGCTCCCCCTAAATTTGTGCATTATTCAAAATTTACTTTTGAATGCAAACGCACAATCTATCAGGATCATGGGTCACTCTTCCATGTCACACACATCTTGGTGGAGCACTCAAAATGATAAGCTATAAGAAACATGCACTCATCACCAAGGGCAAACATGATTGATCATACACATATCATCAAGCAAGCACACATTAAAGCATAGTATGATCAAACATATGATCATAAGAGTATCTCACACACAAGCACAAATATGGTAGCATGCGAGTGATCAAAGCAAAATGACCAAAGTAGCAGGAGAGGCAACAAAAAGGCAAAACACACACTCTCTCTCTCTCTCTCGAAGCCTAATGATCTATACACTTTCTCCCCCTTTGGCAACAAGTTACCAAAAAGCTTGAAAATGGATAATGCTATATGGCACTCTAGGCATGATCTCCGGGAGCTCCTGAAGGGGTCTTCTGGCTGGTTGCTCCGATGTGCGTAGATGGCGTTGAGAGGAATCCGTCTGCAAAAGCTTCAGCCGATGTCTGTGGAGCAAGAGGAGTTGAAACTTGAGGAATCACTTAGGTAGTTGCTGCAGGTGCTGACATTGTTAACCTCGTATCACTGGCAACTGGCATAGCTGAAGACCTTGGTGCCCTAGACACTTGCTGAAATGCATCTATGGTTGGTCCTTCATTCCTTTCTTCAAGCTCTTCCTGGATTTTCTCCACAGTTGATTGGATCACAGTGACCTTCACGTCTATATCATGAATATTTGTCTCAATAATCCTCTCAAGACTCTCATGGTTCTGAGTCAGGGTGGCCAATCCCTTCTCAATCCTCAAGGTAGCCTCAATCAGATAGCTGAGTTGATCATGCTTGGTCTTGAGTATCACCTGTGAAGCATCTGGAGCACTAGCTGGCTTTGTTACCTTTGCAGCCTTTGCTTTCTCTCTCTTCTCCTAGGCTTCTGCACAAGTTGGATGAGATGCATCCATGATAACCTCCTTGTCCTCAAAGTCTGGCCTCAGGGAAAGATGCTCTTTGTCGGTCTCATCCACATGATGGTGCAATGTGCTTTGAGATGTTGTGCTACTTGTTTTGGTACTGTTTTGGATAAATGTTGAATTGAAACTATTCAACTGTTGTCTTTTACCATTAAGTGAGCAAAAATTGTTCCAACCCAGACATGATGCTTGTTGCTTTCTTACACAAAACTCTACATCACCCCCTTTATAAGTAGATGGAAGCACATGGTGTTGTTGCGCCCACTCTCCCCTGGAACTGTTTATGTTTTTTGTTAATCTAATGCCGCTGGTAAAATTAAGCAATGCCACTCTCAGAATTAACTACTGAATCTTAGTTCAAAACTGCAACACCTGTTAGGGATTGGCGGATTACCATTTTTGTGGCCGCATGTTTCATCCTCCTTTATTTGCCAGTAATTGATTCCTTTTTTGCCTCTATTAAAACAAGGATATCAATTCAACTTGTTGCTATTGCGACATTTTGCTTCTCTACACAAAACACTTATGTTTTAAGAGTGTTTTGTGCAGTTCAACTTGAATGTCACACCGGCGACTTTGCTTAATTTTGGTGGGACTGCACAAAAGGAGATCGGATTTTCATATATGTGTTGGGATTTTGTTCAAATCCTCCTCACGAGTTGTTTCAAATCTTGGTCAAGAAAGGTTAGTACCGACTTGCATCCACATGATTGTGCAGTGTTCTTTGAGATGTTGTGCTACTTGTATTGTTACTGTTTTGGATAAATGCTGAATTGAAGCTATTGAACTGTTGTCTTTTACCACTTAAGTGAGCAAAAATTGTTCCAACCTAGACATGATGCTGTATTCTTTGGTACAACAAAACTCTCCATCACCCCCTTTATAAGTAGATGGAAGCACATGGTGTTGTTGCGCCCACTCTCCCCTGGAACTGTTTATGCTTTTTGTTAATCTAGTGCCGCTGGCAAAATTAAGCAATGCCACTCTCAGAATTAACTATTGAATCTTAGTTCAAAACTGCAACACTTGTTAGGGATTGGCGGAATTACCACTTTTGTGGCCGCATGTTTCATCCTCCTTTATTTGCCAGTAATTGATTCCTTCTTTGCCACTGTTACAACAGGGATATCTATTCAACTTGTTGCTATTGCGACATTTTGCTTCGCTACGCGAAACACTTATGTTTTAAGAGTGTTTTGTGCAGTTCAACTTGAATGTCACACCGACGACTTTGCTTAATTTTGGTGGAACTGCACAAAAGGAGATCAAAATTTCATATATGTGTTGGGATTTCTTTCAAGTCCTCCTCACGAACTGTTTCAAATCTTGGTCAAGAAAGGTTAGTACCGACTTCCATCCACATGATGCTGCAGTGTGCTTTGAGATGTTGTGCTACTTGTATTGGTACTGTTTTGGATAAATGTTGAATTGAAGCTATTGAACTGCTGTCTTTTACCATCAAGTGAGAAAAAATTGTTCCAACCTAGACATGATGCTTGTTTCTTTGTTACAACAAAACTCTGCATCACCCCCTTTATAAGTAGATGGAAGCACATGTTGTTGTTGCGCCCACTCTCCCCTGGAACTGTTTATGCTTTTTGTTAATCTAATGCCGCTGGTAAAATTAAGCAATGCCACTCTCAGAATTCATTAACTACTGAACCTTAGTTCAAAACTGCAACACTTGTTAGGGATTGGTGGGATTACCATTTTTGTCGCCGCATGTTTCATCCTCCTTCATTGACCTGTAATTGATTCCTTTTTTGCCTCTGTTAAAACCAATAAGTCGCATTGTTTTAGGAATGGTACTATCCTGCTTTGTAGTTCTTTCTACATGTTTAACCAAGGTATTGTTAAGATAATGTCTCTGTTAAAAAGAATCAGTCGCATTGTTTTAGGAATGGTACTTTTCTGCTTTGTCGTTCTTTGTACATGTTGAATCAAGGCATTGTTAAGATAATGTCTCGGTCAATATGAATGAATCACACTGATGGAGAATTGCTACTCTCTTGCTTTGTTTCCCATTAAGATAAGGTAGATCAGTAGATGTTTTTCTTCTGGGAGTACAAGTCATCAACCGTTATTTCTTAGTAATTGTTTCCCTTATACCTATTTTTGCTTACAGGGATATCAAAATTAAAGCTCGGTTTTATTCCGACTTTGATTTTAGTTGAACTGCACAAATGGAGCCAATGGGTCCAAGGCAAACTGCTGCATTACTGGGTCCAGTTGGTCGTACCACTTTGCAGAAAGAAGCGGTCACTGTTTGTGCTACATTACAGAAGGAATGATCGAGAAGCTTTACAAAGTATTAGTAGACGCCGGTGACGTGACTAGTCTGCAGAGAGCATAGGCAACTCTACAACACGTGGAGTGCACTGGGCAAAAAGTGCCCAAACAAGTACAAGAAGCCATGACAGGACTCCAAGTCTGTCAATGTCATTCTAAGCAACAATGATGGGGCATCTGGGTATGGTAATCTGTTTACCGTACTTTCAGTTTGTTAGTCCACCGATTGGTGGGTTGACACTGGGGCCAATATCCATGTGTGTGTTGATGTGTATTTGTTTTTTGCAGCATATAAATACGAAATCCACATGGATGCTTAGCTTGATTTTAGTGGAACTGCACAAAATGTTGAGATGGTTTGTGTCCTCCATAATACTTTGTCATGCACAATACATCGAATGGTTCTCTAATCATTCGTCGTCACCTTGAGGCACTGCACTATCAGCTGACAAACTGATGAAAAACTCTGCCCATTCGACGAGCATAGGCATTACATATTTTGAACGGGAAAAGCTTGTCAAAGTTTAATCATTGATGTTAGCAAGAAGACATTAGTTTAATATATTGGAATTGGAAACCCTTGTCAAATTTTGCTCATTGATGTTAGCCAAAAGACATGCATTTGATATTTTTGAGTGGGACGCCCTTTGTTGTGAGCAACGTCGATCATTTTTTCCTATTCATGTGTTCAGTTTAGAAGTAAATAGTTACTCTGCTAAGATGCATAGTCACATGAATATTGACTTATGTAAGGTATTTTAAGAGTTTGTTCTGAATATTGTCTATGTAATGCCAGGCCTTGTGTTTGATTGCAAAGTTGAGCTTGGAATGTTGTGGCATGCGGCCTCACGAGCAGTTCACCATGCCTCCTAAGAATAATGCTTTGTATTGTTTGGCATGTTGATCTAATGCCAAAGATTTGCTTGTTAAGAAGATCATTCTCTTCTGTTGTTTCCATGCTTAAGAAGTTCATCGTCTTATGTTTCATTCATAGCCTATACGACAAGTCGGGTAGGTTAGACGTGAAACCATATGATCTTCCGACCAACTCATCATCTTAGGCCGTGATTGGATCGTCTTTTTCCAACCAAAACCGCTTGTAAAGTTGACGCTTGTAAATAAAAGCAGATGGTCTCAGGCGAAGCGCTTGGTTGGTCGATTTCAACTAGTAAAATATACACTCGTCTCTCAAATTACACGCGTAACCCGCCGGTTTTACTTACAGACCCCGGGCCCTCAGTTTCATTACGCCTACATTTTACGCGTTGTTTCCGATGACGAATAAACTACACTTGTATCTTAATAAACCAGAGCTCCCAAGCGCGGCCTTACCGTTTCATGTTGTCTCAGTCTCTCAAAGGTGCTCATAGGTGTCCGATGATCCTGGCTTCCTGAATGAGCAGCAGGCGCTGTATCAGACCATCCATAGGGCCCGCGAGGCCCTCTTCGTCGTCCTTCGAGTTGTTGCGCTCGCCGTGGCACCGAGCATTGTCAACATGGTCAACGAACATGAGGATTCAGGAGATGACTTTATTTTGACTGGATGACAGTAGGGACCCACTAGGGCCATAGCCGTACGTATGCAAGTGCCTCCTTATTATGTACACCTATATTTTTTTGGCTTCCTCCTGGTTTCCTGACATCACGGTCCCACACCATTGTCAACCTATGTAGTCAATATAAACGAGAGAATTGCACAAGGAGCGGCCGATAGCTGGGACCAAGCAGCCCGAGTAGTATTTGTGTTTTTGAGGCGTGAGCACTGCAGAGTTTTTCTTGAGCGATGTTTTCGTTGTTGTTCAGAGGAGAGAAGGGTATTAATTGGGCGGGTTGTGGCCCGTCTAGCCCAGGCCACATATCCAGCCCAGATATAAAAAAATTCAAGATGAAAATGGCTAGCCCAGCTATACTTTTTTTCAGGAATACTCAGGCAAGGTCAACTTGTTACTCTCCGCCCCGCTAGGCTACAAATCTTTCCTAGGAGGGATGCATTAGGCTTAACAGGAAAATGGGCTTTAAGAAATAATAAATGGGATGTAATTACAAAAACTGGGCAATAACTATAAAAAATGCACCAAACACGTAATTAGTTTATAAAATATTATTTTTGGATTTTGAAAATTTTAATTTTTAATTATTGTGCGCGTAATGTTTCGTTGGATTTTACATAATACAAATTTATATTTAATCTGACTAGAAATTTAGGTATAAAAATATTTCAGATCCCATCAAAATGTGGGAAATTTTATTGAATTCTGTTTTGAACGGTTGGTTGAAATTATTAATCGTTGTCCTAGCTAGAAAATGGGATGTACTTTTAACAAACTATAAATGGGTTGTAGTAAATTCCATTAGAATTCAAAAATGGGTTGTACATTCTTACAAATCGCAAATGGGCTATAAGTCCTCTGCCACGCACTTGTGGGCCTACTAAGTTGACGCGTCCCCTATAAAAAGAAGTTGACGCGTATGCAAGGCTTTGTCAGCTAATAGTCAACACATGGTTCTAGCAGCAGTGGCCGTTGGATGTCTATCCAACGGATGTCGTGCTTCTTCTTCAATCTCGGATATTCTAGCTTCAGCCGCCCAAACAATGATTCCTCCCCCTAACATATGAGGTGCACCGCTTCGGAGGCTGACCTGTGGGCCTACTAAGTTGAGGCGTATCAAGGGCTTTGTCAACTTAGTCAATATAAACGATTCTAGCTGTAGTGACCGTACGATGTCCATCCAACGGCCTTTGTGCTTCTTCAACCTCTGGTCTTCTTGCTCCAGCCGCCCAAAGCAGCACCGGTCGTGTCGCCTGCTCCTGCCTCCTGTGGCCGGTTGTGCTGCCGCGGAGGCCTCACCGCCCGCTACTACTCCCGCCGTTGGTCAGGCCATCCCTCCACTCACCCACACCCCCTGTTATTTTGCGGCGACGGCAGCCTCACACCGAAGCCGAACCAGTGAACCCTCGTACTCTTCTCCGCGCGGGCATACACTGTCGCGTCTTCCCCGGCTCTGCGTCATCCCCTTCCTAGGCCTCACCGTCGTCCACCGCCCTGGTGCTCTCGGCGCGGTGTGGTCAACGTGGTCAAGGAACGACTTCCATCGGATGTGGACTATACATGGAGAGGCTGACAGCTGGGTCCATGGCCGCACACAAGGAAATGCCTCCTTATTACATGCAGAATAATGATTCCTCCAGCTGACATCTGGGACCCACCGGAAGGGCCTCTGTATTTCGCGAAAAAACGTTCCCCCCGCTGACAGGTCGGACCCACCAGCTATATCTTCGCACGCAAGGAAGTGCCTCCTTATTACGCACAAAAAAATGAATACTCCCCCTGCTAGCTGGGACCCGGCATAGTGGGAGGCTGACTTGTGGGCCTACTAAGTTGACAGGGATGGAGGGCTTTGTCAACTTAGTCAATATGAATGATTCTAGCTCCAGTGATCATACGATGTCCATCCAACGGCCGTCGTGCTTCTTCAACCTCTGGTCTTCTTGCTCGAGCCGCCCAAAGCAGCGCCGGCCGTGCCGCCTGCTCCTGCCTCCCATGGTCGGATGTGTTGCCGCGGAGGCCTCACCACCCCATACTACTCCCACCGCTGGCCAGGCCATCCTTCCACTCACCCACACCCCCTGTTATTCTGATTATTTCTGCAGCGATGGCAGCCTCACACCGAAGCCGAACCATTGAACCCTCATACTCCTCTCCGCGTGGGCATCCACTGCCGCGTCTTCCCCGGCTCCGCTTCGTCCCCTTCCTAGGCCTCGCCGTCGTCCACCGCCCTGGTGCTCTCGACGCGGCGTGGTCAACGTGGTCAAGGAACGACTTCCATCGGAAGAGCACTGTACGTGGAGAGGCTGATAGTTGGGTCCACGGCCGCAACAAGGAAGTGCCTCCTTATTACGCGGAAAATAATGATTCCTCCACCTAACAACAGGGACCCACCGGACAGGCCATCGTATTTCACGAAAAAAAGTTCCCCCCTAACTGCTGGAACCCACCATCTACATCTTCGCACGCAAGGAAGTGCGTCCATATTAAGAAAAAAAGATTCACCCCTGACTGCTGGGACCCACCAGCTACATCTTTCCACGTAAAGTGCCTGACAGTCGGGACCCACTTGGTCGAAGCGTACGTAGCATTGTCATTCTGGTTCTGAACATGTACGTACATACTGGTCGATGTAGAGGCGCGCATGTAGCATATACACGTACGTACAACGGTCAGGGTGCAAGAAAGTAAATACAGCCACGTACGTACATACGGGCGGGTCTCAAACGCCTACTCGCGCATACATATGGCCAAGGCTCATGTACATGGCTGGGTCGAAATGGAGAAACTGTGTCGTCGTCGCGTTCATGGGGAGCCAACCAGCTGGGTCAGAATGGAATGCGTCGTCGTGTTCATCGGGAGGGCTCGGACGGAACAGCCGACGGAAACGAGGCATGGCATGCCACAGAACGGAGGAAACAGCCTTGTGTTCGACCGGCCATGTTCAAAACGGGATCCTGTTCGGGAGGGCTCTGGCGTACCGCAAAACGGAGGAAACAGACTTCTGTTGGACCTCCTACGGTTGAAATGGGGTCCTGTTGATAGGGAGGGGTGTGTCGTACCGCAAAACAGAGGAAACAGACTTGTGTTGGAGTGTTACGGTTGAAATGGGGGTCCTGTTCATCGGGAGGGGTGAGGCGTACCGCAAAACGGGACTCCACGGGATACTGTTCATCTCCACCGTCAACCTCCTCCAGCCTCCACGAGCTACTGTTCATCCGCCGCCTACCTCCTCCAGCCTCCACCTGCGACTGTTCATCCATGGGCTCCTGTTCATCCAGTCTCCACTGCGCGCTACTGCACCGGCTACTGTTCAACCTGCCCTCTCCATGGGGTCCTGTTCAACCACACCTCCATGCGCTACTGTTCATCCAGCCCTCCACCGGCTACTATTCAACCAGCCCTCCACAGGGTCCTGTTCATCCAGCCCTCCACGGGGTCCTGTTCATCTAGCCTCAACCGGCTCGATCGGGGTCCTGTTCATCCAGAGGCAACACCACGGGGTCCTGTTCATCCACCCCCACTGGGAACTGTTCATCCAACCCCCCCCCCCCCCCCCCCCCGAACAACGCTCACTGTTCATCAAGGGAAGGAGGCAGCAGGGTTCGATCGGCTTCGGTTAGCAGCAGTAGCGAAGGAATCGCTCGGGTTCAGTAACGTAGCTAGTGCAATCGCTCGGGTTCAGTTAGAGCCCAACGCCTCACTCGGGTTCAGTTAGAGCCCAACGCCTCACACACACGTGCATACGTGTACAAGAGAAACGTGCATCGCTCGGCCCCCGACCACCCACCGTAACCGGGAACTCCCCGAAATTTTCCTCGCCGTCGCTTCTACCATGGTTTTTTCCGTCATGGACGGCCCAAAGAATGTCATGCAGCTGCATCTCCGGACCACCCAGGACGAAAAGCCCATTTTTTGTCATGATTATTTGTCATAGAAGTAGGAGCCCACCACATCTATGATGATACCGGTTTTATCACAATTATCATCATAGGAGTGTCATAAGTATGACAGGAAAAAAATTCGTTCAGCCCAAAATGTCATGGATGTGTCTTTTTTTGTAGTGGTGCTCGGCGAAATCCGTCAGGACACCCTGCATGTCTTTGGGGGACCATGCGAAGATGTCTCGATTCTCATGGAGGAAATCAATGAGCTCGCCTTCCTATTTGCTGTTGAGGCCAGTGCCTACGACAGCAAACCTCTCCGGGTGAGCTGGGTCCAGGGGGATCCGCTTGGTCTCTTTGGCCGGCTGGAAGGAGGCCCCTGCTTCCGTCTCCTTGGGATCAGTCGGCATGGCCGGCTTCTCGCTGGCCATAGCTACCATCCTGTCAAGGAGACGCTTTTATCGAGCAATGACGAGGGACTCGGCCAGCCGGCTGCTGGTGGTAGCACAATTGAGCGACTTCTGGTAGTCGCCGGCAATAGTGATGATGCCCTTGGTGCCCGACATCTTGGCCTTAAGATAGGCGTAGTGTGGGACCATCATGAACTTGGCCAGCACAGGGCGGCCCAAGAGCGTGTGGTAGGGGCTGTATAGGTCGACAACCTTGAACCAGACTGGTTCGCAGTGGAAGTGGTCCCTAAGGGAGTCCTGGATTAGGGGGTATCTGGACAGCCGGACTATATACTTTGGCCGGACTATTGGACCGTGAAGATACAAGACTCAAGACTTCGTCCCATGTCCGGATGGGACTCTCCTTTGCGTGGAAGACAAGCTTGGCGATCCGGATATTATATTACCTTCTTTGTAACCAACTCCATGTAAACCCTAGCCCCCTCCAGTGTCTATATAAACCGGAGGGTTTAGTCCCAAGGGGACAATCATAATCATCATAGGCTAGCTTCTAGGGTTTAGCCTGTACGATCTCGTGGTAGGTCAACTCTTCTAATACTCATATCATCAATATCAATCCAGCAGGAAGTAGGGTTTTACCTCCATCAAGAGGGCCCGAACCTGGGTAAAACACCGTGTCCCTTGCCTCCTGTTACCATTAGCCTAAGACGCACAGATCAAGACCCCCTACCCGAGATCCGCCGGTTTTGACACCGACATTGGTGACGTTGCTGCGAGGCTCCAGTAATTGAGAGTTCATTTGTGTTGTTGCTGCGAGGCTTGATGGCTCCTTCAATCATCAACAACGCGGTCCAGGGTGAGACTTTTCTCCCCGGACAGATCTTCGTGTTCGGTGGCTTCGCACTGCGGGCCAATTCGCTTGGCCATGCAGATCGACAGCTACGCCCCTAGCCACCAGGTCAGGTTTGGAAACTTGAACTACACAGCCGATATCCGCGGAGACTTGATCTTCAACGGATTCAGGCCTGCGCCAGGAGCGCCGGACAGTCACGATGAGCACGGCTTAGACCTACAGTCGGACAATGCTCGGGATATCGCCCCTCCAGGAATCCCGGACCTAAATCCAGGGCAGATTGCGTCGCCCAAGGACGGGTGGATGGACCCCGCCCCGGAGGCCGCACACCCATCGGTGGTAGAGCCGAACACAGACTTCACCCCCAAGGAAGCCTGTGACACCGGACCCCCGGACTCGCATCCGGCTGTAGGTTCCAGTCTGCACACCCCCGAGCCTGCCGAATCTGGTTGGGCTCCAGTAATGGAGTTCACCGCTGCGGATACCTTCTAGCACTTGCCCTTTGGCGACATGTTGAACTCATTAAAATCTCTCTCTTTGTCAGAAGACTCTTTTGCAAACTATGTCCGGCTCGAGTGGGAAGCAGGCGACGAGGGAATTCGTTGCCCACCCACCACCCACTACATGGCCACGGTCGATAATTTGACCGGCATGCTTGATTTCGACTCTGAAGAAATCAACAGTATGGACGACGATGTAGGAGAAGGACAGGAACCACTGTCCAAGGGGCGGTGGACAGCCACCTCCTCATATGATATATATATGGTGGACACTCCGAAAGAAACCAATGGCGATGAGGCAATGGAGGATAACCCCTCAAGGAAGAAGGCAAAGTATGAACGTCACTAGCACCGCCCCAAGCCCCGCCACAACAATAACGGCACAGCAGTCAAAAACAATCCAGATGGTGCCGAAGATGAATACAATCCCGATTAGCATGCCTTCGAGCAGTCCGTACAGGTGACGGACGGATACTTGGAGAGGGACAAATACATGCCCTCCTCCGAAGATGAGGTGAGCCTCGGCGACAATGAATTCAGCGTACCTGAGGACACCGTGGAGCAGGAGCGCTTCAAGCGCCGGCTTATGGCCACTGCGAGGAGCCTGCAAAGGAAGTAACAGCAGCTCAAAGCTGAACAAGATTTGCTCACTAACAAATGGACCAAGGTCCTGGCCACAGAGGAATACGGACTCGACCGCCCCGCCAAAGGGCACACACGGCACAATTCGCTACCTCAACCTAAGAAGGAGAACCTAAAACCCACACCCCGATGCCAATATACCACGGTCTGGGAGAATACAAAGGAAACGCGAGGCAGCATCCTCAAACCTCGACGCAATCGTCATAAGCGTCAAGTCAAGGAAGTTGGTGCCAAATTCAGCGGCACCCAGTCCATCCGGCCCGAGCAGCATACTCGGTCAACCATGTGAAATTCATGGTACCCCTAGAAGGGCGGCCAAGCATTCCAATAGAGAATGCCAGATCCTCAAAACAAAATGGTCGGTCGCGCGCCAGAAACAATGAAGGGAGGTTTCAAACAATGAAAGACCGATCAAACATGGTGAGGTCAAAAGAAGATCCCCCACAGTACAAAAATACAGCCGATCATCTCTGATCACATCGACCGTCCGAACAACATCAACCATAGAAATTTAATTGCACTCACTATCGACCCAATAGTTTGTGGGCTCCATCTCGCATCAGCCCCCACGGGCATAAAACTATCAATAACATCTTCTAAAAGATGCTAGATGCAAAGGCTAAGTTTTAAGAGGCCCACCACACTAGCGGTTGTCTTCGGATCACCAAACAAATACCACGCCGAAGAATAAGTCTTCGGCATTGTCCCCTTATACAGTAACTACCACATACTATCGGGACGAACCACGTTGGCTAGATTCAACGGGGTACAACATCAGGCCAGTCCCACGTGACATTGTCACAATTATGGGTAAGGCCGAACCCCACCCTCAGAGTGGAAATCATATCGCTACTGGAATAGCGAGTCGTGCCCGTTTATCAAATTTTGATTCGGCAGCCAACTACTCGGACACCAACTGAGGAGTCCGAGTTACTTTACGGCATGATAGCTTGGTTCAGCCAGGCTCCGATCAGGCACCCGCGGTTCAACCACAACATGACATGTAGCTGCCTTTAAGCATTTTGTCTTTACAGACTGACTTTGGCGCAGAACAGGACTGGCGACATGGAATCAGCTCGGACGCACAAGGCGGGAACACACAAGTAAATCCCCCCCCCCCAAAGGAGACAGTCCTGATACACTTCGGATCCACACAAAGCCTCCTCCAATCCGGCCACGACAGGTTCCGCCAAAACAACTCTTTTCATAATCATAAACCGTACTCATATGCATAGACATATCACTCTACTACAATACGTAGACTTAAATAACACTTACCGGCCGTCATTCCTAATTGACGACCTTTTTGTCATAAACAGCACCCGTACATCGTGTTATGCCCCACTATGCCAGGGGCTTCATAATACTCATAATATGGCAACAAAGTCCGGCCACCTTCTCAGTCGTTCGGCACCCCGAACTTATAGCACTATATGCATCAGCTCCGAATCATGTCTTGGGTCATTAGTTGGGTTTACCCAGCTCCCATGTTTTGGTACCTTACGTTCCGCTCTATCGGCTAAGGTAGCGCTGGGAGAACTACTACGATTGTGTCCCGGTTCTTCCGGACGAGCACCTCAGTAGAGAAAGCCGAAAACTGACTGTCATGATACAGCGAGAGCTGGTCAGCTGTTCGAGAGGTTGCAAAATCCTTAAAGATTTATTCCGCATAATACCATTATAAATGCAAAGTGCAACGGATCGATCTTCCGATCAGGCGCCAATAGAGCCCCTAGTATGGTCTTCCGAACACCAGGGGCTGCGCCCACCATACTCAAATTCCTATGGCTAAGTGAGAGTGATAAAGCCCTATAGTCTGATTGCCTAGTTCGTGGTGATGAACACCTCCTTCAAGGACCCAAAATGGGATAAAGAGTGTTCGGGTATGTCCCGAACACCCCCGTATTTTTTACGTGGGGGCAGAAGCCGACGGCTGGCCAACTCTCAGGATTTATACATACTAAAACGGCCGCACATGAAGAAAAAATATTCATATAACAGGCAATAAATAATAATAATAGTGCCATTATCCCGCATTACAAAGCACGACATAACTGCCTTCAGGGAAATATAGTGTCTTTGGTACACTGATCCGCCACAAGGCGGGCTCCTTTCAGGACACCTTCGTAGTATAACTCGGGCTTTGGATGCTCCTTACCCTCCGGTGGTCCCTTAGTCATCAGCTTCTTAGCATCAAGCTTCCCCCAGTGCACCTACGCACGGGCAAACGCCATGCGTGCACCCTCTATGCAAACCGACCGCTTAATGGCATCAAGCCGAAGACAAGCACCACCAATCCGCTTCACGAGTCCGAAGTAACTGCTTGGAATTGGCTCTGCGGGCCACAGCCGGACAACCAAGTCCTTCATGACTAGTTCGGCCGCCTGGTGCAGTTCGACCAGCTATTTCAGCTGATCGATAAAAGGTATCGGATAATTCGGCGCCAAATACTGCGACCAGAAATGCTTCTCCGCAGACTTCTTCTCCTCAGTCCGGTAGAATTGGGCAGCATCTGATATGCTACATGGCAGGTCTGCAAACGCCCCTGGAGAAACAAGAATTCAGCTTGTCACTTAGAGTTCCTCCCATTACTACGTAAAAATAGCCTTGAGTACAAAAAGCCTTACCAGCTGCAACCTTCCGTGCCTCCTGAATGTCCTTCAGAGCACTCCGGGCTTCTTCCCGAGCATCATCTACAGCTTGGAGAGCTTGGGCAAGTTTGGATTCTTTCCTTGCTAGACTTTGCTCCAAGGTCTCGTTTTTCTTCACAGCCGCCTGGAGCTCTTGCTCAGCTTCAATGACCCTGTCCTCGTGCTTCTCACGAAGAGCCTATTTGGTGGCGACCTTCTCATTGGCTTCGGCCACAGCCTTCTTCAGTGCCTCAATTTCGGCACTTGCTCCTAGAGCATACATTACAAACATCTTCATCAGGCACAACTTCTAATTCATGCTCAACTTAGCAAAAGGTGTCGACATACCTTGCTTGTCCTCCAACTGCTTCTTCACGCGGCCAAGTTCCTCTTCGGCTCGTTCCAGACTCTGCTTTAGTCCGAACACCTCCGCATTATGAGCGGCGGTCGTCTCTGCAGACGCCTATTTTCAAACATAGGGACACACATCATTAACTAAGTCTCCTGCAAAGCGGAAAATTTGATCCCCTGTCTGGATTTCTCTCTCTTTCACCGGACAGTGCATCAGGGGCTACTACTCATACTATGACAATCTCCCAAAGGTTCCTAAAAAAACATACCTCAAAGCCTTTTATAAGGCTAAGGCAGGATTCGTTCAGTCCGCTCTCAGCGGACTGAATCTTTTCAATCACCGCACCCATGAGGGCACGATGTTCATCGACGATGGACGCGCTCCTTAGCACTATCGATAGGCCACCTAGCAATTCTGCTTGGACAGAGGTTGCTGGCGGAGTGGGCAAGCCTTCCCCCATCAAAGGTGGTTGCTCGCCCGATCCGGGAGCCTTAAAGGTCTCCAGGACCGTGTCCGGCTGCGGTCCGAACCTAAGATCGCCCCCACCGTCGACACGCATGGGAGACGCTGCTCCCGTGTATCCGGCCCTAGAGATATGCCCTCCCTAGTCTGGGTCCCACTGAGACGACACCTCGGTGTCGCGCCTAGGCTTCGGGGAAGGGGCCTCTAGAGGCGGCTCGCTCTCTAGGGCATCCGAGCTTAGCGAATCCTCTGATGAGGACTGTCCGGCGTGGGACCTTGCCGGGCTGCACAAAGTATGGCAACAGTTAAACTACTACATCCTAATGACCCCGGGCACGTGGGTGTGTGCGGGTTTCGTATACTCACGACTTTACCAGGGGCTGGGCCCTGGGATCCCACTCCAGGCTGCTATCAGCAGCCGTGATGGATGCCTCGGGGAGGGAACCTTTCCCCCTCTTTGGCGATTCGGCCTCCAGGGATGAGGAAGCCGTCCTTTTCTTCCCTCCCCCTGCGGGGGACTCGTCTTCTTCCCCCTCCTCTTCATCTTCAGAGGAGGGATGGTCGCTGGAGTCTACGGATTTTTGTGTCCGAAGCATCGCGACGACAGAGACCACTCCGGGTCTTCTTGACCTTCTTGGAGGCCTCTTTCTTCGGCGCCTCGTAAGGCGCTGGGACCAGCATCTTCGTCAGAAGAGGTCCGGTTCCTCCGGCAGTGGGGCCGGACAGTGTATACGCTCCACCTTTTTCGTAATTCCTGGGATTATTGTAGAAAGCATGATAAGTGTGTCTCCCTCGGGATATGCCGGCTAAAACACGGATGGACAGAGCACAGCAATGACTTACCGGACTTGCAGAGCGGGATAGTTGATACCTGCGGTCCTCGGCGGAGCCCGGCCACGGTTTGCCGGACTTGAAGAGCACCTTCCAGATGTCCTTGTGGGAGGAGCCATAGAGCTCCCGTAGGTTCTGATGCTCTGCTGGGTCGTATTCCCACAAATTGTAGGCTCGACGCTGGAAAGGGAGAACCAGGTGAACTAACATCACCTGGACTACGTTGACGAGTTGGACGTACTTGTCGACCACGCTCTGGACGCGCTTTTGGAGCACCTACAGCTCGTCGGATGAGCACTAGTTCAGGCCCTTCTCGGGCCAGGACGTGAGCGGTAGTGGGGCTCCGGATCTAAATTCAGGAGCAGCGGCCCACTTTTTACCGCGCGGTTCGGTGATATAGAACCACTGCTGCTGCCACTCCTTGACGGAATCATTGAAGGTGCCCGTCGGCCATACAACCTTGGGAATCTTGCTCACCATGGCACCGCCGCATTCGGCGTGCTCGCCATTCACCACCTTGGGCTTCACGTTGAAGATTTTCAGCCATAAGCCAAAGTGGGGTGAAATACGGAGAAAAGCCTCACACACAATGATGAACGTCGAGATGTTAAGGAAAGAATTGGGGGACAGATCATGAAAATCAATCCTGTAGTAATAGATGACGCTGCGAACGAATGGGTGAAGGGGAAACCCGAGCCCGCGGACAAAATGAGGGAGAAACACGACCCTCTCGTGGGGCTCCGTAGAGGGAATGATCTCTCCCGCCGACGGAAGACGGTGGCCAATTTTTCTTGGCCAGGTACCCAGCCTCTCGGAGCTTTTTGATATCCCTCTTCTAGACGGTAGAGGCCATCCATTTGCCTCCTGCTCCAGATCCGGACATCTTTGGAGGGGAATGGACTAGCGGAAGGAAAAGGGCGTGGGTAAAAAGGAAGAGACCTTATCTCTTTATAGAGGCGGTAAAAGCTTTTGCGCCTCCCCACTTGCCTGGTGGAACCCGCTCGTTCCCCACTCGCCACAATTAGCGGTGTGGTTGGGCTATCTGTGCCCGTATTGATGAAAGCCCTATGATAAGGGACATGATCTTTGCTTCGACAAGACGTGCTGAGGAAACCGCCTCGCAATATGCGCTGTGCCTGGTTGTGGGAAAACAGTTCGAATAATGACTCGCCCGTAGTGTCATGTCATGTTGTCTAACATTGTCAGCAAATTAGATTTGTGGAATATCATTCTCTCTACAGTGGTATGTGAAGATCATCTTGCAGATCCGGACATGATTTAAGTGTTTGATAATTACTTTGGAGTATTCGGAGATGGAACCCGCCTTGCAATGCTAAAGACAAAACTGCGTACCGGACTCATCGTCATTGAAGCCTGGTTCAAGGGCTACCGAGGGAGTCCTGGATTAGGGGGTATCCGGACAGCCGGACTATATACTTTGGCCGGACTATTGGACCGTGAAGATACAAGACTCAAGACTTCGTCCCGTGTCCGGATGGGACTCTCCTTTGCGTGGAAGACAAGCTGGCGATTCGGATATTATATTACCTTCTTTGTAACCGACTCCATGTAAACCCTAGCCCCCTCCGGTGTCTATATAAACCGGAGGGTTTAGTCCCAAGGGGACAATCATAATCATCATAGGCTAGCTTCTAGGGTTTAGCCTCTACGATCTCATGGTAGATCAACTCTTGTAATACTCATATCATCAATATCAATCAAGCAGGAAGTAGGGTTTTACCTCCATCAAGAGGGCCCAAACCTGGGTAAAACACCATGTCCCTTGCCTCCTGTTACCATTAGCCTAAGACGCACAGATCAGGACCCCCTACCCGAGATCCGCCGGTTTTGACACCGAGAGTCCCTGTCGCCGAACAGGACATCGATCATGATCTTGCCGATCGGAGAGCAGGAAAGGCTGGGAACTATGCCATGGAAGAAAGACCGGCTAGGCTGAAGCTACTTGGCCCTGATGCCCAACCGCTCCATGGTCTCGCGGTACAGGATGTTGATGCTACTGCCGCCATCTATCAGGACTCGGCCGAAATGGCAAGTCCGCCTCTCCGTTGTGAAGGTTGCCTCCAACACCAAGGCGTATGCACCCGGTGAGGGAAACACGGGTGGGTGGTCAGCTTGGCTCCAGGTGATGGGCCTCTCGGACCAGTGCATGCGAGTGGGAACCTCTGAGCTGACATTGTTCACCTCACGGTGCTGCTGCCGTCTGTTGTGCTTGTCGCCGACTTCACTTGTGAAGACGACATAGGCGGCATGTTCGTCGGGGAACTCATCTTGGAGCATGCTGACAGGTCGCGCTGTCGAGCCGGCTGGTGGGGGAGGCGAGAGGGCCTCGCCCTTGGCGATCCGAGCTAACCAGTTGCACTTCCGAGTGGTGTGGTTGGATGGCTTCGCGTCGCTATGGAACTTGCACGGGGCGTCGAGGGCCTACTCGAAGGAGAAGGTGGGCTGCCATGCTCCCTTGCCACTTCCCTGGCGCTTGGGGCGGGCTGTCCAGCTGGCTGTTGATCTTCTACTGCTGCTACCTGTCGGCTGTTAGAAGCCGGCTGCTGGGCCTTGCGCTTGTTGTGGTTCGGCTGGCGCCGGTTGGTGTCACCAGTCGGCGTTTGGGGAGCCGGAGGGAGCACCTTCCCGGACGCGTCCACTCGGAGTTCTAACTTCATAGAGGAGTCGGCCATGGCATACTTGTCCGCTATGATCAGCAGTTCGTCTAGGGTGGCCGGCTTGTCGAAGAGGAGCTTGTGCTTGAGTAGGGTGCCTTCTCTGCATCTAGCAGTGAAGTATTCTATGGCATGCACCTCGTGCACCCCTTCGCAGGAATTGTGCAGCTCGCCCCAGCGCGTCAGGTAGTCGCGGGGTGGACTCAGTCGGGCCTTGAACGCACATGGAGAGTTCGCGAGGCTTGGGCGGCCGCTTGTAGATGCTCGTGAAGTTGCGGATGAAGACTTCGGTGAAATTCAGCCAGACGTTGACGTTGTATGGCTTGAGGCTGTTCAGCCATGTCCGGGTCGTGCCCTGGAGCATGAGCGGAACATACTTCACAGCAACGTGTTTATTTCCGTTTGCTATGTTGACGGCTGTGGAGTAGTCGACCAGCCAGTCCTCCGGCTTCACGGAGTCGTTGTACTTGGGCGTGTCTCGTGGGAGCGAGAACCCTTTGGGGAAGGCCTCGTCGCGGATGTGGGGGCCAAAACAAGGCAGACCGATTGCATCTTCTTCTTCTACCGCCAAGGACCGAGCAAGTTGGTCGATCCGGTGGTGGGCGTCATTCTCTCTGACTCCTTCGCAGGGGCCCAGCCGGGCCCCGAGAGTTGGATGCTCAACAGGCGGTGGGGAGGCGCGCCTCTTCCTGCGTGGGGGAGGCGGGCAGTCGTCCCGCCGTTCCACTGCTCTTGGGCGGCCGTCTTGGTCGCGCTCAATCGTGATGTGGGTGCGTCGACTGTGGCTGGCAGCCGGCTCCGGCTTCATCCGCCCGTGTGTTCCGACTGTTGGGGACTGAGAGGTCGCGCCATGCTCATGGCGAGGGAGACGATTCTCATCTTGCACATCGGGTTCCACCACGCGGCAGTCGGCTTCCTGCTACGCGGCAGCCGCGTCGAGGAGCTGCTACAGGCACTCCATCATGCAGCGATGCTCATCGCCCTCCAAGAGGTCCAGTTCGTCTGTCGCTGCCTGGGCAACGTGCAGGTTCTCCATGGGGGTGGCGTAGACTGGGCGGTCGGCTCCCAGCATGCCGGCGATGGCCGCGCCACGTTGCCGGATTGTGCCTAGTCGGCTGGGCTCGCCAGCAGCCGGCGTGCCACACACGGCACGGTCGATCTCGCACTAGTAGGCCTTAGTGAGGCACCTCATGGCGGCCAACTTGTTGGCGCTATTGAGGAGCGAGACACGGTATGTTTGCAGCATCGCCCCATCCGCGCCTACCTCGACCGGAGCGGACAGACCCCATGGTGTCGCCTGCAGTTGGTCCCGGCCTACTCCGGCAGAGGCTCCGTCCTGGCTAATGACTAGCACCTCTGTGACGGTGTTGGCACTGGTATTGTCGTCCGCAGAAGGGCGCTGGTCATCGATGATCTCCACATGGTCGGGGTAGACATCAGCGTTCACCGCGCCGGAGTCAATGAGCATCTTGACGGGCGGATCGGTGGAGCCGACGGACTCCAAGTCGGAGGTAAGCTTGTTGGCAATGTGGATCTTGCCGAGGAGGTCGATGAGGCAGCTCTCGGAGCTAGCCGATCCTGTGTCGGGCGCGGGATCGTCGGCATGGCGAATCCCACTGAGGAGATCAACGAGGGAGCTCGTGGCGCTCGCTGGGAAGGAAGAGGGTTCCCGTCCAGAACGTGTCTCCGGCCAACGGTGCACTTAGCCCCACGGTGGGTGCCAAATGCCATGGTATTTCCTCGACATATGCTAAGGAATGGCTTATCATATGTGGGGACAGGAGTATGTTGTCGGGCTCTAGAAGCAGGAGTAGGCAAGACCTCGGACGCTGACAAGTCTTACCCAGGTTCGGGGCTCTCCATGGAGATAACACCCCTAGTCCTGCTCTACGAGGTCTCCGCATGATGACTATGATCAATATGGTAGCTACAAGGTTGCTCCTTGAGCTGTTCGGCTAGAGGAAGAAGGGCAAGGCTAGCTCTATCTCTTCCCTAGTTAAGGGTGGAGGGAAATGGAGTGTGAACCCTTTGCATGGGTGAACCTGGGGGGTTTATATAGGCCTACCCCCCAGGGCTACAACGGTAATCCGGACGGGTGGTAGGTCCCGGCTGTCAGTGACTAAGGAGGCCGGGTTCTCCGCTGGCTGCTGGGCCCGCCTCTGGTGAGCCCTGTCGGCTGCCGAGGAACCAGTCGACAGGTGGGACCCGCCGCCTGTGGGTCCTATGGACGGATCTCCACTGTTGCACCATCCATGCTAACGGACGTCGTGTCAGGCGCGTCGTGGCTACAGTGCCGCGTCGAGCGGGTCGGTGGCCACCTAGCGGTGATCACTGTAGCCATGCATCCGGCTTATCTCTTGGTCCGGCTCGAATTCCGAGGGAGAGGACAGGCCGCCCACTAGGAGTCGGCCCAGGCCTTGCCGCCTTCTGGAGCATGCCGCCTTCTTGGGGTCCCTCGGCTTCTAGGAGGTGGTCCTCTGGCTCCAGCCGGCCCCGAGGGCCGGCCTTGCGGCCAGTCGGATGGAGGGGCTTGGCCAGCCCCGATGTCTTAAAAAGCGTTGAAGTGTTGATGAGGCTACCTGGGGTCTATCCCCCCGTCACACCTCCACATGTGCCATGTGGCTTCGTGATTTGAAAGAGAGACACTGTGTAGCGTGCCATTGGAATTCTAATTTACGTGTTTTGCACATACTGGAAGTACTAGTAAGGTACACATGCATTACACGCATCAGATTTGGCAACCAAATTATGAATAAATACCACACTATAGCATGTAAGCTTTGAGTCATATATGCATGATGTAGACATTCGTTTAATTCTTATAGTTCATCTCAGTCAAAATCAATTTGTTTTTATAAAAAAATTAGGGCCTCTTTGATTCGTAGAATTTCCAAAACGCGGGAATAGGAAAAACATGGGATTAGAGTGGAATGTCGTCTTGAATCCTACAGGATTGTACGAGTGTTTGATTGTGCATATAAAAAAAATGTAGGATTCTTTCAAAGAGGTTTGAATGGATGGAAAGTTTCCTATGAAATCTAGTGCAAATGAATCGTATGGAAAAATTCCTATGGTTTACAATCCTACGAATAAAACAAACCTAGATAGGAAAATTTCCTAAGGATTAGAATCCTCCAAAATTCCTTTGAGAATCTTTTGAATCAAAGAACCCCTTAATCTATTTTATGATTCATGAATTTTGCGTTGTAAAGCATAAAGTAAAAGCAAATAATGGCAATTCAACTAGAAAAAAAGTTTGGGCAGTTATGATACAGAAGATTCTAGAACAAAGGAGCAGCACTTGTGTTTTGAGGTTTGTGCATTATGCTTAAGTTCAACCATGGAGTCTGTTGTACATGTGGCAAAATCCGGTGGGGTGCTAGAAGTGTTGGGGAATGCGGTAATTTCAAAAAAAAATCCTACGATCACGCAAGATCTATCTAGGTGATGCATAGCAACGAGAGGGGAGACTGTGTCCACATACCCTCGTAGACCGAAAGCAGAAGCGTTATGACAACGTGGTTGATGTAGTCGTACGTCTTCACGATCCGACCGATCCTAGTACCGAGAGTATGGCACCTCTGCGATTTGCACACGTTCAGCTCAGTGACGTCCCACGAACTCTAGATCCAGCCGAGGTCGAGGGAGAGTTTCTTCAGAATGATGGCATGGTGATGGTGATGATGAAGTTACCGACGCAGGGCTTCGCCTAAGAACTACGATGATATGACCGAGGTGGAAATCTATGGAGGGGGGCACCGCACACGGCTAAAAGATAAACTTGATCAACTTGTGTGTCTATGGGGTGCCCCCTCCCACTTATATAAAGGATGGAGGGAGGAGGAGGCCGGCCAAGGGGTGGCGCGCCCAAGCGGGGGGGGGGGGGGTCCTACTCCAAGTAGGTTTGGCTCCCCCCTTTCCTATTCCTATTAGGAGAAGGAGGAAGGAGGAGGAGAGAAGAAGGAAAGGGGGCTGGCCCCCCAAACCCTAAACAAATTCGGTTTGGGCCTGGGGGCGCGCCCCACCACTTATCAGTGCCTCCTATCTCCACTAGGGCCCATTAAGGCCCATTGACTCCCCGGGGGGTTCCGGTAACCTCCCGGTACTCCGAAAAATTTCTCATACACTTCGGAACCCTTCCGATGTCCGAAAACCTTCTAATATATCACTATTTATGTCTCCACCATTTCGAGACTCCTCGTCATGTCCGTGATCTCATCCGGGACTCGGAACAACCTTCAGTCATCAAATCACATAAACTCATAATACAAATCGTCATCGAACATTAAGCGTGCGGACCCTACAGGTTCGAGAACTATGTAGACATGACCGAGACACGTCTCCGGTAAATAACCAATAGCGGAACCTGGATGCTCATATTGGTTCCTACATATTCTACGAAGATCTTTATCGGTCAAACTGCATAACAACATAGGTTGTTCCCTTTGTCATCGGTATGTTACTTGCCCGAGGTTCGATCATCGGTATCATCATACCTAGTTCAATCTCATTACCGGCAAGTCTCTTTACTCGTTCTGTAATACTTCATCCCGCAACTAACTCATTAGTTACAATGCTTGCAAGGCTTATAGTGATGAGCATAACCGAGAGGGCCCAGAGATACCTCTCCGAAACACGGAGTGACAAATCCTAATCTTGATCTATGCCAACCCAACAAACACCTTTGAAGACACCTGTAGAGCACCTTTATAATCACCCTTTTATGTTGTGACGTTTGGTAGCACACAAAGTGTTCCTCCGGTATTCGGGAGTTGCATAATCTCATAGTCTGAGGAACATGTATAAGTCATGAAGAAAGCAGTAGCAATGAAACTGTAACGATCATGATGCTAAGCTAACGGATGGGTCTTTGATTAATGAGCTAGTCAAGTAGAGGTATGCTAGGGACACTATGTTTTGTCTATGTATTCACACATGTACTAAGTTTCCGGTTAATGCAATTCTAGCATGAATAATAACCATTTATCATGAAATAAGGAAATAAATAACAACTTTATTATTTCCTCTAGGTCATATTTCCTTCAGTCTCCCACTTGCACTAGAGTCAGTAATCTAGTTCACACCGCCATGTGATTTAACACCAATAGTTCACACATGTATGTGATTAACACCCATAGTTCACATTGCCATGTGACCAACACCCAAAGGGTTTACTAGAGTCAATAATCTATTTCACATCACTATCTGATTAGTACCCAAAGAGTACTAAGGTGTGATCATGTTTTGCTCGTGAGAGAAGTTTAGTCAACGGGTCTGTCACAATCAGAGCCGTATGTATTTTGCAAATATTCTATGTCTACAATGCTCTACATAGAGCTACTCTAGCTAATTGCTCCCACTTTCAATATGTATCCAGATTGCGACTTATAGTCATCTGGATTGGTGTAAAAGTTCAGATCGAGGTAACTCTTTATGACGAACTCTTTATCACCCCCATCACCGAGAAACATTTCCATAGTCCTCACTAAGGATAATTTTAACCGCTATCTAGTGATCTACTCTTAGATCACTATTGTACCCCCTTGCCAAACTCATGGAAAGGTACATATTAGGTCTGGTACATAGCACAACATACTTTATAGAACCTATGACTGTGGCATATAGGGAATGACTTTAATCTCTTTCTATCTTCTGCCATGGTCAGGCTTTGAGTCTTACTCAACTTTATACCTTGTAATACAGACAAGAACTCCTTCTTTGATTGATCCATTTTGAACTCTTTCAAAAACTTGTCAAGGTATTTACTCATTAAAAAAATTTATCAAGCGTCTTGATCTATCTCTATAGTTCTTGATGCCCAATATGTAAGCAGCTTCACCGAGGTCTTTCATTGAAAACTCTTATTCAAGTATCCCTTTATGCTATCCAGATATTCTATATCATTTCCAATCAACAATATGTCATCCACATATAATATTACAAATGCTACAGAGCTCCCACTCACTTTCTTGTAAATACAGGCTTCTCCAAAAGTCTGTATAAAACCATATGCTTTGATCACACTATCAAAATGTTTATTCCAACTCTGAGAGGCTTGCACCAGTCCATAAATGGATCGCTGGAGCTTGCACACTTTGTTAGCACCCTTTGGATCGACAAAACCTTCTGGTTATATCACATACAACTCTTCTTCCAGAAATCTATTCAGGAGTGCAGTTTTGACATCCATCTGCCAGATTTCATAAAATATGGCAACTGCTAACATGATTCAGGTGGATTTAAGCATCGCTACAGTTCAGAAACTCTCATTGTAGTCAACACCTTGAACTTGTCGAAAACCTTTTGCGACAAATCAAGCTTTGTAGATAGTAACACTACTATCAGTGTCCGTCTTCTTCTTGAAGATCCATTTATTTTCTATGGATTGCCGATCATCGGGCAAGTCCACCAAAGTCCACACTTTGTTCTCATACATGGATCCCATCTTAGATTTCATGGCCTCAAGCCATTTTGCGGATTCTGGGTTCATCATCGCTTCCTGATAGTTCGTGGGTTCATCATGGTCTAGTAACATGACTTCCAGAATAGGATTACCGTACCACTCCGGTGCAGATCTTAATCTGGAAGATCTACGAAGTTTGGTAGTACCTTGATCTGACGCTTCATGATCATCATCATTAGTTTCCTCACTAATTTTTGTTGGAATCACTAGAACTTATTTCTGTGATAAACTACTTTCCAATTTAGGAGAAGGTACAATTACCTCATTAAGTTATACTTTCCTCCCACTCACTTCTTTCGAGAGAAACTCCTTCTCTAGAAAGGATCCATTCTGAGCAATGATCCTGCCTTCGAATCTATGATAGAAGGTGTACCCAACAGTTTCCTTTGGGTATCCTATGAAGACGCATTTCTCCGATTTGGGTTCGAGCTTATCAGGTTGAAGCTTTTTCACATAAGCATCGCAACCCCAAACTTTAAGAAATGACAACTTTGGTTTCTTGCCAAACCACAGTCCTTAAGGTGTCATCTCAACGAATTTTGATGGTGCCCTATTTAAAGTGAATGCAGCTATATCTAATGCATAACCCCAAAACGATAGTGGTAACCTAGTAAGAAACATCATAGATCGCACTATATCTAATAAAGTGCGGTTACGACGTTCGGACACACCATTACACTGTGGTGTTCCATGTGGCGTGAGCTGTGAAACTATTCCACATTGTATTAAATGAAAGCCAAACTCATAACTCAAATATTCTCCTCTACGATCAGATCGTGGAAACTTTATTTTATTGTTATGATGATTCTCCACTTCACTCTGAAATTCTTTGAACTTTTCAAATGTTTCAGACTTGTGTTTCATCAAGTAGATATACCCATATCTGCTCAAATCATCTATGAAGGTCAGAAAATAACGATACCCGCCACGAGCATCAACACTCATTGGACCGCATACATACGTATGTATTATTTCCATAAGTCACTAGCTCGTTCTACTGTTACGGAGAACGGAGTTTTAGTCATCTTGCCCATAAAGGCACGGTTCGCAAGCATCAAATGATTCATAATCAAGTGATTCCAAAAATCCATCTTTATGGAGTTTCTTCATGCGCTTTACACAGATATGACCCAAACGGCAGTGCCACAAATATGTTGCAATATCATTATCAACTTTGCATCTTTTGGCATCAATATTATGTGTATCATTACGATTGAGATTCAATAAACCATCAACATTGGGTGTATGACCATAGAAGGTTTTATTCATGTAAACAGAATAACGATTATCCTTTGTCTTAAATGAATAACCGTATTGCAATAAACATGATCTAATCATATTCATGCTCAACGCAAACATCAAATAACATTTATTTAGGTTCAACACTAATCCCCAAAGTATAGGGGGTGAGTGATGATGATCATATCAATCTTGGAATTACTTCCAACGTACGACACCTCCGCGTTCAGCACACATTCAGCTTGATGACGTCCTTGCCTTTTTGATCCAGCAAGATGGGCAAAGTAGTAGATGAGTTCCGGCAGCACGACGGAATGGTGACGGTGTTGGTGAAGAACAATCTCCACAGGGCTTTGCCTAAGCACTATGGAAACTATGACAGAGGATAAACTAGAGGGGACGGGGTTGCCGGCACAAGGCTTGGTGTTTCCTTATGTGTCTTGGGTGCTAGCCCTGCACCTCTATTTATATGTTGAGCCTTGGGGTCTAAACTTGGAGTAAAAGCCTCCACAAAGCTGGTTTCACCAGAAAGGCAAGAGTCCTTCTCGGACTCCAGGGCCAGACGCCAGGGACCCTAGCGTCTGGCCCCTGGACTTCGCAAAACTTCCTTTTGCGCTTTCCAAAAACCTTGTGGGCTTTCCCTTTTGGCCCAAATAAAGTGTTCTCGTACCCAAACATTTCGGGAAACATCTGAAACCCCTTTCGGTGAATTCCGGACCCTTCCGGAGACTAAACACTACTATCCCATATATCAATCTTTATCTTCGGACCATTCCGGAGTTCCTCATCATGTCCGTGATCACATACGGGACTCCTAACAACATTCGGTCACCAACATACATAACTCATATAATACTATATCGTCAATGAACGTTAAGCGTGCGGACCCTACGGGTTCGAGAACTATGTAGACATGACCGAGACACCTCTCTGATCAATAACCAATAGCAAAACAAGGATGCCCATATTGGCTCCTACATATTTTACGAACATCTTTATCGGTCGAACCGCATAACAACATATGTTGTTCCTTTTGTCATCGATATGTTACTTGCCTATGTATTCACACATGTATCAAGTTTCCGGTTAATACAATTCTAGCATGAATAATAAACATTTATCATGATATAAGGAAATATAGATAACAACTTTGTTATTGCCTCTAGGGCATATTTCCTTCAGTCTCCCACTTGCACTAGAGTTAATAATCTAGTTCACATTGCCATGTGATTTAACATCAATAGTTCACATCTGTATGTGATTAACACCCATCTGTAGTAAAAACTCTTCTGAGGCCATATCTGCATATGCTAGGCTCGTCAAGTTTAACCCAGAATTCTGCGTGTGCAAAACTGGCCGTCGTATGTGAACGTAGAGCTTATCACACCCGATCATCACGTGGTGTCTCGGCACGAAGAACTATCGCAACGGTGCATACTCAGGGAGAACACTTATACCTTGAAATTTTAGTAAGGGAGCATCTTATAATGCTACCGCCGAACTAAGCAAAATAAGAACATAAAAGATAAACATCACATGGAATCAAAATATGTGACATGATATGGCCATCATCATCTTGTGCCTTTGATCTCCATCTCCAAAGTACCATCATGATCTTCATAGTCACCGGCATTACACTATGATCTCCATCATCTTGATCTTTATCAACGTGTCATCACATGGCCGTCTCGCCAACTATTGATTTTGCAACTATTGCTATCACATAGCGATAAAGTAAAGCAATTATATGGCGCTTGCATCTTATGTAATAAAGAGACAACCATAAGGCTCCTGCCAGTTGCCGATAACTTTAACAAAACATGATCATCTCATACAACACATCATGTCTTGACCATATCACATCACAGCAAGCCCTGCAAAAACAAGTTAGACGTCCTCTACTTTGTTGTTGCAAGTTTTATGTGGCTGCTACGGGCTTCTAGCAAGAACCGTTCTTATCTATGCATCAAAACCACAATGATTTTTTGTCAAGTGTGTTGTTTTAACCTTCAACAAGGACCGGCCGTAGTCAAACTCGATTCAACTAAATTGGAGAAACAAACACCCGCCAGCCACCTATGTGCAAAAGCACATCGGTAGAACCAGTCTCATGAACGCTGTCATGTAATGTCGGTCCGGGCAGCTTCATCCAACAATACCGCCGAATCAAAGTAAGAGGTTGGTGGTAAGTAGTATGACTATTATCGCCCACAACTCACTTGTGTTCTAATCGTGCATATAACATATACGCATAAACTTGGCTCGGATTCCATTGTTGGGGAACGCAGTAATTTCAGAAAAATTCCTACGATCACGCAAGATCTATCTAGGAGATTCATAGCAATGAGAGGGGGAGTTTATCTTCATACCCTTGAAGATCGCAAAGCGGAAGCGTATATCAATGCGGTTGATGTAGTCGTACACCTTCACGATCCGCCCCTATCCAGTACCGAACGTACGGCACCTCCGCGTTCAGCACACGTTCAGCTCAATGACGTCCTCGCCTTCTTGATCCAACAAGACGGGCAAAGTAGTAGATGAGTTCTGGCAGTATGACGGTGTGGTGACGGTGTTGGTGAAGAACAATCTCCGTAGGGCTTTGCCTAAGCACTACGGAAACTATGACGAAGGATAAACTAGAGGGGACAGGGTTGCCGACACACGGCTTGGTGTTTCTTTATGTGTCTTGGGTGCTAGCCCTGCCCCTCTATTTATATATTGAGCCTTGGGGTCGAAACTTGGAGTAAAAGCCTCCACAAAGTCGGTTTCACCTGAAAGGCAAGAGTCCTTCTCGGACTCCAGGGCCAGACGCCAGGGTTCCCGGCGTTTGGATCCAGACGGCAGGGACCCTGGCGTCTGGCCCCTAGACTCTGCAAAACTTCCTTTTGACCTTTCCAAAAACCTTGTGGGCTTTCCCTTTTGGCCTAAATAAAGTGTTCTCGTACCCAAACATTTCGGGAAACATCTGAAACCCCTTCCCATGAATTCCGGAACCCTTCCGGAGACAAAACACTATTATCCCATATATCAATCTTTATCTTCGGACCATTCCGGAGTTCCTCATCATGTCCGTGATCACATCCGGTACTCCGATCAACATTCGGTCACCAACATACATAACTCATATTATACTATATCGTCAACGAACGTTAAGCTTGCGGACCCTATGGGTTCGAGAACTATGTAGACATGACCGAGACACCTCTCTGGTCAATGACCAATAAGAAAACAAGGATGCCCATATTGGCTCCTGCATATTCTACGAACATCTTTATCAGTCGAACCGCATAACAACATATGTTGTTCCTTTTGTCATCGGTATGTTACTTGCCTATGTATTCACACATGTATCAAGTTTTCGGTTAATAAAATTCTAGCATGAATAATAAACATTTATCATGATATAAGGAAATATAAATAACAACTTTATTATTGCCTCTAGGGCATATTTCCTTCAGTCTCCCACTTGGACTAGAGTCAATAATCTAGTTCACATCGCCATGTGATTTAACATCAATAGTTCACATCTGTATGTGATTAACACCCATAGTTCACATCGCCATGTGACCAACAACCAAAGGGTTTACTAGAGTCAATAATCTAGTTCACATTGCTATGTGATTAACACCCAAAGAGTACTAAGGTGTGATCATGTTTTGCTTATGAGAGAAGTTTAGTCAACGGGTCTGTCACATTCAGAGCCGTATGTATTTTGCTAATATTCTATGTCTACAATGCTCTGCGTAGAGCTACTCTAGCTAATTGCTCCCACTTTCAATGTGTATCCAAATTGAGACTTAGAGTCATCTGGATCGGTGTAAAAGCTTGCATCGACGTAACTCTTTACGACGAACTATTTATCACCCCCATCACCGAGAAACATTTCCTTAGTCCTCACTAAGGATAATTTTGGCCGTTGTCGAGTGATCTACTCTTAGATCACTATTGTACCCCGTTGCTAAACTCATGCCAAGGTACACAATGGGTCTGGTAAACAGCACGTCATACTTTATAGAACCTATGACTGTGGCATAGGGAATGACTTTCACTCTCTTTCTATCTTCTGCCATGGTCGGGCTTTGAGTCTTACTCAACTTTACACCTTGTAATACAGACAAGAACTCCTTCTTTGACTGATCCATTTTGAACTCTTTCAAAAACTTGTCAAGGTATTTACTCATTGAAAAATCTTATCAAGCATCTTGATCCATCTCTATAGATCTTGATGCCCAATATGTAAGCAGCTTCACCGAGGTCTTTCATTGGAAAACTCTTATTCAAGAATCCCTTTATGCTATCCAGAAATTCTATATCATTTTCAATCAACAATATGCCATCCACATATAATATTAGAAATGCTACAGAGCTCCCAGTCACTTTCTTGTAAATACAGGCTTCTCCAAAAGTTTGTATATAACCATATGCTTTGATCACACTATCAAAGTGTTTATTCCAACTCCGAGAGGCTTGCACCAGTCCATAAATGGATCGCTGGAGCTTGCACACTTTGTTAGCACCTTTTGGATAAACAAAACCTTCTGGTTGCATCATATACAACTCTTCTTCCAAAAATCCATTCAGGAATGCAGTTTTTACATCCATCTGCCAAATTTCATAATCATAAAATGCGGAAATTGCTAACATGATTCGGACAGACTTAAGCATCGCTACGGGTGAGAAATTCTCATCATAGTCAACTCCTTGAACTTGTCGAAAACCTTTTGCGACAAGTCGAGCTTTGTGGGTAGTAACACTACTATCATCATCTGTCTTCCACTTGAAGATATATTTATTCTTAATGGCTTGCCGATCATCGGGCAAGTCCACCAAAGTCCACACTTTGTCCTCATACATGGATCCCATCTCAGATTTCATGGCCTCAAGCCATTTCGCGGAACCTGGGCTTATCACCGCTTCCTCATAGTTCGTAGGTTCATCACGGTCTAGTAACATGACTTCCATAATAGGATTACTGTAACACTCTGGTGTGGATCGTACTCTGGTTGACCTACGAGGTTTGATAGTAACTTGATCTTAAGTTTCATGATCATCATCAGTAGCTTCCTCACTAATTAGTGTAGGAATCACTGGTACTGATTTCTGTGATGAACTACTTTCCAATTTGGGAGAAGGTACAATTACCTCATCAAGTTCTACTTTCCTCCCACTCACTTCTTTTGAGAGAAACTCCTTCTCTAGAAAGGATCCATTCCTAGCAACGAATATCTTGCCTTCGGATCTGTGATAGAAGGTGTAGCCAATAGTTTCTTTTAGGTATCCTATGAAGACGCATTTCTCCGATTTGTGTTCGAGTTTATCATGATGAAGCTTTTTCACATGAGCATCGCAGCCCCAAAATTTAAGAAACAACAACTTTGGTTTCTTGCCAAACCACAGTTCATAAGGCGTCGTCTCAACGGATTTTTGATGGTGCCCTGTTTAAAGTGAATGTAGCTGTCTCTAATGCATGACCCCAAAACGATAGTGATAAACCAGTAAGAGACATCATAGATCGCACCATATCCAATAAAGTGCGGTTATGACATTCGGACTCACCATTGCGTTGTGGTGTTCCAGGTGGCGTGAGCTATGAAACTATTCCACATTGTTTTAAATGAAGGCCAAACTCGTAACTCAAATACTCTCCTCCACGACCAGATTGTAGAAACTTTATTTTCTTGTTGCGATGATTCTCCACTTCACTCTGAAATTCTTTGAAATTTTCAAATGTTTCAGACTTGTGTTTCATTAAGTAGATATACTCATATCTGCTCAAATCATTTGTGAAGGTCAGAAAATAACGATACCCACCACAAGCCTCAACATTCATTGGACTGCATATATCGGTATGTATTATTTCCAATAAGTCATAGCTCGTTCCATTGTTCCGAAGAATGGAGTTTTAGTCATCTTGCCCATAAGGCACGGTGCGCAAGTATTAAATGATTCATAATCAAGTGATTCCAAAAGTCCATCTTTATGGAGTTTCTTCATGTGCTTTATACCGATATGACCCAAACGACAGTGCCACAAATAAGTTGCACTATCATTATCAACTCTGCATCTTTTGGCATCAATATTAGGTGTATCATTACGATCAAGATTCAATAAACCATCAACAATTGGGTGTATGACCATAGAAGGTTTTATTCATGTAAACAGAATAACGATTATCCTTTGTCTTAAATGAATAACCGTATTGCAATAAATATGATCTAATCATACTCATCCTCAACGCAAACATCAAATAACATTTATTTAGGTTCAACACTAATCCCCAAAGTATAGGGGGCGTACGATGATGATCATATCAATCTTGGAACTACTTCCAACACACATCGTCACTTCATCCTCAACTAGTCTCTGTTTATTCTGTAACTCCTGTTTTGAGTTACTAATATTAGCAACCGAACAAGTACCAAATACCCAAGGGCAATTACGAATAGTAGTAAGGTACACATCAATAACCTGTATATCAAATATACCTATGTTCACTTTGCCATCCTTCTTATCCTCCAACTGTTTGGGGCAGTTCCGCTTCCAGTGACCATTTCCTTTGCAGTAGAAGCACTCAGTTTCAGGCTTAGGTCCAGCTTTGGGCTTCTTCACGGGAGTGACAACTTGCTTCCCATTCTTCTTGAAGTTCCCTTTCTTTCCCTTTGCCCTTTTCTTGAAACTAGTGGTCTTGTTTAATCATCAACAATTGATGCTCTTTCTTGATTTCTACCTTAGTCGGATTCAGCATCACGAAGAGCTTGGGAATCGTTTTCGTCATCCCTTGCATACTATAGTTCATCATGAATTTCCAGTAACTTGGTGATGGTGACTAGAGAACTCTGTCAATCACTATCTTATCTGGAAGATTAAATCCCACTTAAATTCTGAGCACATCCTCACTAGTTGAGCAATTCTCCTCCATCTTTTAGGCAAAGTACTTGTCAGAGGTCTCATACATCTTGACACGGGCATGAGTCCGAAATACCAATTTCAGCTCTTGAAACATCTCATATGCTCCATGATGTTTCAAAAACGTTATTGAAGTCCCGGTTCTAGGCCGTAAAGCATGGTGCACTAAACTATCAAGTAGTCATCATATTGAGCTAGCCAAACATTCATAACGTCTGCATTTGATCCTGTAATAGGTCTGTCACCTAGCGGTGCATCAAGGACATAATTCTTCTGTGCAGCAATGAGGATAGACCTCAGATCACGGACCCAGTCCGCATCATTGCTACTATCATCTTTCAACTTAGTTTTCTCTAGGAACATATAAAAGACATAGGGAAGCTATAACGCGAGCTATTGATCTACAACATAATTTGCAAAATATTACCAGGACTAAGTTCATGATAACTTAAAGTTCAATTAATCATATTACTTAAGAACTCCCACTTAGATATACATCCCTCTAGTCATCTAAATGATCATGTGATCCAAATCAACTAAACCATGTCCGATCATCACGTGAGATGAAGTAGTTTTCAATGGTGAACATCACTATGTTGATCATATCTACTATATGATTCATGCTCGACCTTTCGGTCTCCAGTGTTCCGAGGCCATATCTACATATGCTAGGCTCGTCAAGTTTAACCCGAGTATTCTACGTGTGCAAAACTGGCTTGCACCCGTTGTATATGAATGTAGAGCTTATCACACCCGATCATCACGTGGTGTCTCGGCACGAAGAACTGTCGCAACGGTGCATACTCAGGGAGAACACTTATACCTTGAAATTTTAGTAAGGGAGCATCTTATAATGCTACCGCCCAACTAAGCAAAATAAGAATATAAAAGATAAACATCACATGCAATCAAAATATGTGACATGATATGGCCATCATCATCTTGTGCCTTTGATCTCCATCTCCAAAGTATCATCATGATCTCCATTGTCACCGACAATACACCATGATCTCCATCATCTTGATCTTTATCAATGTGTCATCACATGGCCATCTAGCCAACTATTGATTTTGCAACTATTGTTATCGCATAGCGATAAAGTAAAGCAATTATATGGCGCTTGCATCTTATGTAATAAAGAGACAACCATAAGGCTCCTGCCAGTTGCCGATAACTTTAACAAAACATGATCATCTCATACAACACATCATGTCTTGACCATATCACATCACAGCAAGCCCTGCAAAAACAAGTTAGGCATCCTCTAGTTTGTTGTTGCAAGTTTTATGTGGCTGCTACGGGCTTCTAGCAAGGACCGTTCTTATGTACGCATCAAAACCACAACGATTTTTCATCAAGTGTGTTGTTTTAACCTTCAACAAGGACCGGCCGTAGTAAAACTCGATTCAACTAAAGTTGGAGAAACAAACACCCGCCAGCCACCTATGTGCAAAAGCACGTCGGTAGAATCAGTCTCATGAACGTGGTCATGTAATGTCGGTCCGGGCCGCTTCATCCAACAATACCACCGAATCAAAGTAAGAGGTTGGTGGTAAGTAGTATGACTATTATCGCCCACAACTCACTTGTGTTCTACTCATGCATATAACATCTACGCATAAACCTGGCTCGGATGCCACTGTTGGGGAACGCAGTAATTTCAGAAAAATTCCCACGATCACGCAAGATCTATCTAGGAGATGCATAGCAATGAGAGGGGAGTGTATCTTCATACCCTTGAAGATCGCAAAGCAGAAACATTTATCAACGCGGTTGATGTAGTCGTAAACCTTCACGATCCGTCCCAATCAAGTACTGAACGTACTGCACCTCCGTGTTCAGCACACGTTCAGCTCGATGACGTCCTCGCCTTCTTGATCCAGTAAGACGGGTGAAGTAGTAGATGAGTTCCGGCAGCACGACGGCGTGGTGATGGTGTTGGTGAAGAACAATCTCCGCAGGGCTTCGCCTAAGCATTACGAAAACTATGACGGAGGATAAACTAGAGGGGACGGGGTTGCCGGCACACAGCTTTGTGTTTCTTGATGTGTCTTGGGTGCTAGCCCTGCCCCTCTATTTATATGTTGAGCCATGGGGTTGAAACTTGGAGTAAAAGCCTCCACAAAGTCGGTTTCACCCGAAAGGCAAGAGTCCTTCTCGGACTCCAGGGCCAGACGCCAGGGTTCCCGGCATTTGGATCCAGATGCCAGGGACCCTGGTGTCTGGCCTGGACTCCACAAAACTTCCTTTTGCGCTTTCCAAAAACCTTGTGAGCTTTCCCTTTTGGCACAAATAAAGTGTTCTCGTACCCAAACATTTCGAGAAACATCTGGAACCCCTTTCGGTGAATTCTGGAACCCTTCCGGAGACTAAACACTATTATTCCATATATCAATCTTTATCTTTGGACCATTCCGGAGTTCCTCATCATGTCCGTGATCACATCCGGGACTCCGAACAAATTCGGTCACCAACATACATAACTCATATAATACTATATCGTCAACGAATGTTAAGCGTACGAACCCTACGGGTTCGAGAACTATGTAGACATGACCGAGACACCTCTCTGGTCAATAACCAATAGCGGAACCTGGATACCCATATTGCTCCTACATATTCTACAAAGATCTTTATATGTCAAACCGCATAACAACATACGTTGTTCCCTTTGTCATCGTGTTACTTGCCCGAGATTCGATCATCGGTATGATCATACCTAGTTCAATCTCATTACCTCGTTTCGTAATACTTCATCCCGCAACTAACTCATTAGTCACAATGCTTGCAAGGCTTATAGTGATGAGTATTACCAAGAGGGCCCAGAGATACCTCTCTGAAACACGAAGTGACTAATCCTAATCTCGATCTATGCCAACCCAACAAACACCTTCGGAGACACCTATAGAGAACCTTTATAATCACCCTTTTATGTTGTGATGTTTGGTAGCACAAAAAGAGTTCCTCCGGTATTCGAGAGTTTCATAATCTCATAGTCTGAGGAACATGTATAAGTCATAAAGAATGCAGTAGCAATGAAACTGAAACGATCATAATGCTAAGCTAACGGATGGGTCTTGTCCATCACATCATTCTCCTAATGATGTGATCCCGTTCATCAAATGACAACACATGTCATGGTTAGTAAACATAACCATCTTTGATTAATGAGCTAGTCAAGTAGAGGCATACTAGGGACACTATGTTTTGTCTATGTATTCACACATGTACTAAGTTTCCGGTTAATACAATTCTAGCATGAATAATAAACATTTGTCATGATATAAGGAAATATAAATAACAACTTTATTATTGCCTCTAGGGCCTATTTCATTCAATAAAACCATGATGCAAAATGGACATATCAACTCCCCCAAGCTTAGACCTCGCTTGTCCTCAAGCGGAAGCCGATATCCAAAAATATGTCCACATGTTTAGAGATAGAGGTGTCGATAAAATAAAATACGGACATGAGGGCATCATGATCATTCTTAGAACAACAACATATATATTGTCATCTGATTTCTTATGCTAAAGTAACAATCTATTCACAATGTAAAGTATGAATCAGCAACTTCATTGAAAACTAGCAAACTATAATTTCAGTCACTGAAGCAATTGCAATTTATCATAACATCGGAAAGAGTCAATGTAAGAGCTTTTCAGCAAGTCCACATACTCAACTATCATTTAATCTTTCATAATTGCTAACACTCACGCAATATTTATGGGTGTGAAGTTTTAATCGGACACAGAGAAAGATAGGGGCTTATAGTTTCGCCTCCCAACCTTTTACCTCAAGGGTAATGTCAACAATAATACTTTATAAAAACCTACATCCAATTGTGTATATATATATCATGATCTTTCCAACACATAGTGCTTGCCAAAGGATAAAGTGTAAAAAGGAAAGGTGAATATCACCATGACTCTTGTATAAGGTAGAAGACAAAAATAAAAGATAGGCCCTTCGCAGAGGGAAGCGGAGGTTGTCATATGCTTTTTTGGTTGGATGCACAAAATCTTAATGCAAAAGAATGTCACTTTGTATTGCCACTTGTGATAGGGACCTTTATTATGCAGTCTGTCGCTTTTATTTCTTCCATATCACAAGCTCTTATAAAGCTTATTTTCTCCACACTAATAAATCATACATATTTAGAGAGCAATTTTTATTGCTTGAAACAATGACAACTTACTTGAAGGATCTTACTCAATCCATAGGTAGATATGGTGGACTCTCATGGCAAAGCTGGGTTTAGGGATGTTTGGAAGCACAAGTAGTATCTCTACTTGGTGCAAAGAATTTGGCTAGCATGAGGGGGAAAGGAAAGCTCAACATGTTGGATGATCTATGACAACATACTTTATTTTGGATATAAGAAAACATAACCCATTATGTTGTCTTCCTTGTCCAACATCAACTTTTTAGCATGTCATATTTAATGAGTGCTATAATCATAAACGATGTCCAAGATAGTATATTTATATGTGAAAACCTCTCTTTCTTTATTACTTCCTAATAATTGCAACGATGACCAAAACTGTGTTTGTCAACTCTCAACAACTTTTATTCATCATACTCTTTATATGTGAAGTCATTACTCTCCATAAGATCAATATGATCTTTTTGTTTCTATTTATTCTTTCTTTTTCTTTTATTCCCTCAAGATCATAGCAAGATAGCAAAGCCCTTGACTCAAAACTAATCTTTATTATATTGCTCACGGACTCGATTACATAGATAGGGATCAACACAAAAACTCAAAGCTAGATCATACTAAAACTTTATTCTACTAGATCAAGATATAACCAAAAGGATCGAACTAAGAAAAACAATAAAGATAGAAGTCTGATGGTGATATGATACCGGGGCACCTCCCCCAAGCTTGGCAGTTGCCAAGGGGAGTGCCCATACCCATGTGATTATGTCTCTTTCTTCAGAGGTGGTGGTGTAGTATTGTTGGCGATGATGCCCCTTAGGATACAGTTCTCCTCCTCGAGCTTATTGACTTGCTACTTAAGATTCATTGTTTCCTTACGTAGTTTACCCGCGACGGCTAAAGCTTCTTTCACCCATGGATGTTGCATAGTTGCGGGAGAGAAAATAACACTCTTTTCATATTTTCATAAGGAAGAAATCTAGCATTGGGAGGGATGACCGAATTTGGGATTGCTGAGCTCTGGAGTTCCTCCATCATAAATCTGGCTTGGAGACGAGAGGTAACTTCTTGATCCTCCTCCATGGCATCTATCCTTTTTAGGTCGGCCTCCATCTCTTCCTCCGTTGATGGCCCAAAGTGGTCAACATCGCTGTTTGCTCTTGGCCACGGTGTCGGGTGAGATACCCGACTCTCCCCGACTGGCTCTTGAGAAGACATCTTGCTCTAGATCTGCTGCAGAAGCAACTCAAAACAAAAACAGAGGATTTCGTCGTGGTACGGTGGTCAAAACTTTAGGGAGATTATATAATGAATTTTTACCGACCAAAAGAAGTATCGTGCAAGAAAACAGAGTCTGGGGGGCACACGAGGTGCCCACGAGGCGGGGGGCGCGCCCTCCACCCTTGTGGATGCCTCGTGTCCTTTCCGGACTACTTCTTATTTTCCTATTTTCGTAAATATTCCAAAACAGAGAAAAATTGCTATTAGAACTATTTTGGAGTCGGTTTACTTACCATACCACATACCTATTCCTTTTCGGAGTCTGAAACTTTCTGGAAAGTGTCCCTTATGTGCTCCTCCGGGGTTACGGCGTCAATAACATTGGTTTCAACATTCATGGGATTACCTGAGATATAATGTTTGAATCTTTGACCGTTCACCACCTTCGGATTTGTGCCTTCGAAGTTGTTGATTTTTTTGGCACCAGAACAATAGACCTCCTCAATAACGTAAGGAACTTCCCATTTAGAGAGAAGTTTTCCTGCGAAAAATCTTAAATGAGAGTTGTATAGCAAAACATAATCACCTACATTAAACTCACGCTTTTGTATCCTTTTGTCATGCCTTCTTTTAACTTTTTCTTTAAACAGTTTGGCATTCTCATAGGCCTGGGTTCTCCATTCATCAAGTGAGCTAATGTCAAATAGCCTCTTTTCACTGGCAAGTTTGAAATCAATTGATCTCTTTAATGGCCCAATATGCCTTATGTTCTAGTTCGAGAGGTAAGTGACATGCTTTTCCATAAACCATTTTATACAAAGACATACCCATAGGATTTTTGTATGCAGTTTTATAGACCCATAATGCATCATCAAGTTTCTTGGACCAATTCTTTCTAGATCTATTAACAGTCTTTTGCAGAATTAATTTAAGCTCTCTATTACTCAATTCTACTTGACCACAAGACTGTGGATGGTATGGAGATGCAATTCTATGATTAACATCATATTAGCAAGTATTTTACGAAAAGCACCATGAATAACATGTGGACCACCATCAGTCATTAGGTATCTAGGGACTCCAAACCTCGGAAAAATAACTTCTTTAAGCATCTTAATAGAGGTGTTATGATCAGCACTACTAGTTGGAATAGCTTCTACCCACTTAGTAACATAATAAACAACAACTAAAATATGTGTATACCCATTAGAGGAAAGAAACAGTCCCATATAATCAAAGCCCCAAACATCGAATGGTTCAATAACAAGTGAATAGTTCATAGGAATTTCTTGACGTCTACTAATATTACCAATTCTTTGACATTCATCACAAGACAAGACAAACTTACGGGCATCTTTGAAAAGAGTAGGCCAATAAAAACCAGATTGCAATACCTTATGTGCAGTTCTATCTCCAGCGTGGTATCCTCCATAAGCCTCGGAGTGACACTTGCGTAGGATCTGTTCCTGTACATGCTCAGGTACACAACATCTAATAACACCATCTACTCCTTCTTTATAAAGGTGTGGGTCATCCCAAAAGTAATGTCTTAAATCATAGAAAAACTTTTTCTTTTGCTGGTATGTGAAACTAGGTGGTATAAATTTAGCAACAATGTAGTTAGCATAATCAGCATACCATGGAGCAGTACGAGAAGCATTTATGATAGCCAATTGTTCGTCAGGAAAGCTATCATCAATAGGTAGTTGGTCATCAAGAACATTTTCTAACCTAGACAAGTTGTCTGCAACGGGGTTACCAGCTCCCTTTCTATCAATAATATGCAAATCAAATTCTTGTAGCAAGAGAACCCATCTAAGAAATCTAGGTTTAGCATCTTTCTTTTCCTTAAGGTATTTAATAGCAGTATCATCAGTGTGAACAGTTACTTTGGAATCAACAATATAAGGTCTGAACTTATCACAAGCGAACACAACTTCTAAAAATTCTTTTTTAGTAGTAGCATAATTTCTCTGGGCACTGTCTAGAGTTTTACTAGCATATTGGATAACATTTAATTTCTTATCAACTCTTTGTCCTAGAGTAGCACCTACAGCATAATCACTAGCATCACACATAATTTCAAAGGGTAAATTCCAATCAGGTGGCTGAACAATAGGTGTAGAAATCAAGGCTTTCTTAAGTATTTCAAATGCTTCTACGCAATCATCATGAAAGACAAAAGGAACATATTTTTGCAAGAGATTAGTCAGAGGTCTAGAAATTTTTTAGAAGTCTTTAATGAACCTTCTATAAAAACTGGCATGACCAAGGAAACTTCTTATACCTTTAGTGTCCTTAGGACACGACATCTTTTCAATAGCATCAACTTTAGCTTTATCAACTTCAATACCTCTTTCAGAAATTTTATGCCCCAAGACAATACCTTCATTAACCATAAAGTGGCACTTCTCCCAATTCAAGACAAGATTAGTTTCTTCACATATCTGCAAAACTCAATCAAGGTTACTTAAGCAATCATCAAAATAAGTTCCATACACGGAGAAATCATCCATGAAAACCTCAACAATCTTTTCACAAAAGTGAGAGAATATAGCAGTCATACATCTTTGAAAGGTAGCAGGTGCATTACATAAATCAAAAGGCATACATCTATAAGCAAAGGTACCAAAAGGGCAAGTAAAAGTGGTCTTATCCTGATCCTCTTTTGAAACAGGTATTTGAGAGAAACCAGAGTAACCATCTAGAAAGCAAAAATGTGTATGTTTGGATAACCTTTCTAGCATTTGATCAATAGAAGGTAAAGGGTAATGATCTTTTCTAGTAGCTTTATTTAATTTGCAGAAATCAATTACCATTCTATAACCTGTAACAATTCTTTGTGGGATCAATTCATCTTTATCATTAGGAACAACAGTAATACCTCCCTTCTTAGGGACACAATGAACGAGACTTACCCACTGACTATCAGCAACAGGATAAATTATACATGCATCCAGAAGATCTAGTATTTCATTTCCTACCACTTCTTTCATCTTAGGATTTAACCGTCGTTGGTGATCAACAACTGGTTTAGCGTCTTTCTCCAGTTTTATTTTGTGCTGGCATAGAGACTAATGCCGTTAAGATCATCAAGAGTATATCCAATAGCAGCACGGTGCTTCTTCAGAGTTTTCAATAATTTCTCTTCTTCCTGCTCTGAAAGGTTAGCACTAATAATAACAGGATATATCTTCTTTTCATCAAGATAAGCATATTTAAGAGTATCAAGTAATGGTTTAAGCTCAAACACGGGATCACCCTTGGGTGGAGAAGGATCCCCTAGGATTTCAACAGGCAAGTTGTGTTTCAAAATAGGTCCCTGTTTAAAGAATACTTCATGTATTTCCCTTCTTTCATTCATAAACATATCATTTTCATGGTCTAGCAAATATTGTTCTAAAGGATCAGTAGGAGGCACAGCAATAGAAGCAAGACCAATAATTTCATCTTTACTAGGAAATTCTTTATCATGGGGTTGTCTACAGAATTTAGCAAACTTAAAATCATGAGACATGTCCCCTAAACCAATTGTAACAATATCTTTTTCGCAATCCATATTAGCATTAACAATATTCAAGAAGGGTCTACCAAATATAATGGGACAAAAGTCATCTTGTGGGGAACCAAGAACAAGAAAATCAGTAGGATATTTAACTTTCCCACACAAGACTTCAACATATCTAACAATCCCAATTGGTGAAATAGTGTCTCTATTGGCAAACTTAATAGTAACATCAATCTCTTCTATCTCAGCAGGTGCAATATCATGCATAATTTCTTTGTATAAGGAATGAGGTATTGCACTCGCACTAGCACCCATATCACATAAGCCATGATAATGGTGATCTCCTATTTTAAAAGAAACAACAGGCATGCCAACAACAGATCTATGTTTATTTTTAGTATCGGGTCAAGCAATTCTAGCAGCTTCATCGCAGAAGTAAATAACATGCCCATCAATATTATCGACCAAGAGATCCTTAACCATAGCAATACTAGGTTCAACTTTAATTTTCTCAGAGAGTGTAGGTGTTCTACCATTACTCTTACGAACCACAGTTGAAGCTTTAGCATGATCCTTTATTCTAACAGGAAAAGGTGGTTTCTCAATATAAGCGGTAGGAACAATAGGATCAACATTATAAGTGATAGTATTTTCTTCAACTTTAATAGGTTCTGCTACTTTTACTTCAATGGGAGGATGATATTTAAACCACTTCTCTTTAGGGAGATCAACATGAGTAGCAAATGATTCACAAAAAGAAACTACTATCTCAGAGTCAAGTCCATATTTAGTGCTAAATTCACGAAAAGCATCGGTATCCATAAAGGATTTAACACAATCAAATTTAGGTGTTATACCTGACTCCTTACCTTCGTCGAGTTCCCAATCTTTAGAGTTGTGTTCAATTCTTTCCAATAAATCCCGTCTGAATTCAATAGTCTTCATCATAAAAGAACAAATACAAGAAGTATCGAGCATGGAGCGATTATTAAGAGAAAGACGAGCATAAAATTTTTGAATAATAATTTCTCCTGAGAGCTCATGATTGGGGCATGAATATAACATTGACTTAAACCTCCCCCGAGCTTGAGCGATACTTTCTCCTTTGCGAGGCCAAAATATATATATATAATTACGATCACGATGAACCAGATGCATAGGATAAAACTTTTGATGAATTTCCAGTTTCAATCGGTTATAGTTCCATGATCCAATATCATCACATAGCCTAAACCATGTCAATGCTTTTCCCTTCAAAGATAAATGGAAGACCTTCTTCTTGATAACATTCTCAGGCATACCTGCAAGCTTAAATAATCCACAAACTTCATCCACATAGATTAGGTGCATATCGAGATGTAATGTTCCATCTCCTATAAAAGGATTAGCTAGCAGTTTCTCTTTCATACCCGAAGGAATTTCAAAGTAAACATTTTCAGTAGCTTCAGTAGGTTGAGGATCAACTCTTTGCACTTTTGGTCAGGGTGAAGATACCCCGAACAAGCCCCTCAAAAGGATTGGTTTCCATAGTAACAAGTGATAGTAAATTTCAGCACACTATATAAATGTTTCCTTACCAAATTCCCCCTACTAAAGGCGCTTCATACCCCGGCAACAGCGCCAGAGAAGAGTCTTGATGACCCACAAGTGTAGGGGATATATCGTAGTCCTTTCGATAAGTAAGAGTGTGGAACCCAACAAGGAGCAGAAGGGAATGACAAGCGGTTTACAGTAAGGTATTCTCTACAAGCACTGAAATTATCGGTAAAAGATAGTTTTGTGATAAGGTAATTCATAATGGGTGAGGGAGTCCTGGATTATGGGGTCCTCGGACAGCCGTACTATATACTTTGGCCGGACTGTTGGACTATGAAGATACAAGATTGAAGACTTCGTATCGTGTCCGGATGGGACCCTCCTTTGCATGGAAGGCAAGCTTGGATATTCGGATATCTAGATTTCCTTCTCTGTAACCGACTCTATGTAACCCTAGCCCCCTCTGGTGTCTATATAAACTGGAGGGTTTAGTCTGTAGGACAACAACAATCATAATCATAGGCTAGCTTCTAGGGTTTAGCCTCTACGATCTCGTGGTAGATCGACTCTTGTAATACTCATATCATCAAGATCAAACAAGCAGGAAATAGGGTATTACCTCCATCGAGAGGGCCCGAACCTGGGTAAAACATCGTGTCCCCTGCCTCCTGTTACCATTAGTCTTAGACGCATAGTTCGGGCCCCCCTACACGAGATCCGCCAGTTTTGACACCGACATTGGTGCTTTCATTGAGAGTTCCACTGTGCCGTCGATGTAAGGCTTGATGGCCCCTTCGATCATCTTCGATGATGCGGTACAGGAGGAGTGTCGGTGTTAAAACCGGCGGATCTCGGGTAGGGGGTCCCGAACTGTGCGTCTAGGCGGATGGTAATAGGAGACAAGGGACACGATGTTTTACCCAGGTTCGGGCCCTCTTGATGGAGGTAAAACCCTACGTCCTGCTTGATTAATATTGATGATATGGGTAGTACAAGAGTGGATCTACCACGAGATCAAGGAGGCTAAACCCTAAAGCTAGCCTATGGTATGATTGTTGTAATGTATGTTGTGTCCTACGGACTAAAGCCCTCCGGTTTATATAGACACCGGAGAAGGCCAGGGTTACACAGAGTCGGTTACAATGGTAGGGGATCTACATATCCGTATCGCCAAGCTTGCCTTCCAAGCCAAGGAAAGTCCCATCCGGACACGGGACGGAGTCTTCAATCTTGTATCTTCGTAGTCTTGGAGTCCGGCGGACGATGATAGTCCGGCTGTCCGGACACCCCCTAGTCCAGGACTCCCTCAGTAGCCCCTGAACCAGGCTTCAATGACGATACGTCCGGCGCGCATAATGTTCGGCATTGCAAGGCGGTTTCCTCCTTTGAATAATCCAGAGAAGATCATGAACACCAGGATAGTGTCCGGCTCTGCAAAATAAATTCCACATTCCACCGTAGAGAGAATAAAATGTCCACAAGTCCAATCTGCTGATGTATTTTGCGGCATGTCGTCACGCCACTACCAAGCCTTTACTTGAATCGTTTTTTATTATACCACCTCATCACGTTTAGCGAAGCGGTTTCCTTGGCACGTCTTGTCGAAGCAGAGATCGTGTTCCCCTTATTCCGGGATTCTCATCAATACGGACGTGGGTAACCCAACCGCGCCATTGATGGTGGCACTTGGGAGATAAGCGAGTTTTACCAGGCTGGTGGGGGACGCATAGTCTTCGCCCGCCTATATATAAGGGATAAGGATTCACCTTTTCACCCATGCCTTCTTCCTCCTTTGCTTATCCACCTCCACGCACTCAAGCTCCAACGCCCAAGCTCGCGCATCTCATCTAAGCCTTCCCCGACCATGTCCGGAGGGGGAGGCAAATGGTTGGCTTCCACCGTTAAGGAGGAGCACATCACCAAGCTGCGCAGCGCCGGATACCTTTCCAGCGATATCGCGCACCGGCTGCCCGACGAGGGGCAGCTCATCCCTACCCCCGGGCCCCATGAGAGGGTCGTTTTCCTTCCCCACTTCCTCCACGGACTGGGCTTTCCACTTCACCCCTTTGTCCGGGGGCTCATGTTCTACTACGGCCTGGATTTCCACGATCTGGCGCCGAACTTCATCCTCAACATCTCGGCGTTTATCGTTGTGTGCGAGGCCCTCCTCTGCATCCGGCCCCACTTCGGCTTGTGGCTCAAGACCTTCAACATCAAGCCGAAGGTAGTAAAGGGCACGCAGGCGGAGTGCGGAGGCGCCATGTTGGGCAAGATGCCCAACGTCCTCTGGTTCGAAGGGGCCTTCGTGGACTCCGTCAAGGGGTGGCAATCGGGGTGGTTCTATATCATCGAGCCGCGCGACCCTACGTGGGCGGCGGCCCCCGAGTTTAGATCTGGTATCCCTACGCAGCTCACCTCCTGGAAAGAGAGGGGCTTGTTGTGGGGTAATCCGAAGGAGCTGACGGGACTCCGAGCCTGTATCCAGAAGCTGGTGAACAAGAAGCTCAGGCTCGTCGACGTGGTCCAAGTCATGCTCGTCCACCGGATCCTCCCATGCCAAGAACGGGCATTCAATCTGTGGGAGTTCGATCCGGAACAGCACCAGGTGCTGAGCGGGCTCTTCGACACGACGTACGAAGGCACCTGGAGGGTGCTGTTTAAGGGCGCCGAAGCCCCCGCATCCGCGACAGAAGATCGCGGATTTCACTCGCAGCATCCGGCTGACAAGGTAAGTGATTCTACCCCTTTACAGGACACTTGTGGTAAATAGATTGATTCTAAGAGGGTTTCAATCTCCCTTTTCCTTTGACAGGAATGGATGAAGAAGGCCGAGCAGCTCATCTGCCCGGCTCCCATGCCAGAAGACCCAGTGGATGCCCGTCTAGCAGGGCTGCTGGTTCCGGTACCACACGTGGTGCCGGAGAAGAAGGCCAAGAAGGTGGCCACGGGCACTCGAAAGAGTTCCCGTAGTCAAGCGTCCGACGACGAGGCGGACTCCTTCCCCGAAGACGAGGAGGAGGAAGAAGACTCTCTCCCGGAGGGGGGAGAGAGGAAGAGGAAGGCTTCCCCAACAGGGGAGGCCGAAGGGTCCAAGAGGGGGAGAACCATTCCCCGGGATAGCTCCGCCAACACCGACGTTGGCGACGAGGAGTGGCCTTCAAGGGCCAGGCCTCCGGCGAGATCGTAAGTATCCGGATCCCTAATATGCAATTTCTTTCGTGTCACATAGTGTCCTACTAATGCCGCATACTGCCCGCAGTCCGGCCGATGATGATTTCCCCGCTTCATCGAGCGGGTCGTTGGCCCCGTCGGATGTGGATTCACTTCCGACTGCCTCTACCCCCCACGCCGATGAGGACGCCGAGGTGGGATCGTAGAAAGGGACCCATCAGGAGGAGGCTCCGAAGGTGCCGCAAGGCAGCCTCCCAGACTTTGCGCCGGACTCTACGTCGGGTCCTGCAGTGGTTCCAGAGTCCGGCAGGCGGCCCCTTCGAAAGAAGGGCAAGACCGTGACACCGGCGGCCTCCGTCCTACCGGAGGCGCCGGACAACTTGCTGGAGGCGCTCAAAGGCGCTTCCATCAAGGAAGAACACCGCACTGTTATGAGTGCGGTGATTCAGAAGGTTCGGCTCGCCAAGAGCGGGCTGACCGAAGCCTGCAGTAGCCTTCTAACAGGCTTTGAGGTAAGAAGTTAAAATTATGTAATGTAATACCGCATAGACAGTAGCCCCTGATGCCCGGTTTGGTGTTCGGAAAGAAAAGCCGGACTGAGGATCTAAAAAGATATTCACAGGTTGCTAATAAATTATGTCAATATGGGTTTGCAGGCTGTGCTGCTGACCTCTACCGCATTGACTGCGGAGGTTGGTACATTAAAGCAAGATCTCGAGCGGTCCGAGCAAGAGCTCGGCCATGCCAAGAGGCAGCTCGAGGACAAAGAAGGTGAGTAGCACCACTTTGAATTTTTACCTTACAGAAAAGGATTTTGGTCGCAATAAAATTACAAGGATAATATGGGTATTGCAGGGGCCACAAACGAGGTGGCAGCCCTGAAGGAGGCTGTGTCTGCGGCCGAACGCAGTGCGGCCACGGAACAGGCAGAGCGAGAAAAGCAGGAGGCACAGGTGGCGGTAGTGCGGCAAGAGCTCCAGGCTCTCATGGAGAAGCATGAGAGCTTGGAGCGCGACTCCAAGACTCGAGATTCCGAGCTCGCCTCGGCTCTCGAAAGTGCCAAGTCCGCCAAGGCCGAGGCCCATAAGGCCCTTCAGGAGGTTGAAGATGTGAAGAAGATAGCGGCGGGTAAGGCATTTTTCATGCAAAGCAAGCATGTTAATGTAAACTACCTGACACTTACCCGCATTCGGAGCTCTCCAGGGGCGTTTGTAGATCTGCCGCGTAGTGTGTCCGATGCCGCTGCATTCTACCGTGGCGAGGAGGGGAGCTCAACGGAGAAGGTCTTCTGGTCTCAGTACGCTGAGGCCGGCCATCCGGTGCCCCCAAGCGACCAGCTGAAGCAGCTGGTCGAACTCTACAAGGTAGCTGAGGAGGCCATGAAGGGCCTTATAGTCCGGCTGTGGCCTGGACAGGCCATGCCTGGGAGCTACTTCGGCCTCGTGCGGTGGCTAATGGATGCGTGCCCCTGGGTGGAGGTCATCAAGCGCTCCGCCTGTATTGAAGGTGCTCGTCGGGCCCTTGCCCGCACAAAGGTGCACTGGGGCAGGCTGGATGCGGAGAAGCTTCTTACTGACCCGCCGCCACCGGGCAAGGAGTATCGTACGCCCGAAATGTATTATAAAACTATCCTGAAGGGAGCCCGCGATATTGCGGATGAATGCCCTAGAGATGTAATTTTTGAGTAAACTCGCTATATATTATCCTGTGCGCTAAAAACTTTGTTCATGTGCGCTTTAAGCAATGCTTGTTTAATTTAAAATATTACCTTCTATGCCGCCGTTTATGAAATCTGAGAGATGGCAAGTCGTTGGCTTCGGCCCCCAAGCCGCAAGTGCTGGGGTGTTCGGGATAACTTCAGCACTCTTGTTCCCATTTTTGGGTCCATCTAGGGAGGTGCTCAACACAACGAACAAGGCAACCGGACTTATAATGCTTGAACACTCTCACTTAGCCATAGAATTCTATAATTTTAAATTTCGGCGAAGCCCCTAGTATTCGGAAGACCGAATTCGGAGCGCTATACACGCCTTCGTCGGACATTATCCGGAACTTCGCTCGAAGCGGCGTGAGTCTTTAAGGACCCGAAAAGACCTCTCGAACAGCGACCAGTCTCTCGCCTTATCATGCCGGTCGGTTTTAGCTTTCTCCACTGAGGCGCTCGCCCGGCTCAACCGGGGCGCAATCGCAGTGGTTCTCCCGGTGCCACCTTAGCCGACGGAACGGAACGTAAGGCACCAAAACGTGGGAGCCGGGCAAACCCAACTATTGACCCAAGACATGATTCGGAGCCGATTCATATAATGCTATAAGTTCGGGGTGCCGCACTTGTGAAAGTGTTCGGACTTATCACACCATAATGTGGGGAACATAAGCCCCTGGTGTACTAGGCCGTACCAAAATATACGATTGCAAGATGTCATGTAATGAACATATATATGTAATAACAGGCAAAAAAGTGATGCGTCATTTATTAAAGGAAGTCTGCTATGAGTGCGGACTGATACAAATAATGCGGTAAGCAAGGGTTTTGGACTAGTTAAACATGTCCCCCTCCAGGGATGGGCTGCGGACTTGGTGTATATAATCAAATTTAATGCTCGTAATTGAGACCACCTGAGTGTTTGTCGCCGCATCCTTTCTTCCCCGGCTGTTGCATCATGAGTTCGGCAGGTTCACCGCCGGAGAGGGCCTCTGGCTAACGGAGTCCTGTGTATACAAAGAAGGAAAATAATAATAAGAAAGAGCCGCACACTTGCGAGCCCCTGGTGTGGTCGAGCCGCACTCTGGGTCTATTATGGTCGTGCCCCTTCCCCTACGCCCATGGTATCTCCAAAGCGTAATGATGTGCGCGGAGGGTTGTTCTTGTGATCGTGCGAGGGCGGGGGTTAGGGCCGCATTGCTACGCGTGCTCGAATCGTGCCATGTGGTCTTGGTTGGTGTTGCTTCGGGCGCGTTTGGCTGTATCCAGCCGTTTAACGGCCGGACTCGGAAATTGCCTTAAAAGGCTGCTATGTACTTCTGCCGCGAGAGCCGCTGTATGTTCCTCCGTTCGGAGGGAGCGTTCCGTATTTCCGTTGACCGTGATGACTCCACGAGGGCCTGGCATCTTGAGCTTGAGGTGTGCATAATGCGGCACCGCGTTGAACTTTGCAAACGCGGTTCGTCCGAGCAGAGGGTGATAGCCGCTGTGAAATGGGACTATGTCGAAGATTAACTCCTCGCTCCGGAAATTATCCGGGGATCCGAAGACCACTTCCAGTGTGACTGAGCCTGTGCAATTGGCCTCCACACCTGGTATGACGCCTTTAAAGGTTGTCTTTGTAGGTTTAATCCTTGAGGGGTCTATGCCCATCTTGCGCACTGCCGCCGTCCATCAGGACTCTCGTGAGGTGAAATCCATCGATGATTGGGTCTAAAACCAACGCGGCGAATCCGCCATGGGGCGGATGCTGGTCGGATGGTCTCTTCGATCGAAAGTGATCGGACAAGAGGACCATGGATTGAACTTCGGGGCGACTGGCTCCATCGCGTATACGTCCCTTAGTGCACGCTTCCGCTCCCTCTTGGGTATATGGGTTGCGTAAATCATGTTCACCGTCCGGACTTGTGGGGGGAAACCCTTCTGTCCTCTATTGTTCGGCGGTCGGGTCTCTTCCTCGTCGTCGCTGTTTAGCCCCTTGTCATTGTTTTCGGCAATTAACTTGCCTGCCTACTTGAACACCCAGCAATCTCTGTTGGTGTGATTAGCTGGCTTTTCAGGGGTGCCGTGTATCTGGCATAAGCGGTCGAGTATTCGATCCAAATTGGACGGACCCGGAGTGGTTCTTTTGAATGGCTTCTTCCGCTGACCGGGTTTAGAGCCTCGGAATCCGGCGTTGACTGCCGTATCCTCCTTATCGTCGCCGTTAATGCGGCGTTTATTTTTGCTTCGACGCGACCTGCCATTGTGGTCCTTAGTATCCGGACTGCCAGAATTTTTACTGAGGTTGTTGCTGCGAGCTAGCCAGCTATCCTCTCCCGCACAGAAGCGGGTCATTAATGACGTGAGGGCTGCCATGGATTTCGGCTTTTCCTGTCCCAGGTGCCGGGTTAGCCACTCGTCGTGGATGTTATGTTTGAAGGCTGCGAGGGCCTCTGCATCCGACAGTCGACGATTTGGTTTTTCTTTGTCAAGGATCGTGTCCAGAATTGTCTGGCCGATTCGTCTGGCTGCTGAATTATGTGGCTTAGGTCATCGGCGTCTGGTGGCCGCACATACGTGCCCTGGAAGTTGTCGAGGAATGCGGCTTCTAGGTCTTCCCAACACCCAATTGACTCTGCGGGCAAGCTGTTAAGCCAATGCCGAGCTGGTCCTTTAAGCTTGAGTGGGAGATACTTGATGGCATGGAGGTCGTCGCCGCGGGCCATATGGATGTGAAGGAGATAATCTTTGATCCAAACCGCGGGGTCTGTTGTGCCATCGTAGGATTCGATGTTTACGGGTTTAAACCCTTCAGGGATTTGATGATCCATTACTTCGTCAGTGAAGCATAGCGGGTGTGCGGCGCCTCTATATTGGGCAATATCACGACGTAGCTCGAGAGAGCGTTGTCTGCTGTGTTCGGCCCGGCCGGAGTTATTGTATCTGGCGCGACGGTATTCGTCGTGGGTCGTGGGGCGCCCCCGTGATCCATAGATGGATCTGGATTGCCTTGCTTTGTCCTCCAATATATCTCGCAAGTCCGGTGCGTTCCCTCTTGGCTTCGCACTTTTGGAGCGATGCCGGGGTACGGTCTTGGTGGAGTGCCTGGATGCCTCTCTGTCGCGACCACGGGGTGGTCGGTCTGCCGTATCGTGCGCTGGTGATGAAGGTATGTATGCTTCCTCCTCTAATCGGGGGAGCAACTTGCGTCTTGGGTAGCTTTTGGAGGGGCGTTCGAGTTTATACTCTTCGGCCGCGAGGACCTCGGTCCATCGATCGGCCAGCAGGTCCTGATCATCTTGAAGCTGTTGCTGCTCTTTCTTTAGCCTATTTGCCGTGGCAATAAGCCTGCATTTGAAACGCTCTTGTTCGACGGGATCCTCGGGCATGACGAATTCGTCGTCGTTGAGGCTTGCCTTGTCTTTGGAGGGAGGTATATAGTTATATTCCTCGACCTCTTCGTCTGCCGCCCTCTCGTGAGGGCTTGCTTCTGCATCCTCCTGCACTGAGTCTTGCTGGAGGGGATTATCTTCGGCACTCTCTAGGGTATTATTATCTCCTGTGCCGGAATCTCCATTCTTGCTGTGGAGGGATTTAGAGCGGCGCCGCTGACGCCGGCGCTTGGGCTGTTTCTTTAAGGAATCTGCCTCCGCTCCTTCTTCGCCGTCCCCATCTTTTGGGGTGTCCACCATGTATATGTCGTACGACGAGGTGGTCTTCCAGTGCCCTGTAGGCGCTGGTTCCTGTTCATCTCCGGCATTGTCGTCCATAGCGTCGATGTCTTCGGAGTCGTAGTCTAGCATGTCGGTTAGATCGTCGACAATGGCTACAAAGTGGGTGGTGGGTGGGCTCTGAATTTCTTCGTCGTCCGTATCCCAACCATCCTGGCCATAATCCAGCTAGGACTCTCCGGATAGCGAGAGATGCTTTAGCGAATTTAGGATGTCGCCAAAGGGCGAGTGTTGGAAGATGTCCGCGGCGGTGAATTCCATAACCGGCACCCAATCAGATTTGATTGGCAGGGGCGTGGGAGGTCCGGAGTCCGGCAAGGAGTCCGGCGCCTCGGAGTCACAAGCTTCGCGAGGGACAAGGTTAGTGTTCGGCTCCATCGTCGTGGAAGTTGGAGCCCCCGAGGCGGTGTCCAACCACCGGTCCTCGATCTGGGCGATCGGCTCCGGTCTAAGGGCCGGAGCAGATTCTTGTGCGGCCACCAAGGCACTGTTCGGCGGCAGAGCTAGATCATGCCCATCGTAACAGTGCGGCACGCTTGGCTGTGGCTCGAGCCCGTCGAAGATCAAGTCCCCGCGGATGTCGGTCGTGAAGTTCAGGCTTCCGAATCTGACCTGACGGCCAGGGGCGTAGCTTTCGATCTTCTCCAGATGGCCAAGTGAATTAGCCCGCAGTGCGAAGCCGCCGAATACGAAGATCTGTCTGGGGAAAAAAGTCTCACCCTGGACAGCGTTGTTGATTGAAGAAGCCATCGAGCCTATCGGTGCCGACACAGAGGAACTCTCAATGAAAGCACCAATGTCGGTGTCAAAACCGGCGGATCTCGGGTAGGGGGTCCCGAACTGTGCGTCTAGGCGGATGGTAACAGGAGACAAGGGACACGATGTTTTACCCAGGTTCGGGCCCTCTTGATGGAGGTAAAACCCTACGTCCTGCTTGATTAATATTGATGATATGGGTAGTACAAGAGTGGATCTACCACGAGATCAAGGAGGCTAAACCCTAAAGGTAGCCTATGGTATGATTGTTGTAATGTATGTTGTGTCCTACGGACTAAAGCCCTTCGGTTTATATAGACATCGGAGAAGGCCAGGGTTACATAGAGTCGGTTACAATGGTAGGGGATCTACATATCCGTATCGCCAAGCTTGCCTTCCACGCCAAGGAAAGTCCCATCCGAACATGGGACGGAGTCTTCAATTTTGTATCTTCGTAGTCTTGGAGTCCGGCGGACGATGATAGTCTGGCTGTCCGGACACCCCCTAGTCCAGGACTCCCTCAAGGAGGGTTTTCCCTCCTGGACTCGTATTTGGCGGCTTCGTACTACGGGCCAACTCGCTTGGCCATCTGGAGCAGATCGATAGCTACGCCCCTAGCCATCAGGTCAGGTTTGGAAGCTTAAACTACACTGCCAACATCCGAGGAGACTTGATCTTCGATGGATTCGAGCCCATGACAGGTGCGCCGAACATTCACGATGGACATGACTTTGATCTTCCGTCGGATAGAATTCGGGAAATCGCACCCGGTTGGCCTCGGGAATCAACCCGGAGCAGATCGTGCCTTCCGAGGACGGGTGGATGGACCCTGCCACGGAGGCCGCACATTCATTGGCGTTGGAGCCAAACACTGATTCCACCTCCTGTGAAAGGGGTGTCATCGGACCCCAGGACTCTTCCCCGGTTGCAGGATCCGAACCGCATGCATCCATGCCTATCAAATCAGATTGGGCACCCATCATGGAGTTCACCGCCGCGGATATTTTTCACCACTCACCCTTGGGTGATGTGCTGAACTCATTAAGGTCTCTATCCTTGTCAGGAGACTCTTGGCCAAACTATGTCCGGCTCGAGTGGGGAGCGGATGACGAAGAAATTCGTCCCCCACCCACCACCCACTTTATAGCCACTGTCGATGACTTAACCGACGTGCTTGACTTCGACTCCGAAGACATCGACGGTATGAACGACGATGTAGGAGAAGAATAGGAACCACCACCTATACGACGCTGGACTGCCACCTCCTCATATGATATTTATATGGTGGATACCCCTAAAGAAAACAATGGCGATGAGGCAACGGAAGATAACCCCTTGGGGAAGCAATCTAGACAACGGCGTCATCGGCGCCGCTCCAAGCCCCGCCATAGAAAAAATAGTGATATCGGCACAAGGGATAACAACCCGGATGGTGCCGAAGACGAATACAATCCTGCCCAGCCAGGCTTCAAGCAGGCCGAGCAAGAGGAGGGGCAAGCTAGACCTAAAGAACAGGCAACTGATGGAGAATTAGAGGACGATAACTACATGCCTCTCTCCGTAGACGAGGTGAGCCTTGGCGATGAAGAATTCATCGTGCCTAAGGATCCTGTCGAGCAGGAGCACTTCAAACGCCGGCTTATAGCCACTGTGAAAAGCCTGAAGAAAAAGCAGCAACAGCTTGAAGCTGATCAGGATCTGCTAACGGACAGATGGACCGAGGTCCTGGCTTCCGAGGAATACGGACTCGAGCGCCCTAGCAAAAGCTACCCAAAGTGCAGGCTTCTACCTCAACTCGAGGAGGAGGCCTTAAAGCCCACGCTACCAGCGCATGATGCGGCTGACCAGCCACCCCGTGGCCGCGACAAAGAGGCTTACCAGCCCGACGTCCAGACCGCACCCCGCCGCCAATCAAATGATAATACTAAGGCCCGGGGCTACACGAAGGACCTGCGAAAAGTATTAGAAAACAAAGCAGGACAGTCAAGATCGATCTACGGATCACGGGGGCGCGCCACAAGACGTGATGATGACCGTCACGCCAGATACAATAAACAAAAGTCCGGTCGAGCCGAATACAATAGACCGGACTCATTCGAACTACTTTGGGATGTAGCACGGCATAGAGGCGCCGCACACCCCCTATGCTTCACTGATGAAGTTATGGATCACGAATTCCCAGAAGGGTTTAAACCCGTAAATATTGAATCATACGATGGCACAACAGACCCCGCGGTATGGATCAAAGACTTTCTTCTCCACATCCACATGGCCCGCGGCGATGACTTACATGCCATAAAGTACTTACCACTTAAGCTCAAAGGACCGGCCAGGCATTGGCTTAATAGCCTGCCAGCAAGCTCCATTGGCAGTTGGGAGGATCTGGAAGAGGCATTCCTCGATAACTTTCAGGGCACTTACGTGCGACCACCGGATGCTGATGACTTAAGTCACATAACCCAGCAGCCCGGAGAGTCAGCCAGGAAATTCTGGACTCGGTTCCTAACCAAAAAGAACCAAATTGTCGACTGTCCGGATGCCGAAGCCTTAGCAGCCTTCAAGCATAACATCCGAGACGAATGGCTCGCCCGACATCTCGGCCAAGAGAAGCCAAAATCCATGGCAGCCCTCACGACACTCATGACCCGCTTCTGCACAGGCAAGGACAGCTGGCTGGCTCGCAGCAACGTCACACCCAAAAATTCAGGCGATTCAGACGCCATGGATAGTAACGGCAAGCCGCGACAGAATAGACACAAATGTCGCAATAATGGCGACAACGCCGAAGACACGACAGTCAATGCCGGATTCAGAGGCTTCAAATCCGGACAGCGGAAAAAGCCATTCAAGAGAAATGGTCCGGGTTCGTCCAGTTTGGACCGCATACTCGATCGCTCATGTCAAATTCACGGCACCCCTGATAAACCAGCCAACCACACTAATAGGGAATGTTGGGTGTTTAAACAGGCCGGCAAGTTGAATGCCGAAAACAAGGATAAGGGGCTGCACAGCAATGACGAGGAGGAGCCCCGACCGCCGAACACGGGAGGACAGAAGAAATTCCCTCCCCAGGTGAAAATAGTGAATATGAAATACGCAACCCATATCCCCAAGCGGGAAAGGAAGCGTGCACTAAGGGACGTCTACACGATGGAGCCAGTCACCCCAAAATTCAACCCATGGTCCTCTCGTCCGATCACTTTCGATCGCAGGACCACGCTACCAGTATCCGTCATGGCGGTTCAACCGCATTGGTCCTTGACCCCATCATCGACGGATTCCATCTATCACGAGTCCTCATGGTCGGCGGCAGCAGCCTGAACCTGCTCTATCAGGACACAGTGCGCAAAATGGGCATTGACTCCTCAAGGATCAAGCCCACGAAAACCACCTTCAAGGGTGTCATACCCGGTGTAGAGGCCTGTTGCACGGGCTCAATCACACTAGAAGTGGTCTTCGGATCTCCGGACAATTTCCGAAGCGAGGAGCTAATCTTCGACATCGTCCCCTTCCGCAGAGGCTATCATGCACTGCTCGAATGAACCGCATTTGCCAAATTCAATGCGGTACCGCATTATGCATATCTCAAGCTCAAAATGCCGGGACCTCACGGGGTTATTACAGTTAATGGAAACATAGAGCGCTCACTTAGTATGGAGGAGCACACTGCGGCCCTCGCGGCGGAAGTACAAAACAGCCTTCTTAGGCAAACATCCAACTCGGTGATAAAGAACCTGGATACCGCCAAGCGAGTCCGAAGTAATCACTACAGGATCGTCCGGCACGACCAGAGCTCGACTAGCAATTCAGCCTCCGCCCTAGTCCCAGCCAAGCGGCGACATTCGTGCCACGCGTACATAACTACGCACTTAAAATACCATGGGCATAGGCGGAGGCACGACCATGACACGGTCCATAATGCGGCTTGACCGCCCCAGGATACGCACATTTTTGCACCCCTTTTTTTCAGGTCCCTACCTTCAGGAGGCTCTTCCGAAAAACCGGCTATCGGACACATAGCGGGACAGACACACCATGAGGACAAGAAGCTTTGGCATGCGAGGGAATCCTCAAGTGGTCTCTGATAGCAATCGTTATACCTGTTTTACATAACCGCATACCGCCCGCTCCTAGTCAGGATGTGTCAAACAGTCCTATTCTGCTTATCGCACTACTTGTATATGTACGCTTTGACGTATCATTTTAAAGGGAAAATAGTATACAGCGTCAGCTTGCTATTGAGTTTATCTACCCCCTTTTCTTTACTACTTATTTATTATACCCATGCATTTTGGTACGACCAGTTTGCCAGGGGCTTCAGTACCCATAACCTGGCAAGACAAGTCCGAACACTTTCGACAGTGCGGCACCCCGAACTTATAGAACTATATGCATCAGCTCCGAATCATGTCTTGGGTCAATAGTTGGGTTTGCCCGGATCCTATGTTTTGGTACCTTACGTTCCGCTATATCGGCTAAGGTAGCGCAGGGAGAACTACTGTGATTGTGTCCTGGTTCTTCCGGACGAGCACCTCAATAGAGAAAGCCAAAAACTGACTGTCATGATAAGGCGAGAGCTGGTCGCTGTTCGAGAGGTCTCAAATCCTTAAAGATTTTTTCCGCGTCAGGCAAGGAATTGGCCTCGTCCGATTTAGGCGTGCATAGCGCCCCAAGTCCGGCTTTCTGGATACTAGGGGCTTCGCCAAAATTTAAAATTATAGACTTCTATGGCTAAGTGAGGGCGATAAAGTCGTATAGTTCGATTGCCTCGTTCGTGGCGCTAAACACCTCCTTAAAAGGACCAAAAACTTGGATAAAGAGTGTTTATACTTATTCCGAACACCCCAGTACTAGTTACATGGGGGCGGAAGCCGAAGACTGGCCAACTCTCAAGAATTTTTATAACAACCGCACAGAATGTAATATTTTAAATTAACAAGTGCTACATAGTGCACATGAACTGGTTTTCATAATACAGGATGACATGATTACATTCATTCAAATATAACATCCTTCGTACATTCATCTGCCACAAGGCGGGCACCCTTAATGACATTATCATAGTACTATTCGGGGTAGCGATATTCCTTGCCCTGCGGCGGCCCCTCCGTCACAAGCTTCTCTGCGTCCATCTTCCCCTAGTGCACCTTCGCACGGGCCAAAGCCATGCGTGCACCCTCAATACAGACGGACCGCTTAACGACTTCAAGCCGCGGACAGGCATTCACCATCCGCTTGATAAAGCCGAAGTAGCTGCTGGGTAGGGGCTTGCCGGGCCACAACGGGACCATGAAGTCCTTCATGGCCAGTTTGGCCGCCTTGTGGAGTTCGACCAATTGCTTTAGCTGGTCGCTCAAGGACATCGGGTGTTCGGCCCCAATATACTGGGACCAAAACAGCTTCTCCGTCGAGCTTCCCTCCTCGGCCCAATAGAACTCTGCGGCATCAGAGATGCTGCACGGCAGATCTGCGAATGCTCCTGGAGAGCTCCGAATTCGGGTAAGTAAAAGGAAAGTCTCCTCCACATGCTTGCTTTGCATAATGAAAGCCTTACCCGCAACTATCTTCTTGGCCGCCTCAAATTCCTGGAGGGCCTTTTGGGCTTCGGCCTTAGCGTCTAGTGCACTCTGACGGGCCGTCGCAAGCTCCAACTCGTGCGTCTTGGAGTCACGCTCCAAGGACTCAAACTTTTTGATGAAGTCCTGAAGCTCTTGCTGGACCTCATCAACTCGCGCTGCTTGTTTTTCGCGCTCTGTGCGCTCCTTGGCCACTTTGCTTTTGGCCTCGGATAGTGCCTTCTTGAGGGACGCCACTTCGATCGCGGCCCCTAGTAAAATTTATAGTGCTTCTATTAGCATCAACGATGTTTTCCTTTGAATATAACACTCGGACGGGGTATTACTTACCTTTGTTCTCCTCGAGCTGCCTCCTCACGAGGCCGAGCTCTTCTTCGGCCTGCCCAAGGCTCTGCCTTAGTCCGGCAACCTCCGCAGTGGAAGCGGTGGCGGCTAGCAGCGAAACCTGCTTATTCACAAAGACATGATATGATTAGACTCGTGGGAAAACATATTTGATCCTCTATTCGACTTTTCTTCCCGAACACCAAACAGAGCATCAGGGGCTACTGCCTGTACTATGATACTTTCTTATAACTTAAAATACTTACCTCAAAGCCTGTTAGGAGGCTGGCGCAGGCTTCGGTCAATCCGCTTTTCGTGGATTGGACCTTCGCAATCACCGTACTCATAAGAGTACGATGTCCTTCATCAAGGGAAGCGCTCTGAAGCACTTCCACCAAGTTATTCGGCACCTCTGAATGGGCAGAGGTCATCGGCACAGACGGTTCTCCCCCCTTGATGGGCGGCTGCCTGCCTGAATCCGGAACCACTGGAGGTTCCGGCGCAGTATTCGGCTGGGGGCCAAGCCTACTGCGGCCCCCCTCATCCGAATCCATCAGGATCTTCCCCATGAGCCCCGCATCGGGAGTCTCGCCTTGAGGCGTATCCAGGACTGCCTCCTCCTGGCTCGACATCCTTTGAGATAACACCTCGGTGTCATACGCAGGCCGGGGGGTAGAAGCCATCGGGAGCGAATAGCTATTCATCTCCGACGAACTCAAGGACCCATCCGAGGAGGGCAAGTCGATGTGGGCTTCGGGCGGACTGCACAAGCAAGTCTATACATAGTAAGTAAAGATAAAAACATGCAAAGGGTGTTATGGCATCCGGATACTTATGACTTCGCCAGGGGCTTGGCCCTTGGTAGCCACTCCTGCTCGCTGTAGGCAGCGGTTTTAGAGTGGTCCGGAGGGAGAGTCCTTCCCCTCTTGGACCCTTCGGCCTCCCCGGAAGGGGCGGCCTTCCTTTTCTTCTCCCCCTCGTTTTGGGGTAGAGGGTTTTCCTCTTCCTCCTCCTCGTTGTCGTTGGAGGAGTGCGCCTCGGTGTCTTTGGACGATGAGTCCGGCACTACATTGTGCCGAAGACTTTTTCTGGTCCCCACGGCCTTCTTCTTGGCCTTCTTCTCCGGCACCTCATAAGGTGCCGGAACCAGCATCTCTGTCAGGAGAGAGGTTGTTGGATCTTCAGGCAATGGAGCCGGACAGTCGATCCGCTCCACCGTCTCCATGTATTCCTGTTAGATTGGTACGGTGGCTTAAGTTCCTCCCACGAATATACTGAGGAAAGGCACATCTTGCAAAAATGTAGAATGCTTACCACATTGGCGTGGTGCTTGGCGCTGAGTCCGCGGTCCTCGGAAGTGGGAGGAGGGACTTCGCCGGCCTTGAACAACACCATCCAGACGTCTTTGTGCGTCGTGTCAAAGAGCTCTTGCAGTGTCTGGTGTTGGGCCGCGTTGAACTCCCACAGGTTGAATGCCCGTCTTTGACACGGGAGAATCCGGCGAAATAGCATGACCTGGACCATGTTGACAAGCTTGATATTCTTGGTTATCATATTCTTGACGCAGTTCTGGAGTCCGGTCAGCTCCGCGGATGCACCCCAGGCAAGGCCCTTCCTCTTCCAGGAAGTGAGCCGCACAGGGATGCCGGATCGGAATTCGGGGGCCGCCACCCACTTGGCGTCGCGTGGCTCGGTGATGTAGAACCACCCCAGATTGCCACCCCTTCACGGTCTCCGCAAAGGAGCCTTCGAGCCAGGTGACGCTGGGCATCTTGCCCACCATGGCGCCACCACACTCCGCCTGCTGGCCAACCACTATCTTCGGCTTGACGTTGAAGATCTTTAGCCACAGGCCGAAGTGGGACCTGATGCGGAGAAAAGCCTCACACACGACGATAAACGCCGAGACGTTGAGGATGAAGTTAGGGGCCAGATCATGAAAATCCAGCCTGTAATAGAACAAGAGCCTGTGGACAAACGGGTGGAGGGGGAATCCCAGTTCGTGGATGAAGTGGGCGAGGAACACGACCCTCTCATGGGGTCCTGGAGTCAGAATGATCTGCCCTGCGTCCGGGAGCCGGTGCGCAATATCTGCGGCCAAATATTCGGCCGCCCGGAGCTTCGTAATGTCCTCCTCCTTGACGGAGGAGGCCACCCACTTGCCTCCCGCTTCGGACATGTTTGGTTGTGCGGAGAAGGTGAGATCTAGGGCGGTGGAGCTCGAGTGTGCGAGAATGGATGAGAGAATAAGGAAGGGGGCGTGGGTGAAAGATGAGAATTCTTATCGCTTTGTAAAGGCGGTAGAAACTGTGCGCCTCCCCACTTGCCCGTTAAGATCGCTTATTTCCCAAGCGCCACGGACGATGGCGTGGTTGGGTTACCCATGCCCGTATTGATGAGAATCCCATGATAAGGGGACAAGATCTCTGCTTTGACAAGACGTGTCAAGGAAACCGCCTCACATTACGTGCAATGGCTGGTTGTGAGGAAACGGTTCGAATAATGACCGAACCGTGGCGTGATGTCATGCTATAAAAAGCTGTCAGCAGATTAGATTTGTGGAATATTATATCTCTACGGTGGAATGTGGAATTTGTTTTGCAGAGCCGGACACGATCCTTGTGTTCTAAATCTTCTATGGAGTATTCGGAGAAGGAACCCGCCTTGCAATGCCGAAGACAATATGCGCGTTGGACTCATCATCATTGAAGCCTGGTTCAGGGGCTACTGAGGGAGTCCTGGATTGAGGGGTCCTCGGACAGCCGGACTATATACTTTGGCCGGACTGTTGGACTATGAAGGTACAAGATTGAAGACTTCGTCCTGTGTCCGAATGGGACTCTCCTTTGCGTGGAAGGCAAGCTTGGATATTCGTATATGTAGATTTCCTTCTCTGTAACCGACTCTATGTAACCCTAGCCCCCTCTGGTGTCTATATAAACCGGAGGGTTTAGTCTGTAGGACAACAACAATCATAATCATAGGCTAGCTTCTAGGGTTTAGCCTCTACGATCTCGTGGTAGATCAACTCTTGTAATACTCATATCATCAAGATCAATCAAGCAGGAAGTAGAGTATTACCTCCATCGAGAGGGCCCGAACCTGGGTAAAACATTGTGTCCCCTGCCTCCTGTTACCATTAGCCTTAGACGCACAGTTTGGGACCCCCTACCGGAGATCCGCCGGTTTTGACACCGACAATGGGTAACAAGTAACAAAAGTAAACAAGGTGCAGCAAGGTGTCCCAATCCTTTTTTTAGAGAAGGACAAGCCTAGACAAACTCTCATATAAAGGAAAGCGCTCCCGATGACACATGGGAATTATTGTCAAGCTAGTTTTCATCATGCTCATATGTTTCGCGTTTGTTACTTTGATAATTTGATATGTGGGTGGACCGGTGCTTGGGTACTGCCCTTTCTTGGACAAGCATCCCACTTATTATTAACCCCTCTTGCAAGCATCCGCAACTACGAAAGAAGAATTAAGGTAAACCTAACCATAGCATGAAACATATGGATCCAAATCAGGCCCTTACGAAGCAACGAATAAACTAGGGTTTAAGGTTCTGTCACTCTAGCAACCCATCATCTACTTATTACTTCCCAATGCCTTCCTCCAGGCCCAAACAATGGTGAACTGTCATGTAGTCGACGTTCACATAACACCACTAGAGGAAAGACATCATACATCTCATCAAAATATCGAACGAATACCAAATTCACATGACTACTTATAACAAGACTTCTCCCATGTCCTCAGGAACAAAAGTAACTACTCAAAAATCATATTCATGTTCATAATTAGAGGGGTATTAATATGCATGAAGGATCTGAACATATGATGTTCCACCGAATAAACCAACTAGCAGCAACTACAAGGAGTAATCAATACTACTAGCAACCCACACGTACCAATCTGAGGTTTCGAGACAAAGATCGGATACAAGAGATGAACTAAGATTTGAGAGGAGATGGTGCTGGTGAACATGTTGATGGAGATTGACCCCCTCCCGGTGAGAGGATCGATGGTGATGACGATGGTGATGATTTCCCCTCTCGGAGGGATGTTTCCCCGGCAGAACAGCTCCGCCGCAGCCCTAGATTGGTTCCACCCAGGTTCCGCCTCGAGACGTCGGCGCTTCGTCCCGAAAGCTTCCTTATGATTTTTTCCAGGGCAAAAGACACCTTATACCAGAAGATGGGCATCAGGGGGCTTCCAGGTGGCCCACGAGGCAGGGGGCGTGCCCAAGGGGTAGGGCGCGCCCCCCACCCTCGTGGACAGTGGGTGGACCCCCTCTGGTGCTTTCTTCGCCCAATATTTTTAATATATTCCAAAACTGACTTTCGTGGAGTTTCATGACTTTTGGAGTTGTGCAGAATAGGTCTCTAATATTTGCTCCTTTTCCAACCCAGAATTCCAACTGCCGGCATTCCCCCTCTTCATGTGAACCTTGTAAAATAAGATAGAAAAGGCATAAGTATTGTGACATAATGTGTAGTAACAGCCCATATTGCAATAAATATTGATATAAAAGCATGATGCAAAATGGACGTATCAAAACCTACGGCCCCCGGGTCTCTTTTCATGATATTTGCCTTTGCGATCTATTTTCCTTTGCATTTATTTTCAGATCTATTAAACCAAAAATACAAAAATACCTTGCTGCAATTTATTTGTTCCACGATCTATTTACCCTATCTACCACTTTTACCTCACGTTATTTTCCTGTCTTGAGGCGCCGTACCCAAAAGGGATTGACAACCCCTTTAACATGTCGAGTTGCGAGTATTTGTTATTTGTGTGCAGGTGTTGTTTACGTGGTGTGAGGAAGTTCTCCTACTGGTTCGATAACCTTGGTCTCATCACTGAGGGAAATACCTACCGTCGCTATACTGCATCATCCCTTCCTCTTTGGGGAAATACCGACGTAGTTCTAGCAGACATCAACAGGAATTTCTGGCGCCGCTGCCGGGGAGGATCTTCAACATCAACCAGGTTCCTAATCACAAATCTCATCTCCTTGCAATTTACATTATTTGCCATTTGCCTCTCGTTTTCCTCTCCCGCACTTCACAAAAAAATGTTGTTTTATTCGCCCTCTTTTTTGTTCACCATTTTCTTGTCGGATCTGTTTTTCATGCGCAATCTTGTTTATCACTTTCTGTCATTATGGATTTTTCTTATTTTATTGTGTGCACCCCCGAGAACGAGGTTCTCAACTCTAAACAAAGGGGAGGAGATAATTTATAAGATGCTTGGTATAGGATTTGCAATGCACATAATAGATCTATCCGTAAGCAATCTATCATTGTTCTCCTTTGTTGTTTCTATGTGGGCATCACCACTTGGTATAGATTCGTCCTTGATACGATTACCGGTGGGAATTTCTTGATGTGTCCTTCTCTTGATGCTTTTAACGCTTTGGGAAATTTAGTGGGTTCACCACCACTCGTGATCAATGAAACAATATTGACTCTCGAGCATGTTATGGAAAGACTAGATGCTATTGAAAAGAAAATGCTTACCATAAAACATACTGAAAACTTGGATAGAAAAATGCAAAGTTATTCCACTAAAGTTGGGTCAAAAGCGGGAGACGTTAAGAAAAGGGAACTATAAATCATGAAACAATCGAAGAGAGCCCGTCTAGGATTGATAAACTGGAAGAATTTTTTTCTAATCTAGGTATGGCTTTTGCTTCCAATAAAACTCTCGTGAAAATTAGCAAGACTACATAAGCCACTAAAAACAAAGGTGCAACTTCTAGCAATGATAAAGGAGATCTTAAGATGATTAGTATCCATCCCAACTTTATTGAAGTCATAAGAAACCCTTTTTGCGAAAATAAGTTTTTCAATCTCATGCCTAGAAGGTATGTCACTGATAATTTATATGCAAAATACTTGAAAAATACTAAGTGTTCGATCAAGGAATTGGACAAGGATGACAAAACTTAGATCCTACGCGTTATGCCTAGCTAGGGGCGTAAAACGATAGCGCTTGTTGGGAGGCAACCCAATGAATAAAAATTATTTTTTCCTTTTGTTTTATGTTCTTGAGTGTTAGCACAATTATGGTACTGTTATGATTGTGTTTTTTGTGTTTTAATTAGAGTTTGTGCCAAGCAAGGCCTTTGGGTTGATTTGGGTGAAAGTTAATTTGATCTTGCTGAAAAACAGAAACTTATGCACTCTCAAAAATAGTTTTAATAAATCACAGAAACGTGATTTTTAGTTTATTCTTTTTGCAGAATATTAATATACAAATTTCCCAGGTTTTCGTAATTTAGAAACATTTTTGGCGTTACAGAAGTATTCGAAATATTCAGATTACTACAGACTGTTCTATTTTTGACAGATTCTGTTTTCTTTGCGTTGTGTGATTGTTTTGATGATTCTATGGTTTTCTTTGATGAGTTTTTGCCATAGAAAAGTTGGAATACAGTATATATAATGCAAAAACAAAATAATAATAGGTTTGCAACAGTACTTATAGTAGTTGTTTGCTTTCTTATACTAACGGATCTCACAAAGGTTTTGTTGGAGTTTTGTGTGAATGAAGTTTTTAAGTTTTGGGTGATCTTACGATGGATGAAGAAATAAGGATTAGCAAAAGGCTAAGCTTGGGGATTCCCGAGGCACCCCAAGATAATATTCAAAGAAGTAGCAAGCAACTAAACTTGGGGATGCCCCCGAGTGGCATCCCCGCTTTCTTCTAACAACCATCGGTATTTTAGTTGAAACTATATTTTTATTCGTCACATATTATGAGTTTTGCTTGAAGCGTCTTGAATTATATGAGTCTTTGCTTGTTTTGTTTTGTGTTTTAAGTGTTGAATCCTTGCTGGACACATGCTTTTTAGAGAGGCAAAAATTATGCTATGCTTGCTCCTATGCTTCACTTAAATTTTTAGAGCCATGGATTTGCTCTAGTGCTTCACTTATATCTTTTTGAGGACGGTGTGCTTTGTTATTTTTGAAGAAATGATCTCATGCTTCACTTAGATTTATTTGGGAGTTTGTAAAATTTTCAAAAATTCTCTCTTGCTTCACTTAGATTATTTTGAGAGAAAGAAAAAAATTATGCTCATGATCTTCACTTATATTTGTTCGAGCTTATGAAAAGCAACGCATCAAAATAGTCCCAAAGTGATAGATACCCAAGGAGTATATAATAAAAAATTTCATGAAGATTATTGGACAAAATAAACTTGATTCTTAGTAATGGTTTTGAGATATGACGATATGATATGTGAGTCATGTTGATGAGTAATTGTGCTTTAGTAAGAATATTGATGTTAAGGTTTGTGATTCCCTATGCAAGCACGAAAGTCAATAGTTATGCAATGAAATTTATATCCTACTTATGGTGCATTATTTGGTATTACTTATGCTTAATGATTGGGTACGAGATTTTTCTCTTTTTGGCTGGTTGCTTCTCAATCTTTTTGCTAGCCTTCATTTTACACTAAGTATGATCACTACTTGTGCATCCAAAACCCTTTAAACCAGTTTTGCCATATGAGTCCACTATACCTACCTATATGCGGTATTTCCGTTCCGTTCTAAGCAAATTTGCATGTTCCCACTCTAATTTTCAAAATAAATTTCTCTTTTGTGTGCTCTACCGCTCGCGAGGTGGTGAAGGGTGACCAATATTTTCCATGCTAGATGTGTTATTCTCACGATGAGTGTTTATTCACTTGTCATTGCATGAGAGTACGGTAAAGGTACTAGGGATGCCCAGTCCGAAATGAAAAATGAATTTACTTTATGTTGTCAAATAATAAGTTCCTTGCCAAGTGTTGGTATGGAGGGCAGTAATGGTGGAAAAAGGAATAAACTTTATTTCCTGTTTGGGAACCGCCTATGGTGTATCTAGCATGGAAAGTGTTGGGATCTCTAAGTCGTTTTCGTTGGTAGGAAAATTATGCCTCTCAAAAATGTTTTTATCTCTAAATTTAAGCTTTGAGCTCTGGCACCTCTACAAATCCCTACTTCCCTCAACGAAGGGCCTTTCTTTTACTTATGCAATTTTTATTTTGAATTTGCGTCTCCATCTTGCACCAACTAAGGGGCACTATGATCCTATTTGAGCATTGGGTGTAGCTAATATTCGAGTGTGTTTCATGAATGGATCAATGATTGAGCATAATGGGCTAGGGATAACTTGCTTTAGTGTTGATATTTTGAAAGACATGGTTGCTTGTTGGTATGCTTGAGTATTAAAGTCTTCATGTCAAGACTCGACTATTACTTTGAATCGTATAAAAGTCCATATGTCCATGCTATAAAAAAAGAAATGTGATGAACATGTTAGGCAACATTCCACCTCAAAAATTCTGTTTTTACCATTTACCTACTCGAGGACGAGCAGGAATTAAGCTTGGGGATACTGATACGTCTCCAACGTATCTATACTTTTTGATTGTTCCATGTTGTTATATTATCATTCTTGGATGTTTTACAATCATTTTATATCATTTTTTGGTAGTAACCTATTGACATAGTGCCCAGTGCCAGTTGTTTTCTGCATGTTTTTTACATCGCAAGAAATCAATACCAAATGGAGTCCAAATGCAGCAAAACTTTTTGAAGATTTTTTTTGGGCTAGAAGACATCCAGTGGGCCAAGGAAGCACCTAGGGGGTGCCTCGAGGGGAGCAGTACCCACTAGGGCGCGCCAGGAGGCCCAGACGCGCCCTGGTGGGTTATGCCCACCTCGGGTGCCCCCTGAACCGCCTCTTCGCTCTATAAATACCCCAATATTCTAGAAACCCTAGGGGGGTCGATGAAAATCAGTTCCAGCCGCCGCAGAGTCCAGAACCACCAGATCCAATCTAGACACCATCACGAAGGGGTTCACCACTTCCATTGGTGCCTCTCTGATGATGTGTGGGTAGTTCTTTGTAGACCTATGGGTCCGTAGTTAGTGGCTAGATGGCTTCCTCTCTCTCTCTCGATTATTAATACAATGGTCTCTTGGAGATCCATATGATGTAAGCCTTTTTGCGGTGTGTTTGTTGGGATCCGATGAACTTTGAGTTTATGATCAGATCTATGTTTTTATCCATGAAAGTTATTTGAGTCTTCTTTGATCTCTTATATGCATGATTGCTTATAGCCTCGTATTTCTTCTCCGATATTTGGGTTTTGTTTGGCCAACTTGATCTATTTATCTTGCAATGGGAGGAGGTGCTTTATAGTGGTTTCAATCTTACGATGCTTGATCCCAGTGACAGAAGGGGAACCGACATGTATGTATCGTTGCTACTAAGGATAAAATGATGGGGTCTATTTCTACATAAATAGATCTTGTCTACATCATGCATTACTCCATTTCTCCATGACCTTAATACGCTAGATGCATTATGGACAGCGGTCGATGTGTGGAGTAATAGTAGTAGATGCAGGCAGGAGCCGGTCAACTAATCTTGGACGTGATGCATATATAATGATCATTGCCTTGATAGCGTCATGATTATTTGAAGTTCTATCAATTGCCCAAGAGTAATTTTGTTCCCACCGTTTGCTATTTTTCTCGAGAGAAGCCACTAGTGAAACCTACGGCCCCCGGGTCTCTTTTCATCATATTTGCCTTTGCGGTCTATTTTCCTTTGCATTTATTTTCAGATCTATTAAACTAAAAATACAAAAATACCTTGCTGCAATTTATTTGTTCCGCAATCTATTTATCCTATCTACCACTTTTACCTCACGTTATTTACCTATCTCGAGGCACCTTACCCGTAAGGGATTGACAACCCCTTTAACACATCGGGTTGCGAGTATTTGTTATTTGTGTGCAGGTGTTGTTTACGTGGTGTGAGGAGGTTTTCCTACTGTTTCGATAACCTTGGTCTCATCACTGTGGGAAATTCCTACCGCCTCTATACTGCATCATCCCTTCCTCTTTGGGGAAATACCGACGTAGTTCTAGCAGACATCAATCGCTTAATATGATGACATGCTACTTTATCGTCCTGTTCACCTATTAGACTCCAAGTCAGGTCCAAACTAATGCTGAAACTTGAGTTTTTAAATGGTTGTGGGGTACATATTGGGGCAGCAATCAGTACTATCTGTCTACTATCTGGTTAATCTCGTGTGTCTACTATGAGTTTCATGTTGGGTGCAAACAAACATTAAAGGAGCCATTATCTGTATTTTTAACTAAAGCTATTATCTGCCTGCTATCATTGGTTTTGGGTCTATCCACAATTTGCTACCATCACTCTGGATTTGTGCATGCACTCCTTACATAATCTCACTATGTTTTATTCCTATGCATGCCAGTTTTTGTACACAATGGAACTGAACATGTAGAGCAAAAGAGACGAGCCTTGCGTGGCAATAAAATTTCACGCAGACGTCGCTCCATGGTGGGCGCAAAGGCAGCCCCCCTCCATCCATTCCGGATTGTTATCAAGAGGAAGATAACTGTTCTGAGGGGGATTCAGAAGGAGAAGACCACTCCTATTTACCCCCTGAGGTCTTCGCTCTAACTTGGCATGCTGATGTTGGTAATATCATGCATATGATGCCTTGCATTGCTTACTTTATACATCAAATATGTCATCTTCTTAGTTTAGACATGCTTTGTGTGAATGACATCTGTTTAGTTTCTTTATCATATACGTGAGTTATGCAATGTCATCTTGTTTAGCCAGGCATCATATGTGTGAATTTTGCAATGCCACCCTGGTAAGCCAGTCATCCTATATGTGAATTATATCATGCCATATTTTTTATTACGTATTAAATTTATCAACAAAGTTTAGTACATTCAATTACTCTTCGTGTGCATCAGTCATTCGACACGGTCATGGAAAAATCTGGAGTGGAAACAAGGTCTTCGGAGTAGACAATGCTATCTGATGAAGTGCATGTCTTGCTGGTTACGGATAGCTCCTCAGAGTAGGATTCAGAGACAGATGACCAGTCCTATTTCCCCACGAGGTGCATGCTCTAACTTGGCAGGGTTATGATGCTCATATCGTGTGTATGGTGTCTTGCATTGCTATGTCATTTGCTTAGTTTAGACATGCTTTGTGTGAATGCCACCAGTTTAATGTCTAATTACCATATATGTGGATTATGCAATGCCATCTTGTTGCAAGACATTATATATGTGAAGTATGCAATTCTATGTTGTTGCAAGGCATTATATATGTGAATTATGCAATGCCATGCTGTTTAGCCAAGCGTCATATATGTGAATTATATCATGTCGTCCTTTTTTTGTATTTCTAACTGCATTTGCCGACAATGTTTGTATATTCAACTGCTCTTCCTGTGCATCAGCCATTTGAATTGGTGATGGAGAAATCTGGAGTGAAAACAAGGTCTTTAGAGCAGACAATGATACCTGCTAAAGTAGATATCTTGCTGGTTATAGATAGCCCCTCAGAAGAGGATTCAGAGGCAGATGACCAGTCCTATTATCCCCCTGAGGTGTATGCTCAAACTTGGCAGGGTTATATTACTCATATCATGCATATGTTGTATTGCAATGCTTAGTTTTTACATCATATACACAATGTTGAATGATATCTCCTTAGTTGACACATCATATATGTGATTGCCCTCTGCTCACTTGCTTAGTTTATAAATCATTTATTTGAATTATATCATGCCATGATGTTTACATAGACATCATGTTTCTGAATTATGGCATGCCAACCCATTTTCTAAAGACATAATATAGTTATGTCATCTCATCCTGTTTACATAGTCATCATATTTTGAATTATGTCATTCTATCCGTGAATTATATCATGCCATCATGTTTCCATCGACGCCATGTTTGTGAATTATGGCATGCCAACCACTTTAATAGACACGTCGTATAGTTATATCATGTCATCCTATTTACATAGTCATCATATTTTGAAGTATGTCATTCTATCTTGTTTAGTTAGCCATCATACATGTGAAATTGTGTCATGCTATCCTGTTTAATTAGCCACCATATATGTGAAATTATGTCATGCTATTCTGTTTGGTTAGACGACATAAATGTGAAATATTTCATGCCCTGTTTTCTTCCCTACTATCCATTGCACCTGTCTATCTTACAATGTATGTACATTCAATTAGTTTTCTTATTTATAAGCCATTTGAATTGGAGGGGGTGATGGCAGTATCTGTGGGAGTAAAAACACGGTCTTCAGAAAATATCGTGCTACCGGTCGATGCATATAGAACCACGGTTGTACTTGCCCAAGAACCAGCCCCACCACACATAACCCAGACTCACGCAGATTGTACCCCTACCCAGTTGGATAGAGAACCAGCTACACCCCTTCTAACCCCAACCCCAGCAGATAGTAATCCAGTTCTAGTTGACACAACACCGTCTCCACAGAGCACCAAAACACGAGCAGTTAGTAAGGCAACTGGAGTGCCCAAAGCACGAGGACCACCACTCCGAACCCCAAGTCAACACTTAAAGCAGAAGAAGAATTGTTCTCAGGTCATGTTCCATAGCTATGGTTCATACTTTCTTTGCTCTTGCATCACTGTATTTACTCATACCAACTAATTTCAAATTTGAAGGATGCAATTGAAACTCCAACGGTGCAACGGGTATGTTTTAAACCTGTTTCTTTAACGTGTTTGCTGTTGTAACTTGCTCTATGTTGATTTCAATTTCAATTGAATACACAATTATGTTCTCATGCCATGCACATTACAAGTGTTGTTATTGCTGTGTAGTTTCCCACACTTATATTCTGTCTATGTTGCTTTGTCTTAAATAGATATGATTTGAACTGTCTCTATCTTGATTTGCCAACATAAAATAGAATGATATAGACCATACAGTGACCATACTACATATGTTTGTTTCATGATGTTATCCTGTCCACCTTACTACTGAACTAGTTTACCAAAATGAGTTTCATATACAACATGGTAAACCAGTGATGTGTCTGTTTGTTTCTCTTTTAGAATGCAGATAAAATATTGGAGAAGAGTACCCCATTATGCAATGGTAAAGGAAGTAATGCAGATAAGGTTCAAAATAGTGAGACATCCCTGTTGGTCTCCAAGAAAGCTAATAAAAACTATATTGAAGACACTGAGACAACCCAAAGTCCTGTCTTGATGTAGTGTTCGAGTTACTGGCTACTACTGCTGGCACCAGCTCTTCGAACTCGCTGCCTGAATCAGTTTGGCTTCTTGAGTCTCAACTTCAAATTGAAAGGCATCAATCAGAAGTTATGCGACAGGAAGTTGAAGGACTGAGGAAGTCCCTGCAGAACTCAGATGCATACTTTCTGGTGCAACAACAAGTGCTGGAGGATTTAAGTGCCAAACAAGAGAAAGTTAATAAGCTTGCTAAGCATCTTTCCAGCATTATGGGTACCCAGGATATTTTTTCTTGAGCTCTTTTGAAGTGGTTTCAGTTCTGGACTTGTTTTGGTGCGACCTTTATTTGCACTGGTCACCAACTTTGACAACCAGAATATGTGATATGCAGCTTTGTTCCCTATATTTGCACTGGTGGCGAACTTTGTTCCCTATATGCTTGCTTATTTATTTCCTTGTTGTCTTGTTTATTCGTTTGCTTGTAGTCAGTGCAGTTCTTTTTCCGCGGTTTGCTAGTGGCCGCAATAACCTATTTTTAAAAACTAGTCCACAATAACCATGGGCTACGTATTTACTGTAGTGACCCTGGGCCTCCTAGGGCCATAGAAACAATGGGCCTTCTATGGGCCGTAGAAACAATGGGCCTTCTACGGGCTGTAGAAACAATGGGCCTTCTACGGGTTGTAGAAACAATGGGCCTTCTACAAGCCGTATCATCAATGGGCCTTCTACGGGCCGTATGATCGATTGGCCAAACATGGGCCAATAACAGACCGCATTATGGGCCGTAAATGGGCTAGAGTTGGAATCGTCCGTTCATGGGCCGACCATAACAGGCCGTCGTTAATCAGCCGTATTTGATGACGCTATGAAAATGGCCCAACGAATTAACGGGCCACAAACAGACCGACTATAACCACGGGCTGAATTTGGCCCACAAGCAGAAAGGGACAGTAACGGGTCGTAAGTAACTGAATGCTGGAAATGAGCCCAAGAATAAATGGGCCCTGAGAAGGCCGAAAGATAACATGGGCTAGAAATGCCCAATGGAATAATGGGCCGTTAATGGGTATAAAGTGATACACTGTTCATTACGGGCCAGTTTCACCACGGGCCGTGAATGGGCCAAGAGTTACAAAGGGCCTCATATGGGCCGAAATACGTCATGGGCCATACATGGGCCAGAAGTTAAAACGGGCTAGAATCATATTGGACAGCCCATATGATGCTACTGGGCCTAATTCGGATAGAACATAACAGGCCCTGGATTAGCAGGTTGTAAATGGGCTATATATGAACATGTCGTTAACAGGCTTTCCGTGGGCTGGCCCGCTACCTTTTGACCAAGCCAGATGGACCGGCCTTTTCACAGGAATGGGCCTCTGTTGGGTCGTGCCACATGTCGACGTATCATAGGTGCCTTAGGTCCAATGAGTGGATGACATCTGTCCCAACAGTGAGCCGACACATGTTTCCTCTAGCCAATGATGATTTTACACGTGGAAAATCCCCATTGGTTGGGGCTGTTAACGGGTTATCGAATCCAAACCGGAACCCGATAGCTTAACGGCGACCCGTTACGGTGGATGCCACGTGTCAGTCACCCTTGACGAAAGCACTTCTACGCCACGCAATTTATTGTCATGGAAGTGGACACTTCCGTGATGATAATTTTGGTAATGTCATGGAACACTTCTACGACAGCACATGTATGACTATCTTGATTCTGTCATAAAATCGTCATGGATGTACATGCATGACAAAAAATGTGACCTACTGTGACAAACATGTATCATCACAGAAGTGTATTTCTTTGTAGTGTGGGTACAACTTCTACCACAGATCCAAAGGCAATATCTTTGTTCCCAAGAATGGAACCTTTCTAGAGAAGGGTTTTCTCTTGAAAGAAGTGAGTGGGAGGAAAGTAGAACTTGATGAGGTAATTGTACCTTCTCTCAAATTGGAAAGTATCTCATCCGAGAAATCCGTTCCCGTGATGCCTACACCAACTAGAGAGGAAGCTAATGATGATGATCATGAAACTTCAGATCAATTTACTACCAAACCTCGTAGGTCAACCAGAACATGATCGACACCAGATGGTACGGTAATCCTATTCTGGAAGTCATGTTACTAGATCATGGCAAACCTACGAACTATGAAGAGGCTATGATGAGCCCAGATTCCGTTAAATGGCTTGAGACCATGAAATCTGAGATAGGATCAATGCATGAGAACAAAGTGTGGACTTTGGTGGATTTGCCCGATGATCGGCGACCCATAGAGAATAAATGGATCTTCAAGAAGAAGATTGACGCCGATGGTAATGTTACTGTCTACAAAGCTCAACTTGTCGCAAAAGGTTTTTTGACAAGTTCAAGGGGTTAACTACGATGAGACTTCCTCAACCGTAGAGATGCTTAAGTCCGTCCGAATCATGTTAGCAATTGTCACATTTTATCAAATCTGGAAAATGGATGTCAAAACTGCATTCCTTAAATGGATATTTCTTAAAGAAGAGTTGTATATGATGCAACCAGAAGGTTTTGTCAATCCTAAAGGTGCTAACAAAGTGTGCAAGCTCCAACGATCCATCTATGGACTGGTGTAAGCATAGCGGAGTTGGAATATATGCTTTGATGAGGTGATCAAAGCATATGGTTTTATACAGACTTTCAGAGAAGCCTGTATTTACAAGAAAGTGGCGGGAGCTCTATAGCATTTCTAATATTATATGTGGATGACATATTGTTGATTGGAAATGATATAGAATTTCTGGGTAGCTTAAAAGGATACTTGAATAAGTATTTTTCAATAAAAGACCTCGATAAAGCTAATTGTGTATTGGGCATCAAGATCTATAGAGATAGATCGAGACGCTTAATAGGACTTTCACAAAGCACACACCTTGAAAAGATTTTGAAGGAGTTCAAAATGGACCAATCAAAGAAGGAGTTCTAGCATGTATTATAAAGTGTGAAGTTGAGTAAGACTCAAAGCCAGACCATGGCAGAAGATAGAGAAAGAATGAAAGTCATTCCCTATGCCTCAGCCATAGGTTCTATAAAGTATGCCATGTTGTGTACAAGCCTGTTATGTGCCTTGCCATGAGTTTTGGCAAGGGGGTACAATAGTGATCCAGGAGTAGATCACTGGACACCGGTCAAAATTATCCTTAGTTACTTAAGAGAACTAAGGAAATGTTTCTCGGTTATGGAGGTGATAAAGAGTTCGTCGTAAATAGGTACGTTGATGCAAGCTTTAACACTGATCTGGATGACTCTAAGTCTCAATCTAGATACGTATTGAACGTGGGGGCAATTAGCTAGAGTAGCTCCATGCAGACTATTGTAGACATAGAAATTTGCAAAATACATACGGATCTGAATGTGGCAGACCCGTTGACTAAATTTCTCTCACAAGCAAAATATGATCGCACCTTAGTACTCTTTGTGAACTAGATTATTGACTCTAGTAAACCCTTTGGGTGTTGGTCACATGGTGATGTGAAATAGATTATTGACTCTAGTGCAAGTGAGAGACTGAAGGAAATATGCCTTAGAGGCAATAATAAAGTTGTTATTTTATATTTCCTTATTTCATGATAAATGTTTATTATTCATGCTAGAATTGTATTAACTGGAAACTTGATACATGTGTGGATACGTAGACAAAACACCATGTCCCTAGTAAGCCTCTACTAGACTAGCTCGTTAATCAAAGATGGTTAAGTTTCATAACCATATACATGTGTTGTCATTTTATGAATGGGATCACATCATTAGGAGAATGATGTGATGGACAAGACCCATCCGTTAGCATAGCATATTGATCATTAAGTTTTATTGCTACTGCTTTCTTCATGTCAAATACATATTCCTTTGACTATGAGATTATGCAACTCCCGGATACCGGAGGAATGCCTTGTGTGCTATCAAACGTCACAACGTAACTGGGTGATTATAAAGATGCTTTGCAGGTATCTCCGAAGCTATTTGTTGGGTTGGCATAGATCGAGATTAGGATTTTTCACTCTGAGTATCAGAGAGGTATCTCTGGGCCCTCTCGGTAATGCACATCATAAAAAGCCATGCAAGCAAAGTGACTAATGAGTTAGTTGCAGGATGATGCATTATGGAACGAGTAAAGAGACTTGTCGGTAACGAGATTGAACTAGGTATGAAGATACCGACGATCGAAGGGCAAGTAACATACCAATGGATAAAGAGAATAACGTATGTTGTCACAATGGTTCGACCGATAAAGATCTTCATAGAATATGTGGGAGCCAATATGAGAATCCAGGTTCCGTTATTGGTTATTGACCGGAGAAGTGTCTCGGTCATGTCTACATAGTTCTCAAACCCGTAGGGTCGCACGCTTAACGTTCGTTGACGCTAGAGTAATATTGGGATATTTGATGAGTGGTAACCAAATGTTGTTCAGAGTCCTGGATGAGATCTTGGACATCACGAGGAGTCTCAGAATGGTTGAGAGGTAAAGATTTATATATGGGAAGTCATATTTTGGATTCCGGAAAAAGGTGCAGTTTTTTCAGTATTGTACCGGGAAGCTTCCATAAGGTTCCGGAAGATTCCAGAGGGGCCTGGAAGTCCGCAAGTGGGTTCACCACAACCCAAGGGATAGCATGTCTAGGTGCACCAAGTCCTCAAAAGCCCATGTGGGTAGGGAAGGCAAAAAAGGAAGGGGTCCAAGTAGGAATAGGATTGGACTTGGAGTCCAAGTCCTCTCCCCCTTTGAGAGAGTCCTGGATTAAGGGGTCCTCGGACAGCCGGACTATATACTTTAGTCGGACTGTTGGACTATGAAGATACAAGAATGAAGACTTCGTCCCGTGTCCGGATGGGACTCTCCTTTGCGTGGAAGGCAAGCTTGGATATTCAGATATGTAGATTTCCTTCTCTGTAACCGACTCTGTGTAACTCTAGCCCCCTCCGGTGTCTATATAAACCGGAGGGTTTTAGTCCGTAGGACAAGGACAATCATAATCATAGGCTATCTTCTAGGGTTTAGCCTCTACGATCTTGTGGTAGATCAACTCTTGTAGTACTCATATCATCAAGATCAATCAAGCAGGAAGTAGGGTATTACCTCCATCGAGAGGGCCCGAACCTGGGTAAAACATCGTGTCCCCTGCCTCCTGTTACCATTAGCCTTAGACGCATAGTTCGGGACCCCCTACCCGAGATGCGTCGGTTTTGACACCGACATTGGTGCTTTCATTGAGAGTTCCACTGTGTCGTCATGATACGGCTTGATGGCTCCCTCGATCATATTCAACGATGCGGTCCAGGAGGAGGTTTTCCTTCCCGGACAAATCTTCGTATTCAGCGGCTTCGTACTGCTGGCCAACTCGCTTGGCCATCTGGAGTAGATCGATAGCTATGCCCCTAGCCATCAGGTCAGGTTTGGAAGCTTAAACTATACTGCCGACATCCGCGGAGACTTGACCTTCGACGGATTCAAGCCCATGACAGGTGCACCGAGCAGTCACGACGGACATCACTTTGATCTGTCGTCGGACAGTATTCGGGAGATCGCACCTGTGTTGGCACCGGGAATCAATTCGGAGCAGATCGTGCCTTCCGTGGATGGGTGGATGGACCCCGCTGCGGAAGCCGCACACTCATCGGCGTTGGAGCCGAACACTGATTCCACCTCCTATGAAAGTGGTGTCATCGGACCCTCGGACTCATCTCTGACAACAGCATCTGAACCGCGCGCGTCCGTGCCTGTCGAATCTAATTGGGCACCAGTCATGGAGTTCACTGCCGCGAATATTTTTCAGCACTCGCCCTTAGGTGATCTGTTGAACTCATTAAGGTCTCTTTCCTTGTCAAGAGATTCCTGGCCGAACTATGTTCGGCTCGAGTGGGAAGCGGACGACGAAGAAATTCGTTCCCCACCCACCACCCACTTCATAGCCACTGTCGAGGACTTAACCGACACGCTCGATTTCGACTCCGAAGACGTCGACGGTATTTACGACGACGCAGGAGAAGAACAGGAACCACCACCCACTCGGCGCTGGACTGCCACCTCATCATACGATATATACATGGTGGACACACCAAAAGAAGGCGATGGTGACGATACAATGAAGGATAATCCCCTCGATAAGCCACCAAAGTGCCGCCGTAGACGCCGCTCTAAATCCCGCCACAGTAAAAACAGCGACAACAGCGCAAGAAATAATAATGCCCCGGTTGATTCCAAACAAAACGACGACCCCATGGACCCAGCGATGGAGGAGGGTGAGCCAGGGGACGGTGAAGACAGTCCGGAGCCGACGTCACATAACGCCGATCCCGAGGGTAAAATTCAACAACCTGTCTCCGGAGAGGAGAACAGCTCGGACGATGATGCACTCATCATCCCAGAAAAACTCTTGGAACAAGAGAACATCCACAGAAGGCTTATCGCCACCACGAGGAGCCTGAAGAAGCAGAAGCAAAGGCTTAAGGCCGCGCAGGATACGCTCAACTACAGGTGGAACAAAGTGCTCGACACAGAAGAAAAATACGGCGACGATCGCCACACAAAGAGCTATCCAAAGCGCAAGCTGCTGCCCAAATTCAACGACGAGGCCGTAGAGCCCACTCAGCCGAAAACGACCGATCAGTCGGACCCCGTGGCCATGACAAGATGGCTAATGATTCCACCCACAAGTCAGCACACGATTTACGTGAGCTCCTAGACAGAAAGTCCGGTATGGCCAGGTCCATCTACGGATCCAGGAAGCGCGCTCCAGCACAGGATTAGAGCTACCGAAACGATCACACTGATCGAGCACCAGCTTGGAATCAGAACCGAACACAACAACCGTCGACAGCATGCCACGACACAACCAAATACAGGGGTGTCGCGCACCCCCTGTGCTTCACCGATGAGGTACTGGATCATGAATTTCCGGAAGGATTTAAACCCATGAATATAGAGGCATACAACGGAACTACAGACCCTGGGGTCTGGATCGAGGACTTTATCCTTCATATCCACATGGCTCGTGGAGACGATCTCCACGCCATTAAATACCTACCCCTCAAATTAAAGGGACCAGCTCGGCACTGGCTGAAAAGCCTTCCCAAAAACTCAATTGGAAGTTGGGAAGAGCTCGAGGATGCTTTCAGAGCCAATTTTCAAGGGACCTATGTCCGACCTCCGGATGCAGACGACCTAAGTCACATAATTCAACATCCCGGAGAGTCATCCCGAAAGCTCTGGAACAAATTTCTTACTAAGAAGAATCAAATAGTCGATTGCCTGGACACCGAAGCCTCAGCGGCTTTCAAACACAATATCTGGGACGAATGGCTTGCCAGACACCTCGGCCAAGAAAAGCCGAGGACGATGGCAGCCTTAACAAGCCTTATGACCCGCTTTTGCACGGGCGAGGACAGCTGGCTGGCCCGTAGCGGCACCAGCGACCCAAGCACATCCGAAGTCAGGGATGGCAACGAGAAGCCGCGACGCAACAAAAACAAGCGTCGAAACAATAATGACAGCCTAGAGAACATGACAGTCAATGCCGGATTTATGGGCTCTTGATCCGGTCAACGGAAGAAGCCATTCAAAGGCAGCAGAGATGGACCGTCCAGCCTAAACAAGATTCTAGACAAATTATGTTAGATTCACGGCACCCCCGAAAAACCTGCAAACCACACCCACGGAGAGTGTTGGGTTTTCAAACAGGTCGGCAAGCTGAATGCCGAACAAAAGGGGAGGGAGACGCCAAGTGAAGACGAGGATGAGCCTCGTCAGCAAACACTGGAGGATAGAAAAAATTCCCACCAGAAGTCAAAACAGTGAATATGATTTACGTAACTCACATTACTAAGAGAACACGCAAACGCACACTCAGAGACATATACGTTGTTGAGCCCATCACCCCCAAATTTAATCCCTGGTCGGCCTGCCCGATCACCTTCAATTGCAGGGACCATCCGACTAGTTGAAAGTGCAACTATCCCTTGGTGGTTTTGGTAATTCCTAACAACATGTAGCTCATTGAGCTAATGCTATTTCAAGATGAATATTTCAGGAAAGCTCAATGATTGGCATGGCATGGATGAGAAAAGTGGACCCCTCAAAATGCTAAGGACAAAAGGATTGGCTCAAGCTCAAAGCTCAAGACTCTAAATTTTATATTTTAGTGATCCAAGATCACATTGAGTCTATAAGAAAAGCCAAAACTATCAAGGAGGGATGAGGTGTTGCCTAATGGCTTACTTGCTCAAAATGCTTAGTGATATGCTCCAAAGCCCTCAACTACTTTCTCACATCCACATATGACCTAAACCAACAGTCAAACTCGGCCCCACCGATTCTTTCTATCCGGCGCCACCGAGTTCAGATGTCATAGCCACTGCCACAAACCCTAGACAAATCGGTCTCACCGATCGGGATCTTGGTCTCACCGAGATGGGATTGTAATCTCTCTGTTTCCCTTCGTAACGTTTCGGTACCACCGAGATGAGCGATCAGTCCCACCAAGATTGCATTGTAAACTCTTTGTTTCCTTTTCGTAAGATTTTGGTCTCACCGAAATGAGCGAACCGGTCCCACCGAGTTTACCTGACCAACTCTCCGGTTAGCTTATTACCAAAATCGGTCCCACCGAGTTTGTGTAATCGGTCTCACCGAGATTACGTTATGCCCTAACCCTAACCATATCGGTCCTACCGAGTTGCATGTCGGTCCCACCAAAAATCCTAATGGTCACTAGATTTGCTGAATCGGTCCAACCGAGTTTCTCAATTCGGTCCCACCGAGTTTGGCAAGTTGTGTGTAACGGTTATATTTTGTGTGGAGGCTATATATACCCCTCCACCCACTCTTCATTCGTGGAGAGAGCCATCAGAACGTGCCTACACTTCCAGCATACATTTTCTAAGAGAGAACCACCTACACTTGTGTTGAGGCCAAGATATTCCATTCCTACCATATGAATCTTGATCTCTAGCCTTCCCCAAGTTGCTTTCCACTCAAATCTTCTTTCCACCAAATCCAAATCCTGTGAGAGAGAGTTGAGTGTTGGGGAGACTATCATTTGAAGCACAAGAGCAAGGAGTTCATCATCAACACACCATTTGTTACTTCTTGGAGAGTGGTGTCTCCTAGATTGGCTAGGTGTCACTTGGGAGCCTTCGACAAGATTGTGGAGTTGAACCAAGGAGTTTGTAAGGGCAAGGAGATCGCCTACTTCGTGAAGATCTACTGCTAGTGAGGCAAGTCCTTCGTGGGCGACGACCATGGTGGGATAGACAAGGTTGCTTCTTCGTGGCTCCTTCGTGGGTGGAGCCCTCCGTGGACTCGCGCAACCGTTACCCTTTGTGGGTTGAAGTCTCCATCAACGTGGATGTACGATAGCACCACCTATCGGAACCACGACAAAAACATCCGTGTCTCCAATTGCGTTTGAATTCTCCAAACCCTTCCCTTTACATTCTTGCAAGTTGCATGCTTTACTTTCCCTGCTCATATACTCTTTGCATGCTTGCTTGAATTGTGTTGAGATTGCTTGAATTGTGCTAAGTTAGCTAAAATCTGCCAAAGACTAAAATTGGGAAAGGATAAGTTTTTATTTGGTCAAGTAGTCTAATCACCCCCCTCTAGACATACTTTCGATCCTACACTAGTGTCCGGCACGGAGGATCGGTTGCCTTGGTGCTCGACCCAATAATTGATGGATACCATCTCACACGAGTCCTCATGGATGGAAGCAGTAGTCTAAACCTGATATATCAGGACACTGTCCACAAAATGGGGATAGACCCTTCAAGGATCAGCCTAAGTAACACTACCTTTAAAGGAGTAATACCAGGTGTTGAGGCCCACTGTACGGGCACTCTAGTACTAGAGGTTGTATTCGGTTCCCCTGACAACTTCAGAAGCGAGGAATTAACCTTCAACATCGCTCCATTCCGGAGTGGCTATCACGCACTACTCGGACGAACGGCCTTCACTCGTTTTAATGCAGTACCGCATTACGCCTACCTCAAACTTAAGATGCCCGGTCCATGCAGCGTCATCACAGTTAGCGGAAACACAGAGCGTTCCTTACGCGCGGAAGAATATGTGGGGGCTCTAGCAGCCGAACACTGAGCGGTCCCTCCAACCAGGACTAATGGCCGGTCATCAAGACCACGGGCACGGTTAGACGAGTCCGGCGCTCCACCTAATGTAACAGCCCAGTTGGGATTTTCCCATAAAAGATGCTAGGGGCTGCTCGCAAAAAGAGCCCATGGTTTGGCTCGACCATATCAATACAATAGCATATCACATTTTTATGGTTCATTCAGATTAACGAACACCTCGCACGAAGTCTTTCACCTGGGTTTTTTCTTTTACAGATGATCATCGTGCTACACCCTTCCAGGATATGGCACAACGGAGATAAAGGCGCAGACGTGCAGCAGGGCCCCGCACAAAGGTTTCTTTTTCAGATTAAGGCCCTGCGTAAACCTTTTTAACATCTCTTGTTGCTTCTTCCCCTCCGAAAACTTTATACAACCGGGAGGGATACTGGCGTTTTTGGCATTTTTGTCACACCATACTACTGCACATACCTAGAAAGTCAGGGCTTATTGTTAAGGGTGTTATCCAGCCCAGTGCACATTATAAAGTCCGAATACCTTAGGGAGTGTTCGGCGTCGCGAGTTTGGCCTTATATGCATTAGCTCTGAATCATGTCTTTGGTCAAATGTTGGGTTTGCCCGGCTCTCGTGTTTTGCTACCTTACGTTCCATTCTATTGGCTAAGGCGGCACCGGGAGAACTGCTGCGATTGTGCCCCGGTTCACCTAGACGAGCACCTCAGTAGAGAAAGCCGAAAACTGACTGTCATGATACAGCGCGAGACTGGTCAACCACTCGATGACCCAGCGGAATCTTCGCGATTCCTCCACATTAACGAAGGACCGGTTTCCCGGTCACGTACATATGCGCACCATATCCGGCTGAACGCAAAAGTACAGGGGCTATATAGTAGCCCCACCGTCAAACTCCTATGGCTAAGTGAAAGTGTTAAAGCTATATAGTCTGATTGCCTGGTTCGCCGCGCTATCACCTCCTTAACGGACCAAGACGTTGGATCAAGTGTGACTACGCGTTTTTTCGAACACCCCCGCATTACATGCATGGGGGCTGAAGCCGACGACTGCAAACTTTCATGATATATACATACATAAACGGCCGCAGGCATTATAATACTTTCGGGCAAAAGTATAAAACCAGCCTTTATAATCAAAATAGCATTGTCTATACAATCGCAATACATGTCATTCGAACATGGCACTCTTCAAGCACTGAGCCTTTATTAAACGGGCGCCTTCTAAAACTTCTTCCAAATAGTGCTCGGCCGGGTCCTGGCCATCCGCCGCACTCCAGGTTGCAATAGCGGTGGCTTCCATCCTAGCCTAGTATGTTTTAACACGGGCAAGAGCCATCCGCGCACCCTCTTCGAATTTCATCCGCAATAGATAGGGCTTTCCAACCACGATATCTCCGGCCTCACGAAGCTCCTCGCTCACCCCCCTCATTTCAGAGCGGGTTTCCTTGGCTGCCTCTAGGGTCTTCTTCAGGTTAGCCACTTTTGCTTGATTTTCCTTTTCAAGGAGCTCACGGCGGTTGGCGGCATCTTCCAGCGCGGTAGCCATCTGGTTCATCTTTTCTTAGCTCCGGCGATGAGCAGCCTATTCGGCTCTTAACTCCTCGACCGCCTTCAGAGCGGTCGCATCACTTATCCGGGCTTGCTCCTTGGCTCGGGCAAGCTCCGCCCGAAGGGTCTCCACGGCAGCAGCTCCATCTGCAGTCACAGCATATTACAGATACTAGCATCATGCTCCTCTTAAAGATTTGCTGACAAGCCGAATATACATACCCTGGGCCTCGTCAAGCCGCTTGTTAACAAGCGTGATGTCAGCATCGTCCACGTCTAGCTGTCGTTGTAGTTCGGCAAAATCAGCAGATCGGTCGGCCGCCGGACCCTCAGCCACCTGCACATAAAGCAGCACAATTATTAACAGAGATTATGATCCTCTGTCCGCCACGTTGATGGCTACCAGAGTCTCAGGGGCTACTATCTATATAGAGCACACTTAGCATGTGCGGAACCATCAAAAATACATTTTTTGTGTACCTCAAAGCCTCTTAGTAGACTCATAAAAGCTTCATTCAAACCACTTTTCGCGGATGAAATCCTCTCAACTGCTGTGCCCATTAAGGCACGATGCGTCTCGGAGATGGCCGCTCGCTCCAGAAGGCCCATTAGGGTGTCCGGCTGTGTGTCGGACAATACCGGACTCCTCCTGAAGCTCTCCTTGGGAACCGGGTATTCCAGACTCTGGGCAGCCGAAGTGTCAACTTCTGACCTTGGTGGATTAGGAGAAATCCTCCATGACGACACTTCGGGGTCGTTCGCCCCATGCGACTGGGAGGCAGGGGGAGGCGACTCGCTCTCCATCATCTCCGGAGGAAGATCCCTCAAGGACGAACTCTGCGAAGAAGGGCTACGAGCCGGACTGCAACAAATATGTTTTGGTCATTATCCTCAGAAAATAAACGGGGTATGTCTACCGAAGTACTCTTTCACTTACGGCTCGGTGGAGGGCCCGTCCCCTTGTGAGGTCTTCTTCCCTCGTTTAGAAGCCTCTGTTTCCAAATCTTCGGAGGCGGCCCTTTTCTTACCTTGAGAAGAAGGGATTTTAGATTCCACTCCCCGATTATCCTCCTTCGCGGAGGCACCTACTCCTCCAATCTGGATGTGTAAAAAATGAGGCCCATCTGTGGCTTCTCTATTCCTCCCCTCATCTTCGCCTGATGGCACCTGATACGGCGCGCGGTCAAGCATCCTGGTCAACAAAGGATTCGGCGAGCCTTCAGGAAGAGGGGTCGGGCACCTAAATACTCTCCGCCTTCTTCAGCCAATCCTGGCAGAGAACAATTTTTTAGAATGATGTTATAATAAACATAAATGATGGTGTCTTCGGCAGCAGAAGTATTTACCGGGGTATCCGGACGGTTACAATTGAGACCCGCGTCTTCGGTGGTGTCCGGACACTTCATTCGTGATCCGAAGAATAACTCATACATCTCTTTGAGCGTCATGCCAAAGAATTGTTGAACGGTTTGCGGTCCTTCCGAGTTGAACTCCCACATTCGGAGAGGACGACGTTGGCAGGGCAGGACTCGACGAACCAGCATCACTTGCATTACCTTGGCAAGACTGATATCCCTCTTGAGAATGTCTCAAATGCGGCTTTGCAATGTCGGCACATCATTAGCCGGCCCCCAGTCCAGCCCTTTGTTGACCCATGACGCCAGTTGTGGTGGAGGGCCCGGGCGGAACGCTGGAGCAGCCACCCGCTTTGTACCTCGGGGAGCGGTGATGTAAAACCACTCCCGCTACCATAAATCAGAAGTCTCCATGAAAGAACCCTTTGGCCATGGGGCGTCGGTGCCTTTGCTTATTATAGCGCCTCCGCACTCCGTGTGATGCCCGTCGATCACCCTCGGCCTCACATTAAAGGTTTTGAGCCATAGGCCGAAGTGGGGGGTGATGCGGAGGAAGGCTTCACACACGATGATAAACGACGATATGTGAAGGACGGAATCCGGAGCTAGATCGTGGAAATCTAGTCCGTAATAGAACATGAGCCCTCTTACGAAGGGATCAACGCTAAAAGCTAGCCCTCGGAGAAAGTGGGAGATAAAAACAATGCTCTCGTTGGGTTCGGGAGTGGGGACGACCTGCCCTGGAGTAGGTAGCCTGTGCGGAATCTCGGCGGTGAGATACCTGGCCTCCCTAAGCTTCCAGATGTCCTCCTCTGTGACGGAGGAGGCCATCCATCGGCCTTGATTGGATCCGGACATGGTCGAAGGACCGAAGTGCTTTAGCTTGAGCCTTGGGTGTTGGAACTCGAGGTACGGGAGGGGAAGGATTGAGCGTGGAAAGAAACGAACAGGCCTTGGCTCCCCTTTTATAAAGAGGACGAATATCCAGCGTCCCCGGCGTAACCGTTTGGGACTTTCCTAAAATCGAGGAGTCATATTAAACAAACACGGTTGGGTTACCCATGCCTGTATTGATGAGAATCCCGTGATAAGGGGGACACGATCTCTGCTTCAACAAGACGTGCCAATAAAACCACCTCGTAGCGCGTGTAGTGGCTGGTTATGAAAACGGTTCGAATAAAGACCAGACCATGGCGTGAAATCGTAAAAGCTGTCGGCAGTTTAGATTTGTGGAAAATTATACTCTCTATGGTGGTATGTGGAATTTGTTTTGCAGAGTCGGACACGATCCTTGTGTCCTAAATCTTCTATGGAGTATTCGGAGAAGGAACCCGCCTTGCAATGCCGAAGACAATCTGTGCACCGGACTCACCGTCATTGAAGCCTGGTTAAGGGGCTACTGAGGGAGTCCTGGATTAAGGGGTCCTCGGACAGCCGGACTATATACTTTAGTCGGACTGTTGGACTATGAAGATACAAGAATGAAGACTTCGTCCCATGTCCGGATGGGACTCTCCTTTGCGTGGAAGGCAAGCTTGGATATTCGGATATGTAGATTTCCTTCTCTGTAACCGACTCTGTGTAACCCTAGCCCCCTCCGGTGTCTATATAAACCGGAGGGTTTTAGTCCGTAGGACAAGGACAATCATAATCATAGGCTAGCTTGTAGGGTTTAGCCTCTACGATCTCGTGGTAGATCAACTCCTGTAATACTCATATCATCAAGATCAATCAAGCAGGAAGTAGGGTATTACCTCCATCGAGAGGGCCCGAACCTGGGTAAAACATCGTGTCCCCTGCCTCCTGTTACCATTACCCTTAGATGCACAGTTCGGGACCCCCTACCCGAGATCCACCGGTTTTGACACCGACACTCTTAGCTGCGCCCTAGGGGGGCTGTTTGACACGCCCCTCCACCTATATATAGAGAGGAAGGGGCACCCCAAGAGGACAAACCAAGCCCTTGGTGCCCATCTCTCTCCCGTTACTCCGTAGTTCCACCGCCTCGTCCCGGCGATGCTTACTGAAGCGCTGTCCGTGCTCCGCCACCACCATCACCACCACGTCGTTGTGTTGGTTGTGATCCCATCTACTTCTCCTCTCCTGCTTGCTGGATCAAGAAGGAGGAGATGTCATCGAGCCGCACATGTGCTAAACTCGGAGGTGTCGTCTGTTTGGCAATAGATCAGTTGGATCGTGATCAGACCGCAAAGAGTACGACTACATCAACCGCGTGATAAACGCTTCCGCTTTCGGTCTACGAGGGTACATAGACACACTCTTCCCCTCTCGTTTCTATGCATCTCCTAGATAGATCTTGCATGAGCGTAGGATTTTTTTTTTTGAAATTGCATGCTACGTTCCCCAACACTTGCTTGCTCATGAAGACCTCGGGCATTTGAGGAAGCCCATCATTGGAATATACAAGCCAAGTTCTATAATGAAAAACTCCCACTAGTTATACGAAAATGAAAGCATAGGAGACTCTCTATATGAAAAACATGGTGCTACTTTGAAGCACAAGTGTGGAAAGGATAGTAACATTGCCCTAAGAATATCTCTTCATCATCGGAGGAGCAAATCCCACTCTTGAGCTATCTTGTCCCTTGTCACACTTTCCGATAAACTTGCAAGTTGTTGATATGATCACTTTGTTATCGATGACGTTTGAGGAACCCCAAAGTGTATCGTCTGACATAAAGTGACTCGATACTCTCATGGTCCAAGGAACTAAGCATAGTTGATTTCCGTGTTATGAACTTTTGACTTGTGTCATTGACATCTCAAAGCATAACAATCAAGTTAGTTCAGTTCAGTATGATAGTTTTTCTAACATCATACTCTTAAAGTTGCCGGTATCCTTGGTACTCTTAACATATGCCCATGCATGATCCGGAAAACATAACCATCATTCAACACTTGAGATAGTCCTAGAGGCAAGACTAGGAATCATGTTTTACCATTTATAACTCTACAAGTGCTTATGAGTTTTCCTCTGAATCACATATTCAAGAACCATATCAGTTATAGCATATAGTATGAGCATTTAACTATAAACTTGGAATAAATAATACAATTATTATTGCCTATAGGGCATATTTCCAACATGGCGTCCAACCCTGCAACTTTTACTAAAGTACCAATGCTAGAATCGAATCAGAGCATCGCCGAAACCTCCATCTTCGTCACTAGTAACATCCACAAACCCTAGCTGCCATATTTCCCATATCCATAGCCACCACCATCACTATCACCGCAATATTCATCCCCAAGTTAGCCATACCCTGTAATCATGTATCGCATCCTGCAACCACCGTAAGACATTTATCAATAAATTATTCATCTTGGTGTGTCCTTCAATGATTTCTTCTTGCGATCCGATCGCCATGTGTGAGTAATCTGGTAAGGTCATGGGCTGATGCATAGCCTTGCAACCCTATGTATTTATTAAAGGGATCGATGGAATGACATTGAACTAACATCTCGTATTTGTGAAATGAAATTGTTTCATAGTTGTCTCTTGTCTCTCTCGCGTCTTCGACCCTTCAGGTATCCAGGATCAAGAAGTTCGAGCCATGAGGAGGCTAAGGGAAGAGAGACTGTGAAGCGCTATTCTGAAGACCAGTGACAGAAAGGTTTAGTGTAGTAGCGTGAACTGTATCTCTGGGGATACAATAGGTGTAGTCATTAAATGACCAATGCTTTTGTCTAAATTTATCTTAATTATCAAGACAACCCCATGCCATGGATAGGGCCTTCGGTTGGACAACTGACTCTTGATGCATGATGCGTTCCAGATAAGACGTAACTTGGACACCCCCCTCCCCCACTTTAATACGTTTCAAGCACATATTGAAGGTTGTCTTCCAGGGCACAGATTAATATCACAATGATTCTAGACATAAGTATATGGGTGTAAGAATTAAGTTCTCATACGCATGCCTATTTTTATTATAAGTGTTATCTGTTGCAACTTGATTATGATCCGGTCTAAAAGCTAGAATTTCATACTCTTGCAAAAGCATGTTAGAAACCCTTGTCTTCAAGGTGCACGTCCTCTTGTGGGTTCGATATCTCAGGGTCACCTCCGGAGAAAAGGCAAGAATCCCTTTTCTATCTATTTACCAGATCACTAAAGGGACTCATCAATGTACTAAATGTAGGGATTGACTTTCGGGTTTAGGGTATACATTGTTAGTGATTAGAATTTAAGGCTAGGATTTAGGGTATACAATGTTAGTGATTAGGATTTAGGGCTAGGGTTTATGGTTTAGGGTTCAGAGTCTATATCTTATTGATTAGGTTATTGACATAGACTTTATTGTTCATGATTTAGAGTTGCCGTTTATGGCTTCGGTTCCAGTTTTTATAGTATTACTATTTATACCTTACATTATTGCATTTCATGTTTAACACTTCCAAATTGTATGATCATTTCATCCAAATAATTAACTTTGTCAAAATTGTATGTTGAGTTTGTAAATAGTATAATTACCAATACAAAGCAATAATTAACATGTCAAAATTGTATTCCAATGAATCAACGGCTAATAGAACAATTATTAAATTTATTATTACAATGTAATACATTACATAGAATAAATAAATAAATCTTTATATGCACGGAACTAAATTTACTAATACACAAACATAACACTAAGTTTGATTGTCTCGGGTTTAAGATGATAATCCTGACACTAACACTGATGAAGTACTACAATCAACTTAATTTGGATCAAATAACCGAACAACTAGATCATAGAAATCTTATTTGCATGGACTCAAATGAATTAATAAACTATAATATTTAATATGTTAAGTTCCATCAGTACAAACTAGGAACTTAGCACTATAATAGTAAATGTGGCAATCTCTAACACACACAATTATTTTACACACATAACCATGGGTGTACCAATTGTATTTCCATTCTAAGATTTTAAACTATTGAGTATATGATTATTAGGAAGTATAGGATAAACTAGGATTTGTCTTGCATTGTCTTGTACTCCAAATTCATCATTGTACTCCTATATATATGCCCACGAGACTCGAGCAATAAACATCAATCATATTCTACCAATCCACCTCTATCCCTCCTAACATGGTATTAGCATAACCGATCCAAACCCTAGCCATCGCCCGCCGCTTCCGCCCCATGGACTGCACCGCCCGTACCTAGGGTTCGTCCGCCGATCGCGTTGATCGGTTGCCCTAGGGAGTCTTTTACCCGATCCGTTGATTTGGGGTTTTTCTCTCTCATCGATCGGTTGATCGGTGTTATTTTTTCTTTGGTTTTCCGATTTATGATAGGTTTGCGTCGCCCACCGCCGTTCGTCATCTGCATCACGTCTCTACTTGGATATCGGATCTAAGATCGGTTGTTGCACGGCACTCCGACTCGACACATGCAGCAGCGTCCATGTGTGCTGATGCGGCGGCTCCTCGCACTGTCCTACACCGGCTCGTCGTCTTACGCGCGGGCATGGGACTACTTCGCCGTGAGCGTCTTACCATAGGGCTACATCTATCCATAGTTCCACACCGACATCAGTCCCGTGGGTGGGGCTTGCTCCTTGTACATCACGGATGTGCTTTGGTCCATGCATGCATCGCATCACGCTTGTTGCCGTCAGGTTGTACTACATCAACGAGCAGCGACTTCATCGGCCCGCGAGCAATCGACTTGATCACTTGAAAGCCAGCGACCCTCTCTATCTTCGTCGTGCGTTCGGTCTGATCAACCGCACGTGCGCGTATCATCGTCAAGTTCAGCACGCCTCTCTACCGATCGAGCAATGGGTTGCTGAAAGCACAAGTGCTCCCTGGGTGATTTTGGTACTTAATGTCCACATATCTCTTGTTGGACTAATACTTTCATCTAGTATAATTCAGATAAGCCCAACAGCAGAGTGTCATGGACAAAATGATGTGGAACCCCTTCAAGAAGCTAAGGACAAAGGATCGGCTCAAGCTCAAGTCCAAGACTCTACATTTTCTATTTTAGTGATCCAAGATCACATTGAGTCTATAGGAAAGCCAATACTATTAAAAGGGGATGAGGTATTTCTTAATGGCTTGTTGCTCAAAGTGCTTAGTGATATGCTCCAAAGCCCTCAGCCACTTTCTCATATCCACACTTATCCCAAACAAAAAGTCAAACTCAGCCCAACCGATTTGATCCATCCGGCGCCATCGAGTTCATTTGACATAGCCACTGCAAGAAACCCTAGTCAGTTCGGTCACACTGATGGGATCTGGGTCTCACCGAGATGGGCTTTCAAACTCTCTGTTGTCTATTGCAATATTTTTGGTCCCACCGAAAATATGTAATCGGTCACACCGAGTTTTGCCTGACAAACTTCTCTGTTTTACTTATTACCAAATCGGTCCCACCGAGTTGTGTAATCGGTCAAACCGAGATGAAGTTTTACCCTAACCCTTGCACATCGGTCCCACCGAGTTGATCATGCCGGTCCCACCGAAATTTTCTAACGGTCACATATGTATTGAATCGGTCCGACCGAGTTTTCTGATTCGGTCCCACCGAGTTTGGTATAACGTGTGTAATGGTTAGATTTTGTGTGGAGGCTACATATACCCCTCCACCCTCTCCTCGTTCGTGAGGAAAGCCATCAGATCGTGCCTACACTTCCATTACCCATTTTTTGAGAGAGAGCCACCTACTCATGTGTTGAGACCAAGATATTCCAATCCAACCATATGAATCTTGATCTCTAGCCTTTCCCAAGTTGCTTTCCACTCAAATCATCTTTCCACCAAATCCAATCCCATGAGACTGAGTTGAGTGTTGGGGAGACTATCATTTGAAGCACAAGAGCAAGGAGTTCATCATCAACACACCATCTATTACCTTTTGGAGAGTGGTGTCTCCTAGATTGGTTAGGTGTCACTTGGGAGCCTCCGACAAGATTGTGGAGTGAACCAAGGAGTTTGTAAGGGCAAGGAGATCGCCTACTTCATGAAGATCTACCCTAGTGAGGCAAGTCCTTCGTGGGCGATGGCCATGGTGGGATAGACAAGGTTGCTTCTTCGTGGACCCTTCGTGGGTGGAGCCCTCCATGGACTCGCGCAGCTGTTACCCTTCGTGGGTTGAAGTCTCCATCAACGTGGATGGACGATAGCACCACCTATCGGAACCACGACAAAAACATCCGTCTCTCCAATTGCGTTTGCACACTCCAATCCCATCCCTTTACTTTCTTGCAAGTTGCATGCTTTACTTTCCGCTTCTCATATATTCTTTGCATGCTTGCTTGATTTGTATTGTAAATGGTTAAACTTATGCTTAAACTCCACTTTGTGTGTTGAGTGTCTAATCACCCCCCTCTAGACACCTCTTCTCGATCCTTTCAATTGGTATTAGAGCTTTGGTCTCCATTGCTTTGGTTTAAACACCATTGGAGGAAGATGGATGAGTCTACTTTGGGGAGTCTTAGACATAGAGTGCCTATACTTGATGGAGAGTACTTCCATGAGTGAAAAAATGAGATGCTTGTGATTTTCAATGAATATCATTTGAACAAGTACATTAACAGCCCTTGTGCACCTCATGTTGATCCTATGCATCCTACCCTTGATGAGTCAATTGACATGATTCGCAATCTTAGAACCGTTAATCTTATCACTAGAGGTTTGCCTAGAAACTTGATAGGTTGCTTGCCTACTCTTAAGTGTGCCTAAACCATATGGAAATTTCTTGAGGAACGATTTCCAAATTATTCCTTGCAAAACCTAGATGAAATTCTCCATAAGTCTATTGCCTTGAGTAAGATGAATTCCAATGATCCTAAGGTTGGTGATTGTCCATTTGAGCTTACAAATCTTATGCATGCCAAAGGAGATGTTGGAATTATTAGCAATATTATTTCCAAAGCTATTAGAATTCATAAAGAAAATCATTGTCAAACTCATTCTAATGAATCACCCTCTCTAGGAATTGATCCACCACATGACGATGTTGAACATGGATACTATGATGAGGATGATGATAGTGACTTTGATCTTGATGATGCAATGAGACACTTTGGTCTTATGGCAAATCTTCGGGGATACATGGCAGGAGGAAAAGAATGGGTTCTTGATAGTGGATGTACTGATCACATGACCGGAGATAAAGATATGTTTTGTGAGCTTGCTGAAAACGACGACCCTCGAAAGTATATCACTTTTGGTGATAACTCAAAGGGTAAGGTGGTTGGCCTCGATAAGGTGGCCATCTCACATGATAGCTCCATACAAAATGTCATGCTCATTGAATCTCTTGGCTATAATCTGCTTTTCATTTCTAGACTAGCTGACTTTGGCTTCAATGTTCTATTTACCAAAGTAGATTGCCAAGTGTTTCGTAGAGATAATCATAAAATGGTCTTTACCGGCATACACAAAGGTGATCTATACATTGTTGACTTCACTAAAAAGGCTCAACCTAGAACTTGCTTAATCGCTAAATCTTCTAAAGGTTGGTTGTGGCATAGATGGCTAGGTCATGTGGGCATGTGAAACCTTGACAAGCTTGTTAAACGTGATCATATCCTCGGGGTTAAAGATGTCATATTTGATAAGGATAAGGCTTTGCAGCGCTTGTCAAGCAGGTAAATAGGTTGGAGGAAGCCATCCCGTGGAGAACATCATGACCACAAGGAGGCCGCTCGAGTTACTTCACATGGATCTTCTTGGTCCCAACGCTTACAAAAGTCTCAGTGGAAACTCATTTGGTCTAGTTATAGTTGATGATTTTCAAGATTTACGTGGGTGTTCTTTCTCAATGATAAATTGCAGGTCCAAAAGATCTTCAAAAACTTCGCTAGGAAGGCCCAAAATCAATTTGAAGTGAAGATCAAGAAGATTCGCAGCGACAATGGAACGGAGTTCAAGAACGCAAATGTGGACACCTTTCTTGACGAAGAAGGGATTTCACATGAGTTCTCGGCTATGTACACACCTCAACAAAATGGAGTTGTTGAGAGGAAGAACCGGACGCCCATCGAAATGGCAAGAACAATGCTTGATGAGTACAAGATGCCAAAGCACTTCTGGGTGGAAGTGGTTGAGACAGCTTGTCATGTGACAAATTGCTTGTATCTTCACAAGCTACTCGGCAAGACGGCATACGAGCTCCTCACCGGTAACAAACCCCAAGTTGGGTACTTTCGAGTATTCGTCTCAAAGTGCTACATTCTTGATAAGCATCGCCATTCTAAATTTGCTCCTAAATCTCATGAGGGATTCCTACTTGGTTATGGCTCAAACTCTCACACTTACCGTGTCTACAACAATTTCACCCGAAAGGTTGAAGAAATGGTAGATGTAAAGTTTGATGAATCTAACGGCTCGCAAGTAGAGAAATTGCCAATTGATGTAGGAGATAAAGATCCTTCGGAAGCAATCCAAGACTTGTCTATTGGCAAGGTTCGTCCAATGGAGGTGAAGGAGAGTACCTCGTCCGTCCAAGTGGAAGCTTCTACCTCATGACAAGGTGAACCAAGAGTTGATATGGAAGCATCCACAAGTGGGACACACCAAGATGAAGAAAACGAGGAAGTAGACCAAGATGAACCTTATCAACCTCCTTCTCCACCACGACGAGAGAACGACAACGTCAACAATGATGGAGGCCAAGAAGAAGAACGAGATGATGAAGAAGATGTTGAAGAAGCATTGGAAGATCCGGATTGGATAAACGCCATGCACGAAGAACTACACAACTTTGAGAGAAACCAAGTGTGGACATTGGTCGAGAAGCCCGACAACAACCACAACATCATCGGTACCAAATGGGTGTTTCGCAACAAGCAAGATGAAGATGGACAAGTGGTTCGCAACAAAGCACGTCTCGTCGCCCAAGGTTACACTCAAGTCGAAGGTATGGACTATGGTGAGACATATGCCCCCGTTGCTAGACTTGAGTCCATTCACATCCTACTTGCCTATGCTAATCACCATGATATCACTTTATACCAAATGGACATCAAAAGTGCTTTTCTAAATGGTGAAATTGAGGAGGAAGTTTATGTTAAACAACCTCCCAGCTCTGTTAATCCTAAGAAACCCAATCATGTTTACAAGCTTCACAAAGCTCTTTATGGTCTTAAACAAGCACCTAGAGCATGGTATAAATGCTTGACCAAGTTCCTTATTGAAAAAGGCTTTGAGATTGTAAAAATTGATTCTACTCTTTTCACTAAAAGGGTTAATGGAGAATTATTTGTGTGCCAAATTTATGTTGATGATATTATATTTGGATCAACTAACCCTCATTTTAGTGACAACTTTGGGAAGCTTATGTCGGAGAAGTTTGAGATGTCTATGATGAGTGAACTCAAGTTCTTTCTTGGTTTGCAAATCAAGCAAACTAAGGAAGGCACCTTCATCTCTCAAACGAAGTACACCAAAGACTTGTTCAAGAAGTTCAATATGCAAGAATGCAAAGGTATGAGTACACCCATGCCTACTAGTGGACATCTTGACTTGACCAAAGATGGTGAACCCATTGATCAAAAGTTTTATCGCTCTATGATTGGTTCATTATTGTATCTATGTGCCTCTCGTCCCGATATCATGCTAAGTGTGCGCATGTGTGCACAATATCAAGCGGCCCCTAGAGAGTGTCATCTTAAGGCCGTGAAAAGGATAGTGAGATACTTAATTCACACACCAAACTTTGGCATTTGGTATCCAAAGAGGGCCTCTTTTAATCTTGTTGGCTACTCCGATTCGGACTATGCCAGATACAAGGTTGATAGAAAGTCCACTTCGGGTACTTGTTAATTTCTTGGTAGATATCTTGTGTCTTGGTCCTCCAAGAAACAAAACTCAGTATCCTTATCCACCGCCGAAGCGGAATACATTGTCGCTGGTTCATGTTGTGCTCAATTACTTTGGATGACCCAAACTCTTAAAGATTATGGGATATATGTGAAACATGTTCCTTTTCTTTGTGACAATGAAAGTGCTATTAAGATTGCTCACAATCCCGTGCAACACTCTCGAACCAAGCACATTGAAGTTCGTCATCATTTCATTGGAGATCATGTTGCTAAGGGTGATATTAACCTTAAGCATGTTCGCACCGACAAGCAATTGGCAGATATATTCACTAAACCACTTGATGAGAAAGTGTTTTGCAGGTTGAGAGGTGAATTGAACATCATTGATGCCTCAAACTTGGAGTAGGAACTCCATCGGGATACATGCAAGACATGAGCCTATGACTTATCCTTGATATTTCTCTCATGATGATGATCACATATCTTGGATATATTTGCACCCTTGCATGTTATCTAATCCATGTAGGTACTTGGATGGTTCTAGATCTATGAGATTGCAACTCACTCATATTTTGAGCAATCTCTACATCACCAAGTCTCTACTTCACGGTGGTTGAAGACAAGGAAGCATGAAACCCTTCAAATATATCCTTTGACAAATTCCTATATCAAATTTCATGATTGTCATTTTGGATGCACAAGTGCTTTTCCTTGCAAATCTAATCCATGTAGGTAGATGAACTCCAATTACAAGTGGTGCTCCAAATGAACTACATCAACATTGAGCATCCCACACAAGTTCAACTACATGATCAAGTTGAACACCACCACCCAAGGTATGTTATTCCATCTTAGAGAAGCTTTACCCCAAGACATGGGCCAAAGCAACTCAACAAGATGAGAATACATCAAGATGCTTAAACGAAAAATGGCAACCCCATTTTGAGCTTAAACGATGAGTATGACCTATGATCAAGTGTCTTCACTTGACTCCTAAGTCAGTATACTCTAACATAGGTGACTTTGTCGCCGACCTATTATAGATTAAGTTCCCTAGTGTTTCTCCTTGTTATTGCATTTTGTCTCATGCATATTTGTTCCCCTTTCAAAAAAAACTTCATCTAGACTTATTCTCTTTTATTTCTGTTTTGCATTCTCTGCATCTAATTCATTGCAAATCCTTTAGTTAATTCCCTAAAAATCCTTGTGAGATCTTATTTGCTTAGTGAGCTGAGCTGACTAGTGCATTTTCTCTGAAATGAACTCGGACAAACCGACTTTCCTCTTTCGGTCAAACTGAAACTTCTCGGTGCCACCGAAGGAATCAACTCGGTGCAGCTGTCACTTTCATTCTGCACATTTTGTTCCAGCTCCACTCAATGATTCTTATCCTCTATCGGCATCATATTCTATGTGCTGCTTTGCTCTGTGACTCAAGGACCAAACCTATTTTGACTCACACTCCAGAAGACCCTTCTTGGAAATTGATGCCAAAGGGGGAGAGCGAGTTCACATCAAAGCTAAATCACTCCAACAGGGGGAGAGAGACATTCCTTTTTCTTTTCAAAAGAAAGACCTCAGTTGCTTGGTATTCAAAGAGGAGAGAAGTTACATGTCTTTAGAGGGGAAAGACATGTTCATATTGTTTTTGTGTTTGCTTTGCTCTGATTTTCTATTCCCTATCTTCTCCCAATATCCATTATAAGATTCAGGGGGAGCAAGACATCTAAGGGAAGGAAATTTTGAAATTCATTGCATATCTTTACCTTTGGGGACATGTCTACACTCTATTAGAGTACCCAGTACTCACTCTCTACATGTCATCCCAATCTCGGTACTCTTGTGGTTTACTATTCTTGCTCTGCTTAGTAGATGTTTCTGTGTTGTCTAACCTTGTTTACTCAGGTTCATCTCTTCCAAATCTAGTTCAAGACCACAAGGTAAGTATATGCATCACATTCATGTGCATGAGGATCTCCTGCTGATGTACATATTGTTTGCAAGAAGGACTCATGAGCATGAAGGTACATTTCCCATGTTCACACCATTTGCTCTGATGCATATAGCCAAGATACATGTAACTCATTGCTTGCTCTGTCATGTTTATGCACTCACATGATCCTATGTTCTATATTTACATGATTGCATACATGTAGGGGGAGCCTATGCATGTTACGTGTCTTTCCAAAGCTTCACTTTCTTTTCTCGATATCCTTATCTAAAGCTTTGATGTATGTTGTCATCAATTACCAAAAAGGGGGAGATTGAAAGCACAAGTGCTCCCTGGGTGATTTTGGTAATTAATGTCAACATATCTCTTGTTGGACTAATACTTTCATCTAGTATAATTCAGATAAGCCCAACAACGGAGTGGCATGGAGAAAATGATGTGGAACCCCTTCAAGAAGCTAAGGACAAAGGATTGGCTCAAGCTCAAAGTCCAAGACTCTACATTTTCTATTTTAGTGATCCAAGATCATATTGAGTCTATAGGAAAGCCAATACTATTAAAAGGGGATGAGGTGTTTCTTAATGGCTTGCTTGCTCAAAGTGCTTAGTGATATGCTCCAAAGCCCTCAGCCACTTTCTCATATCCCACACTTGTCCCAAACCAAAAGTCAAACTCGGCCCAACCGATTTGATCCACCTGGCGCCACTGAGTTCATTTGACATAGCCACTTCCAGAAACCCTAATCAGTTCAGTCACACCGATGGGATCTCGGTCTCACCGAGATGGGCTTGCAAACTCTCTATTGTCTATTGCAATATTTTTGGTCCCACCGAAAATATATAATCGGTCACACCGAGTTTTGCCTGAACAACTCTCTGTTTTACTTATTATCAAATCGGTCCCACCGAGTTGTGTAATCGATCAAACCGAGATGAAGTTTTACCCTAACCCTTGCACATCGGTCCCACCGAGTTGATCATGTCGGTCCCACCGAAATTGCCTAACGATCACATATGTACAGAATCGGTCCGACCGAGTTTTCTGATTCGGTCCCATCGAGTTTGTATAATGTGTGTAACGGTTAGATTTTGCGTGGAGGGTATATATACGCCTACACCCTCTCCTCATTCGTGTGGAAAGCCATCAGATCGTGCCTACACTTCCATTACCCATTTTGTGAGAGAGATTCACCTACTCATGTGTTGATACCAAGATATTCCAATCCAACCATATTAATCTTGATCTCTAGCCTTTCCCAAGTTGCTTTTCACTCAAATCATCTTTCCACCAAATCCAATCATATGAGAGTGAGTTGAGTGTTGGGGAGACTATCTTTGAAGCACAAGAGCAAGGAGTTCATCATCAACACACCACCTATTTCCTTTTGGAGAGTGGTGTCTCCTAGATTGGTTAGGTGTCACTTTTGAGCCTCCGACAAGATTGTGGAGTGAACCAAGGAGTTTGTAAGGGCAAGGAGATCGCCTACTTCGTGAAGATCTACCCTAGTGAGGCAAGTCCTTCATGGGCGATGGCCATGGTGGGATAGACAAGGTTGCTTCTTCGTGGACCCTTCGTGGGTGGAGTCCTCCATGGACTCGCGCAGTCGTTACCCTTCGTGGGTTGAAGTCTCCATCAACGTGGATGTACGATAGCACCACCTATCGGTACCACGACAAAAAAATTCGTGTCTCCAATTGCGTTTGCACACTCCAATCCCATCCCTTTACTTTCTTGCAAGTTGCATGCTTTACTTTCCGCTGCTCATATACTCTTTGCATGCTTGCTTGATTTGTATTGTGAATGGTTAAACTTATGATTAAACTCCACCCAAACTTGAAAAACTTAAAAACTGCCAACTTTGTGTGTTGAGTGTCTAATCACCCCCCTCTAGACACCTCTTCTCGATCCTTTCAGTTGCCGCTGCGTCGCCCCGTCTGGCCGCAGCGCTGCCGCCCTCTGGTTCTTCTCCTGGCTGCACTGACCTATGTCACCGCTACATCGCTCCTTCGGGTCGTAGTGACGCGGCCCGTGGTACACCACCGCCCTAAGGCCGTCCGCTTCAGGTCGTTCCCGTGGTTGCACCGACCCTCGTGCTGCCGTTGCGTCACCCCATCGGGACGTAGCGAGTGTGGCATGCGGTACACGCCTCCGTCCAGAGACCGTTCCTGCAGTTGCAACAACCCGGGTTCCGCCGCTGCGCCGCCCCTTCATGTCATAGCACCACGGCCCGTGGTCCCCGCTGCCGTCCCGAGGTCTTCCCGTCGTCGCCCTGACCTGCCTGCCGCTGCTACATCGCCCCTTCGGGCCATAGCGCTGCGGCCCGTGGTCCACTCTGCCATCACCGCACGTCAACCTCCCGTGGTATGCGCTGCGCCGCCTCCCTTGGCGCGGGAACGCCATCGTCCGCGCTAGTCTTCGCCATGCTGTTGGGTTCTACTTCGAGCACCGCCGACGCGCTCCTAAGTCCTAACCTAGTCGCCGACGTTGACAGGACACCGCCGCTGCTCTCTTCGGCTACCGCTGCCGCTACCCCTGTAGCCGCCACCGTCGCCCGCCCACTCCCCTTCATCTTTGTCAAGCACTAGCCCATCGCCAGCGTCGTCGTCTTCTTCATCGACCACTTTGTCTACTCCGACCACCGTCGGCGTCATTGGCCCCGCATCGATTGGCGCCGCAACCATTGCCTAGTCATCTTCTCTGCTGGCCCTCTGACTCCTCTACATGGCGTACAGCTCGTGCAGGTCCCTCGCCCATGCATGCCCAGTGCTAGCAACACCGATGCATGCCTTCGTCCATGACGTGTCCCCGGGCCTGGCAAGCTTGGTGCGACGCTTTGTCAACTTCGTCTTCGTCCGTTTACGCATGCCCGCTGCTAACAACACCGACGCGTGCCTTCGTCTACGACGTGTCCCCGGGCTTGGCAAACCCGGCGCGATGCCTCGTCAACATCGTCTTCTCCCCGGCGCACCACTACTTCGACACCAATGCGCCCATGACTAACTGGGCGCCTCCTTGCGCCCGCGGCTCCACGGCGACTTCCTCGACACCGGCAACCCTGACTCAACACCAACCATGACATTCTTTGCACGGCTACCTCGACCACGGCTACACCACCCACACTCTCGGCTCCCTCGACAAACGGCACAAAGGGATACCGCCTTGCTTGAGCAACCTCGTCGGTTTCAACTCCAGCCATGCCTTCCGTGATGCATCGACCGTTACGACTGTGGGGGTGTCCGTCGGCTTGCCTTCAGATTCTTCTCCAGTCTCACCGTCTGCGTCGCTACCGTTGTGACTACAGGGGGATGTTGAGTATATGATTATTAGGAAGTATAAGATAGACTAGGATTTGCCCTGCATTGTCTTGTACTCCAAGTTGATTATTGTACTCCCATATATATGCCCACGAAACTAAAGCAATAAATACCAATCATATTCTACCAATTAATCTCTATCCCTTCTCATAAACAACCCAGGACACTGTAATTCTAGTCTGTCATGAAATCAAACAAATATTATGCTTCATCCTCTGTAACTTAAACCAATTTATTTTTTCAAGCATGTCAACACACATAGATGTATTATTCCCCTTGCAAGATTCAGGATCATACTATTTTAGACCACATCAACTTAATACATCCAACGTATAGCGACTACAAACCAAAGAAGGCACTTGAATCAAGAATACTCAAAAGAAAATGACGAGTGACGAGATTTGTGAAGCATTATCATTTTCAAACTGTTACAAGCAATTATGGACAAGAAATATATAAGTACAACCAATCTTTTCGGTGAATCTTTGATAGAAGTGGAGTGGTGTTGTTGATTCTTCTGATCTTCTTAAGTACACACGAAGAATAAGAAACCTTCCTCCATGATTGCATTTCCTGTAAAATGGTAGCGAAGTAAAAGAACAGACAGGGACCAAGACCACGAGCAACCTATATGTATATGATGTAAATGAATCGTTTTCCAGCGGGGTGCAGCAAGGCGCCCATCGCCAAGGCCCTCCGCTACAAGCTAGGCAGGTCTGTCCCGAGGGTGACGGTTAGGTTTCCTCTCTGACGATCGTAGGGTGATCTGCCTTTCGGTTCCAACGTAGTCGTCGCTAGGGTTTCTCATCTGGTGAGGGGCTGACCCCATCTTGATCATCCTCATCGCCAATCTCGCGGAGGTAGCGCCTGTGCGCCTGCGCGATCTAGATCTCGCCTGAAAACCCAATCCATGAAAAGCCTTCTGGGTGTGCTAGGGCACTTGGTCGTAAGACACCCAACCTAGATCGTCTCTCTCTTTTTTCACTCTTGGTTTTTGGGTTCCTAGGAGGAAGATGGAGGGAGTAGAAGGGAAGATGAGGAGGATGAATCTGTCAGAGGCGGAGAAGAAAGGAGTTAAAGTTGGATGGAGGAAAGCCTTGCAGAAGCAGAAGGAAGGAGCGGCGGTTAAAGCTATGGGGAAACTACTGTCAGACTGGCCGGGCTATGCAGCAGGAATGGAGATAGCGCTAGGGAAGGCCTGGTGCCCGATGAGTAGGTTAGAGGTGAAGGATATGGGAGGGAACAGATTCTTATTTATGTTCCAACAGGAGGCAGGGAAGAGGAAAGCAGTGGAGAACGGCCCGTGGACTTTCGGAAAGGATTTCTAGTCGTGGAGGAGTTTGATCCGGCGAAAACCATAGATGAATATCAGTTTGAGAAGGTTCCCATCTGGGTACGCATTTACAATGTGCCTTTGGGTATGGTGTGTAAGGATCTAGCAGAAGAAATGGGGGAGCACATCGGTGACCTAGTTGAGGTGGATACAGGTGATGATGGCACAGCCCTGGGTCAATGTCTTTGGGTGAAAGTAAAGATCAAGGTTGCAGAACCGCTGATGAGGGGAATGTATCTTGACGATGATGAAGATGAAGATGGTGATACGGTTGTGGGGGAGCAGGGAAGAAAGAAAGACAGGGAGGAGGAGAAGAATTGGTGCCATTTTCAGTACGAGTTTTTTCCTGATTTCTGTTTCACGTGCGGGAGGATGGGACATATAGATAGGGAGTGCAGCAGGAAGTTGAAAAAGGGGAGGTTGCAGAATATGGGAGATGGTTAAGGTGTATCCCAGAGGGGAATCATGGCTATGATGATCGAAGGAAAAGTGGACCTGGGTATGTGAGTGGCTCTGTGAGAAGGAGATACGGGGGGTCTAACAATGACAGTAAATCTGGTAGCGATGGCCCCTCATGGAGGAAACAAGGGTCTCATTCTTTAGAAGGGCTGGATAGAGGAAAGAGGGTCGAGGAGAGTGAAGTAACTAGCCCGCTGAAGATAAAAAACATAGAGGGGAAGGAGCTGGAAGAGCGGGGTGATGATGAAGGAAGTCGAAGAGCTCTCTTTGTGGAGGGTAAGGAAAAGACTGTAGAGAAGAAAGAACACAATAATGTGCAAGTGGTGCAACATATGTCAGGAGGAGGCAAGAGGTCGAAGGGAGAGGAGGAGGAAAAGGGTGGGGGAGGAGTGAAGAGGGAAACAAAGGGAAGGTGTGGATGGAACCAATGGTGGAGCCGAGAGACCAAACAGGCATATTCATGGGGAAGAGTGTGTCAGAGGCCTTAGAAATGAAGGGTGCAGGGGTCGTTGGTCCACTAAAGGGAAAAGGGGGGGAATTTAAGAGGATCCATGGAGAGGGCCAAAGGCTAGTGGGTGAGGCCGTGTGTGTGGAGAAGAAGAGGGGCGCTGATGGCATGGAGGTGGATGACCAGGAGGGGCGCAAGAGAAGTCGTACTGAGATGAATGTCGAAGGCCAGGTGAAGAAAACTACAGACGTTGACGCGAGGCTGCCTGGACAGCCCTGCAGACACCAATGAGGCTGATCGCTTGGAATTGCCGGGGTTTGGGGAATGGCCCGGCAATTCGCAGTCTTCTGGAGCTCCAGAAGAAGGAGGACCCCGACGTTCTGTTTTTGTCCGAGACGAAGATGGAGCAAAGAAGGTTGGAGTGGTTGCGGTGGAAGATGAACATGACATGCATGATGGTAAAAAACTGTGAGGGGCAAAGTGGTGGTCTGACGATGTTTTGGAAGAAAGAGGTTAATTTTAAAGTAGTGGGTTTCATGTCCAAATACCATATTGAATCAGAGATAACCGAAGAGGATGGTTTCAAGTGGAGATTTACGGGTATATATGGCAAACCAAAGATGGAGGAGAAACAGAAGACATGGCAGCTCCTGCGAACTCTGAAGCATCAGAACAACTTACCATGGCTTTGTGTGGGTGACTTCAATGAGGTGCTGCATGAATGGGAAAAAGAGGGTGGTGTGCCAAGAAGTCAAGTGTATATGGACAGATTCAAGGCGGCTCTAGAATTCTGCGAGTTGGGAGACCTTGGCTTCGTTGGGGATACTTTTACTTGGAGGAATAACAGTCATACAGCTAAAAAATACATAAAGGAGAGGATTGACAGAGCGGTTGCTTCTCAAGCATGGTGTAACCGGTTCATGGCATACCAAGTAGTAAATGGCGACCCCCGCCATTCAGATCACAGGCCGATTATCATCGATACGGTGGGTGCAGCAACTATTAGAAGAGTAAATAACCGGGTAAACAATCTAAGGTTTGAGGCGGGCTGGTTGGAGGAGGAAGGTTGTAAGGAGATAGTGAAGAACGCCTAGGAGAGGGAGGTGGGGGTGGGAGGACAGGAGGCGGCAAGGGCGGTGAGAGGAGTTCTGCAGGATTTAGTAGACTGGAGCCGAAATGTACTAGGTGATCTGGAGAAGCGTATACATCGGATCAAGAAGGAGTTGGAAGTGGTGAGGAGGAGAGACATCAGCGATGAGCAGGTTCGATGGGAGGGTGTGCTTCGCTTCAAGCTGAACCGATTAGAAGAGCAATTGGAAATATATTGGAAGCAACGTTCTCATGTTAACTGGTTAAGGAGAGGAGATAGAAATACAAAGTTTTTTCATGCTGCTGCTTCAGAAAGAAGAAGGAGAAATAGAATCAGGAGATTGCGAAAAGAGGATGGGACTGTTGTTGATAGTGAGGAAGATATGAAAGAAGTTGCTACTAACTATTTTTTGAACCTCTTTACTTCACACGCAGGTGCTAGGTAGGAGGAGCTACTTGCTTGCATCGAGCCACGCGTTACTCCGAATATGAATGAGCTCCTCCAAAAAGAGTACACCCGGGAAGAAGTCTATGAGGCATTACAAAGCATCGAGATTTGAAAGCTCCGGGCCCGGATGGTATGCCCTCGGTTTTCTATAAACAGTGTTGGGATGTGGTGGGAGACAAGATTGTAATGGAAGTGCTGAATGTTTTGAATGGTGGTCCTATGCCGGAGGGATGGAACGAGACATGTGTGGTAATCATTCCAAAGGTGAAGAATCCAGAGAGTATGAAGGATTTGAGACCAATCAGCCTATGCAACATAGTATACAAGTTAATCTCCAAAGTATTGGCAAATCGCTTGAAACAGATTCTTCCAGACATCATCTCCCCAACCCAGAGTGCTTTTGTGCCCGGACGTCTTATTACGGATAATATACTCCTAGCCTATGAGTGTACACATTATATGAAGAGGAAGACAAGGGGTAAAGAGGGGTATGCAGCTGTAAAGTTGGATATGACCAAAGCTTATGACCGTGTTGAATAGCACTTTTTGGAGAAGATGATGTACAAAATGGGTTTCAATGAACAGTGGATAAGCCGCATCATGTTATGTATAACCTCGGTGACCTACAGAGTCAAGATCAATGGTGAGAGCACGGAGGTGATTGTTCCACAGCGGGGGTTGAGACAAGGGGATCCACTATCCCCCTATCTTTTCCTCATATGTGTGGAAGGTTTCTCAGCCTTATTAAACAAGGAGGAGGTGGAGGAAAAGTTGACTGGAATTCAGATTTGCAATGCTGCTCCAAGATTTAACCATCTATTGTTTGCGGATGACTCCCTAGTACTCATGAAAGCTAACCGTGAGAGTGTTATGTCTCTACAACATGTTCTACATCTATATGAGGTTTGTTCGGGGCAGGTTGTGAATTATGACAAGACGTCAATAATGTTCAGCAAGAACACACGTCACGCAAGAAAGAGAGAGGTGATGGAAACTCTACATATCAGGGCTGAAACTTGGAATGAGAGGTATCTGGGACTCCCTGTGTATGTTGGACAGACTAGGAAGCAAGTCTTTGAATATTTGAAGGACAGAATATGGTAGAAAATACAAGGGTGGCAAGAAATATTACTATCCAAGATGGGAAATGATGTTCTTATAAAAGCTTGTGCGCAAGCGATTCCGACCTTTGCAATGTCGTGTTTTGATCTTACCAAGTCTCTGTGTGAGGAGATGGGAATGATGATATGCAGGTTCTGGTGGGCCAAGTAGGAGAAGAACAATACAATGCATTGGTTGAGTTGGGAACTCTTGAAAAAACCAAAGAAGGAGGGTGGAATGGGGTTTCGTGATATCTACGGTTTTAATCTAGCTATGCTGGCTCGACAAGCTTGGCGAATGTTGTCCAACCCGGACTCTCTATGTGCTCAAGTGTTGAAGGCGAGGTATTTCCCAAACACCACCATGCTCAATGCTATACCATACCCAGGCATCTCTTACACCTGGCGGAGTATCCTGAAGGGAGTACTGTCGGATTTCGGGTTCCGGCAGACCCTTGAGGTTCGAACACTGGGGTGCGCGCGGAGATTTCGCCCTCTACCTACCTGTTCCTCGCCGCCTCGCTAAGATCTAAACTACAGAAGGAACAACACAAGCGACACAGAGTTTATACTGGTTCAGGCCACCATTGTGGTGTAATACCCTACTCCAGCATGTGGTGTGGTGGATTGCCTCTTGGGCTGTTGATGAACAATACAAGGAGGAACAGCCTCGCGAGGGTCTGTTCTTGGATGGTGCGATGAACTGGTAGGAGGAGTTCAGTCGCTCTCTCTACTGGTTTCTCGGTGAGGATTCTCGATGCCTCTCTAGATGCTCGATTCTGGATTGCCTCTACCCCGGGGGTGGCTAGTTCTATTTATAGGCAAAGGCCCTGGGCCTCTTCCCAAATATTGAGCAGGAAGGGCGCCAACAATTGGCATTTTGAAGGGGAACAGTGGGTACACTTATCCTGACTAAACTTGGTCCTCGCCTGTCAAAGGCTCTGGTGGTGACGCCTGCTTGGGCTCCACAATGACTTCCTCCCTGCCGTTGGGCTGGTCTTGGTCTTGTTGCACCGAAATGGATGCCTTTGCTTGATGCTCTTGCCTGCGCTTGCTGCCTTTGCACCAAAGAGGAAAGGAGGACACTGCGCGGGCTGGCGCCCGACTGGCGCCCTTGGTCGTCATGGCTTGCGTCATGGGCACCTCGTGAGGTACCCCGCCTTGATCTCTCTGCCTCCTCGTGAGCCAGCCTGATGAGGCCGTGCCTGAGGAAGCTCCTGGTCGTCCGCCCCGCGAGGCTTGGCCCCTCGCGAGGGTCTTGAGCTTGTGTTGATGAAGATGGGCCGTGCTGGGCCCCCCTTTGAGCTATGCCGCAGGCCGAAGGCAGGCAAGTCTAGGGATCCCCGTTCCTAGAACACCGACAGTAGCCCCCGGGCCCAAGGCGTGCCCGGACTTGGCCGAGCAGAGAGGCGAAAGGGCAAGTGTGAAGCGCCGCGGGCCCTAACAGCCTGTGGCCTTGGGCGCCGCGTGGCGGTTGATTGGACGTGGGCGCCTCAGCAACCGCGCGAGTTGATAAAGGAGCGGCATCTGTCTAGGCTTTGCCTCCTTTGCTTTCTCCGGTTGCTACTCAGATCCCCTTTCTTGCGCCTCTCCTTCCTGCCTCCGAAATCTTCAGATCTACTCCGTCCGAGCGCCCTAGCAAGACATGGCGCCTCGCCAGGCCCCGGCCGGAGCTTGGTATTCGTCCGCCTTGGACTCGCCGAACGTGTCGGAGGCGAGCCTTGCCCGGGTGCGCCAGATGGCGGCGGCGCAGGGCATCGACAGGGCGAAGGTGTTCAAGGCCGGCTCTGCCCTCCCTGAGGGCCAAGGGAGCACCTTCTATCCGCTCTTCGTGAGCGCCATTGTTGCCGGTCTAGTGCCTCCCTTTTCTGAGTTCTTCTTCTCTGTCCTCCGCCATTATAATCTTCAAGCTCTGCATCTCCACCCCAACTCTGTCCTTCTTCTGGCAATCTTCGCCTACTATTGCAAGGCTCACGTAGGGGTGAAGCCCTTAGTGGCCTTGCTGCCCCACTACTTCTCCCTCCGGACCTCTCGTGGTCCCGTCTCTGCGTGCGCGAGCTTCGTCGCGTACGGCAGCTCCATCGCCATTTCGAACCCCGGGAAAAGGATTGAGGGCTTCAGGAGCAAGTGGGTCTTGGTAGATGCTGGACGCATCCACCCCCGGCTGATCTTGCCCACGGGGCACCCCTCAAGCTCCGACGACTGGTCTCGAGTGGAGCTTGTGGACCCCCGCGCAAGGGTGGTGTTGGAGAAGATGGATGCGGATCTGAGGCCGGCCAGCATGGCGGCGGCGAAGCTGACTGGCGCATCACTGCTGAGGGAATTCCTGGAGCACCAGCTGGCTCCGCTTCGTCAGTACCCACTTCCGATGTGGAGGCCCCACCCGAGCCCCGCGGTCTTGGCCGACGAGGATCTGGCTGCGGTTCTCCAGTCTTTGGTCGGGGCGACGTGGCGAGGTTGGAGGGCGCTCCTACGCCCCTGTTCCTCCGCAAGGACTGGGAGCAGGTAGTGGGGTCCATGCCCGTCTTCAACGGGGACGGGCCCGTGCCCGCGGAGGCTTCCGAGGACCCGGTGGACGTGTCCTCCGGCGACTCCAGCAAAGAGAAGGAAGAAGGGGAGCGGGAAAAGGGGCTGACTCCGAGGCGACTGACGGAGAGTCAAGGGCTCCCCCCCTTCGGTGCAGGTCCCGTGCTCTCCGCCTCTCCCTAAGTGATGATGACAAGGATGATGACGAGCAGGGCGGCGGGAGCCTGCCCCCGATCCCGAAGAAGGACAGGACCAGGCTGATCCCCTGCGGGTCTGCCCCGGCCCCGAGGAGATCCGCAGACGCACCTCCTACTCCCGAGCCCCTTGAGGCTGATCCTTGCAGCCGGCTCTCGGGCTTCAAGTACGGCCGGAGGCTGCTCGAGCTCGCGAGCAATGACCTGTAAGTGCTTGATTTCTGTCTTGTTTCTTGTTCTGTTGCTGAGGCTTGATGTTCATATCTCCCGGCTAGGCTGGCGCCCGCGGAAAAGAAGTCGAAGGGAGCTCCTGAGGTTCCATCCGTGGCAGCGCCTCTGCCCGCGAAAGAAGGTGACCGTGACGCACGGGCCTCTCTTGCCCGAGCGTCCTCACGAGGCCTGGCTGAGCCGGCTGGGGCGAGCTCAGCCCCCACGGCCCAAGCGACTCCCGAGGTGCCCTTGCCTGATGCCGCCACCACAGCCGTTGGGGCGCAGCAGGCTCCGCCTCAGGATACCGTGGTCACGCTGCCGTCTTCTCCTCCTACTCCACCGACTGCTGTTTCCCCGACTCCTCCTACTGTTCTGGATCGTGCTGCTGCTGAACTGAACCGTCTGCGGCAGGATCTTCTGAGCGCCGACCCTCGTTTAGTGGCCGGGCGCTTGGAGCTAGCTTCTGGCTGGATTCGCTCTGATGCTTTGATTCGGGCGGCGCTGGTCTAGGCCTCGGTGGCTTGTGACGAGGAGAAGCAGGCCGTCCTTGGGGCGAAGGCTGCTCGCGACGCCGCCTTGGGGGAGGTGGCTAATGTCCGAGGTCACTGCAAGGCGCTGGAGAGCGAGCTGAAGGGCCTGCAGGACCAGCTTGCCGAGGATACCCGCCTTCGCCAAGAGCAGGAGGAAGGCATGAAGGCTCGCGAGGCGGCCGTCAAGGACCGGGACGCCAAGCTCAAGAAGCGTCGTGACCGCCTAGGCGCGCTGGAGCAAGAGTTGGAGGCGAGGAAGGTCGAGCTGGACGGCAAGGCACGGGTTCTTGCCGAGGATCGCGTGGCCTTCGCGGAGATGGAGGAGAAGGCTCACACTTTGCTGAAGACGCTTTATGAGAGCGGCCTGGAGAGCCCGCTGGCCGGCGATGAGGACGGCCCCGCCAAGCTGCTTCCCTTCCTGGTTCGTGCTCTTGAAGATGTCACCCTTGGCCTTGGCCCTACGGCTGAGGCCGAGGCGCGTGCCTTGTCTTCTGCAGCTCTGACGCGGGTCCTTACCCACATCTATCTTCGCGACCCCAACGTCGACCTCGACAGCCTGCTGGAGCCAGTGAGCGGCGAGCTTGCCGCTGCCGCTGTTGAGGCCATGAAGGGTTGTGCGGAGGCTCTGCTGGGGAAGTTCCGGGCCTTCAGCACCAAGCCGAAGCGGGGCGCTGCCGACCCTGCAGCTTCACGAGGCGAACCCGCTCCGCACAGCTCCACCGCCAGCAAGTAACTCCGTTATGGCTCCCGTCCTGCTTTTAATTCCTGCACATGTACCATGCCTCGGGGAGGCGTTAAGACTTGCATTTGATGTTGTGATAACAATATGGACTGTAATATTTGCTTTTGAATTCCTTGAAATTTGCACTATTTCCTTCCTACTTGCTTATGTTCTACGCCGGCAAAGCCCGGCCCCGCGCATACCTCAGCCGATGTTAGCCCCGACCGGAAACCAGGACGGGACCAAGGAGTGAGGGGCTACGTGACAAGTTAGGCTCCTAAGTCGCGATGCTCAGGAGTCCCCCTTAGCACTCGAACAACAAGTAGGGAGGTGAGATGTGGGGGTGACTCCTTAGGGAGGTGAGATGCGGGTGGATCTACCGTTCTACGTCTGTAGAGCCCAGCCCCGTGCATACCTCAACCGTCGTTAGCCTTTCGGAACTAAGGAGTGAGGGGCTACGTGACCAGTTAGGCTCCTAAGTCGCGATGCTCAGGAGTCTCCCTTGACGCTCAAACGACCTTCGTACCTTGGCTCCACTCGGGGAGGGACGTGCGACGAACCAGGCCCGGGGGGCCTGGCTGGGTGGCGTGCGTCTGGGCATGACCTAGGCGCAGCCCCTGTGCCCAGCCCCCTCGCGCGGCACTCCCGAGGGGAGGCGTTGCGATGAGGCTAGACACTGAGCTCTAGGCTCCCTGAGGTTGATGTGGCCCGAGGGCCACCCTCAGTTGTTTATCACCAGCACGGAGCATAGCGCTTCCGTATGTGTACGGGCATAGCCGCTCCTCGGCAGTGTCGTCAGCCAGTGCAGAGCATGGTGCTTCCACTGGTGCGTGGGAGGGGGCTCCCCTCCGGGAGGAGCCTCCGGGGCGTGTACAGCCCCGCCCTGACACGTGGCTGGCACGGTAGGGCCTGACGAGGTGTATCTGGGCACCCGTGAGCCAGCGCGGGACTCACGGGGCCCTACCTCAAGGCGGGTTGCGCCTGGCACTGGGCCTTATCTTGGGGTGTGTTCCTGCAAATTTGGTTAGATACCGAAACTCTACGTCCTCGGGTCCCAGCCCTCGAGCTGGTCTCAGCCGTCGCTGGTATGCCAGGTCGCGATCCCGTGGACAAGACCAGAGGGTGAGGGATGGAGAGCCGGTAGGAGCCCTGAGTCGCGATGCTCAGGTACCCCCCTTTAACGCACAAGCTTGGTTAGATGTCGAAACTCTACGTCCTCGGGTCCCAGCCCTCGAGCTAGTCTCAGCCGTCGCTGGTATGCCAGGTCGCGATGCCGGGGACAAGACCAGAGGGTGAGGGCTGGAGAGCCGGTAGGAGCCCTGAGTCGCGATGCTCAGGTACCCCCCCCCCCTTAACACGCAAGCTTCCGACATCCAGGAAGAAAAGGTGCCACGGACAAGCACCAAATAACAAGCATGATGGGTTGAAAGCATGGCCCTAAGATAAACGCAAAAAGGGTACACGCCGCTGGGTCTGACCCGAGCGACTTGGGGATAATGCAGCCCGAGGGGCGACCCCAACAAGGTAAGCTAAGAACATGAGCAAAAGGGATACATGCCGCAGGGACGGACCCACGCGGTCTGGGATGATGCAGCCCCGAGGGCGCTCCCAGCTGAAAATGAAACTTGAAAGATGTCACCTGATAGTGTTGACGACGAAGGGGGTGTTGGTGTAGCAGACTCGGTGGGCTGCGGGAGCCGATCCTCACGAGCCCCCAGGCCCTGGGGCCTCGGGAGGCTCCAGAGGCGTTGGTGGCTCCTCGCGGACCATCTCCATCTCTGCCAGGGCTGCGGAACGCCTGACCTCTTGAGCCTCCAGGATGGCCCTCATGAGGCGCTGGTACACGGCAGCCGCGTTCGGCAAGCCATGAGGCATGCGAACGTAGCTGTGGCGCGTACCTTCGCAGTGCCCCACTTGCGAGGGCCAGAGGCACTCCTGAGAAGCGGCTCGGTTGAGCCCTGGTACGTCAATGCAGACGCGCAGCCCACCATCCTCGCCTGGATGGGGGGCCACAGCGGGTAAGCGACGGCTGCCTCTCATGACTCTTGACTCCTATAGCTCCTGAATGGCCTTGCTGACGAACTCCTGAGGTTTTGGCCCTCCTTGCCTTGCTCCTTCTTGAGGGAAACGTGCTTCGAAACACGCCTCCAAGTGGTGCCCAAGCGCCTCCCTCGTGACCTTGTCGAGGTCGGTGGCCCTCCAGGGGAGAGCCCCCGAGCCCTGCCCGAGGAGGGCGCCGGGCGCGCTTCCCTATGCGATGGAAGGAGGTTCCCCCTGAGCAGGCGTGGGCCCTGAGGGCCTGCCTCCTGAGGGGCCGGGCCGGACGATGTCTTCTTCTTCTTGGGGGCGGTCTCGGGAAGCCTCCTGCTTCCGCGATCCGGGTCTTCCAGTGATGCGGCCTGAAAGGCTCGTTCCAGGGAGCACACTGCGTCTCTCTCTTCGCAGGGCACCGTGATGACTCCGCCACTTCCTGGCATCTTGAGGACATTGTAGCCGTGGTGGGTTACGGCCATGAACTTGGCCAGCGCTGGGTACCCGAGATGGCGTTGTATGGCAGGCGAATGTGGGCGACGTTGAAGTCGATGAGCTCGGTGCGGTAGTTGTCGCGTGCCCCGAAGGTGACAGGGAGGCGGACCAGCCCAATCGGGTCGTGGAGCCGTCGGTGACTCCGGAGAAAGGCTTGGTTGGCTGAAGCTAATTGTAGGGCACTTGGAGATTGTTGAACGTTTCCACGGACAGGCCGTTGAGCCCTGCCCTGCCATCGATGAGGGTCCTGGTGACTAGCATGTTGCTGATGATTGGGGAACAAAGCATCGGGAGGACTCCGGCTGTGGCCGCGCACTTGAGCTGATCCGCTGAGCTGAACGTGATGGTGCACGCCGACCACCTGAGAGGGCGCGTGGCCTCGAGCTTGGGGAGGACTGCATTTACTTCGCGGGCGAACTGCTTGAATATGCGCTGAGAGGCTGGGGCTTGAGCTCCGCCCAGGATACAGGCGATCGCACGTGGCTCCTGGAAGCCCCCAGCCCCCTCATCCTGATGACAGTCCTCATTTCTCCTGGGCTGCGGCGGCAGTGGAGGGAGGCCTGCGTTGCCTTGCGGATGATCCTCGCGAGGCTGATCCCTCCATGCTCCCTCGCGAGGCGGCTCCTGCCAGCGATCCTCGTGAGGTTGGTCGCGCCACCCTTGGCGTGGGCCGCGGTCTTCCCAGCGTCCTGCGTTCCTTCCTCCTCCTCAGCCGTAGCCCCGATCGCTGCGGTCGGGACGTCGGCCGACTCTTCCTTCATGCTCGGCACGGAGCTCTTGGAATTCATTGGTGTTGTGGGTGTGGAGGTCGTGGTACACGCAGTACCGACTGCCCTTGGAAGATTCGGGCTGATCTCTGCCCCGCTTGGTGTCTGGTTCTGCCGCGAGCATGGCAGCCCCCTTGTGCTTCACGTCCTTGGCCTTGGGCTTCTTCTCTTCTGGGTCTGCGGCAGGCAGCTCGAGGAGGGAGAGACGCTCTTCCTCAGCCCTGGCGCACTTGGTCGCCAAGTTGAACAGCTCCAAGGAGGTGCACAGGTCTTCATGCATCGCCAGCTCCTCCTTCATCTTGACGTCGCGCATGCCGTCAGAGAAGGCTGAGATGATGGCCTCCTCAGTCACCTTGGGAATCTTGAGGCACGCGTTGTTGAAGCGCTGGATGTACTTCTGCAGGGTTTTCCCTGGTTGCTGCTTGATACGGCGCATGTCGCTCACGGCGGGTGGCCGGTCGCGAGTACCCTGGAAGTTGGCGATGAAGCGGGTGCGCATCTCGTCCCAGGAGGAAATCGTGCCTGGAGCCAGGTTCAGGAGCCAGGTGCGGGCCCCATCCTTGAGCACCATGGGAAACCAATTCGCCATGACCTTCTCATCTCTGTTGGCAGCCTCGATGCCCAGCTCGTAGAGCTGGAGGAACTCTGCAGGGTCAGCCGTGCCATCATAGCGAGGAGGCAGGTCTGGCTTGAACTTGCCGGGCCACACGGCGCTGCGCAGCTCGGCGGTGACGGCGCGGCAGCCCGCTGTGGCCACGGGAGGCCTTGGGTGACGAAGAGCTTGGTCCTGCGGGTCCCCATGCGCCACAGCTGGGAGCAGCGCGGGGTCTTGACGTGCTGGAGCAGGAGCGTGTTCGCGACGAGCCAGAGCAGGGAGCGCTCGGGCAGCTTCTCGAGGGCGAGGGACTTCTTGGCAGCTCTGCTCTTGCCGCGCTGGCGCCTGACGGAGCGGGTTCCGCCCAGGGACCGCGCGCCTTGGGGCCAAGGCGCCTTCTTGAGGGGGAGGCGGCTGAGGCGGCCCCGGAGCTTCATTGCCCGCTTAGGGCGGGGCGCGGTGCAGCGAGAAGGACGGCGCGGGGGAGCCCCCAGCGGCGCGGATGAGCTCGGCGACTCGATCGAGCCACTCTTCATAGACGTCGTCGATTGGGCGGTAGCGCAGGAGCTCGTTTGCCGTGATGAGCACAGCTCGAGCCTCCATGGCCGCATGGGGCGCGCGGGACGAAGAACCAGCTGGGGTGAGCGAGGGTGTAGCAGTGCGGTCGTCTTGCCTCATGGATGGATGCTGGGACGATGCTTGCTGCTCGTTCCCCGCCGGGCCGGTGGCGGCGTTGACGGCAGGTGACGGGGAACGACGAGGGCGCCCGCCGACGGGAGTCGTCTGGGCGACGTGGGAAGCGAGGGCGGCTCGGCGCTCGGCGCGAGCCCGTCGAGCGTCAGACATGGATGCGACGGTCGGAGAAGAACATGGTGACGGAAGACGAATTCCGGCGCACCCCTACCCGGCGCGCCAAATGTCGGATTTCGGGTTCCGGCAGACCCTTGAGGTTCGAACACTGGGTGCGCGCGGAGATTTCGCCCTCTACCTACCTGTTCCTCGCCGCCTCGCTAAGATCTAAACTACGGAAGGAACAACACAAGAGACACAGAGTTTATACTGGTTCAGGCCACCATTGTGGTGTAATACCCTACTCCAGTGTGTGGTGTGGTGGATTGCCTCTTGGGCTGTTGATGAACAATACAAGGAGGAACAGCCTCGCGAGGGTCTGTTCTTGGCTGGTGCGATGAACTGGTAGGAGGAGTTCAGTCGCTCTCTCTACTGGTTTCTCGGTGAGGATTCTCGATGCCTCTCTAGATGCTCGATTCTGGATTGCCTCTACCCCAGGGGTGGCTAGTCCTATTTATAGGCAAAGGCCCTGGGCCTCTTCCCAAATATTGAGCGGGAAGGGCGCCAACAATTGGCCATTTTGAAGGGGAACAGCGGGTACACTTATCCTAACTAAAGTTGGTCCTCGCCTGTCAAAGGCTCTGGTGGTGACGCCTGCTTGGGCTCCACAATGACTTCCTCCCCGCCGTTGGGCTGGTCTTGGTCTTGTTGCACCGAAATGGATGCCTTTGCTTGATGCTCTTGCCTGCGCTTGCTCCCTTTGCACCAAAGAGGAAAGGATGACACTGCGCGGGCTGGCGCCCGACTGGCGCCCTTGGTCGTCATGGCTTGCGTCATGGGCACCTTGCGAGGTACCCCGCCTTGATCTCTCCGCCTCCTCGTGAGCCAGCCTGATGAGGCCGTGCCTGAGGAAGCTCCTGGTCGTCCGCCCCGCGAGGCTTGGCCCCTCGCGAGGGTCTTGAGCTTGTGTTGGTGAAGATGGGCCGTGCTGGGCCCCCCTTTGAGCTATGCCGCAGGCCGCAGGCAGGCAAGTCTGGGGACCCCCGTTCCCAGAACACCGACAAGTACAACTACTGAAAGAAGGCCTCATATACCGGGTGGGCGATGAAACCGCAATCAGCATCTGGTCTCACCCATGGCTGAACAGGGAAGGTGTACGAACGCCAAAATCCCCTCGGGGAAGATGTTTGCTAACTAGAGTGTGTGAGCTTGTGAATCCAGACACTCAGGACTGGGATGAGAACCTTGTAAAGGACATATTCAATGAGGAGGAAGCAAGAATTATTCTGGCTACACCTGTCCGCGAGGATTATGAAGATGTATATGCTTGGTTCCATGATAGCAAAGGCCAATTCTCTGTTAAATCTGCGTATAAGCTATACGTGCAGACGAGGGACCAAGGCAACCCGAAATCATCTAGTCCGATTGGAAGGAGATTTGGTCCCTGCCGTGCCAGCCAAAAATCCAACAATTTTTGTGGCGGTTTGCACATAGTAGTCTACCTCTGAAGCTGAACATGAAACACAGAGGCATTGACTGTGATACATGCTGCGTGTGCTGCAAGAGATTGGACGAGGATGGAGCGCACTTGTTCCTTCGTTGTAAGATTGTTAGGTCCATATGGCGATCTTTGCAATTGGAGGACATCCGGGAACAGATGTGCACTTGCAGAAACGCAATGGAGGTCATGACTGTAATCCTCCGGCTACCAGAGAATAAAAAGGTACTTGTTGCATGCCTCTTGTGGAGATGGTGGACATGGAGAAATAAACTGAATGCCGGCGAACGAGCAGGATCGGTGGATGGACTACCAGCCGACATAAACTACTGGGCCATGGATTCTGCCCTACTCTGCAAACAGCCTCGATCAGAACCACCAGTACAGCCAGAGCAGCAATGGCAGAGGCCCGACGTGGACTGGCTAAAGATCAACTGCGATGGGGCGTTCTTGGCGGCGAATGGGACTGGTGGATGGGGTTTTGCCATTCGGGACCACGTGGGAGACGTACGAGGTTCTGGAGCTGGGCGGCTTCGAAATGTTGCTTCAGCAATTCAGGCTGAAGCCGCAGCTTGTGAGGCCGCTCTGGTGGCTGCAGCCGGATGGGGTATGGCAAATATCCAGGTCGAAATGGACCGCAAGGAACTGGTCAGAGCGTTGCAATGCAAGGATGCGGATTTGGCAGCGGAAGGCCTCCTCTTTAGAGAAATCCGTAGTTTTGCGCAGTACAATTTTAATCATGTACTCTTCTCTTTTGCCCCGAGGGCATGTAATAAGCTAGCACACGCTATAGCTGCTTTTGGCGCTCGCCGGGATGTTGACAGGGAGGTTTGGATTGATGACATTCCGGATGATGTAAGTGTTCGCCTGGCTAGCAATTTGGCTGGACCAGAGTAATGTATGGAATCGGTGTGTTCCATCTCAAAAAAAAAAAAGAATCGTTTTCCTTGCGGGTTATATTTGTATAGGTTAGATTCGCTTATCGTACATTAACCTACTCCACATGAACAGTTATGCGACCTCATAAGAAAAGATATACAATTTTGATATACATTGCATTACGGACATATGCAAATTATTATACAAGATGAAAACATATATACACAACCAAATATCCGAATCTTGGCGCAGATCTGAGGCCACAATCTGCGTGCCCCCTGCCACATATCCATGTTACATTGACTGACCCATACTCAGAGATACAGCCGTACTACATTGCATCTGGCATTAAATGGAAGCATTTGAAACTCAAACCCATCACAAGAAATTTACAGCAGAATCCAGGCCGCCGAGGATCTCCAAAAACTATGCCATTTCGGGGAGCAACATCCGGAAGAGGGAGAGGAGAGAGGAGAGAGAGGGAGAGTCAGAAAGCTAAAAAAAGCAGCGAGCAATCTAGTGGTGTAGCGAGGCGAGCCCTGGCTGCGTCCCTCCCCTTCCTCCGTTTCCCACCCCTCCAAAAAAATTCACCTCACGCCCCCGGGCCCTGGGCCTCCCCCCGCGCCGACGACCCCCGAAGCTCCCGGAGGCTTCTAGGGCCTCGCCGCCGCCGCCGCCGCCGCCGCCGTCCCCCCTCCCACCAATCGCCGCCTCCGGCAGCGGCGAGGCCGCTTCGCAGACGGCGGAGGGACGGTGCTAGGGTTTGCAGCCGCGGCAGCCGGCGCCCGCGGAGGAGGATGCATATGATGCGGCGGCTCAAGAGCATCGCCTCCGGCCGCTCCTCCGTCTCCGATCCGGTGCGCATGCTCGATCTGTCCCCGCCCCCCCCCCCCCCCCCCCCCCCCCCCCGGCCAGCGATTCGCGGCGCAGCTGCATTTGCCGTCAATGACATGGAAACCATGGCGCTGGTTCCTTTTTGCGCGATTTTCCTAGTCTTGCTCGAGCAGCAGCATCGTGGTTCATTCGTTGGCTTGATTAGTTGCTATTGGGCGAAAAAAATTAAAAAACATGCATGTTGCGCTGTCAGGTGGAAAATGCTTCAGTTTGCTTTCGTCGGATTTGGCATTCAGCTAGTTGCGCTTTAAAGGTGGCCGTTTGCTTCTGCTTTTGTTTGACGTGTGCGATGAAAACGATGCTAGCATTTTTTAGTCACTAATAATGCTTTAGCACCGTGAAATTTTTATTTCCGAATAAGCACGATTCATCCATTTTATAGGTTCATTCTTGCCCTCAAACGGCTGCAAGGCTGGATTCCACTATTGTAAAGATAATGGAACCGCAGAGTGCCAGCACTCATATGCAAAAGAAAGTCGCAAGAACCGAGCTAGGAGTTCAGGCCAGCCATTTTATAGGTTCATGAAGATATTTGATGCTCCATTTCTACTCTGATAGTTGTTCGGTAGCTTGTTCACTTCATCGGTCATAATATTGGCGTTGGATCCTTTTTGCTTGTGGTTCCAACCTCCTTTTCGAAGAAAAAAAAAGCATGCTCTGTGGAGCAGCTTTAGAAGTCTTCTTGTGGATGTTTTGGGAGGAGGGGATTTTAGAGGATTTGGTGAATCCTCCTCTTTCACCCAATCCCCTTGAAAGCTTAAATCCTTCTCCAGCGGTCCAGCCATGCATCCCCTCCGCGAGGACGGCTGCTGCCGCCGGTGGCGCGAGGAGAAGGCTCGGTCTCGCGCGTGGCTCCAATTCCACGAGGCCCTCCTCGTGCCTTCTGACCCGCGTGGGTCGAGGCGGATCGAGGGGGAATCAGGTGGATTGGGCCAGCGAAACCTCGTCTGCCAAATGGGCCAAGGAGGATTGTAGAGGATTCTCGGCCACGCGTGGAAAATCCACTCGATACCCCCGAAACCTCTCGTGTCAAACGAAGCCTTATGAGTTACTCCCTCTGTCCCGTAATATAAGTGTCAAAAACGCTCTTATATCATGGGATGGAGGGAGTACCCAATATTACAAACATTAATGGAATGCATAGTTTGTTACTCCCTCTGTCCCATAATATAAGAACGTTTTTGATACTACACTAGTGTCAAAAACGTTCTTATATTATGGGTCGGAGGGAGTAAAAGATATTGGTGTGTGTAATTCTTGATTGGTGGAAAGTTTGATGGATGCAGTTTGTTGGTTATTGCTTGGGACTGCTAGAAAATGGCTTACATCGTTGCAAGATCTATTAATTTTTGTGACCAAATTGAAGATTCCTTTTAGCCTCTCTATGCGTCTCCAGTTGTGAATACTTATTTGCAAATATTGTTGTTGTTAGGGTGGTGACTCTGGCTCAAAAAGGCCAAAATTTGATCAGGATGGATTGGGCGATATTGTCATTCAGCCACATCTATCTGATGACAAACCTATGCATCTAGACCAAGAATCATCATCATCTCATAGAAATGCTGAGGCAAGCACATCTACTAGTATGAATCCTGCTAAAGCTGAAGAAACGGGTGCAGATCTTCCGAAAGGAATGAATGACATGACAATAAGCGATGATAAAGTTGATGGACGTAATAATGATAAGGTTATTTTGATTCTCCCCCCATGACTTGTTGACCTGATGCCATTTCTTCTTTTGCTATTTATGTGATGGCTTTTCTGACTATAGGAAGCTGAAGGGGTTACCGTTGATGGAAATGGAACAGAAGCTGGCCAGATCATTGTGACAACAATAGGAGGTCAAAATGGGAAGCCAAAGCAGGTGATACCTTGATCAGTATCTTTGCTACTCTCATACATATTCTACTGCCAGATTCTAGATGCAGTACTTCCATATTGGAAACCTTTGTGTGGTCCATGGACTGTGAGTTTATTTGTTCTCGGGAACTCTTATTGGTAGAATTTTGCACTATGACACCATTTATGGGCATATACAGCATTATTTTTCCTGATGGCTGAGTATTGTAGCTTCAAACTATTCTCTGGATGTTTGCACTACTGCATTTATTCCTCAGAACATTGGACGACCCAGTAACGATAACACTAATACTCCAACTGTTTTACAGAAGGTCTCATACATGGCAGAACGCGTCGTTGGGACTGGTTCGTTTGGTGTAGTATATCAGGTGTGTTAATTTGCCGTCTTTTGCCCTTGTATATCACTACAGTTTCTGTTAGTGAATATTTCTAATGCTGGGCGTTGAAGTCATTGATAATATCTGGTACAACAGGCTAAGTGCTTGGAAACTGGAGAAACTGTTGCCATTAAGAAGGTGCTGCAGGATAAGAGATATAAGAACAGAGAGCTGCAAACAATGCAGTTACTTGACCATCCAAATGTAGTTCAGCTAAAGCATCACTTCTTTTCGACAACTGAGAGGGGTGAAGTGTACCTAAACCTTGTACTTGAATATGTCTCGGAGACAGTTTATCGTGTTGCCAAATATTATTGTCGGCTGAACCAGCGTGTACCCATACTATATGTTAAGTTGTATGCATATCAGGTTTGTGAAGATGTTCCATTGTAGTTTATATATTCTTTCAAAGAGTTACTTTCGGTGATTCTCAAGAAGTTGTTTGTTGTTCCATCTTTGCATAGATGTGCCGGGCCCTTGCATATATCCATCGTGTTGTTGGTGTATGCCATCGAGATATTAAGCCGCAAAATTTGTTGGTAAGTTCATTAAACTTTTATTAGGCATATCTTCTTGCTTGAACCGTGCAGTATCATTGCATGCTTGCAGGTTCCCTCCTCCAATGATGACTGCCTGCAATATTTAAAATATTATTTGATTGTATCATAGTAATGATCAACTAACTGCAATGGATTGATCTTCCAGGTCAATCCTCATACGCATCAACTTAAGCTTTGTGATTTTGGGAGTGCTAAAAAACTGGTATGCCTTTGTCACTTATTTTCTTGGTCTTGTGTTTTTACATGTATTTGACAGTACATGGCTCTATTTCAGGTCCCTGGAGAGCCAAACATCTCATACATCTGCTCGCGGTATTATAGGGCTCCTGAACTAATATTTGGAGCTACAGAGTACACCACAGCAATTGATATCTGGTCTGTTGGTTGTGTAGTAGCTGAGCTTCTGATTGGTCAGGTATAGAGTCTCATTCTAGAAGCTCAGTTTTCTTGCAGCCAAGTTCATTAGTTGAAGTTATGCTTACTTGAACAAGACCACTTGATTTCTGAGGACAATTAATTTTTTGTTTATCATTATAGATCGTATTACTCCTTTTATAGCTGAAAGTAATGGTATTTAGTCACAAGAACAGTGGAGTTTCTCAACATTAGAGTGTGATCAGCAACATCTAGAAGGCCTCGTATAATATCATTGAACATATTTTGATAAGCAAATACTACTGCACAAATCAAGCTCTGTTAAATTACGCATATGTTATCAAATTCATTTGAAGTTGCTTCACTTTAGAGGGCTAATACTTTCATGGAAAAAATCAAGTTGATAATTACTTTCCTGTCGACAATCTCTTTTCTGTACATGAGCTGGATTTTTTTGTTGAGTTCTCTTCTTTTGGGGGGAAATTGCAGCCTCTGTTTCCTGGAGAAAGTGGCGTTGATCAGTTGGTTGAAATTATAAAGGTTTGTATCTCCCGCCAAACCATTAAAGTCCAGTAATTAAGATCAGTAAGCTGAAGTCATCATTCCTTATCCCTATTCTAGATTTTGGGTACCCCAACAAGAGAAGAAATCAGATGCATGAACCCAAACTACTCTGAATTCAAGTTCCCTCAGATAAAAGCTCATCCCTGGCACAAGGTTAGTAACCTCTCTATATGTATTCAGTTAGCCGAGACCTCTGTAACCTGCTTACCCAATTTTTGTCCTCATGCAGCTTTTTGGTAAGCGCATGCCACCTGAAGCAGTTGATCTTGTGTCAAGGCTACTTCAGTATTCACCAAATCTGCGCTGCACAGCTGTAAGAATGGTTTTATCCTTGGGCTATTTGAACCAAGCTATGAACAAAAGAGCACAGATTCATTGCTTTCTAACGCTAAGTTCTACTTTTTCTCTAGCTAAATTACAATTTGATTGCTTCTACGAAGAGTGTTGTGTTGTCCTGGCATCTATTTATCTCAGCCCTACTAAATTCATGAATGAAGAAGAGAAATCCTTGAAAAAGACGAGTGCTATTCTGACTAGACATTTTTGCAGGTTGATGCTTGTGCCCATCCGTTCTTCGATGAACTGCGGGATCCCAAGACCTGCTTGCCAAATGGACGGCCATTACCACCATTATTCAACTTCTCTGGAGCTGGTAAATAATAACCATACATAGACTCTGCAATTGTTTTGAACTGTAAAAACTACACCATGCTGTTGAGCCTTTAGTTATGCTTACCTGATACGTACAACCCATGGACATGTTGTGCTGCAGAGCTAGAAGGCCTCCCTGTTGAGCTGCTCCACCGGATCATTCCCGAACATATGAGGAAGTGAAGAAGTGGCGGCCAGAGAAGCGTTATTTCTCGGCGCCACCTTGAGGGCGGAGACGGAACACCGCGAGCATATCCAAATGTCTGGTGGATTGATCTGGAGTAGACTCTCCGGTCGGCCCAGCCCGGCCTGGAGCTAGAGAAGGGCAACCGCGGGCATGTGCCCAGGGCCCAGACCCACCCACACTGCTGTGGGCCCCTGTTTTAAGTGTATGTGTTTATGTCGTTTGATGAAAGAATTGTATGTTGCTCGTTTCCAGCTATCAGAATTTTCTCAGTGAAGCATGAAAATGATGATGTCACGCTTCGTATCGATACGGGATTCAAATTCGAACCCCATATCCAGAGGCATTCATGGTGGATACCTTTTGACTTGGCCAAGTTGCCAGCAGATTCGCTTTCGACCATCTAGGCCAGCATAATTATACATGCATTGCTTCTATGCAAGTGCAATCGAAGTACTCCTACAGATCACCAGATCTGGTGGCGGTATTGACAATCAAACCGGCTCCATTGAAAACAAGAGCCTGGTCCACTTACATGTGCCTCCGGTATGAATATGATGATGCAAATTGTTTGTTTATCTGGCCAACCGAGCCTTCCGTTCCGGTGCGATCTGCGGAAAGGGGAGATGGGTGACAAGTGTAGTGTGGCAGCTCAACGAAACCTCACCAGATGCAGATAGCCGAGGACGTGTCCTTTGCCCCGGATACTTTACGTGCAAGTTTGTTGTCTTGGTGGTGACAAGTTGGCTGACACGGCAGCAGTGGCGATATTTTTTGGGTGACGCGTGGTAGGAGAGGACAAATATCTGGTGAAGGATTCTTTTTTTTTTGAACATTTTTTTAGAAGAGTTTAACGATATAAATTCACTGATAATTGTGACATCGTACAAACACAGCCTAGAGATTCTTGTATCGGCAACGTTGAGAAGTCACTTGGAGCATTTGAGTCAACAGTAGCACGCATCCATCGAGTAGGAGTATGATGCAAGGAGTCGCCCAGACACTCGGCCATTAATAATGGCAGTATGGCACGATGGTATGCTTACTGATGAACCATCGGTTACACCGACTCGATATAAATAAAAATCACTTATCAGCGACTGCGACCTGTTCATTAGGCACACCGCACACCTAGAGCTAGAGCTAGAGATAAATCACATTGGGTGGGTGATCTTGGGCCGTACAGCAAGTGCCGTCCATCGGTCCACTTGAGAAACTTTGTCCCGTGTCCCGACCTGCTTTCTTTTCTTTTCTTGCTGGACATCATCGGAGGACAAACCCGCCGCCCATATCAAAACATGTGATTTGCGAGCGCCCAACGCACACCCCGCCCGCCTACCAATATTGACTCCATTTTTGTTTCATCTTTTCCTTTTTTTTTCTTAAAAAAATAAAAATTACAAATGTATAATACAAGTAGGACGCGTACCTCACCCGAGTTACTTCATTGGCGCCATCTTTGTTTCATGTCTCTGTTTTTTTGCTTAAAGGTTACAAGTGTGTAATACAACTAGGACAGTTGGACATCATCATGTATGTATGTAGGTAGGTATATATGTATGTATGCATGCATGCATGCATGTATGTATGTATGCTAGGAATGCTACACATCACCAAGAGGTGGGGAAAGAGACGGTTTTGTGTTTAGAGATGGTACAAGCAGTGGCGAATCTAGGAGAAAAATGGAGGGTAGGCTCAAACTAAGCCCTCTTCTTCCTTTTCACTTTTTCCCTAACGACCCGTGGCCGAGCCAAGAATTGAGCTAAGGTCTAAATTTTGTAAGGCACAATGCAAGTCTACTCAACGAAGCAAACGGTTCACGAAAAAGTTCCATGAAACACAAATGCGAGAAAGTATTAACATCGGCTCATGTCTTCCGCACAACCGCGCTTGCATCTACCATTGTCATCCCAAAATTCCAAGCAAGGCGTACACTATGTGAATGGATAAATCTAAATCTTTAGCACAAAATGTGATAATGGTTGTAGCTTTTCATAAGATTGTAGTATACCACTAAATTGCAGTTAATCTAATAACACGAGGTTGTCAAGGTAGATGCCATCCGTGATTTTTTTAAAGCATGAAACCGTAGCATAAGCAACTTGTATCCAAATTTTGCAAATAGCTCACGCTCACATAGTAGACCATCATATCATTGAGCCAATCAACACAACGCAAATTCTAAAAAGAAAAGGCCAAAAGGGGGGTTTCTAGTTCTTGCCGCTTGTGCTATGATCTAGTCGACTTTCTCTTCAGCATGCATCGGCAACCGGCGTCGGCTGGCTCAACACGTACGTGCGCGGATACGGACATGCGGCGGCACGGACGTAGACGTGAGAAGAGGGGATTGCTGCTGCAACTGCCGATGCGAGAGAAAGCGTACAGAGGGATTTTTTTCGTTCAGTCACTAGTGCTGGGGTAATGCAGCAGTCTATCTGGGCATTACAATAGGCCCGCTAAGCCACTAAGGCCCAAGGGCCAAGGCCCCATACCGGTTCATCCCTGCCCTGTGTTTCCTATGCTAGCGCAGCTACGGCGGACAACGAACAGACCTTCTCCAGTTCTCCATCCAAATCCATGGCGGTGCGTACATGTATAGAGAAAAATTGCAACTTTAAAGGGCAGGCTCAAGCCCGTTAAAGCCTGCCCCTAGATTCGCCACTGGGTACAAGCAGGTTAATTAGTGGTTACTTGTTAGGTAGTGTTTGCCAATCAGCCATGAATGGCAACTTTATCGGGCTCACAAAAGGCGAACAAAAAGAAGTGAAAAACAACAACTTGAAACTCATCCATCCAAGCAAGCCAAAAGGTGAAAAAGCTTGGCCCGTGACCATCATCTAAACCAACTCCATCAGTCACTAAGCACAATCACACCCACACAAGCCGCCGCTACTAATCTATGCCCATGTGGTCCCAGCGGCACATGAGCCATGCTAAAAAGAATGTGATGATTCAGTCCCAAACTTGCAAAACTTGACTCCATCATACCCCAGCTTGCACCTCATGTGATGATTTAGTCCCAGGCCAATCACAGCTCTACAATTGGCAGCCAGGTGGCTGGACCGGTCAACGCACGCACTTTTGCAGAATCCCCCAGCCGCTTTCTTTAATTAACCCGCACTCAGCATCTGAACCAGTCGACCAGGATCGGCACGAACGGCGGCCCGTGCGCGTGGCCAGCATGGCGCTCGGCGCGATGAATGAAGCGGCAGCGCTGGTCGTGCGACATGCGCGGGCGCAGCACGCTCTGGGCGCTCTTCCACCAGGACGACCGCGAGCGCGTCCGCGACGGCACGGCCTTCGGCGCGTTCCCCGTCTCGTCCTCCGCCGCGGCCGCGGCGCTCCGCACCGAATTCCACCAGCTGCCTCCGGCTCGACCGTGCGTCCCAGAGATCTTCTTGGAGGCCGAGAGCTCTGACGAGATAACTCTGGTGGTGGAGCGCGTCTTGGTTGTCGACACCTCGGGAGAGATGGAAACCGAAGCTTATGGGTCCGGGGAGGTCAAGGCCATGAAGGATCACATAGATCTCGAATCTTCGCAGCCCAAGAAGCCGCCGCCCATGGACCTGAAGGAGATCGCCGGGAGCTTCCGGCTCGCTGCCTCGGTCTTCAGCAAGAAGTGGCACAAGTGGAGGCGCAAGCAGACGCTCAAGAAGGAGAAGGCGGCCGGCAGCAAGGCAGCGGCCGCGACAATGCCGCCGTCGGAGAAGCCATCCAAGCCCTCCTTCCTTCGGCGGAGCCGCCTTCGTGGGGAGGCAGGCTCGGAGTCCGCCTTCGTGGGGACCCAAGATTCTCCCTTGATGCTGGCCGCATGTCTGTCGACGATGTAGGTCTATCCTGGGGCGGGCCCCGCGCGTCCTGGGACGGCTACCTCTTCGGCGCCGGCATTGGCCTTGGCCGAGCGCCTCCGCCGCTGTCACGGCTCCCGCCCATCCTCTCCGCGCTCGAGGACTCACCTGCCGGCGTGGTGGAACGCTCCGACGGCCAAATTCCTTTGGAAGATGACTCGCAGCCCGAGCCCGACGGCGACGCCAACAGCCCCGGAGGCTCGGCGCAGACGCGAGACTACTACATGGACACGTCGAGCCGGAGGCGCCGGAGCCTGGAGCGGTCAGGCTCCGTGCTGACAAGGTCGTTCGAAGTGCCAGACCCAAAGCCAGCCCCTGCAGCGGCCGCCATCACCAATTCCACGGTGCCCCCGCTGACCGGCAGCTCAGAGTTCTACCACTTCCACCATGCCGAAGACCTGCTCGACCAACGGTTCAGCTCCAACTCTCTCGTCGAAGACTTCCCGGTGACCCTGGACGTCGCGTTCCCGGGCCCCGCCAAGAAGCCACGGCGTCTAGGCAAGGCGTGGAGCCTCTGGGGCTTCATACACCGCCGGGGCAGCCCGTCCGACGCCGCGGACCGCCCGTTCTCGGTGCCGTGGCCGGAGCTGCGCGTCCGCGGGTACAGCAACGCCGGGATGCAGAGGTGCAACAGCAACGCCAGCGCGCGCAGCTCGTTCAGCAGCAACAGCGCCGGCCTGGGCAGCTCGCGGCGCTGCTTCGTCGACGGCCACGGCAGCGTCAAGCGGCGACAGGAAGACCAGTGCGTGCTGGAGCGGAACCGCAGTGCTCGGTACTCGCCGGGGCACCACACCGACAACGGCATGCTGCGGTTCTACCTGACCCCGCTGCGGAGCACCAGCGGCCGGCGCGGCGCCACCGGGCTGCTGGCCAACGGCGGCCGGCATCTGCGGTCGCAGTCGTTCGCGAGGAGCATGCTCCGGCTGTACTGAGGCGTGGCATCTCGTTTCACCTGACCAATAGCTCGGCACTCCGGTCGAGTTGTTTCTTTGCAGCAGCAGTAGTGATTAAGGTTTAGTAGTATGATTAAGGTCTGATTAAGGGCAATGGTAGAGTCATCAATCCTTTTATTACATGCTTGTGTAGGTTTGGATGGAACGGAACGAGGTTTATCTCATGTGATCACTTGTTTATCTCGTGTTGTTCTTCTGCCATTGCTTCTGTTCGTCGTCGGTAGCTGGTGGAATTCGGTGGGAGCGCCGCGGCCGCGGCGGAGGATGAGACGGGGAACGCGCCGAAGGCCGTGCCGACGCGGACGCGCTCGCACACGGGCCGCCGTTCGTGCCGATCCTGGTCGACTGGTTCAGACGCTGAGTGCGGGTTGATTAAAGAAAACGGCAGGGGGAATTCTGCAAAAGTGCGTGCGTTGACCGGTCCAGCCAATTGGCGAGCTCTGATTGGCCTGGGACTAAAACATCACATTGGTTGCAAGTTGAGGTATGAGTTGGTCTAGTTTTGCAACTTTGGGACTAGATCATCACATTGGGGGCAAGTTAGGGTACCTGGGGTGCTATTACCTCCAAGCCGGCGCTACTAATCTATGCCCATGTGGTCCCAGCGGCACATGAGCCATGCTAAAAAGACATTTATATTTTTTTCTCACTATTTTAAATTTTAAAACACTGCACATTTTAAACCAGGAATATATAAAGCGAGGATGAACGGAAATATAAAAATCAAATCCAAAGCCTTGTACTCCTCCTGCTCCCCCCCTTGTTCCGGGCCTGGGAAAAATTTGAGACCCCAGGATACAAGACGCGAAGACGACCCACCACCGCCCCCCGGCCCCTAAATTACGGCCGCACGCCTCGCCGCCGGCGATCCCACCGGCCGTCGTAGGCCCCCGCGCCTCGTTCGCCCCTGCGGCGTGCCCGTGCCCGCGAGGACGCCGCTCGCCGGCGTGGGCGGGCGAGGAGGTCGGCGATGGGGAACTCGCTCGGGTGCTCCGCGTCCGGCGAGCGGCTGGTGTCCGCGGCGCGGGACGGGGACGCTGTCGAGGCGCGCATGCTGCTCGAGCTCAGCCCGGCGCTCGCGCGCTACTCCACCTTCGGCGGCCTCAACTCGCCGCTCCACTTCGCCGCCGCCAAGGGCCACCTCGACGTCCGTGCCCCCTCTCTCTTGTGATCCTATATACGCGCCCGCGTGCGTGGTTTCCCGTTCGATTTGATTCACGGACTCGTGGTTTTTTGGTTTTCAGATTGTGACGCTGCTGCTGGAGAAGGGCGCGGATGTGAACGCGCGGAACTACTGCGGCCAGGTAGATCTTTCTGTCCGAGTACCATTTCATGGATAGGCATGTAGGAATCTCCCACCCAAAAATGGAAGATCTGTCATTTATACGTGCTGAAATTGGCAGCCACGGCGTCGTGTTTCTAGTGAAAGTAGTAGTACCTCATCTTTGCAATATCGGGACAAGCCAAAAATTGAATTCTTGTTGGGCTCTCGTGGTCTCCTGCCCTGTGCTCGCCCACGGGATAAACATGTGTTACATTTCGATCAATCTCTACAATCCTTTATGCGAGTGGAATCATTTAGCTGATTGTTTTTGTTTACTTGGATGGGCGGATAAAGACTACATTGATGCATGCATGCCGGCATGGACACTGGGAGGTGGTTCAGATGCTTCTGCTCTTCAGATGCAATGTATGGTGGTATTTCTGATATGGTCTTTACAATGTGTACCATTTCTGCCCTGAGACAAGGAAGGTGCTGACTGCTGCTTCTGTTTCGGTTGCTTGGAAGGTTACCAGGGCGGATTACTTGAGCGGTCGAACGGCATTGCACTTTGCAGCACACGACGGACTTGTTCGGTGTGTAAGGCTGTTACTTGCCGACTTCATCCCAAGTGGGCCCTTGGAGGATACTGCCTCTTCGGTGGCAGATGGCGGTGATTCTCAGACGAATAGCGGCAGCAGTCCTACTTCTTCACTGGGACTAAAGTTTAATGAGCCGTATGTATTTTGTCAAGTGTTGATCTAGTGCTGTCTATTTTGTTTGAAATAACTAGCAACCAATTGTATGCTGTCTTTCTGCAGTGCTCGTGTGAGGTACATCAACAAACCTGCTGATGGCGGTGTTACCGCTCTTCACATGGCAGCTTTGAATGGTCATTTCGATTGCATGCAATTGTTGATTGAGTTAGGTGCAAATGTCTCAGCTGTCACATTTCCCTATGGAACTACATCAAATTTGATAGGCGAGTGATGATTCTTATTTCAGATGATATGCAGTAGATAATGCTATTTTTTCTTACCTAAAATAAAACGAGTTCTCAAATTATATCTGTATGGATCAGGAGCTGGCAGTACTCCTTTGCATTATGCAGCCGGTGGGGGCAGTCTGGAGTGTTGCCAGGTATGTTACTGTCATAAAGGAGCATCGTATTTTTGGACAAGTACCATTTCACACCTGTACTTGTCGCATCTGTATTGATACGTTCTAATGTTTGTAATGCCACCATCACAGGTACTTCTTTCAAAAGGTGCTAGCAGGTTGACACTCAACTGCAATGGGTAAGAATCTGTTGCTCAATTATTAATGGCAAGCTGTATTTCAAAATATTTATTGACCGTGCCATCGCAGATATTTTATTATATTAACTTGACCGGCTCTACTTGAACCTAACGTGTAACTTCCTGTTGAAATGTTACTAATACGTATCTTGTTCTTTAGGTGGCTTCCCATGGATGTTGCTAGGATATTTGGACGCCGTTGCTTGGAGCCATTACTTTCTCCAAATTCACACACGATTATTCCAGCAATTCAGCCATCCAGTTATCTTGCCTTGCCACTGATGAGCATACTTAATATAGCCAGGTTAGTGCCTAACAACTCACCATACACCACTTTCGATTTTTTCAGTTTTATAAGCAAAATATAATGACAACTGTTACTTTTATGAACAACAATGAGTGCTGCTTGATTTCTGAATCTATGCTTTTTGAGAAAACACACAAGGGTGCAAGCAGTTTCATTCTGCATACCAGCTGATCTGGTTCTTATAATCAATTGGGCCAGTTTATGTATCTTGCGGAATTGCAATGGTTTCTGCAATGTTACTTGCAGAAAGGCATACCTGAACAAGGCAACTGCCAAAGTCTGTTCTTGAGTTGGAACGGACATAGAGCAAATATTTTTACTTATCTTCTTGTGTTTTGTCATCCTCAATGAGTTCACTCTTTATGGTGTTGTTACCATAGAGTGAGCTGAGTGTGCCTTTCTTGACTTATTTCACTTTGATACAAGTGCTTGCTGTTCAGACACCATATAATGCTTTCAATTATCGACACTTCCATGTTCCATATTCAAAATGAGGAGTGCACTTGTCGGCTCTTTTGCTTATAGATTTCTCTTATATGCTTTGCAGAGAATTTGGGTTGCAACACACCGTATCCTCGGTGGATGAGAGTGACCTTTGTGCAGTTTGCCTGGAACGGTCTTGCTCTGTAGCTGCTGAAGGTGGGGGCTGCATGACACACTTTGCATGAACATTGTCCCATTTTTTAACTAAGGGCATAAGCATATTTTACGGACTGCTCAATGATCATAGGATAAAAACTATCATAACAATTTGTCAAGAGATGGACACAGTCCTGTCTAATCCTATCTACTAAGCTCCATCTATTTGTGAATATGTTATATTTGTTCATATTTACATTCTAAGCTTGGATATGCACCAATGAGTCATCTTCGCTATCCTTGCATTTTTTTTGTTAGAGAATAACACTATGCATCTCAGCACTTGAAAATTGTAATTTGTTATTGACTTAGTTAGAACACCTAAGACTATTTTCTTTTATCACAAACTCGAAACACGATAAATTGGGGTGATCATTCAGTGTCATAGTAATCTGAAAAGGAGGCTCATATTTCTGTATCCTTGCAGGGTCGTATGATGCCACCCTTTTGTGAATTCCCTTGTTTCAAACAATGCTAATAAACAGTGATAATGGCAGAAACATGAAACCGAATATGAAATAACCTGAACCTGCCTGTGTGGAGTGATTTTAAGGTTTATTAAGTCATGTTTTTTCAATAGGATTTCACTTGCTCATGTACGTCACATTACAGTACACCACCAGATGAAAAATGCAATGGTGGTATCCTAACATTACATTCTGTTCTTCCAGGCTGTGGTCACGAGTTCTGCATCAAATGCGCTCTCTATCTTTGCTCAACCAGTAATGTCCGTGTGGAGTTCACAGGCCCAGCTGGGTCAATCCCATGCCCTCTCTGCAGGAATGGAATAATGTCATTCACTAAGCTACCGAGCACACCGACAGAAGGGCTCAAATCAAGCTCAGCACTCACATTCTGCAATCCATGCATTTTGAATACCCGTTCTGTGGACTCCCCAGCAACTGTCTATAAAGCTGAAATCAGGCGCAACCGTGTGGCAGCTCTCTCTTCCGAGTTGGTCTGTCCACTGACCTGCAGCCCATTTCCGTCATCCGCCCTCCCAACCTGCAGGTGCAGTGACGATGATCCATGCGGCTCAACAGAAACGCTGGATGGCTCCGAGGTGCAATCTCCGCGGCCCTCGCACAGCGCAAGCACAGAGCTGGATAAGAGGGGAGAGCAGGACGTTGACCGGACCACCTGCTCAGGCATGTTCTGGAGTCGCAGAAGCTGTCAGAGGGAGCAGCAGTGCAATGCGGAAATCAGTGCTTGATTCCTCGCCTTCCTGGTTGTGAATATATTTGGATTCGTAGCAGCTCAATGCGGGAGATGATCAGCGGTTATTCTTTCCTCCCCGGCTGTGTTTCTTTTTCTCTCGTTTTACAGCCAAGATTTTGGTGTTTTGGTGATCCATCCTGCAGCTTTTGGCTGCCGCAGTTTCCACTGTATTGTAACATTCGGCTCATATCTACCGTGTTGTGTCATATGAGCCTGTGAGGGAGTCTAGATCATAGCTTGAAAATCACTAGTCAGTTACTGTTCTGCAGCTGCATGTAAATTACACGGTTTGGATGGGGTTGTTTTTTGCTTCTTCTGATCCCGGTGATAAGATTCTACTCCCTCCGTTTCTAAATAATTGTCTTTCTAGAGATTTCAACAAGTGACTACATACGAAGCAAAATGAGTGAATTTACACTCTAAAACATGTCTACATACATCCGTATGTTGTAGTCCATTTGAGATGGCTAGAAAGACAATTATTTGGAAACGGAGGGAGCATGTAACATGACATCAAATTGCCCCCTGATGATATATAGATTATGTCACAATCTCTTCAGTTTCTTTGTACAGTACAGTAGTGGTTCAGCTGAGCTCACATGAAATGCATTTCCTCCGTTCACTATTATAAGATGTTTTACATATTTCAGTATGAACTAGTGAACAAACACACTAAAATGCGTCTATATACATCTGAATCAGAAAAACTTAGAACATACTCCCTCTGTCCCATAATATAACAACGTTTTCCAAGCTAAAACAGTTTAAAAAATGTTCCTATATTATGGGACGGAGAGATAATTTTGGAACGCAGGGGAAAATCCTTTTTCTTCAGCATTGCTTCCTACAGTCCTCTACCTACTGAAGATCAGTCATGAGTCGTCTTTGGTTTCAGTACGCACAGACGCTGCCGGCGGCGGTCGAGCTGTTACCCGCCGGCCCTGGCAATAGGGTGCCGATGATCCTGTCTCCGAGCCCCGGCACCGCCGACAGGAAGTGGCCCACCCCGGCGAGCTCGTGGTAGCTGACCCAGCCGAGCCGGCGGCATATGTGCCGCTGCAGCTGCACCGGCACGACGCCGTCCTCGTCGCCCTGGAAGAGGTGCACCGGGAACGGCGGCGCCTCCCCGAGGTCCGTCGGCTCGAACTCCGGCCACCGCCCGAACATCACCGCCATGTCGCGGTAGAACGACTCCTGCACCCCCTGCTGCATCGCCGCCTGTGCCCTCTGTGCAAAGCAAAGCGCATGATCGTTGCATCAGGGTCGTATCGCGAAGGCTTGGATCGAGATCGACAATGGGGGAGCTGAGGGAAGGGACGACGAACCTTTTGGAACATTCCGGTGGAGAGGGCCATGAGGCGGTTCTTCTCGTCGAGGGCGTTGGGGAAGGAGCCGGAGCCGCTGACGACGGTGGATGTGGGCAGCCATGGCTGGCTCATCCACCAGTGCAGCAGCCACGGCGCGTAGTAGGCCACGCGGAGTGACCACTGGTCGCCCAGCGGCTGGCGCCGGTACAGCTGCCGTGCCAGCCCCCTCGGCAGCCCCGACCACCGGTAGTTTATCACCGGCGCCATCATCGCCACTCCGGCCAGCCTATGTGGGATGTACTTGACGGAGGCCCAGCCGGCGTGGCAGCCGAGGGAGGAGCAGATGAGGTGGAACTTGTCGCCGAGGTCGAGCGCGTCGGCGAGGTCCTGGATGTCCAGCGCCGCGCTCTCCAGCGACCGGCGCGGGTCCGGGTCGCTCTCGCCGTAGCCGGCGCGGTCGAACGCCACCATGTACACGCCAAGCTCCTCCAGCAGCGCCTGCGAGGCGCGGGGCGAGTCCATGCGGCTGCCGGAGAAGCCGTGCGAGTAGACGACCTTGAACCGCGCGCCGTCCCGGCTCACGCCGGACTCGGCGTACGCCAAGAACCGCCCGTCGCGCATCCGCACCCTCGGCGCCGTCACCGGCGGCCCGCCCGGCGCCCCGCACGGCGTCGGCGGCGGCGGGCGGACGGCGTTCGCGAACCACCCGGCCGCCAATGCCAGCACCATCAGCACCAGCAGACCCACCGGCGGGCTCCCGTTCCCTGCACACCACCGACGCACAACTAGTTAACGAACCGCACGTACACGGCAACGCATGCATGCATGCATGCATGCATTCATCCGATCACCAAAACCGCTGCCGCATTGTTTCTCCTCAGTTTTCTTTGCGCAGCTGTTACCTGTGGAAGCAGCGGCAGCCGCCATTGGAGGCGACGCAGGAGCTGGAGTCAGCTCTGGGATCCTTATCGAAATGGATGTGGGGATGTGTGGCGTTGTTGGAGCAGGAGGAGGACAGCTTAATGTGTTGGGTGGGTATTGGGCTAAGCTAGTGGCAGCTGAGTAGCGGTGACACTTTGCTGAAAGAAATTGCAGCACGTAGTGGAGGCCAGGGCACGACCTACCAACGTACTTTGTATACATGCATTATTATGCCTAGCAAAAAAAAAAAAACTCTTCACCTACCACCAATTTTCACTCCAGGGTCTTCCCAAGCACGCCTGACAGGTAGGAGTAATTTTCTCTTAAGCTTTTCCTGGCACAAAATAATGTTGGAGGAGAAACAGAGGAATCCAAAGGTAGAATTTCTACCATGCTCCGAAAGGTTGCGCGCGTCCAAGAAACTTTTAGGTTTGAGCTATAACCGTTTTGTATTAATGATAATCAAAACACTCCCTGCCTGGCTGCACGGGAGATGCTGCCGCTGCCTCGCCCCGGGTCACCGTGCTTTGGTTTGCCGGGATCCCTTCAGGTGCTCTCGCTGCCTCCAGCCCGGCCACCGTGCTCGCGGATGCACCAACGCGTGGCGCCCGCTCAGCTCCCTGAAGATCCTGCGGCGGCCTGCTACAGCTCCCCCCGTGGCTCCCCGGCCACCGTCTCGTGGTTGGCCTGCTCCTCCACAAGCTGAAATGCCCACCTCGTCAGCATGGCCTCAACTCGGAGGCGCTGCCCTGCGGAGGGAAGGTCTTGCTGCTACGGATATGCTGCACCAAACACCACCCAACTCCGGTCATGCGGCGACAGTTTGGCTTGCCAGGGTGCAGTCTGATGCCTCTTGCAAGGCCGTGGCAGAGGCCCTTGCCTCCGCGATCGGCGCCAACGTCGTGGATATCAAGGTCATCCACCAATTTGTGGATGCCACTGTCGATCGTCAATCTCCGACCAGGACTATGCTCCCCTCGCCGTCTTCATCTGCATCACGGCCCCCAGGATTTGAAGCTTCTCCGGTGATGAGCTCCGCCCCGCAGACGTCGCCCTTCATCACCGATGCTTGCCGCACACCATGCAGTACGGCGACTGATGATGTTTGTTCCCCTGCTACCGAGACGGTCGCTGTCTTCGCTACGCCGCCCCAGACTCCTGGTCCAGCACCTACTCTGCATGTCACCCCTACAAGTCAGGTGATGGTTCATGAAGAGCATGAGCTGCCGGCTGGGTTTGACACCTTGTTTCAGCCGCGTCAGGAGGCCATCTTGGGCTCCCCTCCAACACTGCATGGGAAACAACCAGGACGACGTAGAAAGACCATGGCTGGGATGTCCATTGACCAGGAAGGGGCTGCTTTCTCGCTATGGCGCTCCAGTGCTAGGCTACGGGCAAGTGGGCGCGCGCGAATCGTTCCAGTTCAGAAGGAAGCACAGAAGATGGTGTGTCTCAGCTTAGGAATCGTCAAAGATGGGCAAGATATAACCGCGGCGGCTCTGGCTGAGCTTGAGGAGCAGTTCAAGGAAGAAATCCCTGGCACGGTGTTGGCTGCACTGCGTGCCCTCTTCAAGCTCGACGATGCCCAGGCCATGGCCGTCGAAGATGCCATAATTGCACAGGGAGGTGCCAATGGTCTTGATCATGAAGAAGAGGTGGCAGCTACTGCTACTTAATGCCAGGTGGCTTAGTATGCTGGTGTTGAATTAGTAACTATGTTAGCACAACTTATGTACCCCAGGGGCTCCTGCATGAGGAGATTAGTGCACCCAATTTGGGTTCACAAGCTATTGTCTAGTGGCGATGGCTGTTCTTTCGGCCATTTGTTTTCCCTGTTGGCATTATGCCGCTGTGATCAAGGGCGTAAGACTGTTCAATTATGTTAGAACAATCCATCAACTTTCTGTGTTGGAACGTGAGGGGACTAAACTGTCCAAATCGACGCACTACTGTACACGAAACAATTGCAGCAACTACATGCCAAATTGTGTGCCTCCAGGAGACTAAACCGGAAGATATTGACCGCTTCACCGCATCTTATCTTGGTGGCCACCGTCTGAAACATTTTGCCCAAAGGCCGGCTACCAGCACCCGTGGAGGGATCCTTATGCTCTGGGACGATAGTTATGTCAACATCTCTAATGTTGTCACCTCTGAGTTCTGCCTTTCGGCGGACGTGGCCGTCCTGAACTCCGACTCCCGCTTCAAGATAACTACGGTCTATGGGCCTACCGCGCACTCCAGAAAAGATGATTTCTTTGCGGAGCTCCTCGCCCAGAAACCACCAGCTGGCCATATGTGGCTAGCCTTGGGGGATTTCAACCAAATCTACCGTGCGCGCGACAAGAACAAGCGTAACATAAATCGTAGCCGCATCAACCGCTTCCGTGCCACCCTTCAGGCGTGTGAGCCAAAAGAATTACATCTTCAAAACAGAAGATTCACCTGGAGCAATGAGCGGGTGAACCCCACGCTTTGCAAGCTTGACTCCTACTTCTGCAATGCCGACTGGGACATTCAGTTTGACACCCATGTGCTACATGCGCTCTCCTCCTCGCTCTCTGACCACTGCCCTTTACTCCTCGCCGACGATCGAGGGCCTCGTAGGCCTCGGAGCTTCAAATTTGAGAACTTTTGGTGTTCCATCCCGGGTTTCTCCGAGGTTGTCGAGAATGCTTGGGCTGCGCACACTGGCCATTCTGAGCCCTACCAAATCCTTTTTCACAAGCTCAAGAGAGTTGGCATGAGATTGACAGAGTGGAGTAGAATTTTTTTCCAAGCCCAAGTTGCACCCACATGCTGCGTTGTTGGTTATCCTTAGGCTCGATGTTGCTCAAGAGTCACGAACTTTATCTGCTGAGGAGATGGACCTAAGAGCAAGATTAAAAAGAAGGGTCATTAGCTTGGCGGTCCTTGAGCGCACAAGAAAGAAGCAATGTGCCCGCTCAAGCAATCTCAAGGCGGGAGATGCTAATACCAAATACTTTCACCTTAGGGTGAATGCGAGAAGGAGGAAAAACCATATTCATCGCCTCAAACACAACAACGGTTGGGTTACGAACCACGAGCAAAAAGAGAAAATCATTCATGACCACTTCACCGAGGCCATTGGAAGAGGGGGCCCTCGAACCAAGGACTTCAACTGGCAGAACCTCGAATTTGAGGAAATAGATCTTCATGGCCTTGATGACCCTTTCACCACAGAAGAAGTGTGGAATGCCATCAAACAAATGCCTAGTGACAAAGCCCCCGGCCCGGATGGTTTTACAGGGGCATTCTTCAAAAAATGTTGGCATATCATCAAAATTGACGTCATGCGTGTCATCGATCTGTTTGGAAATCTTCATGTGGGAAACCTCCATTGGTTAAACTCCGCAAATGTCATCTTGCTGCCCAAAAAGGAAGGGGCGGAAGGAATCACCGACTATAGGCCCATTAGCCTCATCCACGCCATTGCCAAAATTATTGCTAAAGTGCTTGCCCTACGACTCGCCCCCTTCATGAACAACCTTGTCTCGCATGCCCAAAGCGCGTTCATTAAGAGACGGAGTATCCACGATAACTTCATGTATGTGCGAAATCTCGCGCGACGGCTTCACAAGAGCAAGACTCCTTCCCTCCTCTTCAAGCTTGACATCCGCAAAGCGTTCGACTCTGTGCGGTGGGAATACATCCTCGACCTCCTTCAAAGGAGAGGCTTCCCAAGCAAGTTCAGGGAGTGGATCACCGCTCTTCTTAAGACATCTTCCTCGAGAATCCTTCTAAATGGGATACCCGGCAATGCCATCAGACACGGGAAGGGCTTTCGACAAGGAGATCCGCTATCTCCTCTCCTCTTTGTCATTGCCATTGATCCTCTCCAACAAGTTCTCAATGTGGCCACTCGCTGCGGGATTCTTCACAAGATCAGAGGGCGTGGCACTTGCTTCCGGACCTCCCTTTATGCGAACGACGCGGCTGTTTTTGTCAAGCCTTTAAAGGAGGATGTTTTGAACCTTGCAACCATCCTGGATTGCTTTGGTCGGGCCACGGGATTATGCACAAACTTCCAGAAAAGCTCTGTCGTCCCCATAAGATGTGGGAACTTGAACTTGGACGAGATCCTCCATGAGCTTCCGGCCTCCCGAGCCTCTTTCCCAGTGAAGTATTTGGGCCTTCCTCTCTCTGTGTGGCAGCTCAAGAGGGTCGACTGCCAATACCTTGAGGACAAGGTCGCAGGCAACCTTGTATCTTGGGAAGGTGGGAATATCACCACAAAGGGTCGGTGTGTTCTTGTCAAATCAGTGCTCACCTCGCAGGTGATCTTTCACGCCACTTCCCTCACCATCCCGCCTGGCACGCTTGCTAGCATCAACAAGATCGAGAGAGCTTTCCTCTGGTCTGGGACAGACAAGACGACCGGAGCCAAGTGCAAGGTCAATTGGGAGACGGTGTGTCGCCCCAAGGATCTAGGGGGCCTTGGTGTGCTTCATCTTGGGAAATTTTCCCGTGCACTAAGACTACGATGGCCTTGGTATGAGTGGACTGACTCCCATCGGATGTGGGTGGGAATGGGAAATCCCTGTGACGAGGACGACATGGACCTCTTCTATGCTTCGACCACTATCACTATTGGCAATGGGGCTATTGCGTCTTTTTGGGACTCCCCTTGGTTATTTGGTAGGAAACCAAAAGATGTGGCTCCACTCATCTTTGAGTGCTCTTCGAGGAAAAACTGGAAGGTGCGCGGAGCCTTACTCGAGGGCGCGTGGATTGGCAAAGTCAAAATTTCGACCTCCTTTTCACTCGAGCATATCCGTCAATTTATCCATCTTTGGACCTTGCTTCGGAATGTTCATCTCGAGGAGGATAGGGTGGATTCCATCGCATGGAAGCACACAACGAATGGTGAATACACCACAACCTCGGCGTATAGGGCGCAATTCTTGGACATAGCACGCACAGAAATGAATAAAACCATTTGGAAGGTTTGGGCTCCATCAAAAATCAAGTTCTTTGCTTGGCTAGCAATTCAAAATCGTGTTTGGACCGTCGACCGTTTGGCCAAGCGAGGTTGGGACAACTGCGGACTTTGCCCACTATGCAAGAGGGAGCAAGAATCTGTGGCTCACCTCTTCTACAAGTGCCGATACACGTTGAGGCTCTGGGAAATGCTGAAAGTATGGCTACAATTGGATACCATGGATATTACTACTTGGCCGGGGGAACGATCGATCAAGGATTGGTGGACAAGGATGTCTAGCGCAACGAGGGTGCATAGAAAAGCTATGGCCTCCCTCACAATGCTTGTTAGCTGGACTATATGGAATGAGAGGAACGCGAGGATTTTCCGCAACAAGTTCAAGCCACCCAACATCCTATTTATCAACATAAAGAGTGAGACTAACCTTTGGATCACCGCCGGGGCAAAAAATGTGGGCCTTCTGATGCCGGGAGAGTAATGACCATGATGTAATATTTTTTCATTTTTTCTTTCACAATGTGTTGCAAACTCTTGCCCGTTTCCTTCTTAATTAATGAACGAGGCAAAACTTTTGCCTCCGTTTCAAAAAAAAAAAACACCCAGGTCCTGAACCATATATATGTAACCTGTGGATGCAAGTGGACCATGCATGAAACTGGCGATGATTTATGCTTGGAATTTTGTACGCACATCTTACATAGGTGTGACATGGGAGATGATGTCTTACAGATGGTTTACACGCACTGTTGCTTTCTACTACTTCACCAAAAATCTATTCTGGTCTCTCCTGCCTCAGTTTTCAGGAGAACTCGTAGCCCGTCAAATCTGCGGTTGGAGTTGGTGAAGAAGTGTGAATGGAGAAAACGAACCAACACAATCTCCTCTTCCCTCTGGCAGCTCATGTCAAAGTACCCACCTTTCTGGAATCTTCTCACCAACCCCAACAATGGCGACCTGTTGAGCAAGGCCAATGAGGGGATGACGATGGCCTTCTGGGTCGCTAGTGTTCTTGGTAGGTGAAGACTTGTTTCAGAAGTTCGGTGTGTTCACAATAATTTTGTCAATGCACATTGTGTGGTGGTCAAGGTGCACCACTCCCCCACCTGGTTGCTTTGCTGGAATCTTTCTTTAGACTTTGGTTAGCAGCTCCTAGCTCCATATCCTTCCTAGGTTGTTTACACGGAGAAACATGTGCTAAGATCAAGCTTACAAGTGGAAGAAAAATCTCAGAATAGTATATTGTTGAAGTGAATGGTATGTTTGCAACCATGTTACTTTTTTTTTCAAATTCAATTAAAATTTTCCCAAAAATACAAAGGATTTGCCCTATTTCATTAATTTATTTGTTGATATGTTTTGAGATAGCCTACCGCTCATGCCGAATGGTGCCTTATTTCATTAATTAAGAAAGGGTTTAACACGAAGAGGCCAAAGAAGGCAAGGACACAGATTATGTGAGCTCGAGCTCATACGAGCTTGGGTGAACAGTAAATCCAAAAAATCGGAGAAAATTCACAAAAAAGAGACCTGGTTTTCTAGCAAACATCAACAAATGTTTTAATTGCTTCATCATGGAATGACATTCTTGGAAGACGTGGCAAAAAGACAAAATTGATGCTCCAAAAATATTATTTCAAAAGTATTTTGGAGCGTTGAATTTTTTTGTCACACTTCCACGAATGTCATTCGATGATGAAATGTTGCAAGAACTCAAAACATTTGTCAAAGTTTACAAAAAAAAATCAGATTTTTTGTTTTTACTGTTCACACTGAGCTCGAGCTAAGAAGGACACTTTCGCAACAACGGGCCCTATAGCAGTTGTTCGCACATGAACACGTCACAGTGTACCCTCGACAGAAAGCATATAAGTGTCCACCTCGGTATCCAACGCATTAACCTGACCCAACAAGACAGTTTTTTGTCTACTTTTTCCCTCTCTTTTTCCATGACTGATTCACACTTTGAATTATTTTTAATCTTTAATAAAATGGATTCATGCATGATGCATCAGGATGATGCATAGGCCGGGGGCAACCCACATTAGAAGAAAAATGAAGTTTCTTTATTTACGTAGGTATGACATATATGACGATTTTTCACAAAAGCACCCACTGTTGTTTTTTCTATGGAGGAATGGTACCACCAAGAATCTACTCTGTTTCTCCTGCCTCCTTTTTTCAGGAGTACGTCATCCACTAGATTTGTAGTTGGAGATGGCGAAGAAGTGTGAATGGAGAAACAAATAAATTAACAATTAATCTTCTCTTCTCTTTGGCTTCTTATGTCAAAGTACCTTTCTGAAATCTTCTCACCAACCCCAAATGGTGACCTGTCGAGTGTTAGGGCATCTCCAGCCGTTCGGCCCCCCAAGGCGTCTAAATTCGGCATCCTGGGGCGTGCCAGCACTAGCTCGGCCTCTGGGGGTGAGCTAGCTCCCAGTCACGCACCCACGCGCCGGCCCCAGGACGCGGTTAATTCAAACTTGGCCGTTCCCGCTCTCAAGACGCCGCAAGTCCGGCGATCGGGCATAGTCTGTCGTTACAAAAAAAGAGCGCCGCCGCCTCGGCGGGGTCATTCACTCGGCGGGGTTGGTCCCAGGTGTTGGCGGAGTCGGCGTGCGCGAGCTCGGCGGTGTCGGAGCTGCTTCGGTGTTGGGCTGCGTCGGCGCGGCTTCGACACTGCTGGGCGGCGACGTAGAGGCTTCGCTCGGGCTTGGCGTCCATGCGGCCGTGGGCGTCGTCGGCGTCGTGGGCGTTGCCGTCGGCAGCTCGTTCAGGATGAGGCCGCGCTGCACCAGGTACCACGCCTTGAGCTTCTCGTCGTTGCTCTGAAGCATGTCCGCCCCACCCGTCAGGAAAGCCATGTCAGTGTTCCTCTTCTTCGCGGCGACGTTCGTCCGGAGCAGGTCGAGCTTGATGGCGTTGTTCTTCATTAGCGCCGACCACCGCGCCTCGGTCTTCTCTTCGCGTAGGACGGCCCGGGCCTGGACGTCGGCGAGGCAATGCTCGATGGACTCCTGCACTCGCGCGGTTGCCGCGTCGGCGTTTTTCCCCTTCTTGGCCAATTTGTGGCCGTCCGGCCGCCCTTTCGACGCGCCCGGAGTCGGCGCGTCCGGCTTGTACGTCTCCTTGGCCTTGTCGAGGGCACGTCGGACTTCCGCCCACTTCTCGCACTTGTCAATGCGCTTGTAGACGTGGAGGTGCTTGAAGTCGGCGTCTTGGTTGTCACCCCGGAACATGGCGAACATGCGCAGCAGCTGCACGGATGGACGAACAGTTGGCGAACCGCGGGCGCAGGGGACGAAGATGTGCGGGCGAACGGCGTGCGTACCTGATCCTCAATGCTGGCGCCGCTCTCCGGGCGAGCCGCGACCTCCTCGACGATTCCGTGTCATTTGTTGCACGCCAACTGGATACGCCCCCAATGGTTCGCCATCGCCTTGGCCCCGCGCTGCATGTAGACGCCTTTGAAGTAGGGGTCGACGAGCTTCCGCTCGTCGAACTCGGCCTTGATGCGGTCCCAGTACGTCTCCAAGCTCTGGTTCGCGCCGGTGGTCGGGTCGAGGCAGACGACTTTCCACGCTTCGGCGAGGCATTCCTCCTCCTTGGACGTCCATTTGATGCGCGGCTCGCCCGACCTGGCCGCCCGCTTCTTTTTCTGGCGCCCCTTCGTCGGAACAGGAGCGGTCGCGGTCGCCACCGCGCGCGGCATGGAGTACTTCTTCGGCGGCATGGCGGCGGGATGCGAGCGGGGTTGGCGGGAGAAAGGGGGGGAGAATGGCGGGAGCAAGGTGAGCGAGTGGGAGAGAAGTGAGAAAAGCGGCAACAAAACGGCGGGAAAAGGCCCTCGGGTCGCCTCCAGTGCGGGCCCACGCGCCTTTTTCGCTTGCGCCGGCTCCCCAAGCGCCCCCCCAAGGCACCGGGTTCGGCCTGGGTCCGCCGGCACCAGTTTTGGCCCGAGCCGGCGAAAAGCGGGCTTCTGGGGGCGCGACTGGGGCCTTTTTTCGGCGCCGGCGCGGCAAAATCGCCTGGGGAGGGCCTGTTGGGGGCGCGGCTGGAGATGCCCTTAAGAGAGCATATAAGCTAATGGCCAGTGTGAGGATGACGATGTGACCTTCCGGGCCTGCATCTTGGTAGGTAAAGACATATCCTAAGTTTCTCTTATTCGCCATAATTTGTCAATGCACATTGTGCTGTGGTCAAGGTGCAAGGTGCAGTACTCCTTGACCCGTTTGATCCAAGTATTTTGAAGTTTTAACAATTGCTCGAAGTCAAACTTATTTGTTTATTTGTTGGGGGGGGGGGGATGTATGTGTTGGGGAACGTAGTAATTTTAAAATTTTCCTACGCACACGCAAGACCGTGGTGATGCATAGCAACGAGAGAGGAGAGTGTATCTTCATACCCTTGAAGATCGCTAAGCGGAAGCGTTTTATCAACGCGGTTGATGTAGTCGTACACCTTCACGATCCGTCCCGATCAAGTACCGAACGTACGGCACCTCCGCATTCAGCACACGTTCAGCTCGATGACGTCCTCGCCTTCTCGACCCAGCAAGACGGGCGAAGTAGTAGATGAGTTCCGGCAGCATGACGGCGTGGTGACGGTGTTGGTGAAGAACAATCTCCGTAGGGCTTCGCCTAAGCACTACGGAAACTATGACAGAGGATAAACTAGAGGGGACGGGGTTGCCGGCACACGACTTCGTGTTTCTTGATGTGTCTTTGGTGCTAGCCCTGCCCCTCTATTTATATGTTGAGCCTTGGGGTCGAAACTTGGAGTAAAAGCCTACACAAAGTCGGTTTCACCCGAAAGGCAAGAGTCCTTTTCGGACTCCAGGGACAGACGCCAGGGTTCCCGGCGTCTGGACCCAGATGCCAGGGACCCCGGTGTCTGGCTCCTGGACTCCGCAAAACTTCCTTTTGCGCTTTCCAAAAACCTTGTGGGCTTTCCTCTTTGGCCCAAATAACGTGTTCTCGTACCCAAACATTTCGGGAAGCATCCGGAACCCCTTCTGGAAACCAAACACTATTATCCCATATATCAATCTTTATCTCCGGACCATTCCGGAGTTCCTCGTCATGTCCGTGATCATATCAGGGACTCCGAACAACATTCGGTCACCAACATACATAACTCATATAATACTATATCTTCAACGAACGTTAAGCGTGCGGACCCTACGGGTTCGAGAACTATGTAGACATGACCGAGACATTTCTCTGGTCAATAACCAATAGCGGAACCTGGATGCCCATATTGGCTCCTACATATTCTACGAAGATCTTTATCGGTCAAACCGCATAACAACATACGTTGTTCCCTTTGTCATCGGTATGTTACTTGCCCGAGATTCGATCGTCGGTATTATCATACCCAGTTCAATCTCGTTACCGGCAAGTATCTTTACTCGTTCCGTAATGCTTCATCCCGCAACTAACTTATTAGTCACAATGCTTGCAAGGCTTATAGTGATGAGTATTACCGAGAGGGCCCAGAGATACCTCTCTGACAATCGGAGTGACAAATCCTAATCTCGAAATACGCCAACTCAACAAGTACCTTCGGAGACACCTGTAGAGCTCCTTTATAATCACCCAGTTACGTTGTAACGTTTGGTAGCACACAAAGTGTTCCTCCCGTAAACGGGAGTTGCATAATCTTATAGTCATAGGAACATGTATAAGTTATGAAGAAAGCAATAGCAACATACTTAACGATCAAATGCTAAGCTAATGGAATGGGTCAAGTCAATCACATCATTCTCCTAATGATGTGATACCGTTAATCAAATGACAACTCATGTCTATGGTTAGGAAACACAACCATCTTTGATCAACGAGCTAGTCAAGTAGAGGCATACTAGTGATACTATGTTTGTCTATGTATTCACACATGTATTATGTTTCCGGTTAATACAATTCTAGCATGAATAATAAACATTTATCATGATATAAGGAAATAAATAATAACTTTATTATTGCCTCTAGGGCATATTTCCTTCCGTATGCAACATCAACTGTATATATTGTGAAAATATATTTGTATGCTTAATGTAATGAAATTAGTTTGGTGTGGTACATGTTGATCAGTTGATGTATTTTTATAGAATTGGTTAATTTGTTTTTACAATTAAGACAATGCTAGAGCTTCAAATAATTTGGGTAGGAGAAAGTAGCTCTTTATCCTAGGTTATTACACGGAGAAATGTCTACTATAATCAAACTTGGTAATATGCAAAAAAATAAATCTCAAACATATATAGTACTTGCTCTATTGATACATCCGTTTGAGCGACAGTTATTTCCTGACAGAACGAGTATAATTCAATTCGTTTTTGCTATTTATCAGGCACCTGGAAGATGAGAAACATCAAGGCGTGATGACCCCGACGAGGCCGAGCCAGGAATGCGCCGTAGCCAACGACGACCACCGCTCGGATCAGGTAGCTTCCACGTTGGAGGAGGTGATGCCGCAGTGAACGACAGTGAGGCGCGGTGTCAGAACCAAAGTAGAAGAAGGGGGAGTGATTGTTTTCTCTTTTCGCGAGGTAGAAGAAGACATGAGGTGGAGGACGAAGTGGGGACAGTTGGATCCTAATCCAACGACTCTTAGGGAGAGGGGAATAGACTTGCGGAAACAAAACATTCAGGTGCATGCGCTATAGGCGCTCCCAATTCCATTGCATTTCGGTGGACATACTTTGCTACTATAGTGTATTCACATTTATTTCATCAAGTATTTGTCTTCCTCGTATCTCGCAGATCAAATGGGCTACGTATTGAAACTTCCGGGGGCATAGCGCATCTCTACACCTAGAATTTTGTTGTTTCTTTGTTTAGAGATGTTACAAGCCGGGGTAAAAATTTATACTACTATTTAATGTAAGACGTTTTAGCAGTTAAGCATAACTGCTAAAACGTCCTACATTAAATTACAGAGGTATTTTCTAAAATAAACTACCATCAACGGAGGCATGTTTCAATAAGCTTTAGCAAAACTGTTATTGAAAGTGTCTGTTTAGGACACACCTAGATGTCCCATAATTATTGCACATCTAAATGACTCAATTAAACTAAAAGAAAAGACAAAAGACAAAAGAAAATGCTTGCAAGAATCTTCACGTAAAATCAATGAATAAGATTTAGATGTGCAATAGATGAAAAGAGGACGGGGGACAGACACGGGTTCACCAACTTACCAGTTCTTCTCTAAACTACGAACTGTTATTCTGATCCTTGATTGTGTTGGGTGTCCTGTTGAGGAAGAGGTCCAATTTGTATCTGCATCTACCACCAATGATTTCGTCAAGGACAAGAATTAATATTGCCTGAAACTCACTGGCCCTGTAGACCAGGTCTTGTTGAGTGTATGAAATAAAACCTCTTTCATTTCTCTAACCAACATCCCAACCTGCTTCTGTTGTCCACAAGACTAAAACAAAATAAAAAATAGTCACAGTCACAGTCTCAATTTGTACATAAAAACTTTAGAAACCCATGGTTGACAGTTTCAAAAAAATTATCGACATATGGAATCACCATCTTGGTAAAAATGTTACTAGTAAGCTTTTTGTCAGCATAGTTTTCATTACAAACGAATGAAAAAAGGAGTATAATCTACATGCTGCCTCATGTTCCCATGTACAGTAGTATAAAATTAATCAAGAAATAGACATACTGTCCTGCACTTTGCCAGTTTGCCTCGTACGCCAAGCTAGCTAAAGGCCAACACTTCTCCGCGTTTTCTTGGACTAAAACTACTTGTCTGGTATTGGTCGATCAACCGAAAAGTGTCCGGAGAACGGTGTCTCCGAGCCCGGGAACGGCGGACAGGAAGTGGCCGGTGCCGGCGAGCTCGTGGTAGTTGACCCAGCCGAGCCTCCCGGCGACGTGCCGCTGCAGCGTGACGGGCACGAGGCCGTCCTCGTCGCCCTGCCACAGGTGCACCGGGCACGGCGGCTCCGGCAGCGCCATGGGGTCGAACTCCCACTTGCCGAACATGACGGCCATGTCCCTGTAGTATGACTCCTGGATCCCCTGCTGCGTCGCCATCTCCCTCTTCTTCCGGAGGGTGCCGTCGGCGGTGAGGGTGCGGCGGATCTCGGCGTCGCGCTTGTTGGGGAGATAGGTGGTGTTGACGACGACGGTGGAGGTGGGCAGCGGCAGCCAGCTCTGCTCCATCCACCAGTGTATGATGCCGGGGGCGTGGTGCGCCACGCGCAGCGCCCACTGGTCGCCGCGCTCCTGCCGGCCGTACTCCCGCGCCGCCAGCTCCGCCGGGAACCCGGGCCACCAGTAGTTCACCACCGGCGCCAGCATGGCGGCCCCGGCGATCCGCTCCGGGATGTACCTGAGCGCGCCCCACACGGCGTGGCAACCGAGGGAGAAGCCGACGACGTAGAACTTGTCGCCGAGCCCCAGCGCGTCGGCCAGGTCCTCCATGTCCTGCGCCGCGGTCTCCACGGAGCGGCCCGGGTTGGGGTCGCTCTCGCCGTAGCCGGCGCGGTCGAAGCCCACCATGTACACGCCAAGCTCCTCGGCGACCTCCTGAAATCAAGTCGTTGCGCAGACGGTGTAAGCGACGGCGAGAGAGACGCGTGATCATATTATAATGAGCTCGCCGGCCGGGCGGGCGGGGGTGGCGAGACGACGGGAGAATGTATGCGCAGTACTGACCGGCGATGCGCGGAGGCTGTCGAGGCGGGAGCCGGTGAAGCCGTGGGAGAAGACGATCTTGAACCGCGCGGTCTCCTTAGACACGCCGGACTCCTCGTACGCCAAGTGCCGGCCGTCCCTCATCCGGACCCGCGGCGCGGTGATCGGGGGCCCGCCGGGCGACCCGCACGGCGTGGGCGCCGGCGGCTGCACGGCCCGGAGCAGCCACTCGCCGAGCTGGCCCGCGAGCGGGCCCATGCCCATGCCCGTGCCCACCGGCGCCGCCGAGTAGTAGTACCCTCTCCCGCCGGAAACCGATCGGTCCATGGAGACGGGCCCGACCCTCAGTCTGCAAGCTAGCTGGCTGCCGCCGTTCTTGGGTGTTGGCTCGGCGCTGTGCTACGCAGGAGGAATGGTGGATGGTAGGTGGCGAGCAAGCACCGCGGGTGAGTGTTTATATATTGGCCGGAGCTGGCCGGGGCTGGACGCATGCGCGTGTGTGTTTGTGGACGCGGTCGTGGGCTTTGCTTTCGGGCTGGTTGGTGAGGTGAGCTTGGGTACGATTTCGTCGGCTTTGGGAGGGAAACGCGGTTTTACGACGGGAAATACACTTGACTTACTTTTAATGGGGATTGTATATGCACTTTATATGGGGATTTTTTTTAAACATTTTAATAAAAAGTCAAAATAGGTAAGAACTATTTTGACAAAACACTTGACTTACTTTTGCACTAGTATATAAATCTCGACGAAGAAAAAAACAAAAGTTGACCTCACAGCAAAAAGACAAAATTTATTTGCGATTATAGGTCACTATTCACACTATATTAGCCAAAAATTTGTCTTCTTTGAAAAGAAGTCAAAGGGATATATTTTTTTGTGGATTCTTTTTTTCACGAGTACAATAGAAGGTCAAGTTTATTTCAAAAATATTTCCAGGAATTTTCGACTTTTTGTTGAATTACTAAATTTTTTTCCCATATAGGGTGCATATGTCCCCATAGACCAAAAATCCTCCTCCGTGCGCGTTGCTCTCCCTCTCGGGGAACCTACGCCCGGTCTCGGAGGATCTCATACTCGCAGTGCTACTATGCGAGGGCATCTCGAATCACGGGCCATCAAAACGCCTCCAAATGTTTGAGCCGAATTGGTTCGGACGCTAGAAATCTTACAACTCCATTTCAAACTTGGGAAACTCAGGGGGAGTCCGGTTGTTCGCCACTTCGCTAGGTCAGACTCCCACACCCTAAACCCATCTAAGAACTAGCCGACACCTGCACATTTTGACAATCCCCATTCTTTTCGTGTCGAACCCCGCCCTCTTTGGCTCCATCACCAGGGCCCATCACGAGGTTCGTCGTCCCATCAGACACAAAGAAGTCTGGGCGCATCCGCGTTACGCGAAAAGCGACGCGTGAAGGAACAAAAACAGGGACCTCGTGTCACCCGCGTCTGGCGACCCGAGGGAAACCCTAGCCACCGCTGGTAGGTCCCTCCTCCGTCGGCCCCTCTGCATCGCCACCGCTGAAAGGCTTGTCGGCAAAGCCACACTCCACCCCGGTATGGTGGCGGCTGGCGGCTTCATCCTTGGCGCACCACGGCGCCACCCCCAAACCTCTCACCGGATTCAATTTGGCTAGGCATGAGGCTGCCCCTCTCCCCTCCGATTGTCGCGTCCTCCTCTGTCATGCTCCCCACCCCGCCCCATTGTGGTCGCTCCCTCCCATGACGACATAGCTCCCCTCTTGTGCTGTTGGTGGTTGGGTGCAACACATGAGTGATGGTGGCCAAGCTAGTCAAGGCTTGGTTCTGCATCGTTGCAGACCGCTCCTCGTCTCCGGTGCTTCCTCCGAGCTGCGGTGATGGCTTCTACCAAATTATGTGGTCATAGTGGTTTTCTTGGCACGCGGTTGAGGCCTCCCTGCAGACCCTTTGTCGGCGCTGCTCCGGTCCCGACAACCATGGACCCGTGTTCTCCAGCGTCCATGCCCTGCCAGCGTCGTTTGTCGGCGTGCTCCTGGTTGCTGCATTCTCTCTTGCCTTCGGCTCACCGCCCACCCGGTGACTCCGCCCTCGGTAGCTCGGATTTGTGTTCCCTTTCGGCTCCTGCTTGTCGGTCACGTAGGTCGCCATCCCATCCTCTTTGTCGGCTTTCTCTATCCTGCGGCATTCCCGACTCGTCCACCTCCACGGCCTGCCAGGCCCAAAGCTCGTGTTTTTTCTGTAACGCCCAGTGCCAACCTCCCAAGGTAGGTGCACCCCCCTCTTGAGGTGGTGGTCTGAACCAGCAGACTGACTTCCTCGTCTCCGGACCCCGATCTTGCGGCATTGGGATTGTTCAAACTTGGGCCAGGGTGAAATCCTTGCTCGGCTGGCCAATGCTGGCAGTGGCGACACTCGCGGGTGTCATTTCCCTTCTTGGAGGCACTAACATAGCCTTTATTTGTGCCCTTCTCCGAGCACTGGGGAAACCCTTGGTCCGGTTCTTCAGATCAAAAGGCAGGGGCTGCATGATATCGCTTCCCTTCTTGAAGGTGTATCTTGTTTGCTAGTGCTGTCCCCGTTGTGTTTGGAGATGTTCGATATAATACCGGTTCGGCCTGCCCCTCTAGTCCAAGGCTTGGTGGGTTTTGTTGTGCTTTTTCCTCTATTCGGGCTGAGCATCCCTTGTCTCTCTGCTCCGGGTACCATGCGCACACCTTCTGATGTATATGTTTCTGCCATGTGTTGTATCCTTTCATATACTCATTTTATTTCCTTCTACCAATGAAATGATACACACACTTTGCGTATTCACAAAAAACGTCGACGCGTGAAGGAGAGGGCGGAGAAGAAGCACATGCAGCCACTCTGCCCGAGGCTCCTCCTCCACATCGGACCATCCTGGTGGTGTCACTCAGGCTATCGCAGCCCTGGCATGCCAATATAAGGTGTCGTACTACTTCGCCGCCCACCAGTACTGTCAAACAATCACCGCAACCCTCCACGCCTCCTTCACCTCCGGCTCCGGCCACCCTCCACCGTACATCATCAACCTCAACAATGACTACGTGTTCACCAAGTCGCCAACTCTCGTCCAGTCCCAGTTTTTGTCTAAGGCACCAACACAAAAGCAGGTGGTGATCCAACCAAAGGATAGCTTGCACCGTCAACCCATGTGGCTAGGTCGAGGGGGAGGAAATGGGAGAAAGAGAAGCGAGAAGGGGAAACGGCCAAGATGACGGAGAAATTTGAGGGCATCATATGGAATAAGGAGGCAAGTGGCAGGCGTGATGACCTCAAGGAGAAAAGTAGATGTAAAGGCTTAACATGTTCATGGAAATATAAACGTAAAAGGTTGAGCTCGTGGAGCTCGTGGATAGGAAAGATACGCAAAAATGGGCTATGGGGTTATCAATGCAATGGCAAGGAGTACACGAAGAGTCGTCGAGGTTATCATCCTTGCTTACGGTTGAGGTGTCAATGTGATGACGAGGTCGAGGTCGATGACGAAGATGAGCGGTGGTGATGTTGAAGTCAAACCGTCCCTACGTAGCCGAAACACGTTAGGAAACGGAAACCGTGACTCAAGTTCTCAAAGACCAAAAGTGTCAAAAATTGTCGGAGTGCGTAGCGGGTGAGCAATGGTGGTTGCAGAAAGCGGTGGTGGTAGCGTAAGGTGTATTGGTAATGGAGTGCATATGCGGAAGTGGACGTTGATCGGTGGAGGTGTCCAAAGTGAAATTTTTTAGTTTCATCAGGAAACGCCGGACGTCCGGTGGTGGTCGGACGTCCGGAGACTGTCGGACACCCGATGCCTGGGCGATTTCAGGCACGGGATGAACTTCTAGGTTTCGTGGTGGAGGGGCAAAATTGGACGAATTTGTGGATGGAGATGGGGAAAATGATGGGGAAAATCTAGATCCACTTGAGGCAAAGCAAATCCACGAATCAAATCCAACAAAACTTCATCAAAACCAACAAATCACAAAAAAATTGGGGGGCTATTTTTGTGGGGATTTTCGAAATTAGGGAGAAACAAAATTAGGCTAGAAAAAAAAGAGTGAGGGCTCCAAAATCGTGATCAACGTGGCTCTGATACCAATATGATGTAGGGTAGAACCCTATATGCCTGATCTTTTACGTTTAGAGTGGATCCCGCGATGAACACGAAGAAAATGGGGGAAAACGCGAGGAGAGAAATCACTCAAACCAACAAGATTCGGTTACACATGTGCTAGATCCTCGAAACACAAAGAGATACACGATCCACGATCAACAAAGGATTGTACAAGTAGCAAGTTCTTCTCCGTGAGGAGGTCTTGAGGGTCTTCCCGTGAGGCGTCTTGAATCCACTTGGGGGATCTTCTCCGTAGAGGTCGTGAACTCCGATGGAGAAGGGGATCAAGTGGATGAGCAAAGCTCTATCCTCAAATGAGCTAAACCATTGCTAACCCTAGAAAGAGCGAGAAGGAGGAGTATATATAGTCTAAGTGGGCGAAGGGGTACATGTGCCTCGGCCTAACAACAGTCAACACACAGGCGTCGGACGTTCGATAGCTACCAGTCGTCCGGCGTCTCGAGGGGGCTCGGACTTCTGGTACTTGTTGGAAGTCCAACGTTTCGGCTTTGATCAGGCGGTGTCGGACGCCCGGTCAGTGTCGAACGTCCGAGGCGTCGGTTGTCCGGTGGCCACCATACTTCCGATGTTTTGGTTCTGGACTGGTGGCGTCGGTTGTCCGGCGGGGTTCTGTCGTTCGGGTGCTGGGAGGTGTCGGTCGTCCGAGGAGCGTCGGACGTCCGTGTTGGGTAACGTAGTAAATTCAAAAAATTTCCTACGCACACGCAAGATCATGGTGATGCATAGCAACGAGAGGGGAGAGTGTTGTCCACATACCCTCGTAGACCGTAAGCGGAAGCGTTATGACAACGCGGTTGATGTAGTCGTACGTCTTCACGATCCGACCGATCCGAGTACCGAACGTACGGCACCTCCGAGTTCAGCACACGTTCATCTCGATGATGATCTCCGGACTCCGATCCAGCAGGGTGTAGGGGATGAGTTCCATCAGCACGACGGCGTGGTGACGATGATGATGTTCTACTGACACTTGGCTTCGCCTAAGCACCACAATGATATGACCGAGGTGGAATATGGTGGAGGGCGGCACCGCACACGGCTAAGGAACGATCACGAAGATCAACTTGTGTGTCTAGAGGTACCCCCTGCCCCCGTATATAAAGGAGCAAGGGGGAGGCCGGCCGGCCCTAGGAGGCGCGCCAAGAGGGGGGGAGTCCTCCTCCTAGTGGGAGTAGGACTCCCCTTTCCTAGTCCAACTAGGAAAGAGGAAGGGGGAAGGAAAGAGAGGGAGAGGAAGAGGGAAAGAGGGGCCGCACCCCCCTCCCCTAGTCCAATTTGGACTCCCCATGGGGGGGGCGCCTCCTGGGCTGCTGCCCTCTCTCTCTCCCCTCAGGCCCACTAAGGCCCAATACTTCCCCGAGGGGTTCCGGTAACCCCTCCGGCACTCCGGTTTTCTCCGAAATCACCCGGAACACTTCCGGTGTCCGAATATAGTCGTCCAATATATCAATCTTTATGTCTCGACCATTTCGAGACTCCTCGTCATGTCCGTGATCACATCCGGGACTCCGAACAACCTTCAGTACATCAAAACTTTTAAACTCATAATAAAACTGTCATCGTAACGTTAAGCGTGCGGACCCTACGGGTTCGAGAACTATGTAGACATGAACTAGAACTATTTCCGGTCAATAACCAATAGCGGAACCTGGATGCTCATATTGGCTCCTACATATTATACGAAGATCTTTATCGGTCAAACCGCATAACAACATACGTTGTTCCCTTTGTCATCGGTATGTTACTTGCCTGAGATTCGATCGTCGGTATCTCAATACCTAGTTCAATCTCGTTACCGGAAAGTCTCTTTACTCGTTACGTAATGCATCATTCTATAACCAACTCATTGGCCACATTGCTTGCAAGGCTTATAGTGATGTACATTACCGAGAGGGCCTAGAGATACCTCTCCGACAATCGGAGTGACAAATCCTAATCTCGGAATATGCCAACTCAACATGTACCTTCGGAGACACCTGTAGAACTCCTTTATAATCACCCAGTTACGTTGTGACGTTTGGTAGCACACAAAGTGTTCCTCCGGTAAACGGGAGTTGTATAATCTCATAGTTATAGGAATGTGTATAAGTCATGAAGAAAGCAATAGCAACATACTAAACGATCAAGTGCTAAGCTAACGGAATGGGTCAAGTCAATCACATTATTCTCCTAATGATGTGATCCCGTTAATCAAATGACAACTCACGTCTATGGTTAGGAAACTTAACCATCTTTGATTAACGAACTAGTCAAGTAGAGGCATACTAGTGACACTATGTTTGTCTATGTATTCATACATGTATTATGTTTCCGGTTAATACAATTCTAGCATGAATAATAAACATTTTTCATGATATAAGGAAATAAATAATAACTTTATTATTGCCTCTAGGGCATATTTCCTTCAGTCTCCCACTTGCACTAGAGTCAATAATCTAGTTCACATCATCATGTGATTTAACACCAATATTCATATCTGTATATGATTAATACCCATAGTTCACATCGTCATGTGATCAACACCCAAAGGGTTTACTAGAGTCAATAATCTAGTTCACATCTCTATGTGATTAACACCCAAAGAGTACTAAGGTATGATCATGTTTTGCTCGTAATAGAAGTTTAGTCAACGGGTCTGTCACATTCAGAGTCGTATTTATTTTGCAAATATTCTATGTCTACAAGGCTCTGCACGGAGCTACTATAGCTAATTGCTCCCACTTTTAATATGTATCCAGACTGAGACTTAGAGTCATCTGGATCGGTGTAAAAGCTTGCACCGATGTAACTCTTTACGACGAGCTCTTTTATCACCTCCATAATCGAGAAACATTTCCTTAGTCATTACTAAGGATATTCTTGACCGCTGTCCAGTGATCTGCTCTTAGATCAGAATTGTATTCCCTTGCCAAACTCAGAACAAAGTATACAATAGGTTTGGTACACAACATAGCATACTTTATAGAACCTATGACTGAGGCATAGGGAATGACTTTTCATTCTCTTTCTATTTTCTGCCATGGTCGGGTTTTGAGTCTCACTCAACTTCACACCTTGCAACACAAGCGAGAACTCCTTCTTTGATTGTTCCATTTTGAACTGCTTCAAAAACTTATCAAGGTATGTACTCATTGAAAAATCTTATCAAGCGTCTTCATCTATCTCTATAGATCTTGATGCTCAATGTGTAAGCAGCTTCACTGAGGTCTTTCATTGGTAAACTTTTATTCAAGTATCCTTTTATGCTATCCAGAAATTCTATATCATTTCCAATCAACAATATGTCGTCCACATATAATATCAGAAATGCTACAGAGCTCCCACTCAATTTCTTGTAAATACAGGCTTCTCCAGAAGTCCGTATAAAACCATATGCTTTGATCAACTCATCAAAGCGTATATTTCAACTCCGAGATGCTTGCACCATTCCATAAATGGATCACTGGAGCTTGCACATTTTGTTAGCACCTTTCGGATTGACAAAACCTTCTGGTTGCATCATATACAACTCTTCTTTAATAAATCCATTAAGGAATGCAGTTTTGACATCCATTTGCCAAATTTCATAAAATGTGGCAATTGCTAACATGATTCGGACAGATTTTTAAGCATTGATATGAGTGAGAAAATCTCATTGTATTCAACATCTTGAACTTGTCGAAAACCTTTTTGCGACAAGTCAAGCTTTGTAGATAGTAACACTACTATCATTCCTCTTGAAGATCCATTTATACAATATGGCTTGCCGATCATCGGGCAACTCCACCAAAGTCCACACTTTGTTCTCATACATGGATCCCATCTCAGATTTCATGGCCTCAAGCCATTTTGCGGAATCTGGGCTCATCATCGCTTCCTCATAGTTCGTAGGTTCATCATGGTCTAGTAACATGACTTCCAGAATAGGATTACCGTACCATTCTGGTGCGGACTGTACTTTGGAAGACCTACGAGGTTTTGTAGTAACTTGATCTGAAGTTTCATGATCATCATCATTAGCTTCCTCACTAATTGGTGTAGGAATCACTGGAACTGATTTCTGTGATGAACTACTTTCCAATTCGGGAGAAGGTACAAATTACCTTATCAAGTTCTACTTTCCTCCCACTCACTTCTTTCGAGAGAAACTTCTTCTCTAGAAAGGATCCATTCTTAGCAACGAATATTTTTCCTTCAGATCTGTGATAGAAGGTGTACCCAACAGTTTCCTTTGGGTATTCTATGAAGACGCACTTCTCCGATTTGGGTTCGAGCTTATCAGGTTGAAAACCTTTTTCATATAAGCATCGCAACTCCAAACTTTAAGAAACGATAGCTTAGGTTTACTGCTAAACCATAGTTCATACGGTGTCGTCTCAACGGATTTAGATGGTGCCCTATTAAACGTGAATGCAGCTATCTCTAATGCATAACCCCAAAACGATAGTGGTAAACCGATAAGAGACATCATAGATCGCACCATATCTAGTAAAGTACGATTACGATGTTTGGACACACCATTACATTGTGGTGTTTCAGGTGGCGTGAGTTGCGAAACTATTTCACATTGTTTCAAATGAAGACCAAACTCATAACTCAAATATTCGTCTCCACGATCAGATTGTAGAAACTTTATTTTTCTTGTTACGATGATTTTCCACTTCACTCTGAAATTCTTTGAACTTTTCAAATGTTTCAGACTTATGTTTTATCAAGTAGATATACCCATATCTGCTCAAATCATCTGTGAAGGTCAGAAAATAACGATACACACCACGAGCCTTAACACTCATCGGATCGCATACATCGGTATGTATTATTTCCAATAAGTCAGTAGCTCGTTCCATTGTTCCGGGGAACGGAGTTTTAGTCATCTTGCCCAAAAGGCACGGTTCGCAAGCATCAAATGATTCATAACCAAGTGATTCCGAAGATCCATCTTTATGGAGTTTCTTCATGCGCTTTACACCGATATGACCCAAACGGCAGTGCCACAAATAAGTTGCACTATCATTATTAACTTTGCATCTTTTGGCATCAATATTATGAATATGTGTATCACTACGATCGAGAAACAAACCATTTTCATTGGGTGTATGACCATTGAAGGTCTTATTCATGTAAACAGAATAACAATTATTCTCTGACTTTAAATGAATAACTGTTATCGCAATAAACATGATCAAATCATATTCATGCTCAACGCAAACGCCAAATAACATTTATTTAGGTTTAACACTAATCCCGAAAGTATAGGGAGTGTGTGATGATGATCATATCAATCTTGGAACTACTTCCAACACTCATCGTCACTTCCCCTTCAACTAGTCTCTGTTTATTCTGTAACTCCTGTTTCGAGTTATTAATCTTAGCAACCGAAGAAGTATCAAGTACTCAGGGGCTACTATAAACACTAGTAAGGCACACATCAATAACCTGTATATCAAATATACCCTTGTTCACTTTGCCATCCTTCTTATCCACCAAATATTCAGGGCATTTCCGCTTCCAGTGACCATTTCCTTTGCAGTGTAAGCACTCAGTTTCAGGCTTTGGTCCAGCTTTGGTCTTCCTCACGGGAGTGACAACTTGTTTGCCATTCTACTTGAAGTTTCCCTTTCTTTCCCTTTGCCCTTTTCTTGAAACTAGTGGTCTTGTCAATCATCAACACTTGATGCTCTTTCTTGATTTCTACCTTCGTCGATTTCAACATCACGAAGAGCTCGGGAATCGTTTTTGTCATCCCTTGCATACTATAGTTCATCACGAAGTTCTAGTAACTTGGTGATGGTGACTAGAGAATTCTATCAATTACTATCTTATCTGGAAGATTAACTCCCACTTGATTCAAGCGATTGAAGTACCCAGACAATCTGAGCACCTGCTCACTAGTTGAGCGATTCTCCTCCATCTTTTAGCTATAGAACTTGTTGGAGACTTCATATCTCTCAACTCAGGTATTTGCTTGAAATATCAACTTCAATTCCTGGAACATCTCATATGGGCCATGACGTTCAAAACGTCTTTGAAGTCCCGATTCTAAGCCGTTAAGCATGGTGAACTAAACTATCAAGTAGTCATCATATTGAGCTAGCCAAACATTCATAGCGCCTGCATCTGCTCCTGCAATAGGTCTGTCACCTAGCGGTGCATTAAGGACATAATTCTTCTGTGCAGCAATGAGGATAAACCTCAGATCACGGATCCAATCCGCATCATTGCTACTAACATCTTTCAACACAATTTTCTCTAGGAACATATCAAAATAAACATATGAAAGCAACAACGCGAGCTATTTGATCTACAACATAATTTGCAAAATACTACCAGGACTAAGTTCATGATAAATTTAAGTTCAGTTAATCATATTACTTAAGAACTCCCACTTAGACAGACATCTCTCTAGTCATCTAAGTGATCACGTGATCCAAATCAACTAAACCATGTCCGATCATCACATGAGATGGAGTAGTTTCAATGGTGAACATCACTATGTTGATCATATCTACTATATGATTCACGTTTGACCTTTCGGTCTCCGTGTTCTGAGGCCATATCTGTATATGCTAGGCTCGTCAAGTTTAACCTGAGTATTCCGCGTGTGCAAATGTTTTGCACCCGTTGTATTTGAACATAGAGCCTATCACACCCGATCATCACGTGGTGTCTCAGCACGAAGAACTTTCGCAACGGTGCATACTCAGGGAGAACACTTCTTGATAATTTAGTGAGAGATCATCTTAAAATGCTACCGTCAATCAAAGCAATATAAGATGCATAAAGGATAAACATCACACGCAATCAATATAAGTGATATGATATGGCCATCATCATCTTGTGCTTGTGATCTCCATCTCCGAAGCACCATCGTGATCACCGTCGTCACCGGCGCGACACCTTGATCTCCATCGTAGCATCGTTGTCGTTACGCCATCTATTGCTTCTACGACTATCGCTACCGCTTAGTGATAAAGTAAAGCAATTACAGGGCGTTTGCATTTCATACAATAAAGCGACAAACATATGGCTCCTGCCAGTTGCCGATAACTTCGGTTACAAAACATGATCATCTCATACAATAAAATATAGCATCACGTCTTGACCATATCACATCACAACATGCCCTGCAAAAACAAGTTAGACGTCCTCTACTTTGTTGTTGCAAATTTTACGTGGCTGCTATGGGCTGAGCAAGAACCGTTCTTACCTACGCATCAAAACCACAACGATAGTTCGTCAAGTTAGTGTTGTTTTAACCTTCGCAAGGACCGGGTGTACCCACACTCGGTTCAACTAAAGTGAGAGAGACAGACACCCGCCACTCACCTTTAAGCACAAGTGCTAGTAACGGTGAAACCAGTCTCGCGTAAGCGTACGCGTAATGTCGGTCTGGGCCGCTTCATCTCACAATACCACTGAACCAAAGTATGACATGCTGGTAAGGAGTATGACTTGTATCACCCACAACTCACTTGTGTTCTACTCGTGCATATGACATCTACGCATAAAACTAGGCTCTGATACCATTGTTGGGTAACGTAGTAAATTCAAAAAGTTTCCTACGCACACGCAAGATCATGGTGATGCATAGCAACGAGAGGGGAGAGTGTTGTCCACGTACCCTCGTAGACTGTAAACGGAAGCTTTATAACAACGCGGTTGATGTAGTCGTACGTCTTCACGATCCGACCGATCCGAGTACCGAACGTACGGCACCTCCGAGTTCAGCACACATTCAGCTCGACGACGATCCCCGGACTCTGATCCAGCAGGGTGTCGGGGATGAGTTCTGCCAGCACGACGGCGTGGTGACGATGATGGTGTTCCACCGACGCAGGTCTTCGCCTAAGCACCACAACGATATGACCGAGGTGGAATATGGTGGAGGGGGGCATCGCACACGGCTAAGGAACGATCACGAAGATCAACTTGTGTGTCTAGAGGTGCCCCCCTGCCCCTGTATATAAAGGAGCAAGGGGGGAGGCCGGCCGGCCCTAGGAGGTGCACCAAGAGGGGGGCGACCTCCACCTAGTGGGAGTAGGACTCCCTTTCCTAGTCCAACTAGGAAAGAGGAAGGGGGAAGGAAAGAGAGGGAGAGGGAGAGGGAAAGAGGGGCCGCGGCCCCCTCCCCTAGTCCAATTCGGACTCCCCATGGGGGGGCGCCACCACCTGGGCTGCTGCCCTCTCTCTCCCCTCAGGCCCACTAAGGCCCAATACTTCCCCGGGGGGTTCCGATAACCCCTCCGGCACTCCGGTTTTCTCCGAAATCACCCGGAAAACTTCCGGTGTCCGAATATAGTCGTCCAATATATCAATCTTTATGTCTCTACCATTTCGAGACTCCTCGTCATGTCCGTGATCACATCCGGGACTCCAAACAACCTTCGGTACATCAAAAATTATAAACTCATAATAAAACTATCATCGTAACGTTAAGCGTGAGGACCCTACGGGTTCGAGAACTATGTAGACATGACCTAGAACTGTTTCCGGTCAATAACCAATAGCGGAACCTGGATGCTCATATTGGCTCCTACGTATTCTTCGAAGATCTTTATCGGTCAAACCGCATAACAACATATGTTGTTCCCTTTGTCATCGGTATGTTACTTGCCTGAGATTCGATCGTCGGTATCTCAATACCTAGTTCAATCTCATTACCGGAAAATCTCTTTACTCCTTACGTAATGCATCATTCCGTAACCAACTCATTGGCCACATTGCTTGCAAGGCTTATAGTGATGTGCATTACCGAGAGGGCCCAGAGATACCTCTCCGACAATCGGAGTGACAAATCCTAATCTCAAAATATGCCAACTCAACATGTACCTTCGGAGACACCTGTAGAACTCCTTTATAATCACCTAGTTACGTTGTGACGTTTGGTAGCACACAAAGTGTTCCTCCGGTAAACGGGAGTTGCATAATCTCATAGTTATAGGAACGTGTATAAGTCATGAAGAAAGCAATAGCAACATACTAAACGATCAAGTGCTAAGCTAACGGAATGGGTCAAGTCAATCACATCATTCTCCTAATGATGTGATCCCGTTAATCAAATGACAACTCATGTCTTGTTGGGGAACGTAGTAATTTTAAAAATTTCCTACGCACACGCAAGATCATGGTGATGCATAGCAACGAGAGGGGAGAGTGTTATCCACGTACCCTCGTAGACCGTAAGCGGAAGCATTATGATAACGCGGTTGATGTAGTCGTACGTCTTCATGATTCGACCGATCCAAGTACCGAACGTACGGCACCTCCGAGTTCAGCACATGTTCAGCTCGATGACGATCCCCGGACTCTGATCCAGCAGGGTGTCGGGGATGAGTTCCGTCAGCACGATGGCGTGGTGACGATGATGATGTTCTACCGACGCAGGGCTTCACCTAAGCACCGCAACGATATGACCAAGGTGGAATATGGTGTAGGGGGGCACTGCACATGGATAAGGAACGATCACGAAGATCAACTTGTGTGTCCATGGGGTGCCCCCTACCCCCGTATAGAAAGGAGCAAGGGGAGGAGGGCCCTCCAAGGAGGAGGAGGCGTGCCCAAGGGGGGAGTCCTACTCCCACCGGGAGTCGGAGTAGGACTCCTCCTTTCCTAGTAGGAGTAGGAGAGAAGGAAGGGGAAGAGAGAGGGAAGGAAGGAGGGGGTGCGGCCCCTCCCCTAGTCCAATTCAGACTAGGCCTTGGGGCGAGGCGCGGCCTGCCCTAGGCAGCCCCTCTCTCTTTCCTGTATGGCCCAATAAGGCCCAATACTTCTCCCCGGCGAATTCCCGTAACTCTACGGTACTCCGATAAATACCCGAATCACTCGGAACCTTTCCGAAGTCCGAATATAGTCGTCCAATATATTGATCTTTACGTCTCGACCATTTCAAGACTCCTCGTCATGTCCCCGATCTCATCCGGGACTCTGAACTCCTTCGGTACATCAAAACTCATAAACTCATAATAAAACTGTCATCGAAACCTTAAGCGTGCGGACCCTACGGGTTCGAGAACTATGTAGACATGACCGAGACACGTTTCCGGTCAATAAACAATAGCGGAACCTGGATGCTCAGATTGGCTCCTACATATTGTACGAAGATCTTTATCGGTCAAACCGCATAACAACATTCGTTGTTCCCTTTGTAATCGGTATGTTACTTGCCCGAGATTCGATCGTCGGTATCTCAATACCTAGTTCAATCTCGTTACCGGCAAGTCTCTTTACTCGTTATGTAATGCATCATCCCGCAACAAACTCATTAGCCACATTGCTTGCAAGGCTTATAGTGATGTGCATTACCGAGAGGGCCCAGAGATACCTCTCCGACAATCGGAGTGACAAATCCTAATCTCGAAATACGCCAACTCAACATGTACCTTCGGAGACACCTGTAGAGCTCCTTTATAATCACCCAGTTATGTTGTGACATTTGGTAGCACACAAAGTGTTCCTCCGGTAAACGGGAGTTGCATAATCTCATAGTCATAGGAACATGTATAAGTCATGAAGAAAGTAATAGCAACATACTAAACGATCAAGTGCTAAGCTAACGGAATGGGTCAAGTCAATCACATCATTCTCCTAATGATGTGATCCCGTTAATCAAATGACAACTCATGTCCATGGCTAGGAAACTTAACCATCTTTGATTCACGAGCTAGTCAAGTAGAGGCATACTAGTGACACTATGTTTGTCTATGTATTCACACATGTATTATGTTTCCGGTTAATACAATTCTAGCATGAATAATAAACATTTATCATGAAATAAGGAAATAAATAATAAGTTTATTATTGCCTCTTTACGACGGGCTCTTTTATCACCTCCATAATCGAGAAATATTTCCTTAGTCCTCACTAAGGATATTCTTGACCAATGTCCAGTGATCTACTCCTAGATCACTATTGTACTCCCTTGCCAAATTCAGAGCAAGGTATACAATAGGTCTGGTACATAGCATAGCATACTTTATAGAACCTATGACTGAGGCATAGGGAATGACTTTCATTCTCTTTTCTATTTTTCTACCGTGGTCGGGATTTGAGTCTTACTCAATTTAACACCTTTGCAACACAGGCATGAACTCTTTCTTTGACTGTTCCATTTTGAACTATTTCAAAATCTTGACAAGGTATGTACTTATTGAAAAACTTATCAAGCGTCTTGATCTATCTCAGTAGATCTTGATGCTCAATATGTAAGTAGCTTTACTGAGGTCTTTCTTGTAAAGAACTCCTTTCAAATACTCCTTTATGCTTTCCAGAAAAATTCTACATCATTTCTGATCAACAATATGTTATTCACATATATTTATCAGAAAGGCGGTAGTGCTCCCACTCACTTTATTGTAAATACAGGATTCACCGCAAGTCTGTATAAAACTATATGCTTTGATCAACTTATAAAAGCGTATATTCCATCTCTGAGATGCTTGCACCAGTCCATAGATGGATCGCTGGAGCTTGCACATTTTTTAGCACTTTTAGGATTGACAAAACCTTTTGGTTGTATCATATACAACTCTTCTTTAATAAATCCATTAAGGAATGTAGTTTTGACATCCATTTGCCAAATTTCATAAAATGTGGCAATTGCTAACATGATTCGGACAGATTTTTTAGCATCGCTACAGTTGAGAAAATCTCATTGTAGTCAACATCTTGAACTTGTCGAAAAACCTTTTTGCGACAAGTCGAGCTTTGTAGATAGTAACACTACTATCAGCGTCTGTCTTCCTCTTGAAGATCCATTTATACAATATGGCTTGCCGATCATTGGGCAACTCCACCAAAGTCCACACTTTGTTCTCATACATGGATCCCATCTCAGATTTCATGGCCTCAAGCCGCGGAATCTGGGCTCATCATTGCTTCCTCATAGTTTGTAGGTTCATCATGGTCTAGTAACATGATTTTCAGAACAGGATTACCGTACCACTCTGGTGCGAACCATACTCTGGAAGACCTACGAGGTTCTGTAGTAACTTGATCTGAAGTTTCATGATCATCATCATTAACTTCCTCACTAATCGGTGTAGGAATCACTGGAACTGATTCTATGATGAACTACTTTCCAATTCGGGATAAGGTACAAATTACCTTATCAAGCTCTACTTTCCTCCCACTCACTTTGTTCGAGAGAAACTCCTTCTCTAGAAAGGATCCATTCTTAGCAACGAATGTTTTGCCTTCGGATCTGTGATAGAAGGTGTACCCAACAGTTTCCTTTGGGTATTCTATGAAGACGCACTTCTCCGATTTCGGTTCGAGCTTATCAGGTTGAAACCTTTTTCACATAAGCATCGCAACTCCAAACTTTAAGAAACGATAGCTTAGGTTTACTGCTAAACCATAGTTCATACGGTGTCGTCTCAACAGATTTAGATGGTGCCCTATTTAAAGTGAATGCAGCTATCTCTAATGCATAACCCCAAAACGATAGTGGTAAATCGGTAAGATACATCATAGATCGCACCATATCCAATAAAGTGCGGTTACGGCGTTTGGACACACCATTACATTATGGTGTTCCAGGTGGCGTGAGTAGCAAAACTATTTCACATTGTTTCAAATGAAGACCAAGCTCGTAACTCAAATATTTTTCTCTACGATCAGATTGTAGAAACTTTATTTTCTTGTTACGATGATTCTCCACTTCACTCTGAAATTCTTTGAACTTTTTCAAATGTTTCAGACTTGTGCTTCCTTAAGTAGATATACGCATATCTTCTCAAATCATCTGTGAAGGTCAGAAAATAACGATACCCGCCATGAGCATCAACACTCATTGGACCGCATACATCGGTATGTATTATTTCCAACAAGTCAGTAGCTCGTTCCATTGTTCCAGAGAATGGAGTTTTAGTCATCTTGCCCAAAAGGCACGGTTCTCAAGCATCAAATGATTCATAACCAATTGATTCCGAAAGCCCATCAGCATGGAGTTTCTTCATGCACTTTACACCGATATGACCCAAACGGCAGTGCCACAAATATGTTGCACAATCATTATCAACTTTGCATCTTTTGGCATCAATATTATGAATATGTGTATTACTACGATCGAGATCCAACAAACTATTTTCATTGGGTGTATGACCATGTAAACAGAATAACAATTATTCTCTGACTTTAAATGTATAACCGTTTTGCAATAAACATGATCAAATCATATTCATGCTCAACGCAAACGCCAAATAACATTTATTTAGGTTTAACACTAATCCCGAAAGTATAGGGAGTGTGCGATGATGATCATATCAATCTTGGAACCACTTCTAACACTCATCGTCACTTCACCCTCAACTAGTCTCTGTTTATTCTGTAACTCCCGTTTCGAGTTACTAAATTTCTAGCAACCGAACAAGTATCAAATACTCAGGGGCTACTATAAACACTAGTAAGGTACACAGCAATAACCTGTACATCAAAATATACCCTTGTTCACTTTGCCATCCTTCTTACCCACGAAATATTTGGAGTAGTTCCACTTCCAGTGACCATTTACTTTGCTGTAGAAGCACTCAGTTTCAGGCTTAGGTCCAGCTTAGGTTTTCTTCACGGGAGTGACAACTTGCTTGTCATTCTACTTGAAGTTCCCTTTCTTTCCCTTTGCCCTTTTCTTAAAACTAGTGATCTTGTCAACCATCAACACTTGATGCTATTTCTTGATTTCTACCTTCGTTGATTTCAACATCACGAAGAGCTCGGGAATCGTTTTCGTCATCCCTTGCATACTACAGTTCATCACAAAGTTCTACTAACTTAGTGGTGGTGACTAGAGAACTCTGTCAATCACTATCTTATCTGGAAGATTAAATCCCGCTTGATTCAAGCGGTTGTAGTACCCAGACAATCTGAGCACATGCTCACTAGTTGAGCGATTCTCCTCCATCTTTTAGCTATAGAACTTGTTGGAGACTTCATATCTCACAACTCGGGTATTTACTTGAAATATTAACTTCAACTCCTGGAACATCTCATATGGTCCATGACGTTCAAAATGTCTTTGAAGTCCCGATTCTAAGATGTTTAAGCATGGTGCACTAAACTATAAGGTAGTCATCATATTGCGCTAGCCAAACGTTCATAAAGTTTGCATCTGCTCTTACAATAGGTCTGTCACCTAGCGGTGCATTAAGGACATAATTCTTCTGTGCAGCAATGAGGATAAACCTCAGATCATGGATCCAATCTGCATCATTGCTACTAACATCTTTCAACACAATGTTCTCTAGGAATATATCAAAATAAACATATGAAAGCAACAACGTGAGCTATTGATCTACAACATAATTTGCAAAATACTACCAGGACTAAGTTCATAATAAATTTAAGTTCAATTAATCATATTACTTAAGAACTCCCACTTAGACAGACATCTCTCTAGTCATCTAAGTGATCACGTGATCCAAATCAACTAAACCATGTCCGATCATTACGTGAGATGGAGTGGTTTCAATGGTGAACATCACTATGTTGATCGTATCTACTATATGATTCACGTTCGACCTTTCGGTCTCCGTGTTCCGAGGCCATATCTGTATATGATAGGCTGGTCAAGTTTAACCTGAGTATTCCACGCGTGCAACTGTTTTGCACCCGTCGTATTTGAACGTAGAGCCTATCACACCCGATCATCACGTGGTGTCTCAGCACGAAGAACTTTCGCAACGGTGCATACTCAGTGAGAACACTTCTTGATAATTTTAGTGAGAGATCATCTTAAAATGCTACCGTCAATCAAAGCAAGATAAGATGCATAAAGGATAAACATCACATGCAATCAATATAAGTGATATGATATGGCCATCATCATCTTGTGCTTGTGATCTCCATCTCCGAAGCACCGTCATGATCACCATCGTCACCGGCGCGACACCTTGATCTCCGTCGTAGCATCATTGTCGTTACGCCATCTATTGCTTCTACGACTATCGCTACCGCTTAGTGATAAAGTAAAGCAATTACAGGGCGTTTGCATTTCATACAATAAAGCGACAACCATATGGCTCCTGCCAGTTGCCGATAACTTCGGTTACGAAACATGATCATCTCATACAATAAAATATAGCATCACGTCTTGACCATATCACGTCACAACATGCCCTGCAAAAACAAGTTATACGTCCTCTACTTTGTTCTTGCAAATTTTACGTGGCTGCTACGGGCTGAGCAAGAACCGTTCTTACCTACGCATCAAAACCACAACGATAGTTCGTCAAGTTAGTGTTGTTTTAACCTTCACAAGGACCGGACGTAGCCACACTCGGTTCAACTAAAGTGAGAGAGACAGACACCCGCCAGTCACCTTTAAGCACGAGTGCTCGTAACGGTGAAACCAGTCTCGCATAAGCGTACGCGTAATGTCGGTCTGGGCCGCTTCATCTCACAATACCACTGAACCAAAGTATGTCATGCTGGTAAGCAGTATGACTTGTATCACCCACAACTCACTTGTGTTCTACTCGTGCATATGACATCTACGCATAAAACCAGACTCTGATACCACTGTTGGGGAACGTAGTAATTTCAAAAATTTCCTACGCACACGCAAGATCATGGTGATGCATAGCAACGAGAGGGGAGAGTGTTGTCCACGTACCCTCATAGACCGTAAGAGGAAGCGTTATGACAACGTGGTTGATGTAGTCGTACGTCTTCACGATCCGACCGATCCAAGTACCGAACGTACGGCACCTCCGAGTTCAGCACACGTTCAGCTCGATGACGATCTCCGGACTCTGATCCAGCAGGGTGTCGGGGAAGAGTTCCATCAGCATGACGGCGTGGTCACGATGATGATGTTCTACCGACGCAGGGCTTCGCCTAAGCACCGCAACGATATGACCGAGGTGGAATATGGTGTAGGGGGCACCGCACACGGCTAAGGAATGATCACGAAGATCAACTTGTGTGTCCATGGGGTGTCCCCCTGCCCCCGTATATAAAGGAGCAAGGGGAGGAGGGCCGGCCAAGGAGGAGGAGGCGCGCCCAAGGGGGGAGTCCTACTCCCACCGGGAGTAGGACTCCTCCTTTCCTAGTAGGAGTAGGAGAGAAGGAAGAGGAAGAGAGAGGGAAGGAAGGAGGGGGTGCGGCCCCTCCCCCTAGTCCAATTCTGACTAGGCCTTGGGGGGGGGGCGCGGCCTGCCCTAGGCAGCCCCTCTCTCTTTCCCGTATGGCCCAATAAGGCCCAATACTTCTCCCCGGCGAATTCCCGTAACTCTCCGGTACTCCGATAAATACCCGAATCATTCGGAACCTTTCCGAAGTCCGAATATAGTCGTCCAATATATCGATCTTTACGTCTCGACCATTTAGAGACTCCTCGTCATTTCCCCAATCTCATCCGGGACTCCGAACTCCTTCGGTACATCAAAACTCATAAACTCATAATAAAACTGTCATCGAAACCTTAAGCGTGCGGACCCTACGGGTTCGAGAACTATGTAGACATGACCGAGACACGTTTCCGGTCAATAACCAATAGCGGAACCTGGATGCTCATATTGGCTCCTACATATTGTACGAAGATCTTTATCGGTCAACCCGCATAACAACATACGTTGTTCCCTTTATCATCGGTATGTTACTTGCCCGAGATTCGATCGTCGGTATCTCAATACCTAGTTCAATCTCATTACCGGCAAGTCTCTTTACTCGTTACGTAATGCATCATCCCGCAACTAACTCATTAGCCACATTGCTTGCAAGGCTTATAGTGATGTGCATTACCGAGAGGGCCCGGAGATACCTCTTCGACAATCGGAGTGACAAATCCTAATCTCGAAATACGCCAACTTAACATGTACCTTCGGAGACACCTGTAGAGATCCTTTATATTCACCCAGTTACATTGTGACGTTTGGTAGCACACAAAGTGTTCCTCCGGTAAACGGGAGTTGCATAATCTCATTGTCATAGGAACATGTATAAGTCATGAAGAAAGTAATAGAAACATACTAAACGATCAAGTGCTAAGCTAACGGAATGGGTCAAGTCAATCACATCATTCTCCTAATGATGTGATCCCGTTAATCAAATGATAACTCATGTCCATGGCTAGGAAACTTAACCATCTTTGATTCACGAGCTAGTCAAGTAGAGGCATACTAGTGACACTATGTTTGTCTATGTATTCACACATGTATTATGTTTTCGGTTAATACAATTCTAGCATGAATAATAAACATTTATCATGAAATAAGGAAATAAATAATAAGTTTATTATTGCCTCTTTACGACGGGCTCTTTTATCACCTCCATAATCGAGAAATATTTCCTTAGTCCTCACTAAGGATATTCTTGACCAATGTCCAGTGATCTACTCCTAGATCACTATTGTACTCCCTTGCCAAATTCAGAGCAAGGTATACAATAGGTCTGGTACATAGCATAGCATACTTTATAGAACCTATGACTGAGGCATAGGGAATGACTTTCATTCTCTTTTCTATTTTTCTACCGTGGTCGGGATTTGAGTCTTACTCAATTTAACACCTTTGCAACACAGGCATGAACTCTTTCTTTGACTGTTCCATTTTGAACTATTTCAAAATCTTGACAAGGTATGTACTTATTGAAAAACTTATAGTTATATAATCTCATAGTTATAGGAATGTGTATAAGTCATGAAGAAAGCAATAGCAACATACTAAACGATCAAGTGCTAAGCTAATGGAATGGGTCAAGTCAATCACATTATTCTCCTAATGATGTGATCCCGTTAATCAAATGACAACTCACGTCTATGGTTAGGAAACTTAACCATCTTTGATTAACGAACTAGTCAAGTAGAGGCATACTAGTGACACTATGTTTGTCTATGTATTCACACATGTATTATGTTTTCAGTTAATACAATTCTAGTATGAATAATAAATATTTATCATGAAATAAGGAAATAAATAATAACTTTATTATTGCCTCTAGGGCATATTTCCTTCATGTCTATGGTCAGGAAACTTAACCATCTTTGATTAACGAGCTAGTCAAGTAGAGGCATACTAGTGACACTATGTTTGTCTATGTATTCACACATGTATTATGTTTCCGATTAATACAATTCTAGCATGAATAATAAACATTTATCATGATATAAGGAAATAAATAATAACTTTATTATTGCCTCTAGGGCATATTTCCTTCAGTCCGGCCGTTGTAGTGTTTGCTGGCTGGGGCTGGCCTGGTGGGCTGATGCATCAGGCGTTAGACGTCCGACACATCTCGGACGTCCGGTGGTTGGAGACTTTTCGGCTGCTTCTCTTCTCGCTTCTTGTACTTGGTGTCCTCGCCGCCTTGTCCATTGGACGTAGCTGATCCGTGGCTTTCCTCCAAGTACCTGATCACGCATAGGGTCTCTGCTTGAGGTAGTAGAGGTAGTAGCCATGTCTCACATGTAGAAAGTGGTAGTTCGGAGAGGAGCGAGTTCACCTTATCTTCGATAGCTTTTGCTCGAGCTCTTGCCATTGGTCCAAGTGGTGTCGTGGGAGACGTAGGTAGGTCCATGGGGATGACCATGGGATGTTCCGCATCACTATGCATCTTCATGGATAGATCTTGCGTGTGCGTAGATTTTTTTGGGGACAATTGCATTTTTACCCCTAGTTGGTTCCTACCCACGGGTTTTGCCCTTACTTTTCGAGCTTGCTCAGTTTTGCCCTTACTTTTTCCATCGAGGTCCCTTGAATGCCCTTTGACCGTTTTACCAAAACTTTGAAAATTCATAACTAATTCATATGACCTCAGAAAAATGCAAATAAGATATCAAAATGTTCATATAAACATTACCTTTATGGGCATATCATTTGCATTCTGGACAAAAGCATCATTTAAACTACCCAAGGTATCTAATGTTATTAACATTATTAAAAATAAATAGGTATAAACAATATTTTTTTCATGAATAAAAAATATATGCAAATGTAGGTGATGTTTTCTGAGCATCCTGATACCTTATTTGCATTTTCCTGAGTTCGTATCAACTTGTTATGAAGTTTCCAAATAATGGTCAAAGTCGTTAGAACATTCATAACAAGTTGATACAAACTCAGAAAATGCAAATAAGTTATCAGGATGTTCAGAAAACATCACCTACATTTGCATGTGATTTTTATTCATGAAAAAAAAATATTATTTCTACCTATTTATTTTTAATAATGTTAATAACATTAATTACCTCGGGTAGTTTAAATGATGCTTTTGTCCTGAATGCAAATTATATGCCCATAAAGGTAATGTTTATCTGAACATTTTGATATCTCATTTGCATTTTTCTGAGTTCGTATGAATTAGTTATGTATTTTCAAAGTTTTGGTCAAACGGTCAAAGGGCATTCGAGGGACCTCGATGGAAAAAGTAAGGGCAAAACTGAGCAAGCTCGAAAAGTAAGGGCAAAACCAGTGGGTAGGAACCAACTAGGGGTAAAAATGCAATTGTCCCATTTTTTTGTTTTCCATGCAGTGTTTCCCAACAACATACAACCATCTTTATTAATTATTCAACTAAGGTCTGACAAGAACACACATCAAGCCACCTAAAGCCACCACTCACACATACAAACTCGGTAATGGGGAGTGCTTACACTTCTCATATCTAAAACTGGTGTTGTCGCTGATCCATCCACATAACATATCAAAACCTACAGCCAGTGGAGCAAACCTAAAGCATACACCACATGCACGTTTTAGAAGCCAACATCATCATCGAACCGCCAACTCGTCTTCAGGAAAGAGATCTAAATCATCCTTACCAGTATTGCCATCTATCGATGCCACCACGGCGCCCAACAACACCACCTCCCAACGCGCAAACTACTGAGCATGTCACGGTTGTAGGCGATACACCGCAGCATCATTGCCGCCAAGTACCACCAGCTGACACAACTTGAAGTCTCTGGAAGATCTGTCGTGCGTAGCACCTGCCGAACAGGCACACGGCGTAGCACCTGTCGGCCAGGCATGACTTGACATCTCCACCGAAGCTCCGTGCAAGACGAATCCGCTCCACCTCCTGCCTTGTCTTTCGGCGCTACTCCACAAACAATGCTCCCAAGAAACAACACCGCAGTGTCATCATCGCCCGATCTGGAAGACCAGATCCTAGGGTTTTCCCTGTAGCAGCACGAGTGGATCGATAGTAGTTACACGAGATGCCTTCATCAAGGTAACAACGCAGAATGCCGCCATCGCCTGACATCAGCTCTGTTTTCAGCGGCAACTATGTATCCCCGACTCGTAGCCGGGACTAGATGACGGATCTTGAGATATGACCACCTAGCCTCAGGCCAACTACCTTAGATAGGGGAAATGACCACCATCGCCGGCTGCACCGGCTAGATCAGATCAGATCAGAGGCGTCGCCGACCAGTCCACCAGGCCCTCCAGCCGTCGCACCGATCCAATACCCGATGGCGCGCCGCCGCAACGTCCGGCAGCCGCCGCATCCACCGCCCCGCTTGAATAGGGCCGTCCGCAGCGCCTACAGCCGCCGCCGCCCGAGGCAGGACCGGCCACCACGCCGTCGCCTGCCGCAACCATCGCCGCCGCGCCGCATAGATTGGATCGGCCGCGCTACCACACGTTTAGGGGCCCCACACCACCCCTAAGAAGCGGGAGAGAGGGAGTCCCCCGCCACCACTGTCGGCCCCCGGGTTTAGCCCGGCGGCGTCGCCTGGCGGCGAAGGAGGAAGGTAAAGAGGGAGATCGCGCCCCCGACGGCTAGGGTTTGGGGGACTCCCTCTAGTAGTTACTGTTGACATGATCTAGTAATGTGTTTTTTGTTCTAAATGTTCGAAGTGTAATGAAAATATGTTGTGTTTGTATGAAATCCGCCATGTTTATATGAAATTCGACCATATTTGCATGAATTTCAACCTTTTGTTGAAAAAGAGTTTGAAATGTATGCGGTGCGGTCTCCCGCATCCGTGTCCGCGGACTGGTCCCCCTGTCCGCAGAAGGATGCGGGAGGAAATTTACAGGTTACCGTTGAAGATGCCCTTCCATGCATTAATCGATCTAGGCCTTTAGCGGTAGCTCTGGCCCATAGCCACACCCTCTACATGATGACATTAGATAGCTGGGTGGATGAGGGTCGAGCGTCGTCAAAGATAACAGCGTTCCGGTGTTTACAGATAGCCCACGCTGTTAAGATGATCAACGAGTGGATATCTTTTCGAGTAACCGGTTGAAGCATAAATTTATATGCTATCCGAGTTAAGAGGTATGAAGTTCAAGACCATGCCAACACAACATTCAGAAAAAAAAAGTATGCGTCTTCCATCAATCCCACGTCTAAGAGCTAAAAATCATATGTGTGGGATGATGTTGAAGTACATCGGCCAGCTGTTTTCAACTGTTTGGACTTTTGAAGTAGAGTGTGGACGTGCTGAACACATTGGCATATGAGCCCACTTTTCAAACAATACATTTTAAAATGTTAAAAAAAATCAAAAGAAAATTTCACGCATACACCTTCGTAACATGTGTGTGCGGCACAAAGTTTTGAGGAAAAAAAATCTCATTTGGTTTTGCCTCCGCAAAAAAGATAAATCTCAGTGCTTCTAAATAGCGTTTCACGACACATTTTTTTTTTGTCTTTTTTGCACAAGCCAAAGTAAAAGTTGTTTTTCCTTGATTTTTTGCACGCACATAGAATTGAAGATGTATGCGTGAAACTTTTTTCATAATTTTTTGCCATATATAGAAATAAGTTTTCCAAAGTGGGTCTATATGCCCATGGTTCATCTATGCAGTTATCTTTTGAAGTACTCCTAATTGACTAGAACATGAATTCAATATGCGTGAGGCTGGTAGTAACGTAAGAACCAAAGTTTGGTTTGACGGAAATGCTTCCGCTGGCGGGTGAACCGACGCCAACAGCCCAACCAAAACATGGCCAACTGACCTCCCGTCAGTCGATCCACCGATGTAGTAATACTGAAGACAGTGACACGGTAGTAGTACGATATAAGAGGTATTAGCCGCCGCTTGTCAGTGTATCATTTGCTACTCGATCGGCCGCTGCAGGTGCATGGGCGGGACACAGGAGCAGAGAAACGTCGCATGGAGATGACACACACGTACGCACCTACGCGGGCTGTTCAGGTCATGCATGCAAGCACCGGCACGTACACGTCGTAGACATGCATGCTCGGGACCTGGCTCTGGGCAGCAGATCAAGTCCCTGTCCCAAAGATTAGATTAGATGCCTACGTCGTCGTCGTCCACCGAGACTGCAATGGAGTGGCGATCGATTGTGGGTGGAAGGCGATCAATGGAGTGGCGATGGATTGTAGGAGTAGTTCGGTGGGAGAGGGGTTGAAAAGGGGACTCCCTCGATTGTGCACCTGTGTAGATACGCACGTACGCTGGTGGCCGGTTCTGCAATTCCTGTCCATCCGTTTGACCGTTCTCTGTCTCACGGTTTCTTCTTCTACCTACTACACTCGGACTCCGAGGGTTAGTCTCCTCGAGTCGTATGTAAGTTCCCACCCCAATAAAAGAGTCGCATGTAGGGGGTGTCATCAGGAAAGAATGCCCCCATCTTCAACAACAGAATTAGGAAATAATGCCCCCATCTTCAACAACAAAATTATCACAAAATTAGGAAATAATACCCCAGTTCAGGTATGACTGCGCACGCTCAACCAACCGATACAAATTTTGGGAATGTGCAAGTGCAAGTAACCGGCCGGCTTGATCTTAGTACCAGATTCTGGTGGGCCTGTCCTTTCATGCAAGCCACGTTTGGCACATTGACATTACTAAATTCATACTTTTATCTTTTCAGGATGGATGCAAAAGCTTCGCCTCATTCCAGGGGTGCTACGCAATAATACTTATCAATGAATAGTTGAATATAGTAGCATAAACTCGAAAGAGCTATCTTATTGTAGACATAAATCGTTCGACCCGTCGGAGCTGGAAAACGGCCGTGTGAACCGCACGTTAATCCTTTTTAGCTTTCGCTAAAATAAAATAGAAAACTGTGTAGCCAGCAGCGAGACACGCACGACCTTGACTCATTTTATTCTTGGCTTCAAAGGGAGGGAGCTTATCTGTCTGCGTTTCTTTTCAGCTCAAGTCGTCGGTTGCTTCTGTAACCAATCACAAACAGCCACGGGCACACACAAAAGTGAGCTGACGTATACTACATGCTTCGGCTTCCACGCTAAGCTGCTTTGGTTTTGTGATGAATTGTAAAGTGTTGATATCACATCCCAGAGTAGGTGAGCGCCCTTGTGAAAAAAGGCCAACAATATCTCACCAACAACTAAAAGAAAGCACACGCTCATGTTATTCCGGAAGGAGTGATCCTTTGGTTAGGTCTGAAAAGTGAAAACATCGGGAAGGCATACAAATATAGTCACCGGTACATAAAACCAAACTTAGTAGCAGGTGGAATAAAGAACAAATACTACCATATACTCCCTCCTTTCCTAAATACTTGTCTTTCTAGAGATTTCAACAAGTGACTACATATGACACAAAATGAGTGAATCTATACTTTAAAATATGTCTACATACATCCGTATGTTGAGTCCATTTGAAATGCCTAGAAAGACAAGTATTTGGGAACGGAGGAAGTAGTACTGTAGTACTCCCTCCGTTCCTAAATAATTGTCTTTCTAGACATTTCAAATGACTACTACATACGGATGTATATAGACATATTTTAGAGTGTAGATTCACTCATTTTGCTCCGTATGTAGTCACTTGTTGAAATGCCTAGAAAGACAAGTATTTAGGAACGGAGGGAGTAGATATCATGAGTTGAACTGCACACAAGCGCAAGCAAGTGCATACACGGAAGATAGGAACACGATCATCACAGTTAATCCCATTTTGTCTCTAAAACTCAAGAGGAACTGGTTAATCTCCATTTTCGGAAGATGAACACCAAGATTAATTATTGTAACTTGCTCTCAAGTTACATCAGCGCATGGTTCTATTATGATACAGTATCAAAACCGCTCTTATTCAATGAAAGAGGCCACAGCAGCCCCACACGCGATGAAGAAACAATGGCGGCCTCCTTGCGCAAAATCAAATCTTAGCAGCATGTCAGGATAAATCAAGTCTCAGCCGTCCACGAGGTCAAAAGGGCTTTCCTTTTATTCTCTCATTAAGCTCCTATGCGCTGCATGGTTTACCTGCCCTTCCGAGATTTGCCTCTAGATTTCTCCTTCTTTTCAATTTTTTTTGCCCGATACCCAAGAGCTGCAGCATCAGCAATACCCGAAGAACAATGCTTATAGAGTGCCATCAATTTCCTCCACTCCGGCGATCCTCTGGGCTGGGCGGCCATGTATGCTAGTTCGTGTCTTATTTCCTCCAATTCCGTGAGTGATAAAGATGGCTTTGCTGAAGGTACTGCCTTGGATCCACCAAACATATCCAAGGCTGAATTCAGTGCAGGTGCAGACTGAGCTTCCAAAGCAGGAAAATTAAACAACTTCCTCACAGCGGGTCGACGCATAACTGATAAAAAAAATCAAAGTATCACATGTTATGAGCTATTAGACCATCAAACAGAACCTAATGCCTTACAGCAATCGTCGTTGTCTCAGTTCTTAAAGACTCAAACCATACTCACCAATACCATATACAAGTGTGAACAAGTTTGCCGTGATCCAGTAAAAGAAAAATCCCTGGAGAAAGGCAGACCATTAGGAGATTAGGACAATATTGTTGAATACTGTGAAAGTCGATATATCTAGCACAATTGACTAGCTCCTCTAGAAAATACCCATTGGTGAAAGATCTCAATACTGTCATACCTTGGCAAAATTCATTGTGAATGGGACTATCATGAGTCCCACTCCTCTATTAAACATCTTCATAATACTGGCAACAGAAGGATGGCCCACTATTCCACACTGCAAGTTGAGCTGACATAACACAATATATTCACCATATTAGACTGCAGTATTGGAAAAGCTGGGCACAGTAAAGTTTTCAAATTCAGAATCGGTGGTTTGAAATTCTGGATGTTCATTAAGAAAAAAGGTGCCATGCAAACAGAGTAGCCAACTGGATGTAGACATGAATTGCTTGTTTACCTTTGTAAGTTTTACAAACGAATGCACCATTTGACAGGGATACATGCCTATGCACTTATGGAGGGAATATGGTTGGAACAAAAATGGAAGGAAATTCAGGTCCGGATTGTATATGGAAAATGATCACCCCTAAATCCTACTACAACACTAAGCATACAAGCTAGAAGCAGTGGCACACCAAGTTTAAATGCACAATGATGGACAGATACACAGACACGACAATCACACCAGACAGATTGCATACCTCCACTGTAGCCAAGAAGGTCAGTGATGTTAACACAGGGAGGATGTAAAGAGGATCCGGGGTTGTCAGATCAGTAAACCAAAATACTCCACCTCCTTTCAACGAAGGGACTTTCTCAACCATGTTATTTATCTACAATCAGAAAAAGCAAGGTTAATGATACAGATTTATTTTCTTCAGAAGATAGTACAACATCGAACAATCAGAGGGGCAGAAAGACGCATTACTCACAGCAAAGAAAAAGATCATGAACATTGGCGATCGGATTAGGAGTCCTTTTAATGGAGCATATGGAGTAACACCATAGCTAAAGGAAAAATACCAAAAGTTAGAGGAACTTCACCAAAGAGCAGTATTTCTATACATCATGTACCACATAAAAGAAAAGCTATCTTCACAATGTGTTCAATAGTGAGTAATGTGTTCACAAAATTTTGAACATGAACATTTAACACAAAAATAATTCAAGACTCAAAAACCTGGCTAACATGTATTTAGACCATGACAGTATACATTAACCAGGAAAGAGACATCAGTTCTCATTTTCATTAAAATAAAGACAAGAATAATCTACTGAAGGTTACATACTTCCAAAAGAGTGCGGACATTTTATATTTCCCCTCTAGCACTGATTTCGGATCCGTACGCTGTATGAAATAAACTTGAAGGGTTAAAGCATGAGCTGTATGAAGTATCTAACTATCAGAAGTTAAATAACAGTTCTCCATGACCCATTCTCCCATAAGTTGGCAATACATAGTACATTCTATACAACAAAACCACAAAATCTCACATCCACTGCACCCCTAATGGCATCCATCTCTGGTTTCATTGCCTGAAAATTGAACAAGTTTGAAAGAAAAAATTAACCAGCTGATAATTCATAATTTACATGAAGGACAATCGTTCATTGCCTAATAAAGTACTACTGTCAAAGAAATAATTGTTCAGAAGACTGGAAGAGTAAAGAACTAAACTAAATACAGTGATAGCATGTGACTCACAAAAGATATCTTATCATCTTATGAATACAAGACCTGTTAAAACCATGGGCCAGGGCATGCTTGAAACAGCCCTACCCAAAAATGCCAATCCAAAGCATAGGGCAGCCCAGCCGAAGCATGTAAACATTTTTTCAATTAAAAATATTAAATTGATTAATTTAAGTAAGAAAAATAGTGTCTTGTGATCATTTTTCAATGAAGTATTTGTTTCAAAATCATTTCAAGCTTCCAGGCTGAAAAGAAAGCCTGGGGCAGGACCAAGCCGCCGACGGACAGGTATAAAAAGTACATCTACATGATGCATAGAAGGGTTTGCTGATTGGAATGCAGTATTTAAAACCCTACAATGAGTCAAAATTACAAAAGAAAAAAAACTGATTATCGGTGGTGCAAGGGGCAAGTGTTTTGGACAGGAGGGAGCAGCTGTGCAGCAAATTACATCACCACATGATTTCATGTAGTAAAGATATAAGGTTTCAAGATTGAGTACCGTGATAATGTACTTGGTAACACCCAAAAATCACATAGTGAAGCAGGATTCAGAACTGAACTGGGGAACTACCGAACTATGTGTGCATGAATAACAATAAGTAATATCTACAGTAGAAAAAACACAAATATTTGTATTGCATGTAGATTAACAGCCTCACCCACTCTGCTACAACAACTCAACTGCTCATGCGCTGGTCTGGTCATGTAGGGAGGACAGTGGTTGCATGTTCCCCCAATGGCACTACTTAGGCTGCTTTTGGCTTTGCGGTGGATTACGATAATCCAGCTGATCCAACCGGCCTTTTATCTATTTTGGTGTTTGTTTAACCAACTAATCTCTAGTTCCATGGCTATTTTCTGGCAGCGGATTATAAAATAAGCACAGTTCAGCAACTTGAAGCAGCCTTACAGTTAGATCAGCATAGGTTTTGACCCACACATACACTAGCACATGAAGCAAACAAAAGGGCTAGAAAATGCACGCTGAATCAGACCATGGGTACTTTACAAGCAAACAAAAGGGCTAGAAATGCACGCTGAATTAGACGGAGGGCAGTTTACCTGTAGCGTCTCGCTGGACTTCTGCTGGCTAACCGCGAATGGTATCACCGCGGTCCGGATCAGCACCGTCGTTAACGCGATAGAAGCCCACCTGAGCACCAGACCAAATCCCACATGAGAGGCGGATATGAGCAAACCAAGCACACGACCCAAAGAAACGGATGGCGAAGCTTACCAGTTGAGCCCGGTGAAGGTATGTATGGTATCAATGAGGTGCTGCAGCGCGGCGAAGGGGAAGAAGGAGTCGGCGGCGGCGGCTGCCACCTCCCCCGGGAACGGCGCTGGTGCCGACGAAGCCACGGCGTCGACAAGGACGCTCGCAGCAGCATCAACCTCTCCGGGTGGGTCCGGGGCAGCGGCGGAGGAGGAGAAGCTACGGCGGGGTAGCCCCGAATGGTGGAGGGAGAAGGGGAAGAGATGGTGTAGGGCTTGGGCCGCTCTGGAAGCGGGTGGGAGCGGAGAGCGGAGTGACGGGAGTGGCAGTGGCTGTGGCTGAGATGGGGGGTCATCGTCGTTGGAGCGGGACAGCAGATGCGGGACGGATGGGTGGAGGCGGCGGGTGAGGTGGTGGGAGAAGCGGGAGGCGAGGCTCCTCCGCGCGGCGAACGCCATGGGGCCGGTGGGGTGGGAGGCGACGCTCGGAGAGGAGGGCGGCGGAGCCGAGACGACGGCCGGAGGAATGGGGTGACTCAGAACTATACCTGGCCAAACGGGCCGGCACGATAGCCCGCGTGCCAGGCCCGTCACGGGCCGGCACGGCACGTGACTTAGTGGGCCGTGCCTGGGCTCCCTTGCCTAGCACGCGTGCCAGCCCGGCACGGCACGACTAGCGAGCGGGGACAAGCGCCTCATACGATCGACATGCGAGCCCAAAAAAAAACGGGGTTGAGTTGTTAGGTGGACAGTGGAATTCCTTCTCTCGGAGGTGCTTATAGGGATAGGATGTGCGTGTGTACATTCATATGAATGAGTATATGCGCGTGTATATGAGCGCTTGTGTCTGTACTGATGCTAAAAAAAACGAGGGATTTTGTCTATTAAAAAAAGGACTAGCGAGCGGTGGGAGGAGCGCCTCTTACGATCAATCGATTAAAAAAATAATCGTGCCCAATCGGGCCAGGTGCATCTACTCGGGCCGTGCCTGGTCCTGAGAGGCCAGCATCGTGCCAGCACGCGTGCCAGCCCGGCATGCCCCGAGTACTTATCGTGCCTGGCCGAGTCGTGTCGTGCCCGGCCCGTTTAGCCCAGGTTGGGCCGTGCCATGCCGGGCCGGCCCATTTGGCCAGATTTGCTCAGAACTCGAGCGTGGGCTTTCCGCTTCCAGGTGTTGTTTCTCTTGCTGAAGCATCTGCAGCTAACTACCCCTTAAAAAAATTGTAGCTAACTGGCCGCGCGGGGATCATTCCTGCGATTTGCTGGTTGCTACGCAGCAGTGTTGCCACTGAGCTAGCAGCAACTTTGTGTTCAACAAGCAGGCTATGTTTTTTGTTTTTGTTTTGTTTTTTCCTTTTTTGTTTTTTGTTTGGTTTTCTTATTTCTTCTTCGGTTTTCGTTGTTTCGTTGTTATACTTTGGTTTTTTATTGTTCTTTGTTTTGATTTTTTATTGTCTTTATCCATATTTCCTTTCTTTCTCCTTTTTCTTTGGTTTTTTATTTCTCTTTTTTCTCCATTTCTCTTTGTTTTCTTTCTCTTTTTTTTTCTTCATTTTTTTTCTTTTTGCTCTGGTTCAATCACCATTTTTTCTACACATTTGTAACATTTTTTAACACATGGTCAACATGCTTTGTATACGTTTTTATATTTTTTAAAATTGTTGATTAATAGTTTTCAAATAAAAAATTAACACTTTTTGAATACATGGTCAAATGCACGCAATTCAACCATGGCTCCCACCCCTCCGGTGACTCCAGCGATCCCACGGCAGCAAGGCACCGATCTCATATGATCTTCATCTACCCTCTCTAGGGCAACCAACCTGGACCCCAGGCCAGGTGTTGGCATCCCCGCCAAGGTTAGAGCCCGTTTTGCATCTCCTGGTCATTGCCTTAGCCCCCATATTGCCTTCCATCTTCTAGTTTCTTTTGGCAGATCATCTTTCCCCCTATCGATTTATAATGTAGGGTATGCATTACATGCATGCCTCGAAGGTGACCCGATTGGATTTCATGTTTCACATACTAGAGGACCGGTTTTTAAATTCTCGATCGACTTCAAAGTAGTTGGTTTCTTGGTTTACAACCTCAGATCTTTCTCTTGCCTTTCTTTCCGCTGCTTTTTCCACCTATGTGGTTTTCGCGGTCCACTATGGAAACGTGAACACTTTCTTTGGTTGCGGGAAGAGGATCAATCACGGATGACTGACTCTCCCCGCAAACGCAGCGGCGACCTCACCGGTGCAAACGCTATCTCGATTGGCCCTCAGATCTTTCCCAACATTGCCATGTGTAAGTACATCGAAAGGCATGTTAACCACAACAGGCAAAACATCAACCAAATATATCCATGGTAGACAACATAACCTCCAAATGATAGCTTCAGTGTGCAGGTTTAAACACACTAGTTAAGTAAAACAAGAAGTGGAAAGTTGTGTTAACTGCAATAGGCCTAGCATTTAACAACAACCAAATATAGTCATTCAAACCGGTATTGTGCATGTTTAAGTACACTAATTATTGTTAAATAAAAACGGAAAGGCATGTTAACTACAGCATACTTAACAGCAACCAAAACTAGTCATTCATAATGGTATTGTTGAAATTGAACTGCACAATTCATACTTGCACATATAGAACATCACATTACGAATGACTGAAATAAATAAGGCATACTATGAACAACCAAAGATAAAAATTGATATTGGACATATGCTAACTACAAACAACCAAATAACCAAAAACCGTTAAAAGAAGCATATGCTCGCTACAACAGGCTTAACAACAAACAAATATAGTCATTTATAGTGGTATTGTTGAAATTGCATAAAACATAGCTTGTGCTTAAACATCAAATTGTATAATTGAACATCACAATGTGAAAAAAAAGAGGGCATATTACCTACACCGGGCTTAACATGAAACAAATATAGTTGCTGAACTGGTATTGATGAAATTGCACTGCATAGTAAATAGTTGCACATATAGAGCATCACACTGTGAATAACTGAAATAAACAAGGCATACGGCAAACTGGACATATTCTCACTACAAAAGGGGCTCGACAAAACAAATCATGGGTTTCCTCCTTTGAAGAGGCACGACAAAACAAATCATGGGTTTCCTCACTTGTCATAGATGGGCTCCTTACCATTGGAAGAGCATAGACTCTAGGTACGCTCCATGTTGTCGGAGATGGCACTACAAAATTTCGTCTATTCAGTGACAAAAACTCTGGCGACGAAACAGGAAATGTCGCCTAAAATCGTTTTCTGTGACGAGCCACCGTCACGAGGTGCTTTCCTCCGGGGCAGCGACCTCGGCAACTTTGGCGACGTTCTAGGCTGATTTCTGGCGAAGTATTAGGCCGTCACTACGCATGTCCAATTTCTAGGACAAGTCTCAGTGTCACAGTTAATGTTGGTGGGTAATTTTTTTTGTAAATGTAAATAGAAAATTAACAAGTAATTGTTTTCCACCTAACTCATTTAGCGGGACCTGTTTTCATAATAGCGGGAACTTGAAATTAGGATCGTCCGATTCCCTCCTAACAAAGGGAATTGGGATCATCGGCGTAGGGCCCTACGTCATACCAGGACCCCAACAGCAAGTTGAGAGGCCGACACGGCGAGGTGAATGTGGCTACGAGGGTACGGCGAGGCCACGCGCCACAGTTGAGGGCGAAGTCACGCGAGAGAACGACAACATCAAACAGGGCGATTTCAGGTGAGATCTGTTTACTGAAAAACATCGTAGCAAATATCAAATGCGTTCTATTTACTTTTCATGTTGTACATGCAATGGATTGAGGTTGGATTAGGTGAGCGCCCTCATGAAAAAAGGCCAACAATATCTTACAAGCAACTGAAAGAAAGCACACGTTCATGTTATTCCGGAAGGAGTGATCCTTTGGTCAGGTCTGAAAACAATGGGAAGCGTACAAATATACATAAAACCATAGTTAGTAGCAGGTGGAACAGAGAACAAATACTCCCACAATATCATGATGAGTTGAACTGCACATAAGCGCGAGTAAGAGCAACTCCGACACACTGATCTAAACTATTCGCTCTGCATTGGAACGGTCCCAGACTGCTTGGGTTTTTTGAATTTTAAAGTGTTGATATCGCATCCCAGAGTAGGTGAGCGCCCTTATGAAAAAAAGGTCAACAATATCTTACCAACAACAGAAGGAACACGCTCATGTTATTCCGGAAGGAGCGATCCTTTGGTCAGGTATGAAAACATCGGGAAGTTTCGGTCCCAGGTTGCTTGTGTTTTGTGAATTGTACTAGTTAATTACCTGTGCGTACGAGAGCATACATATTCTATTAGTTCAACACCAATCATGTTATACTTTTAGGTCATCATGGAGCACTATTGACTTTTTTCACCGTTCTACTTCCTCCTCCTCTATCCACTATCTCCGCCCATCCCCCTCCCCACCATGTAATCCAGTCCACCCATGTCAATGGAACATCCAATTTGCAATCCCGTTTCACCTCCACCCACCACACACCTTGATTTCCAAACACGTAACCATGTAGTTCAATATATTTCACATCACAATAGACCCCTTCTTCTCTCTCCTCCCACCATCCCCACTCCATCTCCGTCCCCCTCCCGTACTCTTTCCATTATTGATTTCCTTTATTTGCATTAGAATAATTAATTTGAGTATCCAAGTTTTCAAGCGTAATAAATGGTTTTCAAGAGAAAAATAATAATTGTATACAATGATAACATATTCAAGCCATATTTAGTAGGCATTATAAAATCACGTAATCTGAGTTCTGTCCGCGGATCGAAAAGTTAGGAACCAAATAGCGAAAATAACACAAAAACAATACTAACATCTAAAGTACGAGAGAGTTAGTACAATTATCGGCAAGCATGTTGGAGTTGACATAGCAGTAATATTATAACCCTTCAATAAATTTTCACTGGGTCGGGTTCCCAACCAGAGGCCTTTTGCATATTAAGATCTTGGGCCATTGGGTTTTGCATCAGTTTTATCTAATGGAGAAAAATATGCTAAATTGAAGATCAGACGGAAAGATTTAGGATAAACATCAATGCTTCTAAAATCATTATGACAAATCGTACTGACCCTCCAATTAATGTGTATCAATAGTGCCTAGCCCAAGGTACTTTTATAATTATATCTTTTGAAGAAGAGGAAAATCTATATCTATACCTACTAATAAAGCAAGGTGCGTTTCCTCAATTTTTTCATCCGTTCACCGCCGATTTTTTTTCCTATCTGAGGTGGTATTAAATTCTTATGCGTTTGTCTGCTAGAAAAAGAATTTTTGTACGCGGGCCGCGCACTGTGGCCCAGCGAAGCCAGCCCACTTATTATTCTGCCCATGCAGCTGGTAAATTCTATTTTCAGCACAGGACGACATATAGTAGGTGCTTCGCACATGAGAACCAATAAGGGGCTGGCCCATTTTTCTTCATTTCCGTGTTTTAATTCTATTTTTATTCTCCTTTCCCTATCTCTTTTTTCCCATCGATTTTTTTAAGAATTTATTTTGTAAATTTATACTCAAATGAAAACGTTCAGAATTTTAAAAATAAATGTTGGAAAATTTTCATAATTCCAAAAATTTATATCTATTTTGGAAAAAAAATATTTGGAACTTGCAAGAAGAATAGCATTTTTTTTAAATATATTATGTTTCAAAAATATATTATTTTTCAAAATTCTTTGAGATTTCTGAAATAAAATTGCATTTCAAAAAATTCTCCAAATTTGAAAAATATTCCTGTTTTTGAGAGTTTTGCACAATGAAAAATAATTTTCATGTATAAAAGATATACATTTTCTAAAAATCTTATGAATTTCAACACATGTTTATGTTTCATAAAAATGTTCACAAATTCAAATAAAGTTCATGTTTTTTAGTCATAGTTTCCCACAACACAACAAATAATGGGCTCACCGATTTTTCTTTGCTTTAGTTCTATTTTTATTCTCCTTTCCCTATCTATTTTCTCCCTTCCAAGTTTATTTTTCTTTTATAATTTACTTCGGAAATTAAAATGTCACAAAAAACATTCAGAATATTTTTTTTTGCAGAATTCCAAATATTCCTAGCAATTTTGAAAAATATCCAGAACTAATAAAAAGTTTCCCATTTTTTCAAAAAAATATTGTTTTTCAAAATTGTTTGACAATTGTAGAAATAAAATGGCATGTCAAAAAATGCTCCAAATTCAAAAAAAATCTTGTTTTAGTCAAATTTTCACAATTAAAAATAATGCTCGTTTATTAAAAATAAAAAAAATTCTAACAATCTTATGAATTTTCAACACATGTTCCCTTTTTTAAAAAAAATCACAAATCCAAATAATGTTAATGTTCTTATAAAAAAATTTGGTGTTTTCAGAATTTTTTTGTGAATTTTAAAAGATGTTACCTTTCATATTTTGTTCGCGTTTTTCCAAAAATTTACATAATTTTCAAAAAATTGTTCAGGATTTAAAATTGTTCGTGTTTATTCAGAAATTTCATACCTTAAACTTCCCTCGATTGAAAGGATTGAAAGGAAAAGTAGACTGAATAACTCATGGGCCTTCTCTGGCGTACGATTACGTAACAAAACACTTAAATGTCCTCGATCAATGAATGAAAAAATTGCGGATTGATTTCTTCACACGCGGTGAAACCGAGAAACTAAATATTTTTTTTTCGTGTGCACACAGGGTTTTGCTTGCACATATAATTCTCCCTGACTTTAAATGCATACTATTTTATCTCCTGTTGCAACGCACGGGCATATGTGCTAGTACGACTAATAACTGTTACTTTCAGTCATGATGCAAAAAAAAACCTAATTGACATTTATTTCCAAAAAATAGAGTGGCATTTCTGCATTTTGGAGAGGACACATAGGTAGGTCAGAGTTTTCACTTGAGAACCTTCAAATTTCACTAATCTAATGTGATTGACAACAAACAAACTTATCAAACGACTGCCAAGTCAGGATTTTGGTAATTTTATCTCATGGGAAAGTGGGAATCGTATGGTGTGAGGGTGTAGCTGCGACCAGTAATGGCTAATCTGCAAGCACACAAGAAAATCTCAAAACCATATCCAGCAACGGAAACCTACAGTAATAGTCATCACACTTTCATTAAGGATTAATCCATTAACAAGGACACAACTCCACTATGAATCATCAAGGAGACCAAACTCCAAAACTAAGAGCAGTTGAACGGAGTTTAAACCCACGACATATACCTTCTAGCCCCGCTTGATATTGTTGTGTTTGTGTCGAATATTTTGTACTAGTTGGGTTACGCTTGGACTTGGTGTTGTAGTGTGGATAGGATATTTGTAGTGTCGGAGTCGGACACGTTGTACCCTTGGCCTCTTATATAGGAGAAGGCACCCCACATTGTAACCCATGACGACTAGATAGCGACAGGCTCGCAAGGGGGTGCTGGCGGCTTGTGCCGGCGCCCGGGTGGCCGGTGTTGCGGTATCTCGGGGAGGAGTGCCCGTAGTCATTGCCCCAGAGAGTAGGCAAGTTCGCCGAACCTCGTTAACAAATCTCGGTGTCGTCATTGTCTGTGATTACTTGTTCCTCGATGGATCGACCGCGTACCTCGGTTTAAATTCTAACAAGTGGTATAATGAGCAAGGTTTGAGGAGGCTACAGATCGTGATGTGGAAGATCGAAGCAATTGAAATCGGCGTAACATTCACTGGGCGGCAAGGAGTACCCGACTAAGCGGCACGCAGGGCAGGCATCCACGGCGGCGGCGCGTGGCCTGCCGCTAGGCGCGACGAGCAGCCAGGGAGCCACGCGGCTGGCCGAGCCGTGTTGGGCCGTATCGAGCGGAAGGCCGGCAGCTGGAGCCTCTTCGGTTGCTCGGGGTATACGCGTAGACACGGACCCGTTGGACTCCGCTGGAAGGCAGGAATGAAACGCGTACAGCGACCGAGTTTTTGTTTGGAATAAAAAACAGGACCGAGTCCTGGGAGAAGTCCTCGTAGCCGAGCGGGACTGCTAGAGCCATGCACGCGCACATTAAAAGGCAGCCGCAGGGACGACGAGGCAACAACAGTTTGAAATCGGCGCAAGAGAAAATCCATCAAGGGCTACGCATCCATCGAGAGTAGAGGCTTTGGCAGAAAAGCAAATAGCACTAGCATCGGAGGTTGAGCCAGGAGATAACACGTGAAGACCGGAAGGAATTTTTTGGTTGGTTTTTCTATTAGTACGCGGAGATCTCGTTCGTGTACTTGGGGCATCACGTGCAAAGCTCGGATAATTTTTCATAGGGCCAGCCGTACAAAGGACCATGGCGCCATCGGGTACCAGGTTTGAGGTGGAGAAGTTCAACGGAACTGGAAAGCTTTGGGTTATGGCAGACAAGGGTGAAAGATTTGTTGGCGCAACAGGGATGCTTGAAGGCGTTGTTGCAGGAAGCCAAGCCAGCTAAGATGGAGGCTGATGACTGGGAGGAGTTACAGTTGAAAGCAGCCGGGACTATACGGTTGTGTCTGTCGGACTAGGTTATTTATCATGTGATGGATGAGAATTCGCCGAAAAAGATCTGGGAGAAGCTGGAAAGTTAGTTTATGTCCAAGACTGCGACGACCAAGGTGTATCTGAAGCAAAAGTTGTATGGGATGAGGATGAAGGAGGGGTCAGATCTTGTGAAGCATATGAGCGCCTTTAATCAAGTCGTGACTGACCTAGCACGCTTGGGTGCGACGGTTGACGACGAGGATAGGGCAATTCTGCTTCTTTGTTCATTGCCATCATCCTATGACCATTTGATCACTACTTTGACGCACGGCAAGGAGACCGTCAAGAATGAGGATATTACAGCGGCATTGCTATCTTATGATATGAGAAAGAAGAACGCGGTGGAAGTCTCTCATGGTGAAGGTTTGCTAGTCAAGGGTGAGCAGTGGCGGAAGGGATATGAGGCTGGGAAGAACAAGAAAAAGAAAAAGAATATACAGTGTCACAAGTGTAAGCAGTGGGGACATATGAGAAAGGACTGTCCGGAACTCAATGGTGGGGCCAGTGCTAATAAGGCGATTCATGGTGATGACTCAGACAGCAGTAGTGATGTCCTCGTAGTATCAGGCAGGTGGTTAACCAAAAGTGAAGCGTGGATGTTGGATTCAGCTTGCTCTTTTCATGCGACACCCAACAGGGAGTGGTTCTCTTCGTACAAGTCTGGTGAGTTTGGTTTAGCCTATGTGGGCGATGACACAGGTTATCGTGTTGCTAGAGTAGGTGACATCAAAATCAAGATGTTTGACGGAGTTGAGCGGATGCTTCGGGGAGTCAGGCATGTGCTGGGCTAAGGAGGAATCTAATTTCGCTTGGTGTTCTTCATGATGGTGGTATGGTATTCCGTTGTGATCGGGATAAGAAGACCATGAGAATCATGGAAGATGAGGTGACCGTGATGATTGGAGCGAGGACGGCTTCACATCTTTACAAGTTGCAAGGGAGCACTATTGCAGGTGGAGTCACGGAGACTGGAGTTGCCAGAGTAGCAGCGGGGTCTCACGGCGGCGACGGGTCTGGGGCAGACTCGTCGAGTAGCTCTTAGTAAGCTACGAAGAAGACAACACAAGTCCGGAGTACATGGAAGTTTGACGCATGGACAAATTCAAGGTGGTGGAGAATATTCGTCAAGGTGGAGTTTGTTGTGTTTGTGTCGAATATTTTGTACTAGTTGGGTTACGCTTGCACTTGGTGTTGTAATGTGGGTAGGATACTTGTAGTGTCGGAGTCGGACACGTTGTACCCTTTGCCTCTTATATAGGAGGAGGCACCCCACGTTGTAACCCATGACGACTAGATAGCGACAGGCTCGCAAGGGGGTGCTGGCGGCTTGTGCCGGCGCCCGAGTGGCCGGTGTTGCGGTATCTCGGGGAGGAGCGCCCGTAGTCATTGCCCCGGGAGTAGGCGAGTTCGCCGAACCTCGTTAACAAATCTCGGTGTCGTCATTGTCTGTGATTGCTTGTTCCTCGGTGGATCGACCGCGTACCTCGGTTTAAATTCTAACAGATATACTTCACGGCGCCGATCTCCTGCTCAATCGCCATCCTGCTGCACCGTCGGCCCCAAGATGTCGGGTCCTTGGAAGATGAATCATCTTGGTAAACATTTTCCTTTTGAGAGAGAATCTTGGTAAACAAGGGATTTGGCCGGATTGCTTTGAGATTAGTCGTGGGAGAGAGTTTCATCTGGTGGAACGTACGATCCGAGTCGTGTAAGATTTTTTTTCCCGAAAGATCCTACTATTCTGTTATACAGGGAGCAATTTGCGAGCGTTAATTAATACGAGAACACTCCTTCCTTCAGCTAGCTATGCATGCATTGGCAAGTCATGAGAGGCCTTTCCATTTTAATCGCAGAATCCTGTAATTACGCGCAAGTCATGGGAGGCCTTTCCGTTTTAATCTTAGAATCCTGTAATTACGCTGTTCTTCTTGCCACGAATCAATGAAAGACTGGTTGGTTTCCTTTGCCCGCTTAAAAAGAGGGATGCGCTGGTGTTGCTAATTAACATACATGGATCAGGTTTAGGAAAAATGATGTGATGTGAAAACCAAAAAGGGATAAAAACCAGAAAAATCTGTCGGGTGGGGGTGGACGAGAAGCAGGACGAACGTAAGAGTGGAGACGGAACGTTAGGTTTCTTTTAGATAGTAGAGAAAGAAAGTGTTGATACCGCGCATCGCAGAGTAGGTAAGCGCCCTTATGAAAAAAGGACAACAATATCTTACCAACAACAGAAGGCACACGCTCATGTTATTCCGGAAGGAGTGATCCTTTGATTAGGTCTGAAAACATCGGGAAGGCGAACAAATATAGTCACTGGTACATAAAACCACAGTGGCAGATGCAACAAATACTACCATATAGGAGTACTCCAGTAAGCGCAAGTGCATACACGGAAGATACAAACACGATCATCATAGTTTACCCCATTTTGTCACCCAGGCTCTCTAAAACTCCAGAGGAACTGGTTAATCTCCATTTACGGAAGATGAACACCAAGATTAATTATTGCATCTTGCTCAAATTAAATTTGTGTATAAACTATTAGGATATCAAAATCGCTCTTATTCACTGAAGAAGGCCACAGCAACCCCACAATGTGCAAGAAACAATGGCGGCCTACTTGTGCAAAATGAAATATTAGCACCATGTCAGGATAAATCAAGTCTCAACCGTCCACGAGGTCAAAATGCCTTTTTTCTCTCTCTCTCATTAAGCTCCTATGTGCCACATGGTTTACCTGCGCTTCCGAGATTTGCCTCTAGATTTCCCCTTCTTTTCAAGATTTTTTACCCGATACCCAAGAGCGGCAGCATCAGGTTTCTCCAAAGATTGCTGGGCTGCCGTGAGTGCTAAAGGTGACCTTGCTGAAGGTACTGCCTTGGATCCACCAAACATATTCAAGGCTGAATTCAGTGCGGGTGCAGACGGAGCTTCCCAAGCAGGAAGATTAAACAACTTCCTCACAGTGGGTCGACGCATAACTGATAAGAAAACAAAGTATCACATGTTATGAGCTATTAGACCATCAAACAGAACCTAATGCCTTGCAGCAATCATCGTTGTCTCAGTTCTTAAAGACTCGAAATATACTCACCAATACCATAAACGAGGGAGAACAAGTTCGACGTGACCCAATAACAGAAAATTCCCTGGAGAAGGAGAAACCATTAGGATATTAGGACGAAATTGTTGAATACTGTGAAAATGGATATATTTAGCACACTTGACTAGCTCCTCTAGAAAATACCCATAGGTGAAAGATCTCAATATTGTTATACCTTGGCAAAATTCATTGTGAATGGGACTGTCATGAGTGCCATTCCTCTAGAAAATGTCTTCATTTTACCGGCCATAGAATTGCCCTCCATTCCTTCCTGCAGGTTAAGCTGACATAACACAATATATTCACTATATTAGAGTGCAGTACTGGAAAATAAAGTAGCCAGCACAGCAAAATTTTCAAATTCACAATCAGCGGTAAGAAATTCTGGATGTTCAGTAAATAAAGGGTGCCATTAAAGCAGAGTCACCAACTGGATGCAGACATGAAGAGTTTGTTTGCCTTTGTAAGTGTTACAAACAAATGCACCATTTGACAGGGATACATGCTTATGCACTTATGCAAGCAAGATGGTATAGAACAGAAACGGAAGGAAATTCAGGTCTGGATTGTACTCCCTCCGTTCCGAATTACTTGTCACAGGTATGGATGTATCTAGATGTATTTTAGTTCTAGATACATTCATTTCTACGACGAGTAATTTGGAACGGAGGGAGTATATAAAAAATGACACCACAATCACACCAGACAAACTGCATACCTCCACTGTGGCCAAGAAGGTCAGTGCTGCTAACACAGGACAGATGTAAAGAGGATCCGGGGTTGTCAGATCAGTAAACCAAAATACTCCTCCTCCTTTCATTGAAGGGACTTTCTCAACCATGTTATTTATCTACGATCAGAAAAACAGCCAAGGTAAATAGTACATTTATTTTCTTCAACAGATAGTATAACATGGAACAATCAGATGGGCAGAAAGAAGCAGGACTCACAGCAAAGAAAAAGCTCATGAACATTGGCCCTTGGATTAGAATTCCTTTTAGTGGACTAAATGGACTAACACCATGCCTAAAGGAAAAATACCAAAAGTTAGAGTAACTGCACCAAAGAGCATATTTCTAATACATCATGCACCACATAAAAAAAAAGCTATCTTCACGATGTGTTCAATAGTGAGTAAGGTGCTCGCAAAATTTTGAACATGATCATTTAACACAAAAATAGACATCAGTTGTCATTTTTATTGAAATAAAGACAAGAATAATCTAATGAAGGTTACATACTTTTGAAAGAGTGCGGTCATTTTATACTTCCCCTCTAACGCTGCTTTTGGATCCGTACTCTGTATGAAATAAACTTGAAAGGTTAAAGCATGAGCTGCATGAAGTATCTAACTAGCAGAAGTTAAATAACTGTTCTCCATGACCCACTCTCTCATGAGTTGGCAGTACATAGTATATTCTATACAACAAAAGCACAATATCTCACATCCATTGCATCCTTAATGGCTTCCATCTCTGGTTTTATTGCCTGAAAATTGGACAGGTTTGAAAGAAAGAAATAATCAGCTGAGAATTTACATGAAGGAAAATCATTCCTTACCTACTAAAGTACTACCGACAAATAAATAAATTCTCGGAAGACTGAAAGAGTAAAAAACTAAACTAAATACAGTGATAGCATAGCATGTGACTTGCTAAAGATATCTTATGAATATAAGACATGTTAAAACCATGGGCCAAGCTTGAAACAGCCTACCAAAAAAGCCAACCCCAACCATGGAGCAGCCCAGCCCGAAGCATGTAGACATATATTTTTTTCAATTAAAAATATCAAATTGATTACTTTAAAGTAAGAAAAATGGTGTCTTGTAATCACTTTCCTATGAAGCGTTTCAAAATTAGTTCAAGCTTCCGGGCTGAAAAGAAAGCATGGGGCAGGGCCAAGCCGCTGATGAACAGGTATAAGAAATAGCATCTCCATGATGCATAGAAGAGTTTGCTGATTGGAATGCAGTATTTTAAAGGTAAATGTTTAGAATCGATCGGTCGCCTCGCACGCACACCTTTGATTGGTCGAGCCCAGGCGCGAGAGCCATGCCTCCTATATTGGCCCCGCCCACCGACAGCGACCTTATCCTATCCCCTCGCGTGCGTCCTCTTCTTCCCCCAATTCCCCTCCTCTCGCACCATCTCCCGCTCTCTCTCAGGCAGAATAGCACCCACCTGCTCCCTGCTACCTAGGGCATGGCCGCCCTCCTCCTCCTTTTGCGACCGGCGCCTGGGCCACCATGACCGGAGACTCTGGAAGCTGTGAACAGCCTAGCCAGAAGCTGCGACCAGCGTCCCGGAAGCCGCAACCGGCGCGCTGGGCCGCCATGACCCCCACCCCCCTAGAAACTGCAACCAGCTGAGCCAGAAGCTGCAACTGTTGCTGGGGAAGCTGCAACCGGCGAGTGGGGAGATGTGACCGGCATCCGGTGTAGATGCGAATGGGGCGGGGAGGATGTTGCGACCGGCGACGTCCGGTGCTGGGACCGGCGACCGCCCCTGGCGAGAAGCTGCATCCGTGGTGCCTGCAAGCTATGACGGCAACGACCGTGCGCCATGACATTTGCTGCAACCGGCATCTCTGGTTGCTGGAACCGGCGATTCAGGATGTTGGAACTGACGATTCGGGGTGCTGGGACGGCTTTGAGTGCTCGAATGGCAGTGTAGTTTTTGCTAGAACCAGCGACTAGCGGTGCTACAACCGCTCACAGTGGGAGCTGCGACGGTGACAGGAGCTGCGACCGCTGAACGGCGGTGGTACAACCGCCTACGGTGGAGCTGCAACCGTAGCGACGGCGGAGCAAGGTGTTGTGGCCGTCGACGGCAGAGCTGCAAGCAGGGGGGGGGGGGGGGGTGCACAAGGGGGCATGTCGACGGCATCGATACAGGGACACGCTACTACAAGCTGCCGGCTGTGCTGCAAGGAGTGCCTGGCGTCTACAGCAAGCGTGGAGGTGGATGGCAGAATCGGACAGCGCACGCGTTTCCATCTAGCGGCCGCGGGCGACCGGCCCAAATTTCATCCGGCCTACCGGTGCCTAGCATGCGCCTATTTTAAATACTACAAAGAGTCAAAACTACAAACAAACAAAAAAAAAGTAAAAGACATATTAGCGCGGTGCAAGGGGCATGTGCTTGGACAGGAGGGACCAGCATTGCATCACTACATGATTTCATGTGGTAAAGATAAGGTTTCAAGACTGAGTACCATGATTATGTACTTGGTAACACCCAAAAATCACATAGTAAAGCAGGATTCGGAACTGAACAGGGGAACTATATGTACATGAATAAGAAGTAATTCACACAATAAGAGAAACACAAATATTTACATAAGAGGTAGTTAACCACCTCACCACTCTGCCACAACAACTCGACTGCTCATGTCTCTATCTGGCAGTCTGGTCATGTAGGGAAGACAGTGATTACATGTTCCCCCAATGACACTAGTTAGGGCATCCCAGTGGACTATGGTATAATTCAGCTTATCCAATCAGCTTTTGTCTATTTTGGTGTTTGTTTAACCAACTTATCTCTAGTTCGCTATTTTCCCGCAGCAGATTACAAAATAAGCACAGCGCAGCACAGTTCAGCAACTGTAAGCAACCTTACACTTAGATCTGCATAGGTTTTGACCCACACGTACACTAGCACATGAAGCAAACAAACGGGCTAGAAAATGCACGCTGAATCAGACCGAGGGCACTTTACATTTAGCTTCTGGGTGGACTTCAGCTGGCTAACCAGCACTGGTATCGTCGCGGTCCGGATCAGCACCGTCGTTAACGCGATACAAGCCCACCTGAGCACCAGACCAAATCCCACATGAGAGGCGAATATGAGCAAACCGAGCACACGACCCAAAGAACAGATCGCGAAGCTTACCAGTTGAGACCGGTGAAGGTATGTACGTAGTCAATGAGGTACTGCAGCGCGGCGACGGGGAAGAAGGAGTCGGCGGCGGCGGCTGCCACCTCCCCCGGGAACGGCGCCGGCACCGACGAAGCCACCGCCTCCGCGGCGTCGACAAGGACGCTCGCGGCAGCATCAACCTCTCCGGGTGGGTCCGGAGCGGGGGCGGAGGAGGAGAAGCCGCGGCGAGGTAGCCCCGAGTGTTGGAGAGAGAAGGGGAGGAGGTGGTGTAGGGTTTGGGCTGCTCTGGAAGCGGGCGGGAGCGGGGAGCGGAATGACGGGAGTGGCTGTGGCTGAGATGAGGGGCTCGGGGGGTCATCGTCGTTGGAGCGGGAGAGCAGATGCGGGACGGATGGGTGGAAGCGGCGGGTGAGGTGGTGGGAGAAGCGGGAGGCGAGGCTCCTCCGCGCGGCGAACGCCATGGGCCCCGGCTTGGTGGGGTGGAAGGCGGCGCTCGGAGAGGAGGCGGCGGAGCCGAGACGGCGGCGGGAGGAATGGGGTGACTGAGCCACCGAGGACTCTAGCGTGGGCTTCCCGCCTCCAGGTGTTTGTTGTGGGCTTTTCTTGTTGAGGGCTTTTCAGTACAACATCGTGGGTCAGATACTCAGATGTGCGGGCCTGGCCCATAAACAGTTATAAGATTGCGCTAAAAAACCTAAAAGGGGGATTACAAAAAAATCGTCACTGTTCAAAATTCAAGTCATCAATGTTTTCTTCAGGCCCTCTTCAGGGCTCCACGGTGGACAGGTGCTAAGCATGCCACATAAGCAAAAAAGAAAAGACATGGCGCAGTAATTAAGGAGGAGAAAGAGCACTTTGATGACCCTAGGAAGAACCAATGTCAAGCACGTGAAACTAGACAAACCACTTAAATGAAAAAGTTGACCAGTGTATGAAAGAGTTTAGGTGCTAAATAATTAAATAAAGTGAGCTTAGGCTGGTCGTAATGGGAGTACCATAGCTAGTATCATGCATGCCAACTAAGCAATTTTGATGAGGTGTCATAGAATTAAATGAAGAAAGAGAGATTTGAGTATCATATCATGATACTATATCATAATAAATGTTATGCTACTATGTGTCATGCATGGAAATAAATAAAGTACTACATGATACTAATATATGATACTATACATTAGGGAGGTAGTATTATACACTAGTACCATATGCATAATACTAGTATATGATACTCCACATTACAAAGCAACAACAAGTTAAGCACATATGCATCGCGGAGTTGAGTTGCTAAGTTATTTAATGAGTTAAATACACCACAGGTGCCTTAACTTGTCATGTGTGGTCAGTTTGGTGCCTAAAGTTGTAATATACATGAAAGTGGTGTCGTCCGCCTCGCGAGGCTTGGCCCCTCGTGAGGGTCTTGTGTCGTTGGCGCTGAAGGTGGGTCGTACCAGACCGTCGATGGCGCCACACCATGGGCCGCAGGCAGGCAAGTCTGAGTATCCTGGTTCCCAGAACGCTGGCAGTAGCCCCCGGCCCAAGGCGCGCTCGGACTTGGCTTCGAGGCGAAGCCAAAGGGCAAGGGCGAAGCGCCGTGGGCCCCAACCGCCTGTGGACCCGGTCGACGCGTGGCGCTTGATGGGACGTGGGCGTCTCCGCTTTCCCACGCAGCCTCGACAACTGTCCTGGGCTGACAAAAGGGCTGGCGCCTGCCGTCGAGCCCTCATTGCCTTCTCTTCGTCTTGCTCCAGATCCCCTTCTTTCCCTACTCAGAGCGCCTCCAGATCTGCCAACCTCTCCCTGGACTTGCCACCGATGGCGACCGAGAAAGCGAAGCCCACCGCTCCTTCCGCGCGCTCAGACTCCTCGTTCGAGCCGGCCCTCAGTGCGTCCATCATCATTGAGGAGAAGCATCTTACCGCCGTGCTCCCGCTGACGGCGAGCAACACCAATGAGGGACAGGAGACGGCGCTCCGGGTTGGCTCCGCCAATCCGGAAACCTTTCACCCCTTCTTACTGGGGATGGCGCCCTCTGTTGCGCTCGTCCCCCCTTTCTCCAATTTCTTCTTCGCCGTCCTCAACCATTACCAGATCCACGCCCTTCATCTTCATCCCAACTCCATCCTCCTTCTGTCGATCTTCGCCTTCTACTGCGAGGTGTTCGTGGGGGTAGCGCCCTCTGTTGCGCTGCTCCGCCGCTTCTTCTACCTCCGGATGGGGAGCGCCCAGTGCTTCGGGTGCGTCTGCTTCGTCGCATCTCATGGCAGCAACGTGATCTCGATGGCCGGGAAGAAGGTGGAGGACTTTCGACACAAGTGGATCTTCATGGACGCCAAGCGCCCTCACGCTTGGCTGAAGCTGCCGACCGCGTTGCCGGTGAAGCTGGACCGGTGGTCTCACGAGAAGCTCATCGATCCCTGGGCGGAGCTGCTGCTGGAGAAGATGACGGCTGACCTAAAGGCGGAGAAGCTGACAGGGGCCATGCTCGTCGGGGAGTTTTGGACGCAGCGCCTGGCTCCGCTTCAGGCGCACTCGCGCCCTCTGTGGAGCCTTAAGGGCGCGGAAGACGACCTCCGGCTGCGTCTGGAAGACTTGACCGACGAGGAGCTGAGCAAGGTCGTGCGCACCTTGCTCGAGAAGGACCCGGGCGGCCTCCTAGAAGCCTATCTCTCGATGTGCCGCCACGGCAACAGAGAGAAGGTAGCCGCCGCCATGCCCATCTTCAACAAGAGGGGGCTCGTGCCGCCAAAGCCTCCCCAGCCCCTAGCTCCCCGGTGCCGGTGTCCTCCGGCGAGCACTCCGGTGAGGAGGGGCAGGAGGACTCCAAGGCGACCTTGGAGGGGTGGGGGAGACCCCTCCCCCGCGGCAGAGCGAGCTCCTCCGCATCCTCTTCGATGATGATGATGCCGGTGAGTACCTGGCCGAGGGGTCGTCGCGCTCCAGCGGGGTTGCCACGAGGTCCAGGGTCACCCCCTTGAGGAGGCTGAAGCAGGGGACCCCGAAGAAGGGCGGGACGATGTTGCTTTCCCGGGGCGACGCCTCCGCCTTGCCGCCGGCCGCTAACATCGTAGGGCCAGCTGTCGCGCGCTCGTCCGCTCCTAAAAGCCCGGCGAAGCTTGTGCCCAAGAAGCTCGGGGCACCGCGCTCTGGCCAAGAGGAGGGCATCATTACTGATGACGAGTAAGTAATTCACCTTGTTTCCGCTTCTCATTTTTGACGTTGTGCTCACGACACCTTCCACCTGGCGGCCAGGCTGCAGCCGATGCTGAAGAGGAAGAAGGAGGCACTTCCTTCTGTGCAAAGATACAGCTGGTGGGTCCCAGCTGTCAGGGGGAGGAAACAGCTTAATAAGGAGGAACTTTCTTGCGTGCGACCATGGACCTCATGGGTCCCAGCTATCAGGCTCTCCATGTACAGTCCTCTTTCGATGACTCTTGTTTGTTGACCATGCCACGCTGAGCGCAGCGAGGCGATGGACGACGGTGAGGCCCCAAACTGGAACGACCCGGAGATGTCGAAGACGCGGCTGTGGAGTCGCAGATGGAGAGGAGTGGGAAACTTGACTGGTTCGGGTGCGGGTGGGCCTACACTCGGCAAAGAATAACAGGAGGTGCGGAGTGGAGGGATGGCCTGGCCGTCAGTGGGGTAGCGTTTCGCTGAGGCGCGCAAAACAACGCTGCTCGACGCCGGAGGCTGGAGCAGGCGGTCCCGTTAGCGCTGGGGGAAGAAGACGAGAGATTGAAGAAGAATGCCGACCGTTGGATGTAAATCCAACGCCTTGTTAGGCTTCGACCTACTGGCCCACATGTCAGCCAGTCCATTTGTTTTTTTAGTCCATTTGGTGGGCCGGGTGAAACAATGATGTAGCATCTATGCAGCCCGTTTATATATATGTGTAAGTGCATCTAGTGCCACCCCTAGTTGGTTTTGGAGTATTGACGACAAGTTGGTTGAGGGACTAATGCGTTTGTGAGAATTGCAGGATAACACAGGTAGTGTCCCTCATTGATTCGGTTTACCTACCGGAAATGACCCCTAAAAATGTATGAAGACATTGAAGACAATGGTGGTATAAGAAGATATTCATATTGAAGACTGTGACATGAGAAGACATTGCGTGAAGACTATGGAGCGCGAAGACTATGTGGTTTCGTTGTTTCCTTTTCTTCTTTGTTGAGTCATAGGAACCACCGTACTGTTAAGTGGGGTCCAAGTGAACTAAGTCAGAATGACTGAAGTGATGCTCAACCCAAATCCTATGTCTTCGAGCGAAGACAATGAGAGCAAATCTTATCCAGAGCTGGATGAGTCAGCTTTGCTTATAGCCCAAGTAAAGTTGTCGTGTGTGTTTGAAATCTGACCGTTGGAACACGTGTCAGTTCCTTAGTGACCCAGGGTCATTTCGGACAATTAGGTCGGGCTGCCTAGTGGCTATAAATAGCCCACCCCCTACACCATAAATTGGTGGCTGCTCAGAGTTAGTGCACGGCTTTTGTCGTTTGAGAGCAACCCACCTCGAAGCCTTTGAGAGAGAGAAATCCTTGCGAGGACAAAGCCCAAACACCCAGAGCCAAAGAGTGTTAGGCATCACTGAAGTCTTTCTGTTTGTGTGACCTGAAGACTTATTACACTTGAGGACTGTGAATCCTCCAGCCGGTTAGGCGTCGCGTTCTGAGCATCCAAGAGTCATTGTGGATTGCCGGTGAACGAAGTCTGTGAAGGTTTGGAAGTCTACCTTGAAGACTTACCAGAGTGATTGGGCGAGGACTGTGTGTCCTTAGCTCAAGGGGAATAAGGTGAAGACGCGGTCTTCTGAGTTGAATCTCAGCCTCCCTAACCAGACGTACAGTTGTCACAGCAACTGGAACTGGTCCAACAAATCCTGTGTCTTCAACAAGTGACTGGTTCTATCCTCTTCCTTCCTTTACTTAAGTTTGTGTTTGTGAAGTCATTGTCTATCTGTGTATCTGTTTGACTTCATTGCTTGACTACTACTTTTGATTGGCTTCATACTATCTTCCATCCTGATCCTTACTACTTAGCTGCTATTAGTCCTGTACTTTCACATCATTGCATACTTGACTATGGTTTGCTTATGGTAGTTTATCTTCCGCTGCATATCAACTAGGTCATTTCTACTGCTTGTCTTCAAAACTTCCAAGTTTTGAAGACTTCCATAAAAATCGCCTATTCACCCCCCCTCTAGTCGATACTAGCACTTTCAATTGGTATCATAGCAAGGTACTCCCTTGTTCTGTGTGATTCGGTTTAACCACCTGGAGTTTTAGCTATGTCGACTGCAGGATTGAGGAACATATCTTGCCCCACCTTTGATGGTCATGAGTATCCCCGATGGAAGGCCATGATGAAGAAGCGACTCATGGCGATGGATAGTGAACTGTGGACCGTCACTGAGATTGGCCTCACTGATCTATGCAAGATGGCTGAGGCCGATGACATTCGCAAGTACACTCTATTGAACCTTACGGCGAAGGATGTCATCTACTCTCATCTGTCCCGAAATCAGTTCTGGAATGTTATGCACCTCAATCACGTGAAGCTAATCTGGGACCGGCTTTCTGAGGTCTATGAAGGTCATCGCACTCGTCATGATCCGTGGTTTGAGGACTACAAGGAGTCTCTTAAGGAGATGACCTTTGCACCTGAATTATCATCATCCTCATCATGCCTCATGGCAAGGGGTGATAAGGTAACTGAATGCTACCTCTCTGAATCTAGCGATGATGAATCAGGTGATGAATTTGGCCCCAGTTATGTCAAGCTTGCTTCCCTTGCCACTAAACAACAAAGAGTCTTGGAAAAGGTTCAAGACATGCTTAGTAAGAGCGATGATATGTTGGGTGAAGAAATGGATCAGTCAAAAGCTTTGGCTGAGATTCTTCAGAGACTTCATTCCAAGTTTGACGCCCTTCAAGATCAACATAATGCTCTCTTGTCTGATCATGAGAAGCTTTCTTCTGAATGTCTTCAAAGAAAGCTAGACCTTGAAAAGATAAGAGTGGATTATGAAGATCTTCAGAAGGAGCGCGATTCATTACTTGCTCAACACATCAGCGTTACACAGAAAGAATTTGAACCACCATGTCTAAAATGCATTGAGCGTGATAACGCTACATCTGTTGCTGAATGTTCCACTGCTGCTACTGTTTCATTGTCTTCACCTACTGATGTGGTTACTAACCCCTCTGCGGAGGATACCACTGCTATTGCTGATGAAAATGCTATGTTGAAGACATTGCTTGAAACAGGGATGTATAAGAGTCTGAAAGGGCATCAGACACTTTGCGATGTCCTCAAAAAGCAGATTCTGAACCGAAACCCTAGGAAAGAGGGTGTTGGGTTCAAGAGGAAAATGAATGTTGATGGCTCGTACTGGAAGCCTGAGCAGTATCCCAAAACCACATGGGTTGCTGCAAAGGAACCTTCAGTAGATCCATCCACTTTATCTGGCTTTACCTGTGCTAATTCTATTATCATTGATGAATCCTTTGATGCAAACTATAAGCTGTTCAAGAATCAGAATGGTGAAGTGTTTGCCAGGTACATTGGTACTAACTGCAGGAATGGACCACCTATGAAGAAGATCTGGGTACCTAAGCAGTACATTGAGAATCTTCCTGTGAATGTCGTCATGACACCACCAAGGAAGAAGACAAACCCCAGACCTATAGCTTCATATGGCCCAAAGGCTTCATACAGATACAGAACTCACCTGAGTCACCCTAACGCCAATGTTTTGCAGGGAAATCATACTCAGACTCATGAATATGAGCGTGTGTCTTCAAACCGCTATGTTTACAGAACTAAGAACTTTTCTGCTTATTCATATGAGTATCATTCATCTCCTGCAAGGCTATTTGCTAGGGATCCAAAGCCTAAATTCTCAGATGCTGCACTTAGACTCATTGCTTCTAAGCCACCCCTGAAGATGTGGGTGGTGAAGAAGAATTAACTTTCTTTTGCAGAGAAAGGTCTCCAACCTGTAATCAATGGCGTCCGATGCTATTGCTGGGGACCTAAAACACATTAAGGATGCATGATAAAATGTCTTACTATATACTTCACATCTGAATCGCTTACCAGTCATACTATGTGTTCTAACTTTGATCTAAGCTGTGTGACAATCCTTGTATGTGTCAAATGCCTATGCTTCACAACACTCTTTGTGAAGCCTATCCTCCTAACTGCACTGTAGGGCATGTCACCAAAAGCTTCAGAATGGATAATGGATAGTGGATGCACAAATAATATGACTAGTGATCGAAGTCTTCTCATGGACTCAACCTTACGTCCATCCGACAAGAGTCACATCACATTTGCTGACTTGGTAAAAGCAAGGTATTGGGTCTAGGTAGAGTTGCAATCTCAAAGGATCAACACATGGATAAAGTGATGCTTGTTGAATCCCTTGGTTTCAACTTAATGTCTGTCTCAATGCTTTGTGACTTGAACATGATTTGCTATTCGGAAAATATCGCTGTCTTGTACTAATGGAATCTGACAAGTCTTTAGTCTTTGAAGGGTATCGAAAAGATGATCTATACATGGTAGATTTCTCAGCAGGTCCACAGCTTGCCGTATGTCTTCTCACAAAAGCTTCAGAATGCTGGCTCTGGCATCGAAGGCTAGGGCATGCTGGCATGAGGAACTTACACTCACTCGTCAAGAAGAAGCATGTCATAGGCATCGAAGATGTCAAGTTCAAGAAGGATCATTTGTGTGGTGCCTGCGAAGCTGGAAAGATGACTAGGGCTAAGCACCCCTCGAAGACAATCATGACAACATCTCAACCCTTCGAGCTGTTGCACATGGACTTATTTGGACCTACTCACTACTCCACCCTCACAACAACTGCTTGTCTCTATGGCTTCGTCATTGTTGATGACTACTCAAGATACACATGGGTGCATATAATTCTCTACAAGACTGAAGTGCAAGATGTCTTCAGACGCTTCGCCAATCGAGCAATGAACAATTATGGTGTGAAGATCAAGCATATCAGAAGTGATAATGGCACTGAATTCAAGAACACCGGACTTGATCTTTATCTGGATACAATGGGAATCACTCATGAGTTCTCTGCTCCATACACACCTCAGCAAAATGGCATCGTTGAGCGCAAGAACAGAACCCTCATTGAGATGGCTCGAACAATGCTCGATGAATACAAGACACCAAAAAAGTTCTGGCTTGAAGCTATTGATACAGCATGTCACATCATCAACCGTGTTTACATCCATAAGCTTCTGAACAAAACATCCTATGAGCTCCTTACTGGCAAGAAGCCAAATGTCAGTTACTTCAGGGTATTTGGAGCTAGATGCTGGATCAAGGATCCCCATCACAAGTCGAAATTTGCACCTAAAGCTCACGAAGGCTTCATGCTTGGCTATGGAAAGGACTCGCACTCCTACAGAGTCTTCAACCTCTATCTGTATAAAATCGTCGAAACTGTGGATGTGAGATTTGATGAAACCAATGGTTCACAAAGAGAACTCCTGCTAAGTACACTAGATGAAGCTCCTCCAAGCGAATCTATCAAGTTGATGGGAACTGGTGAAATCATGCCTTCTGAAGCACAGCCTGAAGAGGAACTTATCATTTCTGCACCAAATCAACCTGAAGACAATGCTCAAACCAAAGACAATCCTCCCAATGATGACAATGATCAGCAAGAGCAAAGTCTTCGTCCGGTTCATCCTCGTGTTGCAAATGAAGTGCAAATTGAGAAGATAATTGACAACATCAATGCGCCTGGTCCACTTACTCGCTCAAGAGCAACACAGTTAGCAAACTTTTGTGGGCACTTTTCATTTGTGTCAATATCAGAACCCAAGAAAGTTGCTGAAGTCTTTATGGAACCTGAATGGATTCAAGCTATGCAAGAAGAACTTCAACAGTTCAAGCTGAACAATGTTTGGGAACTTGTCAAGCGACCTGACCCTCGCAAGCATAACATTATTGGAACAAAATGGATATATCGAAACAAGCAAGATGAGCATGGTCAAGTCGTCAGAAACAAAGCACGTCTTGTGGCTCAAGGATATACTCAAGTTGAAGGAATTGACTTCGATGAAACATTTGCTCCAGTGGCTAGGCTTGAAGCTATTCGCATACTGCTAGCCTACGCTAATCATCACAACATCTTGCTATATCAAATGGATGTGAAGAGTGCATTTCTCAACGGCAAGATTGAAGAAGAAGTATATGTAGCTGAAGCACCTGGCTTTGAAGATCCAAAACATCCTGATATGGTGTACAAGCTAAACAAAGCACTGTATGGCCTCAAACAAGCTCCTCGCGCATGGTATGATACGATCAAAGACTTCCTAAAGAGCAAATGCTTCAAACCAGGATCCCTCGATCCCACACTCTTCACAAAGACATATGATGGTGAACTGTTTGTGTGCCAAATATATGTGGATGACATAATCTCCGGCTGCACCAACCAGAAGTATAGTGATGAGTTTGGGTACATGATGCAAGAGCAATATCAGATGTCCATGATGGGTGAGCTGAAGTTCTTCCTTGGTCTTCAAATTCGTCAGCAAAGGAATGGCATCTTCATATCTCAAGAAAAATACCTCAAAGATTGTCTGAAGAAGTTTGGAATGGAAGACTGCAAAGGTTACACGACGCCAATGCCAGCCAAACACCATCTTGGTCCCGACGAAAATGGTAAAGAGTTCGATCAAAAGGTATACCGCTCCATGATTGGTTCTTTACTTTATCTATGTGCATCTAGGCCAGATATTATGCTTAGTGTTTGCATGTGTGCTTGATTCCAAGCGGCACCAAAGGAATCACATCACTTAGCTGTGAAGCGAATTCTTCGATATTTGGCTTACACCCCAACACTCGGATTATGGTATCCCAAGGGCTCAAAATTTGATTTGGTTGGATTCTCGGATGCTGATTATGCTGGTGACAAGGTAGATCGCAAGTCTGTATCAGGCACATGTCACTTTCTGGGACGATCACTTGTCTGTTGGTCTTCAAAGAAGCAGAACTGTGTATCACTCTCAACTGCTGAATCTGAATACATTGCTGCTGGATCTTGTTGCGCTCAGCTTCTATGGATGAAGCAAACTCTCAAGGACTATGGCATCAATCTGAAACAAGTACCTCTCTTCTGCGACAACGAAAGTGCCATCAAGATAGCCAACAATCCAGTTCAGCACTCAAAGACAAAGCACATTGAAATTCGTCATCACTTTCTCAGAGATCATGTCATGAAGAAAGATATCGACATCATTCATGTCAACACTGAAGAGCAACTGGCAGATATCTTCACAAAGCCCTTGGATGAGAAAAGGTTTTGCAAGTTACGGTGTGAGCTAAATATCTTGGAATCCTCTAATGTCCTGTGATCAGGCACACATCCTAACACTTATGCATGCTGATGACTTAGATGTGCAACACACGAAGTACTGTATATCTTCAATCAATGAAGACTTACATTCTAAGTGTGAATACATTAACATGGAATTTGACTTCGGAGCGCCACGATTATTGTGCGCCGTGTCTGGGTCTAATACTTCCTATACGGTGGGTAACGCCACCACCAAATTTCTCTGTTTGAAGTGTTTCACTCATGGTGTTATTTTTGCAATGACTTCGCATTTGGTTTGTCTTCAGTTTCAATTTATCTTCATGATTTTCTTCACTATGATGACTTGATTGCTTTCTGATATATATATACACACACACACACACACACACTAGTGTTCTGTCCTCCACAACATTCACTTATAGCTATGTCTTCAAGTTGAATTTTTGAACTAAGTGAATGTGATCGGACCCTAACCTCTCTATGCTTTCAATCTCAAACTCTATCTGTCCAAATCATATGCATTCTATTGAAACCGTCGAATGTCTTCTCTGCGTCCTAGTCAGCAGAAGGCACAGAGACAAACATTAAATCTGTTTTAAATAACTCATCTTTATTGTTGAAATCCGGAGAAGCCGGAACAACTATCCGACATGCCTGGCGGGCGTGGGAACGAGGGACAACTCTGAGTATGTTGCATGCTTGCCACATGTCCCTCAGATGTGAACCGCCAGGGGCACCAGCGTAATTGCGCTGTGCCGCACACCTCCTTATAAATACTTGTCCCATGCGGTAAAGAAATCCTTCTTCCACCTCTCCACCTCGTCAAAACCCTAGCGCCACCGCTAGCTCTCGACGACGCCGGCGACGAAGCACTTAGCTGCCGTGACTTCTCCGACGCCGTCCTCACGCCGGCCGCAGACATCATCCTCTCCGCCGTCGCCGTAGGTGTCCTCCGTCGCCAAGTTAGGGCACGGTGGACTGAACTGCTCGGTCTCCTATTCATCTCATCTAGCAGTTCTTCGTGCGGTAATTATAACTCTATTTTTACCACCTTTTCGATCTTCAAGATTCATCCTATTTACCAAAAGTGGTTTCTGCCTACACAATGTTAGATCTATTCTGTCTGCATCTCATACTGCCTAGTCTATTCACTTAAATTTCATATCCAGTTTGATTTCTCACTTGTACTTATTCACGGATTCGTACAAATCTGGAACCAACCCACAACACATAAGTGAATGTCTTCGCATCATGAGGTCAATGTCTTTAAACTGATTTATCTTCAAAATCTTCTGAGAATGCATATGACCTCTTCCCCTTCCCTCGCATCTCTAATGCTGTCACAGGTACATGTCCATGGGAGAATCCCTTGGTTCTCATAGTCTGCATTCGTTTGCAGAATACTTACAGCATCATATCAACTCTCCTAAAGCCAGTTCCTGCTTGACCAGCAAGCGTAAGTCTCTGAAGCCTTTGAACATATTGAAGCCATTCAGTTTGAAGTTCATGGCTGCAGAAAAATCAGCAAGGAAGGGTGGCAGACAGCGCCGAGAGGGAACATCCAAAGATCTGCCTGATGACTTAGCAGAGCTCTACAAGACAGATCCTGAAGAGACTTATCATCAGCGCAAGACACGAATCCAATGGATTCGACGCTATTGGGCTGAAGAATGGTTCAAGTACAAGTTCGTGACCAAGGAATATGCAGATAAGAATGCTATCAAGAGTCCTTGGGGTGATATTCTCTATCGAGGCCTTCAACCCAGGAACAGAGCTGAAGCTATTGCACAAGGTTTCTATCCCTGCATGGTCCGAGGACCTCAGCCTGAGAATGCCGATCCCACATCATTACTCTGGTGTTGTGATGATGCTCTCTTCAAGCGCAACTTTGAGCACGCCAAGGCTTCGGCCAAGCAAAATAAGAAGTCTTTGGGATTAGACTTCAACCCTGGTCCCTCTGCTCCCCGTGCTGACGGCTCCCGTGATGCAGAACCTAATGTCATCGGTCCCTTCTCCAACCTTGATGGCCTCATCACCTACATCTTGGTCCAAGGTGCCAAGGTAGATCATTCTGATAATGATGCTGACACTGATGAAGCCCCAGCTCCTCCTCCAAAGCCGCAGAAGCAAAAGAAGCCAAAGGCTTCTATATCAGCACCTCCAAAAGCTTCACGTGCGAAGCCGTTGGCCACTACACCTCCCGAAGACAGTGTGCAGTCTGAAGATCAATCCCGTATCTCCAAGAAGACGGAGAAGAAAAAGCAAATCGCCAGGCATACTGATCAAACCTTGACTCCTGCTGCCATTCTGCGTGAAGAACCCATTGATCTGTCCAGCTATGAAGATCATGCAGATGATGCCCTTGAGCAACTGATAAAAAGCAAGGAAGAAGCAGAGATCTTCAACAACCTGCCTCTCTTTGATGTGGCGATCATCCATAACTTCATTGATGAATGGTTTGACACACCAAATCTCATCTTTGAAGATCTGCAGCTTCCCATTGGCCTCAGCGTCTCTTTCAATGGCGCCATTGCTTCCGAGCTAGCTCTCGCTCAGCGCATAGTTGAGCCGAAGAACAAAATTGATTATGAGAAGGCTCAGTTCAAGAAGCATGTGGCGAAGCTCAGTGTGCAAGATCTCAGAGACTTCAAGGTCATGCTGCATGAGCTTAAAGAAGCCTTTCTCAAGAAGCACCAAGAAGCTCAGGGCTCACGCGAGCGCATGAAGAGTTTGGCTGACAAATGCGTGCTTGCATACAATGAGGCTGAGAAGCGCAAGTCTCTTGGTCGTCCTGGCATTGACCCCAGGATGGCTGCAAAGAAGAAGAAGCTCTCTACAGCCCAACCTGCACCTTCAAGTCAAGAAGCACCACGCATTATCTTCCCAAGCAGCATGACTGGCTCGAAGCCAAAGGTAACGTCAACCGCTTCAGAACAGAAGAAGACGAGGGCTGCCGAGGCTGAAGCCAAAAAGAGGAAGAATACTGAAGCCTCTGATGCCGCTCCCTCCAAGAAGAAGCGCAAGACCAAAAAGAATAGGGCTGCTCCCACAGAGCCCTTGGTTGTTGAACCCATTTCAATGGTTCGCCCTGCGTTTGAACATCAAGAAAGACGGATGATAGTTCATGAGCCTGCTTCCACAGAGGCTCATGAAGCTGAAGACATTCCAGCAGCTGAACCCACCGCTGCTGAAGACATTGGTCAAGATGACAATGTTGAAGATGATGAAGTTCTTCCTCAGATCGAACATAACGTGGTATCATCGCCTGTTCTCACGAACAACGAACTCATCAGCATTGGTCGTCCTCTGACGCCAATTGCTCAGGATGCATCATGGGCTGATCACCCACAACAACAAGACTCCCCCAGTACTCCCCAACAACAACAACAAGCTACACCACCCGTGCAAGAAGAAGAAGAAGACTTTGAGGCCCAGCCAACTCCATCTCCAAAGGCATTGCCAGCATTTCGCAGGCTTCGCAAAGGACAAAAGCCTCAAGTCCCTCTTTCGAGCGTTCCAGAAGGAGAAGTGCATCATCAACCTGTTGCACGTCAAGTGTTTCCTGAAGCCACTCCAACTATGAATGTCTCCGTGTCTGAAGCCCAAGCTGCTGAAGATAATCCGGCTGCATCAGCCGATGAAAGACAAGAAGACATACGTGTCCCTACTCCCCTGGTTATTGAAGAAGTTGTTCCTGATGTGAACGCACTAGTGCCCGACCCTCCAGCTCGTCAAGTGGAGGTTGAAAATCCTGAAGCTGCCACTACCAATGCAAGTGAAGCCAATGATGTAGTCATGGCTGAAGCTAATGTGGAGCTTGAACCAACCAGTGTGCTTGAAGTCAATGAGGCAACTGCTACTGAAGCACCTATTGTGCAGCCTGAAGCCTCAGCTGTTGCCACTGCTCCTGTTCCGCCACCAAAGCCCCATACAATTGAGCAAGCATACAATCATGGTCAGCTAACCACTGTCCGATGGCCCATTCTGGTACCTCCGCCTATTGCCTCTGGACCTCAATTTGATTATCATGTTGAGCATAGGCCTTAGGTCCAGAAACCTAAGCCATGACTGCCAAGGTTCCCAGGTACTGCAAATTCTCCAGGGTCCTTCAATGCTAATGGCTTCAAAAGCCACAATACCTCTTTGACAGCGCCAAGAACCCCTACTCAAAGCCAAGGATATCATCTGATCGGTTCTGGAGTTATCAGCAACGAAGCTATTACTCCTGCGTTCTATATGATCAAGGGTGCATTTTCCCTCATATGCACCTCGACACTGAAGCCATTGCTGGACTGCCGTGCTTAGAAGAAGCACTTGACTGTTTTCGTGATGCCGGTATGCTCAGCTTTGTGACAGACAAAGAACACTGGAATGAAGGACTTTTGCTTCAATTCTATGCTACCCTCCACATTCGCGGCTACAACAGAGATATCAAGACGTGGGTTCTTGAGTGGATGACCGGAAATGTTCATCATGAAGCCAAAGCTCTTGATGTCATCGAGCTTACAGGCCTATCCACTCCCGGAGATCTCTATGAACCTGACTGTCAACTACACCGCAATGCACAGGAGAGCATCTTCCATAAGCCTGAACCCAATATGAGCCAGATGTTAAGCATGATGAAGCCTTTGCCATCTGACGCTGAATATCCAACGGAGTTCTTTGTTGATGACCTTAAGTATCTGCCTCGCACCATATATCATATCATCAGGCGAACTCTATGGCCTATCAAAGGACATTCATCAGCTGCAAAGCTTGAAGGAGCCATGAAGACATTGGTCTTCTACATCCTCAATGGCATCAGCTTCAATTCCCAAGAATTCTTCATCAGGCAACTTGCTGCGTCTGGATCTGACCTTTTTGGTCTGAAGTTCTATGCTCCATGGGTCATGCGCCTCATCAAGCGACACTCATCTGTCAACTATCAGCCCTCTGCTCGCAATCATCTGATCTTTTTGCCAGAGGTTGATATGTCAGTTGAAGCCATATACTCTGACCCTACCAAGAAGCCTCTTTGTCTTGAGAATGTCAAGCACCAAAGCTTCACTCAAACCATTGAAGGCGTCCAAGCAGCAACACGAATCTATCCAATGGCTGGAAATACTCGTCTGCCTCATTGTGCACCAACTGAAGCCACTGAAAGCACCATTGCCCAAAGGCCTAAGAAGCGCCCTCGTGTTCTAAATGACCGAGAACTTCTTGTGGCACTTCATCAGAAACAAGATAAGCATCACTATTGGCTCAAGAGACAAATGCAAAGCCTCTTGGTGGACGTCAATCGCATTCGAAATCTTGCCACCAAGAATGCATTTGTTGCTCATGAGACTTGCCGGCGATCATGGAAGAGTTTGACACTGCTTAGTGCTGAAGCAGATCTTCAAGACGATGGCTCTGCTGAAAGATTCCAGTTTGACTCCACTCCTCCACGGACTGCTGTCCTACGTCGAACTCCATCCCTTGAAGACTCTGACTATTCTTCCTCCGCGGCAACTGTGAATGCCCGAGTGATCGATGATGAAGATGATGCTACTTCACCGCCTCCTACTACTGCACGCATCGACACTGCACCAAGTACGTCTGCACCGCCAAGCAACAACGACAACCCTGCTGCTTCACCTACTCATGAGGACGAGTAGATGCTCTATGTCTTCAAACCTTTTTGGTCCTTACTGACAAAAGGGGGAGAAGCATATGAGGTTGATAGTCTTCAAGCGGGTTCATATGGGCGGTTGCATTATATTTTGCCTCATGCTTACAACTCTTTCTTTTGAAACATTTGGTTCTTTGAGTTGTAACACTTAAACTCGATGGTCGTCTCCTACTTATTTGCTTTACTGTGATGCGATGATAAATTCCGCATGTGCGATGATAACTTCCGCACTTAGATCATTCTACAGACGTCCATTTTTCACTATGCATGTCATTCTACTTGCTATATCATTTCATGCATGATGAATTATCTTCATAAGTTGAAGAGGATCTCCACAAGTACAACCTGCCATGTGCATTTGCATTCCAAAAGCAAATTATTATATGCACATCTTCAGGGGGAGCCCTTGCTACTTATGAAGACAATACCCTATCCTTTATAATTTCACATACTTTATCCCCATTGAAAACTTCAACCAGTTTGTCATCAATAACCAAAAAGGGGGAGATTGTAAGTGCATCTAGTGCCACCCCTAGTTGGTTTTGGATTATTGACGACAAAGTTGGTTGAGGGACTAATGCGTTTGTGAGAATTGCAGGATAACGCAGGTAGTGTCTCTCATTGATTCAGTTTACCTACCGGAGATGACCCCTAAAAATGTATGAAGACATTGAAGACAATGGTGGTATAAGAAGATATTCATATTGAAGACTGGGACATGAGAAGACATTGCGTGAAGACTACGGAGCGCGAAGACTGTGTGGTTTCGTTGTTTCCTTTTCTTCTTTGTTGAGTCATAGGAACCACCATACTGTTAAGTGGGGTCCAAGTGAACTAAGTCAGAATGACTGAAGTGATGCTCAACCCAAATCCTATGTCTTCGAGCGAAGACAATGAGAGCAAATCTTATCCAGAGTTGGATGAGTCAGCTTTGCTTGTAGCCCAAGTAAAGTTGCCGTGTGTGTTTGAAATCTGACCGTTGGAACACGTGTCAGTTCCTTAGTAACCCAGGGTCATTTTGGACATATCAAGTCAGGTTGCCTAGTGGCTATAAATAGCCCACCCCCTACACCATAAATTGGTGGCTGCTCAGAGTTAGTGCACGGCTTTTGTCATTTGAGAGCAACCCACCTCGAAGCCTTTGAGAGAGAGAAATCCTTGCGAGGACAAAGCCCAAACACCCAGAGCCAAAGAGTGTTAGGCATCACTGAAGTCTTTCTGTCTGTGTGACCTGAAGACTTATTACACTTGAGGACTGTGAATCCTCCAGCCGGTTAGGCGTCGCGTTCTGAGCATCCAAGAGTCATTGTGGATTGCCGGTGAACAAAGTCTGTGAAGGTTTGGAAGTCTACCTTGAAGACTTACCAGAGTGATTGGGCGAGGACTGTGTGTCCTTAGCTCAAGGGGAATAAGGTGAAGACACGGTCTTCTGAGTTGAATCTCAGCCTCCCTAACCTGACGTACAGTTGTCACAGCAACTGGAACTGGTCTAACAAATCCCGTGTCTTCAACAAGTGACTGGTTCTATCCTCTTCCTTCCTTTACTTAAGTTTGTCTTCGTGAAGTCATTGCCTATCTATGTATCTGTTTGACTTCATTGCTTGACTACTACTGTTGATTGGCTTCATACTATCTTCCATCCTGATCCTTACTACTTAGCTGCTATTAGTCCTGTACTTTCACATCATTGCATACTTGACTATGGTTTGCTTATGGTAGTTTATCTTCCGCTGCATATCAACTAGGTCATTTCTACTGCTTGTCTTTGAAACTTCCAAGTTTTGAAGACTTCCATAAAAATCGCCTATTCACCCCCCTCTAGTCGATACTAGCACTTTCAATATGGTAGAATTTAAAGCCCATTTGAATTTTTCTTGAAATTCGCGGATTTGCTGGGCTGGGTGAAAATATCATGTTGGGCTGGACGGACAAATGTTATAAAAACATAAACACATGATTGCACGTCTATTACTGCATTGGTCAGTAAAATCTTTGCAAGCTTATGTACGCAATCACTAGGAGTTAACTTGCCAAGTTATATATAAACAATTATTATTATTATTTTGTAATAACTTTCAACTTACGAAATAAAATATCATTTTAATTTGATGAGTTAATAGGACGTGGGGTATTATTATTTTTTAGGCTAGACATGGGACAGTTGAGTTGGTTCTAGGGAAAAGTACTGGGAGAAAACTAAGTTTACATTGAAAAAGAAAGTGGGAGAAAATTCAGATATAGGATTAATGAAAACGAAAAATAAAGGAAGTGGGAAGGTCTATAAAATGGTTGGACGAATGACAGGTTTAACAGAACCTTATGTTGTTTCTATTATATGTATATAATAAAATAAGATATAAATATAGGTTCAGTTTTGCATTCTTATAGAAAACATAGGTTCAGTTTTGCATTCTTATAGAAAAATATAACTGAGCTGTGCATCATCTTGAAAAAACAAACATAACTTGGGCTGCTGATGTTATAGACAAGCTAGGTTGGGAGGCCCAGAGGCCGCTTGATACCTGCTGGATCCAAAAAATGTTGAAACATGTCGTGGGCTGCCCATGTTAAACAACAAAACCTAGGCCATGGACTTGGTGGACCCGGGACTGTCAGCCTCTCAACAAACAGTTGTCTCCCGATTCCTCTTGTTTTGCTGACCATGTTGGGAACAACAGACGGTGGCGCCGTGGCGAGAGCACCAAGGCGGAGGACGGCGTCGAGACCTCGGACCGAACGAACCGGAGCGGGGGAAGACGCAGGCGGAGAGGAGTACGAGGGTTGACTTGTTCGGGTGCAGGGTAGGCCGGTGGAGCTGCCGCCGGCGGACAATGCGTGGGAGTAGAGGGATGGCCAGCCACTATATAGGAAGAGGATGAAGGATTGAACAAAATAAAGAAATACAAATGGGTAGGTGGTTGGTCCCATATGTCTGTGTACAAGACCTGTTGGGTCCACCTGAGAAGGGGAATATGTTGGGAGGAAGGAGATTCAAAGCATGGTAGCCGAGTGAACTAGTTTTTCTAACGGACAAGTGAACTAGTTACATACATAAGCAAATAGCCACTAAAAAAGCAAACATGTTAATGCATTCTCAAAAGAAATATTTTGGACAAAACAGATAATTACGACACATAGGCTAATGCATGAAACACTCAGATGATAAAGGTGCTTATAAACAGATAAAGTACAATAACTAGACCTTCCTGGCACGCTTGATGATGATTTTGCGGCTGTCCATGTACTCGTCGGTTGCGAGAAGCAGACACGCCCTCATGTCCAAGATCCGCCTGTAGATGTCGTAGCATGTGTATGCGTCCTTGGCCGCGTAGGTTATGTAGGCTAGATTCAGAGGTACCTCCCACGTGTTCAGGTCCTTGGTATCGTTGCCTTCTTTCATGTTGGCGTATCAGGGGTCGATGATGGCCTCGGCGAGGCCAACCACGGAGTCCTTCTCCTGCCCGTTGCCGATGATCTTGTATTGCTTTTAGATGTCGACAAGCTTGTTGCACCAGATAGCTGAATCGTCGCGTTCTTCCTTCTCTCCACCGTAGCGAAGGTGCAGTCGGCGCTGTCGATGAAACGGGCGAATGCTCCAGAACCTCTGATGGCCCTACAACAGTGGTAGACGAGAACCTCGTCCCGCACACCAACCTGGGTGACGTCGATCTGCTGGTCCCTATCAGGAGAAGAATGGATGGGAACAAGGTCTAGTCCTGCGACCTTGTGCTTTCTCGTCCTGTAGGTATTGCTTGAACTTGGCGAGGCAGAGCTTCACCGAGTCCGGATCGTTGGTGTACATCACATTCAACTTGGTGCAGCCATAGGACTAAATGGAAAACTCAAAGGGGAACTCCTTGCTGAAGTCCATATCCAGCAGGCTCACCCCTCGGATCGCCATTGGAGTCTCTTCAAGTGAACCAATGGGTAGGTAGCGGCAGGAGTTCGTTTTTTAGCTCTTCGGGAACTGGATTCAACAGTAAACTGAGTGTGTATAGGCAACAATAGTTACTACATCCCTCGCCTGCTGCATGCCTGACAGAAGATGCACCCTCGGCGCATTCAAACGCCTCCATTAAGAAACCTACTCCGGCCACACGTCGGTTCACGAGCGGGTCTGTATTGGTACTGTAATAACAAGAGTTAGAGTTCACTTTACTTAAATTTAATCAGCTTTAATAGAAATTTATACTTAAAACAAGAAATGCATTGACTCGTTTTATTAGTGCCATAGGATCAACATGCACAATAATTAGAATTATTATTCTCAGGACGCACACAATCAGCACATTTGTCGCACTTTCACATAGATAATACTACCAAGTTTGAACTGTTTGTTATGGTTGTTGTCCTCTGCATCATCATGCCGTGTTTCCCAGCTTGCAAGATTTAGAATCAACAAATAAGATCCAAATAATAAGTACAACAAAGATGCCTACACATCTCATTGATTCCCAGCTTGCAAGATTCATAACCAACAAATAAGATTCAAATAATAAGTACAACAAATATGCCTACACATCTCATTGATTCCCAGCTTGCAAGATTCAGAACCAACACATTAGAGACTTTTGATAAAGTGAATATCGGGATTAAATCCATCTTGGCTAGCCGTGTCATACAACCGAAGAACTTGGCGAATGCTCTTGACCGTCACAACATCTGTAGTTGAGTATTACTATTTGCACAACACAAATAAGAAGAGCCTGATTACTATAATTGTGGCACTCCTTGAACTCAACCTGCAGCTCCACTCGGATGAGGCCTACCTAGACTTCCATGATTCAATTCATGCGCCTTTTTCTGTAGTTCACCTGAAATGAAGCAAAGATTGCATCATTCAGCTAGCAAGAAGTACTTGCTCCTGTGAGCTGGCAGGTTCTTTAGTAGTTGCACTAAAATTGAGGAACATTAAGGTTGGATGTCCTGCTCATGTAAGGTGCAACTATAACTTGCTAATCCTTTTGTGAAGTTCCACTAAAATAAAGTGTCATTGTGGTGACAGTGACGGCTCATCTTCCAAAGGCTAATAAAATGTTGCACGAGATTACCAGCAGAATTTGACGGAGATATTGGATACTCCAATCATCATTTTGTGTAGTTCCACCAAAATTGAGAGATGTTGCCCACGTGACATTTTAGTTGAACTGCACAAGACACTCATTCCAAAAAAAAGAGTGTTTTGTGCAGTTCACCAAAAGGTCACAATAGCAACAAGGCGAAATGGATATCCCTATCTGCACAAAAAGATAGAAAGTAAACAGTTGCTGGTCAATAAGAATATACGAAACATACACAAAATGAAAAGAAGCATCTTAATTATGTTCATGTCAATCACGCAAGGATAGTAGAAATTTTAAAATGTCAGCAATGCTTCATGTTACCGGAAGCATTACGATCAACAATGACATTCATCAAATATGGGATTACTTTAATGGTGGCATTGCTTGTTTACTAGATACAGTAAATCAATAGCAGCTAAAGAGTTGGTTTAAGGGCATGGGCCGTGGGGACACCAGGACACTCAGCAGTGTAAAGGAGCAACTTACTTATCATATTGGGGAAAACAGCAGGAGTACCATTTGTAACACAGTTTAATTGCATCATAACTGGATGCATTAGATTAACAATAACACTGGTTAGACATGTCCCTAAGGTAACAGTGTGATCGCTTCATTTTACATGCGCCCTTACATTAACAACAGCAAAAGGTTGCCAGGTTGGTATAAGGACATGTGATAGTGGACACATCAACACAATGTACCTACAAGGAGGCATAAAGTGGTGATGTCGTGTTTGTTCTTGCTCTGTGAGGGCAGCAAATCTAATCCTGGAGCCCTTTTACTATGTGAGGGCAGCAAATCTAATCCCGGAGACCTTTTACTATGTGAGGGCAACAAATCTAATATCGGAGACCTTTTACTATGTGAGGGCAGCAAATCTAATCCTGGAGACCTTTTACTATGTGAGGGCAGCAATTCTAATCCTGGAGACCATTTACTATGTGAGGGCAACAAATCTAATCCTGGACATACTCTGTTGACTTCTCCACCAGCCGCCACTTTCTATCCTTTTTTCAACCAATAATAGATATGTTCCTTATCCAGTTTGTACTATGTTTTCCCATTATTTCCCTTTTCAACCAAGAGACCGGTTGGGTATCCGGTCTCTACTACTTTCACCATATTATTTCCTCTTTGAATCAAGTCCTAGATTCATGCTACAACTTTCCTCCCTTTCTTTGTTGTTTGAACCAAGTCCTAGATTCGAATGCATGGAGTAGCTTTTACCTCTAATAATACTAAAAATTTAGGTGGCTTTAGAAGAGTTGATGGGAGTAGAAAAAGATCCACATGCAGACACATGGGGAGCTGGGGCAGTAGAGCAAGGCCGCTTTCGAAGAACTTATACATGAGGGTCGTCGGGATGTCGGCGGCGGCAAGTCGGATCTGCGCACAATATGGCAGGGAGGAAGAAGGGTCGGAGGACCTCCCAAGCCGACACTATGTTGGAAAGAACGCAGGGGCAGAGGATCGGGCCCCTCTGGCAGCTGTGGGTTTCCTCCCTCACTGGCGATGACCACGTGAACGATGCACCTAGTCCTGTACACACACCAGCCTAAGGGATCTGGCCGGATCTGTGACCAGCGGTGAGCAGACGAAAATGCCACTACCGCTGTCCTGTTTAGGTCTGGAGAGGATGAGAGAATGAACAGAGCAACCCTAGTGATACGTCTCCAACATATCTATAATTTTTGATTGCTCCATGCTACTTTGTCTACTGTTTTAGGCAATATTGGGCTTTATTATCCACTTTTATATTATTTTTGGGACTAACCTATTAACCGGAGGACCAGCCCAGATTTGCTGTTTTATGCCTATTTCAGTGTTTCGAGGAAAAGAAATATCAGACGGAGTCAAAATGGAACGAAATCAACTGGAGAAGTTTTTTTGGAAGGAAAGCCACCCGATGGACTTGGAGTGCACATCGGGGAAGAAGGGAGGTGCCCACGAGGGTGGGGGCGCGCCCACCCCCCTGGAGCGTGCCCCCCTGCCTCGTGGCCCCTCCTTCGGTCCACCGACGTACTTCTTTCACCCATATATACCTACGTACCCTAAACTTCCAGAACAGAAGATAGATTGGGAGTTCCGCCGCCGCAAGCCTCTGTAGCCACCAAAAACCTCTCGTGAGCCTGTTTCGGCACCCTGACGAAGGGGGATCCCATCACCGGTGGCCATCTTCATCATCCCGGCGCTATCCATAACGAGGAGGGAGTAGTTCACCCTCGGGGCTAAGGGTATGTACCAGTAGCTATGTGTTTGATCTCTCTCTCTCTTTCTCTCTCGTGTTCTCTCTCGTGTTCCTCTATGGCACGATCTTGATGTATCCCGAGATTTGCTATTGTAGTTGGATCTTATGATGTTTCTCCCCCTCTACTCTCTTGTGATGAATTGAGTTTCCCCTTTGAAGTTATCTTATCGGATTGAGTCTTTTATGAGAACACTTGATGTATGTCTTGCCGTGATTATCCGTGGTGACAATGGGATATCATGTGCCACTTGATGTATGTTTTGGTGATCAACTTGCAGGTTTCGTGACATTGGGAACCTATGCATAGGGGTTGGCACACGTTCTTGACTCTCCGATAGAAACTTTGGGGCACTCTTTGAAGTACTTTGTGTTGGTTGGATGAATCTGAGATTGTGTGATGCATATCGTATAATCATGCCCACGGATACTTGAGGTGACAATGGAGTATCTAGGTGACATTAGGGTTTTGGTTGATTTGTATCTTAAGGTGTTATTCTAGTACGAACTCTTTTATAGATCGATCCGAAAGAATAACTTTAAGGTGGTTTCGTACCCTACAATAATCTCTAGTTTGTTCTCCGCTATTAGTGGCTTTGGAGTGACTCTTTGTTGCATGTTGAGGGCTTGTTATATGATCTATCTATGTTATTATTGTTGAGAGAACTCGCACTAGTGAAAGTATGAACCCTAGGCCTTGTTTCCTATCATTGCAATACCGTTTACGCTCACTTCTATCGTTAGTTACCTTGCTGTTTTTATTATTTCAGATTACAAAAACCTATATCTACTATCTATGTTGCACTTGTATCACCATCTCTTCACCGAACTAGTGCACCTATACAATTTACCATTGTATTGGGTGTGTTGGGGCCACAAGAGACTCTTTGTTATTTGGTTGCAGGGTTGCTTGAGAGAGACCATCTTCATCCTACGCCTCCCATGGATTTTTAAACCTTAGGTCATCCACTTGAGGGAAATTTGCTATTGTCCTACAAACCTATGCACTTGTAGGCCCAACAACGTCTACAAGAAGAAGGTTGTGTAGTAGACATCAAGATCTTTTCTGGCGCCGTTGCTGGGGAGGTGAGTGCTTGAAGGTATATCTTTAGATCTTGCAATCGGATCTTTTTGTTTCTTGTTTTAGCACTTGTCTAGCTTATAAAAGAAAACTACAAAAAAAATGGAATTGAGTTTGTCTCATACGCTTCATCTTTTTAATATCTTTCGTGAGTATGATGGAAAGGAAAATTGTGCTCAAGTACTAGAAGAAGAATTACATAGAACGCTTGGCATAAAATATGTGAATGATGAGCATGATTGCAATGTTGTTAGTATGAATTCCTTGAATATCCATGATGCTAATGATATGCAAAGCCACAAGCTTGGGGAAGCTATGTTTGATGAAGATGATATTTTTTGTCCCCCAAGCTTTGATGAGCAAATTTACTACGATGAAAGCATGCCTCCTATCTATGACGATTATTGTGATGACATGTATGCTTTAAATAATAATGATAACCATGAAACTTTTCATCTTGATCCTAATTTTAAATCATATGATAGTTGTTTTGTTGAGTTTGCTCCCACTACTATTCATGAGAAGAATTTTGCTTATGAGGAGAGTAGTAAATTTTCTATGCTAGTAGATCATGAAAAGAATGCTTTAGGTGCTGGTTACATTGTTGAATTCATTCATGATGCTACTGAAAATTATTATGAGGGAGGAATATATGCTTGTAGGAATTGTAATAATATCAAGTTTCCTCTCTATGTGCTTAAAATCTTGAAGTTATGCTTATTTTACCTTCCTATGCAAGTTGATTATTGTTCCCATAAGTTGTTTGCTCACAAAATCCCTATGCATAGGAAGTGGGTTAGACTTAAATGTGCTAGTCATATGCTTCATGATGCTCCCATTATGTTTCAATTCTTATCTTTTATGTGAGCATCATTGTCATCATCATGCCTAGCTAGAAAGGCATTAAAGAAAAGCGCTTGTTGGGAGACAACCCAATATTTATCCTTACTGTTTTTGTGTGTCCACATGATTATGCTACTGTAGTAATCATGTTTTATAGCTTTTGTTTCAATAAAGTTCCAAGTAAGACCTTTAGGATAGCTTACGGTGATAGTTGTGTTGATCCCGCTGAAAATCAGAAACTTTTGCACCCAGTAAATTAGTTTTGTTAATTCACAGAAACGTGCTTATGATCTGGTTCTTTTTGCTCTGGATTGGTACACGAATTGCTTAGGACTTCCTAATTTGGTAGGATTTTTGGAGTTCCATAAGTATACATTTGATACAGATTACTATAGACTGTTCTGTTTTTGACAGATTCTGTTTTGCGTGTGTTGTTTGCTTATTTTGATGAATCTATGGCTAGTAAAATAGTTTATGAACCATAGAGAAGTTGGAATACAGTAGGTACAGTACCTTTAAGTAGTCTTTTGTTTTCTTTCTCTAACGGAGCTCACGAGTTTTCTGTTAAGTTTTGTGTTGTGAAGTTTTCAAGTTTTGGGTAAAGATTCGATGGACTATGGAATAAGGAGTGGCAAGAGCCTAAGCTTGGGGATGCCCAAGGCACCCCAAGATAATATTCAAGAATAGCCAAAATCCTAAGCTTGGGGATGCCCCGGAAGGCATCCCCTCTTTCGTCTTCGTTCATCGGTAACTTTACTTGGAGCTATATTTTTATTCACCACATGATATGTGTTTTGCTTGGAGCGTCATTTTCTCTTGTTAGTATTTGATTGCTGTTAATTATATTAATGTTTGTATCTTTAGCTTCAATAAAGAAGTCAAGGATAGCCTTTGCCATGCTTATTTTGCTAGTATACATGTTGCTGTTTGAAAACAGAAAGTTTACCGCTGTTGCAAAAATTCCCTAGAAAAATCCGAGCTTGATATAATGTTGAAACTTTTTGCATGATGAGATCTGATAAATTTATTACAGTGGGAATTTTATTTCATAATTATTGGAGTTAGGGAAGTATTGATACTCTTGCATTCTTTACAAACTGTACTGTTTTGGCAGATTGCTGTTATGTTTGCATTGTTTGCATATGTTTGCTTCTTTAGTGATTCTATTTGAGGATAGGAGTATTAAATATGTAGAGGCATTTAGTATGCAATGTTGAATAATTATTTAAGTGATTTTTACTGTATAAAATGATAAGGTTTTGCATTGGTTTATACTAACCTATCTCACGAGTTCTTGTTGAGTTTGTTGTGAATGAAACTTTTGATAAAAAGAGAAACCATGATATGAGAGGAATTAAGGAGACAAAAAAGCTCAATCTTGGGGATGCCCAAGGCACCCCAAGATAATATTTCAAGAAGTCTCAAGCATCTAAGCTTGGGGATGCCCCGGTAGGCATCCCACCTTTCTTCTTCAACAACTATCGATTAGTATCGGTTGAGCCTAAGTTGTTGCTTCTTCACATGAGTTGTGCTATCCTTGAAATGTAGTTTTCTTTAGCTTTGCTTGCTGTTTGAATAAAGTATCAAGATCTGAAATTATTAAATGAGAGAGAGTCTTCGCATAGTTGCATAAATATTTAGCTACTCATAGACCTTCACTTATATCTTTCGGAGTAGTTTGTCATTTGCTCTAGTGCATCACTTATACCTTTTAGAGCATGGTGGTAGTTTTATTTTGAAGAAATAGATGAACTCTCATACTTCACTTAGATTATTTTAAGAGTCGTTAATAGCATGGTAATTTGCTTAATATTAATATACTTGGTATTCAAGATATGTGAAACTTTCTTATGAGTGTGTTGAATACTAAGAAAAGTTTGATGCTTGATAATTGTTTTGAGATATGGAGGTGATAATATCAAAGTCGTTCTAGTTGAGTAGTTGTGAATTTTAGAAATTCTTGTGTTGAAGTTTGCAAGTCCCGTAGCATGCACGTATGGTTAAAGTTGTGTAACAAATTTGAAACATGAAGTGTACCTGGCTTGTGCATCCTTATGAGTGGCGGTCGGGGACGAGCGATGGTCTTTTCCTACCAATCTATCCCCCTAGGAGCATGCGCGTAGTACTTGGTTTTTTGATGACTTCTAAATTTTTGCAATAAGTATATGAGTTCTTTTGACTATTGTTGAGTCCATGGATTATACGCACTTTTACCTTTCCACCTTTGCTAGCCTCTTCGGTACCGTGCATTGCCCTTTCTCACCTTGAGAGTTGGCTTCGCCGGTGCATCCAAACACCGTGATACGATACGCTCTATCACACATAAACCTCCTTATATCTTCCTCAAAACAGCCACCATACCTACCTATTATGGCATTTCCATAGCCATTCCGAGATATATTGCCATGCAACTTTCCACCGTTTCGTTCATCATCATCATGAAATACATTACTTTTGTCATATTGCCATTGCATGATCATGTAGTTGACATCGTATTTGTGGCAAAGCCACCATGTATTATTTTTCATACATGTCACTCTTGATTCATTGCTCCATCCCGGTACACCGCCGGAGGCATTCATATAGAGTCATATCTTGTTCTAGTTTCGAGTTGTAATCCTTATGTTGTAATCAATAGAAGTGTGATGATCATCATTATTAGAGCATTGCCCAATCAAAAAAAGAGAAAGGCCAAAAAGAAAAAAAGGAAAGGCCCAAAAAAAAGGGCAATGCTACTATCTCTTTTTCCACACTTGTGCTTCAAAGTACCACCTTGTTCTTCATGTAGTGAGTCTCATATATTGTGCTTCAAAGTAGCACCATGTTTTTCATATAGTGAGTCTCATAAGCTGTCTTGTTCATACTAGTGGGAATTTTTCATTATAGAACTTGGCTTGTATATTCCTACGATGGGCTTCCTCAAATGCCCTAGGTCTTCATGAGCAAGCGAGTTGGATGCACCCACTAGTTTTCTTTTGTTGAGCATTCATAGCTCTAGTGCATCCGTTGCATGGCAATCCCTACTCCTCATGTTGACATCAATTAATGGGCATCTCCATAGCCCGTTGATTATCCTCGTCAATGTGAGACTTTCTCCTTTTTTGTCTTCTCCACACAATCCCCATCATCATATTCTATTCCACCCATAGTGCTATATCCATGGCTCACGCTCATGTATTGCGTGAAGGTTGAAAAAGTTTGAGATTATTTAAGTATGAAACAATTGTTTGGCTTGTCATCGGGGGTATAGAAGTTGGGAACATCTCTGTGTGACGAAAATGAAGCACAACCTAACTATATGATTTTGTAGGGATGAACTTTCTTTTGCCATGTTATTTTGAGAAGACATAATTGCTTCGTTAGTATGCTTGAAGTATTATTGTTTTTATGTCAATATGAACTTTTGTCTTGAATCTTTTGGATCTGAATATTCATATCACAAGTAAGAAAAATTACATTGAAATTATGCCAACTAGCATTCCACATCAAAAATTCTTTTTTTATCATTTACCTACTCGACAACGAGCAGGAATTAAGCTTGGGGATGCTTGATACGTCACCAACGTATCTATAATTTTTGATTGCTCCATGCTACTTTATCTACTATTTTAGGCAATATTGGGCTTTATTATCCACTTTTATATTATTTTTGGGACTAACCTATTAACCGGAGGCCCAGCCCAGATTTGCTGTTTTATGCCTATTTCAGTGTTTCGAGGAAAAGGAATATCAGACGGAGTCAAAACGGAACGAAATAAATTGGAGAAGTTATTTTTGGAAGGAAAGCCACCCGATGTACTTGGAGTACACATCAGGGAAGAAGGGAGGTGCCCACGAGGGTGGGGGCGCGCCCACCCCCCTGGAGCGTGCCCCCCTGCCTCGTGGCCCCTCCTTCGGTCCATCGACGTACTTCTTTCACCCATATATACCTACGTACCCTAAAACTTCCAGAACAGAAGATAAATCGGGAGTTCCGCCGCCGCAAGCCTCTGTAGCCACCAAAAACCTCTCGTGAGCCTATTCCGACACCCTGCCGAAGGGGGATCCCATCACCGGTGGCCATCTTCAACATCCCGGCGCTATCCATAACGAGGAGGGAGTAGTTCACCCTCGGGGCTAAGGGTATGTACCAGTAGCTATGTGTTTGATCTCTCTCTCTCTCTCTCTCTCGTGTTCTCTCTCGTGTTCCTCTATGGCACGATCTTGATGTATCCCGAGCTTTGCTATTGTAGTTGGATCTTATGATGTTTCTCCCCCTCTACTCTCTTGTGATGAATTGAGTTTCCCCTTTGAAGTTATCTTATCGGATTGAGTCTTTTATGAGAACACTTGATGTATGTCTTGCCGTGATTATCTGTGGTGACAATGGGATATCATGTGCCACTTGATGTATGTTTTGGTGATCAACTTGCGGGTTTCGTGACATTGGGAACCTATGCATAGGGGTTGGCACACGTTCTTGACTCTCCGAAAGAAACTTTGGGTCACTCTTTGAAGTACTTTGTGTTGGTTGGATGAATCGGAGATTGTGTGATGCATATCGTATAATCATGCCCATAGATACTTGAGGTGACAATGGAGTATCTAGGTGACATTAGGGTTTTGGTTGATTTGTATCTTAAGGTGTTATTCTAGTACGAACTCTATTATAGATCGATCCGAAAGAATAACTTTAAGGTGGTTTCGTACCCTACAATAATCTCTACGTTTGTTCTCCGCTATTAGTGGCTTTGGAGTGACTCTTTGTTGCATGTTGAGGTCTTGTTATATGATCTATCTATGTTATTATTGTTGAGAGAACTTGCACTAGTGGAAGTATGAACCCTAGGCCTTGTTTCCTATCATTGCAATACCGTTTACACTCACTTTTATCATTAGTTACCTTGCTGTTTTTATTATTTCAGATTACAAAAACCTATATCTACTATCTATTTTGCACTTGTATCACCATCTCTTCGCTGAACTAGTGCACCTATACAATTTACCATTGTATTGGGTGTGTTGGGGACACAAGAGACTCTTTGTTATTTGGTTGCAGGGTTGCTTGAGAGAGACCATCTTCATCCTACGCCTCCCACGGATTGATAAACCTTAGGTCATCCACTTGAGGGAAATTTGCTACTGTCCTACAAACCTATGCACTTGCAGGCCCAACAACGTCTACAAGAAGAAGGTTGTGTAGTAGACATCACCTAGTAAATCAAGTGCTCAGGCCCCGACGTACATATATAGTGGAGTGACTAACTTCTTTTCTCCACAACAAGCGTTTCAATTTGTGTACGTGGCATTAAAGAAAAGAAACTCTCTATTTAAGGTGAGTAACTGTACGACTCCTACTTACTAGTAGTAGTAGTAGTAGTAGTAGTAGTAGTAGTAGTAGTAGTAGTAGTAGTAGTAGTAGTAGTGTTGTTCACTTGTGCTCCCCGGCCCTCCATTCATTGAACAACCCCACGGGTGAATAAACACACGGTACTAGTATTTATATAGAACGAACAAGCTTGAACTATTTTCGTGTAGTTAAAAGTTGAAGGCGGGGCTTTTCCTGGGCAGTACGCGCGGCAGTTTTCACGTAGGCGGTTTGACAGAGAGGCGAGGAGGGTGAGGGAGTAGCGGATTCAACTTACTTACTGCTGGAAAGGCGGAGCTTCTGGGGTGTAACGGTTGGATTGTTCCCTCCACTATAAAAGGGAGTCTTCTTCTCCAAAGTTGACTTACCTCTTCCCCCAAAAGCTCCATTGTTGCTCCAAGCTCCATTTTTGCCCGATCTCTCTCCCTAGCCAATCAAACTTGTTGATTTGCTCAGGATTGGTTGAGAAGGCCCCGATCTACACTTCCACCAAGAGAAATTTGATTCCCCCCACTAATCCCTAGCGGATCTTGTTACTCTTGGGTGTTTGAGCACCCTAGACGGTTGAGGTCACCGCGGAGCCATAGTCCATTGTGGTGAAGCTTCATGATGTCGTTGGGAGCCTCCAATTAAGTTGTGGAGATAGCCCCAACCTTGTTTGTAAAGGTTCGGACGCCGCCTTCAAGGGCACCAAGAGTGGAATCACAACATATCGCATTGTGTGAGGGCATGAGGAGAATATGGTGGCCCTAGTGGCTTCTTGGGGAGCATCGTGCCTCTACACCGCTCTAACGGAGACGTACTTCCCCTCAAAAGGAAGGAACTTCGGTAACACATCCTCGTCTTCATCGTTTCCACTCTTGGTTATCTCGTGCCTTTACTTGTGCAAGCTTATTTGTGTTGTATCCCTTGCTTGCTTGTGTACTTGTTGTTGTTGCATCATATAGGTTGCTCACCTAGTTGCATATCTAGACAACCTACTTTGTTGCAAAGTTTAATTTGGTAAAGAAAAGCTAAAAATTGTTAGTTGCCTATTCACCCCCCTCTAGTCAACTATATCGATCCTTTAAATTGGTATCAGAGCCTTGTATCTTTATTAAGGACTTTGTCATCCGAAGAGTATGGTTGACACCGTAGACGGTAGGGAGGAGCACTCCGGTGTGAATCCGAGCTCGTCTACGGGTGATCGGGGAACCGCGGTGTGTCATGAGGAATTCAATGTGGCTTTGGACACATTGAAAACCTCCATGACAACCGAGGTTGAAAGCATGTTTAATAAATTCTTAGAAGGACTTAAACTATCTACCTCGCCGTTGAAAGTGGGTGATCCCACTGACAAGGTAACGGATCCTAACTCCGACAGGGGGGAAGCTACTAGTGAAAAGGATCCTTATACTAGTGGTAGAAATGGCACCGGCATCTTTGCCCATGTGGCACCTCCAGTTTATGGAGGACCGATTCCTTCTACTCATTTAAATCATGCCGGCCCTCCTCCTAAGATTGTGAAAAATGAGGACTTTGATTCTTGGGTATATCGCTTCAAGTGTCATTTAAATCATGTGAATACTAACCTTTGGAGAATCATTGAAGAAGGTTTCCATCCACATGACCGAAGCAACTTCACCCCTGGAGAAGTAGTGGATAATCAATTCAATGAGAATGCTCTCTTCATCATTCAAGATGCAGTTCTACCCGAGATCTCCCTCATCTTCGACCCTTCGCCATGGCCAAAGATGCATGGCATTGTGTTGTTTCCCTCTATAAGGGAAGCGCAAGCATTCAACGCTCCAACTATGAAGTGGTGCAAGATGAAGCCGATGAGTTTGCAATGAAAGAAGATGAAGAACCTCGTGAGCTCTTTCGGAGAGTAACAAACTTGCGGTCTCACTCCGAGATAATGGGAGCAAGGACATGGATGACAATTGGATCAAGCGCAAGTTCCTCAAAGCAATGATGCCTTACCACAAGGCCTTGTCCTCCGTCATCCATCAAAGACCGGACTTCCACTCTTTGACCTCAAATGAAGTGTTGGATGAGTTTGTGGCAATGAGGATCTTGGACAAGACCGCCGACAATGCGGTGTTGCGCTCTCAAAGGGCAAAGAAGCCGAACCTTGCCTTGAAGGCCAAGGTTATTGTGGAATAAGAGGAAGAAGAGGAAGAGGAGGAGAGCAACCCCGAAGATACAAAATATGATTATCATGAGCACATGGCTCTTGCTTCAAGGCAATTTTGGAGCAAGAAGAACACAAGGCCCAACTTCAACAAGAACAACTCAAGTGGGTTCAAGGGCAAGCAAAGTGTGAGAACATGTTACAATTGTGGCAATGTGAGCCATTTTGTTGTGGATTGACCTTACGAGAAGCAGGAAGACAATGGTGGCAAGCTCATCCGAAAGGACAAATCCAAGTCCTTCCCCAACAAGAACAACTTCACCAAAAAGACTCCTACTCGAGGGTTGGTGGTTCAAGAAGAATACCATGAGGATGACGATGATGATGAAGATAGTGAAGCCATGGCCATGGCCTCTGTTGCCATTGCCACAACTCCACGGGTGTCCCTCTTCGACTCACCCAATGAGAACATCACCACCAAGTGCCTCATGGCTAAAGCCACCAACAAGGTAACCCCCAACATCAAAACCACCATCATTACTAATCCCTCCTTGATGGATGGCGTTGATGAAAGTGAGGGGTCTAATGAGGAAGTGAATGAATTTGAGTCTTTTTATGAGTAAGCTCAAGGGCAAATCCAAGAAGCACTTTGTTGCTCTCTTGGAACAACTTGGTGAAGCCAATGACATGATCGAGGCTCATGAAGAAACCATCTCTAAGATGGAAGGTCATAGTCGTGACTATGCCGATGAGATATCGGATCTCTCTAATGCTCTTGAGGAAGAGCGTGGGCATCGTTTGGCTCTTGAGGAGTCACACAACAATGACCATGCTAAGTTAAAGAAAGATCTTGATCATGCTCTTGTTGTGTCTTGTGTGCTAACTTCCGAGAAGGCTAAACTTGGCATTGACCATGCTAGACTCAAGGAGGAGTTTGATTTACTCGAAAAGGCCCACAAGGTCTTGAAGGGTGCTCATGCTAGTCTCAAGGAGTCTCATGATTAACTCCAAGTTAAGCTAACCAAAGAAAAGGCCACCTTTCCTCATATGGTATTAATTGATAATGCAAATGCCACTAACCCGTGTTGTGAGCATGTGCATCTTGTGGAGGAGAATGCCAAGTTGAAGGAGCAACTCGAGAAAGGCCTTATGACATGCATACAAGGTGAGAAGAACCTGAACGACCTTTTGAGCAATCAAAAGGAAGTTGTTGCCAAGGAGGGAGTTGGCTTCGCGCCCAAGTCCAAGAACAAGAAGAAGAACGACAAGACCAAACGACCTCCTCCTCTCAAGCAAACTGTTGTGAAGGAGAGAGAGGGTTCTCCTAAGGAGTAGAAGAACAGTGTGAAGGGTGGTGATGTCAAAAAGGGCAAAGCCACATCTTCCAACAAAGCTGGCGACTTTAACCCTTCTTATGTGTTGTGTCGTGCTAGTGATGGGCATGTTTATGCTAAATTTGTTGGTTCTCCTTATGAGTACATTGAATGGTCTATTTGGGTTCCTAAGACCCTTGTTACTAACATCAAAGGACCCATTACTAAATGGGTACCTAAAACCAAGCATTGATCTCTTGCAGGTGTTTGCTTCCGGTGGGGGATCGTGGTTGCTCGATAGTGGAGCAACAAATCATATGACCGGAAGCAAGGACTTGGTGGTGGATGTGCATAAGATCCCATCTATGCCCACCAACGTCGAGTGGGGTGATGCCTCGTCTTCTAAGGTATTGGGTTGGCAAGGTTGTCATTTCTCATGATCTTATGATCGAGAAAGTCATGCTTGTTGAGTCCCTTGCTTTCAATCTACTTTCCGTTCGTCAACTTGCACTCATGGACTTTGCCACTTTCTTTGATATTGATACCATGGCCCTCTTGTGGAGCAAGACTCTTAAAGTAGCCTTTGTTGGGCATGTCGAGAACGGTCTCTATGTGATTAACTTTTCGGAGCGACCCACTAAGACCGCGACATGCCTAATGGCTAAAGTTGATGTGGGATGGCTTTGGCATCGCCGTTTAGCCCACGTCAATATGAGATCTTTGCAAAGTCTTCTCAACGGGGACCTTGTCCGTGGACTAACAAATGTTAGTTCTGCCAAAGATCGTGCTTGCAGTGCTTGTATCAAAGGAAAGCTTCATGAAAAGGCTCATCCTCCCACGACTATCATCTACTCGAAGAGACCCTTGGAGCTCCTTCACATGGATCTCTTTGGGCCTCCATCCTTTGATAGTCTTGGAGGTAGAAAGTATTGCTTGGTTATTGTGGATGATTATTCAAGGTACACTTTGGTGTTTTTCTTCAAGAGGAAGAGTGAGACTCAACAAACCGTCATCGACTTTGCAAATGAAGCTCAACGTCAACATGATGCAAAGATCTTGACAATAAGAAACGACAACGACACTGAGTTCAAGAACTACACCTTGGATGAGTTTCTTAGTTATGAGGGGATCAAGCATCAATATGCTGCACCTTATACCCCTCAACAAAATGGTGTCACGGAGAGGAAGAACCGGACGTTGATGGATGCGGCAAGGACCATGATGGCGGAGTTCAAGTCTCCATACAACTTTTGGGCTGAAGCCATCAACACAGCATGTCATGCATCCAATCGGCTCTATCTCTGCAAAGGCTTGAACAAGACTCCTTATGAAATACTTACCGGTAACAAGCCCAACCTCAAGTACTTTCGGGTGTTCGGGTGTAAGTGTTTCATTCTCAAGAAAGGTGTTCGTTTGTCTAAATTTGAGGCTAGAGCTTATGAGGGCATATTTCTTGGTTATGCTACAAACTCTCATGCTTACCGTGTCCTTAACAAGTCCACCAGACTCATTGAGGAGACGTGTAACATGGAGTTTGACGAAAATAACGGCTCTCAAGTGGAGCAAAGTGGTACTTGTGATGTAGGTGATGAAATTCCTCCCCAAGCCATAAGAAGAATGGGTGTGGGTCATATCATACCCATTGAGGAACCCCTTGTGGCCGAAGGAGAAGGACAATGCTCCACTCAAGTGGAGCCATCACCAACCCAAGACCCACACGCTTCCAAAGAACAAAGTGAAGGCCCTCAACCTCATTAACAAGACCAAGGGCAAGATCAACCTCAAGATGGTGGTGAACCACCTATTGATGCCCAAGGTCAAGTTCCTCCCCTCGAGCAAGTTCAAGATCAAGAGCAAGCTCAAGATCAAGAACAAGTTCAAGACGGCGCTCAAGATGATCAAGTTGTTACCCCTTCTCATTTCACCTCCGAGGAGGAATTAGAGCGTCGTGCCGCGAAGATTGCTTCCAAGCTCACTACCCAAGGTCATCTCATGGAAAATGTGGTTGGAAGCCTAAGAAAGGGGGTAAGCACTCGTAGACAATTAGCAAACTATTGTGAACATCACACGTTTGTCTCTTGTGTTGAACCTCAAAAGGTCTATGAGGCGCTCGAAGATCCAGATTGGCTCAATGCCATGCATGAAGAACTCAACAACTTCAAGTACAACAAGGTGTGTAGATTGGTGCCAAGGCCAACGGGGAACCACAATGTCATTGGAACCAAGTGGATATTCAAGAACAAGCAAGATGCTCATGGGACCATCGTTCGCAACAAGGCAAGATTGGTGGCACAAGGCTACTCCCAAGTCGAGGGTATCGACTATGGTGAAACCTTTGACCCCGTTGCTCGCCTTGAATCCATTCGTTTGTTGATTGCTTATGCTTCCCATCACAACTTTAAGTTGCAACAAATGGATGTGAAGAGTGCTTTTCTTAATGGTCCTATTAATGAGTTGGTTTATGTCAAGCAACCCCCGGGTTCGAGGATCCCTACTTCCCCGATCATGTGTATCAACTTGATAAGGCACTCTATGGCCTTAAGCAAGCCCCACGTGCGTGGTATGACCACCTTACCGAGTTGTTGCAAGATCATGGATTTGAGGTTGGGCAAATTGATCCCACTCTTTTTACTAAGAAGGTCAAAGGGGAGTTGTTTGTGTGCCAACTATATGTTGATGATATTATCTTTGGTTCCCCTAACAAAGCTTTCAATGAGGAATTTTCTGCTCTCATGACCTCTAAGTTCAAGATGTCTTCGATGGGAGAGTTGAAGTTCTTCCTCAGTTTTGATATCAAGCAAAGAAGATAAGGTACCTTCATCAACCAAGCCAAATACACTCAAGACATGCTAAAAAGATTCAAGCTAAGTGATGTCAAGCCAGCTTCTACTCCAATGCCCACCAAGTGCCAACTTGATATTGATCCCAATGGTAAAGCAGTGGATCAAAAGGTATACCGCTCCATGATTGGCTCCTTGCTTTATCTTTGTGTATCTAGACCGGATATCATGTTGAGTGTGGGAATGTGTGCACGGTTTCAAGCCGCACTGAAGGAAAGCCACTTTGTGGCGGTCAAGCGAATCTTCTGATATTTGGCTCATACCCCCAAACTTTGGTTTATGGTACCAAGAGGAGCAAACTTCAAGCTTGAAGGATATTCGGATTCCAATTGGGCGGGAGACAAAGTGGATAGGAAGTCCACTTCTGAAGGGTGCCAATTTCTTGGTTGCTCTTTGGTGAGTTGGTCTTCCAAGAAGCAAAGTTGTGTGCCTCTCTCGTCCACCGGAGCGGAGTATGTGGCGGCCGGTAGTTCTTGTGCACAACTCTTATGGATGAGGCAAACTTTAAAGGATTACGGTGTCATTTGTGACAAAGTGCCTCTTTGGTGTGACAATGAAAGTGCCATCAAGATTTCTCTCAACCCGGTGCAACACTTCAAGACGAAGCATATTGAGATTCGGTATCACTTCATCCGGGATCACATTAGGCGAGGGGAGATCGAGCTTAAGTATGTCAACACTCGTGATAACCTTGCAGATATTTTCACGAAGCCCTTGGATGAAGCAAGATTTCGCGAGTTAAGGCATGAGCTAAATATCATTGATTCGAGCAATGTGTCTTGAACCCATGCACACCCCACCACATTCAACTTGTTATCTAGTTTAGGTGTAGGCATGGACATAGGGGGAGTGTTGTTCTCTCAATGAACTCTCCCTCCCCCATTATGCATAAATTGATCAATGCTACCTCTTGAGCACTGTATTGGATTTCCCCGAAGAGGAGAGGATGATGCAGCAAAGTAGCGTAAGTATTTCCCTCAGTTTTTGAGAACCAAGGTATCAATCCAGTAGGAGACCATGCACAAGTCCCTCGTACCTACACAAAACGATAGCTACTCGCAACCAACGCGATTAGGGGTTGTCAATCCCTTCACGGTCACTTACGAGAGTGAGATCTGATAGAGATGATAAATAATATTTTTGGTATTTTTGATAGATAGATGCAAAGTGAAAAGTAAAAGGCAAAGTAAAAACAAAGCAAGTAAATAAAGTGATAGAGATTGATATGATGAGAATAGACCCGGGGGCCATAGGTTTCACTAGTGGCTTCTCTCAAGAGCATAGATATTCTACGGTGGGTGAACAAATTATTGTTGAGCAATTGACAGAATTGAGCATAATTATGAGTATATCTAGGTAATGATCATGTATATAGGCATCACGTCCAAGACAAGTAGATCGAAACGATTCTGCATCTACTACTATTACTCCACTCATCGACCGCTATCCAGCATGCATCTAGAGTATTAAGTTAAAAACAGAGTAACACCTTAAGCAAGATGACATGATGTAGAGGGATAAATTCATGCAATATGATAAAAACCCCATCTTGTTATCCTCGATGGCAACAATACAATACGTGCCTTGCTGCCCCTGCTGTCACTGGGAAAGGACACCGCAAGATTGAACCCAAAGCTAAGCACTTCTCCCATTGCAAGAACTACCAATCTAGTTGGCCAAACCAAAAAGGATAATTCGAAGAGACTTGCAAAGATAACTCAATCATACATAAAAGAATCCAGAGAAGATTCAAATATTTTCCATAGATAAGTTGGATCATAAACCCACAATTCATCGGCCTCAACAAACACACCGCAAAAAGAAGATTACATCGAATAGATCTCCACGAGAGAGGGGGAGAACATTGTATTGAGATCCAAAAAGAGAGAAGAAGCCATCTAGCTACTAGCTATGGACCCGAAGGTCTGAAGTAAACTACTCACACTTCATCGGAGGGGCTATGGTGTTGATGTAGAAGCCCTCCATGGTGGATGCCCCCTCCGGCGAAGCTCCGGAACAGGCCCCAAGATGGGATCTCATGGATACAGAAGGTTGCGGCAGTGGAATTAGGTTTTTTGGCTCCTCTTCTGATCGTTTGGGGATACGTAGGTATATATATGAGGAAGGAGTACGTCGGTGGAGCAACAGGGGGCCGACGAGGTAGGGGGGCGCGCCCAGGGAGGCGCCCTCCACCCTCGTGACCGCCTCTGGCACTTCTTGGAGTAGGGTCCAAGTCTCGTGGATCATGTTCGGTGAGAAAATCACATTCCCGAAGGTTTCATTCCGTTTGGACTCCGTTTGATATTCCGTTTCTTCGAAATACTGAAATAGGCAAAAAACAACAATTCTGGGCTGGGCCTCCGGTTAATAGGTTAGTCCCAAAAATAATATAAAAGTGGAAAATAAAGCCCAATATAGTCCAAAACAGTAGATAAAGTAGCATGGAGCAATCAAAAATTATAGATACGTTGGAGACGTATCGGGCATCCCCAAGCTTAATTCCTGCTAGTCCTCGAGTAGGTAAATGATAAAAAAAGAATTTTTGATGCGGAGTGATACTTTGGCATAATTTCAATATAAATCTTCTTAATTGTGATATGAATATTCAGATCCGAAAGATTCAAGACAAAAGTTCATATTGACACAAAAATAATAATACTCCAAGCATACTAATCAAAGCAATCATGTCTTCTCAAAATAGCATGGCAAAAGAAAGTTCATCCCTACAAAATCATATAGTTAGGCTATGCTTCATTTTCGTCACACAAAGATGTTCCCAACTTCTATACCCCTGATGACAAGCCAAGCAATTGTTTCATACTCAAATAATCTCAAACTTTTTCAACCTTCACGCAGTACATGAGTGCGAGCCATGGATATAGCACTATGGATGGAATAGAATATGATGATGGGGATTGTGTGGAGAAGACAAAAATGGAGAAAGTCTCACATTGACGAGGCTAATCAACAGGCTATGGAGATGCCCATCAATTGATGTCAACATGAGGAGTAGGGATTGCCATGCAACGAATGCACTAGAGCTATGAATGCTCAACAAAAAGAAAACTAGTGGGTGTGCATCCAACTCGCTTGCTCATGAAGACCTAGGGCATTTGAGGAAGCCCATCATAGGAATACACAAGCCAAGTTCTAAAATGAAAAATTCCCACTAGTATAAAAAGGACAACTTTATGAGACTCACTACATAAAGAACAAGGTGCTACTTTGAAGCACAATATATGAGACTCACTACATGAGGAACAAGGTGCTACTTTGAAGCACAAGTGTGTAAAAAGAGATAGTAGCATTGCCCTTTTTTCTTTCTTTTTTTTGGGCTTTTTTTGGCCTTTCTTTTTTTTTCTTTTGGCCTTTTTTTTCTTTTGGCCTTTCCCTTTTTTTTGGGCAATGCTCTAACAATGATGATCATCACACTTCTATTGATTACAACATAAGGATTACAACTCGAAACTTAGAACAAGATATGACTCTATATGAATGCCTCCGGCGGTGTACCGGGATGGTGCAATGAATCAAGAGTGACATGTATGAAAAATAATGCATGGTGGCCTTGCCACAAATACGATGTCAACTACATGATCATGCAATGGCAATATGACAAAAGTAATGTATGTCATGATGATGATGATGGAAGTTGCACGGCAATATATCTCGGGATGGCTATGGAAATGCCATGATAGGTAGGTATGGTGGCTGTTTTGAGGAAGATATAAGGAGGTTCATGTGTGATAGAGCGTATCGTATCACAGGGTTTGGATGCACCGACGAAGTTTGCACCAACTCTCAAGGTGAGAAAGGGCAATGCACGGTACCGAAGAGGCTAGCAAAGGCGGAAAGGTGAGAGTGCGTATAATCCATTGACTCAACATTAGTCAAAAGAACTCATATACTTATTGCAAAAATTTAGAAGCCATCAAAAATCAAGTACTACACGCATGCTCCTAGGGGGGTAGATTGGTAGGAAAAGACCATCGCTCGTCCCCGACCGCCACTCATAAGGATGCACAAGCCAGGTACACTTCATGTTTCAAATTTGTTACACAACTTTAACCATACGTGCATGCTACGGGACTTGCAAACTTCAACACAAGCATTCTCAAATTCACAATTACTCAACTAGAACGACTTTGATATTATCACCTCCATATCTCGAAACAATTATCAAGCATCAAACTTATCTTAGTATTCAATTCACTCAAAAGAAAGTTTCACATATCTTGAATACTAAGTATATTAACATTAAGCAAACTTCCATGCTATTAATGACTCTCAAAATAATCTAAGTGAAGCATGAGAGATCAATAGTTTCTTTAAAACAAATCCACCACCGTGCTCTAAAATATGTAAGTGAAGCACTAGAGCAAAATTTATCACGCTCAAAAGATATAAGTGAAGTACTATGAGCAAAACTATCAAGCTCAAAAGATATAAGTGAAGCACATAGAGTATTCTAAAAAATTCCAAATCATGTATGGCTCTCTAAAAAGGTGTGTACAACAAGGATGATTGTGGTAAATTAACAAGCAAAGACGCAAATAATAAAAGACGCTCCAAGCAAAACACATATCATGTGGTGAATAAAAATATGGCTCCAAGTAAATTACCGATGGAAGTGGACGAAAGAGGGGATGCCTTCCGGGGCATCCCTAAGCTTTGACTTTTTGGTGTCCTTGTATTATCTTGGGGGTGCCATGGGCATCCCCAAGCTTAGGCTCTTGCCAATCCTTGTTCCATAATCCATCAAAAGAGTTCACCCAAAACTTGAAAACTTCACAACACAAAACTCAACAGAAACCTCGTGAGCTCCGTTAGAGAAAGAAAACAAAGAACTACTTAAGGTACTGTAATGAACTCATTCTTTATTTATATTGGTGTTAAACCTACTGTATTCCAACTTCTCTATGGATTATAAACTATTTTACTATCCATAGATTCATCAAAATAAGCAAACAACACACGTAAAACAGAATCTGTCAAAAACAGAACAGTCTGTAGAAATCTGTAACTAACGTAAACTTCTGGAACTCTAAAACTTATACCAAAATAGGAAGTCCTGTACAATTTGTTTATTGAACAGAAGCAAAAAGAATCAAGGCAAAAGCACGTTTCTGTGATTTAACAAAACTATATTAGTGCGCGCAAAGTTTCTGTTTTTCAGCAGAATCAAATCAACTATCATCGTAGGTTATCCTATAGGTTCTACTTGGCACAAATACTAATTAAAAGATAAAACCACATCCAAACAGAAGCTAGATGGATTATTTATTCCTAAACAGAATAAAAAACAAAAAAACACAAAAATAAAATTGGGTTGCCTCCCAACAAGCGCTATCGTTTAACGCCCCTAGCTAGGCATTAAAGCAAGGATAGATGTAGGTATTGCCATCTTTAATTTTCAGTTTTTTGGCGGAGTCATGCTCGAATCCGGGGGGTTCTTCCCGCTTCCCTTCATACTCAGAAAGTTTTAGATCCAAAGAATCCAACCGCTTATTACAAAGAGTAATCAACATATTCATACGGTTAAGATTTCTGCTAACATTTTTAAGAGGCTCAAGAGACTTTTGTAAAATCTTTGTTACTTCGCAAATCTTCTCAAACACTTGGGTTTCTTCCTGGGTAGGATGAGATCCTCCCTTTTGGGGTGGTGTTCCCACTATTCCCTCTATAATTTCATGCACAATACGGGGATCAATCTCAATGAAATTTCCCTTGGCCATGCAATCCAAGAGTTGTCTATACGTCATATTTAACCCAACATAAAAATTACGAAGAAGAATTCTATAGTTCACCTCTAGGGTGCACTTACGATAAGATTCCATCATCCTATACCAAGCATCTTTTAAGTTTTCTCCTTGCCTTTGCTTGAAGTGAAGAACTTCAAACTCGGGAGACATAGGAGTGGATAAGGAACTAGTCATGACGACAAGCAAGCAAACTAACACATGAGCAAACAGAAAGGCAAAGGGAAAAAGGCAAACGGGAAAGAGAGGGCGAATAAAATGGCAAGCGTGAAGTGGGGGAGAGGAAAACGAGAGGCAAATGGCAAATAATTTAATGCGAGAGATAGGGATTGCGATGGGTACTTGGTATGGTTGACTTGCTTGCGTGAGCCTCCCCGGCAACGGCGCCAGAAATTCTTCTTGCTACCTCTTGAGCACTGCATTGGATTTCCCCGAATAGGAGAGGATGATGCAGCAAAGTAGCGTAAGTATTTCCCTCAGTTTTTGAGAACCAAGGTATCAATCCAGTAGGAGACCACACACAAGTCCCTCGTACCTACACAAAACGATAGCTACTCGCAACCAACGCGGTTAGGGGTTGTCAATCCCTTCACGGTCACTTACGAGAGTGAGATCTGATAGAGATGATAAATAATATTTTTGGTATTTTTGATAGATAGATGCAAAGTGAAAAGTAAAAGGCAAAGTAAAAACAAAGCAAGTAAATAAAGCGATAGAGATTGATATGATGAGAATAGACCCGGGGCCCATAGGTTTCACTAGTGGCTTCTCTCAAGAGCATAGATATTCTACGGTGGGTGAACAAATTATTGTTGAGCAATTGACAGAATTGAGCATAATTATGAGTATATCTAGGTAATGATCATGTATATAGGCATCACGTCCAAGACAAGTAGATCGAAACAATTCTGCATCTACTACTATTACTCCACTCATCGACCGCTATCCAGCATGCATCTAGAGTATTAAGTTAAAAACAGAGTAACGCCTTAAGCAAGATGACATGATGTAGAGGGATAAATTCATGCAATATGATAAAAAACCCATCTTGTTATCCTCGATGGCAACAATACAATACGTGCCTTGCTGCCCCTGCTGTCACTGGGAAAGGACACCGCAAGATTGAAGCCAAAGCTAAGCACTTCTCCCATTGCAAGAACTACCAATCTAGTTGGCCAAACCAAAAAGGATAATACGAAGAGACTTGCAAAGATAACTCAATCATACATAAAAGAATTCAGAGAAGATTTAAATTTCCATAGAGAAGTTGGATCATAAACCCACAATTCATCGGTCTCAACAAACACACCGCAAAAAGAAGATTACATCGAATAGATCTCCACGAGAGAGGGGGAGAACATTGTATTGAGATCCAAAAAGAGAGAAGAAGCCATCTAGCTACTAGCTATGGACTCGAAGGTCTGAAGTAAACTACTCACACTTCATCGGAGGGGCTATGGTGTTGATGTAGAAGCCCTCCGTGGTGGATGCCCCCTCCGGCGGAGCTCCGAAACAGGCCCCAAGATGGGATCTCATGGATACAGAAGGTTGCGGCGGTGGAATTAGGTTTTTTGGCTCCTCTTCTGATTGTTTGGGGATACGTAGGTATCTATAGGAGGAAGGAGTACGTCGGTGGAGCAACATGGGGCCCACGAGGTAGGGGGGCGTGCTAGGGGGCGCCCTCCACCCTCGTGACCGCCTCTGGCACTTCTTGGAGTAGGGTCCAAGTCTCCTGGATCACGTTCGGTGAGAAAATCACGTTCCCGAAGGTTTCATTCCGTTTGGACTCGGTTTGATATTCCGTTTCTTCGAAACACCGAAATAGGCAAAAAAACAGCAATTCTGGGCTGGGCCTCCGGTTAATAGGTTAGTCGCAAAAATAATATAAAAGTGGAAAATAAAGCCCAATATAGTCCAAATTAGTAGATAAAGTAGCATGGAGCAATAAAAAATTATAGATACGTTGGATACATATCAATCAACTCTTTCACATTAGCCATTTTTGATGGTATGTGTGTTTCAAAGACAAGTTGTGGTCATTGGCCCAAGGATAATTCTTCGCGGCGCCATACCTCCAGACTCAAACATAGGTGGCCTCGGCCACCGCCCTCTCTTGGAGAGGAGTGTGGTTCTCGCCCTCTTTGTGTTGGTGTTTGTGCTTGTGTTTGCTCTCTTTCTAGTCGTTTTCTTTTTCTTGAGCTAAGATTTTGAGACAGTTTTCCTGCGGCTGAGCGGTACTACCACTGGGTGGGCAGTACTACCACTGATCTTCATCAAGCGGTACTACCGCCCACTCCAACCGGTACTACCACTCCGGGGCGGGTGTGGGGGGTTATGCTCGGGCATGGGGAGTTGCTTTTCTCCCCCATACCCATTCGCCCCACTCGCTCGTCTTCTCCGTCGCTCCAGCGACACCTCGCCGCAGGAGGGCTTCGGTCGGCCGCCGTCTTCGTGCCGCCTCTCTCCAGTTCCTCTGGTGGAGTCGATCCCCACCGCGCCCTCTTGCCATGGATGCCGGTATTGCCCCCATTCCTGCTCTCTTTTTTCCTAGATCTTGCATCTAGTTTTTAGGGGCAATAGGCATTGTGTTTCTCAATTTTTGGCTAAGTCGAGGCTTGAGTAGGATGGAGATGGCTTCTAGGCCTGTTGGATTGAAGTTTGGTAGGCTTATTTTTGAATTTGGCATCACCGGTAGTGCCGGATCCGTCCACGGCAGTAGGGAACCTCCATTCCCCGTCTAGAGCGGTACTACCGCTCATCTGGAGTAGTACTACCGCTCAAGCGGTACTGCCGCGGTTGGGCCGCGGTACTACCACTGGTGCCCAATTCCATCATTGTCCTACCAATTTTTGATCCATGTTGCTTTGTTTGGAGGCTTATGCTCTTTCTTTTGTGTTGTTTATTTTGCTCTCGTGTTTGGTTCCAGGTGATGAACACCCTGAGCTGCAAGCCCGCCGTGTCAACCCCGAACGTTCAACGTCAAAGCGCTACCGCACCTCTGAGACAGCGGGTGCTTCATCAAGTTCCCATCCTCCACCTCAACTCAAGAAGAAGCCTGCCAACAAGCCGAAGCCGAGGGGCAAAACCGTGACTGAAATGACTGCCAAGGAGTTCTGGGAAAGGTGTCGCTGCAACCCCTATGCGGAAGACCAAGAACCCAGTTTGGTCAACCGCCCGTTCTGAAATCGTTTTCAGTTTGCCATCTTCTTTGATGTGATCAAGGCCAAGAAGAACCTCTATGTTGATGTGCGTTCCATCGACACGGATGCTATGGAGAAGGACCCTGAGTACTTTGGTGAAGCCTTTCAGATGTGCACTCAGCTAAACATCCTCAGAATCATGTAGTTCAACAAGGACTTTGATGCAGACTTGGTGGCTCAATTCTATGCCACTGTTCATCTCGGGACTGATGCTGAAAGGACCCTGAATTGGATGACAAATGGCAAGCTGCTCTCTGTCAAGTGGAAGGCCTTCATGGAGTTACTTGGGGTGGAAGATCATGGGCTTGAGACTCCAGTTGGCTTCCGTCCTCACCGCAATACCACCTCCACTCACAAGCAAGCTCTCTGGCCCTACTGTTCTGTGAAGAAGCACCTTGTGACTGAGAAGGTAACCTATGAGCTGCCTGCCTTTCTGGACATCCTTCACCGTGTTTTCCGAGAGACTCTATTCCCTCGTAGCGGGAATCTGGATATGGTCCACTCCTATCTTGTCGATATGCTACTATTCTGCCAGCATGAGAAGGAAGCAAACACTGGCGACTCCCTGGACATCTCTCATGTTATGTGGTCTGAACTTCTTTCTGCCGTTTCTGAGCGCAAGTGCCTGATATATGGTCCATTTATCATGTTGCTCATTGAGAAGGCCTGGGCTCATGTCTATCCCAAGGTTATCCTGGAAACTGGAGAATTGGTGTCTCATGAGATCAAGCGTCTAAGGAAGAAGGACAATTGGGGCACCCCGACTCCTAAATCTGGGGGTCCATCTATTGCTGCTGACTTGGATACCCAGGGCGAAGCTGAGGCTGCTGATGATGAGGATTATGAGCCCTATGAAGTGGAGCCCTCTTGGGCAAAGAAGCTTAAGCATAAGATGAAGAAACTATTCTGCATGGAGTCTCATGGCCAGTACATGTCTCATGTCTCTGAGAAGAAGGCCCGCTGCTGTCACAAGGAGCTCATGCGTAAGTTGGGTGCAGCTGTTAACAACGGGTCTGAGGGCAGGATCACTGATGATGAGGAGTGGGTTCAGCAGCACTGCCAGTGGACCGATTCAGACACCAGGCAGTTTCCGACCGAAGACGATGATGCAAACGACCCCGCTGGGATGTGATGTTCGAGATCCTCAGTTTGCTATCACCTGGAGCCGTAGCAATGCTGTTTGCCTTTTTGGTGTCTTGATGCCAAAGGGGGAGAGAGTATAGGGATGTGTGTCTTTGCCGAGTTGTGAGTGTGTGTGTCTTTGTGGTTTATTTGTGTCGTTGCTTTCTCTTGTCGTTTGTGGTTTATTTGGTTGTGTGCCTGTGAGACCTAAGTTCCAGTCATATGGTGTGAGACATATGCTACCTTATCCTTTATTATCTATGTCCATCAAGTACTTTGGTATTTTGTGAGTTGCATGCTTATTATGTTATATACCCTGCTCACGTACACATATGCTTAAGTTGTTGGACTATAAAAGATAGGGGGAGTGTTGATCCTAATGTGTGTCCTTTTGCATTCCGAAGGCACTACTAATTAGGTGCACACATTCAGGGGGAGCCCGTCTATACTTTGTAGTTCTAAGTTTATCTTTTTTTCTTGTTCTATCCTTGTGCAAATCCCTTGTTGTCATCAATCCACCAAAAAGGGGGAGATTGTTAAGGCATATCTCTCCCGATGTAGTTTTGGTGATTGATGACAACATGTTTGCGGACTAATCGTGTGCTTTGAGAATTTCGGAGTTTTAATCAAGACGGTGTAGCTCTTTCATTTCTATTTTGGTGGACATGTTTCGTAGGAGTCACCATACTATCAAGAGGGGATCCGCTATTGGTAAGGCTAGGGTGGAATCAACACGTACACATCCGTTTTGCACCCCCTGAGCCTTCCCACTTCGATGGAGGCTTTCTTCCCCTTCTAAGGGTTTTGGCTTGGTCCCAGCGGTAGTACCGTGGTGCCCAGCGATAGTACTGCTCAAGAGACACAGGCGGCAGTACCGCTCTACAGCGGTAGTACCTCCTGTGGATCCTCAGCCGTAGTACCGCTGCGGTACCGGGGCCCTGCCGCGTCGACTCGAGGGGGTCGCCCCTCATGTCGGATTGTGCGGCACTAAGCAGCGGCAGTAGAAGCGGTAGTACCGCTCAAGAGAGGTAGTACCGCCCTACCACCGCAGTACGTAGTACCGCACTGGGTCCATCCCTTGCCCTTGTGCCTGCCCACCCTGGCTGCACGGCAGTACCGCGAGGGGGAGCGGTAGTACCGTTGGGGCCAGCGGTAGTACCGCTGCCCCCTGCGGTAGTACCGCTCTCTGCGGGGCTGTTCTGGAGGGTAACGGTTGGATTGTTCCCCCCACTATAAAAGGGAGTCTTCTTCTCCAAAGTTGACTTAACTCTTCCCCCGAAAGCTCCATTGTTGCTCCAAGCTCCATTTTCGCCCGATCTCTCTCCCTAGCCAATCAAACTTGTTGATTTGCTCGGGATTGGTTGAGAAGGCCCCGATCTACACTTCCACCAAGAGAAATTTGATTCCCCCCACTAATCCCTAGGGGATCTTGTTACTCTTGGGTGTTTGAGCACCCTAGACGGTTGAGGTCACCGCGGAGCCATAGTCCATTGTGGTGAAGCTTCGTGGTGTCGTTGGGAGCCTCCAATTAAGTTGTGGAGATAGCCCCAACATTGTTTGTAAAGGTTCGGTCGCCGCCTTCAAGGGCACCAATAGTGGAATCACTGCATCTCGCATTGTGTGAGGGCGTGAGGAGAATACAGTGGCCCTAGTGGCTTCTTGGGGAGCATTGTGCCTCTACACCGCTCTAACGGAGACGTACTTCCCTCAAAAGGAAGGAACTTCGGTAACACATCCTCGTCTTCATCGGTTCCACTCTTGGTTATCTCGTGCCTTTACTTGTGCAAGCTTATTCATGTTGTATCCCTTGCTTGCTTGTGTACTTGTTGTTGTTGCATCATATAGGTTGCTCACCTAGTTGCATATCTAGACAACCTACTTTATTGCAAAGTTTAATTTGGTAAAGAAAAGCTAAAAATTGTTAGTTGCCTATTCACCTCCCTCTAGTCAACTATATCGATCCTTTCACTTGTGATATGACTACTCACTATAGTCATGAATTACTGGCGGTACGACCGGGGTGATGCCCCCTTCCATTCCGCACTCTAATCTGGTGCATGACACGTCGACCCGGATGTTGGCTCTCCCACATGTCGGCGAAGTACGTAGGAGGAGTGCGAACCACGGCAGAGGAGTGCGAACCATGGCGACCCAGTGAATCAGCAGTAGAAAACAATGTGCTGGTATGGCCATAAAAAACAATGTGCTACGGTCCAGACTGTAGCATGTATAGTACTACTCCTCTTTGTTTGGATCCCTGAGTTAGAGCTAGTTTGGGTTGAAATAGCCTCATATTATCCACACAGGAGGGGTTAGTTTGAGCTAGTTTGCTCTAACCCAGCTCAAAAAACTAGCCCGGTGGAGAGGTTCTAATTGGGTTAGTTTCCTCGGGCCCACTAAAAGAGAACTAAAAAAATCTCCCCTGCCCGCACCAGATCGCTCCCTCCGCCCCCCGCACGTCTCCTCTCTGTTCCCCATCGGGTCGCCCGCCCAAGCGCCGCTCCACCGCTCGCCCTCTCTCTCCTCAGGCTACCCTCTCCCTCCAGCCTCCGGCGCCCTCCTCCGGCCGCCCTCTCCCTCTGGCCTTCGAAGCTCGCCCCGCTCCCCCTTCACTGGTCGTTTTTTCTCCCTCTTCGTGCGCGGCGGTGGCGCATCTACCAGGGAGGTCGCGAGAGGGGTGAGTTTGTTCGTTCCTTCTCTGTCTCACAGCCATATCATTGATCTTGCTAACTCTAGCGCTAATTATGATTTGGAATAGTAGATCCTGATTAAACTTGGTATAGATTTGTGGTGCACGCATGGAATTTTTTGATGCTGCTTGAGGAGGTAATAAATCTTTGATTCAGTTCACCTTTCTAGGTATTTCAGTTCCAGGCTTGCATTATTTCTAGAGGCCAAAGATTCAGCTCACCTTTCTAGGTATTTTAGCTTCAGGCTTGCATTATTTCTAGAGGCCCAAAGATTCAGTTCACCTTTCTAGCTATTTCAGTTTCAGGCTTGCATTATTTCTAGAGGCCCAAAGATTCAGTTCACCTTTCTAGGTATTTTAGTTTCAGGCTTGCATTATTTCTAGAGGCCCAAAGATTCGGTTCGTAGTCGTCGGCAAGTGGCCCTGCTACCCACGCCGGTGTCGACCTCAAATCACAAGCGCCAGCGTCGGAGGGATTCTCGGGGCTTGGGCTCTACAGAGCCTTCCTCCAGAACGACGATGACGAGCTCCTCCCTGGGTGCGTGAGAGGCTCCGGGCTCCCTCCTATCGTGGATGACTTCCATGATGAGCTAGCTCATGCTTTGTTTCATGGAGTGTATTTTTTTGTGAAGCTTAATTGAGGACTTGTATGTTTAAGTGGGATATCTCAATTGTATGGACAAAGTAAATTTTATCATGTTTTGCATGCTTGATTCGTAAAGATGGTTCGTTTATGTCAATTGTGAGCGGGAGGAGGCCACACAAGAGCTGGCCACACCAAATCCGGCAGGAAATAGGGTCCAAAGTAGTCAAATGATTGAGAAAGAACATTTATTGTCAATCCAACCCTGCCATCCATATACCTCTTTGGTTTAGAGTTAGTTCAGGGTTCGAATCTAACTCTAACCTCTAACTGAGTTAGAGTTCTCCTCGTCTCGGTTCATCGTCATCATACTTTCCCCATTTCCGTGTTTTCAGTATCCTGCGAATCAAAGAGGCCCTTAGACTGGTTTAGGTCCGGTAGTTTTTTATAAATGTGTTATGTCCAAAATTTAATGAACGTGCTCCGTTTTCTACAAAAATAATCCAGTTTCATGTAATAATTTATTTATTTATTTATTCTTCTGCGGGGGGTTTGCATGTAATTTCGTGAAGTCTGAAATGTAAAGTACCCCGACATATGCTCTGAGTCGTGCACGCACTACAACCCAGATGCTCTATATCCCACATGTCGGTGAAAGGGAGCACGTAGAAATAGCCTAGGAGTACATATAGGAGGATAAATGCGTGAAAAAAATATGTACGGTGAAGCATAGTTGTGGTTTGAAAAGGAGACCTAAAGTGATGACAGGTATAGGTCGCATGCACGCAACTAGTGGTAGTACTAGACATACGACTACTCTTTCCCTAAAAAAGAGGTACGAGTGCTCAGTACTCCTATTCTACCAACACGAGTCCCATCTGACAAGAGCGTCCGTGCTACAACTAGCTATTCTCCCTCGTTTCTATCTTCTAATTCTAAACTCAGCCGACGCCCGGTGGGCGGGGTGGGGATTTGCCGACGGTCGGTTTGCTCAACTGCGCCCGCACCTCACAGTGAAAACGTTACGACTGGAATAAAAATGCCATATACTCCTATACTAATAAAACATTAAGGCCACGAGGCGAAGCCGTGCTGGTTACAGGAGGCAATAAGAGGAGATGCATCCATCAACGACGTCCACCTCCTCGACTCAGGGCACCGACCCACCGAACGACAGCTAAGTAGCAACGGCTTTCGTGGTCAGGTCGACGTGCTTCTAAACAATGGCGTCCAAAGATTCCAGCCACTGGAAGAAGGCCATCGTCTTTATGTCCTCGCTGGCCTTGTAGTGGCCTATGTAGACGATTTCCTCATAGACGTGGATGTGCAGGTTGACGGTTTCTTGCATGGCAAGGCGCTGCGCAGCAAGCGCGGCCTCGAGGTGCACATTCTTCGTCGCGACCTCCGGCACCTGCAGGGCCACCAGGGCTTGAAAGAGTTTGTCACCATGGAGGCCGATGAGGGTGGCAGGCAATGAGGAGCCTAAGCGCGCGGGTTGGAGCAGTACGGCAAGGTCATCCGCGTGCTTCTTGACGGTGGTGAACTTGCGGATGGAGTTGACCATCATGTCATCCATGCAAGAGGCGAAGCCGGCATCGGCGAGGGCTACAACGCGGACGGTCCCCAGCACCATCTGGAAACGCTGCGCGGTGCGGGGCCGTAGGCCGACGCCTTGGATGATTTGGCACAGCCGACTGTCGCTCGCGTCCATCGCCTCCATAGGTGCTTCTGGCTTCTGGTCACTTGGTCCTTGATTGGAGTGAGCAGTGTTGCGCATAGACTAGGAGTAGATGGATTGGAGTGGTGGGGCGCCTTTATGAGAATCCAAACTCTGTTGCATTCACATCGTGCTGGCTCTATTCTGCTTCTCCAATTAATTTCCTCTGCATGTAATTGAGGATGTATCATTGACCGTTCAATGTCTCGGGAACCGCTACCCTCTCCCTCCTTGGCATTCAAGCACCTATGGAGGCGACTGCCGCTCGCGTCTATCACATGTCAGGAGACGTTCCCATCGACGACGAGGTGCCTATGGTGCCTATTGTGCACCGCGACCAAGGCGGAGAGGAAAACGAGAGAACTACGTATTTATTTACAATGTAGATTCACTCATTTTGCTCCATATGTACTCCATCTCGGTGTAGTCTAGTCACTTGTTGAAATCTCTAGAAAGGCAAATACTCCTTCCTGGTTTACAGGGCTATACTAACAAGTAATAGTGGGCTCACGTAGCTATTTTGTCTGAAGCAAGAGCCTGGCTATATGCGTGCTCCAAGGTTCGAAACTGCCACGTTCGGGTTGCGCTTGGCTCTTCGCCTCTTCGAGAAGACGATCAATGATGTTACTACTACCGCTTCTACAATATCGAATCTAGTGTTGAATGTCCGTCCACCGCGAGCAGGAGGGATAGCTTGTTGTACTATTACTACTACAAGCAAAAGCATGTCCTCGTCTGTGAGCGACCGCGCGCATGGGTGAGGGAGAAGGTGTGTAGTAGTAAAATCAAGCTTCTCCTCATTTGTACGAGTTGATGCGACACATCATAGCACTGGCCCCACATGGTTGCCTCTAAACTTGGTTGAAAGACCCGCAGTGTACAATACTCCATTTACTGCAACCTCTAACATTTACCCCACCACAAACTAAAATATATATTCCTGTCTTGACCAGATGAGCATGCAAACTACAATCACCAGGATGACAGGTAGGGCCGGAAGATTATTTTAATAAAAAAAGCATGGAGTCGACCCAAATGATTTTAAGCTTACATGCACGGCACACGCTATCCTAGACTACTCTACACTTGAAACTGCCACACGAGCGTCCGATCTGCGCTTGGCTCTTCGCCTCTTTGGGAAGTTGAACAATGATGGAGTACTACTGTAGTGGAGGAGTACTACAATATGCTTCTGGCCATCTGACACCAATTGAATTGCTGCATATCCATTGCGTGCGGGAGGGAGAGCGTGTAGTGAACGAAAGCTTCTCCTAGTCCTGCCAGCCACCACGCTCATGGGCGAGGGAGGGACGCAACTTCATTGACTTACTGCTCCTGCCTTTGCGTGTATGACAGGTGGGCCCAACAGGTGGGTGGCCCACCTGTCATGCAGCCAAAGGTAGGTGCGGTTAAGGTGAGAGGGCGTTGTAGTAATCAAACTTCTCGGTCTTGTACGAGTTGACGCGACACATCAAAGCACTGCACTCGATATATTTCAATAATTTGCGTTTACCGATGCATTAATTATAACACATGCATGCATGCCATGACTCTCCTTTTGATACTTGCATGTGTTGATTCAATGCACCTTGAAGTAGTATGAATATGTGACGGTAAAGCTTTGTAATGCCCCGGCAGCGAGAGATGGTTGTGCACGAGGAGGGCGAGATCATGCAGACGGAACAGGACCCGACGATGGAGCTCTCTATGGTCTCGATGGACCTCACCTTGCTCCACTGCCCCTTGTGCCTCCAACCCTTGAAGCCTCCAGTGTATGAGGTTCAAATACACCTCGTCCGTTCGGCTAATCGAGCAAGGTGCAGGTTTCTTGATTGATGTGCTATTCGATTGATTTGTGCAGTGCAAGGGAGGGCACCTGGCCTGCGCAGACTGCCGCGTCGAGCACCCCAGGAACTAGCGGCAGTGCCAGAAGTGCAAGCGCGGCGGTGGCTTCGACGTGCGGAACACGGCGGTGGACGCCTTCCTCTCCTCTGTGAGGGTGGAGTGCCCGCACGAAGGCTGTGGGCTCTACGTCACTTACAACAAGCTCACCGATCACCAGAGCATGTGTCCGCTCACGCCCTGCAAATGCCCCGTGCCCGTCTGTGGCTACGAAGGCCCGCTGCCGGAGCTCTCCCACCACATCAAAACCGTGCATCCCATGCCCGTGCACATGATCCAGTACGGCAAGGTGCTCCAGCTACAAGTGCCACTGTTGGAGCCACGACTCTTGCTGTTCGCAGAGGAGGACGGTCGCACATTTTTCTTGGTCGGCGGCGTGCTCGACATCGGCGCGCCTATCGCCGTGTCGGTCGTCCGCGTCAGAGTGGGGTCGTCCCCACTGCCGCACTACGTGGCCAAGCTGTGGGCGAACGGCCCGCTGGGGGAGCCCAAAGGCAGGACTGACGCTGTCATGGTGGAAATGGAGGTGACAAGCAGCAAGGATCCCGGTGACGTCGCCGTGCACGAGCTGGCCTTCTTCACAGTTCCGCCCAAGCTACTGGCCGGGGCTAAGCTGGTGTCCCTCCACATTTAGATTGACAAGCTCACGTCCTAAATGATTCTATAGTGCCTTCTGTTTATCTTAGTAATATGCTAATATAGGGGTTAGCTCGGTCTACTTTAGCTTAAGAGATGGTGGGCTTTGGTGGCGATGTAGCAATTACTTCGACATCAGATCATCAGTTAAAGTAATTTCCAACAGTCCCGAACGGATATTTTGTGTCTGTTGGATATAAAGATCCTTTGGGTAAGAAGTAAAACTGCTTATAAGAAGTAAGTATAACAACTTATATGCTTGTTTGTTCAGGAAGTGTTGCATACTTGTGCGAGTTGACGCGACACATCAAAGTAGTACAACTAGTAGTACTCCCTTCGATCCTAATTTCTCTACGCATGAGGCTGGTCATAGTGGGAGTAACATAGGTAGTAATATAGATGCCACATAAGCAAAAATGATGAGGTGGCAAGTAATTAATGAGGAGAGAGGCAAATAGAGTAACATAGCGCTTTCCAATGCAAAATAAGTCTACAAAGTAATACTAAATGAAGACATGTAGTACTATGTTATCACATATATGACACTACCCACTATGAAGGTACTAGTAACATAGACTAGTAACTAGTCTATGTTACTCTCCACTATGACCAGCCTAAGTTGAGGCGCGGATCACTCGCAAAAAAAAGTCAAGGCACGGATACCAACGAGGGCCTGGTTGTGTCTATACTTGGACAACTCAACCGACTGCATGCGCACCAGGCAGATGAAGCTCGTGTCGTGTTGGTGCCATGTGCGGCCTGCACATTAACCAAAACCTTGCGCCTCCATCTTAGCCTCCACGTTTTAAACTTCTCAATCTCAAGGCCAAGGAGCAACGTGAAACCTATGATAGAGCCAATCGGATGGTTGAGAACACTATAATTTGAAGCTATAGATGCGTGTGTGAGAGAGGACGAGTGCATGTGTGCACCTCTTCTCTTCCTATATAACGTACTAAACTCAAAGTACAAGTGTATGTGGGTGGCATCGACCTAGAGAGTAGTGATGGTGCGTGTGAGAAGTCCCGAGAGATAGGTGTAATGCATGTGAAAAAAATACTAGTCTATAGCTCGCCACGAGGCTATTCCTGCCGAACGCCCCAATAAGCGTAAGATATGTATCCGACGGTGCCAGTTTTTGCACGTACACATCAATAGAAAAAGAACTGGTACCATGGCATATGCTACACCACGGCCGAGAACACGTGCCCATGTTACGCCATCCGGGAATAGTGCCGCACTTCGAAACTAGAACCGTCAATAAATTTTGAGCGCGTCTCGTCACATTCCAAATTACTACTACTACCACGCTATATTTAATTGCAAACCTGTTCACACCGATCACAACCTAAACGATTTCCCACTTAGGAGCGTATTAGTAGTACTCGGTTATAAATACTATTACTATGCCAAGATGACTGCACATTCCTCCTCAACTCCTCATCCACAAAAAACAATCAAGTCAATCAAGCCATGGCCAGCATGAGTTCTGGGTCAAGAGATTTCCACCAGGGAGAGGTGAGCATGGAAGAGGAAGCACGAGAGATGTCCCGCCTCGCCGTGAAAGCAGCCGACATGTCCAGCCGCGCAGCAGTAGTAGCACAAAGGTCCCGCCGTGCCGCCGAAGCAGCACGGAGGTCCCGCCACGCCGTCAATGTAGCAGACTGGCCCAGCCACGCTGCGGAAGCAGTAGAGATGTCCCGTCGCGCCGCTGAAGCAACACGGAGGTCCCGCCGTGCCGCGGGGGCCTGGGAAAATTTCTCGCAGTCAGGCGAGGACTCTTACAGGTGCATGCATGCGATGGTCCATAGCCAGATGGATCAGATCTCCGGCTGGGCAAGGTTGCAGGATGAGGCTACTCACGTCATCCGACAACTAGGGGAGGGCAATGCGAAGCTCCGGGCCGAGCGCGACCTGCTGAGGGCAAAGATCGCCGGAAGGGCGAAGCATGCGGAGGAGACCGCTGCCTTGTTGCAGAGGATGAGCGTCGTCGTCAAGAAACTTATGGACGAGAATGCCATGCTCCGCATCGAGCACAACAGGCTGGTGGAGGAATCCGTGGATGCCGCCAAGCAGCGTATTAAGGACATGAAACTGATGAAAGAGATCATCGCCGCTCGCCGCAAGAACTAGTCTCCGTGACCTGGAGCGCATAAAGAAAGTATAGATCAGCGAGCCAGATCATTGTATGCATCTTCCTTCTTCTTTTGCCCTTGTGTATTTGGGGCATAGACGCATGTGGCTTTTTTTAATTATCTTCCTAATTATGTAAGACAATTATTATCCACTCTCGTCGTCCTTATATATATTCATTAGTCTTGCTATAAGTCGCAGTAGATGCTATATAGGTCCATCGGATCTTACATCAAGATTCGTGCAAAATTTTCTTTTTTCTCTCTTAAATCTCAGTCGAGTGAGACATTGCCACACCATTAAACAGAGGCTCGGGCGCCATTAATGGAGACCTTGGGAGAGAGGTGGACGACAGATGGAGGTCAAAGGGCTCTCCTCCCGATAAGCACGCGCAGGGGTCTGATCGCACGCCTCCCATACTCAAATAGTTACCCTGCATGGCACCTCCTAGCTAATAAGAAAAGGGGACACGTGGCGGCACGTAAATGGTAAATAGAATGCCCATGGTTTCAATAATACTTGTGTTTCTGATTGTAACGTGACAACACTTGTTCCAAAATGACTTTGTTGATTGTTAATGTGTGTGCCTTCGCAAATCGGACAACAAAATTACCAGAGCATGTTGGTGCCATGTCATGACACCAAGCCAATTTTCATGATTTTCATGCGTATTTCGGATTTACAGGAATTAAAAAACCAAGTTTCTCAATGTTTCCAATCGAGCCACGACGCCAAGATGTTTGAATTTCATTCCCATTTCTTGCATGGGACCTAGAAATTTACCCGAGGACACACATGTGATTTTTCAACAAGCTTTGGTGCACTGGAGCATGTGCTTGTATTTCAAATTTGAATTATGCACACAGAGGTGACACGTTCCCTCTCAGAACCATGAGCCTTCTTGAGAGGAGCTCCGGTTTGCAAGAAACTTATACCAAAACTTGTTCCTATTCTGCCAATTTTTTTTACCACAACATGGTAGTACCATGACATGACACCATGCCAAGTTTCATGATTTTCAGGCGTGCTTTGGATTTACAAGAATTTTAAAACCAAGCTTCTCAATGTTCTCGGCCGAGCCACGATGCCCAGATGTTTGAATTTCATTCCGATTTCTTGCATGGGACCTAGAAATTCACCCGAGGACACACATGTGAATTTTCAACCAACTTTGGTGCACGGGAGCATGTGCTTGTAGTTCAAATTTGAATTATGCACATTAAATGACCAGAAACTCGATTAATGTATAAAAAAGACCAAACGAACCCGGAATAATTCCAAAATTTAACAAGGTTCTCATGTAGTTCTATGTTGCCTCTATAAAGAAACTCAAGGGGTGCAGCGTATATTGTTTCGCACTCAAAGGTGACACGTTCCCTCTCAGAACCACGAGCCTTCTTGAGAGAAGCTCCGGTTTGCAAGAACATTATACCAAAACTTGTTCCTATTTGGACAATTTTTTTACCATAGCATGGTAGTACCATGACATGACACTATGCCAAGTTTCATGCTTTTCAGGCATGTTTTGGATTTACAAGAATTTTAAAACCAAGTTTCTCAATGTTCTTGGCCGAGCCATGATGCCCAGATGTTTGAATTTCATTCCCATTTCTTGCATGGGACCTAGAAATTCACCCGAGAACACACATGTGATTTTTCAACCAACTTTGGTGCACGGGAGCATGTTCTTGTAGTTCAAATTTGAATTATGCACACTAAAGGACCAGAAAATCAATTAATGTATAAAAAAGGCCAAACAAACCCGGAATAATTCAAAAATTTAATAGGGCACTCATGTAGTTCTATGTTGCTTCTATAAAGAAACTCAAGGGGGCAGTGTATATTGTTTGGCACTCAAAGGTGACACGTTCCCTCTCAGAACCACAAGCCTTCTTGAGAGAAGCTCTGGTTTGCAAGAATCTTATACCAAAATTTGTTCCTATTCGGCCATTTTTTTACCAGGGCATGGTAGTACCATGACATGACACCATGCCAAGTTTCATGATTTTCAGGCATGTTTTGGATTTACAAGAATTTTAAAACCAAGTTTCTCAATGTTCTCGGCTGAGCCATGATGCCCAGATGTTTGAATTTCATTCCCATTTCTTGCATGGGACCTAGAAATTCACCCGAGGACACACATGTGATTTTTCAACCAACTTTGGTGCACGGGAGCATGTGCTTGTGTTCAAATTTGAATTATGCACATTAAATGACCAGAAACTCAATTAATGTATAAAAAAGGCCAAACGAACCCGGAATAATTCCAAAACTTAACAGGGCACTCATGTAGTTCTATGTTGCCTCTATAAAGAAACTCAAGGGGGGGCAGCGTATATCGTTTCACACTCAAAGGTGACATGTTCCCTCTCAGAACCACGAGCCTTCTTGAGAGAAGCTCCGATTTGCAAGAAGCTCATACCAAATCTTGTTCGAAATCGGCCCAATTTTTTCCCACAGCATGTTAGTATCGTGACATAACACCATGCCAACTTTCATGATTTCCAGGCAAGTTTTGGATTTACACGAATTTAAAAACCAAGTTTCTTGATGTTCTCGGTTGAGTCACGACGCCCAGATGTTCGAATTTCATTCCCATTTCTTGCATGGGACCTAGAAATTCACCCAAGGACACACATGTGATTTTTCAACCAACTTTGGTGCACCCGAACATGTGCTTGCAATTCAAATTTGGATTGTGCACATTAAATGTCCAGAAACCCAATTAATGTATAAAAAAGGCCAAACAAACCCGGAATAATTCCAAAATTTAATAGGGCACTCATATAGTTCTATGTTGCCTCTGTAAAGAAAATCTGGGGGAGGCAGCGTATATTGTTTCGCACACAAAGGTGACACGTTGCCTCTCGGAACCATGAGTCTTGTTGAGAGAATCTCCGGTTTTGCAAGAAGCTTATACCAAAACTTGTCCCAATTCAGCCAAGAATTATATACATATGAAAACAGGGTTTAGATTATCCCGAACATCTCGCCACCTAGACCAATGTACTCTGATTTGAATTCAACATAAAATGGATACAAATATTTGAATTGGAGATCGTATGTTACATGTAGTTTATAGTGAAATATGATTGCTGCTATATGCATGTTTTTTGTTATCAAGATAACTTTTAAATGATTGTATAACTTGACAACAATCGTATTCAAATAAGGAAAATTGATTCAAATTTAGTCCATATGGTAGACGACAATATATATGTTCATAGGGTGGAGTAAAATGTTCATATATGATGGAAGATCAAAATGTAGGACTACATCCATTATAAACCGGAAGGTCACCTAACGATATATTCGAATTCAACATAACGTGGATTCAAAAATTGAAATTCAAGATCCTGGCATTTGTAATCATATAAAAAGGGACATGACTCTTTCTTTTGGTGGGAATTGATTTGTTTTTTGTTGTTGTTGATGGAAGTGCGAATCGATTTGGTACTGTACATGGTAATCTTGTTCTCCTGATTTTTTTTACATTTTTCTTGTAGTTTTTTCAATGACATTTATAGCAATATAGTAAAAGGGGACATGACCCTCTTGTGTCTTGTATGAATTGTTTTTTTACACGTTAAGTTCGTTCTGCCAAACAAGGAATCTGTGCCTTGTTATCCTGAAATTTTAAGCTCGAGCATCTTTTGTCTCATCTGCTTTCAAACTCCCGCCTCTTCAACCCGCGCCGCGCTTTGGTATCCCAAAATTTCAACGCGCGCGAAAACTCCCTCCTCATCCGAAATCGGTCCCGCAACCCAGACACGTGAAATCCCCCTTCTAGCCCTTAGCCGGAAATGTCGGCTCGACATCGCGGTGTCAAAACTGGTGGGGGTACGCTGGTAACTTACCCTACATTTCGGACAAGCGCGTCCCTAACCCATGGCTCCCCCTACCTTCCCCTTCGCCCCCCCCCCTTCGTACACAAAGGCCGCCAAAACCCACGAAACCCCATGCTCCTCGGTCGGCCTCCCGACTGCCGCCCAGCCAGAGACTCTTCCCCGACGACATCGTCCACCGCAGCAGCTCGCCGTCCCTCATCCACCGCATCGGATGAGGATCCATCGTTGATCTCGTCGTCCCGCCGGATCAGCCGCCCCGTCCTCCACCTCCAAGGAGCTGCACAGATGTTCGCCTCATCTATTGCGCCACCTCCATCCCCACAGTGCCGTCTTGACCTGCTGCACCGGAACCACAGAACCCTCACCAATTCCTCTGATGAAGCTGAGGCCAACTCGGCGCCACCAAGGAGGTTCTGCACCCAGCGCTGCATTTTATCTTTTATTCGATCTCTCGGGGCTACCGGTGCTCGATACCGAGCAGCCATGGCGGGTCTCCATCGACGGCGCCATCGCCGGCCAGTTCATCCACGATGTCTCTCCCCCATGTCACTGCTTCCTCGGCGGCCACTTCGTGCTGCTGCTCTGCTATTGCTATCGGTCGCGTTGCTGCTCTGCTCTTGCTCTTGTTTGTGCTGCTACTCTGCTCTTGCTCTCGCTCGCACTGCTGCTGCTGCTGCACGACCTTCGGCAGCTGTAGGAGTAGCTGCTTTAGCACTCGCTCGCGGTTTTGCTACACGACTTGGTCTCTGCTAGTGTGTTCCCTGCTCGAGCGTCTGCTAATTTAGATCACTGCTTCTCTGCTACTAGTGCTCAAACGCCCTAAACATGTATTGCAATGCTCTTCTACTAGTTCAATCAGTTTTGACAGTAAAATTCAGTTTCGACTGTAAAGTTCAGTTTGTTTAGTTAAGTTCAGAGTAAACAGTATTTACAGCATCTGTCGGAGCAGTCGTGGCACGGCTGATGCATTTTACATCTAGCACTTTTTGGTCATGTATTTTACATCATCTATTGCAGATGATATTAGAGTCCCACTTCAGATTAATGTTGTTTGTCTTGTGCTGCTTCAGCCTCGCCGCCGTACACCTCACCGGAGCTGCTCCAACGATGGAACCGTCCATCACAGCGGAGCAGTACCCTCGGCGCCGTTTCCAGAGGCCTCAGATCTTCTTCCCCGCCTCCGACAGTCACACCAGCATCACCACCCTCCACGTCCAACCCGATGATGCTAAGGTCGACAAGGCTATGCCAAAGAGGTTGTACACTCGTTGCATCACTTTGTTACTCTGCATTCATGTGGATCCCTCAGGGTTCCTTTGTTATGGAACTACTATGGTACTACTATTCATGCATTTGGTTAGGAGTGGAGCAAAGTAAAACTGGAGGATTTTTTCCTTTGGTGTCTCTTTCAAAGAAAAATGGTAGGAATTTTAATATCCAGTTGGATGTCCTTTTCAAATTAATATGCATGAAGAACAAGACTAATTGCATTACTGGCATAATAAGATTCTTATTTTTTCATTTTCACGTGGTTTGACTTTAATTTGACCATGTTTCTCCATTCCTGTGTTCTTCCAATTCATGTGAACTAAACATCGAGGTTCGCAGAAATCCTATGTTTCCAAATGCTCTGTTTTGCACGTGCATTCCTATCCTATTCCTGTGTTTTTCCTGTCCCTGCATTTATAGAATCCTCCAATTCTAAGGAGCCCTTACAGATTTACTTCATTTTCAAATAGGCGTCCAAGAAAACTCTGTGTGTTATGTCCTGCTCCTGCCGTGCCGTCATCCACCGCACCTGAGGTGCACCATCGACAGAAGCGTTCACTGCAGTAGAGATCCCCCTGCAAAGATTCTTTCGCCGCCTCATATCATCTTCCCCATTGTCGGCAGCCACACCAACTACAATACCATCATCGGCTGAGCAGATGAACCTGAGGACTACATAGTTCCGTAAGAGAGGTTGCAATCTTTCGTGTTTGCTTATGTTATACATCGATTATTATTACCTGCTACTTTACCGTTCAAACTTGAGTTTTAAAATGCCCGTGGGTCTCATATCGAGGCAGCAACGAATAGTATTTGTCTACTATCTTGTTCATCTAGGGTCTTCTATGTGGTTCATGTTGGGTGGGAAACAAACAGTAGATGATCCATTGTCTATCTTTTTGAACTAAAGCTATAATCTACCTGCTATCATTAGTTTTGGATCTATCCACTCATTTGCTACCATCAGTCTTGATTTCTGGATGCACCCCTTAGGCCTTACAAAATCTAACTAATTTTTTATATGCATGTCATTTATTGTACACAATCATACTGAACATGTAGAGAAAAAGAGAAGACCGTTGCGTGGGAATACAATGTCATGCAGACGCCACTCCATGGTGGGCGAAGTGGCCCCCCTCCCGCCATTCCAGATTGTATTCTAGAGGAAGATAACTGTTCAGATGGGGATTCAGAGGGAGCCGACCACTCCTATTTACCACCTGAGGTGTTTCCTCTAACCTGGCATGCTGATGTTGGTCATATCATGCATATGGCGCCTCGCATTGCTTACATTATTCATCTTATATGTCATCAGCTTAGTTTAGATTTGCTTTGTGTGAATGCCACCTGTTTGGTTTCTATATCATACTCCCACCGTTCCTAAATATTTGTCTTTTTAGAGATTTTAACAAGTGACTATATACGGAGCAAAATGAGTGAATCTACACTCTAAAATATGTCTATATACGTCCGTATGTAGTAGTCCATTTGAAATCCCTAAAAAGACAAATATTTAGGAATGGAGGGAGTATGTGGGAATTATGCAATGCCATGTTTTTCAGCCAGTTATCATATATGTGAATTATGCACTGCCATGTAGCCAGGCATCATATATGTGAATTATCTCATGCCATATTTTTTTCATTACGTATTCCATTTGTCGACAATCTGTGTATATTGAACTACTCTTCATGTGTATTAGCCATTTGAGTCGGTTATGGAAAAATCAGGAGTGAAAACAAGGTCTTCAGAGCAGGCAATGGTACCTGTTGAAGCATATATCTCGATGGTTACAGGGAGCTCCTCAGAGGAGGATTCAGAGACAGATGACCAGTCGTATCCCCCCCCGAGGTGCATGCTCTAACTTGGGAATGTTATATTGCTCATATCATGCATATGGTGTCTTGCATTGCCATGCCGTCTGCTTAGATTAGACATGCTTTGTGTGAATGCCTCCTGTTTGCTTTCTATATCAGATATGTGAATTATGCAATGCCATGTTTTTCAGCCAGTTATCATATATGTGAATTATGCACCGCCATGTAGCCAGGCATCATATATGTGAATTATCTCAGGCCATCTTTTTTTTTCATTATGTATTCCATTTGTTGACAATCTGTGTATATTGAACTACTCTTCATGTGTATCAGCCATTTGAGCCGGTTATGGAAAAATCAGGAGGAAAACAAGGTCTTCAGAGCAGGAAATGGTACCTGTTGAAGCATATATCTCGATGGTTACAGGGAGCTCCTCAGAGGAGGATTCAGAGACAGATGACCAGTCCTATATCCCACCTGAGGTGTATGCTCTAAGTTGCAATGTTTATATTTCTCATATCATGCATATGGTGTCTTGCATTGCTTAGTTTAGACATCATATGCACAATAATGAATTCCATTTGCTTAGTTTAGAGATTATACATGCGAGTGCCAGCTGCTTAGTATATGAATCAATTATGTCAATTATATCATGCCATCCTGTATACTTAGACAACATTTATGTGAATTATTTCATCCCAACCTATTTTAGAAAGACATCATATAGTTTTGTAATGTCATCCTGTTTAGATACTCATCATATGTTGAATTATGCCATTATATCCTGTTAAGTTATCCATCATATATATGAAACTATGTCATGCTATCATGTTTAGTTAGGCATCATATATGTGAAATCGTGTCATGCTGTCCCTTTTGCTTAGATAACATATATGTGAATTGCCACATCTGTCTATCATACAATGTCTGTACGTTCAATTTCTTTTCTTGTTTATCAGCCATTTGAATTGGAGGGGGTGATGGCAGTATCTAAGGGAGCAAAAACCCGTTCTTCACAAAAGACAGTGCTACCTGTTGATGCAGATAGAACCATGGTTGTACTGTCCCACAAACTTGCCCCACCACACATAATCGAGACTCTTCCAGATTGCACACTTACACTGTTGGGCAGAGAACTAGCTACAACCCATCTAACCCCAACCCCAGCGGATAGTAACCCACTTCTAGTTGACAAAGCACCATGTCCACCATAGAGTACCCCACCACGAGTAGTTTGTAAAGAAACTGCAGTGCCCAAAGCACGAAGACCACCACAGCGAACCCAAACTCCACGTTTAAAGAAGAGCAACTGTTCTCAGGTCAAATTCCGCAGCTATGGTCCATACTCCTTTGCTGTTGCATCACTGTATTTACTCATACCAACTACTTTCGAATATGAAGGATTCAATTGAAACTCCAATGGTGCAATAGGTATGTTTTAAACCTATTTCTTTAACTGGATTGTTGTTCTAACTTCTTGCTCTATGTTGATTTCAGTTTTAGTTGTATAAATAGTTATGTTCTCATGTGATGTACATTACAAGTGCCAATGCTGTGTAGTTTCTGACACTTATATTCTGTCTATGCTGATGTGTCTTCAAAATATATGAGTTGAACTGTGTCTCTATCTTGATTTGGCAACATAAACTAGAATGATATGGACAATACAGTGACCATAATACATAGATATATGTTTTTTTCATGTTGTTATCCTGCCCACCTTACTACGAACAGGTTTACCAAAATGAGTCTGGTATACTACATGCTAAACTTGTGATGTGTCTGCTTGTTTCTCTTGTAGTATGCAAACAGAATATTTGTAACATCCCAAATTTTCAATTTGGAATGTTATACATTAGATCATCATTGCATATCATATTTTATTGCATTTTGGCTCGATCCTAGAAATTTTTCGCAACTCAAGGACCCACGGAGAGAGTTGGGAATTTCGTTATTTTCATATTTGAGTTTTCTCAAATTTTGAAAATAGGTTCATTTGATTTTAATTATTTTATCTTCAATTATTTCTATTATAAAAATACGAGAGAGGGAATAAAATGACTTTCCCAAAATAAAGAAATATTGAGGATTTAATGATAAAATCAAATAAGTTTTTGTTTGGGAGTTTTTAGCCTTTTTATTCAAATTTAGAAAAATTGCACATTTTTTAAAACTGCATTTTAGGGCCAAGGAAATGGTCATCTTGTTCTAAATATTTTATTTAGACAGTGAAAATTTATTTTGGAATTTTTAGAATTTTATTTTATTTTCTAGAATTTTTCTTAGTTTCGGCGGAATTTATTTAAACAAAAAACTTCCAGCGCCCGACTGGGCCGAGGCCCAGCCGAGCCGGCCCACCTGCCCGCGCCGCCGTCTCCCTCCTGGAGACCGCGCGCCGCCGCCGCCGACTTGGACCGGAGTCCGAGCCAGACTCCACCTCCCCACCGCCTTGCCCCCTCCTCCAAGCCGCCCCTCCCCCTCTTAAATATCCCCCAACCCCCGCCGCCTCACCCCGTCCCGCCCCGCCGCCGAAGCCGCCGCCGCTGGGAGCCTGCAGCCGCCAAAGCCCGCCGCCGCCGCCGGGAGCCCGCTGCCGCCCGTCGCTGCCGTCCCACGCCACCCACGCCGCCCCGCCGGAGCCCCGAGTCCCGCCGGACCCGACGAGGTAGCCGCCGTTCGCCGCCGCTGTTTTTTTAGAAACCCTAGTTCATTTTTTTAGATCGGTTCACCGGTTTTCTCGGTTTACCTATTTAATGGACGTTCGTCCGTATGTTCGTTTTAACGAACGGTTTTTGTCGATTAGCCGCAGACAATGAACGTTCGTTCGTTAGCCTGTTCGTCAGTTTTTCTTTTTCTCGGATTTTCCGCGATTTTCCCGATCGCGATTTCTGATCCGATTTTCATTTTAGTTTATCTTTTCGCTCGTTCATAGGAATCAAGAGATTCAAGCGCCTAGAGTTTCATCTCGAAACCCTCTTTCCGTTTAACCAACTCAAACAAGTTTTTGCTACTGTAAAATTTGACGTAGTTCCAGATTAGTAAACGAAGCTTGTTTCTTTCGCCGTTTGACTTTCGTTGCTTCGTTTGGTTTGTTTCTTTTTGCAAACCGGAGTTCTTAAGTTGAACTTTTTGGTTAGTTATCTTATTTGAGTTTTACCTGTGCCTTAGATGAGTTCTTATTGTATGCTTGTTTGTTTGCGATAGAGTACCCGGAGTGCACCGCTTGCTACTTCGAATCCCTAGGTTTCACGTATCATCAGCAAGGCAAGTAACACTTTGATGATACCTCTTTACTACCCAGTTTTATTGCATTAGATCAATCCTCAAACAATTGCATGATTAGGATCTGATTAACATGTGGGTTTTGGGAAGTAGTTGGGGTAGTACCTATATCATGTTTACTTTCAAACCCTTGGGAGTTACTTCTACGTTTGCTTATATTGCCATGCTATGCGAGTAGACGTGGATTGGGTGAGTGCTTTCATGACAGATGTGAGATTGTTATTTAATGGTTTACTTAAGGTGGCAACTTAAACTCACATCTAGGTGGATTGAGGCACCTGGGATTCCAGTGATTACCTGTTTTTCTTTATGGACCGCCACCCAGGTTCAAAGGGTTCATGAGATTATTCATGCTAGAAACTTCCGTGTGCAGCCACAAGCTACAATGGGCTCTAGCATAGTTGATTAAGTTGTGTGAACTCTTACAGTGGTAGACTAGCAGATGTAGGGGAAAGTAGGTGTAACTGTCTACCCGATCGTAAGGTGCAAACACTTCTGAAAGGCTATGTCTCGGTCATCCATTTCTCAAACACCATGTAGTGCGAGAATTCCAATGGAGGAGATCGAGTCTTGTGGGGAAAAGTGCGCAAACCTCTGCAGAGTGTATAAACTAATCATGGTTAGCCGTGTCCCCGGTTATGGACGTTTTGAGTATCTAGTACCTGGATTATCATGTGAATCTCATCATGTTACTGTAATTAATTTTGTTGGGTTTAATGATGATGCTTAATTGGGATTGAGTTGGGTGAACCTTCTCAATGTTTAACAACCACCATGGTAGTTAAATAAAATTTATTCCTTTGCAGTAGGGAAAAATTGGCTTTATGCAAAACTGTAACCATAGAGCTTTCCACCAGCCATATATGCATGTAGTGATAGCATTATTCTATTCATTACTCTCTATGTGTTACATTGCTAGCATATTCCATGTGCTGACCCGTTTTCGGGCTGCAACGTTCATGTTGCAGACTTCTCAGACGATGAGTAAGGTGCCTTAGGTCGTGGTCTTATACTCAGTGATGCCGTTGGAGTTGATAGACTCGCTTATCTTCCAAGCCTTCTGTTGTTATCGTTTTTAGATGGCCTTAAGCCATATTTATTGTAATAAGTTCTCTCTTGAGACATTCGATGTAATAAGTGTGCGATTGCTACTCTGTTATAAATCCTTCAAGTACTGTGCGTGTCGGCATTACTGATCCAGGGATGACACGAAAGCACATAGATCAGACTGTTTGAGGTCTGGTCGCTACAAGATGGTATTAGAGCACACGCTGACTATAGGACACGACCACTAAGCTAAAAGCCCTAGATCACTACTCACTCTTCTCATTCCTGACCCCTCATCTTTTGTGCTCTTTAGGATGGCGGATGCAAGGAACAATTTCACGCAACCGGATGAAGATACACCCTTTGGACGCCACTTGAAGGAAGTCACTAAGTACCTGAACATCGGAGTACCAAGTTTCACCGGGACCTACATCGCCACTTTACCAGAAGAGGAGCGTTGGATGATTCAAGTTCAAGTACCAGGACGGACGTTCATGCCCATCACTGAGCCCATAGAGTTTTCCTTTGATGCACCAACCTGGAGTCTAGGAAAGAGCATGGCAGCTCACATTACCATGGGACGCATCGGAGAAGTTTACCACAAGGATCTTAAGGATACTATCTACCAGATTTGTGGGCGCCGAGATGAGCAATGGGAGATGATCAACACCAGGAAGGATAGGTCAATTGCATCTTACATCCAGGAGTTAAACCAGCACATTCGTCACCAGGAGAACCAGATGTGCGCAGGCATGATAGATCTTAAGAAGGCTATGACCAAGATCATGGAACTGGAGGAAGAACTCAAATCTACACGCGATGGATATGAGGAGGAAATAGCGACACTCGTGGAGAAGAATGATGATCTGAAGAAGAAGCTAAAAGTATTCATGGGATTTCCCGTGACTGGAGGAGAAGACGATGATTGCACTTGTCCAGAGAACTACATCATCATCGACGACACCTACTCGGACCCAGACAATAGCAATGATGACTATGTTGACGAAGCTGGAGCAGATATCATGGAGTCTTCAATGGAGCAGTTTTTCTAGTCGACCACCATAAGAGTAGTAGTATTCCCCCATGAATCTAGTATAGTCCGAGCACTTCTGTAACGATAGTTAGACCGTTGTATGCCCTTGTTTGAATTGATTGAAGTGATATTGATTGATTTGTCTCATGTGCATATGGGTAGTGTTTTCTCTATAGACCCCACTCTATTCTATTTTCTCATCTTTTCTAAACTCTCAGATGCCTCTGAGACGTGACAATGGATTTGCTTTCCCACCGGAGCTCACTCGGTTGATCCAGCAGCAAAATGCATTGATGCAGTTACTAGTCCAGAATCAGAATTAGGGGAACAACAACAACAACAACAACCCACCACCACCACCACCTATTGATCATTTAACCCGTTTCCTTAGACTGAATCCGCTGGTGTTCTCCAGCAGCACCGAGCCGATAGTTGCAGATGATTGGCTCTGCAAGACAGGAAGGGAGTTGACCACTGCAGGATGCACCGATGCGGAAAAGGTGCATTTTGCCGCACATCAGCTTGATGGACCCGCAGCATCATGTTGGGAGAATTTCACAGCCACTTATCCTATCGACACTGTCACATGGGACCAGTTTCAGCAGGCTTTCCATACTGCCCATGTTTCAGCAGGAGCTATGGCCATGAAGAAGCGTGAGTTTCGCAACTTGCGCCAAGGAGGACGTATTGCTGGCCAGTACGTGGATGACTTTAGTAAGCTAGCACGTTATGCCCCAGATGACGTTGCTACGGATGCAGCTAAGCAGGAGAAGTTTCTGGAAGGACTAAATGATGAGCTGAGCATGCAGTTGATGGTAGCGACTTTCAACTACTACCAGGAGTTGGTAGATCGTGCGTCATGATTGAAGGGAAGCAGCAGCAGATTGACAACCGCAAGAGGAAGTATGGACAAGGGAAGTACAATTCCGGAGCTCAGCAGAAGCCCCGTTTTACCCCGAATTTGGGAGGACATTTTCAGCATACCCATGGAGGAGGGAGCTCACACAATCAAAGTGGCCCCAAGAATGGTAACGGGAATGGAGGAAGCAACGGCCAGAACCGTACCAACCCATCTACCCCAGCCAAGAGGGATCTGAGCCAAGTCACTTGCTACAAGTGTCAGAAGACTGGACATTATGCCAATGAATGTCCTGACGCTAAGAATGGAAATGGCAATGGAAGCTCTGGGAAGAAGCCGAATCCTTTCAACAGGGGACAGGTGAACCATGTTAACGTGGAGGAGGTTGAAGCCCAGCCAGATGCAGTAATAGGTAAGTTTCTGGTTAAGTCATTTACTGCAATCATTCTTTTTGATACTGGTGCATTGCATTCATACATATCAAGGGGATTTGTGGATAAGTATAAACTTCCCACCAAGGTTCTTAGAACACCTATGTTAGTAATCTCACCAGGAGCGGAGTATATGGCTAGTCAAGGATGTTTTCAAGTGCCATTGAGTATAGGTAGGCATGTTTTCCCCTCGGATTTAATCATTTTGGAATCGCAAGGTTTGGATGTGATTCTGGGTATGGATTGGCTATTGATGTATGGAGGAAACATCGATTGCGCCAGTAAGTCAATTTTGCTTACCACCCCAGAAGGAAGAAGGATTAAGTATGTATCACGGCATGAGACGAAGAGGACCCAAGTAAATTCATTATCAGGAGTTGTACAGGAGGAAGTACCAGTGGTGAAGGATTTCCCTGATGTATTTCCAGAAGAGTTGCCAGGCATGCCACCGGATAGAGACATTGAGTTTTTGATTGAGCTTTTGCCAGGCACAGGCCGATATCTAAGAGACCGTACAGGATGCCCGCGCAAGATTTGGAGGAAATTAAGAAGCAGATTAAGGAGTTACTGGATAAAGGTTATATTCGCCCAAGTTCATCACCTTGGGGATCGCTAGTCCTTCTAGTGGAGAAGAAGGATGGATCATTGAGGATGGTTGTTGATTACCGAGGATTGAACGAAGTGACCATCAAGAACAAGTAACCATTGCCGATGATCAACGATTTGTTTGACCATTTGCAAGGAGCTAAGGTATTTTCCAAAATCGATCTGCAATCAGGATACCACCAGTTGAAGATTCGAGAGCAGGATATACCTAAGACGGCTTTTACCACCTGTAAGTGCATCTAGTGCCCCTTAGTGATTTTGGTGTATTGAAGACTTATAGGTTAAGGGACTAATGCGTTTGTGAGTGTACACATGTCTATAAGTCTATGAGGAGTTTGATATTTACAGAGAAAGTCGACCCCTAAAAATGAAGTTCTTCGACTGAAGACTTTGATATTCTGATGACTTTCTAAAGACTTTCTGAAGACTTTGAAAGTGAAGAAATTGGTGTGACCTTGAAGACTTGATATTCATTTGAGGAACATGAAGCATGAACACTTTGTTTCTGTAGTTTCATTTTCTCTTTCTTGAGTCGTAGGAAACACCGTACTGTTAAAGGGGGTCGAGGAAATACTAAGGAAAAATTTCTATGTGATGCTCAACTCAAAATCCTACACCTACCAATCCCTTCGAGTGAAGCCTTTGGAAATCTCATACAGTTCAGTCACTTTCTTCAGTGACAGAGACAAAGTTCTTCTGGTCGCTGATGAATTTGTTCTGACTGAGGAGTTAGGAATTCGCCAGTGCGAATTGCCTACACAGTGAGGAACATGATAGCCCTGAGGAATTTGAGAGTCAAATTTCCGACCGTTGCTGTGCTGTGCAACAGCTGTCCCAAAATATCCTATCCACCTAACGGTCATATCATTGAAGGGCATTTATGTCTTATCATGTCGGGCCGCTCCCTAGGCTATAAATAGCCGCCCCCTACAACCACTAGTTGGTTGGCTGCTCCGAGAGAACTTGACACTTGTCATTTGAGAGCAACCCATCCTCCGAGGACTTTGAGCGAAAATCATCAAGTGAGGAAAACCCAAAACCAAACCCCTACAAACCCAAAGTGATTGAGCATCACTGAAGAAATTGATCCTGCGTGGATCCGACGCTTGTTACCTTTGAAGACTGTGCTTCTTCCAGACGGTTAGGCGTCATGGTCTAGAGCATCCAAGAGGAATTGTGGATCGCCGAGTGACCAAGTCTGTGAAGGTTTGGAAGTCACTGAGGACTTACCACGAGTGATTGGGCGAGGTCTGCGTGGCCTTAGTTCAAGGAGAATACGGTGAGGACTGGGTGTCCTGAGCTGCGTGCTCAGTGACTGGGTGTCCGGGACTGCGTGTCCTCGAGTTTAAATACTCAGCCGCTCCAACCAGACGTACAACTGAGACAGCAGTTGGAACTAGTTTACCAAATCATTGTATTCACCAACCTAACTGGTTCTATTTCCTCAACCCTTTCATTTCCTCATTAATGTGTTGAGTGCTTGTTCATATCTGTGTTTGACGACTTTGACTTAAGACTTTCTCAATTTCCTCAGTTCAATTTCTTCAGTCTGTTTGTCTTCATCTTGTGTTATCCTGTGATTACGCTTTCTGTACTCTGTGCTAGTCTTCATTTCATCATGATGACCATGCTTGTATTCTGTTATGCTTACTTCTGAGTACTTATTCCACTGCAAGTAGTTCTTCGCTAAAGAATTTCCTCACCAGCAAATTCCTCAGTGAAGAATTCATAAAAATCGCCTATTCACCCTCCCTCTAGTCGATATAACGCACTTTCAATTGGTATCAGAGCAAGGAACTCCCTTGTTCTATGTGATTTTGGTTTAACCGCCTGGAGTTTTAGTTATGTCGACCGCAGGTATGAAGAAAGTGACATGCCCTATCTTTGACGGTCATGATTATCCCAAGTGGAAGGCCATGATGAGGAAGCGCCTCATGGCAATGTACAGCGAGCTGTGGACTGTCACTGAGATTGGTCTTACTGATCTATGCAAGATGGCGGACACTGATGATATTCGCAAGTACACTCGACTTGACATCTTGGCGAAGGATATCATCTGTTCCTGCCTATCCAGAGATGAATTCAGGCGCATTATGCATCTTTGCAATGCGAAGCTTATCTGGGACCGAATCTCTGATGTGTATGAAGGTCATCGAACCCGTCATGATCCCTGGTTTGAGGACTTCAAGGAATCTCTCAAAATGATGACTTTCGAGCCAGAATCATCATCTTCTGCATCATGTCTCATGGCAAACGGTGCTGAGGTAACCGAATGCTCCTCATCCGAGTTTTGTGACGATGAATCTGATAATGATGAATCTGATAATGATGAATCTGATGATGATATTGAATCTTGTTATACCAAACTTGTTTGCATTGCCACTAAACAACAAACGGCTTTGGAACAAGTACAAAACATGCTAGACAAAAGTGATGATATGTTGGGTAAAGAAATGAATCAGTCAAAAGCATTGGGTGAATGTCTTCAGCGACTTCATTCCAAGTTTGACGCCCTTCAAGATCAACATAATACTCTCTTGACTGATCACGAGAAGCTTTCTTCTGAATCTCTTCAAAGAAAAGATCTTGAAAAGCTAAGAGTGTGTTATGAAGATCTTCAGAAGGAGCACGATTCATTACTAGCTCAACAAATCAGGGCTTCTCAGGAAGAATTTGTTCCTCCATGCTTAAAGTGCATTGAAAGTGAATCTGCTAATTCTTCACCTAAATGTTCAAATGCTTCAACTGTTACAAATTCTTCACCTGCCTCTGCTATCACTAATTCCTCATCTGAGGACATTGCAAGTATCACTGACAATGCAGGGCTGAAGGAATTGTAGATGACAGGCATGTACAAAAGCCTCAAAGGGCATCAGACTCTTTGTGATGTGCTTAAAAAGCAGATCCTCAACAGAAACCCTAGGAAAGAGGGTATTGCCTTTGAGAGGAAAATTAATGCTGATGGAACATATTGGAAGCCTGAGCAGTACCCCAAAACCTCATGGGTTGCTGCAAAGGGACCTCCAGTTGATCCATCTAACTTATCTGGCTTTACGTGTGAATCTCCTCATTCTTCTGATGAGTCATTTGACTCCAACTATAAACTGTTCAAAAATCAGAATGGTGAAGTATTTGCTAGATATGTTGGCACTAACTGCAGGAATGGTTCTCCTATGAAGAAAATCTGGGTTCCCAAGAAGTGCCTTGAAAGTCTTCAGGTGAATGTCCTCATGACACCACCTGTGAAGAACAGGAATCCCAGATCAAATTCTTCATATGGACCAAATTCTTCATATGGATCCAAGTCCTCTCATACAGACCAAATTCCTCACGTGGATCAAATTCCTCAAAAGGATCAAAGTCTTCATATGATTATCATCGTGCTAACAACTCTGTCTCGTAGGGTAGAGCTAAGGGCTATGAATATGTGCATTATTCTTCAAACCATTGTGTTCATAAGTCCTCGAAGAATTTCTCTGCTTATTCATATGCTTACCCTAACCCCTCTTATGTGAAACGAAATGGTTTGGCATCTTTGCCACCTTTCTCATATGGCGCTCGCAGAGTGATGAATTCTTTGCCACCCCTCCAGATGTGGGTGGTGAAGAAAAAGAACTAATCTCTTCTGCAGGGTCAGGTCTCCAGACGTGCTTTAACGTCTGAAGAATTTGCTGGGGACCGGACAATAATGCCTGAGAGGACGCAGGCGAATCATGATGAAATGAACCTTCATTTCACACGTCCTCATATTGCTATATCTGTTTACTGCTTGATGAAATTCATGTGATGAACTTGATATCATATTCTTCACTGATGAAGCATATGAGATTGTAAGCTACACTAATTCATCTACAGGATGATCAACCCAAAACTACTGAATGGGTCCTCGATAGTGGATGTACGAATCACATGACTGGTGACAAGAATCTATTGATGGATGCTCCCTTATCACCATCACATCTGAAGCATATCATCTTTGCTGACAAAGGCAAAAGTCAGGTATTGGGTCTTGGTAAGGTTGCAATCTCTAAGGATAAACACATGGACAAAGTCATGCTTGTTGAGTCCTTAGGATACAACCTCATGTCAGTCTCAATTCTTTGTGATCTTGATATGGTTGTTGTCTTTGGCAAGTATCGCTGTGTTGTGATTATGGAAGCTGACAATTCCAAAGTCTTCGAAGGCTTTAGGAGAGGAGATTTGTATATTGTTGATTTCTCTACAGGACCACAACCAGCCGTGTGTCTACTTGCAAAAGCTTCAGAAGGCTGGCTATGGCATCGACTACTTGGTCACGCAGGCATGAGGAATTTGCACACGCTGCGAAGAAGAAGCATGTCATTGGCATTGAGAATGTCAAATTCCTCAAGGATCACTTATGCGGAGCCTATGAAGCTGGAAAAATGACCAAGGCCAAGCATCCAGCGAAGACTATCATGACCACTACTCGTCCATTCGAATTGCTTCACATGGACCTCTTTGGACCTAATCATTACTCGGCAGTCACTAATGATGCATCTTTATATGGTTTTGTCATTGTTGATGATTATTCTCGATATACATGGGTACACATTGTTACTTACAAACATGAAGTGCAGGAAGTCTTCAAATGATTTTCCTCGAGGGCTTCAACCAACTTTGGTGTGAAGATCAAGCACATCAGAAGTGACAATGGAACTGAGTTCAAGAATTTTGGTCTTGATGATTATCTTGATGAACTTGGTATTACTCGTGAGCTATCTGCTCCCTATACTTCTCAGCAGAATGACGTCGTGGAGCGCAAGAACAGAACTCTTGTTGAGATGGCTCGCACTATGCTTGATGAATACAAAACGCCTCAGCATTTTTTGATTGATGCAATTGATACTGCGTGCCACATCATCAACAGAGTATATCTTCACAAATTCTTCAAGAAGACGGCCTATGAACTCCTCACTGACAAGAAGCCCAATGTGAGTTATTTCAAAGTCTTCGGTGCTAAATGTTGGATTAGAGATCCTCACCACAACTCTAAATTTGCATCGAAAGCACATGAAGGTTTTATGCTTGGTTACGGAAAGGACTCCCACACCTACAGAGTCTTCAACATTGTTCTTCACAAGATTGTTGACATTGTAGATGTGCGGTTTGATGAAACTAATGGCTCGCAAAGAGAGCACCTACCTTCTGTGTTAGATGAACCAGCACCTGAGGATTCTATCAAGTTCAAGGCAACTGAGGATGTCATTCCTACTGAAGAATCTGCTGAAGAATTCATTCCAGTTCATGAAGAACGTCGAGCTGATGCACCTGAAGAAACTGCTGAGGAAAATGGTGCTGAAGAAAATGCTGATCAAATTCCTCAGCGACAACCAGCTCATCCTCGCGTTGCAAAAGAAGTGCAAGTGGAGAAGATCATCGATGACATTAGCGCACCAGGTCCTCTCACATGCTCAAAAGCTTCACATTTATCTAACTTTTGTGGGCACTATGCTTTTGTATCTATCACAGAGCCCACTAAGGTAGATGAAGCATTTATGGAGCCGGAGTGGATTCAGGCTATGCAAGAAGAATTACATCAGTTCGAGCTTAATAATGTCTGGGAACTGGTCAATCGTCCAGATCCTCGCAAGCATAATATCATTGGCACAAAGTGGATCTACCGCAACAAGCAAGATGAAAATGGCCTTGTGGTGAGGAATAAGGCACGACTGGTAGCTCAAGGCTACACACAGGTTGAAGGAATTGATTTCGATGAAACTTTTGCACCTGTTGCTAGACTTGAGGCTATTCGCATATTACTTGCTTATGCTAACCATCATGATATCATCTTATATCAAATGGATGTGAAAAGTGCATTCCTCAATGGTAAGCTTGAGGAAGAAGTATATGTTGCTCAACCCCCAGGTTTTGAAGATCCAAAGAATCCTGACAAAGTCTTCAGACTTAATAAGGCCCTCTATGGCCTCAAGCAAGCCCCTCGGGCGTGGTATGATACTTTGAAGGAATTCTTCGTGAAGAATGGCTTCACACCCGGTTCACTCGACCCTACTCTCTTTTACTAAATCTTATGATGGTGAACTGTTTGTGTGCCAAATATATGTTGATGATATTATCTTTGGCTGTACTAACCAACGTTATAGTGATGAATTTGCATATATGATGAGTGAAGAATATCAAATGTCTATGATGGGAGAGTTGAAATTCTTCTTAGGTCTTCAAATTCGTCAACAGCGCAATGGCATATTCATATCTCAGGAGAAATACCTCAAAGATGTAATGAGGAAATTCAGCATGCAAGATTGCAAAGGCGTCAAAATTCCTATGCCCACAAATGGCCATCTATGCACTGATGAAAATGGTATTGACTTCGATCATAAGGTATACCGCTCCATGATTGGTTCTTTATTGTACTTATGTGCATCTAGGCCAGATATAGTGCTTAGTGTTTGCATGTGTGCCCGATTTCAAGCTGCACCGAAGGAATCACACCATAAGGTTGTGAAGCATATTCTTCGATATCTAGCTCACACACCAACACTAGGATTATGGTACCCCAAGGGCTCTGCTTTTGATCTCATTGGATATTCTGACTCTGACTATGCTGGTGATTGTGTGGACCGCAAGTCAACATCTGGCACTTGTCATTTCCTCGGACGATCTTTGGTCTGTTGGTCCTCGAAGAAACAGAACTGCGTATCACTGTCTACTGCGGAAGCTGAATACATTGCTGCTGGCTCTTGCTGTGCTCAACTGCTTTGGATGAAGCAAACCCTCAAGGACTATGGCATCAACGTGAAGAATGTGCCTCTCCTCTGCGACAATGAGAGTGCCATCAAGATTGCTCACAACCCAGTTCAGCACTCAAAGACAAAGCACATTCAGATTCGTCATCATTTTCTTCGTGATCATGTGTTGAAGGGCGACATCTCCATCGAGCACGTGAAGACTGAAGAACAGCTAGCTGATATCTTCACCAAGCCCTTGGATGAGAAGAGATTTAGCAAGTTGCGGTGTGAGCTAAATATCTTAGAATCTTCGAATGTTCTTTGAAAAGGACACACATCCTAACACTTATGCAAAATTGATGACTTAGATGTGCAACACATGAAGAAACGTTTTTCTTCAATCAATGAAGAATAACACTCTAAGTGTGAAGAAATTAATGAAGAATTTGATTCTTAGAACCCAACGACAATTGTACGCGGTGTCTGAAATCATTATTCTTATACGGTGGGTCACGCCACCACAAAAAGTTGAAATTCTTCAATTTGAGTTTTTCCTCATTTTTGAAAGTCTTCAGTTTTTCAAATTCTTCAACTTTGCAAAATCTTCACTGTTTCCGTTGTTTTTCTTCATTGGCTATATATATATATATATATATATATATATATATATATATATATATATATATATATATGTGAGTTTATGTCCTCTACAGCATTCACTTATAGCTATTTCTTCAAGTTGCTTTCTCTGCTAAGTGAATGTGATCGGACCCTTCCCCCTCTATGCTATACTCAACCCAATCTATTCACAAATTCTTCATGTGCGTTCTATTTGAAACTCGTTCAAAATCTTCACCGTGTCCTTGCCAGGTGAAGAAATTGCGAACGAAACTTTAAAACAAATCTTATCCAGATTTTCGGTTTTGCCGCTCAAACCGTTCCGCATCCCACGATGTATTATTTTATTCACCCACGATCTTACACGATCTCAACCACACAGTACGTGGGTGACACATGTCGCGTGAAGGAGAAAGGGCAGGGGCATGTTCGTCCCAAAATCTTCGGGCAAACAGTTTTTCACCGTGTCTATAAATACCCCTCTCCCCTTCCTCACTTCATTTACTCCGCTCGACCGCTCTTTCTCTCGCTCGAGCTCCTCAAACCCTAGCGCCGCCGCAACTCCATCGTCGCCGGTGAGGAAGAGCTTCGCTGCCTCGACCTCGTCGCCGTCGTACTCGTGCCAGTTGCGGAAATCTTCACTCCGCCGCCGCCGTAGTTGTCTCCCTCTGCCAAGTTAGGGCGTGGGAGATCTAACCTGATGAACTTCACATCTGTTCTTCTCAGTTCGTCGTGTTCTTCACTTCGGGTAACTAAAAGTTACTTTTATTACTCGCTTTGATTCTCAAACTTTCCTGAAAATCTTCAAAGGTGTTTATTCTTCAAATCTTCACACATATGAACACCTCACACATTGTATGTTCTTGATCCATTTCTCTAAGCAATCATTTTCTTCAAGATTCCTCAATTGTGTGGATCTTCGATCTGTACAACTCTGGAACCTAAGACAAAGAACGCTTAGTGAAATTCCTCAAGGCTCATCTGGTCAAATTCCTCAAAACTTGTCTTTTCGAAAAACCTTCTGAGAACGCATATGACCTCTCCAAATTCCTCGCACCTACACTCTGTTCACAGGTACTCATGTCTGCTGCTGAATCACTAGGTTCTCATCAACTTAACTCATTTGCAGCGTTCCTCGAAGAAAAATTGCATACTTCTTCAGAGTGTTCAATTGTTCAAATTCCTCATCTGAAGAATATGGCTGAAGGTAAGAGACCGCAGAAAGGAGGAAAGAAGCCTGAGGTCATGACTGCTTTCAAGATCCCTGATGAAATCTATGCTGGCTATTGCACACCTGATGAATCAAAATTTGGCAAAGAAACCAAAAATCAGCGCAAGGTGCGCATACAGAAGATTGAACGGAGATGGGCAAGGGAATGGAGGGAATACAGATATGTGACTCCAAAGTACATGAAGAAATTCGCCCTCAATCCTCCGTGCCCAAGAGCTCCATTGGCACCTGGCCAAGTAGCTGATCCCACCAGCATCAAGCGTGGTGAGGACTTTCCTGAAGAATGGGCTAAGCGCCAAGCTAAATTGGCAAGACAAGCCAAGGAGGCAGTGAAGAAATTCAATGAGGATTCTGCCACTGCTGCTGCAACTGAGGCCTCGGTCAGACCAAGGAAATCTATGCCAAAGAAGCCTGCTCGTAAGCCAAGTGCTTCACCAACAGCGCCCTCACGGCCAAGTTCCTCAGCTTTGCCCTCACGGCAAATTCCTCAGACTGCTACTGCTCCACCAAAGTCCTCAGCAGCTCCTTCAAAGTCCTCAGCTCTTGTGCATCTGGCTACATGTCAAAGGACTACGGGTTTCTCAATTGCCTCTGGTGTCTCAGCAAGTTCCTCAGCTGCACCAATTTCCTCATCAGGCCCCACACTGTTGAAGACTAAAGCAACAGCTGGACGCGGTCCTCGGCCAAGTCCAAGGAAGAAACAGGTCGCATTCCATGTGCCCTCTGATGATGAAGCTTCTGATGATGAACTTGCAGAAATCATCAGAGACAGACAGGTGAAGGCCGCTAGAGCCAAAGGCACATCTGTGCCACTGCTTTTGGATCCAAAGAAAATCCTCGATTACATTGATCTCTGGCACAAGGATCCAAACAGCCCAATGCCCGATTTTCCTCTGACTCCTGGTCAAAGTCACATGCTGACCCATTTCATCACTCAAGAGAAATGGAAATTTGAAAAGGCAAGAGAGATCAAGAAAGCTCAATACAGAAAGGAGAAGCTCCTGAAGAAAAATGTTGTCAGAATGACACCTGAGGAACTTCTCAAGGCTCAGTCTGAAATTCAAGCCCTCAGCAAAGACTTTGATGCCTACTATGCTGATTGGCAAGGAGCCAAAGTGAGATTCGTCAATCTGACGAAGAAATTGACAAATGTTGTAGCCCCATCGCAACAAGAAATCCCTCAGGCTGCAGACTCTGCTCAGCCTGCTGAAGAACATGCCAGCACCGCTGATGACTTTCAGCCTGCTGAAGAAAATGCTAGTTCTAGGGCTGATGAAGAAATACCAGCCGCTGAAGAAATTGCCAGGGCATCCACTAGTGGTGCGCCTGAAGAAACTGAAGAGATCAGGGCAACTGCATCAGTTGCGCCTGACGAAAATCAACCAGATTCCTCAGCTCCTCCCACGCCTACACCAACTCCAATTCTTCCATCTGCCTATGAGGTGAAGAAGACCAAGGCTGCAGAGCGAGCTGCAGTGAAGAAAAGGAAGGCATCAGCTGCGTCAAATTCTTCGGCTGCGAAGAAACTGAAGCCAATGACCAGCTCACTTGAAAATCCAATTGATGCTGTTCCAATTTCCTCCATGCCATCAAAGGACCTTGTTCCTTTTGGAGAAGACTATGTGATCCCAAGCGGATCTGATGAAGAAAATCATTCTGCTGCTTCGTCAGAGCAGGTTGATGAAGAAATTGAAGTGGACGCAATCCCTTCAACGCTAGTCATTTCCTCACCTATGCCTCAGTTCACAGTTGAAGAGGTTGGTGTTGAGGAAATTGAAGATGAAGATGTGGATATAGGATGCACCACACCTGTGATGAATGATGTCTTTTGGGAAAGTCAGCATCCCAATACTCCTCTATTCACACCTATCCAACAGATTCCTCAGTCCCCGGCAACAACAGTTCAACTGGGCTCTGAAGAAACTCATCCCACTCCCTCTGTTCATGAAGATATTCCAGCCGCTAGTGCTGAAGAACCTGCTGCTGCTGATCTTAAGGTTGCACAAGAAGAGGAACCAGAAATTCCTCAGCCTGAAGAACCTGAGCTCGCGATTCCTGAGGTGGTACTGCAACTCACTAACACCCCTCTGCCAAAGCCGAAGAATCCGTTCTCAAGCAAACAGAAGTTCAAGGCTGAAGACTTCTTTTCCGAGCATGTATTCTTCACTGATTACAACCCCTATGACTCTACTCGCATAAGGAAAAGGCGTTTCTGGACTGCAAGTCAAGCCAACTTCTACTCCTCAGTGCTGTTTGACAAAGACAAAATCTTCGATCATGAACACATTCCTCACGTGGATATGGAATCTCTGTCATGCTTCGAGCCAGTCCTCAGTGTTCTTCACGATGCAGGATTACTCAATTTCTAGACTGACATCTGTGATTGGAATGAAGAACTCATTCTTCAGTTCTACGCTACACTGCATATCACTGGAGACGCTGAAGATGTCAACTCATGGGTGTTGGATTGGATGACTGAAAACACTCACTACAAGGCACCGGCAACTAAATTGCTTCATGTCCTTCCTCTCGATCCTCCCCATGACAGTGCACGATGCATCTACAATGACCCTGAACTAACAAATCACTATATGCAAGTGCTTATGAAGCCTTTGAAGCCTAGGCAGGCCCCACGAACCAAATTCCTCATCAAGGAATTACTCTATGTGCCTCGGACTGTCTATCGCATTCTGACGAAGACAATGAGTCCTATCAAAGGCCACGACTCAAATGATGAAGAAGTCGTTGGCATCATGAAGAATATGCTTTTCAACATCATTCATGGCGTTCCCGTCAACTTCCATGATTTATTCATGAGGACTCTGGCAAATGTTGCTATGTCACCATTCGAGATGAAGCCCTATGCGCCTTAGATTATGAGATTCATCAGGGCAAGATCTTCACTGAATTACAAAGCTGACACTCGGAACCACGGTAGCTACTTGCCTCCCATTGAAGTCCTCAAACGGCCAGTTTCATCATCTGATGATAAAGGCAAGGCAGCTGCTGTGATCGATGAAGGCATTCGTCCATTGGATGGTCAATTTCGCCTGGCTACATCTTACTCTACCAATGACGACTCTGCCACACATGACACTGCCGCAAATACCTCAGCTAAGCAAAATCCTCAAGCCACAGCACCCAGGGTGATGACTGACCGTGAGTTACTCCTCAGTCTTCATCAGAAGGTTGATCGCAATCACAAATGGTAAAGCGTCAGTTTGGTGCAATTCTTCACAATATGACCTCAACACACAATGCAGTGAATAAGAACCATTACTACCTTCATGAAACCCTCAACCGCACCTGGGCTGTCCTCACTCATGTTTATAGCGCTGAAGAACTGAAGACTATGGGTCTCAAGGAAGAATTTGACTGGTCTGCACCTCCTCCAAAGAAATTCAAGAGGGTCAAAGTTCCTCCACTAGTGGCCAACTCTTATTCTTCATCGCGTGACACTGATGAGTATGAAGATTTGGACGACACTGCGGCAGGCCCTGCTACAACAAACAACCCCGACAATGCTGGCGCTCCTCCATCGACTTGAAATTCTTCAAGGGCGTTAGTCCTCAGTTTCGATCCTTTTGGTCATTTGATGACAAAGGGGGAGAAATCTGAGTTAGTCTTCAAGCGGGTCTATATTAAGGGCGTTTTTTTAAGTTACATCTCTCGTTCTTCTGAAACTTTTATTTGGATCGAGTTGTAATCTTAAACCCGATGGTGCGCTGATACTTCTTTTGCACTATGCTCTGATACTTTTGATGCATTATTCGGCATGCTTATTCCTCGTTAATGTTATTGCACGCATGCTGAATTTCATCAGGCACCATATTCCATCATGCATTTCAAATTCTTCATATTATATATATCAAATGCGTGTATGAATTACAAGATATAGGGGGAGATCTCCATGATTCAACTCTTCAAATGTGCACTGCCTCAAACGCAAATTCCTCACTATGCACATCTTCAGGGGGAGTTCCTCTATATCTTGCAATAAAATTCCTCAATATCAGTATTTACACTTCATATGTTTATCCCCATTGAAAACTTAACCTATGTTGTCATCAATCACCAAAAAGGGGGAGATTGTAAGTGCATCTAGTGCCCCTTAGTGATTTTGGTGTATTGAAGACTTATAGGTTAAGGGACTAATGCATTTGTGAGTGTACACAGGTCTATAAGTCTATGAGGAGTTTGATATTTACAGAGAAAGTCGACCCCTAAAAATGAAGTTCTTCGACTGAAGACTTTGATATTCTGATGACTTTCTGAAGACTTTTTGAAGACTTTGAAAGTGAAGAAATTGGTGTGACCTTGAAGACTTGATATTCATTTGAGGAACATGAAGCGTGAAAACTTTTGTTTTCGTAGTTTCATTTTCTCTTTCTTGAGTCATAGGAAACACCGTACTGTTAAAGGGGGTCGAGGAAATACTAAGGAAAAATTTCCATGTGATGCTCAACTCAAAATCCTACACCTACCAATCCCTTCGAGTGAAGCCTTTGGAAATCTCATACAGTTCAGTTACTTTCTTCAGTGACAGAGACAAAGTTCTTCTGGTCGCTGATGAATTTGTTCTGACTGAGGAGTTAGGAATTCACCAGTGCGAATTGCCTACACAGTGAGGAACATGATAGCCCTGAGGAATTTGAGAGTCAAATTTCCGACCGTTGCTGTGTTGCGTGCCAGCTGTCCCAAAATATCCTATCCACCTAACGGTCATATCATTGAAGGGCATTTATGTCTTATCATGTCGAGCTGCTCCCTAGGCTATAAATAGTCGCCCCCTACAACCACTAGCTGGTTGGCTGCTCCGAGAGAACTTGACACTTGTCATTTGAGAGCAACCCATCCTCCGAGGACTTTGAGCGAAAATCATCAAGTGAGGAAAACCCAAAACCAAACCCCTACAAACCCAAAGTGATTGAGCATCACTGAAGAAATTGATCCTGCGTGGATCCGACGCTTGTTACCTTTGAAGACTGTGCTTCTTCCAGACGGTTAGGCGTCATGGTCTAGAGCATCCAAGAGGAATTATGGATCGCCGAGTGACCAAGTCTGTGAAGGTTTGGAAGTCACGTGAAGACTTACCACGAGTGATTGGACGAGGTCTGCGTGGCCTTAGTTCAAGGAGAATACGGTGAGGACTGGGTGTCCTGAGCTGCGTGCTCAGTGACTGGGTGTCCGGGACTGCGTGTCCTCGAGTTTAAATACTCAGCCGCTCCAACCAGACGTACAACTGAGACAGCAGTTGGAACTGGTTTACCAAATCATTGTCTTCACCAACCTAACTAGTTCTATTTCCTCAACCCTTTCATTTCCTCATTACTGTGTTGAGTGCTTGTTCATATCTGTGTTTGAAGACTTTGACTGAAGACTTTCTCAATTTCCTCAGTTCAATTTCTTCAGTCTGTTTGTCTTCATCTTGTGTTATCCTGTGATTACGCTTTCTGTACTCTGTGCTAGTCTTCATTTCATCATGATGACCATGCTTGTATTCTGTTATGCTTACTTCTGAGTACTTATTCCACTGCAAGTAGTTCTTCGCTAAGGAATTTCCTCACCAGCAAATTCCTCAGTGAAGAATTCATAAAAATCGCCTATGCACCCCTCCTCTAGTCGATATAACGCACTTTCACCACCAGGTACGGGCTATATGAGTATACTGTTATGTCATTTGGTCTGACTAACGCTCCTGCCTATTTCATGAACATGATGAATAAGGTGTTTATGGAATTTCTGGATAAGTTCATCGTGGTGTTCATTGATGATATTTTGGTCTACTCCAAGAATGAAGAGGAGCATAAGGAGCATTTGCGTTTGGTACTCGGGAAGCTCAGAGAACATCAGCTATATGCAAAGTTCAGCAAGTGTGAATTTTGGTTGAAAGAAGTTGGATTCCTAGGACACGTTATATCCGGAGAAGGAATAGCAGTAGACCCCACCAAAGTTGTCACTATGACAAATTGGGAAGCACCAACAACAGTTGGAGAGATCCGGAGTTTTCTTGGACTCGAAGGATACTACCGAAGGATACCAAGTTCAAATGGACTGAGGAATGTGAGGCCAGTTTCCAAGAGTTGAAGAAACGTTTGGTTACATCACCGATGTTGACTCTGCCAGATCAGCGCAAAGATTATGAAGTATATTGCGATGCTTCTCGTCGAGGACTTGGAGCGGTGCTTATGCAGGAGGGAAGAGTTGTTTCATATGCCTCACGACAACTTAAGCCCCATGAGTTGAATTATGCTACCCATGTTTTGGAGTTAGCAGCCGTAGTGCACGCATTGAATACTTGGAGACATTTTCTCATCGGAAACCATTGTGAGGTGTACATGGATCACAAGAGTTTGAAGTACATCTTCACACAGAAGGAGTTGAATCTCAGGCAAAGGAGATGGTTGGAGCTCATTAAAGATTATGATATGAGATTGCATTATCATCCAGGAAAGGCTAATGTAGTAGCCGATGCATTGAGCCGCAAGAGTCATGTCAATACACTCATGACCGGAGAGTTACCCAAGGAGTTAGCCGAGGATCTTCGCGAGCTATGTTTGGAGATAGTTCTGAGAGGCTATGTAGCAACATTGGAGATTCAGTATACTTTGATGGATAAGATCAGAGAAGCTCAGAAGACCGACAAGGAGATTGCCGGGATAAAGGAGAAGATGAGCAAAGGAAAAGCTAAGGGATTTCGTGAGGATGAGCACGATACCTTATGGTTTGAGGACCGCGTTTATGTGCCTAATGACCCGGAGATCAGGAAGTTGATTCTGCAGGAGGCCCATGATTCTCCATACTCGATTCACCCAGGAAATACCAAGATGTATCCGGATTTGAAAGACACTTTCTGGTGGACTGGAATGAAGAAGCATATTGCGGGGTACGTAGCAGTTTGTGATGTATGTCAGAGAGTGAAGGCAGAGCATCAGAAGCTAGCAGGATTGCTACAGCCATTGTCGATACCCGAATGGAAGTGGGATAAGCTAGGCATGGATTTTATCACAGGATTGCCCAGGACTCGTTCAGGCTATGATTCGATTTGGTTTGTAGTTGATCGTTTGACGAAGGTAGCTCATTTCATCCCCGTGAAGAACACTTACACCAGTGCTAAGTTGGCTAAGATTTACATGACCATGATCGTACGTCTGCATGGAGTTCCGAGGAGCATTGTATCAGATAGAGGAACCCAGTTTACCTCAAAGTTCTGGAATCAGTTGCACGAAACATTGGGTACCAGGCTAGACTTCAGTACAGCCTTTCATCCGCAGACAGATGGACAGACTGAGAGTCAATCAGATTTTGGAGGATATGCTGAGAGCTTGTGCACTAGATTATGGATCTAGTTGGGATGACAATTTGCCATATGCAGAGTTCTCCTACAACAACAGTTATCAATCCAGTTTGAAGATGGCCCCTTTCGAAGCCTTGTACGGAAGGAGGTGCAGAACCCTGCTATTGTGGGATGAAGTTGGAGATCGCCAGTTGTTTGGACCAGATTTGATTAAGGAGTCTGAACAGAAGGTGAAGTTGATTCGCGATAGGCTCAAGGTAGCCCAGTCCAGGCAAAAGAGCTATGCAGATTCAAAACACAAGGAGACAGCTTACGAAGTTGGAGACAGAGTTATCTTCGTGTATCTCCACTTCAAGGAGTTAAGCGCTTTGGAGTTAAGGGAAAGTTAGCGCCACATTTTGTGGGACTATACAAAGTTTTGGAGCGTATGGGAGAAGTTGCTTACAAGTTGGAATTGCCCGAAGGATTGTCAGGAGTTCATGACGTGTTCCACGTTTCCCAGTTGAAGAAGTGCCACGCAGAGATGGCTGATATACCGCTGAGGGATACAGTGCCGCTGGAAGCGATTCAGTTGGATAGTGATTTAACTTACGAGGAGAAACCAGTCAAAATTATTGAGTATGCCAGCCGAGTCACCCGCAGCAAGGTTATCAAGTTTTGCAAACTTCAGTGGAGCCACCACACCGAGGATGAAGCCACCTGGGAGCGAGAGGAAGATCTGCTGAAGGATCACCCTCACCTATTTTCTAGCCAACCCGAATCTCGAGGGCGAGATTCATCTTAAGGGGGATAGGTTTGTAACATCCCAAATTTTCAATCTGAATGTTATACATTAGATCATCATTGCATATCATATTTTATTGCATTTTGGCTCGATCCTAAATTTTTTTCGCAACTCAAGGACCCACGGAGAGAGTTGGGAATTTCGTTATTTTCATATTTGAGTTTTCTCAAATTTTGAAAATAGGTTCATTTGATTTTAATTATTTTATCTTCAATTAATTCTATTATAAAAATATGAGAGAGGGAATAAAATGACTTTCCCAAAATAAAGAAATATTGAGGATTTAATGATAAAATCAAATAAGTTTTTGTTTCGGAGTTTTTCGCCTTTTTATTTGAATTTAGGAAAATTGCACGTTTTTTAAAACTGCATTTTAGGGCCAAGGAAATGTTCATCTTGTTCTAAATATTTTATTTAGATAGTGAAAATTTATTTTGGCATTTTTAGAATTTTATTTTATTTTCTAGAATTTTTCTTAGTTTCGGCGGAATTTATTTAAAAAAAAACTTCCAGCAGGTCGAGGCCCAGCCGAGCCGGCCCACCTCCCCGCGCCGCCGTCTCCCACCTGGAGACCGCACGCCGCCGCCGCCGACTCGGACCGGAATCCGAGCCGGACTCCACCTCCCCGCCGCCTTGCCCCCTCCTCCAAGCCGCCCCTCCCCCTCTTAAATACCCCCCCCCCCCAACCCCCGCCGCCTCACCCCGTCCCACCCCGCCGCCGAAGCCACCGCCGCCGGGAGCCCGCAGCCGCCAAAGCCCATCGCCACCGCCGGGATCCCGCCGCCGCCCGTCGCCCCCGTCCCACGCCACCCGCGCCACCCACACCGCCACGCCGGAGCCCCGAGCCCCGCCGGACCCGACGAGGTTGCCGCCGTTCGCCGTTGCCGTATTTTTTTAGAAAATCGATTCGGTTTTCTTAGAAACCCTAGTTCGTTTTTTAGATCGGTTCACCGGTTTTCTTGGTTTACCTATTTAACGGATGTTCGTCCGTACGTTCGTTTTAACGAACGGTTTTCATCGATTAGCCGCAGACAATGAACGTTCGTTCGTTAGCCTGTTCATCAGTTTTCCTTTTTCTCAGATTTTCCGCGATTTTTCCCGATCACGATTTCTGATCCAATTTTCGTTTTAGTTTATCTTTTTGCTCGTTCATCGGAATCAGGCGATTCAAGCGCCTAGAGTTTCGTCTCGAAACCCTATTTCCGTTTAACCAACTCAAACAAGTTTTTGCTACTATAAAATTTGACTTAGTTCCAGATTAGTAAACGAAGCTTGTTTCTTTCGCCGTTTGACTTTCGTTGCTTCGTTTGGTTTGTTTCTTTTTGCAAACCGGAGTTCTTAAGTTGAACTTTCTTGTTAGTTATCTTATTTGAGTTTTACCTGTGCATTAGATGAGTTCTTATTGTATGCTTGTTTGTTTGCGATAGAGTACCCGGAGTGCGCCGCTTGCTACTTCGAATCCCTAGGTTTCACGGATCATCAGCAAGGCAAGTAACACTTTGATGATACCTCCTTATTACCTAGTTTTATTGCATTAGATCAATCCTCAAACAATTGCATGATTAGAATCTGATTAACATGTGGGTTTTGGGAAGTAGTTGGGGTAGTACCTATATCCTATTTACTTTCAAACCCTTGGGAGTTACTTCTACGTTTGCTTATATTGCCATGCTATGCAAGTAGACGTGGATTGGGTAAGTGCTTTCATGACAGATGTGAGATTGTTATTTAATGGTTTACTTAAGGTGACAACTTAAACTCACATCTGGGTGGATTGAGGCACCTGGGATTCTAGTGATTGCCTGTTTTTCTTTATGGACCGCCACCCAGGCTCAAAGGGATCATGAGATTATTCATGCTAGAAACTTCCGTGTGCAGCCACAAGCTACTATGGGCTCTAGCATAGTTGATTAAGTTGTGTGAACTCTTACAGTGGTAGACTAGCAGATGTAAGGGAAAGTAGGTGTAACTGTCTACCCGATCGTAAGGTGCAAACACTTCTGAAAGGCTATGTCTCGGTCATCCGTTTCTCAAACACCATGTAGTGCGAGAATTCCAACGGAGGAGATCGAGTCTTGTGGGAAAAGTGCACAAACCTCTATAGAGTGTATAAACTAATCATGGTTAGCCGTGTCCCCGGTTATGGACGTTTTGAGTATCTAGTACCCGGATTATCATGTGAATCTCATCATGTTACTGTAATTAATTTTGTTGGGTTTAATGATGATGCTTAATTGGGATTGAGTTGGGTGAACCTTCTCAATGTTTAACAACCACCATGATAGTTAAATAAAATTTATTCCTTTGCAGTAGGGAAAAATTGGCTTTATGCAAAACTGTAACCATAGAGCTTTCCACCAGCCATATATGCATGTAGTGATAGCATTATTCTATTCATTACTCTCTATGTGTTACATTGCTAGCATATTTCATGTGCTGACCCGTTTTCGGGATGCAACGTTCATGTTGCAGACTTTTCAGACGACGAGTAAGGTGCCTTAGGTCATGGTCTTATACTCAGTGATGCCGTTGGAGTTGATGGACTCGCTTATCTTCCAAGCCTTCCGCTGTTATCATTTTTAGATGGCCTTAAGCCATATTTATTGTAGTAAGTTCTCTCTTGAGACATTCGATGTAATAAGTGTGTGATTGCTACTCTGTTATAAATCCTTCAAGTACTGTGCGTGTCAGCATTGGTGATCCAGGGATGACACTAAAGCACAGAGATTAGACTGTTTGAGGTCTGGTCGCTACAATATTGGAGAAGAGCACCGCACTATGCAATGGTAGAGAAAGTAATGCAGATAAGGTTCAAGATAGTGAGACAACCCTGTTGGTCTCCAAGAAAGGTGATAAAACGATCTTGTAGACAGTAAGAAAACCCCACACTCCTGCGTTGATGTAGTGTTCGAGTTACTGGCCAGTACTGCTGGCACAAGCTCTTCGACCTCGCTGCCTGAATCACTTTGGCTTCTTCAGTCTCAGCTACAAGATGAAAGGCATCAGTCAGTTGTGTTGTGGCAAGAAGCTGAAGGACTGAGGAAGTCCCTGCAGAATTCAGATGCAACTTTCTTGTGCAACAACAAGCGCTGGAGGATTTAAGCGCCAAACAAGAGAAAGTTAATAAGCTTGCTAAGCATCTTGCAAGCATTATGGGTACCCAGGATATTGTTTCTTGAGCTCTTCTGAAGTGGTTTCAGTTCTGGACTTGTTTTGCTGCGGCGTTTATTTGCACTGGTCGCCAACTTTGACGACCAATGTATGTGATATGCTGCTTTGTTCCCTATATTTGCCCTGGTAGCGAACTTTGATGCCCAGTGGATGTAATATGTGTAATAGCCGTGCTAGCCTAGCGTAAGTACCTTGCTTATTTAGTTACTTGTTGTCTTGTTTATTTGTTTGCTTGTAGTCAGTGCAGTTCTTTTTCCGCTATTTGCTAGTGGCCGCAATAACCTGTTTTTTAAGAAAACTAGGCCACAATAACCATGGGCTACATATTTACTGTAGTTACCATGGGCCTCCTACGGGCCGTAGAAACAATGGGCCTTCTAAGGGTCGTAGAAACAATGAGCCTTCTACAGGCCGTAGCACAATGGGCCTTCTACGTGTCATATGATCAATAGGCTAAACATGGGGCAATAACAGACCGCATTATGGGCCGTAAACGAGCTAGATTTGGAATCGTTCATTCATGGGCCGACAATAACAGGCTGTTGTTAATCGGCCATATTGGACGACGCTATGAGAAAGGCCCAATGGATTAACAGGCTTCAAACGGGCCGATTGTAACCGCGGGCTGAATTTGGCCCACAAGCAGAAAAGTCCAATAACGGGCCGTAAGTAACCAAATGCTGGAAATGAGCCCAAGAATAAATGGGCCCTGAGAAGGCCGAAAGATAACACAGGTTGGAAACGGCCCAATGGAATAATGGGCTGTTAATGGGCGTAAAGGGGTACACTGTTCATTGCGGGCCAGATTCACCACGGGCCGTTAATGGGCCAAGAGTTACAATGGCCTCGTATGGGCTAAAATACATCATGGGCCATACATGGGCCGGAAGTTACAACGGGCTGGAATCATATTGGACAGCCCAGATGAAGCTACTGGGCTTAATTCCGATAGGCTGTAACGGGCCATGAGTTAGCGGGCCGTAAATGGGCTATATACGAACAGGCCGTTAACAGGCTTTCCACGGGCCGGCTCGTTACCTTTTCACCGGCATGGGCCTTTGTTGGGCCGTGCCACATGTCGACGTATCATAGGTGCCTCCTGTCCAATGAATATATGACATCTGTCCCAACGGTGAGCCAACACGTGTTTCCTTCGGCCAATGAGAATTTTACACGTGGAAAACCTTCATTGGTCTGGGCTATTAGCGGGTTATCGAATCCAAAACTGGACTCGATAGCTTAACAGCAACCCGTTACGGTGGATGCCATGTGTTGGTCGCCCTTGATGAAATCACTTCCATGACGCGTGATTTATCGTCATGGAAGTGAACACTTCCGTCATGATAATTTCGGTAATGTCATGGAACACTTCTACGACACCACAGGTATGACTATCTTGATTCTATCATAAAATTGTCATGGATGTACATGCATGATAGAAAACGTGACCTACTGTGACAAACACGTATCATCACGGAAGTGTCTTTTTTTTGTAGTGCGCCCTCATCATCTGGGTTCTCGACCGCCGCAGCCTGGTAGGCGCGCTCAAGGGAGCTGATACGTCTCCGTCATATCTATAATTTTTGATTGTTCCATGCCAATATTATTCACTTTCATATACTTTTTGGCAACTTGTTATATTATTTTTGGGACTAACATATTGATCCAGTGCCCAGTGCCAGTTCCTGTCTGTTGCATGTTTTTTGTTTCGCAGAAACCCAATATCAAACGGAGTCCAAACGGGATGAAAACGGACAGAGATTTTCTTTTGGAATATTTATGATTTTTGGGAAGTAAAATCAACGCGAAATGGTATCCGAGGTGGTCACGAGGTAGGGGGCGCGCTCTACCCCCCAGGCGCGCCCTTGACCCTCGTTGTCCACCCGTAAGGCGGTTGATGCTCTCCTTCTGGTGCAAGAAAGCTAATTTTACAAAGAAGATCTGAGCGAAAGATTCACCCCAATCGGAGTTACGGATCTCCGGATATAAAAGAAACGGTGAAGGGGTAGAATCAGAGAACGCAGAAACAGAGAGATAGATCCAATCTCGGAGGGGCTCTCGCCCCTCCCAAGCCATGGGAGCCAAGGACCAGAGGGGAAACCCTTCTCCCATCTAGGGAGAAGGTCAAGGAAGAAGAAGAAGAAGAAGGGGGGGTTCTCTCCCCCTTGCTTCCGGTGGCGCCGGAACGCCGCCGGGGGCCATCATCATCACCGCGATCTTCACCAACACCGCCGCCATCTTCACCAACATTTCCACCAACTCTTCCTCCCTCTATGCAGCGGTGTAACCTCTCTCTTACCCACTGTAATCTCTACTTAAACATGGTGCTCAACGCTATATATTATTTCCCAATGATGTATGGCTATCCTATGATGTTTGAGTAGATCTGTTTTGTCCTAATGGCTATTTAATGATCGTGATTGGTTTGAGTTGTATGTTTTATTATTGGTGCTGTCCTATGGTGCTCTCCGTGTCGCGCAAGCATGAGGGATTCCCGCTGTAGGGTGTTGCAATACGTTCATGATTCGCTTATAGTGGGTTGGTGAGTGACTGAAACACAAACCCGAGTAAGAGGGATTGTTGCGTATGGGATAAAGGGGACATGATGCTTTAATGCTATGGTTGGGTTTTACCTTAATGAATCTTTTGTAGTTGTGGATGCTTGCTAGAGTTCCAATCATAAGTGCATATGATCCAAGTAGAGAAAGTATGTTAGCTTATGCCTCTCCCTCAAATAAAATTGCAATAATGATTACCGGTCTAGTTATCGATTGCCTAGGGAAAAATAACTTTCCTGTTGACAAAAGCTCTCTACTAGAACTAATTTAGTTGTGTCTTCATCTAAACAGCCCCTAGTCTTTATTTACGTGTTCTTTACTTTCTTGCAAGCTTACCCAAAAACACCTACAAAGTACTTCTAGTTTCATACTTGTTCTAGGTAAAGTAAACATTAAGCGTGCGTAAAGTTGTATCAATGGTCGATAGAACTTTAGGGAATATTTATTCTACCTTTAGCTCCTCGTTGAGTTCGACACTCTTACTTATCGAAAACTGTTGCGATACCTTATACTTGTGGGTTATCAAGACCTTTTTCTGGCGCCGTTGCCGGGGAGTCATAGCGTGGGGTGAATATTCTCGTGTGTGCTTGTTTGCTTTATCACTAAGTAATTTTTATTTGCTGTTCTTAGTTGTTCTATATCTTTAGTTATGGATATGGAACACAAAATACCAAAAAAATTAGGTGTACTTGCTACTCATGAGGATGGGGTAACTCCTAAAACCCTCGATTTTCATCATGAGAAAAACATTTTGTACTACTTTGATAATCTTGAGAAAACCCCATTCAACTTTATAATGGGAGTAATGTTGGATCAACGTGAATACTTTAGGGATTATCGCTCGACACAAAATGGGAAACTATTATGGGATCAAATTAATATGTTGAAGTGGTATGCTAGACAACTATGCTCGGAATATGATTATACTTGTTGCTCTAGGATGAATGCTCCACACCTCCCCTTTTCATGCAAATTCAATGATAATGAAACCTTGGCTTCTTATGCTAGAGGTATATATGATTACTATGATGTGGAACAAATAGAAGAATTTGTTGCTTTTATGGGTGCTTATGAAATTGAATCCATGTTTAAAGAGTTTGAGGATTTTGATGATGCTTGTTATAGATCTGAAATTTTAGCTATCCTTAAATATTGTTATGAGAATTATGAATATAATTCCTATATTAATGCACTTATTAAGAAAGTCTCCGCCGTCCAAGAAGAGACTAATATTTTGCAGGAATCTATGGAAGAAGAAATTGATGAAACTATGAGCTCATTGGATGAAAAATATGAGGAGGAGAGCGAAGAACAAAAGGAGGAAGAACGGATTAGCTACCCGTGCCCACCTTCTAATGAGAGTAACCCTCCAACTCATACATTGTTTAATTCCCCTTCGTGCTTACCGAAGGATGATTGCTATGATGACTATTATGATCCCATTGATTCTTTTGAAATATCCCTTTTTGATGATGCTCGCTATGCTTGTGGCCAAGATGCCAATATGAATTATGCTTATGGAGATGAACTTGCTATAGTTCCTTGTGTTAAACATGAAAATGTTGCTATTGCACCCACGCATGATAGTCCTATTATCCTTTTGAATTCTCCAAACTACACTATATTGGAGAAGCTTGCAATTATTAAGGATTATATTGATGGGTTGCCTTTTACCGTTACACATGATGATTTTGATGAATATAATATGCATGTGCTTGCTGCTCCTACTTGCAATTATTATGAGAGAGGAACTATATCTCCACCTCTCTATGTTTTCAATACGATAGAATTGCAAGAAACTGTTTATACTATGCATTGGCCTTTACTTGGTGTGCATGAATTGTTCTTTTATGACATGCCGATGCATAGGAAGAGAGTTAGACTTTGTCATTACATGATTTATGTTACTTTGTGCTCACTACTAAATTACAAATCATTGTTAATTAAAATTGGCTTTGATATACCTTGGGATCCGGGTGGATCCATTACTTGAGCACTATATGCCTAGCTTAATGGCTTTAAAGAAAGCGCTGCCAGGGAGACAACCCGGAAGTTTTAGAGAGTCATTTATTTCTGTTGAGTGCTTTCATATAGTTAAAAAACAAAAAAATAAAGAGGGGAACCTAAAAACTTTTCAAAAAGGAAAGTGAAAGTAAGAAAGACAAGCATTGTTGAAGTGGGAGAGCTCCTTGAACTTTGTTCATGCTCACGAAAACTTTGTGAATCTTAATTACAGAAACTTTTCATCAAAAATAATTATCCCCTTGTACAATTCCATTCTATTATAAAAATAATGTGCCAAGGTTTGCCTTTAGGATGTTTACAATGCTTGTTGGTTTGTACGGTGCAGGACAGAAACTTTGGCTGTAGTGCGCGATTTTACATTTTTTTACTGGAACGTCAAATGCTTCTGATTCTTTTTGCATTGTCTTGCTATACAACTTGTTTATTTTTCCTAATTTTGGTAGAATTTTCGGGGTACCAGAAGTATGGTGGTTGTTCAGATTGCTAGAGACTGTTCTGTTTTTGACAGATTCTGTTTTTGATGCATAGTCTGCTTGTTTTGATGAAACTATCAATTTATATCAGTGGATTAAGCCATGAAAAATTTATGTTACAGTAGACACAATGCAAAAACAAAATACGAATTGGTTTGCAACAGAGTGGTGATTTGCTTTATTATACTAACGGATCTTACCGAGTTTTCTGTTGAAGTTTTGTGTGGATGTAGTGTCTAATCGAGGATGTTTCGATGTGAGAAGAAGGAAGAGAGGCAAGCTTGGGGATGCCCGAGGCACCCCAAGTAAATATTCAAGGAGACTCAAGCGTCTAAGCTTGGGAATGCTGGGGAGGCATCCCCTCTTTCTTCAACAAGTATCGGTATGTTTTCGTATTCGTTTCGTTCATGCATTATGTGCAAGTCTTGGAGCGTCTTTTGCATTTAGTTTTCACTTTTCCTTTATGCACCATGCTGGTATGAGATAGTCCTTGGTTGATTTATAGAATGCTCATTGCACTTCACTTAAATTGTTTGAGTATGGCTTTATAGAATGCTTCATGTGCTTCACTTATATCATTTGAAGTTGGATTGCCTGTTTCTCTTTACATAGAAAACCGCCATTTGTAGAATGATCTTTTGCTTCACTTATATTTGTTAGAGCGTGGGCATATCTTTTGTAGAAAGAATTAAACTCTCTTGCTTCACTTATATCTATTTAGAGATATGACAGGAATTGGTCATTCACATGGTTAGTCATAAAATCCTACATAAACTTGTAGATCGCTGAATATGATATGTTTGATTCCTTGCAATAGTTTTGCGATATAAAGATGGTGATATTAGAGTTATGCTAGTGGGTGGTTGTGGATTGTAGAGACACTTGTGTTGAGGTTTGCAAGTCCCGTAGCATGCACGTATGGTAACCGCTGTGTGACAAATTTGAAGCATGGGGTGTTTCTTTGATTGTCTTCCTTATGAGTGGCGGTTGGGGACGAGCGGTGGTCTTTTCCTACCAATCTATCCCCCTAGGGGCATGCGTAGTAGTACTTTGCTTCGAGGGCTAATAAACTTTTGCAATAAGTATGTGAGTTCTTTATGACTAATGTGAGTCCATGGATTATACGCACTCTCACCTTTCCGCCTTTGCTAGCCTCTTCGGTACCGTGCATTGCCCTTTCTCACCTCGAGAGTTGGTGCAAACTTCGCCGGTGCATCCAAACCCCGTGATATGATATACTCTATCACACATAAACCTCCTTATATCTTCCTCAAAACAGCCACCATACCTACCTATCATGGCATTTCCATAGCATTCCGAGATATATTGCCATGCAACTTCCATCATCATCATCATGACATACATTACTTTTGTCATATTGCCATTGCATGATCATGTAGTTGACATCGTATTTGTGGCAAAGCCACCATGCATTATTTTTCATACATGTCACTCTTGATTGATTGCACCATCCCGGTACACCGCCGGAGGCATTCATATAGAGTCATATCTTGTTCTAAGTTTCGAGTTGTAATCCTTGTGTTGTAATCAATAGAAGTGTGATGATCATCATTATTAGAGCATTGCCCAAATAAAAAAAAGGCAAAAAAAAGCCCAAAAAAATAAAGTAAAAAAGGGCAATGTTACTATCTCTTTTTCCACACTTGTGCTTCAAAGTAGCACCATGTTCTTCATGTAGTGAGTCTCATATCTTGTGCTTCAAAGTAGCACCATGTTCTTCATATAGATTGTCTCCTATGTTGTCACTTTCATATACTAGTGGGAATTTTCATTATAGAACTTGGCTTGTATATTCCAACGATGGGCTTCCTCAAATGCCCTAGGTCTTCATGAGCAAGCAAGTTGGATGCACACCCACTTAGTTTCTTTTGTTGAGCTTTCATACACTTATAGCTCTTAGTGTGCATCTGTTGCATGGCAATCCCTACTCCTTGCATTGACATCAATTGATGGTCATCTCCATAGCCCGTTGATTAGCCGTGTTGATGTGAGACTTTCTCCCTTTTTTGTCTTCTCCACCTAACCTCCATCATTATATTCTATTCCACCTATAGTGCTATATCCATGGCTCGCGCTCATGTATTGCGTGAGGGTTGAAAAAGCTGAAGCGCGTTAAAAAGTATGAACCAATTGCTCGGCTTGTCATCCGGGTTGTGCATGATGGGGGCATTTTGTGTGACGAAAATGAAGCATGGCCAAACTGTATGATTTTGTAGGGATAAGCTTGCTTTGGCCTTGTTGTTTTGAAAAGACATGATTGCTTTATTGGTACACTTGAAGTACTATTGTTTGATGTCAAATGATAGACTATTGCTTTGAATCACTCGTGTCTTAATATTCATGCCATGATTAGACATATGATCCAGATTATGCTAGGTAGCATTCCACATCAAAAATTATTCTTTTTTATCATTTACCTACTCGAGGACGAGCAGGAATTAAGCTTGGGGATGCTGATATGTATCCGTCGTATCTATAATTTTTGATTGCTCCATGCCAATATTATTCACTTTCATATACTTTTTGGCAACTTTTTATATTATTTTTGGGACTAACATATTGATCCAGTGCCCAGTGCCAGTTCCTGTCTGTTGCATGTTTTTTGTTTCACGGAAACCCAATATCAAACGGAGTCCAAACGGGATAAAAACGGACGGAGATTTTTTTTTGGAATATTTATGCTTTTTTGGAAGTAAAATCAACGCGAAACGGTATCCGAGGTGGTCACGAGGTAGGGGGCGCGCCCTACCCCCCCAGGCGCGCCCCTGACCCTCGTGGTCCACCCGTAAGGCGGTTGATGCTCTCCTTCTGGCGCAAGAAAGCTAATTTTACAAGGAAGATCTGAGCGAAAGATTCACCCCAATCGGAGTTACGGATCTCCGGATATAAAAGAAACGGTGAAGGGGTAGAATCAGAGAACGCATAAACAAAGAGATAGATCCAATCTCGGAGGGGCTCTTGCCCCTCCCAAGCCATGGGAACCAAGGACCATAGGGGAAACCCTTTTCCCATCTAGGGAGAAGGTCAAGGAAGAAGAAGAAGAAGGGGGGCTCTCTCCCCCTTGCTTCCGATGGCGTCGGAACGCCGCCGGGGGCCATCATCATCACCGCGATCTTCACCAACACCGCCGCCATCTTCACCAACATCTCCACCAACTCTTCCTCCCTCTATGCAGCGGTGTAACCTCTCTCTTACCAGCTGTAATCTCTACTTAAACATGGTGCTCAATGCTATATATTATTTCCCAATGATGTATGGCTATCCTATGATGTTTGAGTAGATCTGTTTTGTCCTAATGGCTATTTGATGATCGTGATTGGTTTGAGTTGTATGTTTTATTATTGGTGCTGTCCTATGGTGCTCTCCGTGTCATGCAAGCATGAGGGATTCCCGCTGTAGGGTGTTGCAATACGTTCATGATTCGCTTATAGTGGGTTGGTGAGTGACTGAAACACAAACCCGAGTAAGAGGGATTGTTGCGTATGGGATAAAGGGGCCTTGATGCTTTAATGCTATGGTTGGGTTTTACCTTAATGAATCTTTAGTAGTTGCAGATGCCTGCTAGAGTTCCAATCATAAGTGCATATGATCCAAGTAGAGAAAGTATGTTAGCTTATGCCTCTCCCTCAAATAAAATTGCAATAATGATTACCGGTCTAGTTATCGATTGCCTAGGGACAAATAACTTTCTTGTTGACAAAAGCTTTCTACTAGAACTAATTTAGTTGTGTCTTCATCTAAATAGCCCCTAGTCTTTATTTACATGTTCTTTACTTTCTTGCAAGCTTACCCGAAAACACCTACAAAGTACTTCTAGTTCCATACTTGTTCTAGGTAAAGTAAACATTAAGCATGCGTAGAGTTGTATCGGTGGTCGATAGAACTTTAGAGAATATTTATTCTACCTTTAGCTCCTCGTTGGGTTCGACACTCTTACTTATCAAAAACTGTTGCGATCCCCTATACTTGTGGGTTATCAGGAGCACATCGCGTCCTTTTCATCGCAGGCGACCGTGATGATGCCGCAGCTTCCTAGCATCTTGAGGACATTGTAGCCGTGATGAGTCACATCCATGAACTTGGCCAGGGCCGGATACCCAAGGATGGCATCGTACGGGAGGTGAATGTGGGCGACATCAAAGTCGATGAGCTCGTGTGGTAGTTGTCGCGCTTGCCAAAGGTGACAAGGAGGCGGATCTTCCCTATCGAGGTGGTGGAGTCATCGGTCACTCCTGAGAAAGGCTTGGTAGGCTGAAGCTGGTCGTACGACACCTGGAGCCTGTCGAACATCTCGACGGAGAGTACATTGAGCCCGGCACTGTCATCGATGAGTGTCTTGGTGACAAGGACGTTGCTGATGGTGGGCGAGCAGACCATCGAGAGCGCGCAGGCGGTGGGCGCGCACTTGAGCTGGTCAGCAAAGTCGAAGCTGATGGCGTACTTGGACCACCTGAGCGGACGAGTCGCCTCGAGCTTGGGGAGGGCCACTTTCACCTCGCGAGCGAACCGCTTGAATATGCGATGGGAAGCAGGGGCCTGAGCACCGCCTAGGATGCAAGCGATGGCACGAGGCTCTTAGAAGCCCCCAACCCCATCATCTTGGTGGTGGTCATCATTCCTTCTTGGTGGTGGTGGCAGTGGAGGAGGGCCAGCGTTGCCCCGAGAACGGTCCTCACGAGGCTTGTTGGGAACGTAGCATGCAATTTCAAAAAAAGTCCTATGCTCCAGCAAGATCTATCTAGGTGATGCATAGCAACGAGAAGGGGAGAGTGTGTCCACATACCCTCGTAGACCAAAAGCGGAAGCGTTTTGACAACGCGGTTGATGTAGTCAAACTTCTTCTCGTTTCGATCGATCAAGCACTGAACGTACGGCACCTCCGAGTTCTACACACGTTCAGCTCGATGAAGTCCCTCGAACTCTTGATCCAGTAGAGTGTCGAGGAAGTATATGAGTTCCGTCAGCACGACGGCATAGTGACGGTGATGGTGAAGTGATCTGCGTAGGGCTTCGCCTAAGCACTATGTGAATATGACCGGAGGCATAAGCTGTGGAGGGAGGCGCCGCACACGGCTAACAGATGTTGTTGTGTGTTCTAGCGGTGCCCCCCTCATATGTATAGGTTGGAGGGGAGGAGAGGCAGCCAAGGGGACACCCCAAGTAGGAGGAATCCTACATGGGCGCCTCCCAATTCGGCCTCCCCCCTTACCATATCCACCGGAGGGGGAAGGAAGCAGGAGGGGGAGAGAAGGAAGGGGGAGGCCGAATTCCTCCCCTTCCTTTCTCTCTTCTCCTTTTTCCTTCCCCTCCTATTTCGGCCTACATGGGGTGCACCAGCCCCTTAGGGGCTGGTCTGTCCCCTTCTTGGCCCATTAGGCCCATGTAGTTGTCGGGGGGATTCCCGAAACCCCTTCCGGTGACCCGATATGTACCCGGTACCCCGGAACACTTCTGGTGTCTGAATACCATCGCCCTATATATCAATCTTTACCTATCGACCATTTGAGACTCCTCGTCATTTTCGTGATCTCATCCGAGACTCCGAACAACATTCGGTCACCAAATCACATAACTCATATAATACAAAATCGTCATTGAACGTTAAGCGTGCGGACCCTACGGTTTCGAGAACTATGTAGACATGACCGAGACACATCTCCAATCAATAACCAACAGCGGAACCTGGATGCTCATATTGATTGCTACATATTCTATGAAGATCTTTGTCGGTCAAACCGCAATAACAACATACGCCATTCCCTTTGTCATCGGGTATGTTACTTGTCTGAGATTTGATCGTCGATATCCTCATACCTAGTTCAATCTCGTTACTGGCAAGTCTCTTGACTCGTTCTATAATGCATCATCCCGTAACTAACTCATTAGTCACATCGCTTGCAAGGCTTATAGTGATGTGCATTACCGAGAGGGCCCATAGATACCTCTCAGATACACGAAGTGACAAATCCTAATCTTGATCTATGCCAACCCAACAAACACCTTCAGAGACACCTGTAGAGCATCTTTATAATCACCCAGTTACGTTGTGACATTTGATAGCACACAAGGTGTTTCTCCGGTATTCGGGAGTTGCATAATCTCACAGTCAGAGGAATATGTATAAGTCATGAAGAAAGCAATAGCAATAAAACTTAATGACCATTATGCTAAGCTAACAGATGGGTCTTGTCCATCACATCATTCTCCTAATGATGTGATCCCATTCATCAAATGACAACACATGTCTATGGTCAGGAGACTTAACCATCTTTGATTAACAAGCTAGTCTAGTAGAGGCATACTAGGGACATTTTGTTTTGTCTCTGTATTCACACATGTATCAAGTTTCCGGTTAATACAATTCTATCATGAATAATAAACATTTATCATGATATAAGGAAATATAAATAAAAACTTTATTATTGCCTATAGGGCATATCTCCTTCAACATCATATGGATTTCCAAGAGACCATTGTATTGATAATCAAGAGAGAGAGAGGAAGCCATCTAGATACTAACTATGGATCCAAAGGTCTACAAAGAACTACTCACACATCATCGGAGAGGCACCAATGGAAGTGGTGAACCCCTCCATGATGGTGTCTAGATTGGATCTGGTGGTTCTGGACTCTGCAGCGGCTGGAATTGATTTTTTTTATTCCCCTAGGGTTTCTGGAATATTTGGATATTTATAGAGAAAAGAGTTGGTTTAGGGGGCACCCGAGGTGAGCACAACCCACCAAGGCGCGCCTGGGCCTCCTGGCGTGCCCTGGTGGCTTGTGCTCCCCTCGGAGCACCCCCAGGCGCTTCTTCGGCCCACTAGATGTCTTTTGGTCCAAAAAAATCTCCAAAAAGTTTCACGACGTTTGGAATCTGTTTGGTATTGATTTCCTGCGGTGTAAAAAACATGCAGAAAACAACAACTGGCACTTGGCACTATGTCAATAGGTTAGTACCAAAAAATGATATAAAATGATTATAAAACATCCAGGAATGATAATATAACCGCATGGAACAATCAAATACGTTGGAGACGTATCAGCCACAAGCACGTGCTGATAACCCGCAAGTATAGGGGATCTATCGTAGTCCTTTCAATAAGTAAGAGTGTCGAACCCAACGAGGAGCAGAAGGAAATGACAAGTGGTTTTCAGCAAGGTATTCTCTGCAAGCACTGAAATTATCGGTAACAGGTAGTTTTGTGATAAGATAAATCGTGACGGGTAACAAGTAAGAAAAGTAAACAAGGTGCAGCAAGGTGGCCCAATCCTTTTTGTAGCAAAGGACAAGCCTGGACAAACTCTTATATAATGCAAAGCGCTCCCGAGGACACATGGGAATTGTTGTCAAGTTAGTTTTCATCATGCTCATATGATTCGCGTTCGTTATGTCGGTAATCTGATATGTGGGTGGACCGGTGCTTGGGTGCTGCCCTTCCTTGGACAAGCCTCCCACTTATGATTAACCCCTCTCACAAGCATCCACAACTACAAAAGAAGAATTAAGGTAAACCTAACCATAGCATGAAACATATGGATCCAAATCAGCCCCTTACGAAGCAACGCATAAACTAGCGTTTAAGCTTCTGTCACTCTAGCAACCCATTATCTACTTATTACTTCCCAATGCCTTCCCCTAGGCCCAAATAATGGCGAGTGTCATGTAGTCGACATTCACATAACAAAACTAGAGGAAAGACAACATACATCTCATCAAAATATCGAACGAATATAAAATTCACATGATTGCTTATAACGAGACTTCTCCCATGTCCTCAGGAACAAACATAACTACTCACAAAGCATATTTATAATCAAGATCAGAGGAGTATTAATTATCATTAAGGATCTGAAAATATAGTCTTCCACCGGATAAACCAACTAGCATCAACTACAAGGAGTAATCAACACTACTAGCAACCCACAGGTACCAATCTGAGGTTTTGGGACCAAGATAAAATACAAGAGATGATCTAGGGTTTGAGAGGAGATGGTGCTGGTGAAGATGTTGATGGAGATTGACCCCCTCTCGATGAGAGGATCGTTGGTGATGACCATGGTGATGATTTCCCCCTCCGGGAGGGATGTTTCCCCAGCAGAACAGCTCCTCTATAGCCCTAGATTGGTTCTACCCAGGTTCCGCCTCGAGACGGCGGCACTTTGTCCCAAAAGCTTCCTTCTGATTTTTTCCAGGTCAAAACACACCATATAGCAAAAGATGGGCACTAGAGGCCTGCCAGGGGGCCCACAAGGACGGGGGACGCGCCCTCTACCATTGTGGCTTGCTGGTGGACCCCCTCTGGTATTTTCTTCGCCCAATATCTTTTATATATTCCAAAAACATGCTCCGTGAAGTTTCAGGACTTTTGGAGTTGTGCAGAATAGGTCTCTAATATTTGCTCCTTTTCTAGTCCAGAATTCTAGCTGCCGGCATTCTCCCTCTTCATGTAAACCTAATAAAATAAGAGAGAATAGGCATAAGTATTGTGATATAATGTGTAATAACAACGCATAATGCAATGAATATCAATATAAAAGCATGATGCAAAATGGATGTATCAACTCCCCCAGGCTTAGACCTTGCTTGTCCTCAAGCGAAAGCCGATATCGAAAAATATGTCCACATGTTTAGAGATAGAGGTGTCGATAAAATAGAATACGGACATGAGGGCATCATGGTCATCTTTTAGAATAGCAACATATATTGCCATATACTTTCTTATGCTAAAGTAACAACTCGTTCACAAGGTAAAGTATGAATCGGAAACTTTATTGAAAACTAACAAACTATGATCTTAGTCATTGAAGCAATTGCAATTTATCATAACATCGGAAAGAGTCAATATAAGAGCCTTTCAGCAAGTCCACATACTCAAGTATCATTTAATCTTTTGCAATTGCTAACACTCATGCGATACTTATGGGTACAAAGTTTCAATCGGACACAGAGAAAGATAGGGGCTTATAGTTTCGCCTCCCAACCTTTTACCTCAAGGGTAATGTCAACATTAATACTTTATGAAAACCTATATCCGAGTGGATATTTATATCTGGACCTCTCCAACACACAGAGCTTGCCAAAGGAAAAAGTGTAAAAAGGAAAGGTGATGATCACCGTGACTCTTGTATAAGGGTAGGAGATAAAAGTAAAAGATAGGCCCTTCGCGGAGGGAAGCAGAGGTTGTCATGCGCTTTTATGGTTCGATGCACAAAATCTTAATGCAAAAGAACGTCACATTATATTGTCGCTTGTGATAAAGACCTTTATTATGCAATCCATCGCTTTTATTTCTTCCATATCACAAGTTCGTATAAAGCTTATTTTCTTCACACTAATAGGGCATACATATTTAGAGAGCAATTTTTATTGCTTGCACCGATGACTACTTGAAGGATCCTACTCAATCCACATGTAGGTATGGTGGACTCTCATGGCAAAACTGGTTTAGGGATGTTTGGAAGCACAAGTAGTATCTCTACTTGGTGCAAAGAATTTGGCTAGCATGAGAGGGAAAAGCAAGCTCAAAATGTTGGATGATCCATGACAATTTAACTTCTATTCAGATATAAGAAAACATAACCTATTATGTTGTCTTCCTTGTCCAACATCAACTTTTTAGCATGTCATAATTTAATGAGTGCTCACAATTACAAAAGATGTCCAAAATAGTATATTTATGTGTGAAACCTCTCTTTCTTTATTACTTCCTATTAATTGCAACAATGACCAAAACTATGTTTGTCAACTCTCAGCAACTTGTATTCATCATACTCTTTATATGTGAAGTCATTACTTTCCATAAGATCAATATATGAACTTTTTATTCTTTATATTATTTCTTTTATTTGATTCCCTCAAGACCATAGCAAGAAAGCAAAGCCCTCAACTCAAAACTAGTCTTTATTATATACAACTCATGTACTCGATTACATAGAGGGAACATTGAAGGAAATATGCCCTAGAGGCAATAATAAAGTTGTTATTTATATTTCTTTATATCATGATAAATGTTTATTATTCATGCTAGAATTGTATTAAGCGGAAACTTGATACATGTGTGAATACATAGACAAAACAAAGTGTCCCTAGTATGCCTCTACTAGACTAGCTCGTTAATCAAAGGTGGTTAAGTTTCCTGACCATAGACATGTGTTGTTATTTGATGAATGGGATCGCATCATTAGGAGAATGATGTGATGGACAAGACCCATCTGTTAGCTTAGCATAATGATCGTTAAGTTTATTGCTATTGCTTTCTTCATGACTTATACGTATTCCTCTAACTACGAGATTATGCAACTCCCGAATACTAGAGGAACACCTTGTGTGCTATCAAACATCACAACGTAACTGGGTGATTATAAAGATTCTCTACAGGTGTCTCTGAAGGTGTTTGTAGGGCTGGCATAGATCAAGATTAGGATTTGTCACTCCGTGTATCGGAGAGGTATCTCTGGGCCCTCTCGGTAATGCACATCACTATAAGCCTTGCAAACGATGTGACTAATGAGTTGGTTACGGGATGATGCATTACGGAACGAGTAAAGAGACTTGCCGGTAACGAGATTGAACTAGGTAAGAGGATACCGACGATCGAATCTCGGACAAGTAACATACCAATGACAAAGGAAATGACGTATGTTGTTATTGCAGTTTGACCGACAAAGAGCTTCGTATAATATGTAGGAACCAATATGAGCATCTAGGTTCCGCTGTTGGTTATTGGTTGGATATGGTCATGTCTACATAGTGCTCGAACCCATAGGGTCCGCGCACTTAACGTTCGTTGATGATATAGTGTTATATGAGTTATATGATTTGGTGACCATATGTTGTTCAGAATCCTGGATGAGATCGCGGACAGGATGAGGAGTCTCGAAATGGTCAAAAGGTAAAGATTGATATATTGGACGATAGTATTTGGACACCAGAATGGTTTCGGGATGTTTCGGATATTTATCGGAGTACCGAGGGGTTACCAGAATCCCCCAGGGAAAGTAATGGACCTGCATGGGCCATAGGGGAGAGGAGAGGCAGCCCACAAGGGGAGGCTGTGTCCCCCTCCCATAGGGAGTCCGAGTTGGACTAGGGGAGGGGCGCACCCCCGTTTCCTTCTCCTCTTCCCTCTCCCTTCCCTCTTTCCACCTCCATGAGAAGGAAAAAAGGGGGCCGAATCCTACTAGGACTGGATTCCTAGTAGGACCCCCCCTGGCGCCCCCCCTAGGGCCAGCCTCCTCCCTCTCCCTCCTTTATATACGTGGGCAGGGCACCCCTTGGAAACACACCAATTGTTCCAAGCCATGTGCGGTGTCTCTCTCCATGGTTTACTCCTCCTGTCATATTCATGTACTGCTTAGGCGAAGCCCTGCGCGGATCACATCACCATCACCGTCACCACGCCGTCGTGCTGACAAAACTCTCCCTCGACCCTCTGGTGGATCAATACTTCGAGGGATGCATCAAGCTGAACGTGTGCTAAACTCGGAGGTGTCGTACGTTCGATACTTGATTGTTTGGATCGTGGAGACGTTCGACTACATCAACCGCGTTAACCTAACACTTCTGCTTTCGGTCTACGAGGGTACATGGACACACTCTCCCCTTCTCGTTGCTATGCATCTCCTAGATAGATCTTGCGTGATCGTAGGAAATTTTTTGAAATTGCATGCTACGTTCCCCAACAGTGGCATCCGAGCCAGGTCTATGCGTAGATGATATGCACGAGTAGAACACAAAGAGTTGTGGGCGATAATAGTCATATTGCTTACCACCAAAGTCTTATTTTGATTCGGCGGTATTGTTGGATGAAGCGGCCCTGACCAACCTTACATGACCACGTTCATGAGACCGGTTCCACCGACAAACATGCAACTTGTTTTGCATAAAGGTGGCTGGCGGGTGTCTGTTTATCCAACTTTAGTTGAATCAGATTTGACTACGACCGGTCCTTGTTGAAGGTTAAAACAACACACTTGACAAAACAATCTTTGTGGTTTTGATGTGTAGGTAAGAACGGTTCTTGCTTGAAGCCCATAGCAGCCACGTAAAACTTGTAGCAATAAAGTAGAGGACGTCTAACTTGTTTTTGCAGGGCATGTTGTGATGTGATATGGTCAAGACATGATGTGATATAAGTTATTTTATGAGATGATCATGTTTTGTAAAAGTTATCGGCAACTGGCAGGAGCCTTATGGTTGTCGCTTTATTTTATGAAATGCAATCGCCATGTAATTGCTTTACTTTATCACTATGAGGTAGCAATAGTTGTAGAAGCAATAGTTGGCGAGACGACAACGACGCTACGATGGAGATCAAGGTGTCAAGCCGGTGAAGATGGAGATCATGACGGTGCTTTGGAGATGGAGATCAAGACACAAGATGATGATGGCCATATCATGTCACATATTTTGATTGCATGTGATGTTTATCTTTTATGCATCTTATTTTGCTTAGTATGGCAGTAGCATTATAAGAAGATCCCTCATTAAATTTCAAGGTATAAGTGTTCTCCCTGAGTATGCACCGTTGCTACAGTTCGTCGTGCCGAGACACCACATGATGATCAGGTGTGATAAGCTCTACGTTCACATACAACGGGTGTAAGACAGTTTTGCATGTGAAGAATACTCAGGTTAAACTTGACGAGCCTAGAATATACATATATGGCCTCGGAACACTGAGACCAAAAGGTCGAACGTGAATCATATAGTAGATATGATCAACATAGAGATGTTCACCATTGAAAACTACTCCATCTCACGTGATGATCAAACATGGTTTTGTTGATATGGATCACGTGATCATTTAGATGACTTGAGGGATGTCTATCTAAGTGGGAGTTCTTTAGTAATATGATTAATTGAACTTAAATTTATCATAAACTTAGTCCTGATAGTTTTAGCATATCTATGTTGTTGTAGATCAATGGCCCGTGCTACCATTCCCTTGAATTTTAATGTGTTCCTAGAGAAAGCTAAGTTGAAAGATGATGGTAGAAACTACACGGACCGGGTCCGTAACTTGAAAATTATCCTCATTGTTGCACAGAAGAATTACGTCCTAAAAGCACCGCTAGGTGCAAGGCCTGCTGCAGGAGCAACTCCAGACGTTATGAACGACTGGCAAGCTAAATCTGATGACTACTCGATAGTTCAGTGTGCCATGCTTTACATCTTAGAATCGGGACTTCAAAGACGTTTTGAACGTCATGGAGCATATGAGATGTTCCAAGAATTGGAGTTAATATTTCAAGAAAATGCCCGAGTTGAGAGATATGAAGTCTCCAACAAGTTCTATAGCTGCAAGATGGAGGAGAACAGTTCTGTCAGTGAACACATACACAGAATGTCTAGGTACCATAACCACTTGACTCAGCTGGGAGTTAATCTCCCGGATCATAGTGTCATTGACAGAGTTCTTCAGTCACTGCCACCATGCTATAAAGGCTTCGTGTTGAACTATAATATGCAAGGGATGGAAAAGACAATTCCCAAGCTCTTCATGATGCTTAAGGCTGCGGAGGTAGAAATCAAGAAGGAGCATCAAGTGTTGGTGGTTAACAAAACCAATAGTTTCAAGAAAAAGGGCAAAGGAAGTAAGGGGAACTTCAAGAAGAATAGCAAGCAAGTTGCTGCTCCCGGGAAGAAGCCCAAGTCTGGACCTAAGCCTGAAACTGAGCACTTCTACTGCAAAGGGACCAGTCACTGGAAGCGGAACTGCCCCAACATTTGGCGGATAAGAAGGATTGCAAAGTGAAAGGTATATTTGACATACATGTTATTGATGTGTACCTTACTAATGCTCAGAGTAGCGCCTGGGTATTTGATACTGGTTTTGTTGCTCATATTTGCAACTCGAAACAGGGGCTATGGATTAAACGAAGATTGTCTAAGGACGAGGTGACGATGTGCGTCAGAAATGGTTCCAAGGTCGATGTGATCGTCGTCGGCAAGCTACCTCTACATCTACCTTCAGGATTAGTTTTAGACCTGAATAATTGTTATTTGGTGCCAGCGTTGAGCATGAACATTATATTCTGGATCTTGTTTGATGCGAGATTGTTATTCATTTAAATTAGAGAATAATGGTTGTTCTATTTATATGAGTAATATCTTTTATGGTCATGCACCCTTGATGAGTGGTCTATTTTTGTTGAATCCCGATCGTAGTGATACACATATTCATAATATTGAAGCCAAAAGATGCAAAGTTAATAATGATAGTGCAACTTATTTGTGGCACTGCCGTTTAGGTCATATTGGTGTAAAGTGCATGAAAAACTCCATGCTGATGGGCTTTTGGAATCACTTGATTATGAATCACTTGATGCTTGCGAACCATGCCTCATGGGCAAGATGACTAAGACTTCGTTCTCCGGAACAATGGAGCGAGCCACTAACTTATTGAAAATAATACATACTGATGTATGCGGTCCAATGAGTATTGAGATTCGCGGCGGGTATCGTTATTTTCTGACCTTCATAGATGATTTGAGCAGATATGGGTATATCTACTTGATGAAACATAAGTCTGAAACATTTGAAAAGTTCAAAGAATTTCAGAGTGAACTGGAAAATCATCATAACAAGAAAATAAAGTTTCTACGATTTGATCGCGGAGGCGAATATTTGAGTTACGAGTTTGATCTTCATTTGAAACAATGTGGAATAGTTTCGCAACTCACGCCACCTGGAACACCACAACGTAATTCCAAACGTCGTAATCGTACTTTATTAGATATGTTGCGATCTATGATGTCTCTTACCGATTTACCACTATCATTTTGGGGTTATGCTTTAGAGACGACTACATTCACGTTAAATAGGGCACCATATAAATCCGTTGAGACGACACCATATGAACTGTGGTTTGGCAAGAAACCTAAGCTGTCGTTTCTTAAAGTTTGGCGCTGTGATGCTTATGTGAAAAAGATTCTACCTGATAAGCTCTAACCCAAATCGGAGAACTGTATCTTCATAGGATACCCAAAAGAAATTGTTGGGTACACCTTCTATCATAGATCCGAAGGCAAGATCTTTGTCGCTAAGAATGGATCCTTTCTAGAGAAGGAGTTTCTCTCGAAAGAAGTGAGTGGGAGGAAAGTAGAACTTGATGAGGTAATTGTACCTTCTCTTGAATTGGAAAGTAGTACATCACAAAAATCAGTTCCAGTGATGCCTACACCAATTAGTGAGGAGGTTAATGATGATGATCATGAAACTTTAGATCAAGTTACTACCAAACCTCATAGGTCAACAAGAGTACATTTCGCACCAGAGTGGTACGGTAATCCTGTTCTGGAAGTCATGTTACTAGACCATGATGAACCTATGAGCTATGAGGAAGCGATGATGAGCCCAGATTCCGCAAAATGGCTTGAGGCCATGAAATCTGAGATGGGGTCCATGTATGAAAACAAAGTATGTACTTTGGTTGATTTGCCCGATGATAGGCAAGCCATAGAAAATAAATGGATCTTCAAGAAGAAGACTAACGCTGACGGTAATGTTACTATCTACAAAGCTCGACTTGTTGCGAAAGGTTTTCGACAAGTTCAAGGAGTTGACTACGATGAGACTTTCTCACCCGTAGTGATGCTTAAGTTTGTCTGAATCATGTTAGCAATTGCCGCATTTTATGATTATGAAATTTGGCAAATGGATGTCAAAACTGCATTACTTAATGGATTTCTTAAAGAAGAGTTGTATATGATGCAACCAGAAGGTTTTGTCGATCCTAAAGGTGCTAACAAAGTGTGCAAGCTCCAGCGATCCATTTATGGACTGGTGCAAGCCTCTCAGAGTTGGAATATACGCTTTGATAGTGTGATCAAAGCATATGGTTTTATACAGACTTTTGGATAAGCCTGTATTTACAAGAAAGTGAGTGGGATCTCTGATGACCCACAAGTATAGGGGATCAATTTTAGCTCTTTTCGATAAGTAAGAGTGTCAAACCCAACAAGGAATAGAAGGAAATGACACGTAGTTTTCAGTAAGGTAATGTCTGCAAGTGCTGAAATTGTAAGTAGCGGAGTAGTTTGATAGCAAGATAATTTGTAACGAGTAAGTAACAATAGTAGTAACAAAAGTGCAGCAAGGTAGCTCAATCTTTTTTAGGCAAAGGACAGGCCAAAACGGTCTCTTATGATAAGCAAAGCGTTCTTGAGGGTACACGGGATTTTCATCTGGTCACTTTCATCATGTTGGTTCGATTTGTGTTTGCTACTTTGATAATTTGATATGTGGGTGGACCGATGCTTAGGTGTTGTTCTTACTTGAACAAACCTCCTACTTATGATTAACCCTCCCGCAAGCATCCGCAACTATGAGAAAAGTATTAAGAATAAATTCTAACCGTAGCATTAAACTTTTGGATCCAATCGGTCCCTTACGGAATAGCGCATAAACTGGGGTTTAAGCTTTTGTCACTCTTGCAACCCATCATCTAATTGCTACTCCATAATGCATTCCCTTAGGCCCAAATATGGTGAAGTGTCATGTAGTCAACGTTCACATGACACCACTAAGGGAATCACAACATACATACTGTCAAAATATCGAACACATATCAAGTTCACATGATTACTTGCAACATGATTTCTCTCGTGACCTCAAGAACAAAAGTAACTACTCACAAATGAAAAACATGCTCATGATCAGAGGAGTATTAAATAGCATATTGGATCTGAACATATAATCTTCCACCAAATAAACCATATAGTAATCAACTATAAGATCAGTAATGAACACTACTAGTCACCCACAAGCACCAATTTATAGTTTCGGTAACAAGATTGAACACAAGAGATGAACTAGGGTTTGAGATGAGATGGTGTTGATGGAGATTGCCCTCCCCAAGATGGGAGAGTTGTTGGTGATGATGAGGACGATGATTTCCCCCTCCGGGAGGGAAGTTCCCCCGACAGAATTGCTCCGCCGAAGGGCAAAAGTGCCCCTACCCAAGTTCCACCTTGAGGCAGCGGCACTTCGTCCCAAAAGTCCTCTCCTTATTTATTTTTCTAGGTCAAAATGACCTACATACCAGAAGATGGGCACCAGAGGTGGGCCTGGGTGAGCACAACCCACCAGGGCGCGCCTGGGCTCCCTGGTGCGCCCAGGTGGGTTGTGCCCACCTGGTGGGCCCCCTCTGGTAGTTATTTGCTCCAATAATTCTTAAATATTCCATAAAAAATCTCCTTGAAGTTTCAGCTTGTTTGGAGTTGTGTAGAATAGGTAGCCTGACGTAGCTTTTCCAGGTCCAGATTTCCAGCTGCCGGAATTCTCCCTCTTGGTGTGTACCTTGCAAATTATCAGAGAAAAGGCATTAGAATTACTCCAAAAAGCATTATATGGATAAAAACATCATAAATAACAGTAAGAAAACATGGTGCAAAATGGACATATCAAGCTCTGTAGCATTTCTAATATTATATTTGGATGACATATTATTGACTGGAAATGATATAGAATTTCTGGATAGCATAAAAGGATACTTGAATAAGAATTTTTAAATGAAAGACCTCGGTGAAGCTGCTTATATATTGGGCATCAAGATCTATAGAGATAGATCAAGACGCTTAATTGGACTTTCACAAAGCACATACCTTGATAAAGTTTTGAAGAAGTTCAAAATGGATCAGTCAAAGAAAGGGTTCCTGCCTGTGTTACAAGGTGTGAAGTTGAGTCAGACTCAATGCCCGACCACTACAGAAGATAGAGAGAAAATGAAAGTCATTCCCTATGCCTCAACCATAGGTTCTATCATGTATGCAATGTTGTGTACCAGACCTGATGTGTGCCTTGCTATAAGTTTAGTGGGGAGGTACCAAAGTAATCTAGGAGTGGATCACTGGACAACGGTCAAGAACATCCTGAAATACCTGAAAAGGTCTAAGGATATGTTTCTCATTTATGGAGGTGACAGAGAGCTTGTCGTTAATGGTTACGTCGATGCTAGCTTTGACACTGATCCGGATGACTCTAAGTCGCAAACTGGATACGTATTTATATTGAATAGTGGAGCTACCAGTTGGTGCAGTTCCAAGCAGAGCGTCGTGGCGGGATCTACGTGTGAAGCAGGGTACATATCTGCTTCAGAAGCAGCAAATGAAGGAGTCTTGATGAAGGAGTTCATATCCTATCTAGGTGTAATACCTAGTGCATCGGGTCCAATGAAAATCTTTTGTGACAATACTAGAGGAATTGCCTTAGCGAAGGAATCCAGATTTCACAAGAGAACCAAACACATCAAGAGACGCTTCAACTCCATCCGCGATCAAGTCAAGGAGGGAGACATAGAAATTTGCAAAATACATACGGATCTGAATGTTGCAGACCCGTTGACTAAACCTCTTCCACGAGCAAAACATGATCAGCACCAAGACTCCATGGGTGTTAGAATCATTACAATGTAATCTAGATTATTGACTCAAGTGCAAGTGGGAGACTGAAGGAAATATGCCCTAGAGGCAATAATAAAGTTGTTATTTATATCTCCTTATATCATGATAAATGTTTATTACTCATGCTAGAATTGTATTAACCGGAAACTTGATACATGTGTGAATACATAGACAAAACAAAGTGTCCCTAGTATGCCTCTACTAGACTAGCTTGTTAATCAAAGATGGTTAAGTTTCCTGACCATAGACATGTGTTGTCCTTTGATGAACGGGATCACATCATTAGGAGAATGATGTGATGGACAAGACCCATCCATTAGCTTAGCATAATGATCGTTAAGTTTTATTGCTATTGCTTTCTTCATGACTTATACATATTCCTCTGATTATGAGAGTATGCAACTCCCAAATATCGGAGAAACACCTTGTGTGCTATAAAACGTCACAACGTAACTAGGTGATTATAAGGATGCTCTACAGGTGTCTCCGAAGGTGTTTGTTGGGTTTTCATAGATCAATATTAGGATTTGTCACTCCGTGTATCAAAGAGGTATCTCTTGGCCCTCTCGGTAATGCACATCACTATAAGCGTTGCAAGCAATGTGACTAATGAGTTAGTTATGGGGTGATGCATTACATAACGAGTAAAGAGACTTGCTGGTAATGAGATTGAACTAGGTATGAGAATACCGACGATTGAATCTCGGACAAGTAACATACCGATGACAAAGGGAATGACGTATGTTGGTATTGCAGTTTGACCAATAAAGATCTTCGTAGAATATGTAGGAACCAATTTGAGCATCCAGGTTCCGTTATTGGTTATTGATCGGAGATGTGTCTCGGTCATGTCTACATATTTCTCGAACCCGTAGAGTCCGCATGCTTAACGTTCGATGACGATTTGTACTATGAGTTATGTGTTTTGGTGACTGAAAATTGTTTGGAGTCCTGGATGAGATCGCGGACATGACGATGAGTCTCAAAATGGTCGAGAGGTAAATATTGATATATTGGACGATAGTATTTGGACACCATAATGGTTTTGGGACGTTACAGATATCTATCGGAGTACCGAGGGGTTATCGGAACCCCCCGAGGAAAGTAATGGGCCTACATGGGCCATAGGGGAGAGGGGAGGCAGCCCACAAGGGGTGGCCGCGCCCCCATCCCATAGGGAATCCAAATTGGACTAGGGGAGGGGGCGCGCCCCCCTTTCCTTCTCCTCTTCCCTTTCCCTTCCCTCTTTCCCCCTCCATGCGAAGGAAAAAAAGGGGCGGCAAATCCTACTGGGACTGGAGTCCTAGTAGGACCCCCCCCCTCATGGAGCGCCCCTAGGGCTGGCCTCCTCCCTCTCCCTCCTTTATATATGTGGGCAGGGCACCCCTTGGAAACACACCAATTGTTCCAAGCCGTGTGCGGCGTCTCTCTCCACGGTTTACTCCTCCGGTCATATTCACATAGTGCTTAGGCAAAGCCCTGCACGGATCACATCACCGTCACCGTCACCATGCCATCATGCTAATGAAACTCTCCCTCGACCCTCTGCTAGATCAACTTCGAGGGACGTCATTGAGCTGAACATGTGCTGAACCCAGAGGTGTCGTACGTTCGATACTTTATCGGTTGGATCGCGAAGACATTCGACTACATCAACCGCATTAACCTAACGCCTCCGCTTTCGGTCTATGAGGGTACATGGACACACTCTCCCCTTCTCATTGCTATGCATTTCCTATATAGATCTTACGTGATAGTAGGAATTTTTTTGAAATTGCATGCTACGTTTCCCAACAAACATAAAGCAAAACTCAAAGCTAGATCATACTAAAAACTTTATTCTACTAGATCAAGATATAACCAAAAGGATCGAACTAAGAAAAATGGTAAAGATAAAGGCGTGATTGTGATATGATACCGGGGCACCTCCCCCAAGCTTGGCAGTTGCCAAGGGGAGTGCTCATACCCATGTATTTATGTCTCTTTCTTCGGAGGTGGTGACGATGAAGTTGTTGATGAAGCAGGTTTGTCATCCATCTTCCAAGGCATAGGCTCACCATCATAGAAAGATGAGAGGGTCTCCGGGATCCTCGAATCTGCAGCCAAACTTATCCTCTTGAATCTATATTGATACTCACAGTTTTGGTTTTGCGGGTCATAGATCTAGCTTGGAGGTGCTCGATTTTCTCGTGAAACCTGAAGATGGCCTCCTCAATGCTCTTGGGGTCCAGCTTGTGCTTGTTGGCAAAATCCGCGATCATCATGTGGTTGGCGCTGAGTCCACATTCCACCATCCCTTGACACTTGAAAACTTGCTGCTCCATTATTCGAGTCTTTTCTCCATGCTTCCGGTCTTCTTCGGCCCCTCAACATCGCGGATGTGTAGCACCCCCTCACGCATCTCAATGGCTTGAGGGTGTCGCGGCACCTCCGCAAGGTAGGGGTTGATGAGCTTCTCGAAAAACTTGTCCTTGGGGACGCTTGGAGACGTCATGGTAATCTAAATCTATCAGAAAAGCAGCTTGAAAAAAAACAGGAGATATTGTCGTGGTACGGTGGTCAAAACCTTCAGGAATTATATAATGATTTTTTATCGACTAAAAGAAGTATCGTGCAAGAAAATGGAGTCCGGAGGGCACACGAGGTGGCCACAAGGACGGGGGGCGCACCCTCCACTCCTGTGGTGGCCTCGTGTCTCTTTCGGACTACTTTTAATTTTCCTAATTTTTTAAATATTCCAAAACAGAGAAAATTTATCATTGGAAACGTTTTGGAGTCGCTTTACTTACAGTACCACATACCTATACCTTTTCAGAGCCTGAAATATTCTGGAAAGTGTCCCTTATGTACTCCTCCGGTGTTACGGTATTAATTATATTGGTCTCAACATTTATGGGGGTACCTGAGATATAATGTTTGATTCTTTGACCATTTACCACCTTCAGATTTGTGCCTTCGGCATTGTTAATTTTTATGGCACCGGAACGATAGACCTCCTTGATGATGTAAGGGCCTTCCCATTTAGAGAGAAGCTTTCCTGCAAAAAATCTTAAATGAGAGTTGTATAGAAAAACATGATCACCTACATTAAACTCACGCTTTTGTATCCTTCTGCCATGCCATCTTTTAACTTTTTCCTTAAACAAATTGGCATTCTCATAGGCTTGGGTTCTCCATTCATCAAGTGAGCTAATGTCAAATAACCTCTTCTCACCAGCAAGTTTGAAATCATAATTGAGCTCTTTAATAGCCCAATATGCCTTATATTCTAGTTCAAGAGGTAAATGGCATGCTTTTCCATAGACCATTTTATACCGAGACATACCCATAGGATTCTTATATGCAGTTCTATAAGCCCACAAAGCATCATCAAGTTTCTTAGACCAATTCTTTCTAGGTCTATTAACAGTCTTTTGTAAAATTAATTTAATCTCTCTATTGCTCAGTTCCACTTGACCACTAGACTTAGGATGGTATGGAGATGCAATTCTATGGTTAACATCATACTTAGCAAGCATTTTACGGAAAGCACCATGAATAAAATGTGAACCACCATCAGTCATTAAATATTTAGGGACTCCGAACCTCGGAAAAATAAATTCTTAAAGCATCTTAATAGAAGTGTTATGATCAGCACTACTAGTTGGAATAGCTTCTACCCACTTAGTAACTAATCAACAGCAACTAAAATATGTGTATACCAATTAGAGGAAGCAAAAGGTCCCATATAATCAAAGCCCCAGACATCAAATGGTTCAATAACAAGTGAATGATTCATAGGCATTTCCTGACGTCTACTAATATTGGCAATTCTCTGGCACTCGTCACAAGATAAGACAAACTTACGGGCATCCTTAAAGAGAGTGGGACAATAGAACACAGATTGCAATACCTTATGTGCAGTTCTATCTCCAGCGTGGTGCCCTCCGTAGGCCTCGTAGTGACACTTGCGTAGGATCGGTTCCTATTCATGCTCAGGTACACAACGTCTAATAACACCATCTACTCCTTCTTTATAAAGGTGTGGATCATCCCAAAAGTATTGTCTTAAATCATACAAAAACTTTTTCTTTTGCTGGTATGTGAAACTAGGTGGTATAAATTTAGCAACAATATAATTAGCATAATCAGCATACCATGGAGTATTACGAGAAGCATTTATGATGTTTCATTTCTCATCAGGAAAGCTATCATCAATAGGTAGTGGATCATCCAGAACATTTTCTAACCTAGACAAGTCGTCTGCAACAGGGTTCTCAACTCCCTTTCTATCAATAATATGCAAATCAAATTCTTGTAGCAAGAGAACCCATCTAATAAGCCTAGGTTTAGCATCTTTCTTTTCCATAAGATATTTAATAGCAGCATGATCAGTGTGAACAGTTACCTTGGAATCAACAATATAAGGTCTAAACTTATCACATGCAAATACAACTGCTAAAAATTCTTTTTCAGTGGTAGCATAATTTCTCTGGGCACTGTCTAGAGTTTTACTAGCATACTGAATAACATTTAATTTCTTATCAACTCTTTGTCCTAGAACAACACCAATAGCATAATCACTAGCATCACACATGATTTCAAAAGGCAAGTTCCAATCAGGTGGCTGAACAATAGGAGCGGCAATCAAGATATTCTTAAGTATTTCAAATGCTTCTACCATAATGATCATCAAAAACAAAAGGAAACTTATCACATGCAAATACAACTACTAAAAATTCTTTTTCAGTGGTAGCATAATTTCTCTGGGCACTGTCTAGAGTTTTACTAGCATACTGAATAACATTTAATTTCTTATCAACTCTTTGTCCTAGAACAACACCAACAGCATAATCACTAGCATCACACATGATTTTAAAAGGCAAGTTCCAATCAGGTGGCTGAACAATAGGAGCGGAAATGAAGGTTTTCTTAAGTATTTCAAATGCTTCTACATAATCATCATCAAAAACAAAAGGAACATCTTTTTGCAAGAGATTAGTGGGAGGCCTAGAAATTTTGGAGAAGTCTTTAATAAACCTCCTATAGAAGCCAGCATGACCAAGTAAACTTCTTATATCTTTGATATCTTTAGTACACGGCATCTTTTCAATAGCATCTACTTTAGCTTTATCAACTTCAATACCTCTTTCAGAAATTTTATGCCCCAGGACAATGCCTTCATTAACCATAAAGTGGCACTTTTCCCAATTCAAGACTAGTTTCTTCACATCTCTGCAAAACTCAATCAAGGTTGCTTAAGCAATCATCAAGAGAAGTTCTGTAAACGGAGAAATCATCCATGAAAACCTCAACAATCTTTTCACAAAAATCAGAGAATATAGCAGTCATACATCTTTGAAAGGTAGCAGGTGCATTGCATAAATCAAAAGGCATGCGTCTATAAGCGAAGGTACTGAAAGGGCAAGTAAATGTGGTTTTCTCTTGATCCTCTTTTGACACAGGTATTTGAGAGAAACCAGAATAACCATCTAGAAAGCAGAAATGAGTATGTTTGGATAGTCTTTCTAGCATTTGATCAATAAAAGGTAGAGGGTAATGATCTTTTCTAGTAGCATTATTCAATTTGTGAAAATCAATTACCATTCTATAACCTGTAACAATTCTTTGTGGAATCAATTCATTCTTATCATTAGGAACAACAGTAATACCTCCCTTCTTAGGGATACAATGAACAGGGCTTACCCACTGACTATCGGCAATAGGATAAATTATACCTGCTTCCAGAAGTTTTAGTATTTCATTTCTTACCACTTCTTTCATCTTAGGGTTTAATCGTCGTTAATGATCAACAAATGGTTTAGCATCTTTCTCCTATTTTATTTTGTGCTGACATAGAGTGGGACTAATGCCCTTAAGACCATCAAGAGTATATCCAATAGTGGCACGGTGCTTCTTCAGAGTTTTCAATAATTTCTTTTCTTCATGCTCTGAAAGGTTAGCACTAATAGTAACATGATATATCTTCTTTTCATCAAGATAAGCATATTTCAGAGTATCAGGTAATTGTTTAAGCTCAAACACAGGATCACCCTTGGGTGGAGGAGGATCTCCAAGGATTTCAACAGGCAAATTGTGTTTCAAAATAGGTCCCTGATTAAAGAATACTTCATATATTTCCCTTCTTTCATTCATAAACATATCATTTTCATGGTCTAGCAAATATTGTTCTAAAGGATCATTAGGAGGCACAGCAATAGCAGCAAGACCAATAATTTCATCCTTACTAGGCAATTCTTTATCATGGGGTTGTCTATGAAATTTAGAGAAATTAAAATCATGAGATATATCTCCCAAACCAATAGTAACAATATCTTTCTCACAGTCTATCTTAGCATTGACAGTATTCAAGAAAGGCCTACCAAATATAATGGGACAAAATTATCTTGTGGGGAACCAAGAACAAGAAAATCAGTAGGATATTTAATTTTTCTGCACAAGACTTCAACATCTCTACCAATACCAATTGGGGATATAGTATCTCTATTGTCGAGCTTAATAGTAACATCAATATCTTCTATCTCAGCTGGTGCAATGTCATTCATAATTTCTTTATATAAGGTATAAGGAATCGCACTCACACTAGCACCAACATCACATAAGCCATGACAACAATTATCTCCTATTTTAATAGACACAATGGGCATGCCAGAACAGGTCTATGTTTATCTTTAGTATCAGGTTTAGCAATTCTAGCAGCTTCATCACAGAAATAAATAATATGCCCATCAATATTATCAACCAAGAGATATTTAACCATAGAAATACTAGGTTCAACTTTAATTTGCTCAGAGGGTTAGCAAGGAATGGTGGTTTCTCAATATAAGCAGTAGGAACAATAGGATCAACATTATAAGTAATAGTTTCTTCTTCAACTTTAGTAGGTTCAACTACTTTAACTTCAATGAGAGGATGATATTTAAACCACTTCTCCATAGGGAGATCAACATGAGTAGCAAAAGATTCACAGAAAGAAGCTACTATCTCAGAGTCAAGTCCATATTTGGTGCTAAAATCACGAAAATCATCGGTATCCATAAAGGATTTAACACAATCAAACTTAAGGTTTATACCTGACTCTTTACCTTCATCAAGTTCCCAATCTTCAGAGTTGCGTTTAATTCTTTCCAATAAATCCCACTTGAATTCAATATCCTTCTTCATATAGGAACCAGTACAAGAAGTATCGAGCACGGATCGATCATTATGAGAAAGCCGAGCATAAAAAATTTGAATAATAATTTCCCTTGAGAGCTCATGATTGGGGCACGAATATAACATTGACTTAAGCCTCCCCCAAGCTTGAGCGATACTTTCTCCTTCATGAGGCCAAAAATTATATATATAATTCCGATCACGATGAACCAGATGCATAGAATAAAACTTCTGATGAAATTCCAATTTCAATCGGTTGTAGTTCCATGATCCAATATCATCCAATAGCCTATGCCATGTCAACGCCTTTCCCTTCAAAGATAAAGGGAAGAACTTCTTCTTGACAACATCCTCGGGCATACCTGCAAGCTTAAATAATCCACAAACTTCATCCACATAGATTAGGTGCATATCGGGATGTAATGTTCCATCTCCTGCATAAGGATTAGCTAGCAGTTTCTCTATCATACCAGAAGGAATTTCATAATAAATATTTTCAGTAGGTGCAGTAGGTTTAGGAGCAACTCTTTGCTCTTCCGGTGGAGGTTAAGATACCCCGAACAAGCCCCTCAAAGGATTATTTTCCATAGTAACAAGTGACAGTAAATTTCAGCACACTATATAAATGTTTCTTTACCAAATTCCACTTACCAAAGGCGCTTCACTCCCCGGCAACGGCGCCATAAAAGAGTCTTGATGACCCACAAGTATAGGGGATCTATCATAGTCCTTTTGATAAGTAAGAGTGTCGAACCCAACGAGGAGCAGAAGGAAATGACAAGCGGTTTTCAGCAAGGTATTCTCTGCAAGCACTAAAATTATCGGTAACAGGTAGTTTTGTGATAAGATAAATCATGACGGGTAACAAGTAATAAAAGTAAAAATGGTGCAGCAAGGTGGCCCAATCCTTTTTGTAGAAAAGGACAAGCCTGGACGAACTCTTATATAATAAAAAGCGCTCCCAAGGACACATGGGAATTGTTGTCAAGTTAGTTTTCATCATGCTCATATGATTCGCGTTTGTTACTTTGATAATCTGATATGTGGGTGGACCGGTGCTTGGGTGATGCCCTTCCTTGGACAAGCCTCCCACTTATGATTAACCCCTCTCGCAAGCATCCGCAACTACGAAAGAAGAATTAAGGTAAACCTAACCATAGCATGAAACATATGGATCCAAATCAGCCCCTTATGAAGCAACGCATAAACTATGGTTTAAGCTTCTATCGCTCTAGCAACCCATCAACTACTTATTACTTCCCATTGCCTTCCCCTAGGCCCAAATAATGGTGAAGTTTCATGTAGTTGATGTCCACATAACACCACTAGAGGAAAGGCAACATATATCTCATAAAAATATCGAACGAATACCAAATTCACATGATTGCTTATAACAAGACTTCTCCCATGTCCTCGGGAACAAACGTAACTACTCATAAAGCATATTTATAATCAAGATCAGAGGAGTATTATTTATCATTAAGGATCTGGAAATATAATCTTCCACCGGATAAACCAACTAGCATCAACTACAAGGAGTAATCAACACTACTAGCAACCCACAGGTACCAATCTGAGGTTTTGGGACCAAGATCAAATACAAGAGATGAACTAGGGTTTGAGAGGAGATGGTGCTGGTGAAGATGTTGATGGAGATTGACCCCCTCTAGATGAGAGGATCGTTGGTGATGACGACGGCGATGATTTCCCCCTCCGGGAGGGATGTTTCCCTGGCAGAACAGCTCCTCCGGAGCCCTAGATTGGTTCTGCCTCGAGACGGCGGCGCTTCGTCCCAAAAGCTTCCTTCTGTTTTTTTCTAGGTCGAAACACACCATATAGCAAAAGATGGGCACCAGAGGCCTGCCAGGGGGCCCACAAGGACGGGGGACGCGCCCAGGGGGTAGGGCGCGCCCTCCACCCTTGTGGCTGGCTGGTGGCCCCGTCTGGTATTTTCTTCGCCCAATATTTTTTATATATTCCAAAAACATGCTTCATGAAGTTTCAGGACTTTTGGAGTTGTGCAGAATAGGTCTCTAATGTTTGCTCCTTTTCCAGTCCAGAATTTCAGCAGTCGGCATTCTCCCTCTTCATGTAAACCTTATAAAATAAGAGAGAATAGGCATAAGTATTGTGATATAGTGTGTAATAACAGCCCATAATGCAATAAATATCAATATAAAAGATGATGCAAAATGGACGTATCACGCGTTGTGCTTGAGGGCCATGGGAAACCAGTTCACCATGACCTTCTCATCGCCGTTGGCCACCTCGATGCTCCGCTCGTAGAGCTGCAGGAACTCAGCAGGTTCGGGAGTGCCGTCGTAGCGTGGGGGCAGGTCTGGCTTGAACTTCCTGGCCAAACGGCGCGACGCAGCTCCGGGGTGAATGTGCGGCAGCCTGCCACACTCGCCGGGGCCTGTCGTGGAGGTGGAGCCTGATCTTGGCGCTCGCGCCCCACCGCCTCAGGCGGCACGCGGTCTTGACGTGGCAGTGTTGGGAGAGCACGCGCCTCTTCTTGGGGCCACTGCACCCCCTGGCAGCTTTCCTCGTCGCGCGCTGGCGCCCTGCGCGGCGGGTCGCGCCATGGAGCCTCAAGCCTCGGCTCGGGGACGATGTCTTGCCTAGGAGGTGGAGGAGGCGCACCGTGGGCCACGTTGCCCGCAAGGGGCGGCGGGGGAGGCAGCGAGCGGGATAGCTCAGGGGCCTCTCCCGTGGCGCTGACGAGCTTGGCGATGCGGTCCAGCCAGTCCTCGTAGAGGTCATTGATCGTACGCTAGCGCAGGAGCTCGCGTGCCATGAGCAACGCAGCCTGCGCGTTCTCCGGCCCACGACGAACATGAGAAGATGAGACAGCCGCCGAAGTCAGCGACGGAGTGGCGGTGCGCCCATCACGCCGCATAGAAGGCTGCAGCGATGAAGCCTGCTGCTCAGGGGCCGCGGGGCCGGTGGCAGCATTGGCTGCATGCGATGGGGAATGGCGGGGAGCATCGTCGCCTACAGGCGCTGTCTAGGCGACGTGGGGAGTGAGGGCGGCCCGGCGCTCAGCACAAACTCGACGAGCATCAGCCATGGGAACGGCGAAACGGTGGCGAATCGACTCAAGGAAGAGAGGCTCCGACGCCACCCTACCTGGCGTGCCAAATGTCAGATTCGGGGCTCCGCAGACCCTAGATAGATTCGAACTCTAGGGGGCGTGCGAAGAACTCAACTTCTCCGGTCTGCCAACTCGTCGATCTCACGGCCTAACTCGATGAACTGGAAGGAAATGGGACAAGGCAGTTTACCCAGGTTCGGGCCACTGATACGTCCATTTTGCATCATGTTTTCTTACTGTTATTTATAAAGTTTTTATCCATAATAATGCTTTTTGGAGTAATTCTAATGCCTTTTCTCTCATAATTTATAAGGAACACACCAAGAGGGAGAATTCTGGCAGCTGGAAATCTGGACCTGAAAAAGCTACGTCAGACCACCTATTCTGCACTACTCCAAATGAGCTGAAACTTCACGAAAAAATTTTATGGATTATTTAAGAAATATTGGAGCCAATAGCCACCAGAGGGGGGCCACCAGGTGGGCACAACCTACCTGGGCGCGCCAGGCCCCCCAGGCGCACCCTGGTGGGTTGTGGCCTCCTCGGCCCACCTCCGGTGCCCATCTTCTGGTATATAAGTCATTTTGCCCTAGAAAAAAAATAAGGAGAAGGCTTTCGGGATGGAGCGTCGTCGTCTTGAGGCGGAACTTGGGCAGGAGCAATTTTGCCCTCCGGCGGAGCGATTCTGCCGAGGGAACTTCCCTCCTGGAGGGGGGAATCATCGTCATCATCATCACCAACAACTCTCCCATCTTGGGGAGGGAAATCTCCATCAACAACTTCACCGGCACCATCTCATCTCAAACCCTAGTTTATCTCTTGTATTCAATCTTGTTACCGGAACTATAGATTGGTGCTAGGGGGTGACTAGTAGTGTTGATTATATCTTGTAATTGATTACTATATAGTTTATTTGGTGGAAGATTATATGTTCAGATCCATTATTCTATTTAATACCCCTCTGATCATGAGCATGTTTATCATTTGTGAGTAGTTACTTTTGTTCTTCAGGTCACGGGAGAAATCATGTTGCAAGTAATCATGTGAACTTGATATGTGTTCGATATTTTGATAGTATGTATGTTGTGATTCCCTTAGTGGTGTCATGTGAACGTCGACTACATGACACTTCACCATACTTGGGCTAAGGGAATGAATTGTGGAGTAGCAATTATATGGTGGGTTGCGAGAGTGACAGAAGCTTAAACCCCAGTTTATGCGTTATTCCGTAAGAGACCGATTGGACCCAAAAGTTTAATGCTATGGTTAGAATTTATTCTTAATACTTTTCTCGTGGTTGCGGATGCTTGCAGGAGGGTTAATCATAAGTAAGAGGTTTGTTCAAGTAAGAACAGCACCTAAGCACCGGTCCACCCACATATCAAATTATCAAAGTAGCGAACACAAATCAAACCAACATGATGAAAGTGACTAGATGAAATTCTCGTGTACCCTCAAGAATGCTTTGCTTATCATAAGAGACCGTTTTGGCATGTCCTTTGCCTCGAAAGGATTGGGCTACCTTGCTGCATACTTATTGCTATTATCGTTACTTGCTCGTTACAAATTAACTTGCTATCAAACTACTCGCTACTTACAATTTCAGCACTTGCAGACATTACCTTACTGAAAACTACTTGTAATTTCTTTCTGCTCCTCGTTGGGTTCGACACTCTTACTTATTGAAAAGAGCTACAATTGATCCCCTATACTTGTGGGTCATCAGCCACCTTGCGGTGTAATACCCTACACCTGCTTTGTGGTGGATTTGCCTCGAGGTGGGCTGAGGATGAACTGGTATAGTGGAAGAACAACCTTAGGAGGTGTGTTTTTGTGTTTGTGTGAGCTGGTGAGGACGGTCTGAATATCCCCCCTTCTACGGTTGTGGCTAGGCTATACTTATAGTGGCCTTGGTCCTCTTCCCCCAAAACGAAGGCGGGAAGGGATCTTGCAACGGCCAAATTCGAAGGGAGACAACTAGTACATCTTATCCTGACGAAAGGTGGTCTGCGCCTGCAAAGCTTCTGGTCGTGATGGCGTGGTGGGCTCGGCGATGACCTCCGTTCCTGGCGTCCTGGCGGTCTTGGTCTTGTTGCATGGAAATGGAAACCTTTGGCTGATTCCTCGGGACTCCGCGCCTGCGCCTGCCTCTTTAGCACCAAAGAGGAAACCTACTGTACTAGGCCCGCTAGCGCCCGCCTGGCCTTGGTCGTCATGGCTTGCATCATCCTAACCTCACGAGGTGAGGGCTCGCATGAAAATCTCCGCTCCTCCGGAGCCAGCCTGAAGAGGCCGTTCCTTCTGGAGATCTTGGTGTGTCCGCCTTGCGAGGCTTGGCCCCTCGCGAGGGTTTTGTGTTGTTGGCGCTGAAGGTGGGCCGTAGCAAGCCGTCGATGGCGCCACGCCGTGGGCCGCAGGCAGGCAAGTCTAGGTACCCCGGTTCCTAGAACGCCGACAAGTGGTGCTTGAACTTGTCTGTCTGTGTAAATACAGTGCTTCTACCGTATCCGCACGTATGCCTTGCTCGCGTGGCATGCCAGGGTGGCGGCGACCCGCATGTCAGTGGCTGGAAGTGAACGAGTGATGTTTTTTTGCAGAAACCACATCATTTTTATTTAATTACGTAGAAAGGACCCTCAAATTAGAAATGTGAGTCCCACGTGTTAGTAGAGAGAGAAATCACTAAAATAAAACTGCAGTGTGGGACCTCCTGCTCAATGCAGGCACGTGCTAGCCACCTGACCAAAATAAGTTGTATGTTCTACTAGTAACCAGAAATGTGTGTAGAACGATATCGTCTATAGACGTGCAATTCCTTCACACATTTTCTACATTTTTTCAAGTTTCTATTTAGTTTTTATGATATGTAAAATTTTTCATATAAAAAATACAAGAATTATCAATACGCAATTATTGCGTAGTTTAATTCTTTATTCTATTTTTATTATTGTGTACTTTGAAGACGTAAACATGAACTTACTCTAAAATTTATGTAGATTTAGATAGTTCAACATATATTAAAAAGTATTATGTAAATTTATGTATATTCATGCAGGACCACAAACACAGACAATTATTGTGTATCTTCATTGTATTTGTAAAATACACAATTACAAAAAAATGACAACATAATTGTTCAATGTGTTTAAAAAATTATCGTGTAATAATAGTAATTCTAGAAATGTATTAAAACATGTTAAAGGTGTTTGCAGAAATGTAAGAACAATTTTGTGCAATAAATTCTTAAATACACGTTGAATATATTTTTTTAAGTACATGTTATCAATTTTTTGAATGCATGACAAACATCATTCAAAAATACATTTACAATTTTATGTCAAATGCACTAGCATATTTCCTAAGTCTCCCTCAATACGATAACAAGTGAAAAAAATAGGTGCACCAAGCAAATATTTTTTTTGCATGGTAACACCAAACAGATAAATTGCCATTGCCATGTGCACGGATGCATACCACACACACGACATCCAGTATTAGGAAAAACAATTACATGCAGCCATGCTTGGTGTAGTGCAGTGGTTAACATGTGAATGTTGTGCATGCGATGTCTTGGCATCGAATCCCTCTAGGCCTGTCCCCAAACGACAGGTCAATGACATACATTTATGTGTAATTAAATAAAATTAAAGGAGTTGGTCATAAATAAAATGCTCTCACTCATTGACATGTAGACAGTCGCCATGCTGGCGTGCCACATGGACAAGGCATACACCTGAATACAGTAGAAGGCATCGTATTTGCACGCCCGGACAAGTTCAAGCACCACTTTTATGTACTTTACAACTTTAGGCATCAAACTGACCACACAGGACAAGTTAAGGCACTCATGGTATATTTAACTCTTACTTTGATGCACTTGGCACCTCTTCCAAGCACCTTTGCATTGGAAGAGGTCTCATAAAAACATAAAAATGACAGATCTAGGCTTGATATCCAGTTATTTTCTTCAAAAAACAGTCAAGTCGTCATTGTTTTTAAAAATCAATTGTTGTCCCTCCCAATTCCTTCTCAATGAAACTGAGAAGACGTACAATGTGATCAGTGTCGATGAAATCTTTCTTACAAAACATGGTGTCAATGAAGGCCAAGAGATCTCACCATACCTAAGCTAGCACATGATGAACACGTCAGTATGCTATCTATTCGTCTCCACTAGTAGCCAGCTACTCTACTCCCGGAACCAGCATAAAACTAGGAGATTGCTACCCTGTAAGTGGTGTAGTTCATCTAAAAAAAAAAGTGGCAAGTATTAACTGTCTACATTTAACCGTCTTTGGTCGATTTCTTATCGGAATCGTCTCTGTGAACATCAGAAGATTTCTTTGTCTCTGGGGAAACTGGCTCTTCCTGCTCTTTGACAGAAGGGGCATCTTCAGCAGTTGGGCCCTTCTGTCCATCACAAGAACATCTTCTTTGTTTCAAGGGCGTGCCATATAGTACTTTCTGCAGAGCTGGCTGTTCGAGAGCTGCAAGCAATCAAAGTGTGTTTCTATATGTCAAGTATAATGAAGAAACGACCAAACAAATTTATTTTTTATTTTTGTAAAGAAAATGGACCAATCAAAATGCAAGGCTCACCTATCCTTTCTGCAAGACTTAGAAAACTCCAGGTGACCAAGGAACAAGAAATCGCCTGGACAGGACATAGATTTGGAGATGCTTTAACATAAGAAAGAAGGGGAAACCCAGAATGTTTACGTGCTTTACTTTAGAATGTCTGGAATATTAATTACTCCCTCCGTCCCAGTGTCAAAAAACGTCTTACATTATGGGACGGAGGGAGTAGTTTTTAGTAGTATAGTGATGCTCTGTAATGCACTATTTATTGGAGAAAGAGCTCACCGGCTAGCTGCTGACATGGTAATAAACCTAAAAGCTACATGGAACTGGAGATTTTACTGCAGAGCTAATGAATTCCATCATACATGTACCAGCCAATTCATCCAAGAGCTTGAAAAATTGAATGTTTTTCTATAAGCTACCGCCCCCATAAAATAGTCTTATGGTCACAGAAACAGTAAATCATAGTGATCCCCTCTTGCGCTAATATGCTCAATGATGCATACTGTATTTATATTATTAACATGTCAATCGTTTATGAACATATATCCAATACAAAAGTACAATCAGAAGAACAAGTATACTTTCATTCTGTTACTGAACTCTAAGGTATTAAGAAAAAACAATTACATGGGGAAGTATTTTTTAACTTTTTACTTTTACCCGGTAAAAACATAAAACCCAGATATATGATCCTATTACATCACAAAATGAGAAGCACAGGCCAACCAAAACATATGGGAAATAGAGATATAATCTTAGATCAAACGCACCTATTGTCAACACAGTGCACATGTGCACTTCAAAAATTTCCCAAGCATATTATATTACTAGAACATGTTAGCATACGTACAAGCCCAAACACAGTGGAAAAAATAATATCATGAGTGCATTTTACATAAAGACATGTTCTCTTTTTGTAATGTGCACATATAGCAATATTTTTCCATGCATATATATTTTAACATGCTCAAGCACTATGGTTTCTTTATGGATTTTACCTTGCATATGATCCTAAGAGCACAGAACCCGTATCCAAGCTCAGCATTAGAGGGTTCAGCTTAAACTCAATCATATATTCAATGTTTTCATAACAAAAGATTCAAAGGATGGGCAAATACTCCACAATACCTGAGGAAGGGTTGCTGTCAACAACATAGATAGAAGAGACATTACTCTCAGAGCTTCCCTTGCTTCTTTGTGCATCGTGCGAGAGCATTTTTCGCATTTCTTTGAAGCACTGTACTTGAGCTACAAGCCAAAAACTCTTATTAGCTATCCCTCTGTTTGGAATTGTAAGGCATCCTCAGTTTCAATAATTATCTTTGACCAACAATTAGTTAAAACAATATGTATGTTATGTGATACAAAATTGATTTTGATGGGTAGTTATTTTATATATGAATCCAACAGTGTTGATCTGTATCATGTAATTTTACACGTTGTTTAACTAAATGTTGCCCAAAGATAAATCCTAAAAAGCTGGAGGCCTTACATTTCCAAATGGAGGGAGTACAGTTAACACTGAATCTGACAAAGAAATTTTATCAAACACGGATGCCTTAGGAGGCTTCCGTACAACAACCCAAAATTAATGAATCAACTATTATAAGAAAGGGGCCTTAAAGAAGTAAAAGGAACAAGATGAAGAGACAGAGCTATAAACAAAAGAAGGCGTCAAATTAGCAGAGTTCGGCAGTGCAAACTGACATCTGAGTGTTATTTACACATCCTAAATTACACAGAGAAAAGTGCACAGAGAAATTAAACAATACAGCATACACAAACTTAAAAGGGAAGTGATGGATGGATTGATGGCACAGTAGATGAGGACTGTAGGTAAAAACCTTCAAGGTTCACGTCAAACAAGTTTTAAAGAAAAAGAGATTTCAGCCTGTTAGGAGCTAGGGTTCTGCCGGTTCTAGGGCGGAGATTGTAGGGGAAAGATGGAGGAAGACGAGGTCGAGGGCACGGCGGCCGGCGGCTGGGCGCCGTCCTTGCGTGGTGGAGAAGAGGCGGCGGCGGCGCAAGAGGCGGCTAGGGTTAGGTCTCCCGGCTCCCTAAGGGAAGCCGAGCAAATACTGATTGCTTCTTGCTTAATTAGATTGATACATCTCCTCTCCTTATATAGAGAGGTTTACTTGGCTCCTAAGCAAACGACCCTAATAACGATAAGATAATTGGGCTAAGCCCCTAATAACGATAAGATAACTTGGGCCACAGCCCACTGGGCTAAGCCCCTAATATGCCGGTCATAACACAGCCCAAACAACTAGATACATGCATTAAATCGCCAAAATACTCTAGGTTGCAGATTAAATCAATTGCACATACCAAAATGCAGGACTTGTGCATAAAACATGAAACTTTGTAAAGGTTTCAAGGATTCTTAAGAAGTAGATTGTTCACTGCTGAAGTGCTGATAGGTCATAATTCATGTGCCCATGACAAACAACATGTGTCTTGATTCAATTACAGTCGCTCCAAATGATCAACAACCAATGCACAGACAACTGAAGACAACAGATTGCTAACTAATATGAATTGAGTGCTATTTGTAAGAAACACCACGCTACACTAGTGGATCTTCACTCATAAATGTGCCCCTGGGGAGCTTTCAATTCTTCAAATGGTAAAGAAAGATCGCCCATGTGCATTAAAATAAAATTTCCAAGATCTAATGTTAATACATGCAGAAACAGCATAGTATTGCCAAAAAACTAAAGTAAAAAAACTACTACCTCCATTCCATAATTCTTGTCATGGTTTTAGTTCAAATTTGAATTAAAACCACGACAAAATTATTGAACAGAGGGTGTATATTTATTCATAAACAGAACTTAAGTAAGCAGACACACAGAACAAAGAGGAAGAAACTATTAATGATGTTCTCCATTTACACTTCAGCTTTGTTCGCTCAGCAAACACCATTGGCATTACTCATAAGTACTACCTCCGTTCCAAAATAATTGAAATTCTACATTTTCCATTAGTCAAACTTGCTTAAGTTTGACCAATTCTACAGAAAAGGGCAGCCCGGTGCATGTAGTTCCCGCTTGCGCAGGGTCCGGGGAAGGGTCCAACCACTTTTGGTCTATAGTACGCAGCCTTTCCCTACATTTCTGCAAGAGGCTGTTTCCAGAACTCGAACCCGTGACCTGATGGTCACAAGGCAACAGTTTTAATGCTGCGCCAAGGCTCCCCTTCACCAACTCTATAGAAAAATGTGCTAAAATCTACATCACCAAATACACATAGAACAATAAATATTTCATAAAGAATATAATGAGACTAATTTGGTGTTCAAAAAATGTTAATATATTTTTCTATAGCCTTGGTCAAACTTCAACAAGTTTGACTTAAGGCAAACCCAGAACTTCAATTATTTTGAAACGGAGGTAGAAATTCTTTTTATGGTTTAAACTTAAAACAACAAAATATCTTATGCGAACAGTTTACTGTGGGAGCATTGACAACCTAAATAAAATCAAATGAGCAAATATTCAAAGCAAGCAAGCAATGCGATCTCGAAATTTATAGCACAAGAACAAAAATATATTTAGATCTGAAGGAACTGTGAGCATACCTCTGAGGTAAGCATGATGAACAGTGATGTTATCATGGGAAAGATGCAAAGAGCATCAGGGGTTGTCAGATCAGTAAACCAGAATGCTCCACCCCCTTTTAAAGATGGGACATTGCCAACCATGTTTGATATCTAGAAGCATGATAGAAGAATGAAATAGTCTGTGAAGATGGAAATGGTGAAGATGATTGTAGTGGTAACGGGAGGTACCAAAAGTTAGCCAAACAGAAGGAAGCACGTGGTGTCAACTTACAGCGATGTGAAGAGTTATCAAGGTATACGGTGTCACAATTAGTGGAAGATATAACGCAAGACCTAACCTGTGTGAACAAAGGCAAGCATTTAGATCTTGGAGAAATCCATGCAAAGCTCCCTATAACAATAAGTAGGAGCAAAAGAAATTTTGTTGTTTAATGTTTATAGCATATAAGGTTAAATTTGTTAGCCAAAGGGAATTTAGCTCAATACAATAAGAAAGCGAAGAGATCGACAATAATTTGGAAAGGGAAATGCCAGAAAAGCTACATAGCAGCATAAATTATAATTATTTTAGTTAGGGCTAGGCAACACACCACAGCACCATAGGATTATTAATGCAAAGTTAGAAGTGAGAGAGTTGGCATTATAGTTTGCACTTCAGAATTCAGATATGCATGTACATGCCTATATTTTCATAGCAAATAGGAGATATAATCAACTATATTTACTAAACTGTCCAGCAAAAGTGACCCGACTGGCTGGTGGTATGGAGTATGGACACTATAGAACTACAAAAGAAAGAAAGAAACAATAGTTTAATATGACATAAATGGTATGTAAATACATTATACACACACACACACACACACACACACACATATGCATTTGTTTCCATCAAAAAAGTATGTGCCTCCATGTAAATGATGCAATAATTTGATGAAGTTATACATGTGTAATTTTATTCTCAACATTTTCTTTGTCAGGCGTTCCTCGTCCTCCTCCACGCTGCCCCCGCCGCCCAGCCCACCTCCATCGCCGCCATCCGCCGCCGCCTCGGTTTCTTCAGCCATGACGGAACCCACCACCGCTGATTTGGCCAAGATGATCGAGGCCCTGACTGCAACCGTGACGTCCCTGCAGTCGTCCGTGGCAGCCCTGCAGAAGGACAAGTCCACCTCCTCGTCGAGCGCTGACACCGCCCACGATGGGCAGCACCATAATGATCGACCGCCCCGGTTTCAGAAGATGGACTTCCCCAAGTTCGACGGCAAGTCAGATCCGCTCGCTTTCCTCAACAGATGCGAGTCCTTCTTCCATCAACAACGGATCGCCGAGGAGGAAAAAGTCTGGATGGCGTCCTACAACCTCGAGGGTTCTGCCCAGCTGTGGTACATGCAGGTCCAGCATGACGAAGGCACTCCGCCGTGGCGCCGCTTCTCCGAGCTGCTCAACCTCCGCTTCGGGCCACCTTTGCGCGCTAACCCACTGGGCGAACTAATGGCGTGCAAGCGCACAACGTCCGTCGTCGACTTCCAGGAGCGGTTTGAGGCGCTCCTCCCCCGGGCAGGCATCTTATCAGAGACACAAAAGGTCCAGATCTTCACCGCGGGACTTCAACCACCCCTCAGCCTCGACGTGGAAATCCACAACCCGCAGTCCCTCGCCGTCGCCAGGAGCCTCGCCCGCAAGTTGGAGCTGCGCGACCAGTGCGCGCTCGCCGCCGCGCCACCGGTGCGTTTTCAGCAGAAGGGCATCCTGCCGGCGCCCGTACCACGCCTCGCGCCCCCCGCACCGGCCCTACCAACCGCACCCCCGCATGCTCCCAGTCCGCCGGAAGGGCGCCCAATCAAACGCCTGTCACAGACCGAGATGGAGGAACGTCGTCGCCTGGGCCTATGCTTCAATTGTAACGAGAAGTTTGGCAGGGGCCACAACCGCGTGTGCCAGCGCATCTTTCTCCTCGACCTAGCGCCGGACGACGACGACGACACGGCCTCCGCCACCGCTGATGCCTCGCCGGCCGACCCTCGGATCTCGCTCCACGCGATCTCCGGCGTGCGCACGAGCGAGACCATGCAGATGCATATCACCCTCGGGGGTGTCTCCCTCCTCGCCCTGATCGACTCAGGCTCCACCCACAACTTCATCGCCGAGGAGGCGGCCGCTCGTGCTACACTGCCATCCCCCACCACCGAGAAGATGCGTGTCACGGTGGCCAACGGCGAGCGTGTTCCATGCCAGGGCACATACCGCGCCGTGTCCTTCCGCATCGACCAAGAGGCGTTCTCGGAGGATTTCCTCGCCTTGCTGCTCGCAGGCTATGACGTCGTCCTGGGCACGCAGTGGCTGGCGACGCTGGGACCGATCCTGTGGGATTTCCGCGCCCTCTCCATGACGTTCTGGCGGAGGGGCCATCCGGTCTGCTGGCGCGGCCTTGCAGGACCGGACGGGCCAGCCCTGCAATCATGCAATGGCCGCGATTTCCTCGACGCCATCATCACCGAGTTTGACGGCATCTTCGCCGAACCCTCCGGCGTACCACCACTCCGCAGCCGCGACCACGGCATCACCCTGCTGCCCGGCTCCGCCCCGGTGGCCGTCCGTCCGTATCGCTACCCGGCCGCGCACAAGGACGAGCTGGAGCGTCAGTGTGCCGCCATGCTCGCCCAGGGCATCATCCGAGCGAGTTGTTCCGCATTCTCATCGCCGGTACTGCTGGTCCGCAAGCCCGACGGGTCCTGGCGCTTCTGCATCGACTACCGCGCCCTGAACGCCATCACCGTCAAGAATGCGTTTCCAATTCCGGTGGTGGACGAACTCCTCGACGAGCTCCGGCGCTCGTTTCTTCACCAAGCTCGACTTGCGCTCCGGCTACCACCAGGTGCGGATGCGTGCGGAGGACATCCCAAAGACCGCCTTCCGTACCCATGACGGCCTCTACGAGTTCCTGGTCATGCCGTTCGGCCTCTGCAACGCGCCGGCGACGTTCCAGGCACTCATGAACGATCTGCTGCGGCCGTACCTACGCCGCTTCGTTCTCGTCTTCTTCGACGACATCCTCATATTCAGCGAGACGTGGGCCGATCATCTTCGCCATGTGTGCACCATCTTTACCCTACTGCACCAGCACAGGCTCTTCGTCAAGAAGTCCAAATGCGCGTTCGCCGTCGAGTCGATCTCCTACCTGGGTCACACCATCTCCGCATCCGGAGTGGCCATGGATCCGGAAAAAGTGCAGGTCGTGGCCGACTGGCCGCAGCCTCGCTCGGCACGCGCAGTCCGGGGGTTTCTCGGTCTTGCGGGGTACTACCGCAAGTTTGTCAAGGAGTTTGGCGTGGTCGCCGCGCCCCTGACGGCCCTGCTTCGCAAGGACGGCTTCTCATGGTCACCGGAGGCGGCAGCAGCTTTTACCGCCCTCAAGACGGCAGTCACCACAGCTCCCGTGCTCGCGTTGCCAGATTTCACACGGCCGTTCATCGTCGAGTGTGATGCGTCTACATACAGTTTCAGGGCCGTCCTTCTCCAGGATCAGCACCCGGTGGCTTTCTTCAGCCGGCCGGCCGCGCCTCGTCACCGTTCTCTGGCAGCATATGAACGGGAACTCATTGGCCTGGTGCTCGCTATTCGCCATTGGCGACCGTACCTCTGGGGGCGCCAATTTGTGGTAAAAACTAACCACTACAGTCTCAAATTCCTCCTGGACCAGCGCTTGGCAACCATTCCGCAGCACCACTGGGTCGGCAAACTACTGGGGTTCGATTTCACCGTGGAGTACAAGGCCGGTAGCACAAACACGGTGGCGGATGCCCTGTCCCGCCGCGACACGGAAGCGACGGGGGTCATGGCTATCTCTGGTCCTCGCTTCGACTTCATCGACCGCCTACGGCAAGCTTCGTCCACCGACCCAGCACTCGTCGCGCTGCGCGAGGATATCACGGCGGGCGCTCGGCAGCTACCGTGGGCGCTCTCCGACGGCCTCGTCACTTTCAACGGCCGCCTCTACATTCCGCCAACGTCTCCACTACTCCAGGAGCTTCTCACCGCAGTGCACGATGACGGACACGAAGGCGTCCTGCGCACGCTGCATCGTCTCCGCCGCGACTTCCACGCACCTAACCTTCGCAAGACGGTGCAGGAGTATGTCCGCGCCTGTGGTACTTGCCAGCGGTACAAGTCAGAGCACTTGCACCCAGCCGGTCTGCTGCTGCCACTGCCGGTGCCCACGGTCGTGTGGACTGACGTCGGCATCGATTTCGTGGAAGCGCTCCCGGGACAAAGCTGCACATGACGTCGGCGTTTCATCCACAGTCGGATGGCCAAACGGAGGCTGCTAACAAGATCATTGTGATGTACCTCCGTTGTCCCACCGGGTTTGCCTCCGATCCACAACGGGGCGGCTGTTCCAGAACCGGAGCGCGTGACTCGTGCGCGACTAGCATGCGGCGTTCGCCAGCTACTCGTCCACTGGAAGGGTGAAGCAGCATCATCAGCTACATGGGAGGATCTTGACAGTTTCGTCGAGCGCTATCCCACTTTTCAGCTCGAGGACGAGCTGCTCATCGAGGGGGGGAGAGATGTCATGTGGGGCACGGCCTACAGGTGTGGGCCACGCGGCCAGGAGCGACAGCCGCAGCCCGCAACAGGCGAGGCGTAGGCGAGGCGTAGGCTGGGCAGAGTCCTAGTCCTTATACATTAGTTCCTAGAATAAAGGAGTAGTTTTGGCATAGGTTTCTAGTTTGTTAGCAGCCCATGGGGCCTTTATATATCGTAGAATCAGCACCCTTTGAGGTCAAGCAATAAAGTTATTATCTCCTACCTCTTTCTCTACTCCTACCCTCTCCTCCGCACCATTGAGCAGCCAGGCAAAAACCCTAGCGCTCCTATCCACCGAGACTACGAACTACGTAGTCGAGGCCCCGCTGTCTTGGGCACCGAGGCCCTTGACATTCTTAACAAGAATCCTTGTCTTCTATAAATACAAGATAAAAAGTCGGTCTGTATAAGCCAACATGTCTGAAAACAAAAATACAAAAGGATGTGCCAAATCGGTATCAAACTGAGTGTATGGACCGATATTTAGAAACTTGTATTATTAAAACCAAAGCTTATAGTGGTAGCCTCAAACGCTAGCTCCAACGTGAAGAATAATAACATGCAGATATAAACCTTCAGCTGAGCTACTGCGATAGGGAAGGGAGAGAAGGTCATGCATGCTGGTGTTAGCTCCACTGGCGACACACACTGAAAATGATCAGTTTTCACTCTGACACTATTCCTGCATTTTGTATGCCTATGCATATTGTAACCGCCCTCTGTTGGATGCTGTTTCCTGAACAGTGGTAGCAGCGTGCAGTCGAAACAATGTGCAATACAATGATTAAACAAAACCTGTGCTGATGTAGTATCAACTATCTTGTCTCGATTGGATGGCTCACCTCTCGAGGATCCATCGGATGGTAGGGAACCATGTTGCTTATCCTCATTGATAATGCTCACAGCATGGTGGATTTGGAAGCAGTGAAACGCTGTCGTCTTAAACAGCAATAGACTTATAGACCTGATATCGCTACGCTGCTCGTCAGTACGTGCGGAGTCAGGATTCTGGGCTAAGGCAGGGGCAACTGGCCTACAGGCGTTACTGCCAGCAGAGCTTAGTTTTCTTGGGGGTGCGGATACGATGTTGCCGTTTTGGCCTATTTGTAGGCCTGGTGTACATAGGTTGTTTCTATATATCATTTAATCAAGACGCAAAACTTTTCTAATTTATCCAAAAATATATATGCAAGTGTGTGGGACTGTCCCTGCCCATGACTGAAACATGCACTCATGGTATAATGTGTGTTAACTTGGGCAAGATTAGCTCCATTGTCGCCGCTTCTTGCACATGATGTGCAGAAAGTTAGCTGGTTAGAGTAGCAAGCCCTGTGATCGGCCACCGTTTGCTATGCTGATGACTGATAACCACCTACATAACTACAATAAGTGCCAATTTAAGAATCTGGTGCACAACATATGCCATAGAGTGTACATGCATGTTTTCCCTTTGTGTAATGCATAAATGCTTAGTGCAAAAATAACAAGTTCATAAGATCGTGCTTTTGACATGGATCGTTCATTCCTGATTAAAAAAAGGCTATTGAAACCGCATAAAAAACTTAAACTATCTACCCTGGAAACAAGTCATGCCCTTTAACTAAAATCATTTTGATTCTCAGATGAAACAATCTAACATCACTTTCCAAACGACTTCACTTCTAAACACATCTTGTCATGGTTAAACGCTTGAAAGGAAAATCATAGGGGAAACACACTATTTTATCTTCTCTCTTCCATGTTAAGATTAAACATCCCCCATATCTCTTATTTCATCCAGCAAGAACTACTTAAAAGTTAAAACATAAAGGATATTTTTTTTCAGAAAGAAAACATTAGCGCTAACACTGTCGGAACACGCTTTATAGTGTCAAGATATAAACATAAGTAAGCATAGCGCTAAGCCGCTAACACTGTCGGAACACGCTTTATAGTGTCAAGATATAAACATAAGTAAGCATATTGCATACTTTTTGAGTGAAGACCATGCTGCACGCTCAGCTTCTTCTCTTGATGCATCGTCCTTAGCCTGCGGCAAATGATTGCATACAATTAACTTTCTTTTCTTGACAACATAATATGCAGGTTATACAGTACACTAGGAATACTCAAAAATCTAAGAGTGTTTCACTTTGCTTGTTGCAGGAATCATGAATAATGTTAGAATGCTTACATTATTTACCAACTTGCTGGTTTGTTGCATCTCCTGACACATCTCCTATGTAAATTTGAAGCATGAAAAGGGGCAGGGTTTAAGCCTGTGGTCAAAACATATTCTTCACAATATACAACAGTTATACTTTTCTGAGTTGGCTCTGTAACAGGTTAAGGCATTTTTGCAATAAAAATGAGTTCTGCAAGAGCTTCATACAGAACAACTGTTATCCTACAGGATACTGGAAAAATTCTCACACTCAAAAAACAGGGCATTGAAAAGTTAACATCCAATCAGTTCATTTACTTGGATCTGCCTAACAGACATTTACTCATGGATATTCCATTCACACTTACTCAGGGATATTGCATTCAGAGCACACATTTACTCGTGGATATTGCATATTTGCTGATATGTGGTACAAAGTGTTGTGTGGCCATGTGGGTCCACAAAAAGGTGTTGTTCACAGACTTAACCTACCAATTTGTAGTTGTTGTATGAAAGTAACTCCGTGCAAAGAATCTCAACTTTGCCTGCAGAAAGTTAGTTTAATATCTAACTCATGACTAACTGGGTACATGCAACTACTGACTATAAAAGGTACTACCTATTTGCTTACAGCGCCCAAAATAAGTGTAACGAACATGGATATTTTGAATTGTTTCCTTGTGGTTGTGGATCTGAAGAAGGGTGCAGTTTACAGCCTAAACCTGTCACTTTGTAGTTTCTGGATGAAAGATTATTTAACTCCATCCAATGAATAGCAAGTTTTCATGCATAAAGTTTGTTTCATTATCATGAACAAATGATGATATAATATCTACTTCCTCTGTTCACTATTATAAGATGTTTTGGATATTTCAATATGGACTACATACGGACTGAAATGAGTGAATAAACACACTAAAACATGTCTACATACATTCGATTTAGAAAAAAGTTGGACTATCTTAGTAATAGTGAACGGGGGGAGTAGCTTATGACTAATTGGGTGATGCAGCTACTACAATACAAGATAAGATGTTATGATTGGGAACAAAAATAAACCGAAGCAACAATCCATAGCAAGATCTTACATATACTCGTTTCCTGGCAAGCATCCACAATGGGCACGACACAGACCGTAAGAGCACAGTGGAGAGAGCAATGGAAATCCACCTGCAATGCAAAAAGATACACGAGGAACATGATGTAAGCCAGAGACAATTCCAACGACACGGTGAAGGGCAAAAAATCCTCAAACCCCTAAACCCTAACCAGTTCAGACCAGTGAAGGAATGGACCGCGTCGATGAGATGCTGCACCGCCGCGACGGCAATCGACGAGTCCCCCGCGGCCAACGCCACCTCGCTGGGGAAGCTCGCCGGGGCAGCCACGGGCGGCCAGGCATTGGCGGCGCCGGTGAGGGCGTCGGCGAAGTCAATGTCGCGGGAGGAGGAGGAGAAGCTGCGGCGGGGTGGCCCTGCGAGGAGGTGGATGCCGAATGGGAGGAGGTCTAGGGTTTGAGCTGTCCCGCAAGGGGAGAACGCGGAACGCAACGGACGCGATGCGGGTGGGAGAGGAAGGGGCGAGGGCTTCCGGGGATCGCCGATGGAGTTGGATGGGAGCAGTTGAGGGAGCGCCGGATGGAAGCGGCGGAAGAGGCAATCGGAGATGCTAGGCGAGGCGAGGCTTCTCCGCGCAGCCGCGGCGAACGCCATTGCTGCTGGGAGCGCGGTGCGCCGGCCACGAGGGAATGCGACCGTGGAGGAATGGCGGGTCGGTCGAAGTGGGTTCGACCACGGTCAGTTTCAGGTGAAACTCCTGCCCACACTTTTCGCCACGTTGTCACATTTTAAAGTTAAGCAAATCTGATCTAAAAAAGGTTACAGCAGGCAAATATGGTCAAGTTAAAAAATGTATGGTTCAAGCTGTTGAATTGTGTTGACGCTCAAAAGTGGCACGGTTAAAAAGAGTAGCTTGAAGCTATGTCAAGATTAATTCAAACTTATTATTGAAACTCACCATTTGATGGCTCTCTTCAAGATAATCAACGTAAATGTGAAGATGGATCAAAACGGAGCTCAAGTGCAAAAGATATGCCAATTTCGGAGATACTCGTGTTGACATCAGATTAGAGAATGACATAGAACCTAATTAAGATGACCTCTGATGGAAAAAGTTACAACTGCAAAGTTCTTCGTCTCGTCGAAACGGACGATCTTGATATAAAGATCATCCCCATCTGAGGTCGTATGCAAAAGTTATAGGCAAAACCGTGCGCTGCATCAATGTTGGCCGGATCATCCGGGCCGGGGTCCGGATCATCCGGGTAATTGAAGCACTAAGATTCCAGAAGGTTGGCGCTGAAGCCGGATGATCTGGGTCAACTCCCGGATGATCCGGGTAAAGGCTGGACAGTCCGGGCTATTGTCCGGACGTCCGGACAAGTTTTTCTGCTGCAGATGTTAGAAAATGGCCCGAAACACCATCAAGATGGCCTCAAATCGAAAAGTGTTCAACATGAAAGTTGAGCGTCTCGTCGAGACGGTTGATTTTGATATAGAAAATGTCCAAATCCGAGTTCGTATGCAAAAGTTACAGCCCGATTAGTGGACTGCTGTCAGAAATCTGGGCTTGGCCGGATCATCCGGGCCTAGAGCCAGACATCCGGGCCGGAGGTCGTGAGAAGTCCGAATTTGGTTAGATCTTGATGATTTGGACGGCAAGGCAAGTCCTTTTCTTGTACGGGAAGTCCATCCGCCTCTTATATAGACAAGAGGTGACGGCCGATTGAAAAACAACACACAATCGAACAAATCAATCTATCACTTTTACCTTTACTTTTCCTTCTCCCTTGTTTTTCTTCTTCCTCGTTCTTCGTTCGTTCTTCTTCATTGCAGGGCGGCGAACCTCGAGGCCCTAGGGGCGATCAGGTCGACCTAGGGCAGCCCATAGCCGCCGCGCGCCCTGACGGGGTCCCTCCCGGGCGTGTGGGGTTTCGGGTCATCAAAAGCGCCCGCCGGATTGCTTGCGTACCGCGCTTCCGGACGGGTCTCCTTCGACGTGAGCTGCGGTGCATCACCCTCGGCGTCGAGGGTACACGATGACGTGTTCGTGTGCGAACACACTTTTTGGCGACTCCGCTGGGGACGAAGCTTTGAACAGTCTCCGGCCCGTTCTTGCTACGAAGAGATCGTCATCTAGGGTTTGCAATCTACAAAGGTAATATGAATACTCAATTCACATATGTAGATGCAAATAATGCATATGTTGTTACTAGATCATCTAATGAGCATAATGTATCGGCTAGCCCTAGCTTTATCAATCATGCATCTAATTATGTGCAAGGGCCGATGCAACAAAATCTCCATGATTCTACTTCATATAATTTTAGCAACATGCAACATATGTATCCCAACTCCCATGCATCGGCAACCCCATAAATCTATATGCCGATGAACAACATGATGAGTTTGGTTAATCGAGTTGAAACACCCCATGTAGGATCTTTCAATGGCATGCAACATAGTGTTTCATCTTTTTATTCATCGGCAACTAATTTGCAACAAGTTAATCCAAACATGCTGGTGGATAGGGGAATTGGTCATGCTACTACTAGTTATTCGGCCAATTACCCTCAAACATCATATGCTACACCTCATGCTACTAGTTTTTTGGCACCATACGCAATTGTTGATGTCCATAATTCGGCTCCGCACCTTCATGGTCATGGCCGAATAAGTGAAACTTCTGCAGGAGCACAAATGCCTTCACCTACTACCGTGGCATATCATGTTCCCTCTACACAATTACCGAATTTCGGCAACATCTCCTTGCCGAAAGAGTCTAAAAGCATCGGGGGGCAACCATATCCAGACTGGGTGGTTGAGAACAATCTTACATTCTCTTGGGATTTGTGCAACTCCATTCGACAGGAACTAATAGAAGGCGGGAAGCCTCATGATTTTGCTGCAGTAAAAGCTAGAGTTGTGCAAATGATGCAGTCCCCCAGTGTTGTACCATTCAGTGTACCACCTAAACAATCGCAAAGTTTCGGCACCTCATTGCTGAAAGAGTCTCAAAGTATTGGGGGGCAATCTCATGATGAGTGGATGGAAATTGAGATGAAAAAGTTTAAAGCTCGCCAAGCTGAGATGTGGGCTAAAATTAGACGAGAGCGAGAAGCCTTGCAAATTCAAAAAGATAAAGTTATGGATTCAGGTAACAAAGAAAATTCGGTTATTAGAAAAGCCGAATCAAGTAGTATATATTCTGAGTCCATCAAATCCAAAGAGGCAAGCATTATTGAGAAAGGGCATGGAAAGCATAGCAAAACAGCCATACTTGATTTTTCCGAGGTCAATGGAACCTACTTCCTGCCCTATGAGTTCCGTGCCGTAGAAATTGACAAGCTTCAAGGACAAGAACAAGTAGCCGAACAAAATTCGGCTGACAAAAATCTTCAATGTAATGATACACGGAATCAAGAAAAAGATGATGAAGAGGCGTTGGGGAGCCATCCAAAGGCGAAGCAAGATATTGTTCAAGTCACACCACCATCATGCTCTCCCAACATATTTGAAGAGGTATATTTAGCAAGTAATTTACCTATTTTCAGATTTGGCCAGAACTTTATTGTTGATGCATCTATTAGAAAAATCCTCATAAGTAATTTTGAAAGACCAATGAAGAAGGGTAATTTCCTTGTTAGCAATAAAATTGTTATGGAACATATCGGTCAAACCATTGCACAATTTATAAAGACCGTTAATGACTTATTGTTGCAGCCAAAGCTTTCCCCGTTGCTTTATCTAAAGTTCATATCTAGTTGGGTAGCTTTGCTTATTTCTTGCTTGGCTTGCACTTGGTCTCAATTGAGACATGTGTGTTCTAAATATTTTCGTTTCAGAAGTTTAAAGCCAAGGTTAATTTCTTTTGAGAAATCCGATGCTAATATAATATCTTATCCAAAGACATCGGAGATAGAGTGAAAAACACAATGCATAGCCGAATGGGGAGATTCCAAATCTGAACCATTCGTTTGCTTATCTCCAAAGCCGTTCAAACAGCAAGATCGGCTAGAAAACAAGAAGTATACCTTCAATTCAAGCATGTGTGATCAAATATTTGATTTGTTGCTGAAAAATAATTACATTACAATTCTTGATCACCATGTTAAGCCATCAATCCAAGGACGAATGTATTGTAAGTTGCATGATTCGTCCAAGCATAATTTTGAGGATTGCAACATGTTTCGTCAAATAGTTAAACCGGCCATTGAAAAAGGACGATCGAAGTTTGTTGAAACACCAAGAGATGACCAGTCTATTCCGATTGGTCCCGACGGTAAAAAGTTTTTGCATCGACTGCTTCAAGCCGATCCATTTAAAGAGAATGTAAAAGTTGCAGGTGATGGGTCCAAGCTTTCAAGTAAAGAAGTTGTTGAAGAGCATAACGAAGATAATCTTGAGGGTGAGAATTCCATCGAAGCTACAATAGAGACACCAAGGACTGGGGGGCAGCAAGCAAATCCAATGATCGATGATAGCAAATCAAAAGAAAACAAAGGCCCAAATAAGCGCAAGTATAAGAGATCAAAAATCACCTTCGCTGAACTATTGGATAAATATCAAAAGAAGAGTGAAGAGAAGAATGCTTATCGGCCAAATCATGCAAAGAAACCAAGATCACCCCCAAGGCGAAATATGAAGATCGGTATTGGCAAAGTGCGAATTTTAATGCAACACATTCATATCCTTATTTTGGGCCGCCAATGCCAATGCCGTGGATGCCTCCCTATGCTCATATAGATACATATTCATCATGGGACAGGTATGATACAAGGGCATATTCTCCATCTTATTTTAGACCATCTCACCAATATTATGCAGCTCCAAGAAGATCAACATCTGAACAATCACATGTTAAAGACCGTTTCAATCATAAGGAATCGGTCCAGAGCTCAAGGAATAAGAAAGAGGTGGTCAAACAAGTTTACCTCGTTAAAAGAGATGGTCGTAAGAGTGCTACTTCAGATTTGATCTCAAATGAAAAAGAGCCAATGAAAGTGTTGACATTGGCTACTAAAGGCAATGAGATGAAGCAACCAATTATTGAGAGCGAAAATGCCAAATCTGAAGAAAAGAAGTTGAGAGTGCACAAGGCCAAGAAAGAATTGTCATTGGTCAAAACAGAATCACAGCCGAGATGCCCACTCGGCTTATCGTATTGGCAAAAGAAGGAATTACAAAATCTTAGTGCACAAGAGCTGAGAAAGAGGAACATGACATGGGTTCCCAAGAGGATCAATCATAACAAAAACGATGTGCATGCTTCAATTGCAACAAGTACAATGAAAGTGAAGAAAGAGAAGGATGGAAGCAACAAACAATTAAGCCGAAGGTGTGCATCACAACATCAAAATCTTTGGTTAGCACAACATCCATTTTCTTCAACATGCCATTGATGCCTTTGCCATGGAATTCGTCCACAGGTATGATCAGTTACCCTCCATGGACTTATTTTGATCCATGGATGCAACATAATTTTCTATATCATGACAGAGTATTACCAAATCACTATACATTTGGTTAGTTACATTTTTGTTGCTAAGAAAAAGGGGCGAAATATTTTATTGCTATTTTATTTTGTTTATTTCGGCTATACATGCTTTAATGGATGAATTCTACATGGACCTCATGATAATGGCCGATACTTAACTATCGTCCTAAGAAACTATCCGATCATGGCCAGTGTGAAATTCTAACATCGTCCTTAGTTCAATTGGAACCGAGACAAGGTACATGTTAAGTGATATTAGCCTTGTCTCTCTAGTACTATGGAGATTATGTTTCGATGGTTGAATTCACAATGTCCAAGGTGTTGGTGTTGTTTATATATCTCCTTATGGTGCAATTTTATGAAGCCTCATGCCACTTAGAATATTTTTTGCATAATTAATCAAAGCCGAATATACATTGTTATTCAGATTGAATCTTTTACATGCTATATGGCTATACATATTGAGGCTTTCAGTGATTCGTTATGAGTAGTGCAACAAATATCCAAGGGTTATCAATGTTTTGAAGAATCACTTATAGTTTATCTTGAGGCATGTCTAGATGCAAAATTTACCTTGGGTTGCTATAAAATTGTTCATATTTCTAGACATGACAATTCGAAAAAGTTGGCACAGCAAGCATCCGGCTACTATATTAATCATGGTGTGTTGCATTTCTATCAATAGCCGATGCTTAGTCTCGTCAACGTAGGTAAGGCCGAACCGAAGTCCACCGCTTCGGCCACTAATATTGTTTTTATGCAGGTAAAGTGAGGATTGGAGAAAGTTTATTGTTGATTATCTGCAAAGTCCTAACAAAAGGGTGAACAATATGGTTCGGAGGATGACCTTGAGATACATATCTATGAAACTTTATCATCGAGTTGTTAAAGAAGTTGAGAAGGTTTTGCCCAAGCTTGCATCAAGGATTCAAAAAAATAATGGCCGATATATAATTATTGCCCTAAGCATATAAATGGCTGATGGAGTGTTGACATCGTCCTTAGAACCAACACGGTGCATGTTATTTTTCGGCACACTAGCTTTGCCGAAAAAAGGGGGGCATGTGTTGACGCTCAAAAGTGGCACGGATAAAAAGAGTAGCTTGAAGCTATGTCAAGATTAATTCAAACTTATTATTGAAACTCACCATTTGATGGCTCTCTTCAAGATAATCAACGTAAATGTGAAGATGGATCAAAACGGAGCTCAAGTGCAAAAGATATGCCAATTTCAGAGATACTCGTGTTGACATCAGATTAGAGAATGACATGGAAACTAATTAATATGATCTCTGATGGAAAAAGTTACAACTGCAAAGTTCTTCGTCTCGTCGAAACGGACGATTTTGATATAAAGATCATCCCCATCCAAGGTCGTATGCAAAAGTTATATGCAAAACCGTGCGCTGCACCAATGTTGGCTGGATCATCCGGGCCGGGGTCCGGATCATCCGGGTAATTGAAGCACTAAGATTCCAGAAGGTTGGCGCTGAAGCCGGATGATCTGGGTCAACTCCCGGATGATCCGGGTAAAGGCCGGACAGTCCGGGCTATTGTCCGGACGTCCGGACAAGTTTTTCTGCTGCAGATGTTAGAAAACGGCCCGAAAGGCCGTCAAGATGGCCTCAAATCGAAAAGTGTTCAACATGAAAGTTGTGCGCCTCGTCGAGGCGGTTGATTTTGATATAAAAAATGTCCAAATCCGAGTTCGTATGCAAAAGTTACAGCCCGATTAGTGGACTGATGTCAGAAATCTGGGCTTGGCCGGATCATCCGGGCCTAGAGCCAGACATCCGGGCCGGAGGTCGTGAGAAGTCCGAATTTGGTTAGATTTTGATGATTTGGATGGCAAGGCAAGTCCTTTTCTTGTACGGGAAGTCCATCCGCCTCTTATATAGACAAGAGGTGACGGCCGATTGAAAAACAACACATAATCGAACAAATCAATCTATCACTTTTACCTTTACTTTTCCTTCTCCCTTATTTTTCGTCTTCCTCGTTCTTCGTTCGTTCTTCTTCATTGCAGGGCGGGGAACCTCGAGGCCCTAGGGGCGATCAGGTCGACCTAGGCAGCCCATAGCCGCCGGGCGCCCTGACGGGGTCCCTCCCGGGCGTGTGGGGTTTCGGGTCATCAAAAGCGCCCGCCGGATTGCTTGCGTACCGCGCTTCCGGACGGGTCTCCTTCGACATGAGCTGTGGTGCAACACCCTCGGTGTCGAGGGTACACGGTGACATGTTCGTGTGCGAACACACTTTTTTAAATGAGAGCAACGAGAGACAATCGAACAAAATGATTGAACTATCCTCTTTGGAATTTGCTCTTCATTGTTTATCCTAGAGACTAGATAGTGGTCTCACTGATAAACTAGCGGCCGGGACGGGCTTTTTCCTCTCGCGCGACCCCGTCGTCCCCGCGGGCGACCGGCCGCGCTCCGGCGCCCCCTCCTCTAGAGCCCCCCCTTCCCTCCCTCCCCGCCGCCGTCGCCGGCACCCGCGGTCGGGCCTGGCCCCTGGGTTGCTGGCGGCGGCGGCCTCCAGCCCTTCTCCTCTTGGTGTTCCCTGGCGCGGGGCGGTGTGCGCTGGGAGGTGCTCTTTGGCGGCGGCGGTCCGACGTGGCGGCGGAGATCCCGGCGCGGCGTGGGTGGACGACTGGCGACGGCGTCGCCGTTGGCGGCGGGATGGCGCGGCGGCGCGGCTTGCACCAGCCCGCTCGGCCCAGATCTGGGCCCTTTGGGCCCCATCTGGGTTTGGGCGGGCCGGCGGCGTGGCCTCCAGGAGGCGGGAGAGCGACGTTGGCGGCTGGGAGCGGGCGACGTAGGTGCCGGCTTGCTGCAGCATGGCCGGCGGGGCTTTGCGGGCCCGTTGCGGGCTTGGCTGGGCCACGGGGTGGCCTGGTGTGCCCTGCTGCCACGTCCGGACGGCGACCGCGACGTCGCCGGGGAGGTGGTTCCCTCCCTCTTGGCTTTGGTGTGGTTCCTCCCGTCGCTTGGCGCTTCTTTCCGGTCTCCTTGGCCTCGTGGTGGTGTTCGCAACGAGGCGGCGTGGATGTGTCCAAGACCGTGGTGGCGCGTGCCTGCGGGTGGCAAGATGGTTGGATGGCCCCGGTTCGAGTGGGTACCGGTGCTTGGGGATGCGGGAGAAATCTCTGTCGGTTCATCCGGCTCCGACGCGGTGACACCTGAGGGTGCCATCATTCCTTCCTGGAGGGCGTCGGCGCTACCCATCCCCTGCTCCCCTCCGTATGCCGGGGGAAACCCTAGGACATGTCCGGGCAGCAGCGTCGTTGGCGTCGCATTCCTTCTTGGAGGTGCTGCTTGGTATACGGCGGTCCGGTGCCATGGCGTGTGGTGGGACGAAGATGGAGGGCGCAGCGGTGGCGGATAGTATGTGCTTACCGCGTTGCCATTATTGGCTTTTATTTCTTCTTCTTTTTCCCTTTTGGGCTTGGTGTGCCGTTCGCCCCGGCAGTTACCCTGTGATCGGTGTCTGTTGCTTTATAATATAAAGCGGGGGGAAACCCTTTTTCGGTAACTATCCTCTTTGCATTAAATGAAGTGCTATATATAGCACTGGAGCAGGCGTTTACAAGGGGGCGTCGGTTCGAACGGAACCGACGGGGTTGCAGAAAGCAACCGCCGTTACAAGTGGGGATTAATCCCTTAATTATTATGTAAATTAAGAACAGTAAAACCGAGCCTAAACCGAGCTCTCTCAGCGATTAGTGCTTTGGACCGTCCGTTTTTCCCGATCAAACTGTTTTCGGTCGTCCAATCTGACCTGTGCACCACGTTTCACGCACTTCTCAGCGCGCCTGGGCTACTCTTGGGCCTACTGTTCTGTGGGCTGCTATTCCCGAAACTATTTTGGAGCCCTCTTGTTCGCCTACACAGCAAGCGTATGATCGTGAGCTAACGGCTGTGATACGCGTTGTGCATCTGCCTCGTCTCTAGAATTGGGCCAACCTCACTCCACCCCTCTTGGCTTGCCTCTTCTCGCTCCCATCCGTTTCCCACGCAAATGACAATGGTGACGGCGACGGCGGCGCCATCGGGGCGGTGAAGATGGTGGCGAGCTGAATAAGGGCGAGTCCGACTTCTTCCTGTCCGTCTGGCGCTGGCTGCGGTGTTGGCGACAATCCTGGGGCTTTTGTGCGTTGCAGATCCTGGAGACCGTAGGCCGTGGTGGTGGATCTCGCGTTCGAAAGCTTCACCGGATGTGGTGATGGCGACCGGAGCGGAGTCGGAGTTGGGGCTACAGGCCCTGTTTTTCGGGTTATGGTTTGTGCTGGTTCATCTACCCTTCGCGTCTTTGGTGTGCCGGAGCCATGATGAAGGTATGGAGCTAACTTTTTCGTGGGGATTGTCCCGGGCTGATATGACGGAATTAATCTTAACACTCCCCCTAATCCATGCTTGTCCAGATAGCATCATCATCTTGAAAGAGTCTCCTCCAAAAACCCTGTGGAAAAAATGTGAGGAGAAAAGTGTTTGATATGTTGCTAAAACTCCTTCAAACCCAGTGGGAAAAATAAGGAGAAAATGCCGCAACATATAATGCTTATTGTCTGTTTTAACTCGATATGCGGAAAACCCATAGAATTAAAAGGACAATAAATATGTCGTGTATACTTTCTTAAAAACCCCGGTGGGGAAAACAGAAAATATGACATATGGTCTGTTGATATTACCTCATTAAAAACCTTTATGAGAACATATAAAGTAAACTCATGAAGGGAAAAAGAGTATAATATGATGCTTTTAATAGGAACAATTCAGGAATATACCCCCCTGATTCTTGCATATTCCGAAGTCGTCATATACCAATTCCATGAACACATTTCTGGAACATAGAAGCTGGTAGAGACCCGGTGAACAAATCAGTCGCATGATTTGACTTGCAAGATATGCAATATAGTGATATTGCTTATTATGTAACCTGTTTGCATCCGGGCAACACGAGAAACATTATCGTTGAGATAATGGTTGGTGGATGTAGCCATAAGGTCTGTTTCGAAGACTATTCATGAGGGGGCTACCACACCTAGTAGGAACACTAAGCTTGTCTATGATCTGCCATAGTGGGGATCTGATCGATGTATCCAATGATATCGGTGTTCACATTTCTGTGAAACTGAAAAACCAGGACAAGATGTTTGATGTCTTGGAGATATCGAAAGATATTCTTGAGTACCAACCAATTGTGTTTGGTGGATCCAATGGCATTACGGAACGTTGAGTCCCAATATATCATTTCCATCATCTCTTGGTCTAAATAGATCTTTCTCTATGTCTAGAGAATGAACTACCATGAGAGTTATAGATGGATAAGATTTGTCCACAATGAATTTCTCCAATATATTATGGATATAGACAACATAGTCACCATAATGTATGAATGAAGGTGCTCAAGTTGTAGTAACGAGCAATATTTTGGTTTACACAAATCCTTCATTTAAACTCTGTCGTTTAGATGATTACATGTGTCATCATTGCAGAGACACAAACATGGATAATCACCACTGTAGGAGTAATCCTTGTGTATAAGGAACTCACTACGTCAGTTGTACCATATGTACCGACAACAATAAGTCTTATGGTGACTTATTGCTTTTACACAATGTATATGTGAGCACTACATCTATCAACTGGACAGATAGATGATTTTGTACTGCAAATGATATAAGTTATCGGAAAGAGATTCCACCTTGGAGAATAGTTAGGTATCTGCGTAAACCCTTGCGCTACAATACTTGCTCTTTGTTTTACCACCTCGTTGTTCTCAATTCTGTTTCCAGAAGAAAACTGATGTATGTATTGCTTATGAATACCTTCCCAGTATTGAGCAAGATCATTTCTACCTAGATTATACCCTTTGCTTGAGTTCAGTCCGAGTGTTGTTCACACTTTGCCATGGCCATGGTCTTTGGATCTGAATCACTTGAAAGGTTTTTTCAATCTAGTTGAGGAATGTATGTCGACAATTGTAGACTTCCGGTTATATGTTTCTCCAGAATCTATATATCAATATATAGTTGATGGAAATATCGTTACCCATAGTGACTGCTCGCGATTTCCCAATGCGATTGAGTCGGGTATTCCGATGTCCCGGTCATTTTGTGCACTATGACCTGGGTTGGTGGAGGTTTCCCGTCCACTGGGTGTATACTACCCATCAGGTGTCAGTCATCGTGAAGTTGACTTGCATTTACTGATTCACAGGCCTTGATATCCTTGCTTGCGAGAAGCTGAATCCTGATGTACTATTGCCGTACTTCTCCCCTTGTTGCTTTGAACGGGGAGTTGAGTGGTTTTAGTTGGTACCTCCACTCTTTCCGGTATATTTTCAGGATTGTAGGATTGTATGACACCTTTATAGTCGGTAAATGAATCTGGCAGGTTATTTGCATTGTGTTGCAAATCTTCTAAACTCATGGTTCAGATCTTTGAGTACGTGGATGAAATAACATGCGGTGCCCCCATGTTTGGTTTTGGTAATTGATGACAATCTCTATAGACTAATGGTTGCCTTGAGTTATATTTGAAGGTCTTGTCCATAGGATTTTCTTGGAGTACATGTGTTGGTTTCAAGGAGAGCTTGTGTCGACCAATGTGCTATTAAGGAATTATCCAAAGATTAGTCATGTGAGAGTTGAGCTTATTGCAAGCATGTCTTGAAGAAGAAGATTGTGTGATCATTCATGCTTACCTTCAAGGCGTCATCCAAATGAAGAGAGTTGGAAAGGTTCAAGGTTGATCAAGACTAAGTCAAGAGTGAATCAAGTTGATCAACTCACAAAGCATAGAGGATGTACCGAGAGGGATCAAGTGATCCCATGGTATGGTAAGCATTGTCAATTACGCTTTGTGTACTAACCCATGGTCTTTGTGAGAGTTCTTTGTGGGGTTAGGTTGCGGTGTGCACGTTCAAGTGATGCATCACAAAGAGATCAAGTGCTTGAAGCTTTCCATCCATTGTGGTGACAATGGACTTGTGAAGATGTGCCGAAGAGTGGCTCACCCATAGTGGAGTATGGGGGAGCAATCTACTAGTCTTTACCGAGCCAACGCAATCAAGAAAGGTGGTCCAACTTGAGGAAGTCAAGATCGTCTACATCGAGCTCAAGTGGACTTTGTGCAAGGCAAAGGTTTGCCCTTGATAGGTTTTCTATTTTACCGGTCTCATGTTGGTAGTTGGGAGACCGGGTTATATGATCGATTGTCGTACTATCAAGGGGGGCTCTTGATGAGTAGCTTGATCGTATCGTTCGCAGAGAGCTCAAACCATTGCATCCTTGCATCATGTTTCTTTGTTCTTGTTTGGTTCTCTTTGTGAGTCTTAGAGCTTATGGTCATCTTGATGACAAGCTTGAGTTCATCAAAAACAGAGTTTGCATGCGTCTTCTATGATGTTTTCGGTGTTGGAGGTTTTACCGGTATTATCCGAGGAAGAGTTCTCACCTTTTTATTTTGGGCCCTTTCTCATTTGCTTCTTATTGGTATTTCTATCAAGATTGTGTTAGCCCTTGTCGCTAGCTTTCCAACAAACTTGGTTTCGTCGAATTCAGAGTCCGTTTGCAGAAGTTGTGTCAGTTTTGGTGTCCTTAAAAGGGGCTGCTGCGGATGTAAATTTTTAGTACCGCTCTTGGGAGCGGTACTACCGCTTGGAGCGGTACTACCGCGGCTACTTCTGTGGCTACTTCCGTTCGGGACCAAAAACTCGTCACAAATCCAGCGGTGGTAGGGACGGATGTAATTTTTTAGTACCGCTCACAAGCAGTAGTACCGCTAACCTTAGCAGTAGTACCACTCGGTGCGGGCTGTGAGCACAACGGTTGGATTTTCCCCCACCTATAAAAGGGGGTCTTCTTCCCCAATGAACCTTATCCCTTGATCTCGTATTCTTCCCCCATTGTTGACCTTCTTCGAGCTTGCTAACTCTCAATCCCTCCATGGATTCTTGCTAGTTTTTGAGGGAAAAGAGAGAGGAGATCTAGATCCACATTTCCACCAATCACTTTCTCCTCTATGTGAGGGGAACCCCTTGGATCTAGATCTTGGAGTTCTTGGTGTTCTCCTTCTTGTTCTTCCTCTCATCTTCTTCCCTAGCATTAGTTGCTTCGGTGGGATTTGAGAGAGAAGGACTTGGGCACTCCGCGTGCCCTTGCCATTGTATTTGGTGCATCGGTTTGAGTTCTCCACGTGATACGTGGAAGTTACAAGTTGAGAAGCTTATTACTCTTGGATGCTTGGTACCCTTCAGCTTGTTACTCTTGGGTGTTTGGACACCCTAGAGCTTGTTCCTCTTGGGTGCCTTGGCGCCCTAGACGGTTGGTGTTGTTCGGAGCTCAATCATTGTGGTGTAAAGCTCCGGGAAAGCGTCGGGGTCTCCAATTAGGTTGTGGAGATCGCCCCGAGCAATTTGACGGGTACTGGTGACCGCCCCCAAGGGTTGCCAAAGTGTACGGGTTCGGTGACCGCCCCCAAGGGTCGCCATTTGTACGGGTTCGATGACCGCCCTCAAGGGTCCCTTAGTGGAATCACGGCATCTTGCATTGTGCGAGTGCGTGAGGAGATTACGGTGGCCCTAGTGGATTCTTGGGGAGCATTGTGCCTCCACACCGCTCCAAACGAAGATTAGCATCCACAAGGGTGTGAACTTCGGGATACATCATCGTCTCCGCGTGCCTCGGTTATCTCTTACCCGAGCCCTTTACTTATGCACTTTACTTTGTGATAGCCATATTTTTCTTTGTCATATATCTTGCTATCACATAGTTGCTTATCTTTCTTAGCATAAGTTGTTGGTGCACATAGGTGAGCCTAGTTGTTTTAGGTTTTGTGCTTGACAGATTAACCGCTAGGTTTATTCCGCATTTGTTCAAGCCTTAACCGTAATTATTTTAAAGCGTCTATTCACCCCCCCCCCCCCTCTAGGCAACATCCTCGATCTTTCAATTGGTATAAGAGCCTCGTCTCTCTTTGTTAGGCTTAACCGCCTAGAGAGTAAAGATGTCGACTAGGGTATTAGGATTCTCTGACACTCTTAGTTTCGATGGCACAAATTTTGATGTTTGGATAATTCGCATGCTTAACCTCTTTAGGGTCATGGACCCAAATTTAGAGCGAATTGTAGATATGGGTTTTTCTCCTCCAAAGGATCCCCAAAGATTATCTTTAGAGGATGAGAAAAACTCTTATCTCAATGCTCAAGCTTCTAATGTGCTTTTCGATGCTTTGAGCAATGTAGTTATATTTCAACTCATGCCGTTCCGGGATGCTCATGAGTTATGGACAAAGTTTCAAGATAAATATGGTGTGTCCAAGATTTGTGGGGGTGATTGTTCTCCCTCCTCCTCCGGCCGTGTTGCCTTCTCAACTTCTTCTACTTCACCTACATGTGGATTACCACAAGGTAATGCTAGGGTGAGTAGTGGTGGTCATTGTAATGATGATAGTGTGCTTGTTCTTGGTGATTCTTCATCACTATCTTATTGCAATGGTCCTTCTTTGGACTTTAACACTTCGAGCACCTTACATGTTTCACTTGCTCGTGTTGGTAGTCCTTGCATATCATGTAGCAATTGCTTGCTCAAATCTCATGATGACATGCTTGCTATGTCTTGTTGCCATGATAAAAATGTATCTATTTCCTCGAGTTGTTGTGCTAACAATGTAGAGGAAACTCAACACTCCATGGAACAAGATGTGGTCTTGAATGGTGCTTCAAGGGATCCTGCATCATCATCTATTGCATTTTGCCTTATGGCCAAGGCCTCAAAGGTATCTCCCACTTTGAATCCCAATATATCTTGTGATGATATTGATGATGGCAAGAATATTGATGGTGTTGATTATGATGAAGAGAATGATAATGTTGCCTCCTTAAAAATTAAGGGGGAAATGGTTTTTAAAGCTCTTCATAAAAATAAAATTGCTCGTTCCAACTTCATGGAAATTATGTCCATTGCCATTAAGGGCAAGAAATATATTGAGGAGTTGGAATCTCATCTCAAGGAGCATGAGGTCACCATTGAGAAAATGGAAGGTCATGAGCGTGATTACGCTAATGAGATTGCGGACCTCTCTCAAGCTCTTGAACTTGAATAAACCACCAAGGAATCTCTTGAGGAGACTTTTGCTCTAGAATTATTTAGAGTAAGGGAATCTCATGATAGAGCTCTTGAGGTGGCCAATGATTTTGAAACTAAAAATGAGGAGCTTGAAGTTGCGCATGCTAAACTCCTTGAGGACTTTGAGCACCTCGAAAATGGCTCAAGGGTCATTAAGAGTGAGCTCATCAAACTCACCGAGTCTCATGCTCAACTTAAAGCTTCATATTCAAAAGAGCTTGCCAAGTTGTCTTCTCCTCTTGTTGCTAATGATGATGCTTGTGCTACTAACTCTATCTCTTGTGAAGCATCCATATTGAAGGAGAATGTTGAGCTACGGGCTCAACTTGAGTTGCTATCTAGCAAATATGAGAAATTGGAAGAAAGTCATGAAAAGCTCTCAAACTCTCATGATGATCTTCTAGTATCCCATAATGTGCTAAAGATAGCTCATGAGGCCATGCTTGCTAAGGTAACATCTAGTGAGCCTCATGTGGATACTAGCACTACATCTAGTCAAAGTGCTATATTGCCATGTGCTAGTCCTTGTAATTCATCTACTCACAATGTTGGTACATCTTGTGATGAATTGCTTTCCTTGCCTTGTTGCTCTAACGATGAAGCTTATACTTTCTCTAGTACTTGTGTTGAGACTAACCATGTAGAGGAAATCAAAGAGCTCAAGGCCCAAGTCACTTATTTGAAGAAAGACTTGGAAAAGTGTCATGAAGGGAAAGCCACACTCAACAATATCTTGAGTGTGCAAAAATCCCCCAATGACAAAGGTGGACTTGGATTCAACTCCAGTAAGAAGAAGAAGTCCAAGAGCAACAAGAAGATGAAGGAAATATGCCCTAGAGGCAATAATAAAGTTATTATTTATTTCCTTATATCATGATAAATGTTTATTATTCATGCTAGAATTGTATTAACTGGAAACATAATACATGTGTGAATATATAGACAAACAGAGTGTCACTAGTATGCCTCTACTTGACTAGCTTGTTAATCAAAGATGGTTATGTTTCCTAACCATGGACAAAGAGTTGTTATTTGATTAACGGGATCACATCATTAGTTGAATGATCTGATTGACATGACCCATTCCGTTAGCTTAGCACCCGATCGTTTAGTATGTTGCTATTGCTTTCTCCATGACTTATACATGTTCCTATGACTATGAGATTATGCAACTCCCGTTTACCGGAGGAACACTTTGTGTGCTACCAAACGTCACAACGTAACTGGGTGATTATAAAGGTGCTCTACAGGTGTCTCCAAAGGTACTTGTTGGGTTGGCGTATTTCGAGATTAGGATTTGTCACTCCGAATGTCGGAGAGGTATCTCTGGGCCCTCTCGGTAATGCACATCACTTAAGCCTTGCAAACATTGCAACTAATGAGTTAGTTGTGAGATGATGTATTACGGAACGAGTAAAGAGACTTGCCGGTAACGAGATTGAACTAGGTATTGGATACCGACGATCGAATCTCGGGCAAGTAACATACCGATGACAAAGGGAACAACGTATGTTGTTATGCGGTCTAACCGATAAAGATCTTCGTAGAATATGTAGGAACCAATATGGGCATCCAGGTCCCGCTATTGGTTATTGACTGGAGACGTGTCTCAGTCATGTATACATTGTTCTCAAACCGTAGGGCCCGCACGCTTAAGGTTTCGATGACAGTTATATTATGAGTTTATGAGTTTTGATGTACCGAAGGAGTTCGGAGTCCTGGATGAGATCGGGGACATGATGAGGAGTCTCGAAATGGTCGAGACGTAAAGATCGATATATTGGACGACTATATTCGGAGTTCGGAAAGGTTCCAAGTGATTCGGGTATTTTTCGGAGTACCGGAGAGTTACGGGAATTCGCCGGGGAGAAGTATTGGGCCTTATTGGGCCCTGCGGGAAAGAGAGAGGGGCTGCCTAGGGCAGGCCGCCCCCCCCCCCCATGGCCTAGTCCGAATTGGACTAGGGGGAGGGGCCGCACCTCCTCCTTCCTTCCCTTCTCTCTTCCCCTTCCTTGTCTCCTACTCCTACTACTTGGAAGGTCTCCTAGTTGGACTAGGAAAGGGGGAATCCTACTCCCGGTGGGAGTAGGACTCCCCTAGGGCGCGCCATAGAAGAGGGCCGGCCCTCCCCTCCTCCACTCCTTTATATACGGGGGTAGGGGGCACCCCATGGACACACAAGTTGATCATCGTGATCGTTCCTTAGCCGTGTGCGGTACCCCCCCTCCACGATATTACACCTCGGTCATATTGTAGCGGTGCTTAGGCGAAGCCCTGCGACAGTTGAACATCAAGATCGTCACCACGCCATCGTGCTGACGGAACTCCTCCCCGTACCTCTGCTGGATCGGAGTTCGGGGTGCATCATCGAGCTATACGTGTGTCAAGAACTCGGAGGTGCCGGAGTAACGGTGCTTGGATCGGTCGGACCGGGAAGACGTACGACTACTTCCTCTATGTTGCGTCAACGCTTCCGCTTCGGTCTACGAGGGTACGTAGACAACACTCTCCCCTCTCGTTGCTATGCATCACCATGATCTTGCGTGTGCGTAGGAAATTTTTTGAAATTACTACGTTCCCCAACAGTGGCATCAGAGCCAGGTTTTATGGTTTGATGTTATATGCACGAGTAGAACACAAGTGAGTTATGGGCGATATAAGTCATACTGCTTACCAGCATGTCATACTTTGGTTCGACGGTATTGTTGGATGAAGCGGCCCGGACCGACATTACGCGTACGCTTACGCGAGACTGGTTTTACCGCCGTGCTATGCACACAGGTGACTAGCGGGTGTCAGTTTCTCCAACTTTAGTTGAACCGAGTATGGCTATGCCCGGTCCTTGCGAAGGTTAAAACCGCACCAACTTGACAAACTATCGTTGTGGTTTTGATGCGTAGGTAAGAACGGTTCTTGCTCAGCCCGTAGCAGCCACGTAAAATTTGCAACAACAAAGTAGAGGACGTCTAACTTGTTTTTGCAGGGCATGTTGTGATGTGATATGGTCAAGACGTGATAAGATATAAGTTGTTGTATGAGATGATCATGTTTTGTTGAAGTTATTGGCAACTGGCAGAAGCCCTATGGATGTCTCTTTGTTGCATAAGATGCAAGTGCCAAATAATTGCTTTACTTTATCGCTATACGATAGCAATAGTTGCAAGAGCAATAGTTGGTGAGACAACCATGTGATGACACATTGATATAGATCAAGATGATGAAGATCATGTTGTCGTGCTGGTGACGATAGAGATCATGACAGTACTTTGGAGATGGAGATCAAAGGCACAAGATGATCATGGCCATATCATGTCACATATTTTGATTGCATATGATGTTTATCTATTATACATCTTATTCTTGCTTTGATTGATGGTAGCATTTCAAAATGATCTCTCACTAATTATCAAGAAGTGTTCTCCCTGAGTATGCACCGTTGCCAAAGTTCGTCGTGCCCAGACACCACGTGATGATCGGGTGTGATAAGCTCTACATCCATCTACAACGGGTGCAAGCCAGTTTTGCACACGCAGAATACTCGGGTTAAACTTGACGAGCCTAGCATATGCAGATATGGCCTCGGAGCACGGAGACCGAAAGGTCGAGCGTGAATCATATAGTAGATATGATCAACATAGTGATGTTCACCATTGAAAACTACTCCATCTCACGTGATGATCGGTTATGGTTTAGTTGATTTGGATCACGTGATCACTTAGATGACTAGAGAGATGTCTGTCTAAGTGGGAGTTCTTAAGTAATATGATTAATTGAACTTAAATTTATCATGAACTTAGTCCTGGTAGTATTTTGCAAATTATGTTGTAGATCAATAGCTCGCATTGTTGCTTTCATATGTTTATTTTGATATGTTCCTAGAGAAAATTGTGTTGAAAAATGTTAGTAGCAATGATGCGGATTGGATCCGCGATCTGAGGTTTATCCTCATTGCTGCACAGAAGAATTATGTCCTTAATGCACCGCTAGGTGACAGACCTATTGTAGGAGCAGATGCAGACATTATGAACGTTTGGCTAGCTCAATATGATGACTACTTGATAGTTTTGTGCACCATGCTTTATGGCTTAGAATCGGGACTTCAAAGATGTTTTGAACATCATGGACCATATGAGATGTTCTAGGAATTGAAGTTAATATTTCAAGCAAATACCCGAGTTGAGAGATATGAAGTCTTTAACAAGTTCTATAGCTAAAAGATGGAGGAGAATCGCTCAACTAGTGAGCATGTGCTCAGATTGTCTGGGTACTTCAATCGCTTGAATCAAGTGGGAGTTAATCTTCCAGATAAGATAGTGATTGACAGAATTCTCTAGTCACCATCACCAAGTTAGTAGAACTTCGTGATGAACTATAGTATGCAAGGGATGATGAAAATGATTCCCAAGTTTTTTATGATGATGAAATCGTTGAAGGTAGAAATCAAGAAAGAACATCAAGTGTTGATGGTTAACAATACCACTAGTTTCAAGAAAAAGGGCAAAGGGATAGAAGGGAACTTCAAGAAGAACGGCAAGCAAGTTGCTGCTCAAGTGAAGAAGCCCAAGTCTGGACCTAAGCCTGAGACTAAGTGCTTCTACTGCAAAAGGACTGGTCACTGAAAGCAGAACTACCCCAAGTATTTGGCGGATAAGAAGGATGGCAAAGTGAACAAAGGTATATTTGATATACATGTTATTGATGTGTACTTTATGTTGGGGAACGTAGCAGAAATTCAAAGTTTTCTACGCAACACCAAGATCTATCTATGGAGAGACTAGCAACGAGGGGAAGGAGAGTGCATCTACATACCCTTGTAGATCGCTAAGCGGAAGCGTTCAAGAGAACGGGGTTGAAGGAGTCGTACTCGTCGTGATCCAAATCACTGGAGATCCTAGTGCCGAACAGACGGCACCTCCGCGTTCAACACACGTACAGCCCGGTGACGTCTCCCATGCCTTGATCCAGCAAGGTGAGAGGGAGAGGTTGGGGAAGACTCCGTCCAGCAGCAGCACGACGGCGTGGTGGTGATGGAGGAGCGTGGCAATCCTGCAGGGCTTCGCCAAGCACCGCGGGAGAGGAGGAGTACTTGGGAGAGGGGAGGGCTGTGCCAGAACTTCGTGTGTAGCTCCCATGCGCCTCCCCACTATGTATAGGGGTGGAGGGGCTGGTTTCTTGCCCTCCAAGTCCATTGGGGCGTTGGCCAAGGTGGGAGGAAAGAAATCCCATCATTTCCTTCCCCACCGATTGTTATCCCCCCTTTTTAGGGATCTTGATCTTATCCCTTCGGGATATGATCTTATTCCTTCTAAGGGGGGATCTTGGTGCGCCTTGACCATGGGTGTGGGGCCTTGACCCCACTACCCACGTTCATGTGGGTCCCCCATGTAGGTGGGCCCCACTCCGGAACCTTCTAGAACCTTCTCGGTACAATACCGAAAAATCCCGAACATTTTCCGGTGGCCAAAATAGGACTTCCCATATATAAATCTTTACCTCCGGACCATTCTGGAACTCCTCGTGACGTCCGGGATCTCATCCGGGAGTCCGAACAACATTTGGTAACCACATACAAACTTCCTTTATAACCCTAGCGTCATCGAACCTTAAGTGTGTAGACCCTACGGGTTCGGGAGACATGTAGACATGACCGAGACGTTCTCCGGTCAATAACCAACAGCGGGATCTGGATACCCATGTTGGCTCCCACATGTTCCATGATGATCTCATCGGATGAACCACGATGTCAAGGACTCAATCGATCCCGTATAAAATTCCCTTTGTCTAACGGTATTGTACTTGCCCGAGATTCGATCGTCGGTATACCGATACCTTGTTCAATCTCGTTACCGGCAAGTCTCTTTACTCGTTCCGCAACACATCATCCCGTGATCAACCCCTTGGTCACATTGTGCACATTATGATGATGTCCTACCGAGCCCAGAGATACCTCTCCGTTTACACGGAGTGACAAATCCCAGTCTCGATCCGTGTCAACCCAACAGACACTTTCGGAGATACCTGTAGTGCACCTTTATAGTCACCCAGTTACGTTGTGACGTTTGATACACCCAAAGCACTCCTACGGTATCCGGGAGTTACACGATCTCATGGTCTAAGGAAATGATACTTGACATTAGAAAAGCTTTAGCATACGAACTACACGATCTTTAGTGCTAGGCTTAGGATTGGGTTTTGTCCATCACATCATTCTCCTAATGATGTGATCCCGTTATCAACGACATCCAATGTCCATGGTCAGGAAACCGTAACCATCTATTGATCAACGAGATAGTCAACTAGAGGCTTACTAGGGACATGGTGTTGTCTATGTATCCACACATGTATCTGAGTTTCCTATCAATACAATTATAGCATGGATAATAAACGATTATCATGAACAAGGAAATATAATAATAACTAATTTATTATTGCCTCTAGGGCATATTTCCAACAGTCTCCCACTTGCACTAGAGTCAATTATGTAGTTCACATCGCCATGTGATTAACACTCACAGGTCACATCGCCATGTGACCAACATCCAAAGAGTTTACTAGTGTCATTAAACTAGTTCACATCATCATGTGATTAAGACTCAATGAGTTCTAGGGTTTGATCATGTTTTGCTTGTGAGAGAGGTTTTAGTCAACGGGTCTGCAACATTCAGATCCGTATGTACTTCGCAAATCTCTAGGTCATATTGTAAATGTTGCTTCCACGCTCCATTTGGAGCTATTCCAAATGGTTGCTCCACTATACGTATCCGTTTTGCTACTCAGAGTCATTCGGATAGGTTTTAAAGCTTGCATCGACGTAACCCTTTACGCCGAACTCTTTATCACCTCCATAATCGAGAAACATGTCCTTATTACTCCAAGGACAATTTTGACCGCTATCTGGTGATCCTCCTTGATCACCTTTGTACCCTCTTGCCAGACATGTGGCAAGGCACACATCAGGTGCAGTACACAGCATAGCATACTGTAGAGCCTACGTCTAAAGCATAGGGGACGACCTTCGTCCTTTCTCTCTTTTCTGCCGTGGTCGAGCTTTAAGTCTTAACTTCATACCTTACATCTCAGGCAAGAACTCCTTCTTTGACTGATCCATCTTGAACACCTTCAAGATCATGTCAAGGTATATGCTCATTCGAAAGTACCATTAAGCGGTTTTTGATCTATCCTCAAAGATCTTGATGCTCAATGTTCAAGTAGCTTAATCCAGGTTTTCACTTGAAAAAAAACTTTTCAAATAACCCTATATGCTTTTTTGAAATTCTACATCATTTCTGATCAACAATATGTCAACAACATATACTCATCAGAAATTCTATAGCGCTCCCACTCACTTCTTTGGAAATACAAGTTTCTCACAAACTTTTGTATAAACCCAAAATCTTTGATCATCTCATCAAAGCGTACATTCCAACTCCGAGATGCTTACTCCAGTCCATGGAAGGATCACTGGAGCTAGCATACCTTTTAGCATCCTTAGGATCGACAAAACCTTTCTGATTGTATCACATACAACCTTTCCTTTACGAAAACTGGTAACGAAACTCGTTTTGACATCCATCTGCCTGATTTCATAAATGCAGCTAATGCTAACATGATTCCGACGGACTTAAGCATCGCTACGGATGAGAAAATCTCATCGTAGTCAACTCCTTGAACTTGTGAAGAATTCTTCGCCACAAGTCGAGCTTCATGGACGGTGACATTACCGTCCATGTCCGTCTTCTTCTTAAAGATCCATTTATCTCAATGGCTTGCCGATCATCGGGCAAGTCCACCAAAGTTCATGCTTTGTTCTGATACATGGATCCTATCTCGGATTTCATGGCTTCTAACCATTTGTCGGAATATGGGCCCACCATCGCTTCTCCATAGTTCGTAGGTTCATTGTTGTCTAGCAACATGACCTTCAAGACATGATTACTGCACCACTCTGAAGCAGTACGCATCCTTGTCACCCTACGAGGTACGGTAGTGACTTGATCCGAAGTTTCATGATCACTATCATAAGCTTCTACTTCAATTGGTGTAGGTGCCACAGGAACAACTTCCTGTGCCCTGCTACACACTAGTTGTAGTGATGGTTCAATAACCATATCAAGTCTCCACCATCCTCCCACTCAACTTTTCGAGACAAACTTTTCCTCGAGAAAGGACCCGATTCAAGAAACAATCCCTATTGCTTTCGGATCTGAATTAGGAGGTATACCCAACTGTTTTGGGTGTCCTATGAAGATGCATTTTATCCGCTTTGGGTTCGAGCTTATCAACCTGAAACTTTTTCACATAAGCGTCGCAGCCCCAAACCTTTAAGAAATGACAGCTTAGGTTTCTCTAAACCATAGTTCATACGGTGTCATCTCAACGGAATTACGTGGTGCCCTATTTAAAGTGAATGTGGTTGTCTCTAATGCCTAACCCATAAACGATAGTGGTAATTCGATAAGAGACATCATGGTACGCACCATATCCAATATGGTGCAACTATGATGTTCGGACACACCATCAAACTATGGTGTTCCAGGCGGTATTAATTGTGAAACAATTTCCACAATGTCTTAATTGCGTGCCAAAGCTCGTAACTCAGATACTCATCTCTATGATCATATCATAGACATTTCATCCTCTTGTCACGATGATCTTCAACTTCACGCTGAAATTACTTGAACCATTCAATAATTCAGACTTGTGTTTCATCAAGTAAATATACTCTACATCTACTCGAATCATCTGTGAAGTAAGAACATAACGATATTCACTGCATGCCTCAGCACTCATTGGACTGCACACATCAAAATGTGTTACTTCCAACAAGTTGCTATCTTGTTCCATTTTACTGAAAAACGAGGCTTTTTAGTCATCTTCCCATGTGGTATGATTTGCATATCTCAAGTGATTCAAACTCAAGTGAGTCCAAACGATCCATCTGCATGGAGTTTCTTCATGCGAATACACCAATAGACATGGTTCGCATGTCTCAAACTTTTCAAAACGAGTGAGTCCAAAGATCCATCAACATGGAGCTTCTTCATGCGTTTTACACCAATATGACTTACATGGCAGTGCCACAAGTAAGTGGTACTATCATTACTATCTTATATCTTTTGGCATGAAAATGTGTATCACTACGATCGAGATTCAATAAACCATTCCTTTAGGTGCAAGACCATTGAAGGTATTATTCAAATAAATAGAGTAACCATTATTCTCCTTAAATGAATAACCGTATTGTGATAGACATAATCCAATCATGTCTATGCTCAACGTAAACACCAAATCTCGATGGTAGAGGGAGCATGCGATGCTTGATCACATCAACCTTGGAAACACTTCCAACACATATCGTCAGCTCACCTTTAGCTAGTCTCCGTTTATTCCGTAGCTTTTATTTCGAGTTACTAACACTTAGCAACCGAACCGGTATCTAATACCCTGGTGCTACTAGGAGTACTAGTAAAGTACACATTAACATAATGTATATCCAATATACTTCTATCGACCTTGCCAGCCTTCTCATCTACCAAGTATCTAGGGTAATTTCGCTCCAGTGGTTGTTCCCCTTATTACAGAAGCACTTAGTCTCGGGTTTGGGTTCAACCTTGGGTTTCTTCACTAGAGCAGCAGCTGATTTGCCGTTTCATGAAGTATCCCTTCTTGCCCTTGCCCTTCTTGAAACTAGTGGTTTCACCAACCATCAACAATTGATGCTCCTTCTTGATTTCTACTTTCGCGGTGTCAAACATCGCGAATACCTCAAGGATCATCATATCTATCCCTGATATGTCATAGCTCATCACGAAGCTCTAGCAGCTTGGTGGCAATGACTTTGGATAAACATCACTATCTCATCTGGAAGATCAACTCCCACTCGATTCAAGTGATTGTTGCACTCAGACAATCTGAGCACAAGCTCAACGATTGAGCTTTTCTCCCTTAGTTTGCAGGCTAAGAAAATCGTCGGAGGTCTCATACCTCTTGACGTGGGCACGAGCCTGAAATCCCAATTTCAGCCCTCGAAAACATCTCATATGTTCCGCGACGTTTCGAAAACGTCTTTGGTGCCTCAACTCTAAACCGTTTAACTGAACTATCATGTAGTTATCAAAATGTGTATGTCCGATGTTCGCAACATCCACAAACGACGTTTGGGGTTCAGCACACTGAGCGGTGCATTAAGGACATAAGCTTTCTACTGTCCGCATAGTCGCTACTGTCAACTTTCAACTATATTTTCTCTAGGAACACATCTAAACAGTGGAACTAAAGCGCGAGCTTACGACATAATTTGCAAAGATCTTTTGACTATGTTCAGGATAATTAAGTTCATCTTATGAACTCCCACTCAGATAGACATCCCTCTAGTCATCTAAGTGATTACATGATCCGAGTCAACTAGGCCGTGTCCGATCATCACGTGAGATGGACTAGTCATCGTCGGTGAACATCTTCATGTTGATCGTATCTACTATATGACTCATGCTCGACCTTCGGTCTCTGTGTTCCGAGGCCATGTCTGTACATGCTAGGCTCGTCAAGTTAACCCCAAGTGTTTTGCATGTGTAAAACTGTCTTACACCCGTTGTATGTGAACATAAGGATCTATCACACCCGATCATCACATGGTGCTTCGAAACGACGAACTTTAGCAACGGTGCACAGTTAGGGGAGAACACTTCTTGAAATTGTTGTAAGGGATCATCTTATTTACTACCGTCGTTCTAAGTAAACAAGATGCATAAACATAATAAACATCACATGCAATTATATAGTAGTGACATGATATGGCCAATATCATATAGCTTCATTGATCTCCATCTTCGGGGCTCCATGATCATCATCGTCACCGGCATGACACCATGATCTCCATCATCATGATCTCCATCATCGTGTCTTCATGAAGTTGTCTCGCCAACTATTACTTCTACTACTATGGCTACCGGTTAGCAATAAAGTAAAGTAATTACATGGCGTTGTTTAATGACACGCAGGTCATACAATAAATTAAGACAACTCCTATGGCTCCTGCCGATTGTCATACTCATCGACATGCAAGTCGTGATTCCTATTACAAGAACATGATCAATCTCATACATCACATATCATTCATCACATTCTTCTTGGCCATATCACATCACATAGCATACCCTGCAAAAACAAGTTAGACGTCCTCTAATTGTTGTTTGCATGTTTTACGTGGCTGCTATGGGTTTCTAGCAAGAACGTTTCTTACCTACGCAAAACCACAACGTGATATGTCAATTGCTATTTACCCTTCATAAGGACCCTTTTCATCGAATCCGTTCCGACTAAAGTGGGAGAGACTGGCACCCGCTAGCCACCTTATGCACCAAGTGCATGTCAATCGGTGGAACCTGTCTCATGTAAGAGTACGTGTAAGGTCGGTCCGGGCCGCTTCATCCCACAATACCGTCGAAACAAGATTGGACTAGTAATGGTAAGCATATTGAAAAAATCAACGCCCACAACTACTTTGTGTTCTACTCGTGCAAAGAATCTACGAAATAGACCTAGCTCATGATGCCACTGTTGGGGAACGTAGCAGAAATTCAAAATTTTCTATGCAACACCAAGATCTATCTATGGAGAGACTAGCAACGAGGGGAAGGAGAGTGCATCTACATACCCTTGTAGATCGCTAAGCGGAAGCGTTCAAGAGAACGGGGTTGAAGGAGTCGTACTCGTCGTGATCCAAATCACTGGAGATCCTAGTGCCGAACGGACGGCACCTCCGCGTTCAACACACGTACAGCCCGGTGACGTCTCCCATGCCTTGATCCAGCAAGGTGAGAGGAAGAGGTTGGGGAAGGCTCCATCCAGCAGCAGCACGACGGCGTGGTGGTGATGGAGGAGCGTGGCAATCCTGCAGGGCTTCGCCAAGCACCGCGGGAGAGGAGGAGTACTTGGGAGAGGGGAGGGCTGCGCCAGAACTTCGTGTGTAGCTCTCATGCGCCTCCCCACTATATATAGGGGTGGAGGGGCTGGTTTCTTTCCCTCCAAGTCCATTGGGGCGTTGGCCAAGGTGGGAGGAAAGAAATCCCATCATTTCCTTCCCCACCGATTGTTATCCCCCCTTTTTAGGGATCTTGATCTTATCCCTTCGGGATATGATCTTATTCCTTCCAAGGGGGGATCTTGGTGCGCCTTGACCATGGGTGTGGGGCCTTGACCCCACTACCCACGTTCATGTGGGTCCCCCATGTAGGTGGGCCCCACTCCGGAACCTTCTAGAACCTTCCCGGTACAATACCGAAAAATCCCGAACATTTTCCGGTGGCCAAAATAGGACTTCCCATATATAAATCTTTACCTCTGGACCATTCCGGAACTCCTCGTGACGTCTGGGATCTCATCCGGGACTCCGAACAACATTCAGTAACCACATACAAACTTCCTTTATAACCCTAGCGTCATCGAACCTTAAGTGTGTAGACCCTACGGGTTCGGGAGACATGTAGACATGACCGAGACGTTCTCCGGTCAATAACCAACAGCGGGATCTGGATACCCATGTTGGCTCCCACATGTTCCACGATGATCTCATCGGATGAACCACGATGTCAAGGACTCAATCGATCCCGTATAAAATTCCCTTTGTCTAACGGTATTGTACTTGCCCGAGATTCGATCGTCGGTATACCGATACCTTGTTCAATCTCGTTACCGGCAAGTCTCTTTACTCGTTCCGCAACACATCATCCCGTGATCAACCCCTTGGTCACATTGTGCACATTATGATGATGTCCTACCGAGCCCAGAGATACCTCTCCGTTTACACGGAGTGACAAATCCCAGTCTCGATCCGTGTTAACCCAACAGACACTTTCGGAGATACCTGTAGTGCACCTTTATAGTCACCCAGTTACGTTGTGACGTTTGATACACCCAAAGCACTCCTACGGTATCCGGGAGTTACACGATCTCATGGTCTAAGGAAATGATACTTGACATTAGAAAAGCTTTAGCATACGAACTACATGATCTTTAGTGCTAGGCTTAGGATTGGGTCTTGTCCATCACATCATTCTCCTAATGATGTGATCCCGTTATCAACGACATCCAATGTCCATGGTCAGTAAACCGTAACCATCTATTGATCAATGAGCTAGTCAACTAGAGGCTTACTAGGGACATGGTGTTGTCTATGTATCCACACATGTATCTGAGTTTCCTATCAATACAATTATAGCATGGATAATAAACGATTATCATGAACAAGGAAATATAATAATAACTAATTTATTATTGCCTCTAGGGCATATTTCCAACACTTTACTAGTGTTTATAGCAACTCCTCGGTATTTGATACTGGTTCAGTTGCTAAGAGTAGTAACTCGAAACAAGAGTTGCAGAATAAACAGAAACTAGTTAAGGGAGAAGTGACAATGTGTGTTGAAAGTAGTTTCAAGATTGATATGATCATCATCGCAGACTCCCTATACTTTCGGGATTAGTGTTGAACCTAAATAAATGTTATTTGGTGTTTGCGTTGAGCATGAATATGATTTGATCGTGTTTATTGCAATACGGTTATTCATTTAAGTAAGAGAATAAATTGTTGTTCTGTTTACATGAATAAAACCTTATATGGTTACACATCCAATGAAAATGGTTCATTGGATCTCGATCGTAGTGATACACATATTCATAATATTGAAACCAAAAGATGCAAAGTTAATAATGATAGTGCAACTTATTTGTGTCACTGCCGTTTAGGTCATATTGGTGTAAAGCGCATGAAGAAACTCCATGCTGATGGAATTTTGGAATCACTTGATTATGAATCACTTGATGCTTGCAAACCATGCCTCATGGGCAAGATGACTAAGACTCCGTTCTCCGGAACAGTTGAGCGAGCAACTGACTTATTGGAAATAATACATACTGATGTATGCGATCCGATGAGTGTTAAGGCTCGCGGCGGGTATCATTATTTTCTGACCTTCACAGATGATTTGAGCAGATATGGGTATATCTACTTGATGAAACATAAGTCTGAAATAGTTGAAAGGTTCAAAGAATTTCAGAGTGAAGTGGAAAAATCATCGTAACAAGAAAAATAAAGTTTCTACGATCTGATCGCGGAGACAAATATTTGAGTTACGAGTTTGGTCTTCAATTAAAACAATGTGGAATAGTTTCACAAATTCATGCCACCTGGAACACCACATCATAATGGTGTGTCCGAACGTCATAACCGTACTTTATTGGATATAGTACAATCTATGATGTTTCTTACCGATTTACCAATATCGTTTTGGGATCATGCATTAGAGACAACTGCATTCACGTTAAATAGGGCACCATCTAAATCCGTTGAGACGACACTATATGAACTGTGGTTTAGCAAGAAACCAAAGTTGTCGTTTCTTAAAGTTTGGGGCTGCGATGCTTATGTGAAAAAGTTTCATCCTGACAAGCTCAAACCCAAATCGGAGAAGTGCGTCTTCATAGAATACCCAAAGGAAATTGTTGGGTACACCTTCTATCACAGATCCAAAGGCAAAACATTCGTTGCTAATAAATGGATCCTTTCTAGAGAAGGAGTTTCTCTCGAAAGAAGTGAGTGGGAGGAAAGTAGAACTTGATGAGGTAACTGTACCTACTCCCTTGTTGGAAAATAATACATCACAGGAACCGGTTTCTGTGACGTCAAAACCAACTAGTGAGGAAGTTGATGATGATGATCATAGAACTTCAGATCAAGTTACTACAGAACCTCGTAGGTCAAACAGAGTAAGACCCGCACCAGAGTGGTACGGTAATCCTATTCTGGAAGTCATGCTATTAGATCATGATGAACCTACGAACTATGAAGAAGCGATGGTGAGCCCAGATTCCGCAAAATGGCTTGAAGCCATGAAATCTGAGATGGGATCCATGTATGAGAACAAAGTATGGACTTTGGTTGACTTGCCCGATGGTCGGCAAGCAATTGAGAATAAATGGATCTTCAAGAAGAAGACTGACGCTGACGGTAATGTTACTGTCTACAAAGCTCGACTTGTTGCAAAAGGTTTTCGACAAGTTCAAGGGGTTGACTACGATGAGACCTTCTCACCCGTAGCGATGCTTCAGTCTGTCCGAATCATGTTAGCAATTGCCGCATTTTATGATTATGAAATTTGGCAAATGGATGTAAAAACTGCATTCCTGAATGGATTTCTGGAGGAAGAGTTGTATATGATGCAACCAGAAGGTTTTATCGATCCAAAGGGAGCTAACAAAATGTGCATCTATGGACTAGTGCAAGCATCTCGGAGTTGGAATATACGCTTTGATAAGTTGATCAAAGCATATAGTTTTATACAGACTTGCGGTGAAGCCTGTATTTACAAGAAAGTGAGTGGGAGCACTACAACATTTTTGATAAGTATATGTGAATGACATATTGTTGATTGGAAGTAATGTAGAATTATTCTGCAAAGCATAAAGGAGTATTTGAAAGGAGTTTTTTGAAGAAAGACCTCAGTAAAGCTACTTACATATTGAGCATCAAGATCTATTGAGATAGATCAAGACGCTTGATAAGATTTTCAATGAGTACATACCTTGACAAGATTTTGAAGTAGTTCAAAATGGAACAGTCAAAGAAAGAGTTCTTGCCTATGTTGCAAAGGTATGAAATTGAGTAAGACTCAAAACCCGACCACGGCAGAAGATAGAAAGAGAATGAAAGTCATTCCCTATGCCTTGGCCATAGGTTCTATAAAGTATGCCATGCTGTGTACCAGATCTATTGTATACCCTGCACTGAGTTTGGCAAGGGAGTACAATAGTGATCTAGGAGTAGATCACTGGACATCGGTCAAAATTATCCTTAGTGGAATAAGGATATGTTTCTCAATTATGGAAGTGACAAAAGGTTCGTCGTAAAGGGTTACGTCGATGCAAGTTTTGACACAGATCTGGATGACTCTAAGTCTCGATCTAGATACATATTGAAAGTGGGAGCAATTAGCTAGAGTAGCTCCGTGCAGAGCATTGCAGACATAGAAAATTGCAAAATACATAACGGATCTGAATGTGAAAGACCCGTTGACTAAGATTCTCTCACAAGCAAAACATGATCACACCTTAGTACTCTTTGGGTGTTAATCACATAGCGATGTGAACTAGATTACTGAATCTAGTAAACCCTTTGGGTGTTGGTCACATGACGATGTGAACTATGGGTGTTGGTCACATGACGATGTGAACTATGGGTGTTAATCACATGGTGATGTGATCTAGATTATTGACTCTAGTGCAAGCGGGAGACTGAAGGAAATATGCCCTAGAGGCAATAATAAGGTTATTATTTATTTCCTTATATCATGATAAATGTTTATTATTCATGCTAGAATTGTATTAACCGGAAACATAATACATGTGTGAATATATAGACAAACAGAGTGTCACTAGTATGCCTCTACTTGACTAGCTTGTTAATCAAAGATGGTTATGTTTCCTAACCATGGACAAAGAGTTGTTATTTGATTAACGGGCTCACATCATTAGTTGAATGATCTGATTGACATGACCCATTCCGTTAGCTTAGCACCCGATCGTTTAGTATGTTGCTATTGCTTTCTCCATGACTTATACATGTTCCTATGACTATGAGATTATGCAACTCCCATTTACCGGAGGAACACTTTGTGTGCTACCAAACGTCACAACGTAACTGGGTGATTATAAAGGTGCTCTACAGGTGTCTCCAAAGGTACTTGTTGGGTTGGCGTATTTCGAGATTAGGATTTGTCACTCCGAATGTCGGAGAGGTATCTCTGGGCCCTCTCGGTAATGCACATCACTTAAGCCTTGCAAGCATTGCAACTAATGAGTTAGTTGTGAGATGATGTATTACGGAACGAGTAAAGAGACTTGCCGGTAACGAGATTGAACTAGGTATTGGATACCGACGATCGAATCTCGGGCAAGTAACATACCGATGACAAAGGGAACAACGTATGTTGTTATGCGGTCTGACCGATAAAGATCTTAGTAGAATATGTAGGAACCAATATGGGCATCCAGGTCCCACTATTGGTTATTGACTGGAGACGTGTCTCGTTCATGTCTACATTGTTCTCGAACCGTAGGGTCCGCACGCTTAAGGTTTCGATGACAGTTATATTATGAGTTTATGAGTTTTGATGTACCGAAGGAGTTCGGAGTCCCGGATGAGATCGGGGACATGACAAGGAGTCTCGAAATGGTCGATATGTAAAGATCGATATATTGGACGACTATATTCGGAGTTCGGAAAGGTTCCGAGTGATTCGGGTATTTTTCGGAGTACCGGAGAGTTACGGGAATTCGCCGGGGAGAAGTATTGGGCCTTATTGGGCCCTGCGGGAAAGAGAGAGGGGCTGCCTAGGGCAGGCCACGCGCCCCCCCATGGCCTAGTCCGAATTGGACTAGGGGGAGGGGCCGCACCTCCTCCTTCCTTCCCTTCTCTCTTCCCCTTCCTTGTCTCCTACTTCTACTACTTGGAAGGTCTCCTAGTTGGACTAGGAAAGGGGGAATCCTACTCCCGGTGGGAGTAGGACTCCCCTAGGGCGCGCCATAGAAGAGGGCCGGCCCTCCCCTCCTCCACTCCTTTATATACGGGGGTAGGGGGCACCCCATGGACACACAAGTTGATCATCGTGATCGTTCCTTAGCCGTGTGCGGTACCCCCCTCCACGATATTACACCTCGGTCATATTGTAGCGGTGCTTAGGTGAAGCCCTGCGATAGTTGAACATCAAGATCGTCACCACGCCGTCGTGCTGACGGAACTCCTCCCCGTACCTCTGCTGGATCGGAGTTCGGGGTGCGTCATCGAGCTGTACGTGTGTCAAGAACTCGGAGGTGCCGGAGTAACGGTGCTTGGATCGGTCGGACCGGGAAGACGTACGACTACTTCCTCTATGTTGCGTCAACGCTTCCGCTTCGGTCTACGAGGGTACGTAGACAACACTCTCCCCTCTCGTTGCTATGCATCACCATGATCTTGCGTGTGCGTAGGAATTTTTTTGAAATTACTACGTTCCCCAACAGAAGAAGGGCCAAAAACAAGTCAAGAATTCGGCCAAGATCATTTTCTTCAAGTGCAAAATTGAAGGGCATCATGTTAGATCTTGCCCTTTGAAGAAGAAGGCCATTAGTGACAAGCAACAAGGGAAGTGGCCACAAGTTCACTCTCATTCTCAATCTCAAGTTGAGAAATCAAGTGAGAAGAAAGTAAAAAGTAGACATTGCTACCTATGTCGTGACAAAGTTCACGTCGCTTCTTCATGCACAAATGGTACCTCGTCCAACCAATTATCATTGATGATGTCTATTATCTTGGGAAGGATAAGGTTGGCAATGTGTTTGCCAAGTTTGTTGGTACTCAAAGTGGTTTGAAGCAAAGAACCATTTGGGTAGCCAAGCCTATTGTGACTAACCTCTTAGGACCCAACTTGGTTGGGGACCAACTAGCTCAAACTTGATCAATAGGTGTTGTTGGAGGGCATTGGACACTTGGCTACATTATGAAGAATTCATGGGACTTCATCACTCTTATTGCCTCAAGCCAAGACAACTAAATCATCAAGCTTATATTTTATATCCAATGTGCCTCCTTGCGGTAACTTGTACTTAAATTGTTTACATTGAAAGTTACTTGGCCACTTGCATGTTTTGGTTTTGTTCCTTGCATGTGTTTGTATATGTTGTGCTTCCAACTTGATTATCGTGAGCAATCAAGTATGTGTGTGTTGGTTTGCACATCATGTATGTGTGTGTCATGCATTGAGCCTTTTGCATCTTGTTTATTTCTTAGTTGGCTCTTGTGAGAGATTAATGAAATATCCCATTATGGGGGAGTGATGTGCTTTGTGCACCTCACAATCCTATAAATGTGTGTACATGAGTAATACCATCTAATATTGACATTTCAAGATTATCTAGTTGCTATGTGGTATGTCTTCTCATGAGAAATTCAAATTCTAAATTGTCCATTAATTATCTCTTGTTGGATCCTCTTATTGCCTCTTGTTATGTTTTCTTCATTGGTATCACATTATGGGGGAGTAATATGCTATGCATATTACTAGCCTAGAAAATGTGTACATTTGAGATTTTGTCACCTAGTGTTGATATTGTAGATTATCTTGTTCCTAGGTGGCATGTTAGCCCTACAAGTTGCAATTTGCTTGTGTTTGGTGTGAAGATGATGTTGGATATCCTTGCTATCTACCAACGGGAATTGTTTCCAAATACTTCTTGTCTTATGACAATTGGTACTCACTTATGTGTGGTAGAAATTATTGATCATCTTTACATTGCCCTTTGCTTTTATTTGCCTTATCTCGTGCCTAGGATTGTGTCAACTCCCATTGTTTTCCATACCACTTGTGGATCTTGTTATTTTCTTGATCTTGTTTACTGTTTTCTAGATATAGTGAAAGTGGTGATCCCACCTTGTGCATTTTGTATTCAAATGCAAATTCTCTATAATGCACTAGTCTTGGGGGAGCTATCCTATTTTCTATAAAACGCTCATATTATGATCCATATTAAGTGTGTGTTGGTGGATGGCAAGTCGTTACTTTTGGTACTTTGTGCCAACATGAAACTTTGTAGAGAGCTTGGTTTGTTTGGAACCATCCTCTCCTTTGGGAGTTTGACATCTTTTTTGTGTGTGTTCCAATGGATATCTCATTCCTTGATGTAACTTTTAATGATATCTTCCAAGTGATGATTTCTCCATTTGGTATCATTTTCACTTGGTTTTTCCTTATATTTTGGTATCGGTTCTTGAAAGTCTTGAGCATGCATTTTAACTTCATGTAGTTCCTTTGGCATGTTTTCTTTCTTTGACCCAATATATAGGGGAAACTCCACCAAGTCTCAAATTGGATGAGATGTGCATGAGATTCATTTTCATATCTATATGCACACATCCATGTGGAGTTTGTCCTATGTATTGTTGGTTCTCTAACTCTTTGGTCCCAATGAGTTTGGGTACCATTTTGTTTGTGTTGTTGTTCTAGGAACAATTGGAGATGCATTGGATACTCGGCTCATTCAAAAGGAAGGTGTTGTCACCATGTGCTTATTGGAGTCAAGCTAGGATGATCAATGAACTACTTTCTACCTTCAATTGGTATCTACTACATCCTTCGAATGCTATCTCGGTAACAAGTATCATCATCTACTACATGCACACATTATTGCATCAATCGTGTGTAGATTGTATCATGGCATGTTATTCTTTCTTTCTTGTGATACTTGTTTCCTTTCTCAAAGAATCCCAACAATGATCACTTGTTGCTAGTTGTGATGTCTTTGATGTTCGTGTGGTAGGAATTCATTTATATACAATAAGACCATATCTAGCCTTGGGCTATGCTTCCAAGCACATATCTTATTGGTATATGTATGACTTCCTTTTGGATATCTTGTTCCTTTGTGTTGTAACTATTTCGGGTGTACATCCTTCTTTGTAGATATATATCGTCATGATTTCGTCTACCTAGACCCTTATACACTTGAGAGAAATTACATCTCTAGATGATTTCCTTTCTTTCACGTCCATCTTGTCTTTCTTATGTTATTTCTTTGGTGGCTCTGTCAAAACTTTTGCCTTGAGTGCGTGTCTTATCTCGTTGCATCTTGATGCACTCTTGTGTGGTGAAGATTATTTTCCTCATGCTTGTCTTGACGAGGCTTTTGCCATCTTAATTGGTATCCCCTGTCTTGATGATGCTTATGTTTTCTATCTTCACCTTGGGTTGTCACAAGTGTTGGTTATTCATTTTGCATATTTAGTGTTCTTGTGAACCCATTTGCTTAGTTGTGTGTGAGAATGAAGGCTTTGCACCGTGTATCTCATTCATTCGAGACTATGTTGATGCTTATGCTCATCCGTATATTAGTCTTCTCATGTGCTTTGCCATGACTCACACACATCATTTTGGTTGAGCCTATTCTTAAGTTGCCTCTTTTACATGTTGCTCAACCATGTGTTTGTTGCAAGTGCTAGGCTTAGTTTCCTTTATGCTCACTTGCACTTGTTGTTTGTTTATATTGATTTTGGGGGAGCTATGATCCTATTTTGTGCACTTTGTATCCAAATACAAAAATTATTATGTGTGCACAAATCATGGGGAGCTTCTCTAGCTTATTTAGAACACTCCTTTGCTCATATCATAATATCCTTCATTCATGTGGCTCATAGGATCTTTGGTCTAGTTGGTTCAATTGCTATCCTTTGATTGCTAGCTTCAATTGGTATCTTTTGATTGCTCGATTTCTTGTTTTTCTCTTTGTTATGTCTTTGTGGCATATCATTCTTTTGCAATCTTTGGGCCTCAATATAGTTTGTCTTCCTCCAAGTATTTACCATTGGATATGTGTACTGCATTCCACTCTCTTTTTGAGAGATACACAATTTATGGAGGAACACTCTTTATATTGGCCTCCTAAGCTTTTCACCCATTTTGGCAATCGATGCCAATGGGGGAGGAGTTTCAGAGAGTTTTGTGGAGAAGTCTTCAGAGTTTTCTCCTTGCTTTGGTTTTGGTTCCTAAGCATTTGCATCCCATTCTCATGCATCATTGGTTGTTGCATTGCATGGTGATGCATAACTCCTTGTATAAACTCTCTTGAAAGTGATTGTCATCAATTACAAAAATGGGGGAGATTGAAATAACATGCGGTGCCCCCATGTTTGGTTTTGGTAATTGATGACAATCTCTATAGACTAATGGTTGCCTTGAGTTATATTTGAAGGTCTTGTCCATAGGATTTTCTTGGAGTACATGTGTTGGTTTTAAGGAGAGCTTGTGTCGACCAATGTGCTATTAAGGAATTATCCAAAGATTGGTCATGTGAGAGTTGAGCTTATTGCAAGCATGTCTTGAAGAAGAAGATTGTGTGATCATTCATGCTTACCTTCAAGGCATCATCCAAATGAAGAGAGTTGGAAAGTTTCAAGGTTGATCAAGACTAAGTCAAGAGTGAATCAAGTTGATCAACTCACAAAGCATAGAAGATGTACCGAGAGGGATCAAGTGATCCCATGGTATGGTAAGCATTGTCAATTACGCTTTGTGTACTATCCCATGGTCTTTGTGAGAGTTCTTTGTGGGGTTAGGTTGCGGTGTGCATGTTCAAGTGATGCATCACGAGGAGATCAAGTGCTTGAAGCTTGCCGTCCATTGTGGTGACAATGGACTTGTGAAGATGTGCCGAAGAGTGGCTCACCCATAGTGGAGTATAGGGGAGCAATCTACTAGTCTTTACCGAGCCAACGCAATCAAGAAAGGTGGTCCAACTTGAGGAAGTCAATATCGTCTACATCGAGCTCAAGTGGACTTTGTGCAAGGCAAAGGTTTGCCCTTGATAGGTTTTCTATTTTACCGGTCTCATGGTGGTAGTTGGGAGACCGGGTTATAGGATCGATTGCCGTACTATCAAGGGGGGCTCTTGATGAGTAGCTTGATCGTATCGTTCGCAGAGAGCTCAAACCATTGCATCCTTGCATCATGTTTCTTTGTTCTTGTTTGGTTCTCTTTGTGAGTCTTAGAGCTTATGGTCATCTTGATGACAAGCTTGAGTTCATAAAAAAACGGAGTTTGCATGCATCTTCTATGATGTTTTCGGTGTTGGAGGTTTTACCGGTCTTATCCGAGGAAGAGTTCTCACCTTTTTATTTTGGACCCTTTCTCATTTGCTTCTTATTGGTATTTCTATCAAGATTGTGTTAGCCCTTGTCGGTAGCTTTCCAACAAACTTGGTTTCGTCGAATTCGGAGTCCGTTTGCAGAAGTTGTGTCAGTTTTGGTGTCCTTAAAAGGGGTTGCTGCGGATGTAATTTTTTAGTACCGCTCTTGGGAGCGGTACTACCGCGACTACTTCCGTTGCTACTTCCGCTCGGGACCAAAAACTCGTCACAAGTCCAGCAGTGGTAGGGACGGATGTAATTTTTTAGTACCACTCGCAAGCAGTAGTACTGCTACCTTAGCAGTAGTACCGCTCCTTGGAGCGGTAGTACCGCTCGGTGCGGGCTGTGAGCATAACGGTTGGATTTTTCCCACCTATAAAAGGGGGTCTTCTTCCCCAATGAACCTTATCCCTTGAGCTCGAGTTCTTCCCCCATTGTTGACCTTCTTCGAGCTTGCTAACTCAATCCCTCCATGGATTCTTGCTAGTTTTTGAGGGAAAAGAGAGAGGAGTTCTAGATCCACATTTCCACCAATCACTTTCTCCTCTATGTGAGGGGAACCCCTTGGATCTAGATCTTGGAGTTCTTGGTGTTCTCCTTCTTGTTCTTCCTCTCATCTTCCTCCCTAGCATTAGTTGCTTCGGTGGGATTTGAGAGAGAAGGACTTGGGCACTCCGTGTGCCCTTGCCATTGCATTTGGTGCATCGGTTTGAATTCTTCACATGATACGTGGAAGTTACAAGTTGAGAAGCTTATTACTCTTGGGTGCTTGGTACCCTTGAGCTTGTTACTCTTGGGTGTTTGGACACCCTAGAGCTTGTTCCTCTTGGGTGCCTTGGCGCCTAGACGGTTGGTGTTGTTCGGAGCTCAATCATTATGGTGTAAAGCTCCGAGAAAGTGCCGGGGTCTCCAATTAGGTTGTGGAGATCGCCCCGAGCAATTTGATGGGTACCGGTAACCGCCCCCGAGGGTTGCCAAAGTGTACGGGTTCGGTGACCGCCCCCAAGGGTCGCCATTTGTACTGGTTCGGTGACCGCCTGTTATCCTCGATGGCAACAATACAATACGTGCCTTGCAACCCTTTCTGTCACTGGGTGAGGACACCGCAAGATTGAACCCAAAGCTAAGCACTTCTCCCATGGCAAGAAAGATCAACCTAGTAGGCCAAACCAAACTGATAATTCGAAGAGACTTGCAAAGATAACTCAATCATACATAAAAGAATTCAGAGAAGATTCAAATATTATTCATAGATAAACTTGATCATAAACCCACAATTCATCGGATCTCGACAAACACACCGCAAAAAGAGTTTACATCAAATAGATCTCCACAAGACAGGGGGAGAACACTGTATTGAGATCCAAAAAGAAAGAAGAAGCCATCTAGCTAGTAACTATGGACCCGTAGGTCTGTGGTAAACTACTCACAACTCATCGGAGGGGCAAGGATGTGAAGGAAATATGCCCTAGAGGCAATAATAAAGTTATTATTTATTTCCTTATTTCATGATAAATGTTTATTATTCATGCTAGAATTGTATTAACCGGAAACATAATACATGTGTGAATACATAGACAAACATAGTGTCACTAGTATGCCTCTACTTGACTAGCTCGTTAATCAAAGATGGCTAAGTTTCCTAGCCATAGACATGAGTTGTCATTTGATTAACGGGATCACATCATTAGGAGAATGATGTGATTGACTTGACCCATTCCGTTAGCTTACCAGTTGATCATTTAGTATGTTGCTATTGCTTTCTTCATGACTTATACATGTTCCTATAACTATGAGATTATGCAACTCCCGTTTACCAGAGGAACAGTTTGTGTGCTACCAAACGTCACAACATAACTGAGTGATTATAAATGAGCTCTACAGGTGTCTCCGAAGGTACATGTTGGGTTGGCGTATTTCGAGATTAGGATTTGTCACTCCGATTGTCGGAGAGGTATCTCTGGGCCCTCTCGGTAATGCACATCACTATAAGCCTTGCAAGCAATGTAGCTAATGAGTTAGTTATGGAATGATGCATTACGTAACGAGTAAAGAGACTTGCCAGTAACGAGATTGAACTAGGTATTGAGATACCGACGATCGAATCTCGGGCAAGTAACATACCGATGACAAAGGGAACAACGTATGTTGTTATGCGGTTTGACCGATAAAGATCTTCGTAGAATATGTAGGAGCCAATATGAGCATCCAGGTTCCGCTATTGGTTATTGATCGGAAACGTGTCTCGGTCATGTCTACATAGTTCTCGAACCCGTGGGGTCCGCACGCTTAAGGTTTCGATGATAGTTATATTATGAGTTTATGAGTTTTGATGTACCGAAGGAGTTCGGAGTCCCAGATGAGATCGGGGACATGACGAGGAGTCTCAAAATGGTCGAGACGTAAAGATCGATATATTGGACGACTATATTCGGACTTCGGAAAGGTTCCGAGTGATTCGAGTATTTTTTGGAGTACCGGAGAGTTACGGGAATTAGCCGGGGGGTATATGGGCCTTATTGGGCCATACGGGAATAGAGGAGAGAGGCCGAAAGGAAGGAGGTGCGCAGCCCCCCTCTGGTCCGAATTGGACAAGGGGTGCAGCCCCCTTTTCCTTCCTCCTCTTCCCCTCTTTCCTTCTCTCCTACTCCAACAAGGAAGGGGCGGAGTCCTACTCCCGGTGGGAGGAGGACTCCTCCTGGCGCGCCCCTCCTGGCCGACCGACCCCCTCCCCCTTGCTCCTTTATATACGGGGCAGGGGCACCTCTAGACATAACAACTATTGATCCCTAGGATCTCTTAGCCGTGTGCGGTGCCCCCTCCACCATAGTCCTCCTCGATAATATTGTAGCGGTGCTTAGGCGAAGCCCTGCGACGGTAGAACTGTCGGAGTTGTGTCGAATATAGTGTACGAGGTAGGTTACAGTTGGACTTGTAGTTGTATTGTGTTTAGATAGGATATGGACTCATGTCCTAGTAGGACACTAATATCCTAGGCCTCTCTTATATAGCGAGGGTAGACACACGATGTAACCTATACCAACATAATAGCACCGGAACACAGGGGAAGCCGGCGGCATGTGCCGGTGTCCAGGGCGACCGGGTGCGGTATTGTGACGGTGTCACGGGGAGGAGCGCCTGTAGTCATGCCCCGGGGATGTAGCCATATCGGTGAACCTCGTTAACAAATCTCCTCGGATGATCGACGATTGCCTCGGATTTATTCTAACAAGTGGTATCATGAGCTAGGTTGTCCAGAGGTTGTGGATTGTTGATCTAGAGAAAGCGAAGCCGGGAGATCATTATTGTGGAGTTTGAAACCGATCGACGGATCGGAACGGTGGCAATGAGATCTATTCGGAGTCGGTATTTTTGGAATAGCAATCTGAAGCACTTGCAGCGTGTACAAAGCAATCGAGATCGATCTCGGCGAGTTTGGCAGATCTCGAATTGCGTGGTGTAGGAAGGCATGCACAGCCGCAGCGGTGCACACGGCTCAGCGCAAAGATGCATGGGAGGGATCGGCTCCTGGACATGGCATGCTGGCTGCTGGGCCGGCCTGAGTCCGTGAGTTGTTCTGCTGATCTGGAGGCATACCTATTGTACAAGGAGCTGCAGGAGATTTGTTTGAGAAAAAAAGGAGGACCGAGTCCTTGTGCGATGCGGACGAAGGCAGGAGATCAATGAGCGAATAGGGAAGTTCAGCCAGCGCTACGCATCCATTGGAATAGCAGGAGGCAGGGCAAAGCAACAACAGCATTGGAATTAGTGCTAAGGGAGCTACTACCACGTGAAGACCAAGTAATTCTTGATTGGAATTTGCTATGAGTACATCTTGGTACCTGGGCATTACGTGAGGAGAGCTTGGTTAATTTTTCATGGGTCAGTCGTACAAAGAACCAGGGCGCCAACGGGTACTAGGTTTGAGGTGGAGAAGTTCACGGAACTGGAAACCTTGGGTTATGACAGACACACATGAAAAATTTGTTGGCACAACAAAGATGCTTGAAGGCGTTGCGGGAAGTCATGTCAGCTAAGATGGAAGTATCATGTGATGGATGAGAATTCGCGGAAAATGATTTGGGAGCCTCGAGCGTGTCATACAGTCGAACAAGTTCGGCTGGGTCGGATTAGATAGTCTGACGGATCGACGTGAGTCGGTTGGTACAGAAGACGGTGGTGGGATCGGCGACGACGACGCAGGAGCGTGATGCTGATGGTGACCGACTTCTGGGGCGTGGCAACACACGGCGCAGGCCCGAGGGTTTGCGTGGATTAGACAAGACTATGGCGCGGGGTTGTTTCAAGACGGTGCGCACATGAGATCTTGAAGTCGACGGGGCGTGAGGGTGGACTGATCATCTACCATGGAGTCATGTTGAAGGTGGAGCTGGATTGAGGGGCTATGATGTAAGGATCCAGGGAATCGAAGCCTATTCAGCAGCGGGAAAAGCGAGTGACATGCAGTTCGGACTGGAGCCCAGTGGTCTGATGGAAGCGTGAAACTCGTCATCGGTCCGTGATGATCGGTGGTACTCTGCAGTGGGGGTTGAGTGGTGTGGGTTTGCGGCCCTTGAGACTCGACCGGGACAGCGGAGGCTCGACGCGGTAATAGCGGCGAGGCGTGCGACGCGCACGGGACATGGAGACGGGCCAGGGCTCTGGTGGTCATACATGTGGTGAGACAACTGTGAATTTGATTCGGGATGACTACAAGCAACGGTGAAATTCCTTCAAGTTTCAGACAGGCGGTCAAGAAAGGAGCGGTGATGTTGAGTTCAGGTAACTCTTATGTGTGACACCCAATATGTGAGTTGTTCACTTTCACGCAGGTCAGTGATCAGTGTGTGATGGAGTTGGACTGATACTCTAGAAGTTGGGAACACAAACTAGAGCAACGAGGAACTTAATTTTGCTCGAGTGTTGACTGTGATCAAGAAAAGAAGGGACTACAAGTTGCAGGTGGAGTCACATGGAGTCTTTGGAGTAGCAGCGGTACTCATGGAATAAGCTCAAGTCCAATGTACATGGAAGTTTGACGCATGGACAAATCCAGGATGGTGGAGTATATTCGCCAAGGTGGAGTTTGTTGGAGTTGTGTCGAATATAGTGTACGAGGTAGGTTACAGTTGGACTTGTAGTTGTATTGTGTTTAGATAGGATATGGACTCGTGTCCTAGTAGGACACTAATATCCTAGGCCTCTCTTATATAGCGAGGGTAGACACACGATGTAACCTATACCAACATAATAGCACCGGAACGCAGGGGAAGCCGGTGGCATGTGCCGGTGTCCAGGGCGACCGGGTGCGGTATTGTGACGGTGTCACGGGGAGGAGCGCCCGTAGTCATGCCCCGGGGATGTAGCCATATCGGTGAACCTCGTTAACAAATCTCGGTGTCGTGCTCGTGTGATTGCTTGGTCCTCGGATGATCGACGATTGCCTCGGATTTATTCTAACAAGAACATCAAGATCGTCACCATGCCGTCGTGCTGACGGAACTCTCCCTCGACACTCGGCTGGATCGGAGTACGAGGGACGTCATCGAGCTGAACGTGTGCTAGAACTCTGAGGTGCCGTAGTTTCGGTACTTGATCAGTCGGGCCGTGAAGACGTACGACTACATCAACCGCGTTGTTCTAACGCTTCCGCTTTCGATCTACGAGGGTACGTGGACAACACTCTCCCCTCTCGTTGCTATGCATCACCATGATCTTGCGTGTGCGTAGGAATTTTTTTGAAATTACTACGTTCCCCAACAGTGGCATCCGAGCCTAGGTTTTATGCGTTGATGTTATATGCACGAGTAGAACACAAGTGAGTTGTGGGCGATACAAGTCATACTGCTTACTAGCATGTCATACTTTGGTTCAGCGGTATTGTTGGATGAAGCGGCCCGGACCAACATTACGTGTACGCTTACGCGAGACTGGTTTTACCGCCGTGCTTTGCACACAGGTGACTAGCGGGTGTCCGTTTCTCCAACTTTAGTTGAACCTAGTGTGGCTACGCACGGTCCTTGTGAAGGTTAAAACAGCACTAACTTGACAAACTATCATTGTGGTTTTGATGCGTAGGTAAGAACGGTTCTTGCTCAGCCCGTAGCAGCCACGTAAAATTTGCAACAACAAAGTAGAGGACGTCTAACTTGCTTTTGCAGGGCATGTTGTGATGTGATATGGTCAAGACGTGATGCTATATTTTATTGTATGAGATGATCATGTTTTGTAACCAAAGTTATCGGCAACTGGCAGGAGCCATATGGTTATCGCTTTACTTTATCACTAAACGGTAGCGATAGTCGTAGAAGCAATAGATGGCATAACGACAACGATGCTACGATGGAGATCAAGGTGTCGCGCCGGTGACGATGGTGATCACGACGGTGCTTCGGAGATGGAGATCACAAGCACAAGATGATGATGGCCATATCATATCACTTATATTGATTGCATGTGATGTTTATCCTTTATGCATCTTATCTTGCTTTGTTTGACGGTAGCATTTTAAGATGATCTCTCACTAAATTATCAAGAAGTGTTCTCCCTGAGTATGCACCGTTGCGAAAGTTCTTCGTGCTGAGACACCACATGATGATCGGGTGTGATATGCTCTACGTTCAAATACAACGGGTGCAAAACAGTTGCACACGCGGAATACTCAGGTTAAACTTGACGAGCCTAGCATATACAGATGTGGCGTCGGAACACGGAGACCGAAAGGTCGAGCGTGAATCATATAGTAGATATGATCAATGTAGTGATGTTCACCATTGAAAACTACTCCATCTCACATGATGATCGGACATGGTTTAGTTGATTTGGATCACGTGATCACTTAGATGACTAGAGAGATGTCTGTCTAAGTGGGACTTCTTAAGTAATATGATTAATTGAACTTAAATTTATCATGAACTTAGTCCTGGTAGTATTTTGCAAATTATGTTGTAGATCAATAGCTTGCGTTGTTGCTTTCATATGTTTATTTTGATATGTTCCTAGAGAAAATTGTGTTGAAAGATGTCAGTAGCAATGATGCGGATTGGATCCGCGATCTGAGGTTTATCCTCATTGCTGCATAGAAGAATTATGTCCTTAATGCACCGCTAGGTGACAGACCTATTGCAGGAGCAGATGCAGACGTTATGAATGTTTGGCTAGCTCAATATGATGACTACTTGATAGTTTAGTGCACCATGCTTAACGACTTAAAATCGGGACTTCAAAGACGTTTTGAACGTCATGGACCATATGAGATGTTCCAGGAGTTGAAGTTAATATTTCAAGCAAATACCCGAGTTGAGAGATATGAAGTCTCCAACAAGTTCTATGGCTAAAAGATGGAGGAGAATCGCTCAACTAGTGAGCATGTGCTCAGATTGTCTGGGTACTACAATCGCTTGAATCAAGTGGGAGTTAATCTTCCAGACAAGATAGTGATTGACAGAGTTCTCTAGTCACCATCACCAAGTTAGTAGAACTTTGTGATGAACTATAGTATGAAAGGGATGACGAAAACGATTCCCGAGCTCTTCGTGATGTTGAAATCGACGAAGGTAGAAATCAAGAAAGAGCATCAAGTGTTGATGGTTGACAAGATCACTAGTTTCAAGAAAAGGGCAAAGGTAAAGAAAGGGGAACTTCAAGTAGAATGACAAGCAAGTTGTCACTCCCACGAAGAAGCCCAAAGCTGAACCAAAGCCTGAAACTGAGTGCTTACACTGCAAAGGAAATGGTCACTGGAAACGGAAATACCCTGAATATTTGGTGGATAAGAAGGATGGCAGAGTGAACAAGGGTATATTTGATATACAGGATATTGATGTGTACCTTACTAGTGTTTATAGTAGCCCCTGAGTATTTGATACTTGTTTGGTTGCTAAAAATTAGCGACTCGAAACAGGAGTTACAGAATGAACAGAGACTAGTTGAGGGTGAAGTGACGATGTGTATTGGAAGTGGTTCCAAGATTGATATGATCATCATCGCACACTTCCTATACTTTCGGGATTAGTGTTAAACCTAAATAAATGTTATTTGGCGTTTGCATTGAACATGAATATGATTTGATCATGTTTATTGCGATACAGTTATTCATTTAAAGTCAAAGAATAATTGTTGTTCTATTTACATGAATAAAACCTTCAATGGTCATACACCCAATGAAAATAGTTTGTTGGATCTCGATCATAGTGATACACATATTCATAATATTGATGCCAAAAGATGCAAAGTTAATAATGATGGTGCAACTTATTTGTGGCACTGCCGTTTGGGTCATATTGGTGTAAAGCGCATGAAGAAACTCCATAAAGATGGATTTTCGGAATCACTTGGTTATGAATCATTTGATGCTTGCGAACCGTGCCTTTTGGGCAAGATGACTAAAACTCCGTTCTCCGGAACAATGGAACGAGCTACTGACTTATTGGAAATAATACATACCGATGTATGCGATCTGGTGAGTGTTAAGGCTCGCGGTGTGTATCGTTATTTTCTAACCTTCATAGATGATTTGAGCACATATGGGTATATCTACTTGATGAAACATAAGTCTGAAACATTTGAAAAGTTCAAAGAATTTCAGAGTGAAGTGGAAAATCATCGTAACAAGAAAAATAAAGTTTCTACGATCTGATCGTGGAGACGAATATTTGAGTTACGAGTTTGGTCTTCATTTGAAACAATGTGAAATAGTTTCGCAACTCACGCCACCTGGAACACCACAATGTAATGGTGTGTCCGAACGTCGTAATCGTACTTTACTAGATATGGTGCGGTCTATGATGTCTCTTATCGGTTTACCACTATCGTTTTGGGGTTATGCATTAGAGACAGCTGCATTCACGTTTAAATAGGGCACCATCTAAATCCGTTGAGACGACACCGCATGAACTATGGTTTAGCAGTAAACCTAAGCTGTCATTTCTTAAACTTTGGAGTTGCGATGCTTATATGAAAAAGGTTTTCAACCTGATAAGCTCGAACCCAAATCGGAAAAGTGCATCTTCATAGAATACCCAAAGGAAACTGTTGGGTACACCTTCTATCACAGATCCGAAGGCAAAACATTCGTTGCTAAGAATGGATCCTTTCTAGAGAAGGAGTTTCTCTCGAAAGAAGTGAGTGGGAGGAAAGTAGAACTTGATGAGGTAATTGTACCTTCTCCCAAATTGGAAAGTTGTTCATCACAGAAATCAGTTCCAGTGATTGCTACACCGATTAACGAGGAAGCTAATGATGATGATCATGAAACTTCAAATCAAGTTACTACAGAAACTCGTAGGTATTCCAGAGTACGGTCCGCGCCAGTGTGGTATGGTAATCCTATTCTGGAAGTCATGTTACTAGACCATGATAAACCTACGAACTATGAGGAAGCGATGATGAGCCCAGATTCCGCGAAATGGCTTGAAGGCCATGAAATCTGAGATGGGATCCATATATGAGAACAAAGTGTGGACTTTGATTGACTTGCCCGATGATCGGCAAGCCATAGAAAATAAATGGATCTTCAAGAGGAAGACGGACGTTGATAGTAGTGTTACTATCTACGAAGCTAGATTTGTCAAAAAAGGTTTTTGACAATGTTCAAGATGTTGACTACGATGAGTTTTTTCTCACTCGTATCGATGCTTAAAGTCTGTCCGAATCATGTTAGCAATTGCCACATTTTATGAAATCTGGCAAAAGGATGTCAAAACTGCATTACTTAATGGATTTATTAAAGAAGAGTTGTATATGATGCAACCAGAAGGTTTTGTCAATCCTAAAGGTGCTAACAAATTGTGCAAGCTCCAGCGATCCATCTATGGACTGGTGCAAGCATCTCGGAGTTGGAATATACACTTTGATGAGTTGATCAAAGCATATGGTTTTATACAGACTTTTGGAGAAGCCTGTATTTACAAGAAAGTGAGTGGGAGCTCTGTAACATTTCTAAAACTATATGTAGATGACATATTGTTAATTGGAAATGATATAGAAATTTTGGATAGCATAAAAGAATACTTGAATAAGAGTTTTTCAAAGAAATACCTCGGTGAAGCTGCTTACACATTGAGCATCAAGATCTATAGAGATAGATCAAGACGCTTGATAAGATTTTTCAAGTAGTTCAAAATAGAACATTCAAAGAAGGAGTTCTTGCCTGTGTTGCAAGGTGTGAAGTTGAGTAAGACTCAAAACCCGACCACGACAAAAAATAGAAAGAGAATAAAAAGTCATTCCCTATGCCTCAGTCATAGGTTCTATAAAGTATGCTATGCTGTGTACCAGACCTATTGTATACCTTGCTCCAAATTTGGCAAGGGAGTACAATTTTGATCTAAGAGAAGATCACTGGACAGCGGTCAAGAATATCCTTAGTGAGGACTAAGGAAATATTTCTCGATAATGGAAGTGATAAAAGAGCTCGTCGTAAAAAGTTACAACGATGCAAGCTTTTACACCAATCCAGATGACTCTAAGTCTCAATATGGATACATATTGAAAGTGGGAGCAATTAGCTAGAGTAGCTCCGTGCAGAGCATTGTAGACATAGAATATTTGCAAAATACATATGGCTCTGAATGCGACAGACCCGTTGACTAAGCTTCTCTCACGAGCAAAACATGATCACACCTCAGTACTCTTTGGGTGTTAATCACATAGCTATGTGAACTAGATTATTGACTCTAGTGCAAGTGGGAGACTGAAGGAAATATGCCCTAGAGGCAATAATAAAGTTATTATTTATTTCCTTATTTCATGATAAATGCTTATTATTCATGCTAGAATTGTATTAACCGGAAACATAATACATGTGTGAATACATAGACAAACATAGTGTCACTAGTATGCCTCTACTTGACTAGCTCGTTAATCAAAGATGGTTAAGTTTCCTAGCCATAGACATGAGTTGTCATTTGATTAACGGGATCACATCATTAGGAGAATGATGTGATTGACTTGACCCATTTCGTTAGCTTAGCAGTTGATCGTTTAGTATGTTGCTATTGCTTTCTTCATGACTTATACATGTTCCTATAACTATGAGATTATGCAACTCCCGTTTACCAGAGGAACACTTTGTGTGCTACCAAACGTCACAACATAACTGGGTGATTATAAAGGAGCTCTACAGGTGTCTCCGAAGGTACATGTTGGGTTGGCGTATTTCGAGATTAGGATTTGTCACTCCGATTGTCGGAGAGGTATCTCTGGGCCCTCTCGGTAATGCACATCACTATAAGCCTTGCAAGCAATGTAGCTAATGAGTTAGTTATGGAATGATGCATTACGTAACGAGTAAAGAGACTTGCCAGTAACGAGATTGAACTAGGTATTGAGATACCGACGATCGAATCTCGGGCAAGTAACATACCGATGACAAAGGGAACAACGTATGTTGTTATGCGGTTTGACCAATAAAGATCTTTGTAGAATATGTAGGAGCCAATATGAGCATCCAGGTTCCGCTATTGGTATTTGACCGGAAACGTGTCTCGGTCATGTCTACATAGTTCTCGAACCCGTGGGGTCCGCACGCTTAAGGTTTCGATGACAGTTATATTATGAGTTTATGAGTTTTGATGTACCGAAGGAGTTCGGAGTCGCGGATGAGATCGGGGACATGACGAGGAGTCTCAAAATGGTCGAGACGTAAAGATCGATATATTGGACAACTATATTTGGACTTCGGAAAGGTTCCGAGTGATTCCAGTATTTTTCAGAGTACCGGAGAGTTACGAGAATTCGCCGGGGAGTATATGGGCCTTATTGGGCCATACGGGAATAGAGGAGAGAGGCCGAAAGGAAGGAGGTGCGCAGCCCCCCTCTGGTCCGAATTGGACAAGGGGTGCAGCCCCCTTTTCCTTCCTCCTCTTCCCCTCTTTCCTTCTCTCCTACTCCAACAAAGAAGGGGGGGGGGGAGTCCTACTCCCGGTGGGAGGAGGACTCCTCCTGGCGTGCCCCTCTTCGCTGGCCGACCCCCTCCCCCTTGCTCCTTTATATACGGGGGCAGGGGGCACCTCTAGACATAACAACTATTGATCCCTTGGATCTCTTAGCCGTGTGCGGTGCCCCCCTCCACCATAGTCCTCCTCGATAATATTGTAGCGGTGCTTAGGCGAAGCCCTGCGACGGTAGAACATCAAGATCGTCACCACGCCGTCATGCTGACGGAACTCTCCCTCGACACTCGGCTGGATCGGAGTACGAGGGACGTCATCGAGCTGAACGTGTGCTAGAACTCGGAGGTGCCGTAGTTTCGGTACTTGATCGGTCGGGCCGTGAAGACGTACGACTACATCAACCGCTTTGTTCTAACGCTTCCGCTTTCAGTCTACGAGGGTACGTGAACAACACTATCCCCTCTCGTTGCTATGCATCACCATGATCTTGCGTGTGCGTAGGATTTTTTTTGAAATTACTATGTTCCCCAACAGGATGTTGATGTAGAAGCCTCCGTGGTCGAATCCCCCTCCGGCAGAGTGTCGGCGAAGGCTCCAAGATGAGATCTCGCAGATACAGAAGGTTACGGTGGTGGAAATTGTGTTTCGTCCGCCCCTGGATGTTTTCGGGGTACATAGGTATATATAGGAGGAAGAAGTACGTCGGTGGCCGCCCGAGGGGCCCACGAGACAGGGGGCGCGCCCTACAGGGGGGCGCCCTCCGATCTCGTGGGAGCCTCGACAGCTTCTTGGCTTGCACTCCAAGTCCTCTGGATCACGTTTGTTCCAAAAATCACGCTCCCGAAGGTTTCATTTCGTTTGGACTCCGTTTGATATTCCTTTTCTTCGAAATACTGAAATAGGCAAAAAAACAACAATATGGGTTGGGCCTCCGGTTAGTAGGTTAGTCCCAAAACTGATATAAATGTGTAAAATAAAGCCCATAAACATCCAAAAGAGGTAATATAATAGCATGGAACAATAAAAAATTATAGATACGTTGGAGACGTATCAAGCATCCCTAAGCTTAATTCCTGCTCGTCCTCGAGTAGGTAAATGATTAAAAAGAGAATTTTTGATGTGGAATGCTACCTAGCATAATTCATAATGTAATTTCTCTATTATGGCATGAATGTTTTTAAGATCCAAATGATTCAAAATAAAAGTTCATATTGATAAAAGAAATAGTAACACTTCAAGCATACTAATCAAAGTAATCATGTCTTCTCAAAATAACATGGCAAAAGAAAGTTCATCCCTAAAAAATCATATAGTTAGGCTATGCTTCATTTTCGTCACACAAAGATGTTCCCAACTTCTATACCCCCGATGACAAGCCAAGCAATTGTTTCATACTTAAATAATCTCAAACTTTTTCAACCTTCACGCAATACATGAGCGTGAGCCATGGATATAGCACTATGGGTGGAATAGAATATGATGATGGGGGATTGTGTGGAGAAGACAAAAAAGGAGAAAGTCTCACATTGACGAGGATAATCAACGGGCTAAGGAGATGCCCATCAATTGATGTCAACATGAGGAGTAGGGATTGCCATGCAACGGATGCACTAGAGCTATAAATGAATGATCAACAAAAGAAAACTAGTGGGTGTGCATCCAACTTGCTTGCTCACGAAGACCTAGGGCATTTGAGGAAGCCCATCATAGGAATATACAAGCCAAGTTCTATAATGAAAAAATTCCCACTGGTATGAAAAAGACAACTTATGAGACTCACTATATGAAAAACATGGTGCTACTTTGAAGCACAATATATGAGACTCACTACATGAAGAACAAGGTGCTACTTTGAAGCACAAGTGTGGAAAAAGAGATAGTAACATTGCCCTTTTTTTCTTTTTCTTTTTTTGGGCCTTTCCTTTTTTTGGCCTTTCTTCTTTTATTTTTCTTTTTTTTTCTTTGGGCAATGTTCTAATAATGATGATCATCACACTTCTATTGATTACAGCATAAGAATTGCAACTCGAAACTAGAACAAGATATGACTCTATATGAATGCCTCCGGCGGAGTATCGGGATGGTGCAATGAATCAAGAGTGACATGTATGAAAAATAATGCATGGTGGCTTTGCCACAAATACGATGTCAACTACATGATCATGCAATGGCAATATGACAAAAGTAAAGTATGTCATGATGATGATGAACGGAACGGTGGAAAGTTGCATGGCAATATATCTCGGAATGTCTATGGAAATGCCATAATAGGTAGGTATAGTGGCTGTTTTGAGGAAGATATAAGATGGTTTATGTGTGATAGAGCGTATCGTATCACGGGGTTTGGATGCACCGGTGAAGTTTGCACCAACTCTCAAGGTGAGAAAGGGCAATGGACGGTACCGAAGAGGCTAGCAAAGGCGGAAAGGTAAAAGTGCGTATAATCCATGGACTCAACATCAGTCAAAAGAACTCATATACTTATTGCAAAAATTTAGAAGTCATCAAAAATCAAGTACTACGTACATGCTCCTAGGGGGATAGATTGGTAGGAAAAGACCATCGCTCGTCCCCGACCGCCACTCATAAGGATGCACAAGCCAGGTACACTTCATGTTTCAAATTTGTTACACAACTTTAACCATACGTGCATGCTACGGGACTTGCTAACTTCAAGACAAGCATTCTTTAAATTCATAATCACCCAACTATCATGACTTTAATATCACTACCTCCATATCTCAAAACAATTATCAAGTATCAAATTGATCATAGCATCCAATTCACTTCCTATGATAGTTTTTATTATACCCAACTTGGATGCCTACCATTCTAGGACCAATTTTATAACCATAGCAAATACCATGCTGTTCTAAAAGAATCCCAAAATAATATAAGTGAAGCATGAGAGACTAGTAGTTTCTTCAAAATTAAGACACCACCGTGCTCTAAAAGATATAATTGAAGCACTAGAGCAAAAGCTATCAAGCTCAAAAGATATAAGTGAAGCACATAGAGTATTCTAGCAAATTCTAATCAAATAGGCTTCTCACAAAAGGTGTGTACAGCAAGGATGATTGTGGTAAACTAAAAAGCAAAGACTAATATAATACATGACGCTGCAAGCAAAACACATATCATGTGGCGAATAAAAATATAGCTACAAGTAAAGTTACCAATGAACAAAGACGAAAGAGGGGATGCCTTCCCGGGGCATCCCCAAGCTTAGGCTTTTGGCTATTCTTGAATATATTGGGGTGCCTTGAGCATCCCCAAGCTTAGGCTCTTGCCACCCTTTATTACATAGTCCATAAAAGCTTTACCCAAAACTTGAAACTTTACGACACAAAACTCAACAGGAAATCTTATAAGCTCCGTTAGTGAAAGAAAACAAAACCACCACATAAGGTACTGTAATGAACTCATTCTTTATTTATTTTGGTGTTAAACCTACTGTATTCCAACTTCCTTATGGTTTATAAACTATTTTACTAGCCATAGATGCATTGAAATAAGCAAACAACACACGAAAAACAGAATCTGTCAAAAACAGAACAGTCTGTAGAAATCTGTAACTAACGCAAACTTTTGGAACTCTAAAAATCCTACCAAGATAGGAAGTCCTGTAAAATTTGTTTATTGAACAGCAGCAAAACGAATTAACGCAAAAGCACGTTCCCGTGATTTAACAAAATTATATTCGTGCGTGCAAAGTTTCTGTTTTTCAGCAGAATCAAATCAACTATCATCGTAGGTTATCCTATAGGTTCTATTTGGCACAAACACTAATTAAAAGATAAAAACACATCTAAACAGAAGGTAGATGCAATATTTATTACTAAACAGGAGCAAAAACAAAAAACACAAAGTAAATTGGGTTGCCTCCCAACTAGCGCTATCGTTTAACGCCCCTAGCTAGGCATAAAAGCAAAGATAGATCTAACGAGTGCCATGTTTGGCACTAAATTCGTAAGTAGCCCGCATGATAGATTCATAAGGTAATTTGACTTTCTTTCTTTGAAAGTGCTCCGTGCCTTTCTTTAATGGAAATTGGAATCTAATATTCCCTTCCTTCATATCAATAATCGCATCAATCGTTCTAAGGAAAGGTCTATCAAGAATAATAGGGCAAGAAAGATTGCAATCTATATCAAGAACGATAAAATCTACGGGCACCAAATTTCTATTTGCAACAATAATAACATCATTGATCCTTCCCATTGGCTTTTTAATGGTGGAATCCGCAAGGTGGAAATTTAAAGAGCAATCATCAAGATCATGGAAACCTAGAATATCACATAAAGTTTTTGGAATCGTGGAAACACTAGCACCCAAATCACACAAAGCAAAACACTCATAGTCTTTAATTCTAATCTTTATAGTAGGTTCCCACTCATCATTAAGTTTTCTAGGTATAGAAACTTCCAAATTAAGTTTTTCATCATAAGATTGCATCAAGGCATCAACGATATGTTTGGTAAAAGCTTTATTTTGACTATAAGCATGAGGAGAATTAATAACGGATTGCAACAAGGAAATACAACCTTTTAAAGAACAATTATCATAATCAAATTCCTTGAAATCCGAGATAGTAGTTTCAATATTATTAGAAGTTGGGGATTCTCCAATCTCACTTTTACCAAATTTAGCATCAAGATCTAAAGACTCCGAATTTTTGGGACGCCTTCTAGGCAAAGTTGATTCATCATCAGTCCCATAATCATCAAAATTCATATTGCAAAACATAGATCTAATAGGAGACGCATCAATAACTTTAAGATCCTCATCATTATTTTCACGGAAACTAGAAGAACACGCTTTTATAAAGCTATCCTTTTTTGCACGCAATCTAGCGGTTCTTTCCTTGCAATCGTCAATGGAAATTCTCATGACTTTGAGAGACTCATTGATATCATGCTTAGGAGGAGAAAATCTAAGTTTAAGAGAATCAACATCAAGCGAAAGTCTATCAACGTTCCTAGCCAAATCATCAACTTTGAGAAATTTTTCTTCGAGCAAAGCATTAAATTCTTTTGAGAAATCATAAATTACCATAAGAATTATTGTAGGAATTTCCATAATTATTATAGGAATTACTAGGGAACGGTCTAGCATTAAAGTTTCCTCTATAAGCATTGTTTCCAAAACTATTCCTACCAACAAAATTCACATCCATAGATTCATTATTATTATCAATCAAAGAAGACAAAGGCATATCATTGAGATCAAGAGGAGTATTTTTAATAGCAAACAATTTCATAAGTTCATCCGTCTTTCCACTCAAAACATTGATTTCTTCTATAGCATGCACTTTTTTACTAGAAGATCTTTCGCTGTGCCATTGAGAATAATTAGCCACAATATTATCAAGAAGTTTTGTAGCATCTCCTAACTTGATTTCCATAAACGTGCCTCCCGCGGCCGAATCTAAGAGATTTCTAGAAGCAAAGTTTAAACCGGCATAAAATTTTTGTATGATCATCCATAAATTCAAACCATGAGTAGGGCAATTGTGAAGCATCAATTTCATTCTTTCCCAAGATTGGGCAACATGCTCATGATCAAGTTGTTTAAAATTCATGATATCGTTCCTAAGAGTGATGATCTTAGCGGGAGGAAAATACTTAGAGATAAAAGCATCTTTGCACTTGTTCCAAGAATCAATACTATTTTTAGGCAAAGACGAAAACCAAACTTTAGCACGATCTCTAAGTGAAAACGGAAATAACTTCAATTTGACAATATTGTTATCCGTATCTTTCTTCTTTTGCATATCACATAAATCAACAAAATTGTTTAGATGAGTAGCGGCATCTTCACTAGGAAGGTTGGCAAATTGATCTTTCATAACAAGATTCAGCAAAGCAGTATTGATTTCACAAGACTCAACATCATTAAGAGGAGCAATCGGAGTACTAAGGAAATCATTATTATTGGTATTCGAGAAATCACACAATTTGGTATTATCTTGCACCATGGCAACAAGTAATCCAACACACAAGCAAGCAGAAAAAGGCAAACGAAAAAGAGAGAGAGAGATTGGGAAAGAGAGGGCGAATAAAACCGCAAGGGTGAAGTGGGGTAGAGGAAAACGAGAGGCAAATGGCAAATAATGTAAATGCGAGGGATATGGGTTTGTGATGGGTACTTGGTATGTATTGACTTGAGCGAAGACCTCCCCGGCAACGGCGCCAGAAATCCTTCTTGCTACGTTTTGAGCTTGCGTTGGTTTTCCTTGAAGAGGAGAGGGTGATGTAGCGATAGTAGCGTAAGTATTTCCCTCAGTTTTTGAGAACCAAGGTATCAATCCAGTAGGAGGCTCCTCAAAAGTCCCACGCACCTACACAAACAAACTGAGAACTCGCAACCAACGCAATAAAGGGGTTGTCAATCCCTTCACGGCCACTTGCGAAAGTGAGATCTAATAAAGATAGTATGATAAGATAAATATATTTTTGGTATTTTATAATATAGATGCAAAAAGTAAAGATGCAAATAAAAGTAGATTGAAAGCAAATATGATAAGAGATAGACCCGGAGGCCATGGGTTTCACTAGAGGCTTCTCTCAAGATAGCATAAGTATTACGGTGGGTGAACAAATTACTGTCGAGCAATTGATAGAAAAGCGCATAGTTATGAGATTATCTAGGCATGATCATGTATATAGGCATCACGTCCATAACAAGTAGACCGACTCCTGCCTGCATCTACTACTATTACTCCACACATCGACCGACTCCTGCCTGCATCTAGAGTATTAAGTTCATAAGAACAGAGTAACACATTAAGCAAGATGACATGATGTAGAGGGATAAACTCAAGCAATATGATATAAACCCCATCTTGTTATCCTTGATGGTAACAATACAATACTTGCCTTGCAACCCTTTTTGTCACTGGGTAAGGACACCGCAAGATTGAACCCAAAGCTAAGCACTTCTCCCATGGCAAGAAAGATCAATCTAGTAGGCCAAACCAAACTGATAATTCGAAGAGACTTGCAAAGATAACTCAATCATACATAAAAGAATTCAGAGAAGATTCAAATATTATTCATAGATAAACTTGATCATAAACCCACAACTCATTGGATCTCGAGAAACACACCGCAAAAAGAGTTTACATCGAATAGATCTCCACAAGAGAGGGGGAGAACATTGTATTGAGATCCAAAAAGAGAGAAGAAGCCATCTAGCTAATAACTATGGACCCGTAGGTCTGTGGTAAACTACTCACAACTAATCGGAGGGGCAAGGATGTTGATGTAGAAGCCCTCCATGGTCGATTCCCCCTCCGGCAGAGTGCCGGCGAAGGCTCCAAGATGAGATCTCGCGGATACAGAAGGTTACGGTGGTGGAAATTGTGTTTCGTCCGCCCCTGGATGTTTTCGGGGTACGTAGGTATATATAGGAGGAAGAGGTACGTTGGTGGCCGCCCGAGGGGCCCACGAGACAGGGGGCGCGCCCTACAGGGGGGGGGGGGGCGCCCTCCTATCTCGTGGGAGCCTCAACAACTTCTTGGCTTGCACTCCAAGTCCTCTGGATCATGTTCGTTCACGCTCCCGAAGGTTTCATTCTGTTTGGACTCCGTTTGATATTCCTTTTCTTCAAAATACTGAAATAGGCAAAAAAACAGCAATATGGGCTGGGCCTCCGGTTAGTAGGTTAGTCCCAAAAATGATATAAATGTGTAAAATAAAGCCCATAAACATCCAAAAGAGGTAATATAATAGCATGGAACAATCAAAAATTATAGATACGTTGGAGACGTATCACCGCCCTCAAGGGTCCCTTAGTGGAATCACGACATCTTGCATTGTGCGAGGGCGTGAGGAGATTACGGTGGCCCTAGTGGATTCTTGGGGAGCATTGTGCCTCCACACCGCTCCAAACGGAGATTAGCATCCGCAAGGGTGTGAACTTCGGGATACATCATCGTCTCTGCGTGCCTCGGTTATCTCTTACCCGAGCCCTTTACTTATGCACTTTACTTTATGATAGCCATATTTTTCTTTGTCATATATCTTGCTATCACATAGTTGCTTATCTTGCTTAGCATAAGTTGTTAGTGCACATAGGTGAGCCTAGTTGTTTTAGGTTTTGTGCTTGACAGATTAACCGCTAGGTTTATTCCGCATTTGTTCAAGTCTTAACCGTAATTATTTTAAAGCGCCTATTCACCCCCCTCTAGGCGACATCCTTGATCTTTCAATGGATTTGAGGCAGAAATGTGTTGAACATCCTGGCATTCTTTATGGTACTTGTAATCTCCCCCTAATGCCTAGAAACGTTCCTCATTGAATCAACATACTGGCCTTAAATAACTCCCCATGCGAGGGGCTTGAGGTATTGACGGAAATACAGTTATTCCTCACATGGATCCCAACTATATGTTGAGGGGCCAATGATGTATGTTGGGGTGGTGATATCGGTATGCAACCGAAATACCGCAGATGGGAAATACTTGGTAGATTTCCATGTATCAAAGATAGAGGGGAATAATAGTATGCAGTTTGGTCATGAGCGTGTAAAGCTGCATGACTCCAACGTAAAGTTAGTAAATTGCAATTCCAAAGTAAAGATAATGCAATGAGCTTAACTCTTTGGATAAAGGATTCTACCAAACCATTTTGAGTCTAGACATTAGGACAAATTGCTAAACTTTAATCCAAGGGCCATAAAGAAGGCACTCAAGGAGAATTCTGCAATGTTATCTATTCAATTTGCTTGAAATTGATGTCAGGATAATGAGCCAATGGTTTCGTGTGAATAAAGAACACAGTTAAGACCATCATGTAGATATGTCTTTTAGAACCATGGAATACCAGAATAGTCTAGTCAATTGATGGGAAGAGCCACTTACCTCAACTTGATGCATTCAAGGAGTCTGGCTGGTTCAGCGTAGACTTTAAGGTGTGCGAGCCTTAAAATTAGCTTTCCTGTGTCACTTGTAGTGCACATAAAATCCAAATGGTGTTATAATTTACCATCATAATAATCATAAACTATTGGAATTGCTGATAGTCTCGGTTTCAACCCAATGTCTCGATGACCAAGATGAATATGCCAAGTTTTTTCATGTACAAGACAATTTGGAAAACTATCTTGGGCGCAACATATGCTACGGGTTTTGTAGTATGTGTAGTACAATCCAGATGTTACATAGAAAATGTGCTTGCCATATCCGTTGCATATGGTAAAGAGAATATATTTCTCTTTCTTGTCAGTATAAGTTTCACTATGGAAACCATTTTGACAAATATCTCTATAGCTTAGTAGGGTACGAGTTAAACTTGGGAAGCAATGAAGCATCCTGACGTTACTCGAGTACCCACAAGGATAGTAAATATGACTCGAATTGAGCCAACAAATATCTCATCACATCTAGCGACTTTAAAATATCTCCTTTCTCTCAATGAGAGTGGAAACATTGGACTTCCCTGAGTATAGAGTTTGTGGTGCATATGCCCACAAGTCACATATCATTTTTCATCAGTCTGACTCCCGTAGAAATCTATATATAGACATGAAGATTCTCAAGAAAATCACTGTCGGATATATAGAATACATACAAATGAATTTGTATCAAAGTGCTCATACAATATATTGTGATATACAATATATGATGACAACAATAATCATGTTCTTATGAGAACATCATAAATGGACATAAATAAATAGATCACTAAGGAGACTAAGGGACTAAATGTATAGTCTCCAAACATGTCGGTTGATGCATATTCAACCATCATGCTCTCCATGCTCATAGGGTCTTGTGACAGCTTGATGGTGTCATGTTGAGGGTTTGAAGTGAGTTTCAAACCATTAACCTTGAGGTCCTCTACATCCCGGTGGCGTGGCTTGGATTGCACGTGATATCCCATGGGATGCAAGACTGATCTTGATGTCCATGACCCGCTTAAGTATGTTGTGGCCATTGAGGGCAGGTGCCTCAAATTGTTAGCCATCGATTACTTATAGCGACAAGCCAGAGATAATTAATTTACAAAAAGTAAACTAAAAACCATCATGGTTTTGTAATAAGAATGCAAAAATTTGACTCAAGTGTATAACTTGAAAATGCTCAACTTCAATTGTGGGAACATAAACACATGGGCAGTAGATCATACAGATCTCACAGTAATATAGATAGTCTACACATGGGCAGTAGATCCAACTCATCACCTTGTGTTTTCCTAATATAATGAGGGAGGAACGCTGGTCCTGAGGGCCTCCGCGGTAGCGGGCACCACCACACCGACGAACTCACGAGCGAGCGATGCTGTAGGCGGAATCGTCGCGCAGATGGAATTGCTCTGCCGGGAGCGTGCGCGGGTGGTCGCCGGGCCTCTGTGTCGCCTGATGGACTCTTTCTTTCTCAGCGGAGAAGACTATGTGCTGATAACGTGTTGAATTGTAAACGAGAGCAACGAGAGACAATTGAACAAAATGATTGAACTATCCTCTTTGCATTAGATGAAGTGCTATATATAGCACTGGAGCAGGCGTTTACAAGGGGGCGTCGGTTCGAACGGAACCGACGGGATTGAAGAAAGCAACCGCCGTTACAAGCGGGGATTAATCCCTTAATTATTATGTAAATTAATCTTAACACAAGCCACGCCCAAGTTAAAATTCAATTCGTGAGAAATAAGGCTCTGTCATGCACATAAAAAAATGGCAAAAATTTCATAAGACAATCCACAATATTCCTAAGATATTAAGCACCTGACATTATGCAAATTTGGCAAAGATAACCTATGTTAAAAAGTTGTCAAATTATATCAACACGGGATCTATTTTCGAAGAAGAACTCATGTGAGGGTGCGACAGTGAAAACGGTTTGTAGTTTGATCGCTCGGGCAAAAGATTTTTTTATTTAGAATTTGAATCTGGTTACAAATAAGTACATAACCTACCACACCTTCGATCCCGTGGAAGAAATCCACCAAAACTCTGGTGATTCTGATCACACCATTCCATCGACAAGAAAACACACATAATATCATTCGGGAAAACAAACACATAATATGATCAAAATTTAGTGTTATATATACGGGTTTGTTAGCTTTTATCTAGAAGAGTGTTAACTATATCTCGCTCAGCTCCTCCGTCAAATCCTATATTATTCTTAAAAAGTCTATCTCAATTTTCTTAACATAGAAAGTGTCCATATCAACGTCCCTACTAAGTCATGCATTTAAGTCTTCACTCCCACTAACTCATCATGCATTTAAGTATACCACATAAGCAAACCATGCAATTTAGCTTATAAACTACTCCCTCCGTTCCCAAATATTTGTCTTTCTAGAGATTTCACCAAGTGACTACATACGAAGCGAAACGAATGAACCTACACTTTAAAATATGTCTATATACATCCGTATGTTGTGTCCATTTGAAATGCCTAGAAAGACAAGTATTTTGGAACGGAGGGAGTATAATTATTTTTGCATTAATCCATGCACGTAGCACCGCCACATCATACATGCATGTTAGTCAACCTTCATATTTTTGTTCGAAATGACATTTTTAACTGTAATTCTTCTTTTTTAATTTCTAAACACATTTTTATTGATTTTCAAGATTATTTTTTGCTTTCACTAGAGTTAATTATTTTTAGCAACTATTTATGCATTTCTTTAACAAAGTTTCTGCAGCAACGGGCAAAGCATCATCTAGTTTACATGAAGATTCGTGGAGATGTTCCCTTTTTGTTTGATTACTTTATGTGTTTTTCCACGTCACACACAATTACAGCATGCGCACCGACGTGTAATTATAGCACGCCAGCCGGCTATGCGCAACTACAGCCGAGCACAACTACAATTGCAAGCACGCCAGCCGGCTATTGCTGAAACGTATGTCCACTAGGAGCGCGTAAGTAGAGTTACAACATGGCACTTCTCTACAACATGGCAACTATATTTACTAGTTGGGTGCCCGTGCGTTGCCACGGGACAACAAACTGAGACACAGAGAACAAACTTTGACATCGGATAGTGATCAATACATCATATAATTTGCTGACATAGAGTATTGAACAAAACATCATGTAATTCGCAATGTGTACGCCACACACAGCTCATGAGTGTGTTGCGATAGGTATCATCATGATTCATTCTAAAACATGGGTATCATTAGTTATGTTCATGACCACGTAACTAATATTTCCACTTCTGAAGATAGATAATTGTGCAACTCCATTATAAATGCTCACACTCACGATACCCTCAGGCCCAGAATCCTACTGTGATAAAAAATGAACATGACCCAGAAGATAAATAAACTTGAACAAATTCACCAGTGACCCTTGAAGGGGTTGTGCAGTCAGGGTTGTGCTCTTCGCTCCGCTATGAGAGAATGGCAACACCCTCACCTCAAGCTGAACCTAAAATGCAGCACCAGACCGAAATTTATGATGTAATATAAATTATGTTACTTCCATCCTAAACGGCTGCCAACTAACTTGATCAACATTGCAGCTCACAGCTTGTGGAAAAAATAATCAAAATACAGCAAGCTAGGTTCAGGTATAGAAACCTGCAGACTAACCTATTTGCGTTTTCCCGATTGACATAGAGATGCATATATTACCCCCACTAATGGTAACCACAAGTAAAAGGAAGAAATTTTTATACATAACTCTCGGTTCAAATTCTCGTACCACAAGTGTATTTTGTTCCCATTTTCTGAATCTACAATTTTTGGTACATATGTGAGTGCACAGTACCGTCCTTGGCTTGAAATTATTAGGTCAATTTGGTAAGATACACCCAAAAAGAGTTTCTACTGAATTGTGTGATCAAAAGAGGGGAATGAGGGGCAACATAAAATGGATGGCAGAATGAAGATTATTCGGTACATGTGAACAAAGAGTTGAGGTCCAGCCAGACAACTTGTAAATTCGTATATGAACAATTACAATCATAAGAAAAGAAAAATAGTACCTCCTTTTGCTGAAGTCTTTTTTTCAGATCTTGCAGCTCCATATCCAGTTTTTCATGTATGGATGAGTGTTCTCTTTCCTTTTCTCCTTCGTTAACTTCATCTGAAAAAGAAGAGTGCTTATTAGAGAAAGTGTCACGAACACATGATATTGTTTCTGTAACTTACTTGACACTTTGAGTGTTCCTACTTCACAACCAGAACATAGATCGTCTATAAGCGCATGCCCTTATCCAGTGCAAGTTGACCACGCAAACAATTTCTGCAGGCGGCGGAGAACTTCTGCAGTCTTAGTTCAGCTTCCAACTGCTGAATCTTCCGTATATATACGTCTTAATAAGGTCCATATTCTGCTCAGAAAAAAATATAACAATTCAAGTAGGGTGGCATGTCAATGTGCATACAAAACTATGCATCTAGTAATTGTTGGGTTGTAACCTTCCTTAGGCGAAACTTGTACAGGGAGAGCTCAATCTTCTGCTGAAGATTGCTCACATCTCGCAGAGTCAGCGAACTCTGGTCCTCACCCACATACTGCTTCATGATGATCTTAATCCTATTGCTCTCATTCTTCATCTTTGACATCTCATTGATGATTTTCTTTGCGGAAAAGAAAAGGAAGATTATTAGGAAAAAGCCAACGACGTTATTAGGTTTAAACTAAATTGGTGCACCTGCTGGACATCCATCTCATCAAAGCAAATGATGTGGGCTTTCAAATATCTGTCAAAGATGCTTGTAATCCTGGTGAGGCGGATAGAATTAAAACCGGGGAGGATGAAGAGAAGATGTGTACGTGCCTTGTATCTGTACATCACATCAACCACGAAAATTTACTTTGATTCTCTGAATACCAAATAATGAAATCAAACCATCCCGGCCCAGTGAACAAAAGAAGCGATCAGTAGTAACGGCGATCGCCAAAGCAGCGCCGCCGGTCGTTTTTGCAGAGGGCGTAACAGCCGAGGCAGTAGGCGAGGATGAGGAGCGCGAGGGTGGCGGCGCTGGCACGAACTGCGGCCCTCCAGTTTCTCTTGGCGGTCGCCACCACGTCCACGTTGGCACGCCTTGCCCCGGAAGCACGTCACGGTAGGGATCGTTGCTCCACGCCTGGCAGTCCGCGCTCGTCGGTCCCTTGTATAACGTTGTGTTCACCGCCCTGGACCCTCAGTACGCCAGCTTGCAGCTGAGCATGGCTCCGGTGAGCTCCTGTGACCCTGGCGGACACGAGGTTGAGGAACGGGTGGTGCCGGACAGCTCAAGGCTTGAACCATGATGTAAGCCTGGCCAACACAGGATGGCGGCACGCCGACGACCTGAGCGGGCGCGAGCTCGAAGTGCCCCAACTTCCCTTCCTCAGGAACATGCTTGCGCGCCTCGCCGCAAACTGATGCGTCGTCGTCGCCGCGAACTGATGCGTCGTCGTCATCTCAGCGGCCGAGGTTGCTGGGTTGCATACGTGTGTATGTGTCCCACTCCCGTCCCCTGCTCAAGGTGGAGGCCTAGCTTCCACACAGCCGGCCACCTCCGCGACGCGCGATCTGGTTCGACCCGCCGCCGAAGCTGAGGCCCGAGGGTGCCGTCGCGGAGATGAGCCGGATGATTGAGATCTAGTAACCGACCCCATCGAGACTGACGGAGCCAGCAACGCAGGGGAGCGAAAAGGTTGGGTCTTGGGTCGAGGGACTCGTCGACCTCGATGAAGCGGCTGACGCCGTCGGCTAGTAGCATGACGGACGGCGGTGGTGAATTTTCTCGGGATTGGGAGGAGCGAGGGGGTTGCTGGACGTGGGACGTGCGAGGTGTCCCTGTTCCGGGCCGTGGGCTCGTGGCTGTTTTTTTTTTTCTTATCGCGGTTTTCTTGTTTCCTTTTATTGTGGGGGAGAGAGGGATCGTAGGAGGGTGGGGTGGAGGGAAGCGAGGGGATCGTAGGAGGTCGAACCATCACGACGACTGCAGATTCCCCTTTAATAGTAGAGATGTATATTTTCTAAAGAGAAAAAACCACAGTAAAGAGGGTGGAGAAACAAAAGGAGGAAAAATAAGTGAAGGAATTAAAAATCCTATTATGTTTCATATATGGTGAGATCTATACTTAAACCTCATCTAAATGAAAGGACCCTATTGAATAAGGACATATGACAGATCTTCATCTGATATCAGGTAAGTTTCTTCACAAAAACACAGTAAATTTGCTCTTCGAAGACCAAGCCATTAGTGCTTAATAAAAATGAAGCTTCTGCTCCCAATTTCTTTTCAACCATCATGTTAAAGCTAACAAACTAAAGATACGATAAGCTAAATCACGTCAGTATGCTACCTATTCATCTGCAGTAGCAGACAGCCACTCTAATCCTGAAATTGCAGCGTAATCTAGATTCGGATACAAAGCACAAGACAGGCGGTTCGTTAGGAGATTGTCGACCCAACAAGTGGATATACTGCGATGGTAAGTCAGGGTTATATCGAAATTTAACCGTCTTTGGTCGATTTCTTGTCAGACTCGTCTCTGTGAATGCTGGCATCAGAAGATTCCTTTTTCTCTGGGGGAACTGGCTGATCCTCTTCTTTGACAGGAGACGGGCAATCTTCAGCAGTCGGGCCCTTTTGTCCATCGGAAGAGGAACATCTTAGGTTTAGTCGGATGGAGCCACCATATAGTACTTTCTGCACAGCTGGATGCTTAAGAACTGCAAGCAGTGAAAGCGTGTATTGTCAAGCGTAATGGAAACAGGACCAAACCCAATTGCAAGGTACAGGAGGCTCACCTATCTTTCCTGCAAGAGTTAGAGCACTCCAGGTGACCAAGGAACAAGAAATCGCCTGGAAAGGACATAAAATTGGAGATGATTTGGCATCAGAAAGTAGGGCAGTATCATCATGTTTACAACCATACATAGAATGGCTTGAATACTCACTATTGGATTTAATCTTTTGGCCTTTATAAACGACAGTAACCATTATGCAGTATTTAAGAAAGAGCTCACGGAGACATGGTAATAAACCTACTGTCTCAAGGCATTGAAGAAAACAAAAATTAAGCTGGTTACCATTTTTTAGCTCTTATTTGAAATGGGAGGGGTGGGGGGCTAAATACCTTCCTATTTTGAGGGTGTTCAGGCTAAATTCAACAAACAAACAACAACAACAAAGCCTTTAGTCCCAACAAGTTGGGGTAGGCTAGAGCTGAAACCCATAAGATCTCGCAACCAACTCAAGATTCTGGCACATGGATAGCTAGCTTCCACGCACCCCTGTCCATGGCTAGTTCTTTGGTTCATGCTAAATTCAACAATGTAAAATTATTCAATAACAAAAAACTCTAAGCATGAGCAAATACCCCACTCTACCTGAGGAAGGGTTGCTGTCCACAGCATAGGCAGAAGAGATGTTGCTCTCACAAACTGCCTTATATTATCTTCCATCTTGCGAGAGCGTTCTGTACGTTTTGCTGCAACACCATAGTTGACCTAAAAGCCAAAAACTCATATTAGTCATCCCTCCATCCATTTGGAAAGGTAAGGCGTCCACACTTCCCAGTGCTTATCTTTGACCAACAATTACTGAAATTTATGTGGTTTCTGTGATAAAAAATTGAGTTTGCTAGGTGGGATTTTAATACAAATCCAACAACATCAATTTGTATCAAATAATGTACACATTGTTTAACTAAATATCGGAATCCTGAAAAGCGTGGCCAGCACTGGCCAGTTGCCACCTTACATTTCTCAATAGATTAACACTTAAGAAAACAAATTAATCTCATGGAAACAGTGTACAGTGGGAGCACAGACAAACTAAACAAAATCTAAAGGAAAAATAGTTGAAGGATGCGATAAACGGCATCTCGAACTTTGTAGCACAAGAACAAACATACATTTAGATAAGAAGAACTGTACACATACCTCAAAGCGAAGCATGATGAACAGTGATGTTATCATGGGAAAGATGCAAAGAGCATCAGGGGTCGTCAGATCAGTAAACCATAAAGCTCCACCCCCTTTTAAAGATGGAACTTTCTCAACCATGTTTGATATCTAGAAGCATGACAGAAAATTGAAATGACAAGAAGTCTGTGAAAATGGAAACAAGAAGGTGGTTGTGGTGAGAAGCGATGCATAAAAAATTGGCTAAACAGATGGTTTAGCATGTGAAATCAACTTACAGCACTGTAAAGAGTTATAAAGGTATATGGTGTCACAATGATGTGAAGAGTTGGCAGAAAACCAAGCCTGTGTGAACAAGAGCGAGTATTTAGAATTTAGAGAAATCCATGCAAGGTCCCTAAAACAACAAGTAGGAGCAAAAGAAGTGGATGTTGTTTATGGCATGCGGTTAAAATTTTCAGTCAAAAGGAATTTTGATCAACGCAATAAGGAGCACAGGAGTCAGAAGCAACAATTTGGAAGGGAAAGGCCAAATAAGCTACACAGCAAGATGAATTATTATTATATTGGCTAGACCCAGGCACTCACACCACGGCACCATAGTATTATGAAGGCAAAGTAGGAAGTTTGCACATGCACTCTAATTTCACAGTAAATAAGCAAATATTAAAGGAAATTATTTTCGTTAAACTGTCCAGCAAAAGTGACCCGATTGGCTGAAGGAGGTATGGGATATGGACATTATACAACTTCCAAAGTGTTTGACTGGAACAACACTCTTTTTATGTTTGAAATTGCAAATGCAAGAACGCAAATAAAAAGGGCCTAACCAAATTTCCACGTTCATACATCCAACTTCAACACTAGAAATGATTTTCAGTCCCATGGAGCCATGGCTCCACACTTTGTTGCAGTTAAATGCATTTATGTCTGCCTGGGGATGTGTGTGTGTGTCTATATATATATATATATATATATATATATATATATATATATATATATATATAGCCGACAGTAATTGGACAGGATTAGTGCGGTTTTCTTGATATATTGTGCTGCGCAGTGCACAGCCCCCATCAAAGACAAGTTCTACTACTCCCTCAGATCCATATTAATTGACGCACACCTAGTACAACTTTGTACTAGTTATACTAGGTGTGCGTCAATTAATATGGATCAGAGGGAGTAGATTTTTCTTAAACTGGGTTGTCTGCTAGGCCAAAATCATTTCATGTCTCGGATGAAACAATCTAACATCTTTTTCCTATTGAATAACTTTTAAGCAGATATGTGTCATGATTGAACACTGGAAAGAAAGAAGATAGGGGAACCACAAAACTTCCTTTTCTCTCTTTCATGTTAACACTAAACATCACACACGTCTCTTCTTTCATCCAGCAAGAACTATGTATCATTTAACGGTATTTACTCAGAAAGAAAACATCAGCGCCCGCAATAATGTCACAATACAAGCACAAGTAAAGCATTTTACATACTTCCTGACCATAGGATCTGCTGCATCTGCAAGTTCTTGTATTGATTTCTCACCCTTAGTCTGCAGGAAATGATTGTGTACAGTCAAATTTCTTGACAATAAAATATGCGGCTTGCACAGTGCAATAGGAGTAGTACAAAATATAATAGTGTTTCGCTTCCCTTATTGCAGGGATCTTACATACATTCTTTACCCACTTGATGTATTGTTCAAGGTCCTGACGCATACCCTATATAAGTTCGAAGCATTAAAGAAAGTAGGGTTAAACCTGTGATCAAAACAAAGTTCTTCAAAGTAAAATATGACAATTAAATTTTATTTCAGCTGGCTCTGTAGTTAGTTAGGCACTTTTGCGATGCATGGGAATTCTGCAAGAACTTCATACGGAACAATTGAATCCTACAGGATACTGGAGAGGTTCTCACATTTCCTAACACACATTTTACTCAGGAGTATTGCATTCATAGCACACATTTACTACATATTCCCCATATGTGAGTTTTGGGTCTACAAAAAGATGGCTGATTAAAATTGTTGCTTGGTGGTGGGATTAACCCCAAGCAAAGAATCTTAACTTTGCATGCAGAAATTTGGTTTACTTCTCATGACCAAAAGATGGGATAAAATCTGACCTGTGACTAATTGGGCACAAGCAACTTCTGGCTACACAAGATACGAGCCTACTTACTTATAGCGCTCAGTATAAGCAAGTGTTCTAACATGCATAATAAAGTAAAACCAAAGGGAGGAACAATGGTAAATACTTAAGATCTTACATATAGTCGTTTATTGACAAGCGTCGAAATTGTGAACATCCCACAGCGTAGCAGCACTGTGGAGAGAGCAATAGAAATCCACCTGTGGTGAAAACAATACACACGGAACATGATGCACACCGGAAACGAAATTCTGAAGACAAGGTAAAGGGCACAAATTCCTCAAACCCCTAAACCCTGACCAGTTCAGACCGGTGAAGGAATGGACCGCGCCGATGAGTCCTCCGCGGCCCATGCCACCTCGCCGGGGAAGCTCGGCCGGGCCGCCGCGGACGCTGCGGAATGGGCGGCATCGGTGAGGGTGTCGGTGAAGCCGGTGTCGCGGGAGGAGGAGAAGCTGCGGCGGAATGGCTGTTGACACCAGATTTTGGCATGGTCAAAAACATAATTAAGAAGGTCTCAAATGGAAATGATCAAAGCGAGAAAGTTTCATATCGTCAAAAGGAGAAATTTTGATATTTGAGCCATAGCCATCCGATCTCATCTCTAAGGCCAAAGTTGTATTCGAAGTATTGAGATTTTGTGTTCAGAACAGTATTCGGCTGATTACGCCCCCAAGATGGCCTCTGATGGAAAAAGTTACAACTGCAAAGTTCTTCGTCTCGTCGAAACGGACGATTTTGATATAAGAATCGTCCCCATTCAAGTTCGTATGCAAAAGTTATAGCTAAAACTGTGCGCTGCAGCACTGTTTGGCCGGATCATCCGGACCGGGGTCCAGATCATCCGGCCGAGGGCCGAAAAATTAACCAAAACAACAGAAGTTAAAAGTTGAAGCCGGATGATCTAGATCATCTCCCGGATGATCCGGGTAAAGGCAGGACAATCCGGGCAAACGTCCGGATGTCCGGACACGTTTTTCTGCTGCAGACTTTAGAAAACGGCCCGAAACACCCTCAAAATGGTCTCGGATGAAAAAGTGTTCAACATGAAAGTTGTGCCTCTCGTCGAGGCGGTTGATTTGGATATAAAAAACGTCCAAATCCGTGGTCGTATGAGGATTCTAGAGCCAAAACAGTGAGCTACTGTCAAAAAACTGGGCTAGGCCGGATCATCCGGGCCTTGAGCCGGACATCCGGGCCGGGGGTCGTGAATAGTCCGTGTTTTACTAGGTTTTGATGATTTGGACAACTAGACAAGTCCTTTTCTTGTACGGGAAGTCCACCCGCCTCTTATATAGACAAGAGGTGACGGCCGATTGAACAACAACACACAATCGAACTAATCTATCTACATCTTTTACCTTTACTTTTACCTTCTCCCTTGTTCTTCTTCTTCCTCGTTCTTCGTTCGTTCTTCTTCATTGCAGGGCGGCGAACCTCGAGGCCCTAGGGGCGGTCAGGTCGACCTAGGGCAGCCCATAGCCGCCGCGCCCTGACGGGGTCCCTCCCGGGCGTGCGGGGTTTCGGGTCTACAAAAGCGCCCGCCGGATTGTCTTGCGTATCGCGCTTCCGGCAGGTCTCCTTCGACGTGAGCTGTGGTGCATCACCCCCGGCGTCGAGGGTACACGGTGACGTGTTCGTGTGCGAACACACTTTTTGGCGACCACGCTGGGACGAAGCTTTGAACGGTCTCCGGCCCGTTCTTGCTACGAAGAGATCGTCATCTAGGGTTTGCAATCTACAAAGGTAATATGAATACCCAATTCACTTATGTAGATGCAAATAATGCATATGTTGTTTCTAGATCATCTAATGAGCATAATGTATCGGCTAGCCCTAGCTTTATCAATCATGCATCTCATTATGTGCAAGGGCCGATGCAACAAAATCACCATGATTCTACTTCATATAATTTTAGCAACATGCATCATATGTATCCCAACTCTCATGCATCGGCAACCCCACAAATTTATATGCCGATGAATAATATGATGAGTTCGGTTAATCAAGTTGAGACACCCTATGTAGGAACTTCCAATGGTATGCAACAAAGTGTTTCAAGTTTTTATTCATCAGCAAATAACTTGCAGTACTTTAATCCAAACATGCTGGTGGATAGGGGAATTGGCCATGCTACTACTAGTTATTCGGCCAATTACCCTCAAACATCATATGCTACACCTCATGCTACGATTTTTTCGGCACCATACGCAATTGTAGATATTCGTGATTCGGCTCCGCACCTTCATGCTCATGGCCGAATAAGTGAGAATTCTACCAGAGCGCATGTGTCTTTACCTAGTAACGTAGCATATCATGTTGCCCCTGCACAATTACAGAATTTCAGCAACACACCATTGCCGAAAGCGTCTCAAAGTATTGGGGGGCAATCCGATGAAGATTGGGCTGAAATTGGTCGAAAAAAGCTTAAAGATAGACTAGCTGCAATGTTTGCTGAATTTAGATAAGAACAAGCAACCTTGCGAATCATAGAAAGAAAGAGTGGTGATTCGGATAACAAAGTTAATTCGGTTATTAAAAAAGCCGAATCAAATAGTATGTGTACCGAATCTATCAAAGAAAAAGAGGATGCCAAGGCATTGGAGAGTCATTCAAAAGTGGAACAAAGTATTATTCAAGTGATACAACCATCATGCTCTCCCAACGTAATTGAAGAGGTATGTCTAGCAAATGACTTGCCTATCTTCCGATTTGGTCGCAACTTTATTGTTGATGCTTCTATAAGAAAAATTCTCATAAGTAATTTTGAAAGACCAATGAAGAAGGGTAATTTACTTGTTAGCAACAAAATTGTTATAGACTATATCGGTCAACCCATTGCACCATTTATGAAGACCGATAATGACTTATTGTTGTGGTCAAAGCTTTCCTCGTTGCATTATCTAAAGTTCATATCTAGTTGGGTAGCTTTGCTTATTTCTTACTTGGCTTGCACTTTGTCTCAATTGAGACATGTGTGTTCTAAATATTTTCGTATCAGAAGTTTAAAGCCAAGGTTAATTTCTTTTGAGAAATCCGATGCTAATATAATATCTTATCCAAAGACACCGGAGATAGAGTGGAAAACACAATGTATAGCCGAATGGGAAGATTCCAAATCTGAACCATTCGTTTGCTTATCTTCAAAGCCGTTCACACAGCAAGATCGGCTAGAAAGCAAGAAGTTTACCTTCAATTCAAGCATGTGTGACCAAATATTTGATTTATTGCTGAAAAATAATTACATAAGAATTCTTGATCACCATGTCAAGCCATCAATTCAAGGACGAATATATTGTAGGTTGCATCATTCGTTCAAACATAATTTTGAGGATTGTAATATGTTTCGTCAAATAGTTAAATCGACCATTGATAAAGGACGATTGAAATTTGTTGAGACACCAAGAGATGACCAGTCTATTCCGATTGGTCTCGATGGCAGAAAGTTTTTGCATCGGCTGCTTCAAGCCGATCCATTTAAAGAGGAGGTAAAAACTGCAGGTGATGGGGTCAAGCTTTCAAGTAAAAAAGTTGTTGAAGAGCATAATGACCATAATTTTGAGGGCGAGAATTCCATCGAAGCTACAATGGAGACGCCAAGGACTGGGGGGCAACAAGCAAATCCAATGATTGGTGCAAGCACAACCAAAGGAAACAAAGGCCGAAATAAGCGTAAGTGTAAGAGATCAAAAATCACCTTTGCTGAACTATTGGATAAATATCAAAAGAAGAGTGAAGAGAAGAATACTTATCGGCCAAATCATGCAAAGAAACTAAGATCACCCCCAAGGCGCAAATATTAGGATCAGTATTGGCAAAGTGCGAATTTTAATGCAACATATTCATATCCTTATTTTGGGCCGCCAATGCCAATGCCGTGGATGCCTCCCTATGCTCATATAGATCCATATCCATCATGGGACAGGTATGATACGAGGGCACACTCTCCATCTTATTTTAGACCATCTAACCAATATTATGCAGCTCCGAGAAGATCAGCATTTGAACAATCACATGCTAAAGACCGTTTCGATCATAAGGAATCGGTCCAGTGCTCAAGGAATAGAAAGGAGGTGGTCAAGCAAGTTTACCGCGTTAAAAGAGATGGTCGTAAGAGTGCTACTTCAGATTTGATCTCGAAAGAAAAAGAGCCAACTAAAATGTTGACATTGGCTACTAAAGGCAATGAGATGAAGCAATCAATTGTTGAAAGTCAATCAAGTGTCAAATCTGAAGGGAGGAAGTTGATAGTGCCCAAGATAAAACAAGAATTGCCATTACTTCAAAGAAAATCGCAGCCGGGGTGCCCACTCGGCTTACCGTATTGGCAAAAGAAGAAAGTACAAAAGCTTAGTGCACAAGAACTTGAAAAGATGAACATGGCATGGGTTCCCAAAGGAAGTACTAAAAACAAGAATAATATGCAAGATTCCGTTGCAATAAGTGCGACAAAGGTGAAGAAAGAGAAGAGTGCAAGCTTCGAACAACCAAGTCGAGGGTTTGCACATCAGAATCTTCGGTTCAAACAACATCCATATTCTTCAACGATGTCATTAATGCATATGTCATGGAATTCATTCTCAGGTATGACTGGTTACCCTCCGTGGACTTATTTTGACCCATGGATGCAATATAATTTCTTACATCATGAAAGGGTATTACCAAATCATTATATGTTCGATTAACTTCATTTTTGTTGCTAATCTAAATGGCCGATATATACTTATCGTCCAAAGCACGTACAAAACGGCCGATGGAGTGTTGACATCGTGCTTAGAACAAACTTCGTGCAAGTTATTTTTCGGCACACAAGTTTTACCGAAAAACAGGGGGGCATGTGTTGACACCAGATTTTGGCATGGTCAAAAACATAATTAAGAAGGTCTCAAATGGAAATGATCAAAGCGAGAAAGTTCCATATCGTCAAAAGGAGAAATTTTGATATTTGGGCCATAGCCATCCGATCTCATCTCTAAGGCCGAAGTTGTATTCGAAGTATTGAGATTTTGTGTTCAGAACAGTATTCAGCTGATTACGCCCCCAAGATGGCCTCTGATGGAAAAAGTTACAACTGCAAAGTTCTTCGTCTCGTCGAAACGGACGATTTTGATATAAGAATCGTCCCCATCCAAGTTCGTATGCAAAAGTTATAGTCAAAACTGTGCGCTGCAGCACTGTTTGGCCGGATCATCCGGACCGGGGTCCAGATCATCCTGCCGAGGGCCGAAAAATTAACCAAAACAACAGAAGCTAAAAGTTGAAGCTGGATGATCTGGATCATCTCCCGGATGATCCGGGTAAAGGCAGGACAATCCGGGCAAACGTCTGGATGTCCGGACACGTTTTTCTGCTGCAGACTTTAGAAAACGGCCCGAAACACCCTCAAAATGGTCTCGGATGAAAAAATGTTCAACATGAAAGTTGTGCGTCTCGTCGAGTCGGTTGATTTGGATATAAAAAACGTCCAAATCCGTGGTCGTATGAGGATTCTAGAGCCAAAACAGTGAGCTACTGTCAAAAAACTGGGCTAGGCCGGATCATCCGGGCCTTGAGCCAGACATCCGGGCCGGGGGTCGTGAATAGTCCATGCTTTATTAGGTTTTGATGATTTGGACGGCTAGGCAAGTCCTTTTCTTATATGGGAAGTCCACCCGCCTCTTATATAGACAAGAGGTGACGGCCGATTGAACAACAACACACAATCGAACAAATCTATCTACATCTTTTACCTTTACTTTTACCTTCTCCCTTGTTCTTCTTCTTCCTCGTTCTTCGTTCGTTCTTCTTCATTGCAGGGCGGCGAACCTCGAGGCCCTAGGGGCGGTCAGGTCGACCTAGGGCAGCCCATAGCCGCCGCGCCCTGACGGGGTCCCTCTCGGGCGTGCGGGGTTTCGGGTCTACAAAAGCGCCCGCCGGATTGTCTTGCGTACCGCGCTTTCGGCGGGTCTCCTTCGACGTGAGCTGCGGTGCATCACCCCCGGCGTCGAGGGTACACGGTGACGTGTTCGTGTGTGAACAATGGCCCGGGGAGGAGGCGAAGACCGAATGAGGGGAAGCTTAGGGTTTGGGATGTCCCGCGAGGGGCGAGCGCAAAGTGAAACGGTCGTGGTGCGGGTGGGGGTGGAAGGGTCGAGGGTTTTCGAGGATCGCCGGTGGAGTTGGATGGAAGCAGTTGAGGGAGTGACGGATGGAGGCGGCGGGCGAGGGTACCGGAGAGGCCACCGGATGCGAGGCTTCTGCGCGCGGCCGCGGCCGCGGCCAACGCCATTGCTGCTCGCAGCGCGGTACGCCCGAAAGAGAAGGGTGAAGTTCCCTTTTTTTGGAACTATAGTTATTTGCCAGTGGGTTTGCAACACGGCATATGTGTTCGGTAGTTTGCATCGTTTTTTTCTCCTTAAAATCTGTTTTTTTAAACATCAGTAATGACACAAGCGCTCATGTACACACGCATACACTCACCCCTATTTGCCAGTAGGAACGTCTTGAAACCTGATGGGCTAGGGATACCACAATCCCTCTAACCATCCAACCACAAATTGGTTCGCGCAACTGGGGTGCTGTTGAAGGTATGAAAATACCAAGACCTTAGAGCAACTCCAACGCGCTGACCTAAACAAACGACGCTTTTGTCCGTTTTTTGTTCATTTGGATCGGCCGTCCGCCCTGTTTGAGATTTGGGTTAGCAATGCGTCCAACGCGCCGACCCATATGTGCCGACGTGGCCGGCTGGCCGCCCTTTTTTAACAAATAGCACAAATTTTGCATTATTTCACACACAACTTTTGCATTATTTCACAAGCAAACATATAGTCCACAACCAAAAAAAAGTATAGTTTCAACCAAAAAAATAGCATAGTTTTACAAGCCGAATAAAATTAAAAATATCTCACATAGTTTTGCAAGTCGAATAAAAAAGATACATTCATTGGTTGCCAACATGAGCCCACATATACTCAACCAAATCATTTTGCAGTTGCAAGTGAGTTTCCCAATCACACATGTCATGATGAAATTGGGTGAACTGTTCAAACGTTGTCACTCCTCCATGCTCAGGCACAACATTCTCACCCTGAAACTGAAACCCTTGATCGTAGAGACGTTCTGGGCGCGCATCTTCTACGATCATATTGTGCATGATCACACAAGCAGTCATCATCTCCCACTATTTCTGCGTGCTCCAACTATTAGCAGGATACCGAATGATGCTCCATCGAGATTGCAAAACACCAAAGGCACGCTCGACGTCCTTCCTAGCACTCTCTTGCTCTTTGGCAAATCTTTTCATCTTCTCTCCGACAGGGTTGGAGATTGTCTTCACAAAAGTGGTCCACTGAGGATAGATACCGTCACCTAGGTAGTATCATTTGTCGTAGTTGTGGCCGTTGATAGTAAAGTTCACCGGTGGGCTGTTGCCTTCAGCAAGCCTAGCAAACACCGGTGAGGGCTGAAGCACGTCGATATCATTGTGTGATCCGGCCATACCAAAGAAAGAGTGTCAGATTCATAGATCTTGAGACACCACGGCCTCAAGTATGACTGTGCAAGCCCTGACATGGCTCTTATACTGCCCTTGCCAAGCAGAAGGGCAATTCTTTTACTCCCAGTGCATGCAGTCTATGCTGCCAATCATCCCTGCGAAGCCCTTGCTGGCATTCATTGCCAAAAAACGGGGTTGTATCGGCTCTCCCAAGTACTCAGGGCCAAACACAGCAATAACAGTCTTGCAGAACTTATACAGGGAGTCTAGACATGTAGACTCGCTCATACGGACGTACTCGTCAATGAGATCACCGGGCACTCCGTATGCAAGCATTCGGATGGCGGCAGTGCATTTTTTATAAAAGGAGAAATCAATATTTCCAACGGCATCCTCTTTGCACTCGAATGCTTGAACAACGGGTTTGTTGTGTCAAAGTAGCCCTTCCAAAGAAGGAAATGCCCGCTCTCTCGGTTGCAATTCAACGCTGGAAGGTGCCCCGGAATGGAGCCACGGAACGACGGCCGCTGGCTATTGAGGTGGTGATGGACCAACACGGCAAGCAAGATCTCCTCATCGGACGAGGAATCGTTGGAGTCGCAAAGGAAATTGTGAAAAAAGAACTCGTCGGCGAAGTCCATTTTATACCTTGGAAAACTGTCGAACAGCTTGCGGGCGTCGATGAAGGAGACGACCGACGAAGGGAGTCGCGCCGCCATCGGACCAGCTAGCTGCACTAGCGGCATCCGACGAGTGTGCCGATGAGGATCTGGCCGGGGCGGTGAGGTGGATTCTTTGGTCGCGGTCGCGACTGTGTCGGGGGAGCGGGGGTGGGAAGCTTTCGGTTCCCCGGCGGCAGGACGACGGTGGCGGGCGAGGTGGGAGGTGGCGGTGTTACAGAGGGGATGTTGTGACGCCGACAACCAGCAGAGTCACTGGAGAAATGGGCGGCAGCGAGGACGAAGGAGGCGGGCGAGGGTTTGTTGCTGGAATGGGAGAGGATGGCCAATGTGCCACCGATCAGCGGGCCAAGGGGAGGAGTAGGCGGGCGCGCGCATCCGTCGTGTGTTCGCGCCGACGCAAATCCGGCTCAAAATTGGGCCGGGAATGGGTCGGCAGGCGGATGAAAATAGGATGCACGTCCGTTTGGGTCGGAGCATTGGGGTGACTTTTCTGTCCACGCCGACCCAAACGGACGCGCGCGAACGAAATGGGTCATCGCATTGGAGTTGCTCTTATGAACCGTCAAAATTACCCACATACACGCTGGATCCCACTGGCGTGATACATGAGCAAACGCAATCAACGAGTGTCGTAAGCATGGGCGCAAGCTCTGCTACACGGGGCATGATGCTGGAGCAATGTAGTCGAGAGATTGTCGACGGGCATGAACCTTAATCGGAAGCTCCGGCATAGGTACATCGATGCGATTTGAAAAGTGGGAAGGTATCTTGCATCATCGAAGAGCAAAGATCGACCGAGACTGCACGCTCGTCGTAACACAACAATCGACATTGGAGGGAATTGAGCGGGAGTCGATATCGAGGAATGATACGTCTCCAACGTGTCTACTTTTCCAAACACTTTTGCCCTTGTTTTGGACTCTAACTTGCATGATTTGAATGAAACTAACCCGGACTGACGCTGTTTTCAGCAGAACTGCCATGATGTTGTTTTATGTGTAGAAAAGAAAAGTTCTCGGAATGTCCTGAAAATCCACGGAGGCACTTTTTGGAATTAATAAGAATTTCTGGGCGAAAGAAATACACCAGGGGGCCCATGCCCTGTTCACGAGACAGGGGGGCACGCCCCCCCTATAGGGCGCGCCCGCCTATCTCGTGGGCCCCCTGGACCTCCACTGACCTCAACTCCAACTCCATATATTCACGTTCGGGGAGAAAAAAATCAGAGAGAAAGTTTCATCGCGTTTTACGACACGGAGCCGCCGCCAAGCCCTAATCTCTCTCGGGAGGGCTAATCTGGAGTCCGTTTGGGGCTCCGGAGAGGGGGATTCGTCGCCGTCGTCATCATCAACCATCCTCCATCACCAATTTCATGATGCTCACCGCCGTGCGTGAGTAATTCCATCGTAGGCTTGCTGGACGGTGATGGGTTGAATGGGATTTACCATGTAATCAAGTTAGTTTTGTTAGGGATTGATCCCTAGTATCCACTATGTTCTGAGATTGATGTTGCTATGACTTTGCTATGCTTAATGCCTTTCACTAGGGCCCGAGTGCCATGATTTCAGATCTGAACCTATTATGTTTTCATGAATATATGTGTGTTCTTGATCCTATCTTGCAAGTCTATAGTCACCTATTATGTGTTATGATCCGACAACCCCGAAGTGAAAATAATCGGGATACTTCTTGGTGATGACCGTAGTTTGAGGAGTTCATGTATTCACTATGTGCTAATACTTTGTTCCGGTTCTCTATTAAAAGGAGACCTTAATATCCCTTAGTTTCCGCTAGGACCCCGCTGCCACGGGAGGGTAGGACAAAAGATGTCATGCAAGTTCTTTTCCATAAGCACGTATGATTATTTACGGAATACATGCCTACATTACATTGATGAACTGGAGCTAGTTCTGTGTCACCCTATGTTATAGCTATTACATGAGGAATCGCATCCGGCATAATTATCCATCACTGATCCATTGCCTACGAGCTTTTCATATATTGTTCTTCGCTTATTTACTTTTCCGTTGCTACTGCTACAGCTACTACAAAAACCCAAAAACAATTATCTTTACTTTTGCTACCGTTACTTTTATTATCATACCACTTTTGCTACTAAATACTTTGTTGCAGATACTAAGTTATCCAGGTGTGGTTGAATTGACAACTCAACTGCTAATACTCAAGAATATTCTTTGGCTCCCCTTGTGTCGAATCAATAAATTTGGGTTGAATACTTTACCCTCGAAAGCCGTTGCGATCCCCTACACTTGTGGGTTATCAAGACTAATTTCTGGCGCCGTTGCCGGGGATCATAGCTCTATTCTCCGAGTCACTTGGGATTTATATCTGTTGATCACTTTGAAGAACTTGAAAGACGACAGAACTACAATTTTGCCCTCAACTATGATGGGAGGTAAGGAACTGCCATCTAGCTCTACACTAGATTCTCCTTCTGTTATTAGTAAACTTGCGACACCTAAACCTACTACTACTATGAATTCTGATATGTCGCGTGTTATTGATGATGCCACCTCTGCTATGCATGATGAAACAACTTCTGTGCTTGATACTACTTTTCCATTAGGTGAATTTCTTGATGAACAACTTGCTAGAGTTAGGGGGAATGAAATTATTGAAGATGCTATTATTGATGATAGTGATGATGAAGGTTCTCCCAATGATTATGTATTGCCTGTTGTTCCTGAGGGTTATGTTATGAATGAAGAAGCTGCTAGGGAAATCTTTGCTTGCAATGATAGATATGATCTTAAGAAATTATTAGCTAAATGGAAGCAGCAGTCTCTTAATGCTAGAATGAAACCTGACACTGCTTTTGCTACTTCACCTATCTGTGTTACTGATAAGGATTATGAATTCTCTATTGATCCTGAAATTATTACTTTAGTTGAATCTGATCCTTTTTATGGCCTTGAATCTGAAACTGTTGTGGCACATCTTACCAAGTTGAATGATATAGCCACCCTATTTACTAATGATGAGAAGTCTCGCTATTTTTATATCCTTAAGATATTTCCGTTCTCATTAAAGGGTGATGCTAAGACTTGGTATAATTCTCATGCTCCTGGTTGTGTGCGTAGTCCCCAGGATATGATTTATTACTTCTCTGCTAAATATTTCCCTGCTCATAAGAAACAAGCTGCCTTGCGGGAAATATATAATTTTGTGCAAATCAAAGAAGAGAGTCTCCCACAAGCTTGGGGGAGGCTTCTCCGGTTGCTTAATGCTTTGCCTGATCATCCTCTCAAGAAAAATGAAATACTTGATATCTTTTATAATGGACTAACCGATGCTTCCAAGGACTACTTGGATAGTTGTGCTGGTTGTGTTTTCAGGGAAAGAACAGTCGACGAAGCTGAAATACTATTGAATAATATGTTGACTAATGAAAATAATTGGACTCTTCCCGAGCCAATTCCTGAAGTAATTCCTAAACCAATTGAGCCCACTCCTAAGCCTATTCCTAAACCCACTCCGAAGAAGAGAGGTGTTTTATTTCTCAGTCCTGAAGATATGCAAGAGGCAAAGAAATCAATGAAAGAAAAAGGTATTAATGCTAAATATGTTAATAATTTACCTCCTATTGAAGAAATACATGGTCTTAATATACCGCCTGTTGAAGAACCACATTGTCTTGATAACCCGACACAGGTAGTAAAGGTAAATTCTCTCTATAGATATGATAAAGTTGAAATCCCCTCTACTAAATTTCATAGCCCATGCTTGGATGAATTTGATGACTTTATGGCTAGACAAGAAAGTTTTAATGCTTATGTTGGTAGAGAGTTAAAGAATAATGCTTTTGAGATAGGACGTGTAAGTGATAATATAGCTAGAGTTAAAGATGAACTCAAACTCATTAGCAAATATGCTTCTATGGTTGCTACTCAAGCTGAGCAAGTACTTAAAGCTCAAAATGATTTGCTTGATGAATTAAATAATAAAAATGACTTTGCTGTTAGAGTGGCTACTAGAACTGGTAGAATGACTCAGGAACCTTTGTATCCTGAAGGCCACCCTAAGAGAATCAAGCAAGATTCTGAGAGAAATAATTTAGAGGCACCTAGTTCTTCTAAAAAGAAGAAAAAGAAAAATGATAGAACTTTGCATGCTTCTAGTGAACCTACTTTAGACACACCTTTGAATCCTAATGATATTTCTATCTTTGATGCTAAAACTCAATCAGGTGATGAACATGAACCTAGTGATAATGTTAATGATAATGTTCATGTTGATGCTCAACCTAGCAAAAACAATGAAGTACAGATTGAACCAACTGTTGATCTTGATAACCCACAATCAAAGAATCAACGTTATGATAAGAGGGATTTTGGTGCTAGGAAGCACGGTAAAGAAAGAGAACCATGGGTTCAGAAACCCATGCCCTTTCCTCCTAAACCATCCAAGTCAAAGGATGATGAGGATTTTGAGCGCTTTGCTGAAATGATTAGACCTATTTTCTTACGTATGCGCTTAACTGAATATGCTTAAAGTAAATCCTTATGCTAAGTATATGAAGGATATCATTACAAACAAAAGAAAGATACCAGAAGCTGAAATTTCCACCATGCTTGCTAATTACACTTTTAAGGGTGGAATACCAAAGAAACTTGGAGATCCGGGTGTACCAACTATACCATGCTCCATTAAAAGAAATTATGTTAGAACTGCTTTATGTGATCTTGGAGCCGGTGTTAGTGTTATGCCTCTCTATTTATATCGTATACTTGAATTGAATAAGTTGACACCTACTGAAATATCTTTGCAAATGGCTGATAAATCAACTGCTATACCTGTCGATATTTGTGAGGATGTGCCTGTTGTGGTTGCAAATGTCACTATCTTAACGGACTTTGTTATTCTTGATATTCCCGAGGACGATAGTATGTCTATTGTCCTTGGTAGACCTTTTCTTAATACTACAGGGGCTGTTATTGATTGCAACAAAGGCAATGTCACTTTTCATGTTAATGGTAATGAGCATACGGTACACTTTCCGAGGAAACAATCTCAAGTTCATAGCATCAATTCTATTGGAAAAGTTCCAACTATTATTATTGGAGGTTTTGAATTTCCTCTCCCTACTGTCAAGAAAAAAGTATGATATTCTTATTGTTGGGGATTTCCATATCCCCGTTGAGGTAACTTAGTGTTATTCAAAATTTCTCCGGTTCCGTGTTATTCGGAATGAGTTTGTTAACACGACTTGATCAACCTTGTTAGTGGATTCATTTTGATGATCACGAGATGGATGAAACTAGAAGGCACAACCTTCTGTACCCTCTTTTTACTTTCTGTTATTTAGAATAAATAAAGCAAAAATAGTATTATTTGTCTGTTTTCTGAATTATCCGTGCATTAAAAAATATCCCAAAAATAAAAGTGCTCCAAATGCCCTGCAAATTTAGTATGATTTTTTATGGAATATTTGAGGATTTTAGGCAATGAAAACACTTCAGGAGGGGCAAGCACCAGGCCACGAGAGTGGAGGGCGCCCCCCCTATAGGGCGCGCCCCTGTCTCATGGGCCCCTGGTGGCCCCCCTCCACTTATGCCAGCACCCACACACTTCATCTTCTACCCAAAAAAATCCCCATCCAGCTCAAGCACGAGTTCTAGCTCATTTTACTGCAATTTTCGATCTCCTTGCTCAAAGCTCCATTTAGAAAACTACTTTGGGAGATTGTTGCTTGGTATGTGACTCCTCCATTGGTCCAATTAGTTTTTGTTCTAGTGCTTTATTCATTGCAAATTTTTGCTGCATAGGTGACCATGTTCTTGAGCTTGCATGTTAAATTTATGAGGTCCCAAGCAATTCTAATGCATGATATAGGCTCTAGGCACTTGTAGGAGTAGTTGCTACCAATCTTGTTTAGTTTTATTCACTTTTGTTTTGAAATCACTAAAACTTCAGAAATGTTTCAGAAAAAGAATTATGCTTAGAAGAATGTACCAAGATGGTTCCTCGGTGAAGAAAGGGCCCAGGATTGCTATACGTGAGCAAGATGTTGAATTACCGAGGGACACGGATGTACGAGCTTGTGAGTGGCCATCCGATGATTTTATGGTCGAAGCAGGCTTCAAGGAGGAATTTGACGCGTATGTGCGTAATGCCGAGCTGGAGGACTTCTTACAAGATAAGTGTCCGCATTACTATCAGTTGACTGATTTTTTTGTGCGGAGGTTTAAATATAACTGTGCGCGTAATTCTCCTAGTGTCATGTTTGGTATTTATGATACATCTTATACCATGGATTTAGAGGATTTTACAACTACTTGCAAACTCCCACAGTGGGGTAATATTAATGATCCTTACAAATCTGAATTTAGAGACTTCCTTGCTAGTATTACTATGGGAGAATCTAGGGACATAGCACAATCTACCACAGGGAGCATTCATTTTCCTGATTATTAAAGATCAGGGACACACATGTGACATGCTATACATTATTTTGCTCTCTTTATTGGCAGATGCATTAACGGTGAAGACGAAGCATGTCACATGTGTGTCCCTGATCTTTGTGTCCTCAAGAGTGTTGTGTCAGGTTATAAAGGTTATAACTTGGGGGCAATAGTTGCACGTAGGTTGCAGAACAATAGTAGAAAGGGGAATTTATTTGGAGGAATTTATGCAACCCGTGTGGCTAATTATCTTAATATAGCCCCACGAGAAGGGGATATGATTTTACCTCTTGTTTATTTGGATAAAGAACCTATGTTCAATCATCAATTTCTTGCGAGGAATGAACAATTCCTCCATTATCGACTAATCTATGACAGACGCAACATTGTCCATGTTACTCTTCCTGCTCCCTACCTTTTTGATTATCAGGCAAAAGGAAGATATGTTGTCACCAGGGAGGAAGCAGCTGAATACGAGAGGAGAGCGGAGGCAGCTCGCCAACACGCCGCAACTCAGGAGGCAGTTGTCGCTACATCTCAGTACAACCCCAGTTTCACTTACGGGTATCAGCCAGGCGGTCCTTGGTATTAAACCAACTTAGGCCAAAAGCCTAAGCTTGGGGGAGTACGTATTTCTCACCGACTTTACATTCATGTTCACACACTAGTTGTCGGTGCTCATACTCTTTCATTGTATTATCCATGCTAGTTTTATTTTTCTAGTTTTCTTCTTGTGTGTTTGATAAACCTTAAGAAAAACCAAAAAAATTAGTTAGTTTAATTTCCATGCTTGTAGTAGAAATTAAAATGAAAACCCAAAAATATTTCTAGTTCTTCTTCTTACTTGTTGGGAGCTTTCCCGTGTAAATAGTTTTATTTTCTTTTCTTTCCTTTGGGGGTCGAGAAGACCATATTGAAAATGTTTAGTGGCTCTCATATGCATGATTGTTCATTTAACTTAGAGCCCATATTATCTTGTCTTCTCTTTTGAGTTGAATGCCTGCAGATTCCAGCTTAGTTCAATGCACGTGCACTATTATTATTATACACATTGTTCGGTCGTGCAAGTGAAAGGCAATAATGACAATATATGATGGACTTATTGAGATGAGAAAAGCTGGTATGAACTCGACCTCTCTTGTTTTTGTAAATATGATGAGTTCATCGTTTCTGAGTTAGCCTATTATGAGTAAACATATTTGCAATGACATTTAGAGATTATAGTTGCTTGTGCCATGCTTGATTAGCTATGAGTTATAATGGTTTACCTTGCATGCCAACATGCTATTAGAATGATTATGTATGATGGGATGGTATCCTCCTTTGAATGTATTGAGTGACTCGACTTGGCACATGTTCACGCATGTAGTTGAAACAAATCAACATAGCCTTCATGATATTTATGTTCATGGTGGATTATAACCTACTCATGCTTGTATTCGGTGTGAATTAATTTTAATGCATGTTCATGACTGTTGTCGCTCTCTCAGTTGGTCGCTTCCCAGTCTTTTGCTAGCCTTTACCTGTACTAAGCGGGAATACTGCTTGTGCATCCAAACTCCTTAAACCCCAAAGTTGTTCCATATGAGTCCACTATACCTTCCTATATGCGGTATTTACCTGTCATTCCAAGTAAATTTGTACGTGCCAAACTCTAAACCTTCAAATGAAATTCTGTTTTGTATGCTCGAGCAGCTCATGTTTCAACTAGGGCTGCCTATATATTCCGTGCTAGGTGGGTTATTCTCAAGAGGAGTGGACTCCGCTCCTCATTCACGAGAAAGGGCCGGTAACTGGGATGCCCAGTCCCATGATCCAAAAAGATCAAAGCAAATCAAAATAATTAAACAAAACTCCCCCAGGGCTGTTGTTAGTTGGAGGCACTCATTTTCTCGAGCAAGCCATGGATTGATGCTTGTTGGTGGTTGGGGGAGTATAAACCTTTACCATTCTGTTTGGGAACTACCTATAATACATGTAGTATGGAAGATACAACCATCTCATACTTGTTGCGTTGACAGTGAAAGTATGCCGCTCAAAATGTTATTCAATCTCTATTTTAAAATCGAGCTCTGGCACTTCTACAAATCCCTGCTTCCCTCTGCGAAGGGCCTATCTATTTACTTTTATGTTGAGTCTTCACCCTTCTTATTAAAAAGCACCCGCTGGAGAGCACTTTGTCATTTGCATTCATTATTATTGGTTTATATTGGGTATGACTTGACTGGATCTCTTTTATCATGAATTACAATGTTTAGTCAGTCCTTGATCTTTAAAGGTGCTCTGCATTTATGTTTTGCGGTCTCAGAAAGGGCTAGCGAGATACCATTTTGTTATATCATGTTATGATTATTTTGAGAAAGTGTTGTCATCGGAGTTTTATTATTATGGCTCGCTAGCTGATTATGCTATTGATATGAGTAATTGTGAGACCTAAGTGTTATTGTGAGTATGGTTAGTTCATAATATTTGCTGAAACTTGAATGCTGGCTTTTCATGTTACGACAACAAGAGCAAACAGAGTTTGTAAAAGTTTTTATTTATCACTTTCAGTTTATCAACTGAATTGCTTGAGGACAAGCAAAGGTTTAAGCTTGGGGGAGTTGATACGTCTCCAACGTATCTACTTTTCCAAACACTTTTGCCCTTGTTTTGGACTCTAACTTGCATGATTTGAATGAAACTAACCCGGACTGACGCTGTCTTTAGCAGAACTGTCATGATGTTGTTTTATGTGTAGAAAAGAAAAGTTCTCGGAATGTCCTGAAAATCCACGGAGGCACTTTTTGGAATTAATAAGAATTTCTGGGCGAAAGAAATACACCAGGGGCCCACACCCTGTCCACGAGACAGGGGGCGCCCCCCAATAGGGCGCGCCCCCCTATCTCGTGGCCCCCCTGGACCTCCACCGACCTCAACTCCAACTCCATATATTCACGTTCGGGGAGAAAAAAATCAGAGAGAAAGTTTCATCGCGTTTTACGACACGGAGCCGCCGCCAAGCCCTAATCTCTCTCAGGAGGGCTGATCTGGAGTCCGTTCGGGGCTCCGGAGAGGGGGGTTTGTCGCTGTCGTCATCATCAACCATCCTCCATCACCAATTTCATGATGCTCACCGCCGTGCGTGAGTAATTCCATCGTAGGCTTGCTGGACGGTGATGGGTTGGATGAGATTTACCATGTAATCAAGTTAGTTTTGTTAGGGTTTAATCCCTAGTATCCACTATGTTCTGAGATTGATGTTGCTATGACTTTGCTATGCTTAATGCTTGTCACTAGGGCCCGAGTGCCATTATTTCAGATCTGAACCTATTATGTTTTCATGAATATATGTGTGTTCTTGATCCTATCTTGTAAGTCTATAGTCACCTATTATGTGTTATGATCCGACAACCCCGAAGTGACAATAATCGGGATACTTCTCGGTGATGACCGTAGTTTGAGGAGTTCATGTATTCACTATGTGCTAATGCTTTGTTCCGATTCTCTATTAAAAGGAGACCTTAATATCCCTTAGTTTCCGCTAGGACCCTGCTGCCACGGGAGGGTAGGACAAAAGATGTCACGCAAGTTCTTTTCCATAAGCACGTATGACTATTTACGGAATACATGCCTACATTACGTTGATGAACTGGAGCTAGTTCTGTGTCACCCTATGTTATAGCTATTACATGAGGAATCGCATCCGGCATAATTATCCATCACTGATCCATTGCCTACGAGCTTTTCATATATTTTTCTTCACTTATTTACTTTTCCGTTGCTACTGTTACAGCTACTATAAAAACCCCAAAACAATTATCTTTAATTTTGCTACCGTTACTTTTATTATCATACCACTTTTGCTACTAAATACTTTGCTGCAGATACTAAGTTATCCAGGTGTGGTTGAATTGACAACTCAACTGCTAATACTCAAGAATATTCTTTGGCTCCCCTTGTGTCGAATCAATAATTTTGGGTTGAATACTTTACCCTCGAAAGCTGTTGCGATTCCCTACACTTGTGGGTTATCAAGGAACCACATGATGGGCAGGGGATGTGGACATATGGCAGCGCAACCTCATTTATCACTGTAGCTTCTTCCCGGCCTAGGCCATCCGAGTGGCTGTGTCGGCCTGGAGCCACCCCGAAACAAGCCCCAGGCGCTCCCTCGCGAGGCACCTATCAGCGTCTTGGAGGTTGGCCCGGATCCGGTTGAGCGCGGTATAGGCTTAATCCAAGGCCCCGGGTGAAAGTGCAATCATGCCCTTAATCTTATTTTGATGTTGATGACAATGTACTCAGAGGGGACTGACAAAGTTTGTCAAGTATATCTTAGGTTTTAGTCCCCTCGGGATCATGTGTGTGTAGATTATGACTTCGAAAATAATCTTTCTCAAGGACGAAGAAACAAGTCTACTGGAACAACCACCTTTTTATGATTGTTCTTGAGTATAGGGATCCCGCACTATTAAGAGGGGAACATGGGGTCTTGTGAGAGTCTTGCTCAAAATCTTCTTCTAAAATCTCATTGTTTGATCCTCATCTCTGTCGGACGACCGGTACTCAGCGGACGTCCGGTTCCTCCTATACAGAGCCAAAACATCGGACGTCTGACAATCTCTCATCAGTACCAAAACATCAGACGTCCGGTATTCTTTGGTTGTCCGGTACCTTTTCTACACAGCCAAAACATTGGTTGTCCGGCATCCATCGGAGGTCCTGTACTTTCTCTACCGAACCAAAACATCGGCCGTCTGGGATTCTCCGGTCGTCCGGTACCTTCTATACCGTGCCAAAACATCGGACGTCCGATGCTGCAGTGCTATTTTGGTCCCAACGGCCACTTATTGAGGCATACTATAAATATCCCTCTCCCATCCCATGTGAGGGTTGACCATTCACTTCAAACATCCTCAAGAACACTTTTCACTCTCTCTCTCACTCTCCTACACCAAATCTTAGATCCCTAAGGGATTTGAGAGCATTTGAGAGAAGTTTTCCACCCAAGTGATAGATCCACTCCTTCCTCTTCTTTGCACCAAAGGAATTCGTGATTTGAGCAAGTCTTGAGTTTTTTCCCCATTGTTCTTGTTACTCTTGGAGTTTGGAGACACCTAGGCAGTAAGAGTCTTCCGGAGAGGAATCGATGATTGTGATTATCCCCGAAAAGTTTGTGAGGGTTTGGAGATCACCCCAAGGTCCACCACTAGTGGCTGAGAAACGCCTTCGTGGTGTTGTCTCAAAGGGAGAATAGGGTGATCCTTCATGGTGTTGGTGTGCCTTCGCGGTAACATCCACCTCTCTAACAGTGATGTAGCTTCTATCCAAGGAAGTGAGCATCGGCATACATCCTCGTCTCTCGGAGTTGTGGTTATTCCTAACCCTAACTTCCTACTTGTGGTTACTTGTCTATTAGGCCTTACTTACATCATATTGTGCTTGCTTTCTCTCATACTTGTGTTACTCATCTACCTTGCTTAGCTCTTAGCATCATACTTGCAATTGTTAGGCTCACTTTCATATTCTGCATTATTGCCTAATTGCTAAGTAACAATTAAAATTTGTAATTGTACCTATTCACCCCCCTCCAGGTCCATCTCAATCCTTTCAATTGGTATCAGAGACTCGTGCTCTATTTTTGTGGCTTAACCACCCTAGAGCGAGATGAACCCCGATGGGACTCCCCTTGTTGCGGATCCGCAGGATAAGGGCGCGGCTTCCACGGAAGTCAAGTCCTTCACTTCTGAGGATCTAAAACGGGCGCTTGCTAAGCAAAAGGAGGAGCATGATGCTTCTCTTGAGGCCTTGGTCCAAATGAGACTAGCCACATTAACCACGATGCTTGCACCACTTTCTGGTGGTGCGGCCTCGAGGCCAACTGTGCCTACTCCTTCACTTGGCCAACAACCTCCTAGCAATGAACACTTTAGTGTTCCTTAGCTTTATGCAAGACCTCAAATAGATAAACCAAAGGATAACCCTCAAGGCAAACCTCCTTTACTTGATGACACTACCGATTTTGCCTTGTGGAGAGTTGCTATGCAGGATCATCTTCGATATGGAAATGATGAGATGTTGGGGATCTTGGAGTATGGCTACCAAGCTGTTGACCCGAAGAATCTTACACCAAGAGAGATATAAGACAAGAATCTCAATGACACAGCAACCATGTGCATAAGGAGAGGTATGACTGACAAGCAATGGAGACCATACATACACATCACAAGTGCCAAGGAATTATGTGATAGCATTGTGAGAACCAAGACCGGTACCTCCACTCTCCGATTTGCTCAATATGAAATTGACAAGGGTCAATTGCAAAACTTTTGTATGGAGAAGGGTGAATCTCCCAAGCAGCTCCTTGAGCGTCTCATGACTCTCACCGCTGACATTGAGTCTTGTGAGTGTGACAAAACACAACATGGATTCAACTTGACTAAGTGATTTCTCGTGGACAAATTGCTCCATGCTCTTGCTCCGTATCATCACCAAATGGTGTGGAACATAAGACAACACCATGGATTCAAGGAAATGACTCCCGATGACATCATATCCACTTTCCAACTATTTGAAGAATCAAAGGCAAATGCTACAAAACATCTTGCCATGCATGGTACCTCAAAATCAAAAACCAATCTTGGATTAAAGGCCAAGCATGTATGTGAAGAAGAGCAAAGTGAAGAAGAAGAAGAAGATGATGATGATGATGAAGATGGTGATGAGATTGACTCCGATGAGAGCCCTTCATATGAAGACATTGCCCTCTTTGTCAAGAAGTTTAGCGCAGGAAAATTCAAGGGAAGATTCCATAAGAAGAAAGTGAGAAAATGCTACAATTGTGAAGAAACCAACCACTTCTCCAATGATTGCCCTTATGAGAAGAGAGGGGATAAACCAAGGTTTCCCAAGACCTTTCCCAAGAAGAAGTTGCCAAATCCTTTGAACTCCAAACCCAAGAAGAGAGAAGGGAAAGCAATGGTTGCTCATGAAGAATTTGTCCGGATGATGTTAGTGGTGTTGCCGGAGTAGCTCAAGATTCCCAAAACACTTTGAGGCTAGTCAACAAGAGTGGTGATGTTGTCACCTACAACTATATGAAAGACTACAAGGGCAACGCTCACAAGTGCCTGATGGCAAAGTCCATGGTAGAAGATGGATAGGACCAAAACTATCCTGACAAGTTCAAGGTAACCCCACGATCAAACCCTCGTCTTTTCACTCCTTCTACTCCTTGTGATGAGTATCTTGATGCGGAGGATAATTATGATGATGATGATATAGATGATCCTATGCTTGCTAAACTAAATAAGTTCATGTGCTCCCTCAAAGGAAAGAAGCTCACTATGTTTCGTATGCTTATGGAGATGGTGAGTAAGCACACCATCGCCATTAAGGAACTCGAAACCCTCATCATCGAAGAAAAGGAAAATATGAAATCGTTGAGCAGAAAGCACAATATGAGGAAGCACAAAATGATGAACTATACTTGAAAATTGGTGCAAACATTGATGTTCATGCTAAAGAACTTGCCTCCTTGAAAAAGGCTAAGGACTCTTGCGAGGAGTTGATGAATGATAAAAGTAAGCTTGTGAAGTCTCATGCTTCTCTCTCTAAGGATTGTGAGCTTCTATCCGTATCCCTCAAGACTAAGGAAGAAGAGATCACTCTTCTTAAAAGAGTTTTGAGACGCTCAAGCTTACTTATCTTGAAACTCTAGCCAAGGCTTACTCATCTCCTATTATCAATGTTGATGCTTGTACTACTAACTCTAGTGGTGACCTAGCATAAATTCTTGAGGAGAATCGCTTTCTCAAGGCTCAACTAGAGAAAGGACTCACGACATGTGCTCAAGGACAAAAGAACCTTAATGAGGTATTGAGCCAACACAATGAAGTGTTTGCTAAAGAGGGGCTCGGGTTTGACCCAAGCACAAGCAAGAAGAAGACGTCTTCTCAAAAGTGCACCACTCCTATAAAAAATGTTTGTATGAGAAGGACACAAGGAGAAATGTAAGGTTGTGAGTGGGAAGGCCACAAGGGGCATGCCCACTCTCAACAAACCAAAAGAGTACATGCATCCATCCTATGTACTTTGTAAAAGTAAGGATGGAGAAGTTTATGCAAAATTTGTTGGTCCTCGAAATGCATTCCGGTTTTATGCTATTTGGGTCCCTAAGACCCTTGTGACTTACTTGAGAGGTCCCATTGCAAAATGGGTGCATCTAACAAAGTCATAATTGTGTGTAGGTTGCTTTCTCCGGTGGAGTAAAATGGGTGATCGATAGTGGATGTACTAATCATATGACCGGAGATAGCAAATTGCTCTATGATTTCATGGAAGATATTCAACCATTTATGAGCATTATGTTTGGTGGAGGATCAAAAGGACAGGTACTCGGGTTGGGCAAGGTGGCTATCACAAATGACATGTCTCTTGCAAATGTCATGCTTGTCCAATCCCTTAAATACCATTTGCTTTCTGTTCGCCAATTGGCTTCTGTTGGTTATGATACACTCTTTGGACTAACGAATGTGAAAGTCTTTAAGAGAGATACTCTCGAAGTGGCCTTTGTTGGAGAGTTGGATGGCAATGTTTACACGGTTGATTTCTCGAAAGAGAGCATATTCCATGCAACTTGCCTAATGGCCAAGGCCGACAAAGGGTGGATTTGGCATCACCGGCTAGCCCATGTTGGCATGAGAAATCTTCAAGATCTCTTAAAGGATAGTCACATCCTTGGACTAACCAATGTCTCTTCTCAGAAAGATCGTGTGTGTAGTGCATGCATAGCCGGGAAGCAACATCAATCAAAGCACCCACCCAAGAATATCGTGTCTACTTCAAGGCCTTTGGAGCTTCTTCATGTGGATCTTTTTGGGCCTTCTTCATGGGATAGTCTTGGTGGGAAAAATTATGGACTTGTCATTGTTGATGATTACTCAAGATATACATGGGTGTATTTCCTCAAGTCCAAGGACGAGACGAAGATCACCTTCATTGAATTTGCCAAGCAAGAACAACGCAAGTTTGACAAAGAAATCTTGGCAATAAGAAGTGATAATGGCTCCGAGTTCAAGAACTACACCTTGGAAGGATTTCTTAGTGATGAAGGGATTGAGCATCAATATTCCGCACCATACACGCCTCAACAAAATGGTGTTGCCGAAAGGAAGAACCGTACACTTGTGGAGATGGAAAGGTCCATGTTGGATGAATACAAGTCGCCACATAGTTTTTGGGCCGAGGCTGTCAACACCGCATGCCATGCATCAAACCGGCTCTTCCTCCGCACAATATTGGAAAAGACTCCATATGAGCTCCTAACCGGGAACAAGCCAAATGTCAAGTACTTTCGTGTATTTGGGTGCAAATGTTTCATCCTCAACAAAAAGAGAACGGTTAGGAAAATTTCAATCCAAAACAATTGAGGGCATATTTGTTGGGTATGGATCAAACTCTCGCGCCTATAGAGTCTACAACAAATCCAATGGATGTTTTGTAGAAACTTGTGACATGGTGTTTGATGAATTTAATGGCTCCCATGGGGAGAAAGTTGATCTAAGTGATGTAGGTGAAGAAGATTCTTCTCAAGATATTTTGACCATGGGTGTTGGCGCTCTTCTTCCCATGGAACAAGAACCTCATGATGACGAAGAAGAAGATGGAAGTTTCACACATCATCAAACCACTTCAACACCCATACCACCACTAGCTCCTATTGCTCAACCAATGCCCGTAGTTCAAGAACAAGAAGATGATCAAGTCCCTCACCATGATCATCTCCATGAGCAAGATCATCACCAAGAGCAAGAACAAGAAAGTGCAATCATTGATGATGAACCTCAACAAATGCAATATGAAGAAGATCTTCCACCACACATTAATGATCCATATGTTGAGGATGTGGATGATGGACATGAAGTTGAACCTCGGGAAACCCTAATCTCCATCATGCCCCGTGTGGCCGGTCGTGTTGATGTTGATAAAATTCTCACCGGCATATCGGAAGGTAGAGTCACTCGTAAACAATCGACAAACTTTTGTGCTCACTTCTCATTTGTGTCTAGTGTTGAGCCACTCAAGGTACAAGATGCATTGATGGACAACGATTGGCTCATTGCTACGTCTTGAGCTTGCGTTGGTTTTCCTCGAAGAGGAGAGGGTGATGCAGCAATAGTAGCATAAGTATTTCCCTCAGTTTTTGAGAACCAAGGTATCAATCCAGTAGGAGGCTCCTCAAAAGTCCCATGCACCTACACAAACAAACAAAGAACTCGCAACCAACACAATAAAGGGGTTGTCAAACCCTTCACGGCCACTTGCGAAAGTGAGATCTAATAGAGATAATAAGATAAAATAAATATATTTTTGGTATTTTATAATATAGATGCAAAAAGTAAAGATGCAAATAAAAGTAGATTGGAAGCAAATACGATAAGAGATAGACCCGGGGGCCATAGGTTTCACTAGTGGCTTCTCTCAAGATAGCATAAGTATTACGGTGGGTGAACAAATTACTGTCGAGCAATTGATAGAAAAGCGAATAATTATGAGATTATCTAGGCATGATCATGTATATAGGCATCACGTCCGCAACAAGTAGACCGACTCCTGCCTGCATCTACTACTATTACTCCACACATCGACCGACTCCTGCCTGCATCTAGAGTATTAAGTTCATAAGAACAGAGTAACGCATTAAGCAAGATGACATGATGTAGAGGGATAAACTCAAGCAATATGATATAAACCCCATCTTGTTATCCTTGATGGCAACAATACAATACGTGCCTTGCAACCCTTTCTGTCACTGGGTAAGGACACCGCAAGATTGAACCCAAAGCTAAGCACTTCTCCCATGGCAAGAAAGATCAATCTAGTAGGCCAAACCAAACTGATAATTTGAAGAGACTTGCAAAGATAACTCAATCATACATAAAAGAATTCAGAGAAGATTCAAATATTATTCATAGATAAACTTGATCATAAACCCACAATTCATCGGATCTCGACAAACACACCACAAAAAGAGTTTACATCGAATAGATCTCCACAAGAGAGGGGGAGAACATTGTATTGAGATCCAAAAGGAGAGAAGAAGCCATCTAGCTAATAACTATGGACCCGTAGGTCTGTGGTAAACTACTCACAACTCATCGGAGGGGCAAGGTTGTTGATGTAGAAGCCATCCATGGTCGATTCCCCCTCCGGCAGAGTGCCGACGAAGGCTCCAAGATGAGATCTCGCGGATACAGAAGGTTACGGTGATGGAAATTGTGTTTTGTCTGCTCCCTGGATGTTTTCGGGGTACGTAGGCTTATATAGGAGGAAGAAGTACGTCGGTGGACGCCCGAGGGGCCCACGAGACAGGGGGGAGCGCCCTATAGGGGGGGGGGGGGGCTCCTATCTTGTGGAGGCCTCGGCTGCTTCTTGACTTGCACTCCAAGTCCTCTGGATCATGTTCATTCCAAAAATCACGCTCCCGAAGGTTTCATTCCGTTTGGACTCCGTTTGATATTCCTTTTCTTCGAAATACTAAAATAGGCAAAAAAAACAACAATATGGGCTGGGCCTCCGGTTAGTAGGTTAGTCCCAAAAATGATATAAATGTGTAAAATAAAGCCCATAAACATCCAAAAGGGGTAATATAATAGCATGGAACAATAAAAAATTATAGATACGTTGGAGACGTATCAAGCATCCCCAAGCTTAATTCCTGCTCGTCCTCGAGTAGGTAAATGATAAAAAGAGAATTTTTGATGTGGAATGCTACCTAGCATAATTCTCAATGTAATTTTCTTTATTGTGGCATGAATGTTCAGATCCAAATGATTCAAAATAAAAGTTCATATTGATAAAAGAAATAGTAACACTTCAAGCATACTAATCAAAGTAATCATGTCTTCTCAAAATAACCTGGCAAAAGAAAGTTCATCCCTACAAAATCATATAGTTAGGCTATGCTTCATTTTCGTCACACAAAGATGTTCCCAACTTCTATACCCCCGATGACAAGCCAAGCAATTGTTTCATACTTAAATAATCTCAAACTTTTTCAACCTTCACGCAATACATGAGTGTGAGCCATGGATATAGCACTATGGGTGGAATAGAATATGATGATGGGGATTGTGTGGAGAAGACAAAAAAAGAGAAAGTCTCACATTGACGAGGATAATCAACGGGCTATGGAGATGCCCATCAATTGATGTCAACATGAGGAGTAGGGATTGCCATGCAACGGATGCACTAGAGCTATAAATGAATGCTCAACAAAAGTGAACTAGTGGGTGTGCATCCAACTTGCTTGCTCACGAAGACCTAGGGCATTTGAGGAAGCCCATCGTAGGAATATACAAGTCAAGTTCTATAATGAAAAATTCCCACTAGTATGAAAAAGACGACTTATGAGACTCACTATATGAAAAACATGGTGCTACTTTGAAGCACAAAAATATGAGACTCACTACATCAAGAACAAGGTGCTACTTTGAAGCACAAGTGTGGAAAAAGAGATAGTAACATTGCCCTTTTTTTGGGCCTTTCTTTTTTTTCTTTTGGCCTTTCTTTTTTTTCTTTGGGCAATGCTATAATAATGATGATCATCACACTTCTATTAATTACAACATATGAATTACGACTCGAAACTAGAACAAGATAAGACTCTATATGAATGCCTCCGGCGGTGTACCGGGATGGTGCAATGAATCAAGAGTGACATGTATGAAAAATAATGCATGGTGGCTTTGCCACAAATACGATGTCAACTACATGATCATGCAATGGCAATATGACAAAAATAAAGTATGTCATGATGATAATGAACGGAATGGTGGAAAGTTGCATGGCAATATATCTCGGAATGGCTATGGAAATGCCATAATAGGTAGGTATGGTGGCTGTTTTGAGGAAGATATAAGGAGGTTTATGTGTGATAGAGCATATCGTATCACGGGGTTTGGATGCACCGGCGAAGTTTGCACCAACTCTCAAGGTGAGAAAGGGCAATGCACGGTACCAAAGAGGCTAGCAATGGCGGAAAGGTAAAGTGTGTATAATCCATGGACTCAACATTAGTCAAAAGAACTCATATACTTATTGCAAAAATTTAGAAGTCATCAAAAATAAAGTACTACACGCATGCTCCTAGGGGGATATATTGGTAGGAAAAGACCATCGCTCGTCCCCGACCGCCACTCATAAGGATGCACAAGCCAGGTACACTTCATGTTTCAAATTTGTTACACAACTTTAACCATACGTGCATGCTACGGGACTTGCTAACTTCAACACAAGCATTCTTTAAATTCATAATCACCCAACTAGCATTAGTTTAATATCACTACCTCCATATCTCAAAACAATTATCAAGTATCAAATTGATCATAGCATCCAATTCACTTCCTATGATAGTTTTTATTATACCCAACTTGGATGCCTACAATTCTAGGACCAATTTTATAACCGTAGCAAATACCATGCTGTACTAAAGAATCTCAAAATAATATAAGTGAAGCATGAGAGACTAGAAATTTCTTCAAAATTAAGACACCACCGTGCTCTAAAAGATATAAGTGAAGCACTAGAGCAAAAACTATCAAGCTCAAAAGATATAAGTGAAGCACATAGAGTATTCTAGTAAATTCTAATCAAGTAGGCTTCTCCCAAAAGGTGTGTACAGAAAGGATGATTGTGGTAAACTAAAAAGCAAAGACTAATATAATACACGACGCTCCAAGCAAAACACATATCATGTGGCGAATAAAAATATAGCTCCAAGTAAAGTTACCAATGAACGAAGACGAAAGAGGGGATGCCTTCCCGGGGCATCCCCAAGCTTAGGCTTTTGGCTATCCTTGAATATCTTGGGGTGCCTTGGGAATCCCCAAGCTTAGGCTCTTGCCACTCTTTATTCCATAGTCCATAAAAGCTTTACCCAAAACTTGAAAACTTCACAACACAAAACTCAACAGGAAATCTTATAAGCTCCGTTAGTGAAAGAAAACAAAACCACCACATAAGGTACTGTAATGAACTCATTCTTTATTTATTTTGGTGTTAAACCTACTGTATTCCAACTTCCCTATGGTTTATAAACTATTTTACTAGCCATAGATGCATCGAAATAAGCAAACAACACAAGAAAAACAGAATCTGTCAAAAACAGAACAGTCTGTTGCGATCTGTAACTAACACAAACTTCTAGAACTCTAAAACTCCTACCAAAATAGGAAGTCCTGGAAAATTTGTTTATTGATCAGCAGCAAAAAGAATCAACGCAAAATCACGTTTCTGTGATTTAACAAAACTAAATTCGTGTGTGCAAAGTTTCTGTTTTTCAGCAGAATCAAATCAACTATCATCATAGGTTATCCTATAGGTTCTACTTGGCACAAACACTAATTAAAAGGTAAAAACACATCTAAACAGAAGGTAGATGCAATATTTATTACTAAACAGAAGCAAAAACAAAAAACACAAAGAAAATTGGGTTGTCTCCCAACTAGCGCCATCGTTTAACGCCCCTAACTAGGCATAAAAGCGAAGATAGATCTAAGTAGTGCCATCTTTAATTTTCAGTTTTTTAGCGGAGTCATGCTCGAATCCGGGAGGTTCTTTCTGCTTCCCTTCATACTCAGAAATTTTTAGATCTGAAGAATCCAACCGCTTATTGTAAAGAGTAATCAACATATTCATGCGGTGAAGATTTCCGCTAACACTTTTAAGAGGCTCAAGAGACTTTTGTAAAAAATTTGTTACTTCGCAAATCTTTCCAAACACTTGGGTTTCTTCTTGGGTAGGATGAGGTCCTCCATTTTTAGGTAGTGTTCCCACTATTCCCTCTATGATTTCATGTGCGATACTGGGATCAATTTCAATAAAGTTTCCCTTGGCAATGCAATCCAAGAGTTGTCTATGCGTCATATTTAACCCAACATAAAAATTGCGAAGAAGAATTCTAAAGTTCACCTCTAGGGTGCACTTGCGATAAGATTCCATCATCCTATACCAGGCATCTTTTAAGTTTTCTCCTTGCCTTTGCTTGAAGTGAAGAACTTCAAACTCGGGAGACATAGGAGCGGATAAGGAACTAGACATAACGACGAGCAAACAACGGGCAAGCGAAAGAGAGGAGGAGATTGGGAAAGAGAGGGCGAATGAAACGGCAAGGGTGAAGTGGGGGAGAGGAAAATGAGAGGCAAATGGAAAATAATGTAAATGCGAGGGAGATGGGTTTTGTGATGGGTACTTGGTATGTCTTGACTTGAGCGAAGACCTCCCGGGAACGGCGCCAGAAATCCTTCTTGCTATGTCTTGAGCTTGCGTTGGTTTTCCTCGAAGAGGAGAGGGTGATGTAGCAATAGTAGCGTAAGTATTTCCCTCAGTTTTTGAGAACCAAGGTATCAATCCAATAGGAGGCTCCTCAAAAGTCCCACGCACCTAAACAAACAGATAAAGAACTCGCAACGAATGCAATAAAGGGGTTGTCAATCCCTTCACGGCCACTTGCGAAAGTGACATCTAATAGAGATAATAAGATAAGATAAATATTTTTTTGGTATTTTATAATATAGATGCAAAACGTAAAGATGCAAATAAAAATAGATTGGAAGCAAATACGATAAGAGATAGACCCGGGGGCCATAGGTTTCACTAGTGGCTTCTCTCAAGATAGCATAAGTATTACGGTGGGTGAACAAATTACTATCGAGCAATTGATAGAAAAGCGAATAATTATGAGATTATCTAGGCATGATCATGTATATAGGCATCACGTCCACAACAAGTAGACCGACTCCTGCCTGCATCTACTACTATTACTCCACACATCGACCGACTCCTGCCTGCATCTAGAGTATTAAGTTCATAAGAACAGAGTAACGCATTAAGCAAGATGACATGATGTAGAGGGATAAACTCAAGCAATATGATATAAACCCCATCTTGTTATCCTCGATGGCAACAATACAATACGTGCCTTGCAACCCTTTCTGTCACTGGGTAAGGACACCGCAAGATTGAACCCAAAGCTAAGCACTTCTCCCATGGCAAGAAAGATCAATCTAGTAGGCCAAACCAAACTGATAATTCGAAGAGACTTGCAAAGATAACTCAATCATACATAAAAGAATTCAGAGAAGATTCAAATATTATTCATAGATAAACTTGATCATAAACCCACAATTCATCGGATCTCGACAAACACACCTCAGAAAGAGTTTACATTGAATAGATCTCCACAAGAGAGGGGGAGAACATTGTATTGAGATCCAAAAAGAGAGAAGAAGCCATCTAGCTAATAACTATGGACCCGTAGGTCTGTGGTAAACTACTCACAACTCATCGGAGGGGCAAGGATGTTGATGTAGAAGCCCTCCGTGGTCGATTCCCCCTCCGGCAGAGTGCCGGCGAAGGCTCCAAGATGAGATTTCGCGGATACAGAAGGTTACGGTGGTGGAAATTGTGTTTCATCTGCTCCCTGGATGTTTTCGGGGTACATAGGTTTATATAGGAGGAAGAATTACATCGGTGGACGCCCGAGGGGCCCACGAGACAGGGGGCGCGCCCTATAGGGGGGGGGGGCGCCCTCCTATCTCGTGGAGGCCTCGGCTGCTTCTTGACTTGCACTCCAAGTCCTCTGGATCACGTTCGTTCCAAAAATCACGGCCCGAAGGTTTCATTTCGTTTGGACTCCGTTTGATATTCCTTTTCTTCGAAATATTGAAATAGGCAAAAAAACAACAATATGGGCTGGGCCTCCGGTTAGTAGGTTAGTCCCAAAAATGATATAAATGTGTAAAATAAAGCCCATAAACATCCAAAAGGGGTAATATAATAGCATGGAACAATCAAAAATTATAGATACGTTGGAGACGTATCACTCATTTCTATGCAAGAAGAGTTGAACAGCTTTGAACGCAACCAGGTGTGGTCATTAGTCAAGAGGCCAACTACAAAACACGATGTCATTGGAACAAAATGGATTTTCAAGAACAAGTAAGATGAGAATGGTGTAATCATCCACAACAAGGCAAGGTTAGTGGCACAAGGGTACTCACAAGTTGAAGGTTTGGGCTTTGGTGAGACCTTTGCTCCTGTTGCCCGTCTTGAATCTATTCGCATCTTACTTGCTTATGCTGCTTTCAATGGTTTTACATTACAGCAAATGAATGTGAAGAGTGCTTTCCTTAACGGTCCTCTACAATAAGAAGTATATGTATCACAACCACCTAGTTCGTTGATACTGATCACAAAGACTATGTGTATAAACTTCATAAGGCTTTGTATGGCCTCAAACAAGCTCCTCGTGCTTGGTATGATCATCTTAAGAAATTTTGACTCAATGATGGTTTTGTGAGAGGGGTGATTGATCCCACTCTTTTTACTAAGATGGACAAGGGTGATTTGATCTTATGCCAAATCTATGTAGATGATATAATTTTTGGTTCTCCTAACATTCATTTGTGCAAGAAGTTTGTGGCTTCCATGACCAAGAACTTTGAGATGTCACTCAATGCAGATTTGAATTCTTTCTTGAATTCCATATTCAACAATTTCAAGAAGGAATTTTCTTGTCTCAAGCAAAATACTTCAAGGATATTCTAGAAAAGTTTGGCATGTCTGATGCTAGTCCATGTAAGACACCCATGCCAACAAAAATTGTACTCACTAAAGACACAAACGTTATCCCTTTCGAGTTTCGACCCATCTATTTACCGCTCTATGATTGGTTCATTGCTTTATCTTTGTGCATCTATACCAGACATCATGTTCAGTGTATGCATGTGTGCTAGATTTCAAGCTCCCCCTAGGGAAAGTCATCATAAGGCGGTTAAGCATATTCTTAGATACCTTGTTCGTACCCCAAAGTTGGTGTCTATGGTACCCCAAGGATGCTAAGTTTGTTCTCATTGGGTACACGAATGCGGATTGGGCTGGAGACAAAGTGGATCGTAAGTCCACCTTCGGTGCATGTCAATTTCTTGGACGCTCCTTGGTAAGTTGGTCCTTGAAGAAACAAAATTGTGTTTCCCTCTCCACTGCCGAAGCCGAATACATTGCAACCGCCAGTTGTGCAACTCAATTACTATGGATGAGGCAAACTTTGAAGGATTATGGTATCACCTATAGACATGTGCCTATTCTATGTGATAATGAAAGTGCCATCAATATTTCCAAGAATCCCAAAGATCATACCCGCACCAAGCACATTGATATTAGGTATCATTTCTTGAGAGATCATGTGGAAAAGGGTGACATTGATATTGCTCATGTTGGTACAGATATGCAACTTGCATACATTTTCACCAAGCCATTGGATAAGCAAGGTTTTGTCAACTTAGGCGTGATCTTGGCATCTTGGAGCTTGACAACATTATGTGAAATCTAATACCCATCCATGCATTTACTTCATGTCTTGTTTAGATGTAGGCATATATTTAGGGGGAGACACTCAACTCATGAGTACTCTCACCCTATATAATGCATAAAAAAGAACAAACACTCTCAAAGTTACCATGTTCTTTGAACTACGGTACTTTAAATGATGGAGTAGTGTTATTGAGCCCGAGGACACTATGTTCGCAGCATCATGACACTTATACTCACACATGGTGGCCTATTGGCCACCGACTCTCCTCAAAGGTGTTGGAAATATGCCCTAGAGGCAATAATAAAATGGTTATTATTATATTTCCTTGTTCTTGATAATTGTCTATTGTTCATGGTATAATTGTATTATCCGGAAATCGTAATACATGTGTGAATACATAGACCATAACAAGTCCCTAGTGAGCCTCTAGTTGACTAGCTCGTTGATCAACAGATGGTCATGATTTCCTGACTATGGACATTGGATGTCATTGATAACGGTATCACATCATTAGGAGAATGATGTTATGGACAAGACCCAATCCTAAGCATAACACAAGATCGTGTAGTTCGTTTGCTAGAGCTTTTCTAATGTCAAGTATTATTTCCTTAGACCATGAGATTGTGCAACTCCCGGATATCGTAAGAGTGCTTTGGGTGTACCAAACGTCACAACGTAACTGGGTGGCTATAAAGGTGCACTACAGGTATCTTTGAAAGTGTCTGTTGGGTTGGCACGAATCGAGACTGGGATTTGTCACTCCGTATGACGGAGAGGTATCTCTGGGCCCACTCGGTAATGCATCATCATAATGAGCTCAATGTGACTAAGTAGTTGGTCACGGGATCATGCATTACAGAATGAGTAAAGTGACTTGCCGGTAACGAGATTGAACGAGGCATTGGGATACCGACGATCGAATCTTGGGCAAGTAACGTACCGATTGATGAAGGGAATTGTATACGGGATTGCTTGAATCCTCGACATCGTGGTTCATCCGATGAGATCATCGTGGAACACGTGGGAGTCAACATGGGTATCCAGATCCCACTGTTGGTTATTGGCCGGAGAGTTGTCTCGGTCATGTCTGCATGGTTACCGAACCCGTAGGGTCTACACACTTAAGGTTCGATGACGCTAGGGTTGTAAGGAAGATTTATATGTGATTACCGAATGTTGTTCGGAGTCCCGGATGAGATCCCGGACATCACGAGGAGTTCTGGAATGGTCCAGAGGTGGAGATTTATATATGGGAAGTCATCATACGGTCGCGGTAATATTCGGAGGTATACCGGTATTGTACCGGGACCACCAGAGGGGTTCTGGGGGTCCACCGGTTGGGTCCACCTGCCCCAGAGGGCCTTATGGGCTGTAGGTGGAAGGGAACCAGCCCCAAGTGGGCTGGGCGTCACCCCCTAGGGCCCATGCGCCTAGGGTTGGGGGGAACCCTAAAGGGGGCGCCCCCTTGGCTTGGGGGGCAAGCCCCCTCCCCCCTTGGCCGCCGCCCCCCTCTAGATCCCATCTAGAGGGGCCGGCCCCCTTCCCCCTTCTCCCTATAAATAGAGGGGTGGAGGGTGGGGTGCAGCACCACATCCAAGGCACAACCCCTCCCCTCCCCAACACTTCTCCTCCTCCGCAAGAGCTTGGCGAAGCCCTGCCGGAGAACTGCCACTCCATCACCACCACGCCGTCGTGCTGCTGCTGGAGCCCTCTTCCTCAACCTCTCCCTCCTCCTTGCTGGATCAAGGCGTGGGAGACGTCACCGGGATGCACGTGTGTTGAACGCAGAGGCACCGTTGTTCGGTGCTTAGATCGGATTCGGCCGTGATCTGATTCGCTACATGTACGACTCCTCCAACCGCGTTCTTGCAACGCTTCCGACTCGCGATCTTCAAGAGTATGAAGATACACTCCCCTATCTCTCATTGCTAGTTACTCCATAGATAGATCTTGGTGATGCATAGAATTTTTTTAATTTCTGCAATGATCCCCAACAGTGGCATCATGAGCTAGGTCTATGAGTAGTTTCTATGCACGAGTAGAACACAAGTTCGTTGTGGGCGTCGATTTTGTCAATTTACTTTCCACTACTAGTCTTATCTTGTTTCGGCGGCATCATGGGATGAAGCAGCCTAGACCGACCTTACACGTACGCTTACGTGAGACAGGTTCCACTGACTGACATGCACAAGTTGCATAAGGTGACTAGCGGGTGTCTGTCTCTCCCACTTTAGTCGGATCGGATTTGATGAAAAGGGTCCTTATGAAGGGTAAATAGCAATTGGCATATCATGTTGTGGTTTTTGGCGTAGGTAAGAAACGTTCTTGCTAGAAACCTATAGCAGCCACGTAAAAAAACTTGCAACAACAATTAGAGGACGTCTAACTTGTTTTTGCAGCATATGCCGTGTGATGTGATATGGCCAAAAGGATGTGATGAATGATATATATGTGATGTATGAGATTGATCACGACTTGCATGTCGATGAGTATGACAACCGGCAGGAGCCATAGGAGTTGTCTTAATTTATTGTATGACCTGCGTGTCAATGAATAATGCCATGTAATTACTTTACTTTATTGCTAAGCCATTAGCCATAGCAGTAGAAGTAATAGTTGGCGAAACAACTTCATGAAGACACGATGATGGAGATCATGATGATGGAGATCATGGTGTCATGCCGGTGACGATGCTGATCATGGCGCCCCGAAGATGGAGATCAAAAGGAGCAAAATGATATTGGCCATATCATGTCACTATTTGATTGCATGTGATGTTTATCATGTTTTACATCTTATTTGCTTAGAACGACGGTAGCATAAATAAGATGATCCCTCATGAAAATTTCAAGAAAGTGTTCCCCCTAACTGTGCACCGTTGCGAAGGTTCATTGTTTCGAAGCACCACGTGATGATCGGGTGTGATAGATTCTAACGTTCGAATACAACGGGTGTAAGCCAGATTTACACATGCAAAACACTTAGGTTGACTTGACGAGCCTAGCATGTACAGACATGGCCTCGGAATACAAGAGACCGAAAGGTCGAACATGAGTCGTATAGAAGATACGATCAACATGAAGATGTTCACCGATGATGACTAGTCCGTCTCACGTGATGATCGGACACGACCTAGTTGACTCGGATCATGTATCACTTAGATGATTAGAGGGATGTCTATCTGAGTGGGAGTTCATTAAATAATTTGATTAGATGAACTTAATTATCATGAACTTAGTCTAAAATCTTTACAATATGTCTTGTAGATCAAATGGCCCACACTAATGTTGTCCTCAACTTCAACGCGTTCCTAGAGAAAACCAAGCTGAAAGACGATGGTAGCAACTATACAGACTGGGTCCGGAACTTGAGGATCATCCTCATAGCTACCAAGAAAGCATATGTCCTTGAAGCACCACTAGGTGAAGCACCAGTCCCAGCAAACCAAGACGTTATGAATGCTTGGCAGTCGCGTGTTGATGATTACTCCCTGGTTCAGTGCGGCATGCTTTACAGCTTAGAATCGGGGCTCCAAAAGCATTTCGAGCAGCATAGAGCATATGAGATGTTCCAAGAGCTGAAAATGGTTTTCCAAGCTCATGCCCGGGTCGAGAGATATGAAGTCTCCGTCAAGTTCTACAGTTGTAAGATGGAGGAGAATAGTTCCGTCAGCGAGCACATACTCAAAATGTCTGGGTTGCACAACCGCTTGTCTCAGCTCGGAGTTAATCTCCCGGATGACGCGGTCGTTGACAGAATCCTTCAGTCGCTTCCACCGAGCTACAAGAGCTTTGTGATGAACTTCAATATGCAGGGGATGGAGAAAACCATTCCTGAGGTATATTCGATGCTGAAATCAGCAGAAGTGGAAATCAAAAAGGAACACCAAGTGTTGATGGTGAATAAAACCACTAAGTTCAAGAAAGGCAAGGGTAAAAAGGGCTTCAAGAAAGACGACAAGGGAGTTGCCGTGCCCGGTAAGCAAGCTGCCGGGGAGAAGACAAAGAATGGACCCAAGCCTGACACTGAGTGTTTTGATTGCAAGGGAAGTGGTCACTGGAAGCGGAACTGCCCCAAGTACTTAGCGGACAAGAAGGCCGGCAACACCAAAGGTATATGTGATATACATGTTATTGGTGTGTACCTTACCAGTACTCGTAGTAGCTCTTGGGTATTTGATACCGGTGCGGTTGCTCATAGTTGTAACTCAAAACAGGAGCTGCGGAATAAGCGGAGACTGGCGAAGGACGAGGTGACGATGCGCGTCGGGAATGGTTCCAAGGTCGATGTGATCGCCGTCGGCATGCTACCTCTACATTTACCTACGGGATTAGTTTTAAACCTCAATAATTGTTATTTAGTGCCAGCTTTGAGCATGAACATTGTATCTGGATCTCGTTTAATACGAGATGGCTACTCATTTAAATTCGAGAATAATGGTTGTTCTATTTATATGAGAGATATGTTTTATGGTCATGCCCCGCTGGTCAATGGTTTATTCTTAATGAATCTCGAACGTGATGTTACACATATTCATAGTGTGAATACCAAAAGATGTAAGGTTGAAATGATAGTCCCACATACTTGTGGCACTGCCGCCTTGGTCACATTGGTGTCAAATGCATGAAGAAGCTCCATGCAAATGGACTTTTGGAGTCTCTTGATTATGAATCATTTGACACGTGTGAACCATGCCTCATGGGCAAAATGACCAAGACTCCGTTCTCCGGAACAATGGAGCGAGCAACCAACTTATTGGAAATCATACATACTGATGTGTGCGGTCCAATGAGCGTTGAGGCTCGCGGTGGCTATCGTTATGTTCTCACCCTCACTAATGACTTAATTAGATATGGGTATGTCTACTTAATGAAACACAAGTCCGAGACCTTTGAAAAGTTCAAGGAATTTCAGAGTGAGGTTGAAAATCAACGTGATAGGAAAATAAAGTTCTTTCGATCGGATCGTGGAGGGGAATATTTGAGTCACAAATTTGGCACACACTTAAGGAAATGTGGAATCATTTCACAACTCATGCCGCCTGGAACACCTCAGCTTAATGGTGTGTCCGAACATCGTAATCACACTCTATTGGATATGGTGCGATCTATGATGTCTCTTACCGATCTACCGCTCTCATTTTGGGGCTATGCTTTAGAGACTGCCGCATTCACTTTAAATAGGACTCCGTCAAAATCCATTGAGATGACACCATATGAATTATGGTTTGGGAAGAAACCTAAGCTGTCATTTCTAAAAGTTTGGGGATGCGATGCTTATGTCAAGAAACTTCAACCTAAAAAGCTCGAACCCAAGTCGGAAAAATGCATCTTCATAGGATACCCTAAGGAAACTATTGGGTATACCTTCTACCTCAGATCCGAAGGCAAGATCTTTGTTGCCAAGAACGGGTCCTTTCTAGAGAAAGAGTTTCTCTCGAAAGAAGTAAGTGGGAGGAAAGTAGAACTTGATGAAGTACTGCCTCTTGAAGCAGAAAGTAGCGCAGCTCAGGAAGATGTTTCTGTGGTGCCTGCACCGGCTAGAGAGGAGGTTTATGATGATGATCAAGGTACTTCGGATCAAGTTGCTACTGAACTTTGTAGGTCCACGAGGACAGGTTCCACACCAGAATGGTATGGCAACCCTGTCCTGGAAATCATGTTGTTAGACAACGGTGAACCTTCAAACTATGAAGAAGCGATGGCGGGCCCAGATTCCAACAAATGGCTTGAAGCCATGCAATCCGAGATAGGATCCATGTATGAAAACAAAGTATGGACTTTGACAGACTTGCCCGATGATTGGCGAGCGATAGAAAATAAATGGATCTTTAAGAAGAAGACGGACGCAGATGGTAATGTTACCATCTATAAAGCTCGACTTGTCACTAAGGGTTATCGACAAGTTCAAGGGGTTGACTACGATGAGACCTTCTCACCCGTAGTGAAGCTGAAGTCTGTCCGAATCGTGTTAGCAATTGCCGCATTCTATGATTATGAGATATGGCAAATGGACGTCAAAACGGCATTCCTTAACGGCTTCCTTAAGGAAGAATTGTATATGATGCAGCCGGAATGTTTTGTCAATCCTTAGAATGCTAACAAGGTATGAAAACTCCAGCGCTCCATCTATGGGCTGGTGCAAGAATCTCGGAGTTGGAACATTCGTTTTGATGAAATGATCAAAGCGTTTGGGTTTATGCAGACTTATGGAGAAGCCTGCGTTTACAAGAAAGTGAGTGGGAGCTCTGTAGCATTTCTCATATTATATGTGGATGACATACTGTTGATGGGAAATGATATAGAACTCTTGGAAAGCATAAAGGCCTACTTGAATAAGTGTTTTTCAATGAAGGACCTTGGAGAAGCTGCTTACATATTAGACATCAAGATCTATAGAGATAGATCGAGATGCCTCGTAGGTCTTTCACAAAGCACATACCTTGATAAGATATTGAAGAAGTTCAATATGGATCAGTCCAAGAAAGGGTTCTTGCCTATATTGCAAGGTGTGAAATTGAGCTCGGCTCAAAGCCCGACCATGGCAGAAGATAGAGAAAAGATGAGTGTCATCCCCTATGCCTCAGCCATAGGTTCTATTATGTATGCCATGCTGTGTACCATACCTGATATAAACCTTGCCGTAAGTTTGGTAGGAAGGTACCAAAGTAATCCCGACATGGAACACTGGACAGTGGTCAAGAATATCCCGAAGTACCTGAAAAGGACTAAGGATATGTTTCTCGTTTATGGAGGTGACAAAGAGCTCATCGTAAAGGGTTACGTCGATGCTAGCTTCGACACAGATCTGGATGACTCCAAGTCACAAACCGAATACATGTATATTTTGAATGGTGGGGCAGTAAGCTGGTGCAGTTGCAAGCAAAGCATCATGGCGGGATCTACATGTGAAGCAGAGTACATGGCAGCCTCAGAGGTAGTGCATGAAGCAATCTGGATGAAGGAGTTCATTACTGACCTAGGAGTTATTCCCAATGCACGGGGCCCGATGACTCTGTTCTGTGACAACACTGGAGCTATTACCCTTGCCAAGGAGCCCAGGTTTCACAAGAAGACCAGACACATCAAGCGTCGCTTCAACTCCATCCGTGAAAATGTTCAAGATGGAGACATAGATATTTGTAAAGTGCATACGGATCTAAATGTTGCAGATCCCTGACTAAACCTCTTCCACGGGCAAAACATGATCAACACCAAAACTCTATGGGTGTTCGATTCATCATAATGTAACTAGATTATTGACTCTAGTGCAAGTGGGAGACTGTTGGAAATATGCCCTAGAGGCAATAATAAAATGGTTATTATTATATTTCCTTGTTCTTGATAATTGTCTATTGTTCATGCTATAATTGTGTTATCCGGAAATCGTAATACATGTGTGAATACATAGACCATAACAATTACCTAGTGAGCCTCTAGTTGACTAGCTCATTGATCAATAGATGGTCATGATTTCCTGACTATGGACATTGGATGTCATTGATAACGGGATCACATCATTACGAGAATGATGTGATGGACAAGACCCAATCCTAAGCATAGCACAAGATCGTGTAGTTCGTTTGCTAGAGATTTTCTAATGTCAAGTATTATTTCCTTAGACCATGAGATTGTGCAACTCCCGGATACCGTAAGAGTGCTTTGGGTGTACCAAACGTCACAACATAACTGGGTGGCTATAAAGGTGCACTACAGGTATCTCCGAAAGTGTCTATTGGGTTGGCACGAATCGAGACTGGGATTTGTCACTCCGTATGACGGAGAGGTATCTCTGGGCCCACTCGGTAATGCATCATCATAATGAGCTCAATGTGACTAAGTAGTTGGTCACGGGATCATGCATTACGGAACGAGTAAAGTGACTTGCCGGTAACAAGATTGAACGAGATACCGACGATCGAATCTCGGGCAAGTAACGTACCGATTGACAAAGGGAATTGTATACGGGATTGCTTGAATCCTCGACATCATGGTTCATCCGATGAAATCATCGTGGAACATGTGGGAGTCAACATGGGTATCTAGATCCCAATGTTGGTTATTGGCCGGAGAGCTATCTCGGTCATGTCTGCATGGTTCCCGAACCCGTAGGGTCTACACACTTAAGGTTCGATGACACTAGGGTTATAAGGAAGATTTATATGTGATTACCGAATGTTGTTCGGAGTCTCAGATGAGATCCCGGACGTCACGAGGAGTTTCAGAATGGTCCGGAGGTGAAGATTTATATATGGGAAGTCATCATATGGTCGCCGGAAATATTCGGAGGTACACCGGTATTGTACCGGGACCACCGGAGGGGTTCCGGGGGTCCACCGGGTGGGTCCACCTGCCCTGGAGGGCCTTATGGGCTGTATGTGGAAGGGAGCCAGCCCCAAGGGGGCTGGGCGCCACCCCCTAGGGCCCATGCGCCTAGGGTTGGGGGGACCCTAAAGGGGGCGCCCCCCTTGGCTTGGGGGGCAAGCCGCCTCCCCCCTTGGCCCCCCTCTAGATCCCATCTAGAGGGGCCGACCCCCTTCCCCTTCTCCCTATAAATAGAGGGGTGGAGGGAGGGGTGCAGCACCACATCCAAGGCGCAGCCCCTCCCCTCCCCAACACTTCTCCTCCTCCGCAAGAGCTTGGCGAAGCCCTGCCGGAGAACTGCCACTCCATCACCACCACGCCGTTGTGTTGCTGCTGGAGCCCTCTTCCTCAACCTCTCCCTCCTCCTTGCTGGATCAAGGCGCGGGAGACGTCACCGGGCTGCACATGTGTTGAACGTGGAGGCACCGTTGTTCGGTGCTTAGATCAGATTCGACCGCGATCTGAATCGCTACGTGTATGACTCCTCCAACCGCATTCTTGCAACGCTTCCGATTCATGATATTAAAGGGTATGAAGATGCACTCCCCTCTCTCTTGTTGCTAGTTACTCCATAGATTGATCTTGGTGATGCGTAGAATTTTTTTAATTTCTGCAACGATCCCCAACAAAAGGAAGGGATGTCCGATCATGTTTGGGGTTCATAACATGTGTGTCTAGTTGCTCAACATGTGGTATCTTTCATGTATGATTGCCCATAGAATTTTGTCATGTACCCATTATTGTATTTTGGTTCCTCTAGATATTTCTTGTGTTGTCTGCCAAAACTTTTGCCACTGATCGTCCGATGGTTCTCAGACGTTCGATGACTCACAACTTCCGACCGTCCGACGTCACTCGGTTGCCCGGTTTGTGCAGAAATCGTGCATAGCCCAAATCACTCCCCAGGTCTCGGACGTCTGAGGTTCTCCAGCTGTCCATCGCCTGGCACGCCCACCAGTGTCTGGTCGTCCGATGAAGTTTGCGGCTCATATAAATTCTTTGGGGTCGGGCCTGTCTGGGCAGTTGCCATATCCTTTTTCCCCCACCCCGCGACTGTGTCCGCCGCTGCACCACCAGGGGGGCGATTTCTCCCTCGCCGTCGCCCGGGGAGCTGCTTTGCCATGCCCCCAACCTCATCTCCATCACCTCTTGTCCTGATCTGGGTTTCCTCGTTTTTCTCTCGTCTCCATCACTCGTTCGTGTACATGGTAGTTATCCCCTTTATCTCTTGGATAATCTCTCAGGTGAGGTTCGTCCCACGATGGTGAAAACTAAGAACACCACTCACAAGGATGTCGGGGGTACCTCTGCCCGCGGTAATTTATGTCCTTTCGGTTCTAGTTTTCATCGCCTCCGTCTCCGTTCGTGCCAAGGGCTCACTATGCTTTGTCCATGTTCTTCTCCCCTTGGTTTCAGCCTCCCGTCGTGGTGGTTCTGATGACTCTCAAGAGGAGCTGCGTCTGCGTAAGTGATGTCTACTATGCAACCTTCTTCTTGTAGACTTTGTTGGGCCTCCAAGGGCAGAGGTTTGTAGGACAGTAGTCCCTCAAGTGGATGACCTAAGGTTTATCAATCTGTGGGAGGCGTAGGATGAAGATGGTCTCTCTCAAACAACCCTGCAACCAAATAACAAAGAGTCTCTTGTGTCCCCAACACACCCAATACAATGGTAAATTGTATAGGTGCACTAGTTCGGTGAAGAGATGGTGCAATATGGATGGTAGATATAGGTTTTTGTAATCTGAAAATATAAAAACAGCAAGGTAGCAAGTGGTAGAAGTGAGCGTAAACGGTATTGCAATGCTAGGAAACAAGGCCTAGGGTTCATACTTTCAATAGTGAAAGTTCTCTCAACAATAATAACATAATTGGATCATATAACAATCCCTCAACATGCAACAAAGAGTCACTCCAAAGTCACTAATAGCGGAGAACAAACAAAGAGATTATTGTAGGGTACGAAACCACCTCAAAGTTATCCTTTCTGATCGATCAATTCAAGAGTCAGTAGTAAAATAACACGAAGCTATTCTTTCCGTTCGATCTATCCTAGAGTTCATACTAGAATAACACCTTAAGACACAAATCAACCAAAACCCTAATGTCACCTAGATACTCCAATGTCACCTCAAGTATCCGTGGGTATGATTATACGATATGCATCACACAATCTCAGATTCATCTATTCAACCAACACAAAGTACTTCAAAGAGTGCCCCAAAGTTTCTACCGGAGAGTCATGATGAAAACGTGTGCCAACCCCTATGCATAGATTCCCAAGGTCACGGAACCCGCAAGTTGTTCACCAAAACATACATCAAGTGAATCAATAGAATAACCCATTGTCACCACGGGTATCCCATGCAAGACATACATCAAGTGTTCTCAAATCCTTAAAGACTCAATCCGATAAGATAACTTCAAAGGGAAAACTCAATCCATTACAAGAGAGTAGAGGGGGAGAAACATCATAAGATCCAACTATAATAGCAAAGCTCGTGATACATCGAGATCGTACCATCTCAAGAACACGAGAGAGAGAGAGAGAGAGAGAGAGAGAGAGAGAGATCAAACACATAGCTACTGGTACATAACCTCAGCCCCGAGGGTGAACTACTTCCTCCTCGTCATGGAGAACGCCGGGATGAAGAAGATGGCCACCGGTGAGGGATCCCCCCTCCGGCAGGGTGCCGGAACAGGGTCCTGATTGGTTTTTGGTGGCTACAGAGGCTTGCGGCAGCGGAACTCCCGAGCTATGGTGCTCTCAGATGTTTTCAGGGTATATGTCGACGTTCTGGAAACGGGGGTCCCCAGACTTGCCTGCCTGCGGCCTGCGACGTGGCTCAAGTGGTGGCCCAATGCGGCCCATCTTCATCAGCTCAAACTCAAGACCCTTGCGAGGGGCCAAGCCTCGCGCGGCGGACGACACAAGGCTTCCTCAGGAACGGCCTCGCCAGGCACGCTCGCGAGGAGGCGGAGAGATCAAGGCAGGGTACCTCGCGAGGTGCTTGTGACGCAAGCCATGACGATCGAGGCCAGGCGGGCGCCAGGCGGGCACCGGCCTGCGCAGTGTCCTTGTTTCCTTTTTGGTGCAAAGGGGGCAAGCACAGGCGTGGAGTACTGAGGCATTAGGCAAAGGTTGCCATTTTAGTGCAACGAGACCAAGACCGGCAGAGCGGCAGGATGGAGGTCACTGTGGAGCCCAAGACAGCATCATCGCTAGTGCCTTTGGCAGCCAAAGACCAACTTTAGTCAGGATAACTTGTACTAGATGTTCCCCTTCAAAACTATTATTTAACAGTAGTGCGTTCCTAAACAAGCGCTGCAGCTCAAATACTTAGTAGTAGCGCCGCTTTCTCCACCAACGCTACTACTATCATCACGTAGTAGTAGCGCCCTATTTTCTCCCCACGCTACAACTAGGTAAATAGAAATAAAAAAAGCAGTCAGGTGCAATATTCATGGAAATCAAGACAAGTCCAGTGCAAATAAACTAAGTTCACAGAACCATCTCACAAACATTAACGACAGTACCACATTTATGTTGGAAATATGCCCTAGAGACAATAATAAATTAGTTATTATTATATTTCCTTGTTCATGATAATCGTTTATTATCCATGCTATAATTGTATTGATAGAAAACTCAGATACATGTGTGGATACATAGACAACACCATGTCCCTAGTAAGCCTCTAGTTGACTAGCTCGTTGATCAATAGATGGTTACGGTTTCCTGACCATGAACATTGGATGTCGTTGATAACGGGATCACATCATTAGGAGAATGATGTGATGGACAAGGCCCAATCCTAAGCCTAGCACAAAGATCGTGTAGTTCGTATGCTAAAGCTTTTCTAATGTCAAGTATCATTTCCTTAGACCATGAGATTGTGCAACTCCCGGATACCGTAGGAATGCTTTGGGTGTACCAAACGTCACAACGTAACTGGGTGGCTATAAAGGTGCACTACGGGTATCTCCGAAAGTGTCTGTTGGGTTGGCACGAATCGAGACTGGGATTTGTCACTCCGTGTAACGGAGAGGTATCTCTGGGCCCACTCGGTAGGACATCATCATAATGTGCACAATGTGACCAAGGGGTTAATCACGGGATGATGTGTTACGAAACGAGTAAAGAGACTTGCCGGTAACGAGACTGAGCAAGGTATCGGGATACCGACGATCGAATCTCGGGCAAGTACTATACCGCTAGACAAAGGGAATTGAATATGGGATTGATTGAATCCTCGACATCGTGGTTCATCCGATGAGATCATCGTGGAACATGTGGGAGCCAACATGGGTATCCAGATCCCGCTGTTGGTTATTGGCCGAAGAGTTGTCTCGGTCATGTCTACGTGTCTCCCGAACCCGTAGGGTCTACACACTTAAGGTTCGATGACGCTAGGGTTATAGGGAATAGATATACGTGGTTACCGAATGTTGTTCGGAGTCCTGGATGAGATCCCGGACGTCACGAGGAGTTCCGGAATGGTCCGTAGGTAAAGATTTATATATGGGAAGTCCTGTTTTGGTCACCGGAAAGGTTTCGGGTGTTATCGGTAATGTACCGGGACCACCGGGAGGGTCCCGGGGGTCCACCAAGTGGGGCCACCGGCCCCAGAAGGCTGCATGGGCCAAGTGTGGGAGGGGACCAGCCCCAAGTGGGCTGGTGCACCCCCCCCCCCACAAGGGCCCAAGGCGCCTAGGGTTTGGGGAGGGGCCTCCTCCATCTTGCTTGGGGGGCAAGTTTCCCCCTCTCCCCCCTTGGCCGCCACCCTAGATGGGTTTGGGGCTGCCGCACCCCTTGGGGTGGAAACCCTAGAGGGGGCGCACCCCCCCCTCCCTCTCCCCTATATATACTTGAGGCTTTGGGGCTGCCATACACAAGAGTTTTGACCTCTCCCTGGCGCAGCCCTACCTCTCTCCCTCCTCGTCTCTTGCGGTGCTTGGCGAAGCCCTGCAGGATTGCCACGCTCCTCCACCACCACCACGCCGTCGTGCTGCTACTGGACGGAGTCTTCCTCAACCTCTCCCTCTCTCCTTGCTGGATCAAGGCATGGGAGACGTCACCGGGCTGCATGTGTGTTGAACGCGGAGGTGTCGTCCGTTCGGCACTAGGATCATCTGTGATTTGAATCACGACGAGTACGACTCCATCAACCCCGTTCACTTGAACGCTTCCACTTAGCGATCTACAAGGGTATGTAGATGCACTCTCCTTCCCATCGTTGCTAGATTACTCCATAGATTGATCTTGGTGTTGCGTAGAAAATTTTGAATTTCTGCTACGTTCCCCAACAATTTAATATAACCACACAATCTCACAAACTCATATATAGTAGTCAACAATGCATGGATAGATCATAGTTGATAAGTCTACTAGGTAGTCATACTAGCATATATATGGTTCAACAGCCACACACATGCATATGTAGTTCTAGATGATGTCGATGACGACCATCATCCTCAAGCCTGGGCGGTGGGTGTTCCTGATAGTAATTAGGATTGCATGTCCAACATGAAGATTCTTGCCGACGAGGAAGCTCTTCCACCCAACCAAGTTGAAGTGTGTGTGACCGTCCGTGTCCACGCCGTACGCACAAGTGGTGACGGAGCCCCTTGTGGTAAGGCGTATTCCAACAGAGCCTTCTTCATCAGGCTTGTTACCACAACTCTCAGATAGGCTCTTTGGCAATTTCTGAATAAGAAAAACATATCAATTAATAAGTAGCCTCACACATTCTACAAGAAGCATATATATCATCGGACTCTACACTAAGTATATATAGCATCGGACTCTACACTAAGTATAACAATAAAGCATATAAGATTCACTAAGCATATAAGATTCACTAAGCATATATATCATCGGACTCTACACTAAGTATAACAATAAAGCATATAAAATTCACTAAGCATATAAGATTCACTAAGCATATATATCATCGGACTCTACACTAAGTATAACAATAAAGCATATAAGATTCACTAAGCATATATATCATCGGACTCTACACTAAGTATAACAATAAAGCATATCATCAAATTACTCTAAAAACTACAGTAAATGCAACATAACATGATATGCCGATCAACCATGGTAATTGTCAGGCGGGTCACGAATGGCACCCCGACGAAGTCAGCATGTGGCGGAATGATGTCCCATAGGTTGCACACCTCCTTTGTTGACATAGATCATGGCCAGCTTGGGTCTTTCAGCTCTGAAGGAGAAGCTTATCAACTCACCACCAGTGATACGCATGTGGTCGATGAAACAGACCCATCCATCTCCTCCCACCTGCGTCATCTTTCGTCCTTTCTCGATCTCCATAGTGTAGGGGGCCCCAGGAGCCTCAAAGGTCACAGAGTCTCCGGTCAGATTGTTGAATTCTGACCTCACATTGCATGGGACAATCTGTGTACAAAAAGCAAAATGATATATACACGATGCATTAATGCCAATAACACTAAAAACAAAATAGTAGTTACTAGTTTCATATAATTTATTACCGCCGCATGAAGAAACTAACTCGAAGTAGCTGTCGAACAGCGTGCTAGTTGCAAGGCTACTGGCGCACCTTGACTTGCATCGTCGACATGGTGGTGGTGGTGGTGGTGGCGCCATTTCCCTAAAGCAATATGATTAAAGGATTAACGATCCAAAAAGTAAGCATAAAGTTTTCATAGAGTTCACATGGCAAGCAAAATAACAACTAAAAAGTAAACATAAAGTTTAGTCCAGGGGAACACTTTATCTATACCCAATCCAAAAGTTGAACCAGCTTAGAATCTTCCAAAACACAATAAGTAAACATCCATTCCACCTTTGGCACCAGATGCACAATAATTAAAACTAGAAAAGGCAAACACCCCCTTTTCGATCAGATACAACTCTTTGTCTATCTGTGTTTCCTTTTTCTGAAATTTACCAAAAATGGGCTCACTAACAGCATCATAACAACTTGGCAATCTGAGCATCACCACATACAGATACTCTCTTCAACCTGAAAGAGTATCGAATCAAGCATTGATTTTTCCATGAAACCACATAACAGTGAGGGCTTCTTGGTCATATCTTTATATGCATCAACAAAGAAGCTAGTGGCAGCAGCCAAGAATTGAAACCCTCAACCGTTGATGTCATATCAGAGCTAAAAAAATGCTCACAATTCTACGGTCGAGCACTATGGTTGTTCCAGCGAAGGAATGACAAGTAGTTACAAGTACTACATCAATGATCCTAAATGTCGGAAACAATAGTCACGTATCGTGACAACGTGATACGATGGGACGCTCTCGTCCTCGGCCGATCACGTTAGCTAGCTTAGCTACTAGCTCCCGCTAGCACACCATCTTCAGGACGAGCGCGCCAGCCCTGGAAGATGCAGTTTGCCCGCTCAATTGTGGACTGAGAAATCACTCCCTAGACGACACCAGGGCTCTAGGAGCGTATCTCGAAAGCTCCCATGGCACCATTTCAGAAGGGGAGCCGATCCTACGACCACCATCGATAAACTTGAGCGTGTGGAGGCGTTCACGCAACCACAGCCGATGGATAATCATTCCCATTGCAGAAGCCTATCATCTACACGAAACGGCACACGGCAACCGATGCCGCCCGTGGCTCCTCTCCGGAAAAGGTACGACATGGACGTCCCCTCTCTAAACCCTAGAACACTAGGCACCGCCGCCGCCACCACTGCTCCAGGGGCAGCAGCCAAGAATTGAAACCCAAGTTTCAATTATATGTGCTAAAAGCCTCTACTTCTTTAGCTACTTCTCTCTACTCTCTCCTAAGTTTCGGTGAGCAACAAAAAGCCTCTACTTCTCTCACCTAACCCCTCTCTCTACTCTCTCCCCAATCACGCGAGGAAACAAGCATGGAACACGTCGCATTGAAGCGCGGAGCCACCATGCAATCCCTAAATCCCAAAACATGGCGAGCCGTTGCGGCAAATCGATTGGAGCCTAGCTAGTGTGGCGCGCGCAGACAGGAGGAGATCGAGGGGGACTTACGGGGCTGGAGCGTCGGAGGAGGCGAGAGGCGACCGTGCGTGGTGGCGGCGCACGGCACCGTCGACGGGGGTGAGGCGGCCCGGGACGAACCCTAACCGCGGCAGTGTTGTCGGGCGGAGGGGATCGATTGTGAGAGTGAGGGGGTGCGGGGGCGCTTGGGCCGGTTTTCTTTTGCTCTACTAGTAGCGATGGTTAGAGGCCGGCGCTACTGCTAAGCCCACCAGCTGTAGCGCCCGTTCAAAACAAACGCTACAGCTAAGTGGGCTACTGTTTTTGCCCTGCGGCCCATGTAACAGTAGCGCGGCCCAAGCAAACAAACGCTGCTGTTATATATTAGTAGTAGCGTGTTTTCTGCCCAGCGCTACTGGTAAATACTAGTAGCATGGGGTCATAAACAGGCGCTACTGGTAAACTTCTATCTATAAGCATTTTCCTAGTAGTGTCCCTCTCTCTCTCTAACACACACACACATATCTATTTTATTGGGTACGGGACCATAATCCATCTATTTCACACACACACGCTAGTGCATAATAATATGGATTATGTATATTATATTTGCCACCACAACTGAGGGAATTAATTTCATGTAAATCGGCCAGCCACAACTCCAAGAATACGCGAAGGAGGTGGCCCGGGTCGGCATCGGCACCGTCCGGCGCGGGCCACGGGCCTGCTTCCAAGTGCGCCTGCGCGCCGACCACCCACGCCGGGTCCTTCAAGTGTCGCTTCCACCACACCAACTCCCAGGGCCACAGCCACGGCTAGGGCCAGGGAAGCCGCCCTTCTTCGCCCCCTTCACCGGTCGCGGCCAACGCGGTGCCGCGGCACCCGGCCTCGCCGTCCTCGTCCTCCGGCACCGTCGTGACCTAGTGACGCAGCCCAAGCATCAGCCTCGAGAATCAAGAACGCTCGACAACGGAGAGGCAAAGGAAGATCATATACATGTCATAAGAAAGGGAGTTTATTTACTGCTCCCTCGATGTATTGTTTCCTTTGTTTGGAGATTGATTACCATCGGTGAGTTAAGGTAAGGTTAATGTGATTGAGCGATTTTCCTGAAAAACAATTATTTATTTCTAATTAATGTGATTGAGTGATTTAAGATAAGGTTAATTAATTTAGATTTGATATTCAGAGATTGTTCGTGATTGATTCTACATTACTAAATAACTTGTGCCAGTATGGAAAGTTCTGATTTGTTCAAATTTCTTTCGTTGTGTGAGAGGGTGACGCGAAAATAAACCGATGAAGTGCGGGGATGGGACGAAAAAAAATCTACAAAAAAAAGCCAGCGAAGGTGAGAGGAGGTACCAAAAAAATCATGGGAGGTGGGACGAAAAAAAAATCTGGAAGCGAGACTACCAACTGCTTGATTAGAAGTAGAGATCCTTGATCACGTCCCAAACATCTTAGTATAAGGACAAAAGAGAAGAGCATGATCCACAAATTCTATTCTATTACAAAAAAAAAAGCAAAGTACTTAAAAAGAACGTAATGTTCTCATTTTACCTTTCTTCCAACCACCTCTTCGTCCAACCTTCCATGTATATAATAATCAATCGCCTTAATTTACTTACCTCCCAAACCAATTTCACTTTAATTTACTTATCAAACTTCTAATCAAAATATAAGGTAACTCAAGGTCAAAAACTGATAAACATTTATTTACACAAATGCATTTTTTAACATAATACAGACGCAAGCGTTCAAACATACGCGCATACACTCACCCGTATGAACGCACACATGCACACCTTACCCCTATGAGCACCTTCGAGAGACTGGGCCAACATATCATCTTGAGATTTACGAAGTCACCGTAGGCGCCTCGTTGTCGACGGGAACGTCCATTGACATGTAAATCACAAATTAAGGTACTAGAATTTTTATATCCCACTGCAACGCACGGGCATTGTTCTAATTTAAGTTATAAGCAAATTTGATCTAAAATACGAAGTCACAGCAGGCAAATTTGATCAAGTTAAGAAAATGTATGGTTCAAGCCACGCCCAAGTTAAAATTCCATTCGTAAGAAATAAGGCTCTGTCATGCACATAAAAAATGGCAAACAATAATAAGGCAATCCACAACATTCCTAAGACATTAAGCACCTGAGATTATGCAAATATGGCAAAGATAACCTATGTTAAAAAGTTGTCAAACTATATCAACGCGGAATCTATTTTCGAAGATGAGCTCATGTGAGGGTGCGACAGTGAAAACGATTTGTAGTTTGATCACTCGGTCAAAAGATATTTTATTTAGAATTTGAATCTCGTTAAAATAATACATAACCTACCACATTTCGATCCCGTAACTCTGGTGATTTTGATAATGAAATCATACCATTCCATCGACAAGAAAACACACATAATATCATAAAAAACACACACAATATGATCAGAATTTAGTGTGATAATATACGGGTTTGTTAGCTTTTATCTAGAAGAGTGTTAACTATATCTCGCTCAGCTCATTCGATTTAAGTCTTCTCTCCCACTAAGCCATGTATTTTAGTCTACCACATAAGCAAGCCATGTATTTAACTTACAAATTATAATTATTTTTGCATTACTCTATGCATGTAGCACTGCCACATCATACATGCATGTTAGTCATCTTTCACATTTTTGTTCAAAATGGCATTTTTTAACTGTATACTTTTTAAAATTTCTAGACATATTTTTTTACTGATCTTCAAGATTATATTTTGTTTTCATTAGATTTAATTATTTTTAGCAACTATTTATACATTTTTTTAACAAAGTTTCCACAGCAACAGGCAAAGCATCATCTAGTTTACATGAAGATTCGTGGAGATGTTCCCTTTTTATTTGATTACTTTATGTTGTTTTTCCGAAGTCACACACAATTACAGCATGCTCATCGACGTGTAATTAATTATAGCACGCCTGCGGGCTATGCGCAACTACAACATCCCACTTCAGCCGAGCGCAACTCCAATTGCAATCACGCCAGCCGGCTATTGCGCAAACGTATGCTCACTAGGAGTTACTCCCTTCGTCCCATAATGTAAGATGTAGTGCCAAAAAACGTCTTACATTATGGGACAAAGGGAGTACTACACACATCTGCATGAGAACTATATTTACGTATTTTCTAGAGAGAAAATACAGTAAAGAGGGTGGAGAAACAAAAGGAGGAAAAATAAGTGAAAGGAAAAAAATCCTGTTATGCGTCATCTATGGTGAGATCTGGTTTCATTCTATATAATGGAACCGGGGAGTGGCCTCCCTGTTCTTCTAAAAAAGATGGTGAGATCTACTTAAACCTCATCTAAATGAAAGGACCCTACAGAATAAGGACATATGACAGATCTTCATTTGATATCAGGCAAGTTTCTTCACAAAAGCGCAATAAATTTGCTCTTCGAAGACCAAGCCATCAGTGCTTAAGAAAAATGAAGCTTCTGCTCCCAATTTCTTTTCAACCATCATATTAGAGCTAACAAACTAAAGATACGATAAGCTAAATCACGTCAGTATGCTACCTACTCATCTGCAGTAGCAGCCGGCCACTCTAATCCTGGAATGGCAGCATAGCTATCTAGGCTCAGATACAAAGCACAAGACGGCAGTTCGTTAGGAGATTGTCGTCCCAGCAAGTGGACATGCTGCGATATAAGTCGGGATTATACCAAATTTAACCGTCTTTGGTCGATTTCTTGTCAGACTCGTCTATGTGAACGCTGGCATCGGAAGATTTCTTTGTCTCTGGAGAAACTGGTTCTTCCTCTTCTTTGACAGGAGGCGGGGAATCTTCAGCAGTCGGGCCCTTCTGTCCATCAGAAGCGGAACATTCTTGTTTTAGTAGAAAGGAGCCACCGTATAGTACTTTCTGCACATCTGGATGCTTAAGAACTGCAAGCAATGAAAGACGTGTGTTGTCAAGCGTAATGGAAATAAGACCAAACTCAATTGCAAGGTACAGGAGCCTGTGACAGGGCTCACCTATCCTTCCTGCAAGAGTCAGACCGCTCCAGGTGACCAAGGAACAAGAAATCGCCTGGACAGGACATAAATTTGGAGATGATTTGACATCAGAAAGTAGGTCAGTATCAGCATGTTTACAACCTTAAATAGACTTGCTTGAATACTTAGTAGTTGGATTTAATCTTTTGGCCTTTATAGAAGACCGTAACCATAATGCAGTATTTAAGAACCCACGGAGACATGGTAATAAACCTACTGTCTCAAGGCATTGAAATAAACAAAAAATTAAGCCGGTTACCATTTTCAGCTCTTATTTGAAATAGGAGGGGCGGGGGGTAAATACCTTCCTATTCTGAGGGTGTTCAGGCTAAATTCAACAATGTAAAATTATTCAATAACAAAAAACTCCAAGCATCAGCAAGTAGTCCACTCTACCTGAGGAAGGGTAGCTGTCCAAAGCATAGGTAGAAGATACATTGCTCTCACAACTTGCCTTGCATTATCTTCCATCTTGCGAGAATGTTCTTTACGTTTTGCTGCAACACCATAGTTGACCTAAAAGCCAAAAACTCATATTAGTCATCCCTCCATCCATTTGGAAAGGTAAGGCGTCCACGCTTCCCAGTGCTTATCTTTGACCAACAATTAGTGAAATTTATGTGGATTCCGTGATACAAAATTGAATTCGCTAGGTGGTGATTTTAATACAATCCAACAATAACAGTTTGTATCAAATAATGTACACATTGTTTAACTAAATATCGGAATCCTGAAAAGCATGGCCAGCACTGGCCAGTTGCCACCTTACATTTCTCAATAGCAAGGGGAACTCTCGAGAAAACAAATTAATCTCATGGAAACAGTGTACAGTGGGAGCACAGACAAACTAAACAAAATCTGAAGGAAAAATAGTTGAAGGATGTGATAAATGGCATCTCGAACTTTGTAGCACAAGAACAAACATACATTTAGATAAGAAGAACTGTACACATACCTCAAAGCGAAGCATGATGAACAGTGATGTTATCATGGGAAAGATGCAAAGAGCATCAGGGGTCGTCAGATCAGTAAACCATAAAGCTCCACCCCCTTTTAAAGATGGAACTTTCTCAACCATGTTTGATATCTAGAAGCATGACAGAAAATTGAAATGACAAGAAGTCTGTGAAAATGGAAACAATGAAGGTGGTTGTGGTGGTAAGAAGCGATAAATAAAAAAAATCAGCATGTGAAATCAACTTACAGCACTGTAAAGAGTTATAAAGGTATACGGTGTCGCAATGAATTGAAGAATTGGCAGAAAACCAAGCCTGTGCGAACAAGAGCGAGCATTTAGAATTTAGAGAAACCCATGCAAGGTCCCTAAAACAACAAGTAGGAGCAAAAGAAGTTAGATGTTGTTTATGGCATGAGGTTAAATTTGTCAGTCAAAAGGAATTTTGATCAGCGCAATAAGAAGCACAGAAGTCAGAGGCAACAATTTGGATGGGAAAGGCCAAATAAGCTACACAGCAACATGAATTGTTATTATATTGACTAGAACCAGGCACTCACACCACGGCACCATAGGATTATTGAGGCAAAGTAGAAAGTTTGCACATGCACTCTATTTTGTATTTTTGCAGTAAATAAGCAAATATTAAAGGAAATTATTTTCACCAAACTGTCCAGCAAAAGTGACCCGATTGGCTGAGGTATGGAGTATGGACATTATACAACTTCAAAAGTGTTTGACCGGAACAGCACTCTTTTTATGTTTGAAATTGCAAATGCAAGAACACAAATAAAAAGGGCCTAACTAAGTTTCGCGTTCATATATCCAACTTCAATATTTAGAAATGATTTTCAGTCCCATGGAGCCATGGGTCCATACTTCGATGCAGTTGGATGCATTTATGCCTGCCTGAGGATGTATGATAATATATCGATCTACAGGGAGCTGACAGTAATTGGACGGGATTAGTGTGGTTTTCTTGATATATTGTGCTGCACAGTGCACAGCCCCCAGCAAAGACAAGTTCTACTAGTTTTTTTTTTCTTAAACTGCGTTGTCTGCTAGGCCAAAATCATTTCATGTCCCAGATGAAACAAACTAACATCTCTTTTTCCTATTGAATAACTTTTAAGCAGATATGTGTCATGATTGAACACTGGAAAGAAAGAAGATTGGGGAACCACAAAACTTCCTTTTCTCTCTTTCATGTTAACATTAAACATCGCACATGTCTCTTCTTTCATCCAGCAAGAACATTTTTAACGGGGAGAGATGGGTCGCCCTCGCTCCCGCTCCGCTCCGCTCCCTCCCAGCTCCGCGTAGACTAGCTGCTACCCAGCCGCCGTCGACTCCCCGCCGGTAGCCCACCTCCCCCCTCCAGCCAAGCCGCCACCGCTCCCGCCGGTGGCCCTCCTTCTCCTCCCCAGCCCTCCTCTGCCCCGCATGGCGTCTTCCAGCGCTGACCTCGCCGGCCGTGGTGCGACCCTGTCCGACGAGCGCGTGTCCTCTGGCGACCGCTGGCTCGACTCGGGGAGCGAGTCCTCCGCACGCTCCTACTGCGAGGTGGCGCGCCGCCCCGCGCCCCCCCCCCCCCCCCCCCCCCCCCGCATCCCCGGCGCCGGCGCCGGCGCCTCCTGCCTACGGCGCTGCGGCGGCGGCCACCAGGCGGCCTGCTAAGCGCCGCCTCGGCCCTCGTTCGGAGGTGCACCGCGTCCCCAACGCCAACACCGCCAACGCCAGCACGGTCGACGCGGAAGGGTTCCAGCAACCGCGGCGCAGGCACCGCCGCCGCCGCCCGCGCCAGGAGGCCGCGCCCAGTCCTACCCCGCGCCGCCCGCGCAGCCCCTCCCCTGAAGAGGTGGCTGGCCTCTGCTTCCGGTGCTTGGACCCTGGTCACCGCGTGCGGGACTGCACCAATGACATCAGGTGTCGCCGCTGCCTGACATCCGGCCACGACTCCCGCTCCTGCGATGCTCTCAGCCAAGACGAGGGAAGCCGCCCTCGTGCCCCCTCGGGCCAGCCCAGGCCGGCGGCTGTGGCTCCTCCCCGTCCTCTGCCCCCCCTCCTCCCGACGCCCGCCCAGTCCGCGCCGGCCGCGCCGTCGCCTGAAGCCCGCCCTCTCGAGCCGGAGCGCATCGTTGTGGCGCACTCTGTGGAAATGGAGGAGGCGGAGCAGGTCCTGGCTCGCGCTCTGGTGGCCTCCGTCACCGGCAACCGCCCGCTCGTCTCCGCCGATGAGGTCGCCGCGGCGCTCTACGACTCCTTCGGGCTGGTCGACGGAGACTTCACCGTGCACGCGCACCACCCGGAGGATTTCCTGATTCTCTTCGGCTCGCAGACCGCCATGGATCGTCTCGCCGGAGAGCACTTCATCCGCTCCCCCCGCTTCTCCCTCTCGATGCGGCCGTGGAGCAAGCTCGCGCACGCTGGCTCTGGAGAGTTCGAATACCGCGTCGAGCTCGAACTCCGCGGTATTCCTGCCCAGGCCTGGCATCTCTCCACCGCCGAGCATATTCTCCGTCGAAGCTGCTGGATTGAGCGTCTCCACCCCCAGACTCGCTCCCGCGACGATCTCGCCACGTTCCGCCTCTCCGGGCGCACGCACGACCCCGCGGGCATCCGGCATGCCGCCATTCTCGAGATTGTCGAGCAGATTCCGGCTAGCTCCAGCTCGGAAGCACCGACGATCAGAATCCTCACCTTCCCCATCTCCATATCCATTGTCCGCGCCGAGATGATCCGCGCTGCCCCCCCTAGCGCACCGGCAGGACAGGGCCCGGACCGCGACCGGGCCGCTGGCAATGGCCACGACAACGGCAACGGGCATGGCCATGGCCCTGGACGCGCGCGCCGCCGTGGCCGCAAGCGGAGACGCTCGGAGCCGCAGCCCTCCGGCCGCGGCGATGGCATGGCGGTTGACTGCCTTGGCTGGCGCACCGGAGGCCTCACCTCCCGCGCGGACGGCGTTGCCACGGCGGGCTGGCTAGCCGCGACCGGCGCGGCGACGCGCATGGCCACCCGGAAAGGCATGCTGCCGTGGCCCGGTCAGTATGGGGCCCGCCGCCGTCGTCATCGAGCCAGAAAAGGAAAGGGTAAAAGGAAAGATAAGCCTACTTTGCCCGCGGGCCAGGCCCTCAGCGGTGACGGCGCCCCTGCGGACGCGCAGTCTGGCTCATCTGGGCCAGCTGGCGACACGCCTGTGGCCCCGACAGCCTTGGGCACGACCGGCTGTTTGAATCCGGTGCCTCCCCCAGAGCCCGAGGGCGATCCCGCGGGGCCACCTGCTGCCTCGGGGCCACCATCTGCCTCTCCTGCGCCTCCTGCCTGTCGGGACTGGGCCGTGCTCAGCGAGGTCCCCGACTCGCAGCAGGCCACGCAAGCGACGACGCCCATCCTGTCGGGCCAAAGTGGCACCCCTCCCGAGACAGATCCAGCGGTGGAGCCAGACGCTGACCTGGTGATCCCAGTCGAGTGCGTTGGATTGGCCAGTGCCGCGCCAGAGCCCCACGCCGCTTCCCCCGCCCGCGCATCGGTGACCCCACGCAGGGACAGATCCGCGTCGCCCACCCCTGCCCCGCGGGACCCACAAACGGCCGCGCAGCCCTGTGCGGCCCCTGCCACTCCTGGGCCCGCTGCGACATCTGCCAACGCCAGACTGGCTCAGACGGGCATGCATGGATCCGGACCCGGTCGTTTCGCCTCCCCACCGATAATCATGCGCCGATCGCGCGGACCCGCTGCCATCGCTCGTCCCTGGACGCTGGGGGACTTCCTCGCCGCAGCCACCAAGGAGCTAAACGCCACCTTGCCGGCGCCCGGGAAGAGGCCTTGCCGGCCCCTCGACTTTGCTCCTCGCCGTGGCCGATCTGCATCCACCACGACCACACCCGCTGCACCCCCCACGGCCGCTCGACGCGCGCAAGTCCAGGTCCTCCGCACGCTCGGAATCGTGGGGACTAACCAGAAAATCTCGGCCGCGGAGATGAAGGCATACGACGATCTATTTGCAGCACCAATCCCGCTGTCCGTGCTGTCTGCCATCGCTGCGCTGGTCGATCGTGAGATCCCAGCCTGCCTGACGAGTCAGACCGCTGCTACGGCGCACGTCGACCCGGTGTGCGCAACTTAGATTCTCCTTGGCACCTTTACCCGTCGATCCACTCTTTATGGATCACGGACTCAAGATCGTTGTATGGAACGTGCGCGGCCTCAACGCACGAGCGCGGCGCCATGCCATCCGCTCGCTGCTTGACACCACCGGCGCCTCCATTGTATGCTTGCAAGAAACAAAGATTGAGTTGCTCTGCTCGTCCATTGTTCTTGACACGCTTGGCTCGGAGTTCGACGGCTACACCTACCTCCCGGCGCTAGGCACGCGCGGCGGCATTCTCCTAGCCTGGAAAAGCAGGGTTGTGTCCACCTCCGATCACCTGTTCACCAACAACGCGATCTCGGCCCGCGTCGCCACGCCCGGCGGCACGCCGTGGTGGATCACCGTTGTTTACGGGCCGCAGGACGACGCGGCCAAGGTCGCCTTCCTGGAGGAGCTACGCGAGATTAGAGCGGACTGCCACGGCCCGTGGATGCTCTGCGGGGACTTTAACCTCATCCTCCGCTCCGAGGACAAGAACACGGACAACCTCAACAGGCGCATGATGGGCAAGTTCCGCCGCCTCGTCAACGACCTCGCGCTCAAGGAGGTATATCTCAACGGGCGACGCTATACGTGGTCGAACGAACAATCCCCCCCAACCCTGGTACACCTGGACAGAGTGTTGTGCACGTCGGACTGGGAGGACGGCCATGGCGAATGCCATCTGACATGCCTGGCGTCCGTCGTGTCGGACCACTCCCCCTTGCTGCTGGACTACGCCCCCGCACCCGTGCTGCACCGCAGGTTCCATTTTGAGGATCATTGGCTGCGCCTGGACGGTTTCCACGAGACGGTGGCCGCAGCGTGGGGTTCCGTTCACGAGCCCGACCCCTTCCGTCGACTTATGCTGCGTCTCCAGGCCACAGCGCGATACCTGACGAGCTGGAGTGCCAAAGCGGTTGGCAACGTGAAGACCAAACTAGCCATTGCGAGAGAGCTTATCGCACGCTTTGATAAGGCCCAGGAAGACAGAATTCTCACACCCCCGGAGGATTGGCTACGCAAACAGATGAAGGTCTCGTACCTGGGACTTGCATCCTTGGAACGGACTATTGCAAGACAGCGCGCCCGCATCGCCTCCCTCAAAGATGGTGACGCCAGCACTGCCTTCTTCCATCGGCAGTGCTCATTTCGACGACAGAAGAACCGCATCTCCCGCCTCTCCGCGAACGGCCTGCTGCTCACCGGCCACAATGAGATGGCCGAGGCTGCTTTCCGGCACTTCGACGCCCTGCTTGGCACGGCGGTTGAGCGCGACCACACGCTGGACCTGTCGCAGCTCATCGACGAAAGTGACCTTTCTGATCTCGATGCGGCCTTTTGCCCGGAGGAGATCTGGGAGGCAGTAAAACGCCTGCCCGTGCACAAGGCACCCGGGCCCGACGGCTTCAACGCCGAATTCCTTCGCGCGTGTTGGAGCATCGTCAAGCAGGACTTCATGGACGTGTTCCAACAGCTCTTTGAGATGCGCGGCCGCGGCTTCAGCAAGCTCAACTAGGCACTTCTAACTCTACTGCCGAAGCGCGCCGACGCCCTAGAGTTGCGAGACTACCGCCCGATATGCCTCATTCACATCGTGGCCAAGGTCTTCGCCAAAGCCCTCTCGCGCCGGCTAGCTCCAAAACTTGACCACCTTGTCAGCCGCAACCAAAACGCGTTCATCCTCGGAAGGAGCCTCCACGACAACTTCATGCTCGTCCGGCAATCGCTCAAGCTATTGAGCCAACTTGGAGCCCCCCGGGTCATGCTCAAGCTTGACCTCACGCGCGCTTTCGACTCCATATCATGGCCATTCCTCTTTGAGGTCCTGCGCCAATATGGGTTCGGTCATCGCTTTCTTGAGTGGATTTCCATCCTGCTGTCCTCGGCGAGCACTCGGGTCCTGTTGAACGGCGTGCCAGGACCTCCGATTTGGCACAAAGAAGGGCTGCGGCAGGGCGACTCTCTGTCCCCGCAGCTATTCGTACTCGCGGTTGACACCCTCGGCCGGCTGATTCAACGCGCCCACGACGCGGGCATCCTCCTGCCGTTGCACCCGCGGAGGCCTATTCCGGCGATATCACTATACGCAGACGACGTCATGCTATTCTGCCATGCCACGGAGAGCGACATAATCGCGGTCAAGGAAATCCTTGGCCTGTTCAGCGGAGCATCCGGCCTCAAAGTTAACTACGCGAAGAGCTCGGCCACGGTCTTGCATGGAGAGCCGGCTACCACTGAGATCATCACCGGCCTGGGTTGTTCGACCGCTGCGCTCCCTGTCACCTACCTCGGCATACCCCTGACGACGCGCCGCCCGACCGCCGGCCAGTTGCAACCCTTGGTCGACAGGGTCGCCGGGCGCTTGCCCACCTGGAAAGCATGGCTTATGAACAGAGCCGGCAGGCTTGCCCTCGTCAAGTCGGTCCTCTGCGCGATCCCGGTGCACCAGCTGCTTGCTTTTGCCCCCACGAAGAAAACTCTGCGGCAGCTCGAGAAGATTCAACGGGGATTCTTATGGGCTGGGCGAGCCGTCGCCAACGGCGGTCACTGCCATGTGAACTGGCGCCTCGTCTCCCGCCCCCTTGAGCTTGGGGGCCTCGGGGTTCGCGATCTCGAGCGCACCGGGCTCGCGCTCAGACTGCGGTGGCTTTGGCTCTCGCGAACTGATTATGGACGCGCCTGGCAAGGGCTGGATCTTCAATTCTCCTGCCATGAGCGCTCCTTGTTCTTCGCCTCCACCGTCATGGCCATTGGGAACGGCATGAAAGCCTTGTTCTGGGAGGATCGCTGGCTCAACGGGCGCTCCGTCGGCGAGCTCATGCCCCTGCTCTACAACTGCGTCCCCAAACGACGGCGCAAGGTGAGAACGGTGGCCGAAGGCCTCAACGGCAACACTTGGGCCCGTGACATCCAGGGCGTTCTCGGCCTCCACGAGATCGGTCAGTACCTGCAGCTCTGGCACCTCGCGCAGCAGGCCACACTCCGCGATGCCCCCGATCAACTGATCTGGAAGTGGACCACGAGCGGCATCTATTCTGCGCAGACTTGCTACCTGGCCACCTTCCAAGGATCCACGCACTCCTACTCCTGGAAGCTGATCTGGAAGGCATGGGCTCCCCAGAGGGTCAAGTTCTTCCATTGGCTTGCTAACCTGGATCGCTGCTGGACCGCCGACCGTCTAGCCCGCCATGGCCTGCAGCATCATACGAGCTGTCTTCTGTGCGATCAGGCACCTGAAACGATGCGGCACCTCTTGCTTGACTGCCCCTTCTCGAGGCAGGTATGGTACGAGACCCTGGCGTGGCTGCGCATCCCAGCACCGATCCCTAATCAGGAGCCCACCCTCATGGACTGGTGGCAACACGCCAAGCACGACACGCCACGAGCACAACGCAAGGCCCTGCAATCTGTAGCGCTCCTAGTTCCGTGGCTCGTCTGGAAGCATAGGAACAGCTGCGTTTTCGATAACGCGACGCCTTCCCTCAGCACGCTCGTCGACCGGATCAAGGAGGAAGCCGGTTCTTGGGCCAAGGCCGGAGCGGCAGGCCTTAGAGTAGTCCTTCCCCCTTCATGGGACGTGCACTGAGCCTTGTATCCTATCCTCACTTTACTCGTCCTAGGACGATTGTAACTGACTTCCTTCCTGTTCAATGAAAAGAAACGCAAGGTCTTTTGCGTTTTCTCGAAAAAAAAAAGAACATTTTAACATTTAAGGATATTTACTCAGAAAGAAAACATTAGCACTGGCAATAATGTCACAGTACAAACGCAAGTAAAGCATTTCACATACTTTCTGACCAAAGGATCCCCTGCATCTGCAAGTTCTTGTATTGATTTTTTACCCTTGGACTGCAGGAAATGATTGTGTACAGTTAAATTTTTAACAATAGAATATGCCGATTGTACAGTACAATAGTAGTAGTAAAAAATCTAATAGTGTTTCGCTTCCCTTATTGCAGGGATCTTACATACATCCTTTACCCACTTGAGGTATTGAAAAAGCTCCTGACGCATCCCCTATGTAAGTTTGAAGCATTAAAGAAAGTAGGTTAAGCCTGTGATCAAAACAAAATTCTTCAAAGTAAAATATGACAATTGAATTTTATTTCAGTTGGCTCTGTAGTAAGTTAGGCACTTTTGCAATGCATGGGAGTTCTGCAAGAACTTCATACGAAACAATTGAATCCTACAGGATACTGAAGAGGTTCTCACATTTCCTAACACACATTTTACTCAGGGATATAACATTCATAGCACTCATTAACTAATGGATAGCACATATATTCACCATAAGTGAGTTTTGCGTTTACACAAAGATGGCTGATTAAACGGCTTTGTAATTGTTGCCTGTTGGTGGGATTAACCCCGAGCAAAGAATCCTAACTTTGCATGCAGAAATTTGGTTTACTTCTCATGACCAAGAGATGGGATAAAATCTGACTTGTGACTAATTGGGTACAATCGACTTCTGACTATACAAGATACGAGCCTACTTACTTATAGCGCTCAGTATAGATAAGTGTTCTAACATGCATAATAAAGTAAAACCAAAGGGAGGATTATTGGTACTAATGTACTTAAGATCTTACATATAGGCGTTTCCTGACAAGCATCGCAATTGTCAACATCCCACAGCGTAGCAGCACTGTGGAGAGAGCAATAGAAATCCACCTGTAGTGCAAACAATACACAAGGAACATGATGAACACCGGAAACGAAATTCTGAAGACAAGGTAAAGGGCACAAATTCTTCAAACCCCTAAACCCTGACCAGTTCAGACCGGTGAAGGAATGGACCGCGTCGATGAGATGCTGCACCGCCGCGACGGCCATTGATGAGTCCTCCGCGGCCCATGCCACCTCGCCGGGGAAGCTCGCCGGGGCCGCCGGGGACGCTGCGGAATGGCCGGCATCGGTGAGGGTGTCGGTGACAACGGTGTCGCGGGAAGAGGAGAAGCTGCGGCAGGATGGACCGGGGAGGAGGTGAAGGTCGAATGGGGAGAAGCTTAGGGTTTGGGATGTCCCGCGAGGGGCGAGCGCGAAGTGAAACGGTCGTGGTGCGGGTGGGGGTGGAAGGGTCGAGGGTTTTCGAGGATCGCCGGAGGAGTTGGATGGAAGCAGCTGGGCCAGTGACGGATGGAGGCGGCGGGCGAGGGGACCGGAGAGGCCACCGGATGCGAGGCTTCTGCGCGCGGCCGCGGCCAACGCCATTGCTGCTCGCAGCGCGGTACGCCCGAAAGAGAAGGGTGAAGTTCCCTTTTTTGGGGGAACTATTGTTATTTGCCAGTGGGTTTGCAACACGGCATATGTGTTCGGTAGTTTGCATCGTTTTTTTCTCCTTAAAACCTGTGATTTAACTGGGATGCTGTTTTTTTTTTAACATCAGTACAGACACAAGCGCTCATATACACGCGCATATACTCACCCTTTTGAACGCACACATGCACAGTCTACCCTATGAGCACCTCCGAAAGACTGAGCCGACACCCACTGAATACGCATCGTCAGAAATCCCGAAATAAATCCAAGAATAAATGCGAGCACCGAGATTTGAACCCTGGGGATACCACAGTCTCTCTAACCATCCAACCACAGGTTGGTTCGCGCAACTGGGGTGCTGTTGAAGGTATGAAAATACCAAGACCTTAGAGCAACTCCAACGCGCAGACCAAAATGGATGGCGTTTTTGTCCGCTTTTTATCTGTTTGGGTCGGCCGTCCGCCCTGTTTGAGATTTGGATCGGAGTGCGCCCAACGTGCCGACCCATATGTGTCGACGTGACCGGCTGACCGCCCTTTTTCAATAAATAGCACAAATTTTGCATTATTTCACAAGCAAATATATAGTCCATAATCAAATAAATAGTATAGTTTCAACCAAATAAATAGCATAGTTTTACAAGCCGAATAAAAGTAAAAATGTCTCACATAGTTTTACAAGCCGAATAAAAAAAGATACATCCGTTGGTTGCCAACATGAGCCCATATATGCTCAGCCAAATCATTTTACATTTGCATGTGAGTTTTCTAATCACGCATGTCATGATGAAATTGGGTGAACTGTTCAAACATTGCCGCTCCTCCATGCTTAGGCACAACATTCTCACCCTGAAACTGAAACCCTTGATCGTAGAGACGTTCCGGGCGCTCATCTTCTATGATCATATTGTGCATGATCACACAAGCAGTCATCACCTCCCATAGTTTCTGCGTGCTCCAAGTATTAACAGGATACCGAACGATGCCCCATCTAGATTACAAAACACCAAAGGCACGCTCGACGTCCTTCCTAGCACTCTCTTACTCTTGGGCAAATATTTTCATCTTCTCTCCAATAGGGTTGGGGATTGTCTTCACAGTAGTGGTCCGCTGAGGATAGATACCGTCACCTAGGTAGTATCCTTTGTCATACTTGTGGTCGTTGATAGTAAAGTTCACCGGTGGGCTGTTGCCTTTGACAAGCCTAGCAAACACCGGCAAGCGCTGAAGCACGTTGACATCATTGTGTGATCCGGCCATGCCAAAGAAAGAGTGCCAGATCCAGAAATCTTGAGATGCCACGGCCTCAAGTATGACAGTACACCCTCACATGGCCCTTATACTGCCATCGCCAAGCAGAAGGGCACTTCTTCCACTCCCAGTGCATGCAGTCTATACTGCCAAGCATCCCTGGAAAGCCCCTGCTGGCATTCATCGCCAACAAACAGGTTGTATCTTCAAGAGTCGGCTCTCTCAAGTACTCAAGGCCAAACACAACAATAACAGCCTTGCAGAACTTATACAGGGAGTCTAGGCATGTAGACTCGCTCATACGGACATACTCGTCAATGAGATCACCGGGCACTCCGTATGCAAGCATTCGGATGGCGGCAATGCATTTTTGATAAGAGGAGAAACCAATGTTTCCAACGGCATCCTCTTTGCATTCGAAATAGTCATCATAGTCGACCGCCCCCTCTCTAATACGTTTAAAAAGATGGCTACCCATACGAAAACGGCAACGGAATTCTGATGTTTGAACAACGGGTTTGTTGTGTCAAAGTAGCCCTTCCAAAGAAGGAAATGCCCGATCTCTCGATTGCGATTCAACGCCGGAAGGTGCCCCGAAATTGAGCCACGGAACGACGACCGCTGGCTATTGAGGTGGTTGATACGTCCATTTTGCATCATGCTTTTATATCAATATTTATTGCATTATGGGTTGTTATTACACATTATATCTCAATACTTATGGCTATTCTCTCTTATTTTACAAGGTTTACCATGAAGAGGGGGAACGCCGGCAGTTGGAATTCTGGCTGGAAAAGGAGCAAACATTGGAAACCTATTCTGCACTGCTCCAAAAATCCTAAAACTCCACGAAACATGTTTTTGGAATTAATAAGAATTATTGGGCGAAAGAAATACATCAGGGGGGCCACACCCTGCCCAGGAGGGGAGGGGCGCGCCTGGGCGCGCCCCCTATCTCCTGGCCCCCCTAGTGGGCTCCCGGTGTCCATCTTCTGCTATATGAAGGCTTTTACCCTGGAAGAAATCGTCTGCAAGCTTACGGGACGAAACTCCACCGCCACGAGGCGGAACCTTGGCGGAACCAATCTAGGGCTCCTGCGGAGCTGTTCTGCCGGGGACACTTCCCTCCGGGAGGGGGAAATTGAAGAAAATATGCCCTAGAGGCAATAATAAAGTTATTATTTATTTCCTCATATCATGATAAATGTTTATTATTCATGCTAGAATTGTATTAACCGGAAACATGATACATGTGTGAATACATAGACAAACACATAGTCACTAGTATGCCTCTACTTGACTAGCTCATTAATCAAAGATGGTTATGTTTCCTAACCATAGACATGTGTTGTCATTTGATTAAAGGGATCACATCATTAGGAGAATGATGTGATTGACATGACCCATTCTGTTAGCCTAGCACTTGATCGTCTAGTATACTGCTATTGCTTTCTTCATGACTTATACAAAGTTCCTGCAACTATGAGATTGTGCAACTCCCGTTTACCGGAAGAACACTTTGTGTGCTACCAAACGTCACAACGTAACTGGGTGATTATAAAGGTGCTCTACAGGTGTTTCCGAAGGTACATGTTGGGTTGGCATAATTCGAGATTAGGATTTGTCACTCCGATTGTCGGAGAGGTATCTCTGGGCCCTCTCGGTAATACTCATCACCTAAGCCTTGCAAGCATATAACTAATGAGTTAGTTATGAGATGACGTATTATGGAACGAGTAAAGAGACTTGCCAGTAACGAGATTGAACTAGGTATTGGATACCGACGATCAAATCTCGGGCAAGTAACATACCGATGACAAAGGGAACAAAGTATGTTGTTATGCGGTTTGACCGATAAAGATCTTCGTAGAATATGTAGGAACCAATATGGGCATCCAGGTCCCACTATTGGTTATTGACCGAGAATGGTTTTAGGTCATGTCTACATAGTTCTCGAACCCGTAGGGTCCGCACGCTTAACGTTTCGATGACAGTTTTATTATGAGTTTATAAGTTTTGATGTACTGAAGTTTGTTCGGAGTCCCGGATGTGATCACGGACATGACGAGGAGTCTCGGAATGGTCGAGACATAAAGATTGATATATTGTAAGCCTATGTTTGGACATCGGAATGGTTCCGGGTGAAATCGGCATTTTACCGGAGTACCGGAAGGTTACTGGAACCCCCAGGGGGGTTAATGGGCCTACATGGGCCAAGAGGGAGAAGAGGAAGGAGCAAGGAGGGGGCCGCGCGCTCCTCCCCCTCCTAGTCCGAATAGGACAAGGGAAGGGGGGCGGCGCCCCCCCTTTCCTTCTCCTCTTCCTCCTCTTTCCCCCTCTCTCCTACTCCAACTTGGAAAAGGGGAGTCCTACTCCCGGTGGGAGTAGGACTCCCCCCTTGGCGCGCCCCCTTAGGCCGGCGGCCTCCTCCCCCCTGGATCCTTTATATACGGGGGCGGGGGGCACCCCATAGACACACAAGTTGATCTACGGATCGTTCCTTAGCCGTGTGTGGTGCCCCCTTCCACCATATTCCACCTCGGTCATATCGTCGCGGAGTTTAGGCGAAGCCCTGCGCCGGTAGAACATCATCATCGTCACCACGCCGTCGTGCTGACGGAACTCATCTCCGGAGCTCGGCTAGATCGGAGGCCGGAGATCGTCATCGAGCTGAACGTGTGCTGAACTCGGAGGCTCCGTACGTTCGGTGCTTGGATCAGTCGGATCGTGAAGACGTATGACTACATCAACCGCGTTGTGCTAACGCTTCCGCTTACGGTCTACGAGGGTACGTGGACGAACACTCTCCCCTCTCGTTGCTATGCCATCACCATGATCTTGCGTGTGCGTAGGATTTTTTTTTGAAATTACTACGTTCCCCAACAGTGGTATCAGAGCCTAGGTTTTATGCATTGATGTTATATGCACGAGTAGAACACAAGTGAGTTGTGGACGATATAAGTCATACTGCCTACCAGCATGTCATACTTTGGTTCAGCGGTATTGTGAGATGAAGCGGCCCGGACCAACATTACGCGTACGCTTACGCGAGACTGGTTTCACCGTTACGAGCACTTGTGCTTAAAGGTGGCTGGCGGGTGTCTGTCTCTCTCACTTTAGTTGAACCGAGTGTGGCTACGCCCGGTCCTTGTGAAGGTTAAAACGGAGTCTATTTGACAAACTATCGTTGTGGTTTTGATGCGTAGGTAAGAACGGTTCTTGCTAAGCCCATAGCAGCCACGTAAAATTTGCAACAACAAAGTAGAGGACGTCTAACTTGTTTTTGCAGGGCATGTTGTGATGTGATATGGTCAAGACGTGATGCTATATTTTATTGTATGAGATGATCATGTTTTGTAACCGAAGTTATCGGCAACTGGCAGGAGCCATATGGTTGTCGCTTTATTGTATGAAATGCAAACGCCCTGTAATTGCTTTACTTTATCACTAAGCGGTAGCGATAGTCGTAGAAGCAATAGATGGCGTAAACGACAACGATGCTACAATGGAGATCAAGGTGTCGCGCCGGTGACGATGGTGATCACGACGGTGCTTCGGAGATGGAGATCACAAGCACAAGATGATGATGGCCATATCATATCACTTATATTGATTGCATGCGATGTTTATCCTTTATGCATCTTATCTTGCTTTGATTGACGGTAGCATTTTAAGATGATCTCTCACTAAAATTATCAAGAAGTGTTCTCCCTGAGTATGCACCGTTGCCAAAGTTCGTCGTGCCGAGACACCACGTGATGATCGGGTGTGATAAGCTCTACGTCCATCTACAATGGGTGCAAGCCAGTTTTGCACACGCAGAATACTCAGGTTAAACTTGACGAGCCTAGCATATGCAGATATGGCCTCGGAACACGGAGACCGAAAGGTCGAGCGTGAATCATATAGTAGGTATGATCAACATAGTGATGTTCACCATTGAAAACTACTCCATCTCACGTGATGATCGGTTATGGTTTAGTTGATTTGGATCACGTAATCACTTAGATGACTAGAGAGATGTCTGTCTAAGTGGGAGTTCTTAAGTAATATGATTAATTGAACTTAAATTTATCATGAACTTAGTACCTGATAGTATCTTGCTTGTCTATGTTTGTTTGTAGATAGATGGCTCGTGCTGTTGTTCCGTTGAATTTTAATGCGTTCCTTGAGAAAGCAAAGTTGAAAGATGATGGTAGCAATTACACGGACTGGGTCCGTAACCTGAGGATTATCCTCATTGCTGCACAGAAGAGTTACGTCCTGGAAGCACCGCTGGGTGCCAGGCCTGCTGCTGATGCAACTGACGACGTTAAGAACGTCTGGCAGAGCAAAGCTGATGACTACTCTATAGTTCAGTGTGCCATGCTTTACGGCTTGGAACCGAATCTTCAACGATGTTTTGAATGTCATGGAGCATATGAGATGTTCCAGGAGTTGAAGTTAATATTTCAAGCAAATGCCCGGATTGAGAGATATGAAGTCTCCAATAAGTTCTATAGCTGCAAGATGGAAGAGAATAGTTCTGTCAGTGAACACATACTCAGAATGTCTGGGTATAATAATCACTTGATTCAACTGGGAGTTAATCTTCCTGATGATAGTGTCATTGACAGAATTCTCCAATCACTGCCACCAAGCTACAAGAGCTTCGTGATGAACTATAATATGCAAGGGATGAACAAGACTATTCCCGAGCTCTTCGCAATGCTGAAAGCCGCGGAGGTAGAAATCAAGAAGGAGCATCAAGTGTTGATGGTCAACAAGACCACTAGTTTCAAGAAGAAGGGCAAAGGGAAAAAGAAGGGGAACTTCAAGAAGAACGGCAAGCAAGTTGCTGCTCAAGAGAAGAAACCCAAGTCTGGACCTAAGCCTGAAACTGAGTGCTTCTACTACAAGCAGACTGGACACTGGAAGCGGAACTGCCCCAAGTATTTGGCGGATAAGAAGGATGGCAAAGTGAGCAAAGGTATATGTGATATACATGTTATTGATGTGTACCTAACTAGAGCTCGTAGTAGCACCTGGGTATTTGATACTGGTTCTGTTGCTAATATTTGCAACTCGAAACAGGGACTACGGAATAAGCGAGCACTGGCCAAGGACGAGGTGACGATGCGCGTGGGAAACGGTTCCAAATTCGATGTGATCGCGGTCGGCACGCTACCTCTACATCTATCTTCGGGATTAGTTTTAGACCTGAATAATTGTTATTTGGTGCCAGCGTTGAGCATGAACATTATATCTGGATCTTGTTTGATGCGAGACGGTTATTCATTTAAATCAGAGAATAATGGTTGTTCTATTTATATGAGTAATATCTTTTATGGTCATGCACCCTTGAAGAGTGGTCTATTTTTATTAAATCTCGATAGTAGTGATACACATATTCATAATGTTGAAGCCAAAAGATGCAGAGTTGATAATGATAGTGCAACTTATTTGTGGCACTGCCATTTAGGTCATATCGGTGTAAAACGCATGAAGAAACTCCATACCGATGGACTTCTGGAATCACTTGATTATGAATCACTTGGTACTTGCGAACCGTGCCTCATGGGCAAGATGACTAAAACACCGTTCTCCGGAACTATGGAGAGAGCAACAGATTTGTTGGAAATCATACATAAAGATGTGTGTGGACCGATGAATGTTGAGGCTCGTGGCGGATATCGTTATTTTCTCACCTTCACAGATGATTTGAGCAGATATGGGTATATCTACTCAATGAAGCACAAGTCTAAAACATTTGAAAAGTTCAAAGAATTTCAGAGTGAAGTGGAAAATCATCGTAACAAGAAAATAAAGTTTCTACGATCTGATCGTGGAGGAGAATATTTGAGTTACGAGTTTGGTTTACATTTGAAACAATGCGCAATAGTTTCGCAACTCACACCACCCGGAACACCACAACGAAATGGTGTGTCCGAACGTCGTAATCGTACTTTACTTGATATGGTGCGATCTATGATGTCTCTTACCGATTAACCGCTATCGTTTTGGGGTTATGCTTTAGAGACGGCCGCATTCACGTTAAATAGGGCACCATCTAAATCCGTTGAGACGACGCCTTATGAACTGTGGTTTGGCAAGAAACCAAAGTTGTCTTTTCTTAAAGTTTGGGGCTGCGATGCTTATGTGAAGAAACTTCAACCAGATAAGCTCGAACCCAAATCGGAGAAATGTGTCTTCATAGGATACCCAAAAGAAACTGTTGGGTACACCTTCTATCACAGATCCGAAGGCAAGACATTCGTTGCTAAGAATGGATCCTTTCTAGAGAAGGAATTTCTCTCAAAAGAAGTGAGTGGGAGGAAAGTAGAACTTGATGAGATAATTGTATCTACTCCCTTATTGGAAGGTAGTTCATCACGAGAACCGGTTCCTGTGACGACTACACCAATTAGTGAGGAAGCTAATGATATTGATCATGAAACTTCAGATCAAGTTTCTGCTGAACCTCGTAGGTCTACCAGAGTAAGATCCGCACCAGAGTGGTACGGTAATCCTATTCTGGAAGTCATGTTACTTGACCATGATGAACCTACGAACTATGAGGAAGCGATGATGAGCCCAGATTCTGCAAAATGGCTAGAGGCCATGAAATCTGAGATGGGATCCATGTATGAAAACAAAGTATGGACTTTGGTTGACTTGCCCGATGATCGGCAAGCCATTGAGAATAAATGGATCTTTAAGAAGAAGACTGACGCTGATGGTAATGTTACTGTCTATAAAGCTCGACTTGTTGCGAAAGGTTTTCGACAAGTTCAAGGGGTTGACTACGATGAGACTTTCTCACCCGTAGCGATGCTTAAGTCTGTTCGAATCATGTTGGCTATTGCTGCATTTCATGATTATGAAATTTGGCAAATGGATGTCAAGACTGCATTCTTGAATGGATTTCTAGAAGAAGAGTTGTATATGATGCAGCCGGAAGGTTTTGTTGATCCAAAAGGTGCTGACAAAGTGTGCAAGCTCCAGTGTTCCATTTATGGACTGGTGCAAGCATCTCGGAGTTGGAATAAACGCTTTGATAGTGTAATCAAAGCATATGGTTTTATACAGACTTTTGGAGAAGCCTGTATTTACAAGAAAGTGAGTGGGAGCTCTATAGCATTTCTAGTTTTATATGTTGATTGGAAATCATATAGAATTTCTGGATAGCATAAAGGGATACTTGAATAAAAGTTTTTCAATGAAAGACCTCGGTGAAGCTGCTTACATATTGGGCATCAAGATCTATAGAGATAGATCAAGACGCTTAATAGGACTTTCACAAAGCACACACCTTGACAAAATTTTGAAAAAGTTCAAAATGGATCAGGCAAAGAAAGGATTCTTGCCTGTGCTACAAGGTGTGAAGTTGAGTCAAACTCAATGCCCGACCACAGCAGAAGATAGAGAGAAAATGAAAAATGTTCCCTATGCTTCAGCCATAGGCTCTATCATGTATGCAATGCTGTGTACCAGACCTGATGTATGCTTAGCAATAAGTTTGGCAGGAAGGTACCAAAGTAATCCAGGAGTGGATCACTGGACAGCGGTCAAGAACATCCTGAAATACCTGAAAAGGACTAAGGGTATGTTTCTCGTATATGGAGGTGACAAAGAGCTAGTCGTAAATGGTTACGTCGATGCAAGCTTTGACACTGATCCGAACGATTCTGAATCGCAAACCGGATACGTGTTTTTATTAAACGGTGGAGCTGTAAGTTGGTACAGTTCTAAACAAAGCGTCGTGGCGGGATCTACATGTGAAGCAGAGTACATAGCTGCTTCTGAAGCAGCGAATGAAGGAGTCTGGATGAAAGAGTTCATTTCCGATCTAGGTGTCATACCTAGTGCACCGGGACCAATGAAGATCTTCTGTGACAATACTGGTGCAATTGCCCTGGCAAAGGAATCCAGATTTCACAAGAGGACCAAACACATCAAGAGACGCTTCAATTCCATTCGGGACCAAGTCCAAGTGGGAGACATAGAGATTTGCAAGATACATACGGATCTGAATGTTGCAGACCCATTGACTAAGCCTCTCTCACGAGCAAAACATGATCAGCACCAAGACTCCATGGGTGTTAGAATCATTACTATGTAATCTAGATTATTGACTCTAGTGCAAGTGGGAGACTGAAGGAAATATGCCCTAGAGGCAATAATAAAGTTATTATTTATTTCCTCATATCATGATAAATGTTTATTATTCATGCTAGAATTGTATTAACCGGAAACATGATACATGTGTGAATACATAGACAAACACATAGTCACTAGTATGCCTCTACTTGACTAGCTCATTAATCAAAGATGGTTATGTTTCCTAACCATAGACATGTGTTGTCATTTGATTAAAGGGATCACATCATTAGGAGAATGATGTGATTGACATGACCCATTCTGTTAGCCTAGCACTTGATCGTTTAGTATACTGCTATTGCTTTCTTCATGACTTATACAAAGTTCCTGCAACTATGAGATTGTGCAACTCCCGTTTACCGGAAGAACACTTTGTGTGCTACCAAACGTCACAAGGTAACTGGGTGATTATAAAGGTGCTCTACAGGTGTTTCCGAAGGTACATGTTGGGTTGGCATAATTCGAGATTAGGATTTGTCACTCCGATTGTCGGGGAGGTATCTCTGGGCCCTCTCGGTAATACTCATCACCTAAGCCTTGCAAGCATATAACTAATGAGTTAGTTATGAGATGACGTATTACGGAACGAGTAAAGAGACTTGCCAGTAACGAGATTGAACTAGGTATGGGATACCGACGATCAAATCTCGGGCAAGTAACATACCGATGACAAAGGGAACAAAGTATGTTGTTATGCGGTTTGACCGATAAAGATCTTCGTAGAATATGTAGGAACCAATATGGGCATCCAGGTCCCGCTATTGGTTATTGACCGAGAATGGTTTTAGGTCATGTCTACATAGTTCTCGAACCCGTAGGGTCCGCACGCTTAACGTTTCGATGAAAGTTTTATTATGAGTTTATAAGTTTTGATGTACCGAAGTTGTTCGGAGTCCCGGATGTGATCACGGACATGACGAGGAGTCTCGGAATGGTCGAGACATAAAGATTGATATATTGGAAGCCTATGTTTGGACATCGGAATGGTTCCGGGTGAAATCGGCATTTTACCGGAGTACCGGGAGGTTACCGGAACCCCCCGGGGGGTTAATGGGCCTACATGGGCCAAGAGGGAGAAGAGGAAGGAGCAAGGAGGGGGCCGCGTGCCCCTCCCCCTCCTAGTCCGAATAGGACAAGGGAAGGGGGGCGGCGCCCCCCCTTTCCTTCTCCTCTTCCTCCTCTTTCCCCCTCTCTCCTACTCCAACTTGGAAAAGGGGAGTCCTACTCCCGGTGGGAGTAGGACTCCCCCCTTGGCGCGCCCCCTTAGGCCGGCGGCCTCCTCCCCCCTGGCTCCTTTATATACGGGGGCGGGGGGCACCCCATAGACACACAAGTTGATCTATGGATCGTTCCTTAGCCGTGTGCGGTGCCCCCTTCCACCATATTGTTGGAAATATGCCCTAGAGGCAATAATAAAAGCATTATTATTATATTTCCTTGTTCATGATAATTGTCTTTATTCATGCTATAATTGTATTATCCGGAAATCGTAATACATGTGTGAATAATAGACATCAACATGTCCCTAGTAAGCCTCTAGTTGACTAGCTCGTTGATCAACAGATAGTCATGATTTCCTGACTATGGACATTGGATGTTATTGATAACGAGATCACATCATTAGGAGAATGATGTGATGGACAAGACCCAATCCTAAACATAGCACAAGATCGTATAGTTCGTTTGCTAGAGTTTTCCAATGTCAAAGTATCTTTTCCTTAGACCATGAGATCGTGTAACTCCCGGATACCGTAGGAGTGCTTTGGGTGTGTCAAACGTCACAACGTAACTGGGTGACTATAAAGGTATACTGCGGGTATCTCCGAAAGTGTCTGTTGGGTTGACACGGATCAAGACTGGGATTTGTCACTCCGTATGACGGAGAGGTATCACTGGGCCCACTCGGTAATGCATCATCATAATGAGCTCAAAGTGACCAAGTGTCTGGTCACGGGATCATGCATTATGGTACGAGTAAAGTGACTTGCCGGTAACGAGATTGAACAAGGTATTGGGATACTGACGATCGAATCTCGGGCAAGTAACATATCGGTTGACAAAGGGAATTGTATGTGGGGTTGTTTGAATCCTCGACATCATGGTTCATCCGATGAGATCATCGTGGAGCATGTGGGAGCCGACATGGGTATCCAGATCCCGCTGTTGGTTATTGACCGGAGAGCAATCTCGGTCATGTCTACATGTCTCCCGAACCCGTAGGGTCTACACACTTAAGGTTTGGTGACGCTAGGGTTGTAGGGATATGTATATGCAGTAACCCGAATGTTGTTCGGAGTCCCGGATGAGATCCCGGACGTCACGAGGAGTTCCGGAATGGTCCGGAGGTAAAGATTTATATATGGGAAGTCCTGTTTCGGGCATCGGGACAAGTTTCGGGGTTATCGGTATTGTACCGGGACCACCGGAAGGGTCCCGGGGGTCCACCAGGTGGGACCACCTGTCCCGGGGGGCCACATGGGCTGTAGGGGGTGCGCCTTGGTCTACATGGGCCAAGGGCACCAGCCCCACATAGGCCCATGCGCCTAGGATTTGAGGGGGGAAGAGTCCTAGGAGGGGAAGGCACCTCCTAGGTGCCTTGGGAGGGAGGGAAACCCCCCTTGGCTGCTGCCCCCCCTAGGAGATTGGATCTCCTAGGGCCGGCCACCCCCCTTGGCCCTCCTATATATAGTGGGGGAAAGGAGGGACTTCATACCTTGGCCTTTGGTTGCCTCCTTCTCCCTCTCCAACACCTCCTCCTCCTCCATAGCGCTTGTCGAAGCTCTGCCGGAGTACTGCAGCTCCATCAACACCACGCCATCGTGCTGCTGCTGGTGCCATCTCCATCAACCTCTCCTCCCCCCTTGCTGGATCAGGAAGGAGGAGACGTGGCTGTTCCGTATGTGTGTTGAACGCGGAGGTGCCGTCCGTTCGGTGCTAGGATCTCCGGTGATTTGGATCACGTCGTGTTCGACTACATCATCCCCGTTCTTTGAACGCTTCCGCTCGCGATCTATAAGGTACGTAGATGCATCCGATGACTCGTTGCTAGATGAACTCCTAGATGGATCTTGGTGAAACGAGTAGGAAAATTTTTGTTTTCTGCAACGTTCCCCAACAGTGGCATCATGAGCTAGGTCTATGCGTAGTTCTTCTTGCGCGAGTAGAACACAATTCGTTGTGGGCGTAGATTTGTCAAGTTTCTTGCCGCTACTAGTCTTTTCTTGCTTCAGCGGTATTGTGGGATGAAGCGGCCCGGACCAACCTTACACGTACGCTTACGTGAGACCGGTTCCACCGACTAACATGCACTAGTTGCATAAGGTGGCTGGCGGGTGTCTGTCTCTCGCACTTTAGTTGGAGCGGATTCGATGAACAGGGTCCTTATGAAGGGTAAATAGAAGTTGACAAATCATGTTGTGGCTTTAACGTAGGTAAGAAGACGTTCTTGCTAGAACCCTAATTTCGCCATGTAAAACTTGCAACAACAATTAGAGAACGTCTAACTTGTTTTTGCAGCAAGTGGTTTGTGATATGATATGGCCAAAGTTATGATGAATGATGAATGATCTATATGTGATGTATGAGATGTTCATGCTATTGTAATAGGAATCACGACTTGCATGTCGATGAGTATGACAACCGGCAGGAGCCATAGGAGTTGTCTTTATTCTTTTATATGACCTGCGTGTCATTGAGAAACGCCATGTAAATTACTTTACTTTATTGCTAAACGCGTTAGCCATAGTAGTAGAAGTAATAGTTGGCGAGCAACTTCATGGAGACACGATGATGGAGATCATGATGATGGAGATCATGGTGTCAAGCCGGTGACAAGATGATCATGGAGCCCCAAGATGGAGATCAAAGGAGCTATGTGATATTGGCCATATCATGTCACGTTTATTATTTGATTGCATGTGATGTTTATCATGTTTTGCATCTTGTTTACTTAGAACGACGGTAGTAAATAAGATGATCCCTCATACTAATTTCAAGAAGTGTTCCCCCTAACTGTGCACCGTTGCGACAGTTCGCTGTTTCAAAACACCACGTGATGATAGGGTGTTTTATTCAGACGTTCACATACAACGGGTGTAAGACAGATTTACACATGCAAACACTTAGGTTGACTTGACGAGCCTAGCATGTACAGACATGGCCTCGGAACACAGAAGACCGAAAGGTCGAGCATGAGTCGTATAGAAGATACGATCAACATGAAGATGTTCACCGATGTTGACTAGTCCGTCTCACGTGATGATCGGACACGGCCTAGTTAACTCGGATCATGTAATACTTAGATGACTAGAGGGATGTCTAATCTAAGTGGGAGTTCATTAATTATTTGATTAGATGAACTTAATTATCATGAACTTAGTCTAAAACATTTACAATATGTCTTGTAGATCAAATGGCCAACGTAGTCCTCAACTTCAACGCGTTCCTAGAGAAAACCAAGCTGAAAGATGATGGCAGCAACTATACGGACTGTGTCCGGAACCTGAGGATCATCCTCATAGCTGCCAAGAAAGATTATGTCCTACAAGCACCGCTTGGTGACGCACCCGTTCTCCCTGCAGAACAAGATGTTATGAACGCTTGGCAGGCACGTACCGATGACTACTCCCTCGTTCAGTGCGGCATGCTTTACAGTTTAGAGTCGGGGCTCCAAAAGCATTTTGAGAGACACGGAGCATATGAGATGTTCGAAGAGCTGAAAATGGTTTTCCAAGTTCATGCCCGGGTCGAGAGATATCAAGTCTCCGACAAGTTCTTCAGCTGTAAGATGGAGGAAAATAGTTCTGTCAGTGAGCACATACTCACTATGTCTGGGTTGCATAACCGCTTGACTCAGCTGGGAGTTAATCTCCCGGATGATGCGGTCATTGACAGAATCCTCCAGTCGCTTCCACCAAGCTACAAGAGCTTTGTGATGAACTTAAATATGCAGGGGATGGAAAAGACCATTCCTGAAGTATTTGCTATGCTGAAATCAGCAGAGGTAGAAGTCAAGAAGGAACATCAAGTGTTGATGGTCAATAAAACCACTAAGTTCAAGAAAGGCAAGGGTAAAAAGAACTTCAAGAAGGACGGCAAGGAGGTTGCCGCGCCCGGCAAGCAAGCTGCCGGGAAGAAGCTAAAGAATGGACCCAAGCCCGAGACTGAGTGCTTTTATTGCAAGGGATGCGGTCACTGGAAGCGGAACTGCCCTAAATACTTAGCAGACAAGAAGGCCGGCAAAACAAAAGGTATATGTGATATACATGTAATTGATGTGTACCTTACTAGTGTCCGTAGTAGCTCCTGGGTATTTGATACCGGTGTAGTTGCTCACATTTGTAACTCAAAACAGGGGCTGCAGAATAAGCGGAAACTGGCAAAGGACGAGGTGACGATGCGCGTCGGGAATGGTTCCAAGGTCAATGTGATCGCCGTCGGCACGCTACCTCTATATCTACCTTCGGGATTAGTTTTAAACCTTAATAATTGTTATTTAGTGCCAGCTTTGAGCATGAACATTGTATCGGGATCTCGTTTAATTCGAGATGGCTACTCATTTAAATCCGAGAATAATGGTTGTTCTATTTATATGAGAGATATGTTTTATGGTCATGCTCCTATGGTGAATGGTTTATTCTTTATGAATCTCGAACGTGATACTACACATGTTCATAATGTGAGTACCAAAAGATGTAAGGTTGATAATGATAGTCCCACATACTTGTGGCACTGCCGCCTTGGTCACATAGGTGTCAAACGCATGAAGAAGCTCCATGCAGATGGACTTTTAGAGTCTCTTGATTATGAATCATTTGACACGTGCGAACCATGCCTCATGGGTAAGATGACCAAGACTCCATTCTCAGGAACAATGGAGCGAGCAACCAACTTATTGGAAATCATACATACTGATGTGTGCGGTCCAATGAGTGTTGAGGCTCGCAGTGGCTATCATTATGTTCTCACACTCAGTGATGATTTAAGTAGATATGGGTATATCTACTTAATGAAACACAAGTCTGAAACCTTTGAAAAGTTCAAGGAATTTCAGAGTGAGGTTGAAAATCAACGTGACAGGAAAATCAAGTTTCTACGATCAGATCGTGGAGGAGAATACTTGAGTCATGAATTTGGTACACACTTAAGAAAATGTGGAATAGTTTCACAACTCACGCCGCCTGGAACACCTCAGCGTAATGGTGTGTCCGAACGTCGTAATCGCACTCTATTAGATATGGTGCGATCTATGATGTCTCTTACTGATTTACCGCTATCTTTTTGGGGCTATGCTTTAGAGACTGCCGCTTTCACTTTAAATAGGGCTCCGTCGAAATCCGTTGAGACGACACCATATGAATTATGGTTTGGGAAGAAACCTAAGCTGTCGTTTCTAAAAGTTTGGGGATGCGATGCTTATGTCAAGAAACTTCAACCTGAAAAGCTCGAACCCAAGTCGGAAAAATGCGTCTTCATAGGATACCCAAAAGAAACTATTGGGTACACCTTCTACCTCAGATCCGAAGGCAAGATCTTTGTTGCCAAGAATGGGTCCTTTCTAGAGAAAGAGTTTCTCTCGAAAGAAGTAAGTGGGAGGAAAGTAGAGCTTGATGAAGTATTACCTCTTGAACCGGAAAATGGCGCAACTCAAGAAAATGTTCCTGAGGTGCCTGCACCGACTAGAGAGGAAGTTAATGATAATGATCAAGATACTTCTGATCAAGCCCCTACTGAAATTCGAAGGTCCACAAGGACACGTTCCGCACCAGAGTGGTACGGCAACCCTGTCTTGGAAATCATGTTGTTAGACAATGGTGAACCTTCGAACTATGAAGAAGCGATGGCGGGCCCGGATTCCGACAAATGGCTAGAAGCCATGAAATCCGAGATAGGATCCATGTATGAAAACGAAGTATGGACTTTGACTGACTTGCCCGTTGAGCGGCGAGCCATAGAAAATAAATGGATCTTTAAGAGGAAGACAGACGCGGATGGTAATGTGACCATCTATAAAGCTCGGCTTGTCGCTAAGGGTTATCGACAAGTTCAAGGGGTTGACTACGATGAGACTTTCTCATCGGTAGCGAAGCTGAAGTCCGTCCGAATCATGTTAGCAATTGTCGCATTCTACGATTATGAAATATAGCAAATGGATGTCAAAACGGCATTCCTTAATGGTTTCCTTAAGGAAGAATTGTATATGATGCAGCCGGAAGGTTTTGTCGATCCTAAGAATGCTGACAAGGTGTGCAAGCTCCAACGCTCGATTTATGGGCTGGTGCAAGCATCTCGGAGTTGGAACATTCGCTTTGATGAGATGATCAAAGCGTTTGGGTTTACGCAGACTTATGGAGAAGCCCACGTTTACAAGAAAGTGAGTGGGAGCTCTGTAGCATTTCTCATACTATATGTAGATGACATACTTTTGATGGGAAATGATATAGAACTCTTGGACAGCATCAAGGCCTATTTGAATAAGAGTTTTTCAATGAAGGACCTTGGAGAAGCTGCTTATATATTAGGCATCAAGATCTATAGAGATAGATCAAGACGCCTCATAGGTCTTTCACAAAGCACATACCTTGATAAGATATTGAAGAAGTTCAATATGGATCAATCTAAGAAGGGGTTCTTGCCTGTGTTACAAGGTGTGAAATTGAGCTCAGCTCAATGTCCGACCACGGCAGAAGATATAGAAGAGATGAGTGTCATCCCCTATGCCTCAGCCATAGGTTCTATTATGTATGCCATGCTGTGTACCAGACCTGATGTAAACCTTGCCGTAAGTTTGGTAGGAAGGTACCAAAGTAATCCCGGCAAGGAACACTGGACAGCGGTCAAGAATATCCTGAAGTACCTGAAAAGGACTAAGGAAATGTTTCTCGTTTATGGAGGTGACGAAGAGCTCGTCGTAAAGGGTTACGTCGACGCCAGCTTCGACACAGATCTGGATGACTCTAAGTCACAAACCGGATACGTGTATATTTTGAATGGTGGGGCAGTAAGCTGGTGCAGTTGCAAGCAGAGCGTCGTGGCGGGATCTACATGTGAAGCGGAGTACATGGCAGCCTCAGAGGCAGCACATGAAGCAATATGGGTGAAGGAGTTCATCACCGACCTAGGAGTCATACCCAATGCGTCGGGGCCAATCAAACTCTTTTGTGACAACACTGGAGCTATTGCACTTGCCAAGGAGCCCAGGTTTCACAAGAAGACAAGGCACATCAAGCGTCGCTTCAACTCCATTCGTGAAAATGTTCAAGATGGAGACATAGAGATTTGTAAAGTACATACGGATCTAAATGTAGCGGATCCGTTGACTAAACCTCTCCATAGAGCAAAACATGATCAACACCAGAATTCCATGGGTGTTCGATTCATCACAGTGTAACTAGATTATTGACTCTAGTGCAAGTGGGAGACTGTTGGAAATATGCCCTAGAGGCAATAATAAAAGCATTATTATTATATTTCCTTGTTCATGATAATTGTCTTTATTCATGCTATAATTGTATTATCCGGAAATCGTAATACATGTGTGAATAATAGACATCAACATGTCCCTAGTAAGCCTCTAGTTGACTAGCTCGTTGATCAACAGATAGTCATGATTTCCTGACTATGGACATTGGATGTCATTGATAACGAGATCACATCATTAGGAGAATGATGTGATGGACAAGACCCAATCCTAAACATAGCACAAGATCGTATAGTTCGTTTGCTACAGTTTTCCAATGTCAAAGTATCTTTTCCTTAGACCATGAGATCGTGTAACTCCCGGATACCGTAGGAGTGCTTTGGGTGTGCCAAACGTCACAACGTAACTGGGTGACTATAAAGGTATACTACGGGTATCTCCGAAAGTGTCTGTTGGGTTGACACGGATCAAGACTGGGATTTGTCACTCCGTATGACGGAGAGGTATCACTGGGCCCACTCGGTAATGCATCATCATAATGAGCTCAAAGTGACCAAGTGTCTGGTCACGGGATCATGCATTACGGTACGAGTAAAGTGACTTGCCGGTAACGAGATTGAACGAGGTATTGGGATACTGACGATCGAATCTCGGGCAAGTAACATATCGGTTGACAAAGGGAATTGTATGCGGGGTTGTTTGAATCCTCGACATCGTGGTTCATCCGATGAGATCATCGTGGAGCATGTGGGAGCCAACATGGGTATCCAGATCCCGCTGTTGGTTATTGACCGGAGAGCAATCTCGGTCATGTCTACATGTCTCCCGAACCCGTAGGGTCTACACACTTAAGGTTCGGTGACGCTAGGGTTGTAGGGATATGTATATGCAGTAACCCGAATGTTGTTCGGAGTCCCGGATGAGATCCTGGACGTCACGAGGAGTTCCGGAATGGTCCGGAGGTAAAGATTTATATATGGGAAGTCCTGTTTCGGGCATCGGGACAAGTTTCGGGGTTATCGGTATTGTACGGGGACCACCGGAAGGGTCCCGGGGGTCCACCGGGTGGGACCACCTGTCCCGGGGGGCCACATGGGCTGTAGGGGGTGCGCCTTGGCCTACATGGGCCAAGGGCACCAGCCCCACATAGGCCCATGCGCCTAGGATTTGAGGGGGGAAGAGTCCTAGGAGGGGAAGGCACCTCCTAGGTGCCTTGGGGGGGGGGGGGGGGGGAGGGAAACCCCCCTTGGCCGCCGCCCCCCCCCCCTAGGAGATTGGATCTCCTAGGGCCGGCCACCCCCCTTGGCGCTCCTATATATAGTGGGGGAAAGGAGGGACTTCATACCTTGGCCTTTGGTTGCCTCCTTCTCCCTCTCCAACACCTCCTCCTCCTCCATAGCGCTTGTCGAAGCTCTGCCGGAGTACTGCAGCTCCATCAACACCACGCCGTTGTGTTGCTGCTGGTGCCATCTCCCTCAACCTCTCCTCCCCCCTTGCTGGATCAAGAAGGAGGAGACGTGGCTGTTCCGTACGTGTGTTGAACGCGGAGGTGCCGTCCGTTCAGTGCTAGGATCTCCGGTGATTTGGATCACGTCGTGTTCGACTACATCATCCCCATTCTTTGAACGCTTCCGCTCGCGATCTACAAGGTACGTAGATGCATCCGATGACTCGTTGCTAGATGAACTCCTAGATGGATCTTGGTGAAACGAGTAGGAAATTTTTTGTTTTCTGCAACGTTCCCCAACACATATTCCACCTCGGTCATATCGTCGCGGAGTTTAGGCGAAGCCCTGCGCTGGTAGAACATCATCATCGTCACCACGCCGTCATGCTGACGGAACTAATCTCCGGAGCTCGGCTGGATCGGAGGCCGGAGATCGTCATCGAGCTGAACGTGTGCTGAACTCGGAGGCTCCGTACGTTCGGTGCTTGGATCGGTCGGATCGTGAAGACGTACGACTACATCAACCGCGTTGTGCTAACGCTTCCGCTTAGGGTCTACGAGGGTACGTGGACGAACACTCTCCCCTCTCGTTGCTATGCCATCACCATGATCTTGCGTGTGCGAAGGAATTTTTTTTGAAATTACTACGTTCCCCAACAGAAATCATCACCAACGATCCTCTCATCGGCAGGGGGTCAATCTCCATCAACATCTTCACCAGCACCATCTCCTCTCAAAACCCTAGTTCATCTCTTGTATCCAATCTTGTATCAAAACCACAAATTGGTACCTGTGGGTTGCTAGTAGTGTTGATTACTCCTTGTAGTTGAAGCTAATTGGTTTACTTGGTGGAAGATCATATGTTCAGATCCTTAATGCATATTATTACTCCTCTGATTATGAACATGAATATGCTTTGTGAGTAGTTACGTTTGTTCCTGAGGACATGGGTGAAGTCTTGCTATTAATAGTCATGTGAATTTGGTATTCGTTCGATATTTTGATGAGATGTATGTTGTCTTTTCCTCTAGTGGTGTTATGTGAACGTCGACTATATGACACTTCACCATTATTTGGCCCTATAGGAAGGCATGGGGAAGTAATAAGTAGATGATGAGTTGCTAGAGTGACAGAAGCTTAAACCCTAGTTTATGCGTTGCTTCGTTAGGGGCTGATTTGGATCCATATGTTTAATGTTGTGGTTAGGTTTACCTTAATACTTATTTCTAGTTGTGGATGCTTGCAATAGGGGTTAATCATAAGTGGGATGCTTGTCCAAGTAAGGGTAGTACCCAAGCACCGGTCCACCCACATATCAAATTATCAAAGTACCGAACGCGAATCATATGAACGTGATGAAAACTAGCTTGACGATAATTCCAATGTGTCCTCGGGAGCTCCTTTCTCATTATAAGAAATTGTCCAGGCTTATCCTTTGCTACATAAAGGATTGGGCCACCTTGCTGCACTTTATTTACTTTATTTACTTGTTACTCGTTACAATTTATCTTATCATAAAACTATCTATCACCTACAATTTCAATGCTTTCAGAGAAAACCTTACTGAAAACCGCTTATCATTTCCTTCTGCTCCTCATTGGGTTCGACACTCTTACTTATCGAAAGGACTACGATAGATCCCCTACACTTGTGGGCCATCAAGACTCTTTTTTGGTGTCGTTGCCGGGGAGTGTAGCGCTTTTGGTGAGTGGAACTTGGTAAGGAAACATTTATATAGTGTGCTGAAATTTTCTGTTACTTGTCACTATGGAAACTAATCCTTTGAGGGGCTTGTTCGGGGTATCTTCACCCCGACCAGAAGAGCAAAGAGTTGCTCCTCGACCTACTGAACTTTTTGAAAATATTTACTTTGAGATTCCTTCGGGTATGATAGAGAAACTGCTAGCTAATCCATTTGCAGAAGATGGAACATTGCATCCGATTTACACCTTATCTTTGTGGATGAAGTTTGTGGATTATTTAAGCTTGCAGGTATTCCCGATGATGTTGTCAAAAGGAAGGTCTTTCCTTTATCTTTGAAGGGGGATGTATTGACATGGTATAGGCTATGTGATGATACGAGATCTTGGAATTATAAGCGATTGAAGTTGGAATTTCACCAGAAGTTCTATCCTATGCATCTTGTTCATCGTGATCGTAATTACATATACAATTTCTAGCCTCGCGAAGGAGAAAGCATCGCTCAAGCTTGGGGGAGGCTTAAGTCAATGTTGTATTCATGCCCCAATCATGAGCTCTCCCAGGAAATGATTATTCAAAATGTTTATGCTCGGCTTTCTCTTAATGATCGCAACCTGCTTGATACTTACTGTGCTGGTTCTTATATGCTGAAGACTATTGATTTCAAATGGGACTTATTGGAAAGAATTAAACACAACTCTGAAGATTGGGGTTCCGACGATGGTAAGGAGTCAGGTATGACACCTAAGTTCGATTGTGTTAAAACTTTTATGGATACCGATGCTTTTCGTGGATTTAGCACTAAGTATGGACTTGACTCTGAGATAGTAGCTTCTTTCTGTGAATCTTTTGCTACTCACGTTGATCTCCCTAAGGAGAAATGGTTTAAATATAATCCTCCCGTTGAAGCGAAAGTAGTTGCACCTATTATAGTTGAAGAAAAGATTATCACCTATAGTGATCCTATTGTTCCTACTACTTATGTTGAGAAACCCCCATTTCCTGTTAGGATAAAAGATCATGTTAAAACTTCGACTGTTGTTCGTAAGAGTAATACTAGGACTTATACACCTCCTGAGCAAATCAATGTTGAACCTAGTATTGCTATGGTTAAAGATCTCTTGGATGATGATTTAGATGGGCATGTCATTTATTTCTATGGTGAGACTGCTAATATTGCTAGACCGGATACTAAGATACATAGACCTGTCGTAGGCATGCCTGTTATTTCTGTTAAAATAGGAGATCATTGTTATCATGGTTTATGTGATATGGGTGCTAGTGCTAGTGCAATAACTTATACCTTATATAAAGAAATTATGCATGACATTGCACCCGTTGAATTAGAAGACATTGATGTTACTATTAAGCTTGCTAATAGGGATACCATTAAACCAGTTGGGATAATTAGAGATGTTGAAGTCTTGTGTGGGAAGGTTAAATATCCTACTGATTTTCTTGTTCTTGGTTCCCCACAAGATGATTTTTGTCCCATTATTTTTGGTAGACCCTTCTTGAATACAGCTAGTGCTAGGATTGATTGTGAAAAGGATATTGTTACCATTGGCTTAGATGGTATGTCTCATGAGTTTAATTTTGCTAAGTTTCATAGACAACCTCGTGATAGAGAATCACCTAGTAAGGATGAGATTATTGGTCTTGCTTCCATTGTTGTGCCTCCTACTGATCCGTTAGAACAATATTTGCTAGACCATGAAAATGATATGTTTATGAAGGAAAGAAGGGTAATAGATGAAGTATTCCTTAAACAGGAACCTGTGCTGAAACATAACCTTCCCGTTGAAATTCTTGGGGATCCCCCTCCACCCAAGGGTGATCCCGTGTTTGAACTCAAACCATTACCTGATAATCTTAAGTATGCTTATCTTGATGAAAAGAAAATATATCCTGTTATTATTAGTGCTAACCTTTCAGAGCAAGAAGAAGAAAGATTATTGAAAACTCTGAAGAAGCACCGAGCTGCTATTGGATATACTCTGGATGATCTTAAGGGCACTAGTCCCACGTTATGCCAACACAAAATTTTAGTGGAGAAAGATGCCAAACCAGTTAGAGATCCTCAACGACGAATGAATCCCAAGATGAAAGAAGTGGTAAGAAAGGAGATACTAAAGCTCCTTGAAGTAGGTATAATTTATCCCGTTGCTGATAGTGATTGGGTAAGCCCTGTCCATTGTGTTCCTAAAAAGGGAGGTATTACCGTTGTTCCTAATGATAAAGATGAATTGATCCCGCAAAGAATTATTACAGGTTATAGGATGGTAATCGATTTCCGTAAATTAAATAAAGCTACTAAGAAAGATCATTACCCTTTACCTTTTATTGATCAAATGCTAGAAAGACTATCCAAACACACACATTTCTGCTTTCTAGATGGTTATTCTGGCTTCTCTCAAATACCTGTGTCAGCAGGGGATCAATCAAAAACTACTTTTACTTGCCCTTTCGGTACTTTTGCTTATAGACGTATGCCTTTTGGTTTATGTAATTCACCTGCTACCTTTCAAAGATGCATGATGGCTATATTCTCTGATTTTTGTGAAAAGATTTGTGAGGTATTCATGGATGACTTCTCCATTTATGGATCCTCTTTTGATGATTGTTTGAGCAACCTTGATCGAGTTTTGCAGAGATGCGAAGACACTAGTCTCGTCTTGAATTGGGAAAAGTGTCACTTTATGGTTAATGAAGGCATTGTCTTGGGGCATAAGATTTCCGAGAGAGGTATTGAAGTTTACAAAGCCAAGGTTGATGCTATTGAAAAGGTGCCATGTCCCAAGGACATAAAAGTTATAAGAAGTTTCCTTGGTCATGCCGGTTTTTATAGGAGGTTCATTAAGGACTTTTATAAAATCTCTAGGCCTCTGACTAATTTATTGCAAAAAGATATTCCTTTTGTCTTTGATGATGATTGTGTAGAAGCATTTGAAATACTTAAGAAAACCTTGATCACTGCACCTATTGTTCAGCCACCTGATTGGAATTTACCTTTTGAAATTATGTGTGATGCTAGTGATTATGCTGTAGGTGCTGCTCTAGGGCAAAGAGTTGATAAGAAATTGAATGTTATCCAGTATGCTAGTAAGACTCTTGATACTGCCCAGGGAAATTATGCTACTACTGAAAAAGAATTCTTAGCAGTTGTGTTTGCATGTGATAAGTTTAGACCTTATATTGTTGATTCCAAAGTTACTATTCACACTGATCATGCTGCTATTAAATATCTTATGGAAAAGAATGATGCTAAGCCTAGGCTCATTAGATGGGTTCTCCTACTCCAAGAATTTGATTTACATATTATTGATAGAAAGGGAGCTGAGAACCCCGTTGCAGACAACTTGTCTAGGTTAGAGAATGTTCTTGATGACCCACTGCTTATTGACGATATCTTTCCTGATGAACAATTAGCGGTCATTAATGCTTCTCGTACTGCTCCTTGGTATGTTGATTATGCTAATTACATTGTTGCTAAATTTATACCGCCTAGTTTCACATGCCAGCAAAAGAAAACGTTCTTTTATGATTTAAGACATTACTTCTGGGATGACCCACACCTTTATAAAGAAGGACTAGATGGTGTTATTAGATGTTATGTGCCTGAGCATGAACAGGAACAGATCCTATGCAAGTGTCACTCTGAATCCTATGGAGGACACCACGCTGGAGATAGAACTGCACACAAGGTACTGCAATCTGGTTTTTATTGACCTACTCTCTTCAAAGATGCTCGTAAGTTTGTCTTATCTTGTGATGAATGTCAAAGAATAGGTAATATTAGTAGACGTCAGGAAATGCCTATGAATTACTCTCTTGTTATTGAACCGTTTGATGTTTGGGGCTTTGATTATATGGGACCTTTTCCCGCCTCTAATGGTTACACACATATTTTAGTTGCTGTTGATTACGTTACTAAGTGGGTAGAAGCTATTACAACTAATAGTGCTGATCATAACACTTCTATTAAAATGCTTAAAGAAGTTATTTTTCCGAGGTTTGGAGTCCTAGATATCTTATGACTGATGGTGGTTCACATTTTATTCATGGTGCTTTCCGTAAGATGCTTGCTAAGTATGATGTTAATCATAGAATCGCATCTCCTTATCATCCGCAGTCTAGTGGTCAAGTAGAGTTGAGCAATAGAGAGCTCAAATTAGTTTTGCAAAAGACTATCAATAGATCTAGAAAGAATTGGTCCAAAAAACTTGATGATGCATTATGGGCCTATAGAACTGCATACAAAAATCCTATGGGTATGTCTCCTTATAAGATGGTTTACGGAAAAGCTTGTCATTTACCTCTTGAACTTGAACCTAAAGCATATTGGGCTGGTAAAGAGCTCAACTATGACTTCAAACTTGCCGGTGAGAAGAGGTTGTTTGACATTAGCTCACTTGATGAATGGAGAACCCAAGCCTATGAGAATGCCAAGCTATTCAAAGAAAAAGTCAAACGCTGGCATGACAAAAGGATATAAAAGCGTGAGTTTAACGTAGGAGATTATGTGTTATTATTCAACTCTTGTTTAAGATTTTTTGCAGGAAAACTTCTCTCTAAATGGGAAGGTCCCTACGTTATCGAGGAGGTCTATCGTTCTGGTGCCATAAAAATCAACAACTTCGAAGGCACAAGTCTGAGGGTGGTAAACGGTTAAAGAATTAAACATTATATTTCAGGTAATCCTATCAATGTTGAAACTAATATTATCGAAACCGTAACCCCGGAGGAATACATAAGGGACACTTTCCAAAACGTTCCAGACTCCGAAAAGGAATAGGTATGTGGTACGGTAAGTAAACCGACTCCAAAACAACTCCAATGGCAATTTTTATCAGTTTTGAAATATTTAAGAATTTTAGAAAGAAAGAAGTAGTCTGAAAGGGACACGAGGCCCCCACAAGAGTGGAGGGCGCACCCACCCTTACTGGGCACGGCCCCCTGTCTCGTGGACACCCCGTGTGCCTCCCGGACTCCGTTTTCTTGCACGTTACGTATTTTGGTTGGTAAAAATTCATTATATATACTCCCGAAGGTTTTAACCACCGTATCATGCAAATATCCTCTGTTTTCGTTTCGAGCTGTTTCTGTTTCAGATCTAGAGCATCATGGTGTCTCCAAGCGCTCCCAAGGACAAGTTTTTCGAGAGGGTTATCAACCCCTATCTCGCGGAGGTGCTGCAACACCCTCAAACCATTGAGATGCGTGAGGGGGTGCTGCACATCCGCGATGTGGAGGGACCAAGGCGTACCGGAAGCGTGGAGACAAAGCTCGAAGCCGTGGAACAGCAAGTTTTCAAGTGCCAAGGGATGGTGGAGCGTGGACTCAACGCCAACCAGATGATGATCACGGAGTTCACCAACAACCACAAGCTAGATGCCAAAGTCATTGGGGAAACCATCTTCAAGCTTCAAGAGAAAATCGAGCACCTCCAAGCCCAGATCTATGACCTGCAAAACCAAAACTGTGAGTATGAATATAGATTCAAGAGGATGAGTTTGGCTGCAGATTTAAGGATCCCGGAGACTCAATCATCCTTCTATGATGGTGAGCCTATGCCTTGGAAGATGGACGACAAGCCTACATCATCAACAACTCCTACTTTACCACCTCCGAGGACATAATCACATGGGTATGGGCACTCCCCTTGGCAACTGCCAAGCTTGGGGGAGGTGCCCCGGTATCGTATCACCATCACACTCCTATCTTTAGCGTTTTATTTAGTTCGATCCTTTTAGTAGTATTTTGATCTAGTAGATTGAAGTTTTGATATCAAGTAGTTTCGAGTTTTACTTTGTGATCTCTTTATGTAATCGGTCCGTGAGCTTTCTATAATAAAGATTAGTGTTGAGTCAAGGGCTTTGCTATGTTGCTATGATCCTAAGAAAGTAGAAAGAATAAAAGAGTTCATATTGATCTTATGGTGAGTGATGACTTCACACATAGAAAGTATGAGGCATAAAAGTTGTTGAGAGTTGATAAACGTAGTTTTGGTCATCGTTGCAATTAATAGGAAGTGATAAGGAAAGAGAGGTTCACATATAAATATATTATCTTGGACATCTTTTATGATTGGGAACACTCATTAAGTATGACATGCTAAAAGAGTTGACGTTGGACAAGGAAGACAACGTAATGGTTTATGTTATTGACCTTCCAAACATGTTGAGCTTGCCTTTCCCTCTCATGCTAGCCAAAATACTTGCACTAAGTCGAGATACTACTTGTGCTTCCAAATATCCTTAAACCCAGTTTTTCCATGAGAGTCCACCATACCTACCTATGAATTGAGAAAGATCCTTCAAGTAAGTTGTCATGTTGCAGGCAATAAAAATTGCTATCTAAATATGTATGACTTATTAGTGCGGAGAAAATAAGCTCTATACAATCTTGTTGTGGAAGTAATAAAAGCGACGGACTGCATAATAAAGGTCCACATACAAGGGGCAATATAAAGTGACATTCTTTTGCATTAAGATTTTATGCATCCAACCCTAAAAGCACATGACAACCTCTGCTTCCCTCTGCGAAGGGCCTATCTTTTACTTTATGTTTTTACTTTATGCTTGAGTCAAGGTGATCCTCACCTTTCCCTTTTTCATTTTATCCTTTGGCAAGCTCCTCGTGTTTGAAAGATCATGATATATATATATATATATATATATATATATATATATATATATATATATATATATATATATATATATATATATATATATATCCAATTGGATGTAAGTTAGCATGGATTATTATTGTTGACATCACCTAAAGGTGAATACGTTGGGAGGCAACACAATAAGCCCCTATCTTTCTCAGTATCCGGCTGAAACTCCATAACCACAAGTATTGCGTGAGTGTTAGCAATTATAGAAGACTACATGATAGTTGAGTATGTGGACTTGCTGAAAATCTCTATTGGTGACTCTTTCTGATGTTATGATAAATTGCAATTGCTTCAATGACTGAGATTATAGTTTGTTAGTGCTCAATGAAGTTTTTGAACCATACTTGACATTGTGAATTGATTGTTACTTGAGCATAAGAAATCATATGATAAAATCTATTTATGTTGCTGTTATAAGAATGATCATGATGCCCTCATGTCCGTATTTTATTTTTTTCGACACCTCTATCTCTAAACATGTGAACATATTTTTTGATATCGGCTTCCGCTTGAGGACAAGCGAGGTCTAAGCTTGGGGGAGTTGATACGTCCATTTTGCATCATGCTTTTATATCAATATTTATTGCATTATGGGCTGTTATTACACATTATATCTCAATACTTATGGCTATTCTCTCTTATTTTACAAGGTTTACCATGAAGAGGGGGAATGCCGGCAGCTGGAATTCTGGCTGGAAAAGGAGCAAACATTGGAAACCTTTTCTGCACTGCTCCAAAAATCCTGAAACTCCACAAAATATGATTTTGGAATTAATAAGAATTATTGGGCGAAAGAAATACATCAGGGGGCCCACACCCTGCCCAGGAGGGTGGGGGCGCGCCCACCCCTACTAGGCGCGCCCCCTGTCTCCTGGGCCCCCTGGTGGGCCCCCGGTGTCCATCTTCTGCTATATGAAGGCTTTTACCCTGGAAAAAATCGTGTGCAAGCTTACGGGACGAAACTCCGCCGCCACGAGGCGGAACCTTGGCGGAACCAATCTAGGGCTCCTGCGGAGCTGTTCTGCCGGGGACACTTCCCTCCGGGAGGGGGAAATCATCACCAACGATCCTCTCATCGGGAGGGGGTCAATCTGCATCAACATCTTCACCAGCACCATCTCCTCTCAAAACCCTAGTTCATCTCTTGTATCCAATCTTGTATCAAAACCACAAATTGGTACCTGTGGGTTGCTAGTAGTGTTGATTACTCCTTGTAGTTGATGCTAATTGGTTTACTTGGTGGAAGATCATATGTTCAGATCCTTAATGCATATTATTACTCCTCTGATTATGAACATGAATATGCTTTGTGAGTAGTTACGTTTGTTCCTGAGGACATGGGTGAAGTCTTGCTATTAGTAGTCATGTGAATTTGGTATTTGTTCGATATTTTGATGAGATGTATGTTGTCTTTTCCTCTAGTGGTGTTATGTGAACGTCAACTACATGACACTTCACCATTATTGGGCCTAGAGGAAGGCATGGGGAAGTAATAAGTAGATGATGGGTTGCTAGAGTGACAGAAGCTTAAACCCTAGTTTATGTGTTGCTTCATTAGGGGCTGATTTGGATCCATATGTTTAATGATGTGGTTAGGTCTACCTTAATATTTCTTTTGTAGTTGCGGATGCTTGCAATAGGGGTTAATCATAGTGGGATGCTTGTCCAAGTAAGGGCAGTACCCAAGCACCGGTCCACCCACATATCAAATTATCAAAGTACCGAACGCGAATCATATGAACGTGATGAAAACTAGCTTGACGATAATTCCCATGTGTTCTCGGGAGCTCCTTTCTCATTATAAGAAATTATCCAGGCTTATCCTTTGCTACATAAAGGATTGGGCCACCTTGCTGCACTTTATTTACTTTATTTACTTGTTACTCGTTACAATTTATCTTATCACAAAACTATCTATCACCTACAATTTCAGTGCTTGCAGAGAAAACCTTACTGAAAATCGCTTATCATTTCCTTATGCTCCTCGTTGGGTTCGACACTCTTACTTATCAAAAGGACTACTATAGATCCCCTACACTTGTGGGTCAGCCAAGATCTCCTCCTCATCATCGGATGAGGAATCGTCGAAGTCGCAAAGGAAATTTTGAAAAAAGAACTCGTCGGCGGAGTCCATTTTATACCTTGGCAAACTGTCGAACAGCTTGCGGGCGTCGATGGAGGATACGGCCGACGAAGGGAGTCGTGCCGCCCTCGGACCAAGTAGCTGCCCTGGCGATGTCCGACGAGTGTGCCGGCGTTCGACGAGCGTGCCGATGAGGATCTGGCCGGGGCGGCGAGGCGACTTCTTTGTGTTTGCGGTCGCGGCTGTGTCGGGGGAGCGGGGTTGGGAAGCTTTCGGTTCCCCGGTGGCAGGGCAGCTGTGGCGGGCGAGGTGGGAGATGGCGATGTTGCAGAGGGGATGTTGCAGCGTCGGCAGCCGGCAGAGTCACCGGAGAAATGGGTGGCGACGGCGAGGACGAAGAAGGCGGGCGAGGGTTTGTTGCTGGAATGGGAGAGGATGGTCAATGTGCCACCGACCAGCAGGCCAGGGGGGAGGAGTAGGCGGGTGCACGCGCATCCGTCGCTTATCCGCGCCGACGCAATTCCGGCTCAAAATTGGGCCGGGAATGGGTCGGCAGGTAGACGAAAAGCGGACGCGCGTCCGTTTGGATCGGAGCATTGGGCCGACTTTTCTGTCCGCGCCAACCCAAACGGACGCGCCCGGATGAAATGGGTCATCGCGTTGGAGTTGCTCTTACGAACCATCGAAATTACCCACATGCACGCTGGATCCCACTGGCGTGATACATGAGCAAACGCAATCAACGAGTGTCGTAAGCATGGACGCAAGCTCTGCTACAAGGGGCATGATGCTGGAGCAATGTAGTCGAGAGGTTGTCAACGGGCATGGACCTTAACCGGAAGCTCTGGCACAGGTACATCGATGTGATTTGAAAAGTGGGAAGGTATCTTGCATCATCAAAGAGCACAGATCGACCGAGACTGCACGCTCGTCGCTACACAAAAATCGACATTGGAGGGAACTGAGCGGGAGTCGATGTCGAGGAACCACATGATGGGCAGGGGATGTGGACATATGGCAGCGCAACCTCATTTATCACTGTAGATTCGGCCCGACCCCAGGCTGTCCGAGTGGATGTGTCGGCCTGGAGCCACCCCGAAACAAGCCCCAGGCGCTCCCTCGCGAGGCACCTGTCAGCGTCTTGGAGGTCGGCCCAGATCCGGCCGAACACGGTATAGGCTTCATCCAAGGCCCCGGGCCTGATCAGGGGCTGTAGTTCACGAGCGCGAGGGCCTGGCAAGGAGACGACACTGGCGCGTCGACCGACATTGTGGCCAAGGAAGCGGTGGCATGGCTGGCTGGGGGCACCGGAGGCTCCAGGCTCCCCTTGGGCACTACAAGGGCAGACGACTTCGTAGCCTGCTCGCCTATGGGGGTTGGATCCTCCAGAGGCTGCATCACCGCGTCCTCAGGAGCGGGCTCCATCGCAAGGGGGCAAGGGGCCACCTCCTTCACCAGCGTCGGGGTTGCCACGGTCGCGACAAGGAGGGTCGCCTCCTGAACCTCGACGTCCTCGGTGGACGGCCACCCAAGTGGCACCGACAAGGCACCAGGAGCAGGCGGCGCACCCAAGCGCTCGGGCGCGGTGCCGCCTGATGATACGTCTCCAACGTATCTAATTTTTTGATTGTTCCATGTTGTTATATTATCATTCTTGGATGTTTTACAATCATTCTATAGCAACTTTATATCATTTTTTGGGACTAACCTACTGACATAGTGCCCAGTGTCAGTTGTTGTTTTTTGCTTGTTTTTTACATCACAGAAAATCACTATCAAACGGAGTCCAAATGCAGCAAAACTTTTTGGAGATTTTTTGGACCAGAAGACATTCAGTGGGCCAGAGAAGCACCCGGGGGGTGCCCCGAGGGGGGCACAACCCAGCAGGGCGCGCCTGGGGGCCCTGGCGCGCCCAGTTGGGTTGTGCCCACCTCGGTGGCCTCCCACACCGCCTCTTCGTTCTATAAATGCCCAAATATTCCAAAAACCCTAGGGGAGTTAACGAAATTTTGTTCCAGCCACCGTCAGTTCGAGAACCGCGAGATCCAATCTAGAGCCGTTTTCCGGCACTCCGTCGGAGGGGGGAATCATCACCGGTGGCCACCATTATGAGGAGGGAGTAGTCCTCCCTCAATGCTGAGGGTATGTACCAGTAGCTATGTGTTCTCTCTCTCTCTCTCTCTCGTGTTCTCGAGATGGAACGATCTTTATGTAACGCGGGCTTTGTTGACATAGATGAATCATATGGAGTTTTCCCCCTCTCTATCTTCTTGATGAATTGAGTTTTCCCTTTGAAGTTTTCTTATCGAATTGAGTCTTTAAGGAGTTGAGAGCACTTAATATGTGTTTTGCATGAGGATATCTGTAGTGACATTGGGATATCTAATTGAGTTACTTGATGTATATTATTGTGATCAACTTGCGGGTTCTGTGACTTTAGGGCCTATGCATAGGGGTTGGCACACGATCTCATCTTGACTCTCCGATAGATATTTTGGGGCACTCCTTAGGAATCAAATAGATGAACTGAAATTGTGTGATGCTTATCGTATAACCAAACTCACGGATATTTGAGGTGACATTGGAATATCTAGGTGACATTAGGGCTTTGGTTGATTTGCATCTTAAGGTGTTATTCTAAAGAATAGCTTTGTGGTGGTTTCGTGCTCGTCGACAATTTATATACAACAAGTAATTTTGGAGTGAACTCTACACCGCACTAGAGGGATTTGCATATGATTCATCTATGTCAACATTATTGGGAGATGACACTAGTGAAAGTACGGACCCTAGGCCTCATTTCCAAGCATTGCAATACCGTTTGTGCTCACTTTTATCGATTACTACCTTGATGTTTATATTTATTCAGATTATAAAAATATATTTCTTCCATCCATATTACACTTTTATCACCATCTTTTTGTCGAACTAGTGCACCTATATAATTTTCCATTGTATTGGGTGTGCTGGGGACACAAGAGACTCTTTGTTATTTGGTTGCAAGGTTGTTGACCATCTTCATCCTACGCCCCCACGGGTTGATAAACCTTAGGTCATCCACTTGAGGGAAATTTTCTACTGTCCTACAAAACTCTGCGCTTGGAGGCCCAACACGAGTCTACAAGAACAATTTGTGTAGTAGACATCAAGCTCTTTTCTGGCGCCGTTGCCGGGGAGCTGAGTGCATGAAGGTATATCTTTAGATCTTGCAACTGAATATTTTCGTTTCTTGTTTTATCACTAGTTTGGTTTCTAAAATAAAACTACAAAAAATGGAGTTGAGGTTGCATCATATTGTTCATCTTTATAATGTCTTTCATGAAAATGATGGAAAGGAAAATTGTGCTCAATTGATAGAAGAAGAATTCTATAAAATGTTTGACAAAGCATCTTTGAATGATGAGCATGATTGCAATGTTGCTAGTATAAATTCTTTAAATATCCATGATTCTAGTGGCATGCAAAACCATAAGCTTGGGGATGCTATGTTTGATGAAGATGATATTTTTATTCGCCCAAGTTTTGATGTGCAAATTTGTTATAATGGTAGCATGCCTCCTATTTATGATGATTACAATGATGAATGTGGGTTTGAAAGAGTGTAAACTCTAGGTAATGATCCCACTATTTTCGAGGGTGTTTAATCTTTTCACAATATTGATGAAAGTGGATTTGGAGAGGTCATGACTTTATTTAGTGATGAATCCACCATTTTGGAAGAGGTTTCAATTGACTATGAGAATAAAGTTGCTATCTATGATGATTATGGTGATGACATGTATGCTATAAGTAATAATGATAACCGTGAAACTTGTCATCATAGTTTTAATTCTCAATAAGATTATGCCAATCAAGTATCACATGATAGTTATTTTGTTGAGTTTGCTCCCACTATTATGAATGATAATAAATTTGCTTATGTGGGGAGTAACAAAATTTCTATGCTTATGTATCATGAAAAGAATGCTTTATGTGATGGCTATATTGTTGAATTCATTCATGATGCTACTAAAAACTATTATGAGGGAGGAACTTATGCTTGTAGGAATTGCAATAATATCAAGTTTCCTCTCTATGTGTTAAAAATCTTGAAGTTTTGCTTGTTTTGCCTTCCTATGCTAGTTGATTCTTGTTCTCATAAATTGTCTGCTCACAAAATCTCTATGCATAGGAAGTGGGTTAGACTTAAATGTGCTTGCCATGTGATTCATGATGCTCTTGTTATGTTCCAATTCTTATCTTTTATGTGAGCATCACTGAAATCATCATGCCTAGCAAAAAGGCATTAAAGAAAAGCGCTTGTTGGGAGACAACCCAACATTTACCCCTACTGTTTTTATGCATTAACATGATTAAGCTACTGTAGTGATCATGTTTTATTGCTTTTGTTTCAATAAAGTGCCAAGTAAAGCCCTTGGGATAGTGTGGATGATAGTTGACTTGAACCTGTGCAAAAACAGAAACTTTTGCGCTCAGTACAGGAATTTTTAAAATTCACTGGAAGGTGATTTTGAACTGAATTTTTTACAGATGATAGATATGCAAATTATCTACGTTTCCCTAATTTTTCAGAATTTTTTGAGTAGCATAAGTATGGTTGGATTACAGATTATTTCAGACTGTTCTGTTTTTGACAAATTCTGTTTTCAATGCATAGTTTGTTGGTTTCCTAGTTTCTATGGCTTATATTTCTCAATATAAATTGTTAAAATGATATGATACATTATGAATTATGTGGAAACAATTATGAATCTCGTCTTTGACAGTACCAAAGTGAAATGGTTTGCTCTTTATCATACTAACCTATCTCACGAAGTTCCATTAAGTTTTGTGTGATTGAAGTTTTCAAGTTTTGGATGGGATGTCGATATGAGTAGAATAAGGAGTGACAAGACCCTAAGCTTGGGGATGACCAAGGTACACCAAGGTAATATTCAAGGAATATCCAAGCAACTAAGCTTGGGGATGCCCCAGAAGGCATCCCCTCTTTCGTCTCCAACATTGCCGGTAACCTCACTTGGAGCTACATTTTTATTCGTCACATGATATGAGTTTTGCTTGGAGCGTCATTTTATTTTGCTAAGATTTGCTTGCTGTTATTTAAAATAATGTTTTGCATCTTTCTTTTCAATAAAAATGTCAAGGATAGCCTTTACCATGCTTATTTTGCAAGTGCATATCAGGATGTTCGGTTCCATCTCTTGCATAAGGATTAGCTAGTAGTTGTTCTATCATACCCGAGGGAATTTCATAACCAGTATTTTTAGTAGGTGCAGTAGGTTGAGGGGTAACACCGATAGTTTGCTTCTCAAAATCTATTTTAGCATTAACGGAGTTCAAGAAAGGTCTACCAAAGATAATGGGACAAAAGTCATCTTGTGAGGAACCAAGAACAAGAAAATCAGTAAGGTATTTTATTTTCCCACACAAGACTTCAACATCTCTAACAATCCCAAGTGGTGTGATGGTGACTCTATTAGCAAGTTTAATAGTAACATCTATGTCTTCTATTTCAGCGGGTGCTATATCATTCATAATTTCTTGATATAAGGTAAAAGGAATAGCACTCAGGCTAGCACCTATGTCGCATAAACCATGATAACAATGATATGCTATTTTAACTGAGACAACAAGCATGCCCACAACGGGTCTATGTTTATCTTTTTCATTTGGCAATTCTAGCAGCTTCATCACAGAAGTAAATAACATGCCCATCTATATTTTCAACCAGGAGATCTTTAACCATAGCAACACTAGGTTCTACCTTGATTTGTTCAGCAGGTTTGGAAGTTCTAATATAACTTTTGTTGACCACAGTTGAGACTTTAGCATGTTCCTTTACAAAAGGAGGCTACTATCTCAGAGTCAATTCCATATTTAGTGCTAAACTTTTGAAAAGCATCGGTGTTCATAAAAGATTTAACACAAACATACTTGAGCTTAATACATGACTCTTTATCTTCGTCGAGTTCCCAATCTTCAAAGTTGCGTTTAATTATTTCTAAAAGATCCCATCAGAAGTCAATAGTCTTCTTCATAAATGAACCAGTACAAGAAGTATCGAGCATGGATCGATCATCATGAGAAAGTCGAGCATAAAAATTCTGAATAATAATTTCTCTTGAGAGCTCATGATTTGGGCATGAGTATAACATTGACTTAATCCTTCCCCAACCTAGAGCGATACTTTCTCCTTCACGAGGCCAATATATATATATATATATATATATATAATTCTGATCACGATGAACTAGATGCATAGGATAATTTTTTTGGTGAAATTCCAATTTCAATTGATTCCAATTCCAAGATCCAATATCATCGCATAGCCTATACCATGCTAATGCTTTTCCCTTCAAATATAAAGGGAAAAACTTCTTCTTAGCTTCATCTCCGGGTAAACCTGCAAGCCTAAATAATCCACAAATTTCATCCACATATATCAAGTGCATATCAGGATGTTCGGTTCCATCTCTTGCATAAGGATTAGCTAGCAGTTGTTCTATCATACCCGAGGGAATTTCATAACCAATATTTCAGTAGGTGCAGTAGGTTGAGGGGTAACTAAATGTGGTTCCGGTCGATGTGAAGATACCCCAAACGAACCCCTCAAAGGATTGTTTTCCATAGTAACAAGTGACAATAAATTTCAGCATGTAGTAATAATTATTCCTTACCGATTTCCACTTACCAAGAGCGCTTCACTCCCTGGCAACGGCGCCAGAAAAGATCCTTGATGAACCACGAGTATAGGGGGTCAATTGTAGTCCTTTTGATAAGTAAGAGTGTCGAACCCACCGAGGAGCAGAAGGAAATGACAAGCGGTTTTCAGCAAGGTAATGTCTGCAAGCACTGAAATTATAAGTAACGAGTAGTTTGATAGCAAGATAATTTGTAACGAGCAAGTAATGGTAATGGTAACAAAAGTGCAGCAAGGTATCCCAATCCTTTTGAGGCAAAGGACATGCCAAAACGATCTCTTATGATAAGCAAAGCGCTCTTGAGGGTACACGGGAATTTCATCTAATCACTTTCATCATGTTGGTTTGATTTGTGTTCGCTACTTTGTGTTCGCTACTTTGATAATCTGATATGTGGGTGGACCTGTGTTTAGGTGCTGTTCTTACTTGAACAAACCTCCTACTTATGATTAATCCCCTCGCAAGCATCCGCAACTACGAGAAAAGTCTTAAGATAAAATTTAACCATAGCATCAAAAATTTTGGATCCAAATCAGTCCCTTACGAAATAGCGCATAAACTAGGGTTTAAGGTTCTGTCACTCTCGCAACCCATCATCTAATAACTACTCCACAATGCATTCCCTTAGGCCCAAATATGATGAAGTGTCATGTAGTCGACGTTCACATGACACCACTAAGGGAATCACAACATACATACCATCAAAATATCAAACACATATCAAGTTCACATGATTACTTGCAACAAGATTTCTCCCGTGACCTCAAGAACAAAAGTAACTACTCACAAATGATAATCATGCTCAAGATTAGAGGGGTATTAAATAGCATAATGGAACTGAACATATAATCTTCCACCAAATAAACCGTATAGTAATCAACTACAAGATGTAATCAACACCACTAGTCACCCACAATAACCAATCTATAGTTCTGGTACAAAGATTGAACTCAAGAGATGAACTAGAGTTTGAGAGGAGATGGTGATGTTGAAGATGTTGATGGAGATTGCCCTCCCCAAGATGGGATAGTTGTTGGTGATGATGATGACGATGATTTCCCCCTCCAGGAGGGAAGTTCCCCCGGCAGAATCGCTTCGCCGGAGGGCAAAAGTGCTCCTGCCCAAGTTTCGGCTCGAGACGGCGGCGCTTCGTCCCGAAAGTACTCTCCTTTTCTTTTTCTAGGTCAAAATTACTTACATACCAAAAGAGGGGCACCGGAGGTGGGCCAAGGAGGGCACAACCCACCAGGGTGCTCCTGGGCTCCCTGGCACGCCCAGGTGGGTTGTGCCCACCTGGTGGGTCCCCTATGGTAGTTATTTGCTCCAATAATTCTTATTTATTCCAAAAAAATATTCCTCGTCATGTTTCAGCTCATTTGGAGTTGTGCAGAATAGGTAGCCTGACATAGCTTTTTCAGGTCCAGATTTCCAGCTGTCGGAATTCTCCCTCTTTGTGTGAACCTTGCGTATTATGAGAGAAAAGGCACTAGAATTACTCAAAAAGCATTATTATGCATAAAAACATCATAAATAACAGTAGGAAAACATGATGCAAAATGGACGTATCAATGTATAGCCAGTAACCCCCAAGATGTGTGTCGGCCTAAGACCCGAGATGCACCTGAAGGAAAAAATAAAACTATTGATCCCAGTAGCCTCTCAGACTCAGGTAGATTCGCGAAATCGTCCTAAGGAACGATTCCTTGCTCGGTAGCATACTTTAGGAACAAAAATGCGGTGTGCATAGTCCCCGAGACTCAGGTTTGGTGCGGCCGACCAACCCAAGGATCGTAATCTCCTCAGAAAATATTTTTCACTTTGAATTTTCCTGCATTAAATCAGCAATGCAATAGCCTGAGACTTGGATTGGAAAACATGGCCGATCCTAGGATCGTATCTCCTTGGGAACTAGTCCAGATGCAGTGTGTGTTTCACCAACGCCAAGGTGCGGGTCGGCAGGAAAGATGTCGAGCTGCGGGTCGAAAAAGATTTCCCAAGATGAATTATTACGCAGTGCACCTCGGTCAAGAGGATGTCCCGCCTCCTGAAAGAAAAACATACAAATAGGTTAAAGGTGCCATAAGTTTGGAAATCCAAAAAACTTTAGTAAAATTTTACGTCTAAAGTAAATCAAGTTTTTTGGTGCCAATTCAAAAATTGGTCTTAAAATTAGTTTGTGCTTCCGTCGTGCTTTAACATGACACATCTGATCTCAAGACTTCAAGAGGGCCAGCCTTCGATTTAAACCTTCTATCCCGAAGGCGGAGTGCTTCTCTGGCCAGTTTAGTGAACTAAACTCGAGCGGCTTTAGAGAGAAACCGGGCTATCTGGCTATTGACCACATACTTGAGTCAAGAAAGGAGTGGTAAAAAAGACTTTGCAACGACTTAGAAGAAATCACTTATTATAAAATGACTCGTACAAATTTAAGAGCCCCTAGTTAAGTTGGGTAAAAAATTGTTTTAGAAAATAACATTTTTAACAAACTAACTTTTTAACAACCAACTTTTTGTTGAACACAAATATAATGCTTGGTTGTTGAACAAAAGTTTAACATTTCAAAAATTTGAGCATGGAAGCGACTTAGCTAGTTAATGCGCTCGGTGTTGATGACATGGGCCGAGCTTGCGGCAAGTCGGGGTCCCAGCCCCTATGCCGGCCTCGAGATGCTCGAGCGAAGAGGTCGGTTTGATGAAGTGATAGCACAACGCTGCCGATATGTCGAGGCGAAGCCCCCGGTCCAGCTGAGGTAACGAAGCTGGTCGGCTGGTGACGCGGAAGTCCCCACGGTAGGTTGACGAAGAGATAGCGAAGCCCCCATGCCAGCCGACATGCCAAAGTAGGTAGGCATGTTGGATGTTGGCTTGAAAAAGAGGTGGCATGGCGATGCTGACGCAAGTCAAATTTTGTGACGCGGTCGATGCCAGCTTCATGAAGTGACCGCGCCGCGATGCCGGTGTGCCAGCCCCGTGCAATCCATGGGGCGATGATGTTCTCTTGATGATTATTGGGCCCTCACGATGCCGAATTATTCGTACGCTCATTGAGGTGATGATCCGATGAGGTTGACCTCGGCTTGATGAAGCGATGATTTGTCTAGCACTGGTCGGCATCCGTGGAGCAATGATGTCGGTTGGTTTGACACGAACGCGGCGGTGAAGATTACCTCAGAAAAGGCTTTAAAATTTGTAGGCACGTGCTTGAGAAAAACACACAATACCCTAGGAAAAAATGCTCCAAAAAGAAAGTCCAATAACCCGTTCATGAAAAAAGACAAACTTGGGTCGGATTCATTTTCGCGTGGAAAACAAATCCGAAAATTGATGCACTCATCGGACGTTTTCCGGAGTTTGAATGGTTGGATCGAGCTAAAATTTTGAGGGGTGATCGATATAGGAATTCTATAGCTGATGAACGGTTGGATTTTTCAAAGAATGTCTTAGTTGGGCGCTAGACTCCACGCTCCAAACTTATCCAGATTCCCGTCCAGATTCGACAGGGCTCCGATATATCAGAGATCGCCGGAGATTCCTCCATTGGAATATGACAAAATTTTACAGGGTTGTTGTAGACTCAATTCCACACAATTCCACCGAAGCAATCGTTAGAGCAATGCTCGAGGAGAAGGGGACAACAAACACGAATCTGCTGTTCAGAAAAAACTGCTATCAATTTGCACACGAGCCATCAATCCTTGACGATCTAACAACGAGCTCTCAATGAAAGCACCAATGTTGGTGTCAAAACTGGCAGATCTCGGGTAGGGGGACCCGAGCTGTTAGATCGGATCGATGGGTAATAGGAGAGAACACGGGGGAGGGGGCACCCAGGTTTGGGCCCTCTCTATGGAGGTAAAACCCTACGTCCTGCTCTTGTTTATATTATGAAGGTATCGAAGTTCAGAGTTGATCTACCTCAAGATTGTAAGTTGTGGTCTAAACCCTAGGGGTATGATGAATGGGTGTATGGATGTGTCTCCCTCTACGGGCTAAACCCTCCGGCTTATATATTGTGCCAGAGGCCTAGGATAACAATATTCCTAGTCGAATACGTCGATGGAGAGGAGTCTTTGTCTTGATCACCAAGTCTTGTGGAATCTTCCTCGTATATGTCGTGGGTTGCCTGAAGTGGCCCAATAGTGAACCACCATGGGGGTCCTCGGCCTAATCCACCTGGACAGGAGACGACGTGGTGAGTACCCCCTAGTCCAGGACACTGTTACTTGTTCACTTGCGGGACATCAAAGGACTCACACAAAAGGGCACGAGTTCATGAACGACGCCTTCAAAAAGGAGGATGACATCAACGAATGTTGTTGTCGTTCGTTTGGAGCCACTCCAAGGACATGTGCATCTCCAAGACCACACCTCCAAGGAGGTTTATGATGTTGGAGCTGCCAGCTCCTCTTCTTCTTCCTCTAGCTACCTCTCAAAGCTCACGAAAGAACAAAAGAACACAGATATTTGGTGGCCGCTGTATCACACAGCCGACCCTTCTCTCTTCTCTGTATTTCTCTTCTGAAAGCAAATATGCATACAAGTGCTTAAGTAGACTCACGCTCACGTAGCCGGGCCACACACTCGCCCACTAACTGCATGCACGCACCCACGCACACCACTAACTAATGACTTGATCTTCTCCTAGAATCACTCCAGGAACCACACGACCCGGCCACTCATGCAGCAACAGCTAACAACCTCGGACATGCATACACAGCAGCCTCTCGCCACCGTTCGGCATCTCGCCATGCGCCATATCTCACGGCGCCTCGCATCTCACCTCCTGCATGTTTTCCAAGGCTTCACCTGCTACAACTACCTATATGCATGGACAAGCAAACTAATATGCAGATACATGTGAATCAAGATTAAAAAAGCTAACAATCACCCCCCTAATCTTGATTCCCAATTCTTCATGTTCAAAGGAGAGTTGGCTCGTCGTCGACGTACTGTCCCAGCAGCGCCTTCTCCTCCTCGTTCTCCTTCTTCTTCTCGGGACACTCCCAAGCGAAGTGACCAAGTTTGCGGCAATTGTAACACTGTACCTCACTTTTGTCTCTACGCCCTCCACCGCGTCCACGGCCACGACCCCGTCCTCGCGACGAGTCGTGTCCTCTCGCCATGAGGAGCTGCTCTTCTTCGCGTCCCGTCTCACGCCCCTTGACGAGTTCCTCGTGGGCCTTGAGTGAACCAATGGCCTCCTCCATGGCCATCTTGTTGGTGTCGCCGAACAACGCAATTGACGACGCAACATGGATGAACTTGTTGGAGACGGCTCGGAGCAGCTTCTTCACGACGTACTTCTCTTCCATCGCATCACCAAGCTCACGGATGCGCCCCACGAGCGTCGTGAACCTCGCCGCGAAGTCATCCACGGACTCCGCATCACCCATCTTGAGGCCGTCAAACTCCGAGCGCAAGGACTGAATCCTCGCCTCTCGGACGCGCTCGACGCCCACGTGCATGGAGCGTAGTGCCGCCCACACATCGGCTGCAGTCTCCTTCTCCGCAACTCGCAGCAGCGTCGAGTCGTCGATGGACTGGGAGATGATCGTCATGGCCATCTCCTCCTTGCCCTTGTCGACCTCCGATGAGGCCTCGCGATCAACGGCACCCCACGCGCCGTTGGCGCGCAAGAGGTACTTCATCCTCATCGCCCACGCCGCGTAGTTCGTCCTCGTGAGCAGAGGAAATGGGAGCTTCCCCGCTGCCGCCGTCGCCGCCGCCGTCGCGGCCACCGCCATGGCCGCCGAGTCTCTCGGCACCATGGCTCCACTCGCTGAAGAGTCACGCGGCATCGTCTTCGTCATCACCTAGCTCTGATACCAAATGTTAGAGCTAATCTTGATATTTGTATTAGCATGTTTGAGTTTTGCATGTGGTCTAGTCTAGTGTGGTGTTCATCCGATGAAGGCTTCAGGTGAGCGCGCCAAGGAGGTGAGATGCCAGGATGCCGTGTGAGGCGGCGAGCACGGCGAGATGCCGATGGTGCTGCGTGAGAAGCGGCAAGACGTATCAGAGGCTGGAGCCGTGATGGACTGCATCAAATTGGGTCGGGTGAACCGGCCGGTCGTTCTGTTTGTTGGACTAGCTATTCATGCGTGAGTTCGTTTAGTCCTAGCCGAGAGTATCGTTGCTAGTAGTTGATGCATGCATGTAGTTGGCCTGGTCACAAGTGGTTACCGAGTCGTGTGCAACGCTGGAGTGATTCCAGGAGTGGAGTACGTGGGAGTTAGTGGCCCGTATGGTGCTCAAGTTGTTATCCTGTACTGGCTATTTAAGCACAACAAATGAATGAGAAAGAAGAGGCCGTGAGGGCTGGGCAAAACAATGTAGTGTATGTATGTCTCACCGGGAGTAGAAAGCAAAGTTAGTCTCTCCACGGTGAAGTGTGTGTGTGTGTTCTTGAGAGAATAAGATAGAGAGAACCCACAAAAGTTGTGTGAGGCAGCTCGAGGTAGAAGAAGAACCGGCGCTGCGAGGAGGCGGCGCCAACATATGATGCATAAGAGCCATCGGGGTCACCCAAAACGAGATCGAGCATGGATTTCTCCAGGAGTACACGCCTCAACTCAACCCGTTAAGAACATCTATCTGGAGTAGATCCATACGGTATGGCTCAAAGAGCACTCCTCCACCATGGTATACAATGTCTTGTGGCATCATCGTGGTCGACTCACACATTGGGTGAGTAAGGATTTTACCCAAAGCACGTACCAGATCCATCATGGTGAGCCAAGGGACCGGGCCTGGAGCAGCCGTTGGTGACTCTCCCAGCATTGTAGCAGCATGCTAAGAGCTTGGGGGAAGGGGATGTTAAAGCATTGCGAGGACCACCTGGATATGGAGAGGAAAGTAAGGGAGCTCGGGGGGCATGCCTCTCCTGGAGCAGTCGATGGTGGCTCTCCCAGCAAAGCGAAAACACGTCAAGGTCATCAAGAGCCCAACTAGAGCGGACGAGTCAAAGCAGGGGCAGGACGCCACTCCGTTGCAACCATGGCGGGAAGGGTCAGGAATGGCGCCCCACATGCCCGCCGACGGAGGATGCAGATCCGCCCCGTAGACGTATGTCGCACCTAGAGGGAGGCTAACCGTCGGAGATGTGTGCTTATCAGAGCCAGAGGTGGGCTGCCACCCCACAACATCTAGTGTCGTAGAGCCGTGCTCCCCCACAAGTATGGGCTTGGATTTGAGGGGGAGAGATACACACCCACCAGCTCCCGATTTTCAGGAGCAACATGCGTTTGCCATTGCCAACGGCAGATTGATTGTGGAGGTGGGTTCCGACGACTAGGGTTGGGGTGCCCAGGTGTCGCCCCTCAGGTGACACGGGAGCGAGACTATTAGGGCAAGAAAGGCATAAACGTGCTCATCTCACTCACAAATTTGTATGAAATGTCTCAGAGTGTCTACATACCCTTTGTATATCGCATATGTCAAATATACAAAGCTACAATATTTTTTGTTTCCAGGACCAGAGCTCTTATTATTTTACACCAAAATCAAACTTCATATCCTTAGTTTTAAATGCCTCTTCAAATGTCTCGAATAGGAAACCACGAAAAGAAGATAGGTTCCAATGAATGCACAACCTCCTTGTATTGTTTGATGAGAGAGCGCAATTAGACTACAAACTCACGGCTTTGAGTGAAAATGAATTGGATGCATGCACCGACTTTTAGTTCAGAGTGTAGTAGCACGAGAGGATCAAATTTGTTTTATCAGAAAGGTTAAATACATGCAATACCCTCCCTCTCCAATGGCGTTCTAGGATTCCCCTGCAGCCACATCTCCTCCATTGGTATATCATTACCCTCTTACTCCTCCGTCCACTCAATCGGTGCAGGAGTATGGGAGGCTATGATCTACTGATGGGAGTTTTAGGTATCTTTGTTTTGGGGTTATTTGGTACTTTTTGTCCTTTGTTTCAACCCTCCCGCCTAGTACTAATCCATGCTCCTAATGTGAAGTAGAGACCATGCTTACGTGTGAAGCACTTTTGCACACACGTGCTCCATGAAAAAACACAAGAAAAAGAAAACAAAACAATTTTTTGAGAAAAAACCTAAAAAACAAGAAAAATCAAACCCTAAAAACAAGCAAAAATCAAAAAAAGGTTGCCATGTGGGGGTGCTTCCAGCATGCAACATGTGGCGACGGATGAGCGCATCACGTGCTTCGTGGGAAGTTCCTCCTGCGAGGTGCCCCTATGTCTCACCTTCAACAAGTCCACCTTCGGACTCGCTGAAGGGCCGAGCGAGATGGACGAGCCCACGCACGCGGAAGGCCATGACCTATTTTTTCTGCTATCTTATTTTGCTTTATTTTTGTACTTTTGTTTCTACTTTAAAAATTGCTAAATATAAATATTACAAAAACACTCTACAAAAAGATTTGAAAAAAATTGAACAAGTATTCGAAAAAAGTTGAACAGGTATTTGAAAAATGTTAATCAAGCATTTGGAAAAATGTTAAATGCAAATAGAAAATTTATTGATCATGTATTGAAAAAATGATGACATTTTTTGATCGCGTATATAAAAATGTTAATCAAGAGTTAAAAAATATGTTAATTAAAATTTTGATAAATGTTAAATGTGTATAGCAAAAACGATGAACCAATTTGATCATGTATATGAAAATATTAATCAAGTATTTGAAAAAGTATTGAAGAAGTATTTGAAAAATGTTAATCAAGCATTTGGAAATGTTAAATGTGCATATAAAAAATGTTGACCATGTATTAAAAATAATGAACTTTATTATGTATATAAAATGTTAATCAAGCATTTAAAAAATATTGAACAAGTGTTTGAAAAATGTTAATCAAGCGTTTGGAAAATGTTATATGTGTATGGAAAAAATGTCGAACATGTATTAAAAATGTTAATATTTTTATAAGAAAACTGTTAACCAGGCATTTAAAAAATATTTAAAACTGTATAGAAAAATGTTGACCATGTGTTCAATATATGTTAATTTTGTATTTAAATAATGTTAATCAGGGATTTGAATTATTTTCAAAAAAGTTTATAGAAAAAATTTGAGCATGTATTACAAAAATGTTTAATTTGTATTGGAAAATGTTAGACGGGCATTAGAAAAATGTTGTTGATATATACAAAAATGTAGAATAATTACCAAATGAACAAAGAAAGCCGAAAAAAGAAACAAAATAAGCAAAGGAAAAAATGAAAATGAAAAATAACAAAGAAAAAAAATGCAAAAAAAATAAAAAAATGGAGAAGAAGAAAAAATAAAAGAAACAAAAGAAAACGAAAAAAATATTGACTATTTGTCAAGTAGTCCGCGCCTACTCTGTAATCACGAATGAAGAAAAAAAGGAGAAATAAAAAACGTGTGTCTTTTACCTAAGTAGTCCGCGATCGAAGCGACCTGGTCCCTGCACACACACCCCCCCATTCTTCCTAGTTTTTCTATTGTTTGTATGTTTTAGTGGGTTGGCCCGATTACCCCAGACGTTTCAGCGAGAGAACCATGAGAGCAACTAATTCTTCGTAAAATCTCAAGCATGATATGCCGGCCAAGTCTTTCGGAGGTGCTCATAAGGGTAGAATGTGCGTGTGTGTGTTTATACAGGTGATTGTATGCGCGTATATATGATCACTTGCGTTTGTACTGTGTTAAAAAAAAGAGTACTCCTTCGGGAGCCCCTGCAAGGGCCACTTGGGGTGCTCTCACCAACGCCACATGTCGCGCTTTGGACACTCCCGAATTTTTTTACTTTTCCGTATGCGTTTTTGGCTTTTAGATGATTTTTTTTTGGTTTTCCCCTGGTTTTTCCTATGTTTTCGACCAATTTTTTTTGAAAAACAATTACACGAAAAAATGCGTTTTATTTTTTTCTTCCGCAAGAGGCACATGTTTACTTTTCGTGGAGTCACGGATTTGCTTACACGAGAGGCATGGTAATGATGTCCTGGACTAAGGGGTACTAATCTATGTGACCCACACTCCACGGGTCGAACTTACGCCCACCGATCATTACAAGGAAAGGCTTCGGAGCTCTCAACCTCGTTGTAACCCAGGTGGACACCTCCAAAGACTTGACATGTACTTCAAGGATAGCTCAATAGCCGACATGTTAGCAACCGACCATCTGTGTAACCTAGGTACCCCCAACTTGTATATAAGTTGCGGGGTTTAGTCTTTAGGGACACGATTACCAACCTTAGGGTATAGAACATGATCATACGATCGCGAGGTAGATCATCTTGTACTCTATACTCCATCACATCAATACAAGCAAAGCATGACGTAGAATTTTGCCTCTTCAAGAGGGCTCGAACCTGGGTAAACATTATCTCCCTCCTACCTTGTTACCATTGTTCATAGAACTACAACTCCGCACCCCCTACCTGAGATCCGCCGGTTTTAGCACCGACACACGATCCTTCCACAAGAGGCACATATTTACTTCTTGTGGAGGCCCGCATATGTTTTCGCGAGAGGCAGGGTCGGGCTCCTTGAAAAAGGAAAATAAAATGCATTTTTATTTTTTTCCTCATGTGAGAGGCACAGATTTTTTTTCTCGTGGTGTGGGAGGCACGAATGTTTTTCTCACAAAAGGGAAAAACACATGCTTTTTTCTACCACGAGAGGCACGTATTTACTTCGCGTGGAGGCACGAATTTGCTTATGTGAGGAACGGCCGTGCCTCTCGAAAATGAAAATTTACTTCTCGTGGAGGCACAGATATGCTTCCGCGAGAGGCACGGGCGTGTCTCTTGAAAAGGGAAAAAGCGTGCTCCTAGTTTGGGTTTTGTTGTGGAATTTTTTCATCGAAACCTATCAATATATGATCTAATTTTGAATATCTCGACGCGAGGAGTTCCACGGTGAATACTGTTCAAGATTTAACGCACGGTTTGAGAGATAAAATGTTTTGAATAAACGAATCTACGGAAAAAAAAACTCATAGGTTGGGACAAATGAGTCACATGTAGTGCGACACTTGTCACAATCTGAGAAGGTGGAAGTGACATTTACAAATAGTACTATTTTTTTCTGAGGGATTGCAAAGAGTACTACTTAATAGGCTAGTGCCGGCTACTATTTGGTTCACAGACTGGGCCTGTTTGATGGCCCAAATCTAGGTTGAAGGCGCGGATTTCAACTGGACGCGGCGGGGCGCCGCGCACGAATCCCATGATCCCATCATCAATACGCTTTCTCGATCCCGCCTCCCATCGGAAAACTAAACTAATCCCACCTCAACCCAATCTCCTCCACCGCCCGTGGGATCGATCCCTCGGCCCGCCCGCCTCCCTCGGATCGACCAGCGCCACCCCGCCGCGAGACCAGGATCTTGGCGAGCGAGAGCACATGGCGCTGGCGGCGGCGGCGGCCTTGGCGTGGCCGTGCCTGGTGAGTTCCCACCCCCACCCCCTGTCCCCCCCTCCCCTTTTAACCCCTCCGCCGGGCTTCCTCGGCGGCAATAGCAACAGCACCATGGAGTTTCTTGGGTTTACGCTCATGGTTGTTGTTTTCTCCTTTCTTTTTCGCCGATCTTGGCAACCGACCGAGCGGGAATGTCTGTTGTTCTGTGGCTGACGGGGGAGCTGGCCGGTTGTTTGTGTAGGGTGGGAACTCGCCGGCGTGGATTGACGTGCCGGAGCGGAGCAAGAGCGCGTTCATGGAGCTGAAGAGGAGGAAGGTGCACCGGTACGTGATATTCAAGATCGACGACAGCACGGAGGAGGTCGTGGTCGAGAAGACCGGTGCGCCCGGGGAGAGCTATGACGACTTCACGGCCTCGCTGCCTGTCGACGACTGCCGCTACGCCGTCTACGACCTGGATTTCGTCAGCGACGACAACTGCCGCAAGAGCAAGATTTTCTTCATCTCCTGGTTAGCCTCGTCTTTCTTGCCCCCTGTTTCTTGTCACCTGTGACTGAATTCAGTTTGGTTACAGAGTTGAAGATTCTGTCTAGATAGATTTATTTATTTGCTATGATAATTGTTCAAAAGGATTTATGGTTGTGTTAATTGTGGAAAATGATTTATTGCTATGATAATTCTCCAAAAAGATTTATTGCTGGGCTAAACACTTAAACAGCGCAGAGGTGGATACAGAAGCACAGCTTCAGTAAAACTGGGGGTGGCTGACCCCAGTCATTGTACAATCCTTTCAGCTTTCGGTGGTTACTGGTTAGGATGTTCATACGCGTTACATGATATACTCTGTCCAATAAGCATTATGTTTCAAGCTAACCCAACGACCAACTTAATTCTCTCATATCCTACGAAGGAAACATTTTATTTTCCGTGTAACCTCGCAAAGGTAACAGCAAAGGGATGAATACAAAAGTGCAATTCAGTAACAATGGGGCTAGCTGACGGCAGTGTACTTGACAATCCTTTTCAGTTATCAGTGGTTAGAATGTTTTTTAGACAAGAATGTTTGTGTACACAGTACACCTAGTAATCGTGTATGTGCAATGCACGTGTATATTAGGTAGGATATTAGTTGCACGTTATATTAGGTAAGATGTATTAGTTGCACGTTGATATTTGGTAAGATATTAATTAAATTGTAGATTTCATGGGATAGCGTTTTTCAAATTTGATGAAGTGTCCATGTGGGATACACATCACTTGCACTGCATGACTATCCATGGATTTTCCATTCATGGTACTGAATACCTGGTTTTCTGTTTCAATTTTTGTAGGGTATTCTTGTCAGTTGTCAAAAGCAGCTGCTGCTAATTCCTAAGAAGATAACAATATTACAGCTGTTCTCTTTCTTTTCAGGTCTCCCGATGATTCTCGCATCCGTGCAAAGACCATATATGCTGTGTCCAGGAATCAATTCCGCCATGAGCTCGACGGGGTGCACTTTGAGATCCAGGCAACTGACCCAGACGACATGGACTTGGAAGTTCTGAGGGTCCGTGCTAATAGAACCTGATAGCTAGGTTGACTCTGCTAGCTTGCTGATACACACCAGTAGCTCAAGATGCGTAGCCTGCTACTGAAATGCGGCGCTGGTGCACTGATGTGAAGCATGGTGTATAATCCGGCTGCTGATTACACCTGAGTATGCAGTGTTCCTTTTTTCAGGAGATTGCATCTCAGTGATATTAATATAGCTAGATAAGTTCCCTATAATATGATGTGGAAACGGCTCCATTTAATGTCTAGTTGATGTACTATTTGTCTATCCTAAGCAACAGTTTTGTTGAGCTTAAACTGCTAGTGCTCAGTGGTTTTGTTCTGTTTTTTTTTTGTACTGAATGTTCAGTCAATCATGCAGTATGATTTGCTACTTACAGTGGTGTTGTGCTTGTTCTGCAATCTTTTGTCAGGGTTCTTCTGCTACTCTACTGCTATATTATGCATAGTGAATAAGTGTAACTCTGGTATTTCCAGTGTAAGGAATGGCTGTTGTCATCATGTCCTTTGATGTTTTCCCTGTTTTTTTTACATGAAAACAGACTTGCCAAGCATACAAACATGTTTTTCTTTGTCTTTAGAGAGAGCTAAATCAAATTCTAACAATATTAGCAGTTGTTTCGACTTTCTAGTACTATTGTCCTTTCCCCCCACAAGTTTCCTTGTTGCTTTATCTCAATTATTATGTAGTCTGATACAACTTCATGATAATTTCCTTTGCATCACCACATTTATATATACGAAATTTGTTATCGTTTGGCTTTGCATTCGATTATGATAATCTGCCAGGATTAGGTGTTTTAGACTAGTCGGTGGTTCGTGCCTTCCCAGAATATTTTCTTAAATTGCTACTCCCTCAGCCCCATAATATAAGAGTTTTTTTTTTGCGGGTCAATATAAGAGTGTTTCTGACACTAGTATAATGGAGTAACAAACAAGTATAATATTTATCGGAAAAGCTATTTTCCTGCTCGATCCGCTTATGCTCTGGCGCAAAAAGAGCTTCAGAAAAATAGTGGCACCGCTACTTGCTCTATTAAATTTGCGGGTTATTTGTATTTCTACCTTAGTAAATGAGAGCGAGAAAGAAACACTACAACGCCTTTGATGAGGAGACAAAACCATTTGCTTCAAGTTTTTTAAAGGGCCGATGCAACGTGTTTTGTACTCCACTTGTCTCTTTTTTGTAGTGATGAATGTTTTCTAGAGAAATAAATGTTTCATTCCTATAGAATTTGAACAACTGTCTTTTTCTCGTTTGTCATATCTCGGTAAATTCTTTTGTAATGAGATTGATAATTATATGTACCACAAACCTGATAGCTTATGTACAAATATCGTCGTAGCTTTTTTTGACAAAAAAACTAATGTAAACATGCACTCGATAACTTTTTTGTATTAATAGTATGGTAACTCACACATCGCATATCTGATAACTTATGCACCGGGGTCCTGGTAGGGGTCCTGGTAACTTCAGCGACCTGAAAGGGGGGGGGGGAGTCGATCAAATATACCCCGGTAACTTTTCTGCGAATAGCATGATAACTCACACATTGCAGACCTGATAACTTATGTACCCCTGTCCTGCTAACTTTGGCGACCGAAGGGGGGGGGGGGGGGGGGGTGGACGAACTTTTGTGTGAATAGCATGATAACTCACACATCGCAGACATGATAACTTATGCATCCCATCCTGGTAACTTTGGCAACAAATGCGGGGAGGAGGGGGGAGAGTTGATGGAATATTCCTTCGGTAGATTTTTGTGTTGATATCATGATAAGTCACACATCGTATACCTGATAACTTATGGATCCCAATCCCGATAACTTTGGTACGGGGGTGGGGGGGAGTTGACGAAACATCCCCTCGGTAACTTTTTGTGTGAATAGTATGATAACTCACACATCGCACACCTGATGACTTATGTACCCCAGTCCTGATAGCTTTGGCATGAGGAGGGTGGGGGTACTAACAAAGCAGCTGACTACCTAGAAAATAAAACAAAAGACAGTACAAAAGGGAAGAAAAAAAGGATAAAAAAGAAAAGAAAGAAAATGGTTTATCTTTCTCATGGCCGCGTCATCGTGGAGGTATAAAGATTACCCAACCTAATTATAACCAGAGGTTAAGCTAGTACAGTTGGTTGCGAATAGCTATGCTGAACCATAGGTAGTGGGTTCGACTCCCACTTCGTACATGCTTTTTTTACCACGCCAGAGATTGACACGATCGTGCGGAGTTAGCACAGTCCAATATTTATTTGTGTGTTTCAGAATATAGACTGAAAGCGTGGCAACCATACGATAACATAATTTGACTCGTGACCATGCCAAAGCACAATCTAAACCCAATCGAGTTTATTCGCCACAGTTCACATACAACCGAACATTAGCAAAGTACATCGCCTCCCATTCCTCGTTTATATTAAATGATTCTGATTGTTGATTTTACAACCCCATGCGGTCTGGCCCGGATGGTGTTGTAAGACTGTGAGTTGGATCTGACTATGGATGAGTAATGGAAACCCTTTCCCCCCCGAGAAAAAGAACACATAATAAAGAATTTTTAAAATATTGAAATAATTAAGCATGAACCTGTTGAAGTAATCAGCAACACTCGAATTAGTTTAACCGTTTTGCTAAGTCTCAGTCGACAGAGACTTCGTTAAGTCCTATAGCCGTGAGATGATACATCGAGATCCGTGTAAAAATTTCTTTCCAGTTGTTTCCTTTTCTCTCTTGCATATTATGTCGCTTGACTTCTAAATCTCAATCGACTGAGATCTAGCCATACCCTTAGTTTAATCTAAGGAAACAACAAGGCATGCATATTGCTTATGGAATCTGCCATAAGAAGCAAACTATACCATTTTTTCCTTTTTCTTTTTGCTGAAAGGCAAACTATACATTCAGCAAGCCGAAGGAAAGTCTAGCATGTCTTTCTCACTAGCATAAGCATGAAAGCATAATCTCAATCTAAACAGGAGGCTATGTTGACCGGAGTGACTGCGAACGGTCACAATCCTGGCAAGTGGCAACATCATTGTTGCCCATAATGGTCATGGTCTTGTACTCACACGTAGTTGAAGAGGTGGTCGGTGTTGTCGTTCAGTCGCCTTGTTGTAGTCCATTGGTCGTGATCAGTTGTGTCAATGTTAGGAGGCTCTCGAATACCCTATCATGACATGATCAACTACCCTCTGATGCAGATGTTCAACGAATGTATCGTGGACTTAGGCCTCCGCGAACTAGATAGGGTTGGTGCCAGATTTACCTGGACCAACCGTCAGGCAGACCCGACTCGCTCCGTCTTGGACCAAGTCCTGATCTCCCCGGAATGGGAACTACGATGCCCCCTAGCGTCGCTTCGCGCGATTACCCGGATCGGGTCTGACCATGTTCCCCTGCTCCTCTCTTTCGAGAACGACCGCCCTCCTCAACCTCCTCGGTTCCGGTTTGAGGATTCCTGGCTTAACCAGCTCGGCTTTGTTGAGGCCGTCAGTAGCCGCTGGGTTGAGGCCCGCGCCGCCGCCCCTCGACCCTTCTCGGCAATTGACACCCTCCACTTCTGGCGCTAAACCCGCCCGTCAGTTTATGAAGGGCTGGGGCGCGAACCTGGGCCGGGTAGTGCGCGATCGTAAGAAAGCCATCTTGGTCGCCATCCAGGCCCTTGACCTCCGAGCTTACACTTCTGGTATTTCCCCAAACGAGTGGCTTCTTCGGTACGACCTCGAGGATCAGCTTGCGGTCATCTACACGGATGAGCAGGCGTATCGGCGCCAGCGGGGTACCCAACGATGGGTCCTTAAGGGCGACGCTAACATGGCCTAGCCCCTGCAACACGATCCCCCTCCTCTCGGACGAAGACTCCCTCCTTCAACACCTGGAGAGATCCGTGCCCATGTATATGGCTTTTATAAAGCCCTTTTCTCGCCCTCCCCTCGAGGGGGTAGCCCTTGCCCCGGATATTTGGCATGACAGATTCCGCGTCTCGGCTGCGGCCAATGCTGCCCTAACGGCCCCCTTCAGTGAGGAGGAGGTCTGGACCGCCATCAAAGGCATGAACCTGAAGGAAATATGCCCTAGAGGCAATAATAAATTTATTATTTATTTCCTTATTTCATGATAAATGTTTAATTATTCATGCTAGAATTGTATTAACTGGAAATTTAGTACATGTGTGAATACATAGACAAAACATAGTGTCCCTAGTATGCCTCTACTTGACTAGCTCGTTAATCAAAGATGGTTATGTTTCCTAACCATAGACATGTGTTGTCATGTGATAAACGGGATCACATCATTAGGTGAATGATGTGATGGACATGACCCATCCGTTAGCTTAGCATTATGACTGTTAAAGTTTCATTGCTACTGCTTTCTTCATGACTTATACATGTTCCTCAGACTATGAGATTATGCAACTCCCGAATACCGGAGGAACACCTTGTGTACTATCAAATGTCTCAACATAAATTGGTGATTATAAAGATGCTCTACAGGTGTCTCCGAAAGTGTTTGTTGGGTTGGCATAGATCAAGATTAGGATTTGTCAGTCCGTGTTTCGGAGAGGTATCTCTAGGTCCTCTCGGTAATACTCATCACTATAAGCCTTGCAAGCATTGTGACTAATGAGTTAGTTGCGGGATGAAGTATTACTGAATGAGTAAAGAGACCTGCCGGTAACGAGATTGAACTAGGTATGATGATACCGACGATCGAATCTTGGGCAAGTAACATACCGATGACAAAGGGAACAACGTATGTTGTTATGCGGTTTGACCAATAAAGATCTTCATAGAATATGTAGGAGCCAATATGAGCATCCAGGTTCCGCTATTGGTTATTGACCGGAGATGTGTCTCGGTCATGTCTACATAGTTCTCGAACCCGTAGGGTCCGCACGCTTAGCGTTTGATGACGATATGTATTATGAGTTATGTGTTTTTGATGACCAAAGTTTGTTCGGAGTCCCGGATGAGATCACAGACGTGACGAGGAGTCTCGAAATGGCCGAGACATAAAGGTTGATATATTGTACCATGTTATTCAGACACGGAAGTGTTCCGGAAAGTTTCGGGTAAAACCGGAGTGCCGGAGGGGTTACCGGAACCCCCCGGGGAACTAATGGGCCACCATGGGCCTTAGTGGAGAGAGAGGAGGGCAGCCAGGGCAGGCCGTGCGCCCCCCTCGGAGTCCAAATTGTACAAGGGAGGGGGAGGGGCGCCCCCTTTCCTAGTCCCTCTCCCTCTCCTTTCCTTCCCCCTCTTCCTTGAAGTGGAATCCTACTAGGACTAGGAAGTCCTAGTAGGACTCCTCCTCTTTGGGCGCGCCCCTAGGGCCGGCCAGCCCCCTCCCTCCTTTATATACGGGGGCAGGGGGGCACCATAGGACACACAAGTTTCTCTTAACCGTGTGCGGTGCCCCCTCCACAATTACACACCTCGATCATACCATCGTAGTGCTTAGGCGAAGCCCTGCGCCGGTAACATCATCACCACTGTTGCCAGGCCGTCATGCTGACGGAACCCACCCTCGTCCTCAACTGGATCAAGAGCACAAGGGACGTCATTGAGCTGAACATGTGCTGAAAGCCGTACATTCGATACTTGGATCGGTTAGATTGCGAAGAAGTTCGACTACATCAACCGCGTTATTGAAATGCTTCCGCTTTCGGTCTATGAGGGTACGTGGACACACTCTCCCCTCTCGTTGCTGTGCATCACCTAGATAGATCTTGCTAATCGTAGGAATTTTTTGAAATTACCACGTTCCCCAACAGATCCTACTTGGGCTCCTGTCCTAGGCCGGCACCCCCCTTTCCTTCTTTTGGCGATGAGGGGAAGGAAGGAGCAGGTGCCCCCCCTTTCCTTTCTCCCATGAAGGGGGAAAGGCAGGAAGAGGTGGCGCCCCCTCCCTTCCTTCCTCTAGGGCCTGCGGCCAGGGAAAGGGGCGCACCAGCCCCTTGTGGGCTGTTCTGTCCCTCCCTCAGCCCATTAAGCCCATATCTTTGCCGGGGTTGCCCAAAACTCCTTTCCGGTGACCCGATATGTACCCGGTACCCTCCAGAACACTTCCGGTGTCCGAATACCATCGTCCTATATATTAATCTTTACCTATCAAACATTTTGAGACTCCTCGTCATGTCTGTGATCTCATCCGGGAATCCAAACAACATTTGGTCACCAAATTACATAACTCATATAATACAATATCGTCATCGAATGTTAAGCGTGCGGACCCCACCGGTTCGAGAACTATGTAGACATGACCGAGACACCTCTCCAGTCAATAACCAATAGCAAAACCTGGATGGTCATATTGGCTCCCACATATTCTACGAAGATCTTTATCGGTCGAACCGTTATGACAACATACGTTATTCCCTTTGTCATCGGTATGTTACTTGCCCGAGATTCGATCGTCGGTATCTTCATACCTAGATCAATCTCGTTACTGGCAAGTCTCTTTACTCATTCCGTAATGCATCATCCTGTAACTAACTCATTAGTCACTTTGCTTGCAAGGCTTCTTATGATGTGCATTACCGAGAGGGCCAAGAGATACCTCTCCGATACTCGGAGTGACAAATCCTAATCTTGATCTATGCCAAACCAACAAACACCTTCGGAGATACCTGTAGAGCATCTTTATAATCACCCAGTTATGTGTGACGTTTGATAGCACACAAGGCATTCCTCCGGTATCATGTATAACTGGGTGATTATAAAGATCTTCATGTCAATTACCGCGTTCCCTAGATAGATCTTGCTAGTCGAAGGAATATGTATTTGACATGAAGAAAGCAATAACAATAAAACTGAACAATCATAATGCTAAGCTAACGAATGGGTCTTGTCCATCACATCATTCTCCTAATGATGTGATCCCGTTCATCAAATGACAACACATGTCTATGGTTAGAAAACTTAACCATCTTTGATTAACGAGCTAGTCTATTAGAGGCTTACTAGGGACACCGTGTTTTGTATATGTATCCACACATGTATCAAGTTTCCGGTTAATACAGTTCTAGCATGAATAATAAACATTTATCATGAATAAGGAAATATAAAATAACAACTTTATTATTGCCTCTAGGGCATATTTCCTTTAGTCTCCCACTTGCACTAGAGTCAATAATCTAGTTCACCTTGTCATGTGATTTAACACCAATAGTTCACATCTTTATGTGATTAACACCCATAGTTCACATCGCCATGTGACCAACACCCAAAGGGTTTACTAGAGTCAATAATCTAGTTCACATCACTATGTGATTAACACCCAAAGAGTACTAAGGTGTGATCATGTTTTGCTTGTGAGAGAAGTTTAGTCAACGGGTCTACCACATTCAGATCTGTATGTATTTTACAAATTTCTATGTCTACAATGCTTTGCATGGAGCTACTCTAGCTAATCGCTCCCACTTTCAATACGTATCCAGATTGAGACTCAGAGTCATCTGGATCAGTGTAAAACCTTGCATCGACATAACTCTTTACGATGAACTCTTTATCACCTCCATAACCGAGAAATATTTCCTTAGTCCTCTAAGGATAATTTTGATCACTGTCTAGTGATCTAATTCTGGATCACTATTGTACCCCCTTGCCAAACTCATGGCAAACTACACAACAGGTTTGGTACACAGCATGGCATACTTTATAGAACCTATGGCTGAGGCATAGGGAATGACTTACATTCTCTCTCTATCTTCTACCGTGGTCGGGTTTTGAGTCTTACTCAACTTCACACCTTTCAACATAGGCAAGAACCCTTTCTTTGACTGATCCATTTTGAACTTATTTAAAATCTTGTCAAGGTATATGCTTTGTGAAAGTTCTATTAAACATCGTGATCTATCCCTATAGATCATGATGCCCAATATAAATGTAGCTTCACCAAGGTCTTTCATTAAAAAATTCTTATTCAAGTATCCTTTTATGCTATCCAGAAATTCTATATCATTTCCAAAGAATAATATGTCATCCACATATAACATCAGAAATGCTACAGAGCTCCCACTCACTTTCTTGTAAATACAAGCTTCTTCGAAAGTCTGTATAAAACCATATGCTTTGATCACCTCATCAAAGCGTATATTCCAACTCCGAGATGCTTGCACTAGTCCATAAATGGATCACTGGAGCTTCCACACTTTGTTAGCACCTTTAGGGTCGACACAACCTTCTGGTTGCATCATATACAACTCTTCTTTAAGAAATCCATTAAGGAATACAATTTTGACGTTCATTTTCCAGATTTCATAATTATAAAATGCGGCAATTGCTAACATGATTCAAACAGACTTAAGCATCACTACGGGTGAGAAAGTCTCATCGTAGTCAACTCCTTGAACTTGTTGAAAACATTTTGCGACAAGTCGAGCTTTATAGACAGTAACATTACCATCAGTGTCAGTCTTCTTCTTGAAGATCCATTTATTTTCTATGGGTCGCCGATCATCGGACGAATCTACCAAAGTTCGCACTTTGTTCTCATACATGGATCCTACCTCAGATTTCATGGCCTCAAGCCATTTATCAAAATCTGGGCTCATCATAGCTTCTTCAAAGTTCGTAGGTTTGTCATGGCCAAGTAACATGACTTCTAGAATATGATTATGATGACCCACAATTATAGGGGATGTATCGTAGTCCTTTCGATAAGTAAGAGTGTCGAACCCAACGAGGAGCAGAAGAAAATGACAAGCGGTTTTCAGTAAGGTTTTCTCTGCAAGCACTGAAATTGTAGGTAACAGATAGTTTTGTGATAAGATAAATTGTAATGAGTAACAAGCAACAAAAGTAAATAAAGTGCATCAAGGTGGCCCAATCCTTTTTGAAGCAAAGGACAAGCCTGGACAATTTCTTATAATGAGAAAAGAGCTCACGAGGACACATGGGAATTATCGTCAAGCTAGTTTTCATCACGCTCATATGATTCACGTTCGGTACTTTGATAATTTGATATGTGGGTGGACCGGTGCTTGGGTACTGCCCTTACTTGGACAAGCATCCCACTTATGATTAACCCCTATTGCAAGCATCCGCAACTACAAAAGAAGTATTAAGGTAAACCTAACCACAACATTAAACATATGGATCCAAATCAGCCCCTTACGAAGCAACGCATAAACTAGGGTTTAAGCTTCTGTCACTCTAGCAACCCATCATCTACTTATTACTTCCCAATGCCTTCCTCTAGGCCCAAATAATGGTGAAGTATCATGTAGTCAACGTTCACATAACACCACTAGAGGAAAGACAACATACATCTCATCACAATATCGAACGAATACCAAATTCACATGACTACTAATAGCAAGACTTCACCCATGTCCTCAGGAACAAACGTAACTACTCACAAAGCATATTCATGTTCATAATCAGAGGAGTAATAATATGCATTAAGGATCTGAACATATGATCTTCCACCAAGTAAACCAATTAGCATCAACTACAAGGAGTAATCAACACTACTAGCAACCCACAGGTACCAATTTGTGGTTTTGATACAAGATTGGATACAAGATATGAACTAGGGTTTTGAGAGGAGATGGTGCTGGTGAATATGTTGATGGATATTGACCCCCTCCTGATGAGAGGATCGTTGGTGATGACGATGGTGATGATTTCCCCCTCCCGGAGGGAAGTTTCCCCGGCAGAATAGTTCTGCTAGAGCCCTAGATTGGTTCCGCCAAGGTTTCGCCTCGTGGCGGCGGAGTTTCGTCCCGTAAGCTTGTCTCTAATTTTTTTTCCAGGGTAAAAGCCTTCATATAGCAGAAAGTGGGCACCGGAGGGCCACCAGGGGGCCCAGGAGACAAGGGGCGCGCCCAGTAGGGGTGGACGTGCCCCCCACCCTCCTGGCCTGGGTGTGGGCCCCATCTGGTAGTTTCTTGGTTCAATAATTCTTACTAATTCCAAAAATAACTTTCATGGAGTTTCAGGATTTTTGGAGCTGTGCAGAATATGTTTCCAATATTTGCTCCTTTTCCAGCTAGAATTCTAGCTGCCGGCATCCCCCTCTTCATGGTAAACCTTGTAAAATAAGAGAGAATAGCCATAAGTATTGAGATATAATGTGTAATAACAGCCCAAAATGCAATAAATATTGATATAAAAGCATGATGCAAAATGGACGTATCAACTCCCCCAAGCTTAGACCTCGCCTGTCCTCAAGCGGAAGCCGAAATCGAAAAATATGTCCACATGTTTAGAGAGAGAGGTGTCGATAAAAATAAAATACGGACATGAGGGCATCATGATCATTCTTATAACAACAACATATATAGATTTTGTCATATGATTTCTTATGCTCAAGTAACAATCAATTCACAATGTCAAGTATGGTTCAGAAACTTCATTGGGAACTAACAAACTATAATCTCAGTCACTGAAGGAATTGCAATTTATCATAACATCAGAAAGAGTTAAGAATAGACCTTTTCAGCAAGTCCACATACTCAACTATTATGTAGTCTTCTACAATTGCTTGTGGTTATGGAGTTTCAACCGGACACTGAGAAAGATAGGGGCTTATTGTGTTGCCTCCCAACGTATTCACCTTGGGGTGATGTCAACAATAATAGTTCATGCTAACTTACATCCAATTGGATATATATATCAAGATCTTTCAAACACGAGGAGCTTGCCAAAGGATAAAATGAAAAAGGGAAAGGTGAAGATCACCTTCACTCAAGCATAAAGTAAAAACATAAAGTAAAAGATAGGCCCTTCGCAGAGGGAAGCAGAGGTTGTCATGTGCTTTTAGGGTTGGATGCACAAAATCTTAATGCAAAAAAACGTCACTTTATATTGCCACTTGTATATGGACCTTTATTATGCAGTTCGTCGCTTTTATTGCTTCCTTAACAAGATCATATAAAGCTTATTTTCTCTGCACTAATAAGTCATACATATTTAGAGAGCAATTTTTATTGCCTGCAGCATCACAACTTACTTGAAGGATCTTACTCAATCCATAGATAGGTATGGTGGACTCTCATGACAAAACTGGTTTAAGGATATTTGGAAGCACAAGTAGTATATCTACTTGGTGCAAGGAATTTGTCTAGCATGAGGGGGAAAGCCAAGCTCAACATGTTGGGAAGATCAATGACAATATACTTTAACTGAGATGTGAGAAAACATAAACCATTACATTGTCTTCCTTGTCCAACATCAACTCTTTTAGCATGTCATACTTAATGAGTGCTTCACAATCATAAAAGATGTCCAAGATAGTATATTTGTATGTGAAACCTCTCTTTCCTTATTACTTCCTATTAATTGCAACGATGACCAAAACTATGTTTGTCAACTCTCAACAACTTTTGTGCCTCATACTTTCTATGTGTGAAGTCATTACTATCCATAAGATCAATATGAACTCTTTTATTCTTTTTGTTCTTTCTACTTTCTCAAGATCATAGCAAGATAGCAAAGCCCTTGACTCAACACTAATCTTTATTATAGATAGCTCACGGACTCGATTACATAAAGAGATCACAAAGCAAAACTCAAAACTACTTGATACTAAAACTTCAATCTACTAGATCAAGATACTACTTAAAAGGATCAAACTAAATAAAACGGTAAAGATAGGAGTGTGATGGTGATACGATGCCGGGGCACCTCCCCCAAGCTTGGCAGTTGCCAAGGGGAGTGCCCATACCCATGTGATTATGTCCTCGGAGGTGGTGAAGTAGGTGTTATTGATGATGTTGGCTTGTCGTCCATCTTCCAAGGCATAGGCTCACCATCATAGAAGGATGATCGAGTCTCCTGAATCCTTAAATCTGCAGCCAAACTCATCCTCTTGAATCTATATTCATACTCACAGTTTTGGTTTTGCAGGTCATAGATCTGGGCTTGGAGGTGCTCGATTTTCTCTTGAAGCTTGAAGATGGTCTCCCCAATGACCTTGGCATCTAGCTTGTGGTTGTTGGTGAACTCCGTGATCATCATCTGGTTAGCGTTGAGTCCACGCTCCACCATCCCTTGGCACTTGAAGACTTGTTGCTCCATGGCTTCGAGCTTTGTCTCCATCCTTCCGGTACACCTTGGTCCCTCCACATCGCGGATGTGCAGCACCCCCTCACGCATCTCAATGGTTTGAGGGTGTTGCAACACCTCCGTGAGATAGGGGTTGATAACCCTCTCAAAAAACTTGTCCTTGGGAGCAGTTGGAGACGTCATGATGCTCTAGATCTGTCAGAAAAACAACTCGAAACAAAAACAGAGGATATTTGCGTGATACGGTGGTCAAAGCCTTAAGGAGATTATATAATGAATTTTTACCGACCAAAATACGTAATGCGCAAGAAAACAGAGTCCGGGAGGCACACGCGGTGGCCAAAAGACAGGGGGCGCGCCCAGGAAGGGTGGGAGCGCCCTCCACCCTCGTGGAGGCCTCGTGTCCTTCCCGGACTACTTCTTTCTTTCCAAAATTCTTAAATATTCCAAAACGGATAAAAATTGCCATTAGAATTGTTTTGGACTCGGTTTACTTACTGTACCACATACCTATTCCTTTTCGGAGTCTGGAACGTCCTGGAAAGTGTCCCTTATGTATTCCTCCGGGGTTACAGTTTCAATAATATTAGTTTCAACATTGATAGGATTACCTGAGATATAATGTTTAACTCTTTGACCGTTCACCACCCTCGGACTTGTGCCTTCGAAGTTGTTGATTTTTATGGCACCGGAACAATAAACCTCCTCTATAACGTAAGGACCTTCCCATTTAGAGAGAAGTTTTCCTGCAAAAAATCTTAAACGAGAGTTGAATAATAATACATAATCACCTACGTTAAACTCACGCTTTTGTATCCTTTTGTCATGCCAGTGTTTGACTTTTTCTTTGAATAGCTTGGCATTCTCATAGGCTTGGGTTCTCCATTCATCAAGTGAGCTAATATCAAATAGCCTCTTCTCACCGGCAAGTTTGAAGTCATAGTTGAGCTCTTTAATAGTCCAATATGCTTTATGTTCTAGTTCAAGAGGTAAGTGACAAGCTTTTCCATAAACCATCTTATATGGAGACATACCCATAGGATTTTTGTATGCAGTTCTAAAGGCCCATAATGCATCATCAAGTTTCTTGGACCAATTCTTTCTAGATCTATTGACAATCTTTTGCAAAATTAATTTGAGCTCTCTATTACTCAACTCTACTTGACCACTAGACTGCGGGTGATAAGGAGATGCGATTCTATGATTAACATCGTACTTAGCAAGCATCTTATGAAAAGCACCATGAATAAAATGTGAACCACCATCAGTCAAAGCTATTTAGGGACTCCAAACCTCAGAAAAATAACTTCTTTAAGCATCTTAATAGAAGTGTTATGATCAGCACTACTAGTTGGAATAGCTTCTACCCACTTAGTAACGTAATCAAGAGCAACTAAGATATGTGTATAACCATTAGAGGCAGGAAAAGGTCCCATATAATCAAAGCCCCAAACATCAAACGGTTCAATAACAAGAGAATAATTCATAGGCATTTCTTGATGTCTACTAATATTACCAATTCTTTGACATTCACCGCAAGATAAGACAAACTTACAAGCATCTTTGAAGAGAGTAGGCCAAAAAAAACCAGATTGCAATACCTTATGTGCAGTTCTGTCTCCCGCGTGGTGTCCTCCATAGGATTCAGAGTGACACTTGCGTAGGATCTGTTCATGTTCATGCTCAGGTACACAACATCTAATAACACCATCTACTCCTTCTTTATAAAGGTGTGGGTCATCCCAGAATTAATGTCTTAAATCATAAAAGAACTTTTTCTGTTGCTGGTATGTGAAACTAGGTGGTATAAATTTAGCAACAATGTAATTAGCATAATCAACATACCAAGGAGCAGTATGAGAAGCATTAATGACCGCTAATTGTTCATCAGGAAAGCTATCATCAATAGGCAGTGGGTCATCAAGAACATTCTCTAACCTACACAAGTTTTCTGCAACAAGGTTCTCAACTCCCTTTCTATCAATAATATGCAAATCAAATTCTTGGAGCAAGAGAACCCATCTAATAAGTCTAAGCTTAGCATCTTTCTTTTCCATAAGATATTTAATAGCAGAATGATCAGTGTGAATAGTAACTTTGGAATCAACAATATAAGGCCTAAACTTATCACATGCAAACACGACTGCTAAGAACTCTTTTTCAGTAGTAGCATAATTTCTTTGGGCAGTATCAAGAGTCTTACTAGCATACTGGATAAAATTCAATTTCTTATCAACTCTTTGCCCTAGAACAGCACCTACAGCATAATCACTAGCATCACACATAATTTCAAAGGGTAAATGCCAATTAGGTGGCAGAACAATAGGTGCAGTGATCAAAGCTTTCTTAAGTATTTCAAATGCTTCTACACAATCATCATCAAAAACAAAAGGAATATCTTTTTGCAATAAATTGGTCAGAGGCCTAGAGATTTTAGAGAAGTCCTTAGTGAACCTCCTATAAAAACCGGCATGACCAAGGAAACTTCTTGTACCTTTTATGTCCTTGGGACATGGCATCCTTTCAATAGCATCAACTTTGGCTTTATCAACTTCAATACCTCTCTCGGAAATCTTATGCCCCAAGACAATGCCTTCATTAACCATAAAGTGGCACTTTTCCCAATTCAAGACGAGACTAGTGTCTTCGCATCTCTGCAGAACTCGATCAAGGTTGCTCAAGCAATCATCAAAAGATGATCCATAAACAGAGAAATCATCCATGAATACCTCACAAATCTTTTCACAAAAGTCAGAGAATATAGCCATCATGCATCTTTGAAAGGTAGCAAGTCCATTACATAAACCAAAAGGCATACGTCTATAAGCAAAAGTACCGAAAGGGCAAGTAAAAGTAGTTTTTGATTGATCCTTTGCTGACACAGGTATTTGAGAGAAACCAGAATAACCATCTAGAAAGCATAAATGTGTGTGTTTGGATAGTATTTCTAGCATTTGATCAATAAAAGGTAAAGGGTAATGATCTTTCTTAGTAGCTTTATTTAATTTACGAAAATCAATTACCATCCTATAACCTGTAATAATTCTTTGCGGGATCAATTCATCTTTATCATTAGGAACGACAGTAATACCTCCCTTTTTAGGAACACAATGGACAGGGCTTACCCTATCACTATCAGCAACGGGATAAATTATACTTGCCTCTAGGAGCTTTAGTATCTCCTTTCTTACCACTTCTTTCATCTTAGGATTCAATCGTCGTTGAGCATCTCTAACTGGTTTGGCATCGTCCTCCAAATTAATTTTGTGTTGGCATAACGTGGAACTAATGCCCTTGAGATCATCCAGAGTATATCCAATAGCATCATGGTGCTTCTTCAGAGTTTTCAATAATCTTTCTTCTTCTTGCTCTGAAAGGTTAGCACTAATAATAACAAGATATATTTTATTTTCATCAAGATGAGCATACTTAAGATTATCAGGTAATGGTTTGAGTTCAAACACGGGATCACCCTTGGGTGGAGGGGGATCCCCTAGAATTTCAACGGGTAGGTTGTGTTTTAGCATAGGTTCCTGTTGAAGGAACACTTCTTCTATTTCCCTTCTTTCCTTCATAAACATATCATTTTCATGGTCTAGCAAATATTGTTCTAACAGACCAGTAGGAGGAACGACAATAGAAGCAAGACCAATAATCTCATCCTTACTAGGTGATTCTCTATCACGAGGTTGTCTACGAAACTTAGCAAAATTAAACTCATGAGACACATCCCCTAAGCCAATTGTAACAATATACTTTTCACAATCAATCCTAGCATTAACAGTATTCAAGAAGGGTCTACCAAAATTAATGGGACAAAAATCATCTTGTGGGGAACCAGGAACAAGAAAATCAGCAGGATATTTAACCTTCCCACACAAGACTTCAACATCTCTAACAATCCCAAATGGCTTAATAGTATCTCTATTGGCAAGCTTAATAGTAACATCTATATCTTCCATTTCAGTGGGTGCAATTTCATGCATAATTTCTTTATATAAGTCGTAGGGTATTGCACTAGCACTAGCACCCATATCACATAAGCCATGATAACAATGATCTCCTATTTTAACAGAAATAACAGGCATGCCTACAACAGGTCTATGTATCTTAGCATCTGGTCTAGCAATATTAGCAGTCTCACCATAGAAATAAATAACATGCCCATCTAAATTATCATGCAGGAGATCTTTAACTATAGAAATACTAGGTTCAACTTTAATTTGCTCAGGAGGTGTATAAGTCCTAGTATTACTCTTACGAACAACAGTCGAAGTTTTAGCATGATCCTTTATCCTAACAGGAAAAGGAGGTTTCTCAACATAAGTAGTAGGAACAACAGGATCACTATAAGTGACAGTCTTTTCTTCAACTGTAATAGGTGCAACTACTTTTACTTCAATGGGAGGATTATATTTAAACCACTTCTCCTTAGGGAGATCAACGTGAGTAGAAAAAGATTCACAGAAAGAAGCTACTATCTCAGAGTCAAGTCCATACTTAGCGCTAAATCCATGAAAGGCATCGGTATCCTTAAAAGATTTAACACAATCAAACTTAGTTGTCATACCTGACTCCTTACTATCGTCGGAACCCCAATCTTTAGAGTTGCGTTTAATTCTTTCCAGTAAGTCCCACTTGAATTCAATAGTCTTCAGCATATAAGAACCAGCACAGGAAGTATCGAGCATGTTGCGATCATTGGGAGAAAGTCGAGCATAAAAATTTTGAATAATCATTTCTCTGGAGATCTCATGATTGGGCATGAATATAACATTGACTTATGCCTCCCCCAATCTTGAGCGATGCTTTCTCCTTCACGAGGCCAGAAATTATATATGTAATTACGATCACGATGAACAAGATGCATAGGATAGAACTTCTGGTGAAATTCCAACTTCAATCGTTTATAATTCCAAGATCCCGTATCATCACATAGCCTATACCATGTCAATGCATCCCCCTTCAAAGATAAAGAGAATACCTTCCTTTTGACGACATCATTGGGAATACCTGCAAGCTTAAATAATCCACAAACTTCATCCACAAAGATAAGGTGTAAATCGGGATGCAATGTTCCATCTCCTGCAAATGGATTAGCTAGCAGTTTCTCTATCATACCCGAAGGAATCTCAAAGTAAATATTTTCAGTAGGTTCAGTAGGTTGAGGAGCAACTCTTTGCTCTTCTGGTCGGGGTGAAGATACCCCGAACAAGCCCCTCAAAGGATTAGTTTCCATAGTGACAAGTAACAGAAAATTTCAGCAAACTATATAAATGTTTCCTCACCAAGTTCCACTCACTAAAAGCACTACACTCCCCGGCAATGGCGCCAGAAAAGAGTCTTGATGACCCACAAGTATAGGGGATCTATCGTAGTCCTTTTGATAAGTAAGAGTGTCGAACCCAACGAGGAGCAGAAGGAAATGACAAGCGGTTTTCAGTAAGGTTTTCTCTGCAAGCACTGAAATTGTAGGTAACAGATAGTTTTGTGATAAGATAAATTGTAACGAGTAACAAGCAATGAAAGTAAATAAAGTGCAGCAAGGTGGCCCAATCCTTTTTGAAGCAAAGGACAAGCCTAGACAATTTCTTATAATGAGAAAAGAGCTCCCGAGGACACATGGGAATTATCGTCAAGCTAGTTTTCATCACGCTCATATGATTCACGTTCGGTACTTTGATAATTTGATATGTGGGTGGACCGGTGCTTGGGTACTGCCCTTACTTGGACAAGCATCCCACTTATGATTAACCCCTATTGCAAGCATCCGCAACTACAAAAGAAGTACTAAGGTAAACCTAACCACAACATTAAACATATGGATCCAAATCAGCCCCTTACGAAGCAACGCATAAACTAGGGTTTAAGCTTCTGTCACTCTAGCAAACCATCATATACTTATTACTTCCCAATGCCTTCCTCTAGGCCCAAATAATGGTGAAGTGTCATGTAGTCGACGTTCACATAACACCACTAGAGGAAAGACAACATACATCTCATCAAAATATCGAACGAATACCAAATTCACATGACTACTAATAGCAAGACTTCACCCATGTCCTCAGGAACAAACGTAACTACTCACAAAGCATATTCATGTTCATAATCAGAGGAGTAATAATATGCATTAAGGATCTGAACATATGATCTTCCACCAAGTAAACCAATTAGCATCAACTACAAGGAGTAATCAACACTACTAGCAACCCACAGGTACCAATTTGTGGTTTTGATACAAGATTGGATACAAGATATGAACTAGGGTTTTGAGAGGAGATGGTGCTGGTGAATATGTTGATGGAGATTGACCCCCTCCTGATGAGAGGATCGTTGGTGATGACGATGGTGATGATTTCCCCCTCCCGGAGGGAAGTTTCCCCGGCAGAATAGTTCTGCTAGAGCCCTAGATTGGTTCCGCCTCGTGGCGGCAGACTTTCGTCCCGTAAGCTTGCCTCTGATTTTTTTCCAGGGTAAAAGCCTTCATATAGCAGAAGGTGGACACCAGAGGGCCACCAGGGGGCCCAGGAAACAGGGGGCGCGCCCAGTAGGGGTGGGCGCGCCCCCCACCCTCCTGGCCTGGGTGTGGGCCCCTCTGGTAGTTTCTTCACTCAATAGTTCTTATTAATTCCAAAAATAACTTCCGTGGAGTTCCCGGATTTTTGGAGCTGTGCAGAATAGGTTTCCAATATTTGCTCCTTTTCCAGCCACAATTCCAGCTGCCGGCATCCCCCCTCTTCATGGTAAACCTTGTAAAATAAGAGAGAATAGCCATAGTATTGAGATATAATGTGTAATAACAGCCCAAAATGCAATAAATATTGATATAAAAGCATGATGCAAAATGGACGTATCAGATTATCGTACCACTCCGGTGCGGATCGTGCTCTGGTTGACCTACGAGGTTCAGTACTAACTTGATCTGAAGTTTCATGATTATTATCATTAGCTTCCTCTCTGGTTGGTGTAGGCATCACAGGAACCGATTTCTCTGATGATCTACTTTCCAAATTGAGAGAAGGTATAATTACCTCATCAAGTTCTACTTTCCTCCCACTCACTTCTTTCGAGAGAAACTCCTTCTCTAGAAAGGTTCCATTCTTGGCAATAAAGATCTTGCCTTCGGATCTGCGGTAGAAGGTGTACCCAATTGTTTCCTTAGGGTATCCTGTGAAGATGCACTTCTAAGATTTGGGTTCAAGCTTGTCAGGCTGAAGCCTTTTGACATAAGCATCACATCCCCAAACTTTAAGAAATGACAACTTAGGTTTATAGCCAAACCACAGTTCATATGGTGTCGTCTCAACGGATTTAGATGGTGCCCTGTTTAATGTGAATGCAGCTGTCTCTAATGTATAACCCCAAAATGATAGTGGTAAATCGGTAAGAGACAAATAGATCGCACCATATCTAATAAAGTACGGTTACGACGTTTGGACACACCATTAAGCTGTGGTGTTCCAGGTGGCGAGAGTTGTGAAACTATTCCACATTGTTTTAAATGAAGGCCAAACTAGTAACTCAAATATTCGCCTCTATGATTAGATCATAGAAACTTTATTTTCCTGTTACGATGATTCTCCACTTCTTTCTGAAATTCTTTGAACTTTTCAAATGTTTCAGACTTGTGTTTCATTAAGTAGATATACCCATATCTGCTCAAATCATCTGTGAAGGTCAGAAAGAAACGATACTCGCCGCATATCTCAACACTCACCGGACCGCATACATTGGTATGTATTATTTCCAATAAGTCATTGGCTCACTCCATTGTTCCGGAGAACGGAGTTTTAGTCATCTTGCCCACGAGGCATGGTTCGCAAGTATCAAATGATTCATAATCAAGTGATTCCAAAAGCCCATCATCATGGAGTTTCTTCGTGTGCTTTACACTGATTTGACCTAAGCGGCAATGCCACAAGTATGTTGCACTATTACTATCAACTTTGCATCTTTTGGCATCAATATTATGAAGATGTGTATCACTACGGTCAAGATTCAATAAACCATTAACATTAGGTGTATGACCTTTGAAGGTTTTATTCATGTAAACAGAATAACAATTATTCTCTGTCTTAAATGAATAACCGTATTGCAATAAACACGATCCTATCTTGTTCATGCTCAACGCAAACACCAAAAAACATTTATTTAGGTTCAACACTAATCTCGAAAGTATAGGGAGTGTGTGATGATGATAATATCAATCTTGGAACCACTTCCAAGACACATCATCACTTCACCCTCAACTAGTCTCCATTTATTCTGCAACTCCTGTTTCGAGTTACTAATCTTAGCAACCGAACATGTATCAAATACCCAAGGGCTACTACGAGCACTAGTAAGGTACACATCAATAACACGTATATCAAATATACCTTTGTTCACTTTGCCATCCTTCTTATCCGCCAAATATTTGGGGTAGTTCCGCTTCCAGTGACCATTTCCTTTGCAGTAGAAGCACTCAGTTTCAGGCTTAGGTCCAGCTTTGGGCTTCTTCATGGGAGTGACAACTTGCTTGCCATTCTTCTTGAAGTTCCCTTTCTTTCCCTTTGCCCTTTTTCTTGAAACTAGTGATCTTGTTAACCATCAACACTTGATGCTTTTCTTGATTTCTACCTTCGCCAATTTTAGCATCGCGAAGAGCTCGGGAATATTTTTCGTTATCCCTTGCACATTATAGTTCATCACGAAGTTCTAGTAGCATGGTGATAGTGACTAGAGAACTCTGCCAATTACTATCTTATCTGGAAGATTAAGTCCCACTTGATTCAAGCGATTGTAGTGTCCAGACATTCTGAGCACATGCTCACTAGCTGAGCTATTCTTCTCCATCTTGTAGGCAAAGTAATTGTCAGAGGTCTCATACCTACGGGCATGAGTCTGAAATACCAATTTCAGCTCTTGGAACATCTCATATGCTCTGTGGCATTCAAAACATCTTTGAAGCCCCGATTCTAAGCCGTAAAGCATGGTACACTAAACTATCAGGTAGTCATCATACCAAGCTTGCCAAACGTTCATAACGTCAGCATCTCTCCTGCAATAGATCTGTCACCTGGCGATGCATCAAGAACATAATTCTTCTATGCAGCAATGAGGATAATCCACAGATCACTGTCGGATGTTGGGTTCCGGCAGACCCTTAAGGTTCGAACTCTGGGGTGCGCACAAAGATCTCTCCTCTACCGATCTACGCCCGATCGCCCCGTGAGATCTAGGCTAAAAATGATGAACAACACAAGGGACACGACATTTATACTGGTTTGGGCCACCGTTGTGGTGTAATACCCTACTCCAGTGTGTGGTGTGGTGGATTGCCTCAGGGGCCGATGATGAACAGTACAAAGGGAGAACAGCCTTGCGAGAGGTGTTCTTGAGCTAGTGCGATGAACTTCTTGGGTGAGTTCGACCACCTCTCTCTCTATCTAATGAGCACTCGATCAGATGCCCCTACTCTGTGGTGGCTAGACCTATTTATAGAGGCCCTGGGCCTCTTCCCAAATATTGAGCGGGAAGGGCGCCAACAACGGCCATTTTGAAGGGGAACATATAGTACAAGTTATTCTGACTAATGTTGGTCTTCGGCTGCCAAAAGCACTGGCGATGATGCCGTCTTGGGCTCCACGGTGACCTCCATCCTGCCGCTCCGCTGGTCTTGGTCTCGTTGCACTGAAATGGCAACCTTTGCCTGATGCCTTGGTACTCCACGTCTGTGCTTGCCCCCTTTGCACCAAAGAGGAAACAAGGACACTGCGCCGGCCGGTGCCCGCCTGGTCTCGATCGTCATGGCTTGCGTCATGAGCACCTCGCGAGGTACCCTGCCTTGATCTCTCCGCCTCCTCGCAAGCCTGCCTGGCGAGGCCGTCCCTGAGGAAGCCTTGCGTCATCCGCCCCGCGAGGGTCTTGAGTCTTGTGCTGATGAAGATGGGCCGTACTGGGCCACCACTTGAGCCACGCCGCAGGCCACAGGCAGGCAAGTCTGGGGACCCCTGTTCCCAGAATGCCTACAGTAGCCCCCGGGCCCAAGGCGCGCTCGGACTTGGCTTAGCGGAGAAGCGAAGGGGCAAGTGCGGAGCGCCGCGGCCCCATCAGCCTGCGGCCTTGGGAGCCGCGTGGTGGTTGATTGGACATGGGCATCTCCGCTTCCCCATGCTGCCTCGGCAACCGCCCGACTTGACAAGTCCCTGCATGCAAAAATGGGTCATGATTACCTGAGATCATGGTGGCCGATGGTTGGCCTCCTCCGGACTATAAGTATGGACGGGCGAGAGCCCCCGCAGTCCATGTCTTCCTTTCCTCTCCTTCTTCTTCTTCCACGCCCTTGCTCCACCTTACGCCAATGGCGCTGATCTGACGGTTTTCCGCGGAAGAGAAGGGAAAGCCACCCCGAGAGGGTCCTGACCCACTTCCGCCGAAGAAGCGGCCTATCCCCGGCCGCCGCGATGTGGTCGCTTGGCAGGGGTTGTCGCGGCCCTGGTATGAGCGGCCGCCACCTGGGTTCCCGCTGCCCTTGTACGCCCGAATCGAGGGCCCTGGAGGAGAAGATGTCAAGCAACACCGACATCGACGCCGACGAGTCACGGCGGTGCGCATCGTCACCCCTGGCGTCCACGCCGAGGGCTCTTCCCGCGAGTTCGTGCTTCACGCCACCATGCCTCCGCGATCTTGGATTCGCCTTCCTCCTACCTTCGCCTTCGAGATGCCACCGAGTGGGTCTCTAGAGCTCTGGCTGCAGCATGCTGACTGCAGCACCCTTGCGACCGGAGCGAAGGTTGCGGTTGTCGCTCCGGGCAAGGTCTTCATGACCCGGGGCGGGGGCGAGATTGCCCGGGTCTGCCGGACAGGGGGTGCCCTCGTAATTCATCTGGAATACGATGGCGCCTCCTTGATGTTCTTCAAGGTCTTCGATGCGGAAGGACGCCGGCTGGAGTGCTGCCCCAAGGAAAGCAGCCGGGGTACCAACGTGGCGAGGGCCAGGCCGGCCAATCGCCTCCCCAGCGGCTCCTCAGGCAGCAGCGGAGGAACCGGAGAATCCAGCGACTCCCCCTAACTTCATGCGACTCCGGAGATGAGCGACGACAGCTACGAGCCCCCGAGCTCGCGTCGCGCCTGGAGTAGGGCAGCCGAATCAGGCCGCCGGCGCCACTGATCTGGATGGGGTTGGCGCCGGCGCCTGTCGGCCCACTGTTGATGATGGCGTTTCCTGCAGTGGCGCGCGTAGTTAACACTCCTTAGGATTAGCACCTTTTGTTCTCTTCGAAGGATCATAGTAGCACCCCGCGAGGGTATGTAAGGCGCCTGCCATGTCTTTTGTGAATTGCTCATCCTTATTATGAATCGATGCAAGACACGTGTCCTGTCCCGGCTCGGCTCCGCCTTTCTTTCCTCACGAGGGCTTGGTGCTCTACGCTGATAGGTCCCCGTCCCCAGGCAGGCTTCAGCCATCGCTGGTATGCCAGGTCGCGATGCCGTGGTCAAGGCCAGGAGGTGAGCGGCCCAAGGTCTAGTAAGAGCCCCTGAGTCGCGATGCTCAGGAGGTCCCCTTTAGCGCTCAAGCAGCCTCCGCTAGGCGAGAAAGGCAGGCAACATCACCGCGACAGAGCTGCACTAGCCGTGGGATTAGCATCGCATTGATTTAGCTTTTCTGAAGCGTGACTTATCTCATGAGTTGGAGTAGTTCTTCGGCGAGGTGCCGGGCCTGCGTGCCGGCAGCTGGGGTGTTGCTGGGTCAGGCCCTCGTGAGCTTCTCCCCTCTTCCCCGCACTTTCCTTCATGCTCTACGTCCTCAGGTCCCGGCCCTCGAGCAAGCTCAGCCGCCGCTGGTATGACAGGTCGCGATGCCGTGGGTCAAGGCCAGGGGTGAGGGCTGGAGAGCCAGTAAGAGCCCATGAGTCGCGATGCTCAGGTGCCCCCCTTTTAACGTGCGAGCGGATCGTACGGGAGAGAGGGAGAGAGAGCTCGCGATGCCCCCATGCTATTCTTGAAGCGGATCCTGCATACCAATCATGAGGGAAAACAAGGCGTGCCGTTACGGTTGCCAGCCAGCCATTGGTTGCTCCGAGGGAGTGATTGGGGCACTAAGGGCCTGGTGAGGTGGCGCTATGCGGGGCTGCCGCGGCCAGAGCTCGACCGCTCAGATTTGTCGGTGTTGCAGGGACGGACCCATGTGCAAGCACCGTGCCAGAGCGAGTGGCTCCAAAGGTAGGTGTCAATCGAGCAGGCGATTATCTCAAGCAGGCTAATCAGGAAGGAACAAATCAACTCAGATAGGTGCAGAGAAAGCAAACACCACTGGGTCAGGCCCGAGCAGCTTGGGGATGATGCAGCCCGAGGGGCGCCCCCAACAAGGTAAGAAGAGGACATAAGCAAAACGGATACAAGCCGTAGGGACGGACCCACGCGACCTGGGAATGATGCAGCCCTGGGGCGCTCCCAGCTGAAATGTAAACTGAAAAGAAGTCACCTGATACTGTTGCAGAACGATTGTCGGAGTAGCTGGCGGTGCGGGGTGAAGAAGCCGATCCTCACGAGCCCTCGGGACTCCGAGCCTCGAGAGGCTCAGGAGGTCCGGGTGGCCTGCTGAGGTCCATCTCCATCTCCTCCAGGAACGCGCTATGCTTGGCCACCTGAGCTTCAAGAATGCTTCTCATCAAGCGCTGGTGGGCTGCAGCCGCATTCGGCAAACCGAAGGGCATGCGAACGAAGCCGTGCGGTGGGCCCGCGCAACGCCCCACGCGCGAAGGCCAGAATGCCTCCCGAGAAGCGACTCGATTGAGCCCTGGGTAGTCGATGCAGACGCGCAGCCCGCCATGCTCACTTGGATGGGGAGCTACGCTGGGCAGGCGGCGATTGCCGCGTATGAGTCTCAATTCCTCCAACTCCTGGGCGGCCTTGGTGATGAACTCCTGAGGGTTGGGCCCTCCTTTCCTTACGCCTTCCTGAGGGAAGTGTGCCGTGAAGCATGCCTCCAAGTGGTGCCCAAGCGCCTCCCTCGTGATCTTGGCAAAGTCAATGGCTCCCCAGGAGAGAGCCCCCGAGCCCTGCCCGAGGAGGGCGCCGGGCGCGCCTTCCTATGCGATGGAGGGTGGCGCCCCTTGGACGGGCGCATGTCCTGATGTAGCACCTTTGGAGGCGCCTGCCTCTTGAGACCTTGAGCCAGGTGATGTCTTCTTCTTCTTGGGAGCTGCTCCAGGGAGGTTTCCACTCTTGCTGTCTGGGTCCTCAATTGACGCGGCTTGGAAGCCGCGCTCGAGGGAGCACATCGTGTCCTTCTCTTCACAGGGAACCGTGATGACCCCGCCACTTCCTGGCATCTTGAGGAAGTTGTAGCCATGGTGAGTCATTGCCATGAACTTGGCCAGGGCCGGATACCCAAGGATGGCATTGTATGGCAGGCGAATGTGAGTGACGTCGAAGTCAATGAGCTCGATGCGGTAGTTGTTGCGCTGTCCAAAGGTGACAGGAAGGCGGACCTGCCCTATTGGGACAGTGGAACCATCAGTGACTCCTGAGAAAGGCTTGGTTGGCTGAAGCTGATCATATGGCACTTGGAGATTGTTGAACGTCTCGACGGACAGAACATTGAGTCCTGCTCCGCCATCGATGAGGGTCCTGGTGACTTGCACATTGCTGATGACTGGGGAACAGAGCATTGGGAGGACACTGGCCGTCGCCACGCACTTGAGCTGATCCGCTGAGCTGAACGTGATGGCGCACGCAGACCACCTAAGGGGGCGTGTGGCCTCAAGCTTGGGGAGGACTGCGTTCACCTCGCGGGCGAACTGCTTGAAGATGCGCTGTGAGGCTGGGGCCTGAGCGCCGCCCAGGATGCAAGCGATTGCACGTGGCTCCTGGAAGCCCCCAGCCCCCTCGTCCTGATGATGGTCTTCATTCCTTCTTGGTGGTGGTGGCAGAGGAGGAAGGCCTGCGTTGCCTTGCGGGCGATCTTCGCGTTGCTGATCTCTCCAAGCTCCCTCGCGAGGCTGGTCCTGCCAGCGGTCCTTGCGAGGTCGGTCACGCCAACCTTGGCGAGGGCCACGGTCGTCCCATCGTCCTCCACCTCTTGCTCCCCTCGGCCGTAGCCCCGATCGTTGCGCTCGGGGCGTCGACCAACACGGCGTTCTCGCACAGCCCTGAGCTCTTGGCATTCGTTGGTGTTGTGGGTGTGGAGATCATGGTACACACAATACCGGCTGCCCTTGGACGACTCCGGCTGGTCCCTGCCGCGCTTTGTGTCCGGCTCTGCTGCGAGTACAGCTGCTCCCTTACGCTTCACATCCTTGGCCTTGGCTTTCTTCTCTTCTGGGTCTGCTGCCGGGAGCTCGTGAAGGGAGAGGCGCCCTTCCTCAGCCCTTGCGCACTTGGTCGCCAGGTTGAACAGCTCCAGAGACGTGCACAGATCTTCATGGATTGGAAGCTCCTCCTTCATCTTGACGCCGCGAACGCCATCAGAGAACGCCGAAATGATGGCCTCCTCAGTCACCCTGGGGATCTTGAGGCGAGCATTGTTGAAGCGCTGGATGTACTTCTGCAGGGTCTCTCCGGGCTGCTGCTTGATGCGGCGCAGGTCACCCACGGCCGACGGACGGTCGCGAGTGCCCTGGAAGTTGGCGATGAAGCGGGTGGGCATCTCGTCCCAGGAGGAGATTGTGCCAGGAGCCAGGTTCAGGAGCCAGGTGCAGGCGCCGTCCTTGAGTGCCATGGGAAACCAGTTCGCCATGACCTTTTCGTCCCCGTTGGAGGCTTCGATCCCCAACTCGTAGAGCTGCAGGAACTCCATGGGGTCTGCAGTGCCGTCGTAGCGAGGTGGCAGGTCAGGCTTGAACTTGCCTAGCCAGGCGACACTGCGTAGCTCGGGGGTGAAGGCGCGGCAGCCTGCGGTGGCCACCGGAGCCCTTTGCTGATGCTGGGCTTGCTCCTGGGGATTCCCGCGCGCCGCTGCCTGGAGCAGCGCGGGGTCTTGACGTGGTGGTGCAGGAATGCGGTCATGGTGCACCGGTGCCGGGAGCACGCGAGCACCATCTTGGGGACGAGGGATCTCTTGGCAGCTCCTCTCTAGTCGTGCAGGCGCCGGACGCGGTGGGTCTCGTCCTGGGGCCGCGCGCCTTGGAGCCAGGGCGCCTTCTTGGCGAGGAGGTGGCGGAGGCACCTCCTGATCTGCGCCTCCTGCGCAGGACGGAGGGCGAGGCAGCGAGAGGGACGACATAGGAGAGCCCCCTACGACATTGACGAGCTCGGTGATGCGGGAGAGCCAGTCCTTGTAGAGGTCGTCGACGGGTCGGTAGTGTAGGAGCTCACGCGCCATGAGCAACACGGTGTGTGTGTCCTTGGGGGCGCGACGGGCATGGACGATGAACCGGCTGGGGTCAGCGACGGGGTGGCAGTGCGGCGTTCCCGCCGCACCGAGGGATGCAGAGACGAGGCTTGCTATTCGTTCCCCACCGGGCCGGTGGCGGCGTTGGCGGCAGGCGACGGGGAACGACGGGGACACCCACCGATGGGAGCCGTCTGGGCGACGTGGGCGGCAAGAGCAGGCCGACGCTCGGTGCGAGCTCGGCGAGCGTCAGCCATGGACACGACGGAAGATCGAACGCGAAGCAGCGGAAGAAAGATTCTGGCGCACCCCTACCTGGCGCGCCAAATGTCGGATGTTGGGTTCCAGCAGACCCTTAATGTTCAAACTCTGGGGTGCGCACGAAGATCTCTCCCCAACCGATCTATGTCTGATCGCCTCATGAGATCTAGGCTGAAAACGATGAACAACACAAGGGACACGAGATTTATACTGGTTCAGGCCACCGTTGTGGTGTAATACCCTACTCCAGTGTGTGGTGTGGTGGATTGCCTCAGGGCTGATGATGAATAGTACAAAGGGAGAATAGCCTCGCGAGAGGTGTTCTTGAGCTGGTGCGATGAACTGCTTGGGTGAGTTCGACCGCCTCTCTCTCTCTCTAATGAGCACTCGATCAGATGCCCCTACTCTGTGGTGGCTAGACCTATTTATAGAGGCCCTGGGCCTCTTCCCAAATATTGAGCGGGAAGGGCGCCAACAATGGCCATTTTGAAGGGGAACATATAGTACAAGTTATCCTGACTAAAGTTGGTCTTCGGCTGCCAAAAGCACTGGTGATGACACCGTCTTGGGCTCCACGGTGACCTCCATCCTGCCGCTCCGCTGGTCTTGGTCTCGTTGCACTGAAGTGGCAACCTTTGCCTGATACCTTGGTACTCCATGTCTGTGCTTGCCTCCTTTGCACCAAAGAGGAAACAAGGACACTGCGTAGGCCGGCACCCGCGTGGCGCCCGTCTGGTCTCGATCGTCATGGCTTGCATCACGAGCACCTCGCGAGGTACCCTGCCTTGATCTCTCCGCCTCCTCACGAGCCTGCCTAGCGAGGCCGTCCCTGAGGAAGCCTTGCGTCGTCCGCTCCGCGAGGCTCGGCCCCTCACGAGGGTCTTGAGTCTTGTGCTGATGAAGATGGGCCGTACTAGGCCACCACTTGAGCCACGCCACAGGCCGCAGGCAGGCAAGTCTGGGGACCCCCGTTCCTAGAACGCCGACAATCACGGACCCAGTCCGCATCATTTCTACTATCATCTTTCAACTTTGTTTTTCTCTAGGAACATATCAAAAAACATAGGGGAGATACAATGCGAGCTATTAATCTACAACATAGATATACAAATACTACCAGGACTAAGTTCATGATAAATTAAAGTTCAATTAATCAAATTACTTAAGAATTCCCACTTCGATAGACATCCCTCAAGTCATGTAAATGATATGTGATCCAAATCAACTAGACCATGTCCGATCATCATGTGAGATGGAGTAGTCATCAATGGTGAACATCTCTATGTTGATCATATCTACTATATGATTCATGTTCGACCTTTTGGTCTCCAGTGTTCCAAGGCCATGTCTGTACATGCTAGGCTCGTCAAGTTTAACCCGAGTATTCCGCATGTGCAAAACTGTCTTGCACCCGTTGTATGTGAACGTAGAGCCTATCACACCCGATCATCACGTGGTGTCTCAGCACGAAGAACTGTTGCAACGGTGCATACTCAGGGAGAACACTTATACCTTGAAATTTAGTTAAGGATCATCTTATAATGCTACCGCCGTACTAAGCAAAATAAGATGCATAAAGATAAACATCACATGCAATCAAAATATGTGACATGATATGGCCATCGTCATCTTGTGCTTTTGATCACCATCTCCAAAGCATCGTCATGATCTCCATCGTCACCGGCTCGACACCTTGATCTCCATTGTTGCGTCATGGTCATCTCGCCAACTATTGCTTATACAACTATCGCTAACGCATAGTGATAAAGTAAAGCAATTACATGGCATTTGCATTTCATACAATAAAGCGACAACCATAAGGCTCCTGCCAGTTGTCGATAACTTTTACAAAATATGATCATCTCATACCATAACATATATCGCATCATGTCTTGACTATATCACATCACAACATGCCCTGCAAAAACAAGTTAGACGTCCTCTACTTTGTTGTTGCAAGTTTTACGTGGCTGCTACGGGCTTCTAGCAAGAACCGTTCTTACCTACGGCACAAAACCACAACGGTGACTTATCAAGTTTGCTGTTTTAACCTTCAACAAGGACCGACCGCAGTCAAATTCGATTCAACTAAAGTAGGAGAAACAGACACCCACCAGCCACATTTATGCAAACCTAGTTGCATGTCTGTCGGTGGAACCGGTCTCATGAACGTGGTCATGTAAGGTTGGTCCGGGCCGCTTCATCCAACGATACCGCAGAATCAAAATAAGACATTGGCGGTAAGCAGTATGACGATCACCGCCCACAACTCTTTGTGTTCTACTCGTGCATATCATCTACGCATAGACCTGGCTCGGATGCCACTGCTGGGAAACATAGCATGCAATTTCAAAAAATTCCTACGCTCAGCAAGGTCTATCTAGGAGATGCATAGCAACGAGAGGGGGAGAGTGTGTCTACGTACCCTCATAGACCGAAAGCAGAAGCGTTTGATAACGCGATTGATGTAGTCGAATTTCTTCTAGTTCCGACCGATCAAGTATCGAGCGTACGACACCTCCGAGTTTCGCACACGTTCAGCGTGATGACGTTCCTCGCCTTATTGATCCAGCTAGGTGTCGAGGAAGTAGATGAGTTCCGTCAGCACAACGGTGTGGTGACGGTGATCGTAAAGTGATCCGCGCAGGGCTTCACCTAAGCACTATGAAGATATGACCAGAGGCGTAAACTGTGGAGGGGGGGCGCCGCACACAGCTAACGATTGTTGGTTTGTGTTCTAGGCGCCCCCTCCCCATGTGTATATAGGTGGGAGGGGGAGGGGAGCAGCCTTGGGGCGCCCCAAGTAGGAGGGATCCTACTTGGGCTCTTGCCCTAGGCCGGCGCCCCCCTTTCCTTCTTTTGGCGATGAGGGGGAGGAAGGAGGAGGTGGCACCCCCCTTTTCCTTTCTCCCACCAAGGGGGAAAGGCCGGAAGAGGTGGCGCCCCCTCCTTTCATTCATCTAGGGCCTGCGGCCAGGGAAAGGGGCACACCAGCCTCTTGTGGGCTAGTATGTCCCTCCCTCGGCCCGTTAAGCCCATATCTTTGCCGGGGTTGCCCGAAACTCCTTTCCGGTGACCCGATATGTACCCGGTACCCTCCGGAACACTTCCGGTGTCCGAATACCATCGTCCTATATATCAATATTTATCTCTCGACCATTTCGAGACTCCTCGTCATGTCCGTGATCTCACCTGGGACTCCGAACAACATTCGGTCACCAAATCACATAACTCACTGATGACTACTACGCAACTTTATTCTTGTAGACACGTGTTGGGCCTCCCAGCGCAGAGTTTTGTAGGACAGTAGCAATTTTCCCTCAAGTGGATGACCTAAGGTTTATCAATCCGTGGGAGCCGTAGGATGAAGATAGTCTCTCTCAAGCAACCCTGCAATCAAATACAAGAAATCTCTTGTGTCCCCAACACACCCAATACAATAGCAAATTGTATAGGTGCACTAGTTCGGCGAAGAGATGGTGATAAAAGTATAGTATGGATAGTAGATATGAGTTTTCGTAGTGCGAACAATAAAAAACAGCAAGGTAGTAAATGATAAAATGGAGCACAGACGGTATTGTAATAATGGAAAATGAGGCCTAGGGTGCATGCTTTCACGAGTGCAATCTCTCAACAATGATAACATAATTGGATCATATGATTATCCCTCAAAGTGCAACAAAGAATCACTCCCGAGTTCCTATTAGCGGAGAACAAAAGATAGAAATTGTTTGTAGGGTACGAACCCAACTCAAAGCTTTTCTTTCTGAGCAATCTATCCTAGAGTTCGTACTAAAATAACAGCAAGCTATTCTCTCCGATCGATCTAATCAAGAGTTCGTACTAAAATAACACCATGTGATGCATATCAACCAACTCTAATGTCACCTAGATACCCCAATGTCACCGCGAGTACCCATGAGTTAATTATACAATATGTATCAAACAATTTCAGATTCATAATACTCAATCCACACAAAGAACTACAAGGAGACCCCAAAGTTTCTATCAGAGAAAAGATAATAAAAACGTGCACCAACCCCTATGCATAGATATGATTACCACAAAGTCACCCCGGGTATCCGCAAGTTGAGTGCCATAACATATATCAAGCGAATTAAAATAATACCCCATTGTCACCATGGGTAATCATATGCAAGACATATAGCATGTGTTCTCAGATCTGAACATTCAATCCGACAAGACAAAACTTCAAATGGTAAAGACTCAATTCATCACAACAAGAGTAGAGAGGGGAGAAACATCATATGATCCATCTATGTTAACAAAGCCCATGATACATCAAGATCGTGAAATCTCAAGATCGCGGGAGAGAGAGAGAGATTAAACACATAGCTACTGGTACAAACCCTCAGCCCCGAGGGTGGACTACTCCCTTCTCATCATGGTGGCCGCCGGGATGATGAAGATGGCCACCGGAGATGATTCCCCCCTCCGGCAGGGTGCTGTAACGGGGTCCCGATTGGTTTTCGTGGCTACAGAGGCTTGCGGTGGTAGAACTTCTGATCTAGGGTTATTTCTGATGGTTTATCTATTTATAGGAATTTTTGGGGTCGGTCTCATGTCCAGACGGGCCTCGAGGTGAGCGCGATACACCGGGCCACGGGCAAGGGCCCAGGCTCGCCCCGGTGGGTTGTGCCCTCCTTGTGCCTCTTCTGGCCCTCCCATGAAGCTTCGGGGGTCTCTTTTGTTCCAAAAAAATTGCCAAAAAGTTTCAGCTCATTTGGAGAACTTTCATTTCTGCACAAAAAACAACACCACTGTAGTTCTGCTGAAAATAGCGTCAGTCCGGGTTAGTTCCATGCAAATCATATCAAAACCATATACAATTATTGTGAACATGGCATGAATACTTCATAAATTATAGATACGTTGGAGATGTATCAGCATCCCGAAGCTTAATTCCTACTCATCCTCGAGTAGGTAAATGATAAAAGAAATCATTTATGAAGTGTGAATGCTAGCAAAGTGCACAAGTTTGATCAATCACAATTTCAATCATTTTTCCTAGCATCATAACATGAATTTTTTCTTATACGACTTCTCATGTTATAATAGCAACCAATTCACATGTTAAGGTTCAAATAATGAATTCTCTTGAATCTCAACAACCTATGTTCTCAATCACCAAGCAATTGGAATTCAACTTATTCAACACAGTCTAAGTAAGAGCTCCACATACTCAAGCATCATATAGTCTTCTATGATTGCTAACACTCACCGCATACACATGAGCAAAACGTTTCAACCGGACACATAGAAAGATAGGGGCTTATAATTTCGCATCCCAATGTATTCACCTCAAGGGTGATGTCAACAATAATAACTCATGCTACCCATATCCAACTGGATATATGTGCCTAGATCTTTCATCGCCACATGATGCTTGCCAAAGGAGAAACATAGAAAGGAATAGAGATAAAAACTTTGACTCTTGCATGAAAGTAAATACATAAAAGTAAAAGATAAGCCCTTCATAGAGGGAAGTAGAGGTTGCCATGCGCTTATTTATTTGTATGCTCAACCCCTTAGTGCAAAAGAACGTCATGTTATATTGCCCCTTGTGATAGCAACCTTTATTATGCAGTCTGTCGCTTTTATTTTTCGCCATCACAAGTTCGTACAACGCTCAGTTTTCCCTTGCACTAAATGATCTAACACTTTTTGAAGCAATTTTTATTGCCTTATTGCACCGATGACAACTTACTTGAAGGATCTTGCTCAATCCATAGGTAGGTATGGTGGACTCTTGAAAATAAGATTTGGGTATAAGGTTTTTTTATGCACAAGAACTATCTCTACTTGGTGCGGAATTTTTGGCTAGCAAAGATAGGGGGCAAGCACCACATGTTGAAGGATCTATGACAATATAACTTCTATGTGAATATGAACAAACATAAATTGTTACATTGTCTTCCTTGTCCAACGTCAAATTTTTTGACATATAATATTTTGATGGGGGCTCACAATCACAAAAGATTTCCAAGATAGTGTATTTGCATGTGAAAGTTCTCTTCCTTATACTAATTATTCGTGAATTGCTTGTATGACCATTGTGATTGTCAAGCTTCAAAAGCTTTCACTTTCTAAACCCAATGTGAAGCCACTACTAGGCATGATATGAACATGTAATTTCAACTTCATGATATTCAATTCATTCAACAATTTACTCATAGGTTATAAGTGAAGCACAAGTGAAAAGCTACTCCAAAAAGATATAAGTGAAGATCAAGTGAGTAGTTATGTAAATGGGTAGCTATTTGTGGAATCTCTTTTATTTAAAAACCTTTATATCTAAGTATTTTATTAAAAACAGCAATAAAAACAAAACAAAATGACATTCCAAGATTAGCACACATCATGTGAAGAACCAAAAACTTAAGCTCAACCGATACTAACCGATAATTGTAGAAAAAGAAAGGTGGGATGCCTACCGAGGCATCCCCAAGCTTAGGTGCTTGAGACTTATTGGAATATTAGCTTGGGATGCCTTGGGCATCCCCAAGCTTGAGCATTTGTGTCTCCTTAATTCCTCTTATATCACGGTTTCCCTAAAACTCAAAAACTTCATCCACACAAAACGATAATGTTGGAGACGAAAGAGGGGATGCCTTCCGGGGCATCCCCAAGGTTAGTTGCTTGGATCTTCCTTGGATATGAAACTGGGGTGCCTTAGTCATCCCCAAGATTAGGGTTTTGTCACTCCTTATTCTCCTCATATCGACATCTGACCCAAAACTTGAAAATTTCAATCACACAAAACTTAACGGAACTTTGTGAGATAGGTTAGTATGATAAAGAGCAAACAATTTCACTTTGGTACTGTCAAAGACAAGATTCATAATTGTTTCCACACAATCCCTACTGTAGCATATCATTTCCACAATTTATATTGATCAATATAAGCCATAGAAACAAGAAAACAAGCAAACTATGCATTGAAAATAGAATCTGTCAAAAACAGAACAGTCTGTAGTAATCTGTACTCAAACCATACTTTTGCTACTCCAAAAATTATGAAAATTAGGACCACGTGATAAATTTGTATATTAATCTTCTGCAAAAAGAGTCAACTCAAAATCCCTCTTATGTTAAAAACGAGAGTTATTTTTGTGAGCGCAAAAGTTTCTGTTTTTCAGCAAGATCAAATCAACCATCACCCAACATGATCCCAAAGTCTTTACTTGGCACTTTATTGAAACAAAGACAATAAAACATGATTACTACAGTATCATAATCATGTGAACACACAAAAACAATAGGTAAAGGTGTTGGGTTGTCTCCCAACAAGTGCTTTTCTTTAATGCCTTTTAGCTAGGCATGATGATTTCAATGATGCTCGCATAAAAGATAAGGGTTGAAACATAACAAGAGCATCATGAAGCATATGACTAGCACATTTAAGTCTAACCCACTTCCTATGCATAGGTATTTTGTGAGCAAATAATTCATGAGAGCAAGAATCAACTAGCATAGGAAGGCAAAACAAGTGCAACTCCAAAACCTTAAACACAAAGAGAGGGAACTTGATATTATTGCAATATGTAAAAGCATATGTTCCTCTCTCATAGTAATTTTCAGTAGCATCATGAATGAATTCAACAATATAACTATCACATAAAGCATTCTTTTCATGATCCACAAGCATAGAAAAATTATTACTCTCCACATAAGCAAATTTCTTCTCATCAATGGTAGTGGTTGCAAACTCAACAAAATAATTATCATGAGATTGAAAATTAAAATCATGATGACAAGTTTCATGGTTATCATTATTCTTTGTAGCATACATGTCTCACCATAATCATCATAGATAGGAACTTTGTTATCATAGTCAATTGAAACCTCATCCAAAATGGTGGATTCATCACTAAATAAAGTCATGACCTCTCCAAATCCACTTTCATCATTGTAATCATCATAAATAGGAGGCATGCTTTCATCATAATAAAATTTCTCGTCAAAACTTGGGGGGACTAAAAATATCATCTTCATCAAACATAGAATCCCCAAGCTTGTGGCTTTGCATACCATTAGCATCATGGATATTCAAAGAATTCATACTAACAACATTGCAATCATGCTCATCATTAGTGCCAAACATTTTATTGACTTCTTCTTCTAACAATTGAACACAATTTTCCAAACCATTATTTTCAAGAAAGATATTATAAAGATGATCAATAATATGATGCAACCTCAATTCCATTTTTATGTAGTTTTCTTTTATAAACCAAACTAGTGATAAAAAAGAAACTAAAAGATTCGATTGCAAGATCTAAAGATATACCTTCAAGCACTCACCTCCCCGAGCACGGCGCCAGAAAAGAGCTTGATGTCTACTACGCAACTTTATTCTTGTAGACACGTGTTGGGCCTCCGAGCGCAGAGTTTTGTAGGATAGTAGCAATTTTCCCTCAAGTGGATGACCTAAGGTTTTGTTGGGGAACGTTGCAGAAAATTAAAATTTTTCCTACGGCTTCACCAAGATCCATCTATGAGTTCATCTAAGCAACGAGTCATGGGAGAGAGCTTGCATCTACATACCACTTGTAGATCGCGTGCGGAAGCTTGCAAGGTGATGATGGAGTCGTACTCGAACGTGATTCAGATCACCGATGCCAAGTGCTGAACGGACAGCACCTCCGTGTTCAACACACGTACGGGACGAGCGACGTCTCCTCCTTCTTGATCCAGCAAGGGGGAAGGAGAGGTTGAGGAAGACAGCTCCACCGGCAGCACGACGGCGTGGTGATGGTGGAGAAGCAGTACTCCGACAGGGCTTCGCCGAGCACACAACGGAGGAGGAGAGGTGTTGGGGAGGGAGAAGGAGGCAACCAAAGGCCAAGGACTCAGGGTATGAAGTCCCTCCTCTCCCCCACTATATATAGGAGGGCCAAGGGGGGGGTGGCCGGCCCTAGGAGATCCAATCTCCTAGGGGGGCGGCGGCCAAGGGGGGTTTCCCTCCCCCCCAAGGCACCTAGGAGGTGCCTTCCCCTCCTAGGACTCTTGCCCCCTTGAACCCTAGGCGCATGGGCCTATGTGGGGCTGGTGCCCTTGGCCCATGCAGGCCAAGGCGCACCCCCTACAGCCCATGTGGCCCCCCGGGGCAGGTGGCCCCACCCGGTGGGCCCCCGGGACCCCTCCGGTGGTCCCGGTACAATACCGATAACCCCGAAACTTGTCCCGATGCCCGAAACAGGACTTCCCATATATAAATCTTTACCTCCGGACCATTCCGGAACTCCTCGTGACGTCCGGGATCTCATCCGGGACTCCGAACATCATTCGGTAGTCACATACTTGACTTCCTACTAACCCTAGCGTCACCGAACCTTAAGTGTGTAGACCCTACGGGTTCGGGAGACACGCAGACATGACCGAGACGACTCTCGGGCAATAACCAACAGCGGGGTCTGGATATCCATGTTGGCTCCCACATGCTCCTCGATGATTTCATCGGTTGAACCACGATGTCGAGGATTCGATCAAACCCTGTATACAATTCCCTTTGTCAATCGGTACGTTACTTGCCCGAGACTCGATCGTCGGTATCCCAATACCTTGTTCAGTCTCGTTACCCGGCAAGTCACTTTACTCGTACCGTAATGCATGATCCCGTGGCCAACACCTTGGTCACATTGAGCTCATTATGATGATGCATTACCGAGTGGGCCCAGAGATACCTCTCCGTTATACGGAGTGACAAATCCCAGTCTCGATCCGTGTCAACCCAACAGATACTTTCGGAGATACCTGTAATGCACCTTTATAGTCACCCAGTTACGTTGTGACGTTTGATACACCCAAGGCACTCCTACGGTAACCGGGAGTTACACGATCTCATGGTCGAAGGAATAGATACTTGACATTGGCAAAGCTTCTAGCAAACGAACTATACGATCTTTTATGCTATGCTTATGATTGGGTCTTGTCCATCACATCATTCTCCTAATGATGTGATCCCGTTATCAACGACATCCTATGTCCATAGTCAGGAAACCATGACTATCTATTGATCATAACGAGCTAGTCAACTAGAGGCTCACTAGGGACTCATTGGGTCTAAGTGTTCACACGTGTATTACGATTTCCGGATAATACAGTTATAGCATGAACAAAAGACAATTATCATGAACATTGAAATATAATAATCCTTTTATTATTGCCTCTAGGGCATATTTCCAACAGTCTCCCACTTGCACTAGAGTCACCAATCTAGTTACATTGTGATGAATCGAACACCCATAGAGTTCTGGTGTTGATCATGTTTTGCACGCGAGAGAGGTTTAGTCAACGGATCTGCGACATTCAGATCCGTGTGCACTTTGCAAATCTCTATGTCTCCATCTTGAACATTTTCACGGATGGAGTTGAAACGACGCTTGATGTGCCTGGTCTTCTTGTGAAACCTGGGCTCCTTGGCAAGGGCAATAGCTCCAGTGTTGTCACAGAAGAGTTTGATCGGCCCCGACGCATTGGGTATGACTCCTAGGTCGGTGATGAACTCCTTCATCCAAATCGCTTCATGCGCTGCCTCCGAGGCTGCCATGTACTCCGCTTCACATGTAGATCCCGCCACGACGCTCTGCTTGCAGCTGCACCAGCTTACTGCTCCACCATTCAACATATACACGTATCCGGTTTGTGACTTAGAGTCATCCAGATCTGAGTCGAAGCTAGCGTCGACGTAACCCTTTACGACGAGCTCTTCATCTCCTCCATAAACGAGAAACATGTCCTTTGTCCTTTTCAGGTACTTCAGGATATTCTTGACCGCTGTCCAGTGTTCCTTGCCGGGGTTACTTTGGTATCTTGCAACCAAACTTACGGCAAGGTTTACATCGGGTCTGGTACACAGCATGGCATACATAATAGACCCTATGGCTGAAGCATAGGGGATGACACTCATCTCTTCTTTATCTTTTGCCGTGGTCGGTGACTGAGCCAAGCTCAATCTCACACCTTGTAACATAGGCAAGAACCCCTTCTTGGACTGATCCATTTTGAACCTCTTCAAAATCTTATCAAGGTATGTGCTTTGTGAAAGACCTATGAGGCGTCTCGATCTATCTCTATAGATCTTGATGCCTAATATATAAGCAGCTTCTCCAAGGTCCTTCATTGAAAAACACTTGTTCAAGTAGGCCTTAATGCTGTCCAGGAGTTTCGTATCATTTCCCATCAAGAGTATGTCATCTACATATAATAGGAGAAATGCTACAGAGCTCCCACTCACTTTCTTGTAAACGCAGGCTTCTCCATAAGTCTGCGTAAACCCAAACGCTTTGATCATCTCATCAAAGCGAATGTTCCAACTCCGAGATGCTTGCACCAGTCCATAAATGGATCGCTGGAGCTTGCATACTTTGTTAGCGTTCTGAGGAACGACAAAACCTTCCGGCTGCATCATATACAACTCTTCCTTAAGATGTCCATTAAGGAATGCCGTTTTGACGTCCATCTGCCATATCTCATAATCATAGTATGCGGCAATTGCTAACATGATTCGGACGGACTTAAGCTTCGCCACGGGAGAGAATGTCTCGTCGTAGTCAATCCCTTGAACTTGTCGATAACCCTTAGCGACAAGTCGAGCTTTATAGATGGTAACATTACCATCCGCGTCCGTCTTCTTCTTAAAAATCCATTTATTTTCTATCGCTCGCCGATCATCGGGCAAGTCTGTCAAAGTCCATACTTTGTTTTCATACATGGATCCTATCTCGGATTTCATGGCCTCAAGCCATTTGTTGGAATCCGGGCCCGCCATTGCTTCTTCATAGTTCGAAGGTTCATTGTTGTCCAGCAACATGATTTCCATGACAGGGTTGCCGTACCACTCTGGTGCAGAACGTGTCCTTGTGGACCTTCGAAATTCAGTAGCAACTAGATCTGAAGTACCTTGATCATCATCAACATTTTCCTCTTCAGTTGGTGTGGGCATTACAGGAATGGTTTCCTGCGCTGCACCACTTTCCCGTTCGAGAGGTAGTACTTCATCGAGTTCTACTTTCCTCCCACTTACTTCTTTCGAGAGAAACTCTTTCTCCAGAAAGCATCCGTTCTTGGCAACAAAGATCTTGCCTTCGGATCTTAAGTAGAAGGTATACCCGACAGTTTCCTTAGGGTATCCTATGAATACGCATTTTTCCGACTTGGGTTCGAGCTTTTCAGGTTGAAGTTTCTTGACATAAGCATCGCATCCCCAAACTTTTAGAAACGACAGCTTAGGTTTCTTCCCAAACCATAATTCATACGGTGTCGTCTCAACGGATTTAGACGGTGCCCTATTTAAAGTGAATGTAGCTGTCTCTAGAGCGTATCCCCAAAATGATAGCGGTAAATCGGTAAGAGACATCATAGACCGCACCATATCCAATAGAGTGCGATTATGACGTTCGGACACACCGTTTCGCTGAGGTGTTCCAGGCGGCGTGAGTTGTGAAACGATTCCACATTTTCTTAAGTGTGTACCAAATTCGTGACTTAAGTATTCGCCCCCACGATCTGATCGTAGGAACTTTATCTTACGGTCATGTTGATTCTCTACCTCACTCTGAAATTCCTTGAACTTTTCAAAGGTCTCAGACTTGTGTTTCATTAAGTAGACATACCCATATCTACTCAAGTCGTTAGTGAGAGTGAGAACATAACGATATCCTCCGCGAGCCTCAACGCTCATTGGACCGCACACATCGGTATGTATGATTTCCAACAAGTTGGTTGCTCGCTCCATTGTTCCGGAGAACGGAGTCTTGGTCATTTTGCCTAAGAGGCAAGGTTCGCATGTGTCAAATGATTCATAATCAAGAGACTCTAAAAGTCCATCAGCATGGAGCTTCTTCATGCGCTTGACACCAATGTGACCAAGGCGGCAGTGCCACAAGTATGTGGGACTATCGTTATCAACTTTACATCTTTTGGCATCCACACTATGAACATGTGTAATATTACGCTCGAGATTCATCAAGAATAAACCATTGACCATCGGAGCATGACCATAAAACATATCTCTCATATAAATCGAACAACCATTATTCTCAGACTTAAATGAGTAGCCATCTCGTATTAAACGAGATCCAGATACAATGTTCATGCTCAAACTTGGCACTAAACAACAATTATTGAGGTTTAAAACTAATCCCGTAGGTAAATGTAGAGGCAGCGTGCCGACGGCGATCACATCGACCCTGGAGCCATTCCCGACGCGCATCGTCACCTCGTCCTTCGCCAGTCTCCGTTTATTCCGCAGCTCCTGCTGTGAGTTACATATGTGAGCAACGGCACCGGTATCAAATACCCAGGAGTTACTTCGAGTACTGGTAAGGTACACATCAATTACATGTATATCAAATATACCTTTGGTGTTGCCGGCCTTCTTATCCGCTAAGTATTTGGGGCAGTTCCGCTTCCAGTGCCCCTTCCCCTTGCAATAAAAGCACTCAGTCTCAGGCTTGGGTCCATTCTTTGACTTCTTCCCGGCAACAGGCTTACCGGGCGCGGCAACATCTTTGCCGTCCTTCTTGAAGTTCTTCTTACCCTTGCCCTTCTTGAACTTAGTGGTCTTATTGACCATCAACACTTGATGTTCTTTCTTGATTTCAGCCTCTGCTGACTTCAGCATCGAGAACACTTCAGGAATGGTCTTTACCATCCCCTGCATGTTGTAGTTCATCACAAAGCTCTTGTAGCTTGGTGGGAGCGACTGGAGGATTCTGTCAATGACCGCCTCATCTGGGAGGTTAATGTTCAACTGGGTCATACGTGCGTGCAACCCAGACATCTTCAGGATGTGTTCACTGACAGAACTGTTCTCCTCCATCTTACAACTGTAGAACTTGTCGGAGACATCATATCTCTCGACCCGGGCATGAGCTTGGAAAACTAGTTTCAGCTCTTCGAACATCTCATATGCTCCGTGATGCTCAAAACGCTTTTGGAGCCCCGGTTCTAAGCTGTAAAGCATGCCGCACTGAACGAGGGAGTAATCATCAGCACGAGTTTGCCAAGCGTTCATAACGTCTTGGTTCTCTGGGACGGGAGCGGCACCTAGCGGTCCTTCTAGGACATATTGCTTCCTGGCAGCTATGAGGATGATCCTCAGGTTTCGGACCCAGTCCGTATAGTTGCTGCCATCATCTTTCAGCTTGGTTTTCTCTAGGAACGCGTTGAAGTTCATGTTGACATGAGCGTTGGCCATTGATCTACAATACATATTTGCAAAGGTTTTAGACTAAGTTCATGATAATAAAGTTCTTAATCAAAATTATGAACTCCCACTTAGATTAGACATCCCTCTAGTCATCTAAGTGTTACACGATCCGAGTCGACTAGCCCGTGTCCGATCATCACGTGAGACGGAGTAGTCATCGTCGGTGAACATCTTTATGTTGATCGTATCTTCCATACGACTCGTGTTCGACCTTTCGGTCTCCGTGTTCCGAGGCCATGTCTGCACATGCTAGGCTCGTCAAGTTAACCCTAAGTGTTTTCGCTGTGTAAAACTGTCTTACACCCGTTGTATGTGAACGTAAGGATCCATCACACCCGATCATCACGTGGTGCTTAGAAACGACGAACTGTAGCAACGGTGCACAGTTAGGGGAGAACACTTCTTGAAATTTTGTAAGGGATCATCTTATTTACTACCGTCGTCCTAAGTAAACAAGATGCATAAACATAATAAACATCACATGCAATTATATGGTTGTGACATGATATGGCCAATATCATCAAGCTCCATTGATCTCCATCTTCGGGGCTCCATGATCATCTTGTCACCGGCTTGACACCATGATCTCCATCATCATGATCTCCATCATCGTGTCTTCATGAAGTTGTCACGCCAACGACTACTTCTACTTCTATGACTAACGCGTTTAGTAATGAAGTAAAGTAGTTTACATGGCGTTCTTCAATGACACGCAGGTCATACAAAAAAAATAAAGACAACTCCTATGGCTCCTGCCGGTTGTCATACTCATCGACATGCAAGTCGTGAATCCTATTACAAGAACATGATCTCATACATCACAATTCAACATTCATCACAACTTCTGGCCATATCACATCACATGATCAATCGCTGCAAAAACAAGTTAGACGTTCTCTAGTTGTTGTTGCATCTTTTACGTGGCTGCGATTGGGTTCTAGCAAGAACGTTTTCTTACCTACGAATCACCACAACGTGATTTTGTCAACTTCTATTTACCCTTCATAAGGGCCTTGTTCATCGATTCCGCTCCAACTAAAGTGGGAGAGACAGACACCCGCCAGCCACCTTATGCAACTAGTGCATGTCAGTCGGTGGAACCGGTCTCACGTAAGCGTACGTGTAAGGTTGGTCCGGGCCGCTTCATCCCACAATACCGTTGAGCAAGAAAAGACTAGTAGAGGCAAGTAAGATGACAAGATCAACGCCCACAACAAATTGTGTTCTACTCGTGCATTAGAGAACTACGCATAGACCTAGCTCATGATGCCACTGTTGGGGAACGTTGCAGAAAATTAAAATTTTTCCTACGGCTTCACCAAGATCCATCTATGAGTTCATCTAAGCAACGAGTCATGGGAGAGAGCTTGCATCTACATACCACTTGTAGATCGCGTGCGGAAGCTTGCAAGGTGATGATGGAGTCGTACTCGAACGTGATTCAGATCACCGATGCCAAGTGCTGAACGGACAGCACCTCCGTGTTCAACACACGTACGGGACGAGCGACGTCTCCTCCTTCTTGATCCAGCAAGGGGGAAGGAGAGGTTGAGGAAGACAGCTCCACCGGCAGCACGACGGCGTGGTGATGGTGGAGAAGCAGTACTCCGACAGGGCTTCGCCGAGCACACAACGGAGGAGGAGAGGTGTTGGGGAGGGAGAAGGAGGCAACCAAAGGCCAAGGACTCAGGGTATGAAGTCCCTCCTCTCCCCCACTATATATAGGAGGGCCAAGGGGGGGGTGGCCGGCCCTAGGAGATCCAATCTCCTAGGGGGGCGGCGGCCAAGGGGGGTTTCCCTCCCCCCCAAGGCACCTAGGAGGTGCCTTCCCCTCCTAGGACTCTTGCCCCCTTGAACCCTAGGCGCATGGGCCTATGTGGGGCTGGTGCCCTTGGCCCATGCAGGCCAAGGCGCACCCCCTACAGCCCATGTGGCCCCCCGGGGCAGGTGGCCCCACCCGGTGGGCCCCCGGGACCCCTCCGGTGGTCCCGGTACAATACCGATAACCCCGAAACTTGTCCCGATGCCCGAAACAGGACTTCCCATATATAAATCTTTACCTCCGGACCATTCCGGAACTCCTCGTGACGTCCGGGATCTCATCCGGGACTCCGAACATCATTCGGTAGTCACATACTTGACTTCCTACTAACCCTAGCGTCACCGAACCTTAAGTGTGTAGACCCTACGGGTTCGGGAGACACGCAGACATGACCGAGACGACTCTCGGGCAATAACCAACAGCGGGGTCTGGATATCCATGTTGGCTCCCACATGCTCCTCGATGATTTCATCGGTTGAACCACGATGTCGAGGATTCGATCAAACCCTGTATACAATTCCCTTTGTCAATCGGTACGTTACTTGCCCGAGACTCGATCGTCGGTATCCCAATACCTTGTTCAGTCTCGTTACCCGGCAAGTCACTTTACTCGTACCGTAATGCATGATCCCGTGGCCAACACCTTGGTCACATTGAGCTCATTATGATGATGCATTACCGAGTGGGCCCAGAGATACCTCTCCGTTATACGGAGTGACAAATCCCAGTCTCGATCCGTGTCAACCCAACAGATACTTTCGGAGATACCTGTAATGCACCTTTATAGTCACCCAGTTACGTTGTGACGTTTGATACACCCAAGGCACTCCTACGGTAACCGGGAGTTACACGATCTCATGGTCGAAGGAATAGATACTTGACATTGGCAAAGCTTCTAGCAAACGAACTATACGATCTTTTATGCTATGCTTATGATTGGGTCTTGTCCATCACATCATTCTCCTAATGATGTGATCCCGTTATCAACGACATCCTATGTCCATAGTCAGGAAACCATGACTATCTATTGATCATAACGAGCTAGTCAACTAGAGGCTCACTAGGGACTCATTGGGTCTAAGTGTTCACACGTGTATTACGATTTCCGGATAATACAGTTATAGCATGAACAAAAGACAATTATCATGAACATTGAAATATAATAATCCTTTTATTATTGCCTCTAGGGCATATTTCCAACAGGTTTATCAATCCGTAGGAGGCGTAGGATGAAGATAGTCTCTCTCAAGCAACCCTGCAATCAAATACAAGAAATCTCTTGTGTCCCCAACACACCCAATACAATAGCAAATTTATAGGTGCACTAGTTCGACGAAAAGATGGTGATAAAAGTGTAGTATGGATAGTAGATATGAGTTTTCGTAGTGCGAACAATAAAAAACAGCAATGTAGTAAATGACAAAATAGAGCACAAATGGTATTGCAATAATGGAAAATGAGGCCTAGGGTGCATACTTTCACTAGTGCAATCTCTCAACAATGATAACATAGTTGGATCATATGATTATCCCCCAAAGTGCAATAAAGAATCACTCCCGAGTTCCTATTAGCGGAGAACAAAAGATAGAAATTGTTTGTAGGGTACGAAACCACCTCAAAACTTTTCTTTCTGATCAATCTATCCTAGAGTTCGTACTAAAATAACAACAAGCTATTCTTTCCGATCGATCTAATCAAGAGTTCGTACTAAAATAACACCATGTGATGCATATCAACCAACTCTAATTTCACTTAGATACCCAATGTCACCGCGAGTACCCATTAGTTAATTATACGATATGTATCAAACAATTTCATATCCATAATACTCAATCCAAACAAAGGACTACAAGGAAACCCCAAAGTTTCTATTGGAGAAAAGATAATAAAAACATGCATCAACCCCTATGCATAGATTACCACAAAGTCACCCCGGGAATCCGCAAGTTGAGTGCCATAACATATATCAAGCGAATCAAAATAATACCCCATTGTCACCATGGGTAATCATATGCAAGACATATATCATGTGTTCTCAGATCTGAACATTCAATCCGACAAGACAAAACTTCAAAGGGTAAAGACTCATTTCATCACAACAAGAGTAGAGAGGGGATAAACATCATACGATCCATCTATGTTAACAAAGCCCATGATACATCAAGATCGTGAAATCTCAAGAATATGGGAGAGAGAGATTAAACACATAGCTACTGGTACAAACCCTCAGCCCAAAGGGTGGACTACTCCCTTCTCATCATGGTGGCCGCCGGGATGATGAAGATGGCCACCGGAGATGATTCCCCCTCCGGCAGGGTGCTAGAACGGGGTCCCGATTGGTATTCATGGCTACAGAGGCTTGCGGCGGCAGAACTTCTGATCTAGGGTTATTTCTGATGGTTTATCTATTTATAGGAATTTTTGGGGTCAGTCTCACGTCTAGATGGGCCTCGAGGTGAGCGCGATACACCGGGGCACGGGAAAGGGCCTAGGCGCGCCCCGGTGGGTTGTGCCCTCCTTGTGCCTCTTCTGGCCCTCCCACGAAGCTTCGGGGGTCTCTTTTGTTCCAAAAAATTTTGTCAAAAAGTTTCAGCTCATTTGGAGAACTTTCATTTCTGCACAAAAAACAACACCACAGTAGTTCTGCTGAAAATAGCGTCAGTCCGGGTTAGTTCCATGCAAATCATATCAAAACCATATACAATTATTGTGAACATGGCATGAATAGTTCATAAATTATAGATACGTTGGAGATGTATCAGCATCCCGAAGCTTAATTCCTACTCGTCCTCGAGTTGGTAAATGATAAAAGAAATCATTTATGAAGTGTGAATGCTAGCAAAGTGCATAAGTTTGACCAACGACAATTTCAATCACTTTTCCTAGCATCATAACAACAATTTTTTCTTATACAACATCTCATGTTATAGTAGCAACCAATTCACATGTTAAGGTTCAAATAATGAATTCTCTTGAATCTCAACAACCTATGTTCTCAATCACCAAGCGATTGCAATTCAACTTATTCAACACAGTCTAAGTAAGAGCTCCACATACTCAAGCATCATATACTATTCTATGATTGCTAACACTCACCGCATACACATGAGCAAAACGTTTCAACCGGACACATAGAAAGATAGGGGCTTATAATTTCGCCTGCCAATGTATTCACCTCAAGGGTGATGTCAACAATAATAACTCATGCTACCCATATCCAACTGGATATATGTGCCTAGATCTTTCCTCACCACATGATGCTTGCCAAATGTGAAAAATAAAAAGGAATATAGATAAAAACTTTGACTCTTGCATGAAAGTGAATACATAAAAGTAAAGGATAAGCCCTTCATAGAGGGAAGTAGAGGTTGCCATGTGCTTATTTGTTTGTATGCTCAACCGCTTAGTGCAAAAGAACGTCACGTTATATTGCCCCTTGTGATAGCAACCTTTATTATGCAGTCTGTCGCTTTTATTTTTCGCCATCACAAGTTCGTAGAATGCTCAATTTTCTATTGCACTAAATGATCTAACACTTTTTGAAGCAATTTTTATTGCCTTATTGCACCGATGACAACTTACTTGAAGGATCTTGCTCAATCCATAGGTAGGTATGGTGGACTCTTGAAAATAAGATTTGGGTTAAAGGGTTTTTTTGATGCACAAGTAGTATCTCTACTTGGTGCGGAATTTTTGGCTAGCAAAGATAGGGGGCAAGCACCACATGTTGAAGGATATATGACAATATAACTTCTATGTGAATATGAACAAACATAAATTGTTACATTGTCTTCCTTGTCCAACGTCAATTTTTTTGACATATAATATTTTGATGGGGGCTCACAATCACAAAAGATTTCCAAGATAGTGTATTTGCATGTAAAAGTTCTCTTCCTTACACTAATTATTCATGAATTGCTTGTATGACCAATATTGTGATTGTTAAGCTTCAAAATCTTTCACTTTCTAAACCCAATGTGAAGCCACTACTAGGCATGATATGAACATGTAATTTCAACTTCATGATATTAAATTCATTCAACAATTTACTCATAGGTTATAAGTGAAGCACAAGTGAAAATATACTCCAAAAACATATAAGTGAAGATCAAGTGAGTAGTTATGTAAATGGGTAGCTATTTGTGGAATCTTTTTTTATTTAAAAACCTTTAGATCTAAGTATTTCATTAAAAATAGCAAGCAAAACAAAACAAAATGACATTCCAAGAATAACACACATCATGTGAAGAAGCAAAAACTTGGGCTCAACCGATACTACCGATAATTGTAGAAAAAAAGGTGGGATGCCTACCGTGGAAAATTTGTAGAAAAATAAATGTTCACTTTGTCCGCTATATTTTTAGAGGACAGGGAAAATTTATTTCAGGATTTTTGGAGTCTGTTTAGTATTTCTTTTATTTGTTTTTCTGCACGGAATTATTAAAAAAAGAAACCGACTCCGCCCAGCCCACCGAAGCCCGGGCCGTAATCGGACAGGACTCCGCCCAGCCGGCCTCTTATATAGCGCCGCCCCGAGCCCCCCCAGCCCACCGAAGCCCGTGCCGCCCCAAACCCTAACCCTACCAGCCGCCGCCGCCGCCGCTACTGCGCTGCGCCGCCGCCGCCCGCGCCGCCGCCCGACGCAGCCGTTCGCCGCCGCCGCCCCACCCCGCCGGAGCCCCTCGCCGACCCCGCCGGACCTCGCCGGTGATGACCCACAAGCGTAGGGGATCTATCGTAGTCCTTTCGATAAGTAAGAGTGTCGAACCCAACGAGGAGCAGAAGGAAATGATAAGCGGTTTTCAGTAAGGTTTTCTATGCAAGCACTGAAATTGTAGGTAATAGATAGTTTTGTGATAAGATAAATTGTAACAAGTAACAAGCAATGAAAGTAAATAAAGTGCAGCAAGGTGGCAATCCTTTTTGTAGCAAAGGATAAGCCTGGACAATTTCTTATAATGAGAAAGGAGCTCCCGAGGACACATGGTAATTATCGTCAAGCTAGTTTTCATCACGCTCATATGATTCACGTTCGGTACTTTGATAATATGATATGTGGGTGGACCGGTGCTTGGGTACTGCCCTTACATGGACAAGCATCCCACTTATGATTAACCCCTATTGCAAGCATCTGCAACTACAAAAGAAGTATTAGGGTAAACCTAACCACAACATTAAACATATGGATCCAAATCAGCCCCTTACGAAGCAACGCATAAACTAGGGTTTAAGCTACTGTCACTCTAGCAACCCATCATCTACTTATTACTTCCCAATGCCTTCCTCTAGGCCCAAATAATGGTGAAGTGTCATGTTGTCGATGTTCACAGAACTCCACTAGAGGAAAGACAACATACATCTCATCAAAATATCGAACGAATACCAAATTCACATGACTACTAATAGCAAGACTTCACCCGTGTCCTCAGGAACAAACGTAACTACTCACAAAGCGTATTCATGTTCATAATCAGAGGAGTAATAATATCATTAAGGATCTAAACATATGATCTTCCACCAAGTAAACCAATTAGCATCAACTACAAGGAGTAATCAACACTACTAGCAACCCACAGGTACCAATTTGTGGTTTGGATACAAGATTGGATACAAGAGATGAACTAGGGTTTTGAGAGGAGATGGTGCTGGTGAAGATGTTGATGGAGATTGACCCCCTCCCGATGAGAGGATCGTTGGTGATGACGATGGTGATGATTTCCCCCTCCCGGAGGGAAGTGTCCCCAGCAGAACAGCTCTGCCGGAGCTCTAGATTGGTTCCGCCAAGGTTTCGCCTCGTGGCGGTGGAGTTTCGTCCCGTAAGCTTGCCCACGATTTTTTCCAGGGTAAAAACCTTCATATAGCAGAAGATGGACACTGGAGGGCCACCAGGGGGCCCAAGAGACAGGGGGCGCGCCCAGTAGGGGTGGGCGCGCCCCCACCCTCCTGGCCAGGGTGTGGCCCCCTTGAGGTGTTTCTTCCGCTCAATAATTCTTATTAATTTCAAAAATAAGTTTCATGGAGTTTCAGGATTTTTGGAGCAGTGCAGAATAGGTTTCCAATGTTTGCTTCTTTTCCAACCAGAATTCCAGCAGCCGGCATTCCCCCTCTTCATGATAAACCTTGTAAAATAAGAGAGAATAGCCATAAGTATTGAGATATAATGTGTAATAACAGCCCATAATGCAATAAATATTGATATAAAAGCATGATGCAAAATGGACGTATCAACTCCCCAAGCTTAGACCTCGCTTGTCCTCAAGTGGAAGCCGATATCGAAAAATATGTCCACATGTTTAGAGATAGAAGTGTCAATAAAAATAAAATATGGACATGAGGGCATCATGATCATTCTTATAGCAGCAACATAAATATATTTTATCATATGATTTCTTATGCTCAAGTAACAATCAATTCACAATGTCAAGCACGGTTCAGAAACTTCATTGGAAGCTAACAAACTATAATCTCAGTCATTGAAGCAATTGCAATTTATCATAACATCAGAAAGAGTCAAGAATAGAGCTTTTCAGCAAGTCCACACACTCAACTATCATGTAGTCTTCTACAATTGCTAACACTCACGCAATACTTGTGGTTATGGAGTTTCAACCGGACACTGAGAAAGATATGTGCTTATTATGTTGCCTCCCAACGTATTCACCTTTTAGGTGATGTCAACAATAATATTCCATGCTAACTTACACCCAATTGGATATATATATATATATATATATATATATATATATATATATATATATATATATATATATATATATATATATATATCATGATCTTTCAAACACGAGGAGCTTGCCAAAGGATAAAATGAAAAAGGGAAAGGTGAGGATCACCTTGACTCAAGCATAAAGTAAAAACATAAAGTAAAAGATAGGCCCTTCGCAGAGGGAAGCAGAGGTTGTCATGTGCGTTTTGGGTTGGATGCATAAAATCTTAATGCAAAAGAATGTCACTTTATATTGCCACTTGTATGTGGACCTTTATTATGCAGTCCGTCGCTTTTATTGCTTCCACAACAAGATCGTATAAAGCTTATTTTCTCTGCACTAATAAGTCATACATATTTAGATAGCAATTTTTATTGCCTGCAACATGACAACTTACTTGAAGGATCTTACTCAATCCATAAGTAGGTATGGTGGACTCTCATGGCAAAACTGGGTTTAAAGATATTTGGAAGCACAAGTAGTATCTCTACTTGGTGCAAGGAATTTGGCTAGCATGAGGGGGAAAGGCAGGCTCAACATGTTTGGAAGGTCAATGACAATATACTTTAACTGAGATGTGAGAAAACATAAACCATTACGTTGTCTTCCTTGTCCAACATCAACTCTTTTAGCATGTCATACTTAACGAGTGCTTCACAATCATAAAAGATGTCCAAGATAATATATTTGTATGTGAAACCTCTCTTTCCTTATTACTTCCTATTAATTGCAATGATGACCAAAACTACGTTTATCAGCTCTCAACAACTTTTATGCCTCATACTTTCTATGTGTGAAGTCATTACTATCCATAAGATCAATATGAACTCTTTCATTCTTTCTACTTTCTCAAGATCATAGCAAGATAGCAAAACCCTTGACTCAACACTAATCTTTATTATAGATAGCTCACGGACTCGATTACATGAAGAGATCACAAAGCAAAACTCATAACTACTTGATACTAAAACTTCAATCTCCAAGAAGTAACAAATGGTGTGTTGATGATGAACTCCTTGCTCTTGTGCTTCAAATGATAGTCTCCCCAACACTCAACTCTCTCTCACAGGATTTGGATTTGGTGGAAAGAAGATTTGAGTGGAAAGCAACTTGGGGAAGGCTAGAGATCAAGATTCATATGGTAGGAATGGAATATCTTGGTCTCAACACATGAGTAGGTGGTTCTCTCTCAGAAAATGAGTGCTGGAAGTGTAGGCACGTTCTGATGGCTCTCCCCATGAATGAAGAGTGGGTGGAGGGGTATATATAGCCTCCACACAAAATCTAACTGTTACACACAACTTACCAATCTCGATGGGACCGAATTGAGAAACTCGGTCGGTCCGATTTAGCAAATCATGTGACCGTTAGGATTTTCGGTGGGACCGACATGCAACTCGGTAGGACCGATATGGTTAGGGTTAGGGCATAACGTAATCTCAGTGAGACCAATTACACAAACTCGGTGGGACCGATTTTGGTAATAAGCTGACCAGAGAGTTGGTCAGGCAAACTCGGTGGGACCGATTCGCTCATCTCGGTTGGACCAAAATGTTACGAAGAGGAACAGAGAGTTTGCATTGTAATCTTGGTAGTACCGATTACTCAAACTCGGTGAGACCGATTTTGGTAATGGACATACACAGAGAGATTACAATCCCATCTCGGTGAGACCAAGATCCCTATCGGTGAGACCGATTTGCCTAGGGTTTGTGGCAGTGGCTATGATATCTGAACTCGGTGGCGCCGGATAGAAAGAATCAGTGGGGCCGAGTTGGACTTTTGGTTTGGGACATATATGGATATGAGAAGGTAGTTGAAGGCTCTAGAGCATATCACTAAGCACTTTGAGCAAGCAGGTCATTAAGCAACACATCATCCCCTCTTGATAGTATTGGCTTTTCCTATAGACTCAATGTGATCTTGGATCACTAAAATAGAAAATGTAGAGTCTTGAGCTTGGAGCTTGAGCCAATCCTTTGTCCTTAGCATCTTGAAGGGGTTCCACATCCTCTAGTCCATGCTACTTCATTGTTGAACTTATCTGAAACATACTAGGTAAAAGTGTTAGTCCAACAAGAGATATGTTGATGGCGATAGGAGTGTGATGGTGATACGATACCGGGGCACCTCCCCCGAGCTTGGTAGTTGCCAAGGGGAGTGCCCATACCCATGTGATTATGTCCTCGGAGGTGGTGAAGTAGGAGTTGTTGATGATGTAGGCTTGTCGTCCATCTTCTAAGGCATAGGCTCACCATCATAGAAGGATGATCGAGTCTCCAGGATCCTTAAATCTGCAGCCAAACTCATGCTCTTGAATCTATATTCATACTCACAGCTCTGGTTTTGCAGGTCATAGATCTGGGCTTGGAGGTGCTCGATTTTCTCTTGAAGCTTGAAGATGGTCTCCCCAATGACCTTGGCATCTAGCTTGTGGTTGTTGGTGAACTCCGTGATCATCATCTGGTTAGCATTGAGTCCACGCTCCACCATCCCTTGGCACTTGAAGACTTGTTGCTCCATGGCTTCGAGCTTTGTCTCCACGCTTCCGGTACGCCTTGGTCCCTCCACATCGCGGATGTGTAGCACCCCTTCACGCATCTCAATAGTTTGAGGGTGTTGCAACACCTCCACGAGATAGGGGTTGATAACCCTCTCGAAAAACTTGTCCTTGGGAGCGCTTGAGACGCCATGATGCTCTAGATCCGTAACAGAAAATAGCTCGAAACGAAAACAGAGGATATTTGCGTGATACGGTGGTCAAAACCTTCGGGAGATTATATAATGAATTTTTACCGACCAAAATATGTAACGTGCAAGAAAACGGAGTCCGGGAGGCACACGAGGTGGCCACGACACAGGGGGCGCGCCCAGTAAGGGTGGGCGCGCCCTCCACCCTCGTGGAGGCCTCGTGTTCTTCCCGGACTACTTCTTTCTTCCGAAAATTCTTAAATATTCCAAAACTGATAAAAATTGCCATTAGAATTGTTTTGGAGTCGGTTTCCTTACCGTACCACATCCTATTCCTTTTCGGAGTCTGGAACGTTCTGGAAAGTGTCCCTTATGTATTCCTCCGGGGTTACGGTTTCAATAATATTAGTTTCAACATTGATAGGATTACCTGAGATATAATGTTTAATTCTTTGACCGTTCACCACCCTCGGACTTGTGCCTTCGAAGTTGTTGATTTTTATGGCACCAGAACGATAGACCTCCTCGACAACGTAAGGACCTTCCCATTTAGAGAGAAGTTTTTCCTGCAAAAAGTCTTAAACGAGAGTTGAATAATAACACATAATCACCTACGTTAAACTCACGCTTTTGTATCCTTTTGTCATGCCAGTGTTTGACTTTTTCTTTGAATAGCTTGGCATTCTCATAGGCTTGGGTTCCCCATTCATCAAGTGAGCTAATATCAAACAACCTCTTCTCACCGGCAAGTTTGAAGTCATAGTTGAGCTCTTTAATAGCCCAATATGCTTTATGTTCAAGTTCAAGACGTAAATGACATGCTTTTCCATAAACCATCTTATATGGAGACATACCCATATGATTTTTTTATGCAGTTCTATAGGCCCATAATGCATCATCAAGTTTCTTGGACCAATTCTTTCTAGATCTATTGACAGTCTTTTGCAAAATTAATTTGAGCTCTCTATTACTCAACTCTACTTCACCACTAGACTGTGGGTGATAAGGAGATGCGATTCTATGATTAACATCGTACTTAGCAAGCATCTTACGGAAAGCACCATGAATAAAATGTGAACCACCATCAGTCATAAGATATGTAGGGACTCCAAACCTTGGAAAAATAACTTCTTTAAGCATTTTAATAGAAGTGTTATGATCAACACTACTAGTTGGAATAGCTTCTACCCACTTAGTAACGTAGTCAACATCAACTAAAATATGTGTGTAACAACTAGAGGCAGGAAAAGGTCCCATATAATCAAAGACCTAAACATCAAATGGTTCAATAACAAGAGAGTAATTCATAGGCATTTCTTGACGTCTACTAATATTACCAATTCTTTGACATTCATCACAAGATAATACAAACTTACGAGAATCTTTGAAGAGAGTAGGCCAATAAAAACCAGATTGCAATACCTTATGTGCAGTTCTATCTCCAGCGTGGTGTCCTCCATAGGATTCAGAGTGACACTTGCGTAGGATCTGTTCCTGTTCATGCTCATGTATACAACGTCTAATAACACCATCTACTCCTTCTTTATAAAGGTGTGGGTCATCCCAGAAGTAATGTCTTAAATCATAAATAACTTTTTCTTTTGCTGGTATGTGAAACTAGGTGGTATAAATTTAGCAACAATGTAATTAGCATAATCAGCATACCAAGGAGCAGTACGAGAAGCATTAGCGACCACTAATTGTTCATCAGGAAAGCTATCATCAATAGGCAGTGGGTCATCAAGAACATTCTCTAACCTGGACAAGTTGTCTGCAACGGGGTTCTCAGCTCCCTTTCTATCAATAATATGCAAATTAAATTCTTGGAGCAAGAGAACCCATCTAATGAGTCTAGGCTTAGCATCTTTCTTTTCCATAAGATATTTAATAGCAGCATGATCAGTGTGAATAGTAACTTTGGAATCAACAATATAAGGTCTAAACTTATCAGATGCAAACACAACTGCTAAGAATTCTTTTTCAGTAGTAGCATTATTTTTCTGGGCAGTATCAAGAGTCTTACTAGCGTACTGGATAACATTCAATTTCTTATCAACTCTTTGCCCTAGAACAGCACCTACCGCATAATCACTAGCATCACACATAATTTCAAAGGGTAAATTCCAATCAGGTGGTTGAACAATAGGTGAAGTGATCAAAGCTTTCTTAAGTATTTCAAATGCTTCTACACAATCATCATCAAAGACAAAAGGAATATCTTTTTGCAATAAATTAGTCAGCGGCCTAGAGATTTTATAAAAGTCCTTAATGAACCTCCTATAAAAACCGGCATGACCAAGGAAACTTCTTATACCTTTTATGTCCTTGGGACATGGCATCTTCTCAATAGCATCAACTTTGGCTTTATCAACTTCAATACCTCTCTCGGAAATCTTATGCCCCAAGACAATGCCTTAATTAACCATAAAGTGGCACTTTTCCCAATTCAAGACGAGACTAGTGTCTTCGCATCTCTGCAAAACTCGATCAAGGTTGATCAAGCAATTATCAATAGAGGATCCATAAACGGAGAAATCATCCATGAACACCTCACAAATCTTTTCACAAAAGTCAGAGAATATAGCCATCATACATCTTTGAAAGGTAGCAGGTGCATTACATAAACCAAAAGGCATGCGTCTATAAGCAAAAGTACCGAAAGGGCAAGTAAAAGTAATTTTTGATTGATCTCCCGCCGACACAGGTATTTGAGAGAAACCAGAATAACCATCTAGAAAGTAGAAATGTGTGTGTTTGGATAGTCTTTCTAGCATTTGATCAATAAAAGGTAAAGGGTAATGATCTTTCTTAGTAGCTTTATTTAATTTACAGAAATCAATTACCATCCTATAACATGTAATAATTCTTTGCGGGATTAATTCATCTTTATCATTAGGAACGACAGTAATACCTCCCTTTTTAGGAACACAATGGACAGGGCTTACCCAATCGCTATCAGCAACGGGATAAATTATACCTACCTCAAGGAGCTTTAGTATCTCCTTTCTTACCACTTCTTTCATCTTGGGATTCAATCGTCGTTGAGGATATCTAACTAGTTTGGCACCGTCCTCCAAATTAATTTTGTGTTGGCATAACGTGGGACTAATGCCCTTAAGACCATCCAGAGTATATCCAATAGCAGCGCGGTGCTTCTTCAGAGTTTTCAATAATCTTTCTTCTTCTTGATCTAAAAGGTTAGCACTAATAATAACATGATATATTTTCTTTTCATCAAGATAAGCATACTTAAGATTATCAGGTAATGGTTTGAGTTCAAACACGGGATCACCCTTGGGTGGAGGGGGATCCCCAATAATTTCAATGGGAAGGTTGTGTTTCAGCATAGGTTCCTGTTTAAGGAACATTTCATCTATTTCCCTTCTTTCCTTCATAAACATATCATTTTCATGGTCAAGCAAATATTGTTCTAACGGATCAGAAGGAGGCACGACAATAGAAGCAAGACCAATAGTCTCATCCTTACTAGGTGATTCTCTATCATGAGGTTATCTATGAAACTTAGCAAAATTAAACTGATGAGACATACCCTCTAAGCCAATAGTAACAATATCCTTTTCACAATGCATTAATAGTATTTAAGAAGGGTCTACCAAAAATAATGGTACAAAAGTCATCTTGTGGGGAACTAAGAACAAGAAAATCAACAGGGTATTTAACCTTCCAACACAAAACTTCAATATCTCTAACAATCCCAACTGGTGAAATAATATCTCTATTGGCAAGCTTGATAGTAACATCAATACCTTCAACTCAACGGGTGCAATATCACGCATAATTTCTTTATATAAGTCATAGGGTATTGCACTAGCACTAGCACCTATATCACATAAACCATGATAACAATGATCTCCTATTTTAATAGAAATAACAGGCATGCCTACCACAGGTCTATGTATCTTAGTATCTGGTCTAACAATATTAGCAGTCTCACCATAGAAAAAAATAACATGCCCATCTAAATCATCATCCAAGAGATCTTTAACCATAGCAATACTAGGTTCAACTTTGATTTGCTCAGGAGGTGTATAAGTCCTAGTATTACTCTTACGAACAACAGTCGAAGTTTTAGCATGATCCTTTATCCTAACAGGAAAAGGAGGTTTCTCAACATAAGTAGTAGGAACAATAGGATCACTATAGGTGGCAGTCTTTTCTTCAACTGTAATAGGTGCAACTACTTTTACTTCAATGGGAGGATTATATTTAAACCACTTCTCCTTAGGGAGATCAACGTGAGTAGCAAAAGATTCACAGAAAGAAGCTACTATCTCAGAGTCAAATCCATATTTAGCGCTAAATCCACAAAAAGCATCGGTATCCATAAAAGATTTAGCACAATCAAACTTAGGTGTCATACCTGACTCCTTACCATCGTCGGAACCCCAATCTTCAGAGTTGCGTTTAATTCTTTCCAATAAGTCCCATTTGAATTCAATAGTCTTCAGCATATAAGAACCAGCACAGGAAGTATCGAGCATGTTGCGATCATTGAGAGAAAGACAAGCATAAATTTTTGAATAATCATTTCTCGGGAGAGCTCATGATTGGGCATGAATATAACATTGACTTAAGCCTCCCCCAAGCTTGAGTGATGATTTCTCCTTCGCGAGGCTAGAAATTATATATGTAATTAGGATGAACAAGATGCATATGATAGAACATTTGGTGAAATTCCAACTTCAATCGTTTATAATTCCAAGATCCCATATCATCACATAGCCTATACCATGTCAATGCATCTCCCTTCAAAGATAAAGAGAAGACCTTCCTTTTGACAACATCATCGGGAATACCTGCAAGCTTAAATAATCCACAAACTTCATCCACAAAGATAAGGTGTAAACCGGGATGCAATGTTCCATCTCCTGCAAAGCGACTAGCTAACAGTTTCTCTATCATACCCGAAGGAATCTCAAAGTAAATATTTTCAAAAAGTTTAGTAGGTTGAGGAGCAACTCTTTGCTCTTCTGGTCGGGGTGAAGATACCCCGAACAAGCCCCTCAAAGGATTAGTTTCCATAATGACAAGTAACAGAAAATTTCAGCACACTATATAAATGTTTCCTTACCAAGTCCCACTCACCAAAAGCGCTACACTCCCCGGCAACGGCGCCAGAAAAGAGTCTTGATGACCCACAAGTGTAGGGGATCTATTGTAGTCCTTTTGATAAGTAAGAGTGTCGAACCCAACGACGATCGAAAGGAAATGATAAGCGGTTTTCAGTAAGGTTTTCTCTGCAAGCACTGAAATTGTAGGTAATAGATAGTTTTGTGATAAGATAAATTGTAACGAGTAACAAGCAATGAAAGTAAATAAAGTGCAGCAAGGTGTCCCAATCCTTTTTGTAGCAAAGGATAAGCCTGGACAATTTCTTATCATGAGAAAGGAGCTCCCGAGGACACATGGGAATTATCGTCAAGCTAGTTTTCATCACGCTCATATGATTCGCATTCGATACTTTGATAATTTGATATGTTGGTGGACCGGTGCTTGGGTACTGCCCTTACTTGGACAAGCATCCCACTTATGATTAACCCCTATTGCAAGCATCCGCAACTACAAAAGAAGTATTAAGGTAAACCTAACCACAACATTAAACATATGGCTCCAAATCAGCCCCTTACGAAGCAACGCATAAACTAGGGTTTAAGCTTCTGTCACTCTAGCAACCCATCACCACTTATTACTTCCCAATGCCTTCCTCTAGGCCCAAATAATGGTGAAGTATCATGTAGTCGACGTTCACATAACACCACTAGAGGAAAGACAACATACATCTCATCAAAATATCGAACGAATACCAAATTCACATGACTACTAATAGCAAGACTTCACCCATGTCCTCAGGAACAAACGTAACTACTCACAAAGCATATTCATGTTCATGAGGAGTAATAATATGCATTAAGGATCTGAACATATGATCTTCCACCAAGTAAACCAATTAGCATCAACTACAAGGAGTAATCAACACTACTAGCAACCCACAGGTACCAATTTGTGGTTTTGATACAAGATTGGATACAAGAGATGAACTAGGGTTTTAAGAGGAGATGGTGCTGGTGAAGATGTTGATGGAGATTGACCCCCTGCCGATGAGAGGATCGTTGGTGATGACGATGGTGATGATTTCCCCCTCCCGGAGGGAAGTTTCCCCGGCAGAACAGCTCTGCGAGAGCCCTAGATTGGTTCCGCCAAGGTTCCGCCTCGTGGCGGCGGAGTTTCGTGCCGTAAGCTTGCCCATGAATTTTTCCTGGGTAAAAGCCTTCATATAGCAGAAGATGGACACTAGAGGGCCACCAGGGGGCCCAGGAGACAGGGGGTGTGCCTAGTAGGGGTGGGCGCGCCCCCACCCTCCTGGCCAGGGTGTGGGCCCCCTGAGGTGTTTCTTCTGCTCAATAATTCTTATTAATTCCAAAAATAAGTTTCGTGGAGTTTCAGGATTTTTGGATCAGTGCAGAATAGGTTTCCATTGTTTGCTCCTTTTCCAGCCAGAATTCCAGCTGCCGGCATTACCCCTCTTCATGATAAACCTTGTAAAATAAGAGAGAATAGCAATAAGTATTGAGATATAATGCGTAATAACAGCCCATAATGCAATAAATATTGATATAAAAACATGATGCAAAATGGACGTATCAGCCGGACCCGCCGGAGGTAGCCAGCTCCGCCACCGCGGTTTTTGTGAGAAAACCGTCGGTTTTTTTAGAAACCCCGGTTTATTTTTTTAATAGATCGGTTTTATTTTTTTCGGTTTAGTTATTTAGCGAACGCCCGTTCATTCGTTCGTTCAATTGTTTTAACGAACGATATTCACCGTTTAGCCGCAGACAGCGAACGTTCATTCGTTAGCCTGTTCGTTAGTTTTTCTTTTTCCAGGGTTTTGTCGTGATTTCTACCCTGATTTTCGTTTTAGTTTATCTTTTCGCTCGTTTATCGAAATCAGGCGATTCAAGCGCCTAGAGTTTCGTCTCGAAACCCTCTTTCTTTTTAACCAACTCAAACAAGTTTTAGCTACTGTAAAATTTGATTTAAGTCCAGATTAGTAAATGAAGCTTGTTTCTTTCGCAGTTTGAGTTTCGTTGTTTCGTTTGATTTGATTCTTTTTGCAAACTGGAGTTCTTAAGTTGAACTTTCTGGTTAGATCTCTTATTTGAGTTTACCCGTGCTTCTAGTTGAGTGCTTATTGTATGCTTGTTTGTTTGCGATAGAGTACCTGGAGTGCGCAGCGTGCTACTACGAGTCTCTAGGTTTCACGGATCATCAGCAAGGCAAGTAACACTTTGATAATACCTCTTTACTACCCAGTTTTATTGCATTAGATCAATCCTCAAACAATTGCATGGTTAGGATCTGTTTAATATGTGGGTTTTGGGAAGTAGATGAGGTAGTACCTATTGTCCTGTTTATTATCAAACCTTTGGGAGTTACTTCTACGTTGCTTATATTGCTATGCTATGCTAGTAGACGTGGATTGGGTGAGTGTATCCATGACAGATGTGAGTTTTGTTACTTAATGGTTAACTTAAGGTGGCTACTTTAATACACATCTGGGTGGATTAAGGCACCTGGGGAACCCAGTGTTGCCTGTATTGTTTTGGAAATCCCGGGGTACCGTGTGATTCTCCTATGGACCGCCACCCAGTCTCAAAGGGATCATAAGATTATTCATGCTAGAAACTTCCATGTGCAGCCGCAAGCTATTATGGGCTCTAGCATAGTTGAGTATGTTGCGTGACCTCTTTCAATGGTAGACTAGCAGATGTAGGGGATGTAGGTTGGTACTGTCTACCCAGAGTAAAGAGTTAATGCTTCTGAAAGACTGTGTCTCGGTCATCCGTTTCTCAAACACCTTATAGTGTGAGAAATCCAATGGAGGAGATCGAGTCTTGTGGGGAAAAGTGCGCAAACCTCTGCAGAGTGTACAAACTAATCATGGTTAGCCGTGTCCCCGGTTATGGACATTTTGAGTATCTAGTTTCTTGGATTATCCTATGGATCTCATCATTCTTAATTTAATCTGTTGGGTTTAATAATGATGCTTAATTGGGATTGAGAGGGGGATTACCTTCTCAATGTTTAACAACCACCATGATAGTTAAATAAAATTTATTCCTTTGTTGTAGGGAAAAATTGGCTTTATGCAAAACCTGTAGCCATAGAGCTTACCACCAGCCATATATGCATGTAGTGATAGCATAATTTTGTTCATTATTCTCTATGTGTTACATTGCCAGCATATTCCATGTGCTGACCCGTTTTCGGGCTGCAACATTCATGTTGCAGACTTTTCAAACGACGAGTAAGGTGCCTTAGGTCGTGATCTTTCACTCAGTGATGCCGTTGGATTTGACGGACTCACTTTATCTTCCAAGCCTTCCGCTGTTATCGTATTTAGATGGCCTTAAGCCATATTTATTGTAATAAGTTCTCTTTTGAGACATTCGATGTAATAAGTGTGTGATTGCCACTCTGTTATAAATCCTTCAAGTATTGTGCGTGTAAGCATTACCGATCCAGGGATGACATTGATGCACAGAGATCAGACTGTTTGAGGTCTGTCGCTACAAGATGGTATCAGAGCACACGCTGACTGTAGGACACGACCACTAAGCTAAAGCCCTAGATCACTACTCTCTTCTAATTTCTAACTCCTCTCCCTTTTCTACTCTTTAGGATGGCGTATGCAAGGAACAAGTTCATGCAACCGGATGAAGATACACCTTTCGGACGCCACTTGAAGGAAGTCACTAGATACCTGAACATCGGAGTACCAAGCTTCACCAGTACCTACATCACCACTTTACCAGAAGATGAGCGTTGGATGATTCAAGTTCAAGTTCCAGGAAGGACGTTCATGCCAGTCACTGAGCCCATAGAGTTTTCCTTTGATGCACCAACCTGGAGTCTAGGAAAGAGCATGGCAGCCCACATCTGAAAGGATCGAGAAGAGGTGTATAGAGGGGGGGGGGTGATTAGACACTAAGTGAGAAAAGGTGCAGTTTTAAATTCTTTAAGTTAAAGTGGAGTTTTGGCACAAGATTAACAATCACAACACATATCAAGCAAGCATGCAAAGAGTATATGAGCAGCGGAAAGTAAAGCATGCAACTTGCAAGAATGTAAAGGGATGGGATTGGAGTGTGCAAACGCAATTTGGAGACACGGAGATTTTTGAGACGTGGTTCCGATAGGTGGTGCTATCGTACATCCATGTTGATGGACACTTCAACCCACGAAGGGTAACGGCTATGCGAGTCCATGGAGGGCTCCACCCATGAAGGGTCCACGAAGAAGCAACCTTGTCTATCCCACCATGGCCGTCGCCCACGAAGGACATGCCTCACTAGGGGTAGATCTTCGTGAAGTAGGCGATCTCCTTGACCTTACAAACTCCTTGGTTGAACTCCACAATCTTGTTGGAAGCTCCCAAGTGACACCAAGCCAATCTAGGAGACACCACTCTCCAAGAAGTAACAAACGTGTGTTGATGATGAACTCCTTGCTCTTGTGCTTCAAATGATAGTCTCCCCAACACTCAACTCTCTCTCACAGGATTTGGATTTGGTGGAAAGAAGATTTGAGTGGAAAGCAACTTGGGGAAGGCTAGAGATCAAGATTCATATGGTAGGAATGGAATATCTTGGTCTCAACACATGAGTAGGTGGTTCTCTCTCAGAAAATGAGTGCTGGAAGTGTAGGCATGTTCTGATGGCTCTCCCCATGAATGAAGAGTGGGTGGAGGGGTATATATAGTCTCCACACAAAATCTAACCGTTACACACAACTTACCAATCTCGGTGGGACCGAATTGAGAAACTCGGTCGGACCAATTTAGCAAATCATGTGACCGTTAGGATTTTCGGTGGGACCGACATGCAACTCGGTAGGACCGATATGGTTAGGGTTAGAGCATAATGTAATCTCGGTGAGACCGATTACACAAACTTGATGGGACCAATTTTGGTAATAAGCTGACCAGAGAGTTGGTCAGGCAAGCTCGGTGGGACCGATTCGCTCATCTCGGTTGGGCCGAAATGTTACGAAGAGGAACAGAGAGTTTGCATTATAATCTCGGTAGTACCAATTACTCAAACTCGGTGAGACCAATTTTGGTAATGGACATACACAGAGAGATTACAATCCCATCTCGGTGAGACCGATTTGCCTAGGGTTTGTGGCAGTGGCTATGACATCTGAACTCGGTGGCGCCGGATAGAAAGAATCGGTGGGGCTGAGTTGGACTTTTGGTTTGGGACATATATGGATATGAGAAGGTAGTTGAAGGCTCTGGAGCATATCACTAAGCACTTTGAGCAAGCAAGTCAAGAAACACCTCATCCCCTCTTGATAGTATTGGCTTTTCCTGTAGACTCACTGTGATCTTGGATCACTAAAATAGAAAATGTAGAGTCTTGATCTTGGAGCTTGAGCCAATCCTTTGTCCTTAGCATCTTGAAGGGGTTCCACATCCTCTAGTCCATGCCACTTCATTGTTGAACTCGTCTGAAACATACTAGGTAAAAGTGTTAGTCAAACAAGAGATATGTTGACATTAATTACCAAAAACACCTAGGGAGCACTTGTGCTTTCAATCTCCCCCTTTTTGGCAATTCATGACAACATACATCAAAGCTTTAGATAAAGATATAGGGAATAACAAGTAAAGCTTTGGAAAGACATGTAACATGCATAGGCTCACCCTATATGTATGCAATCATGTGAATATGGAATATAGGAGCATGTGAATGCATAAGCATGACCAAATAAGCAATGTGTTACATGTATCTTGGTTGTATGCATTAGAGCAAATGATGTGAATATGGGAAATGTACCTTCATGCTCATGAGTCCTTGTAAACAGTATGTACATAAGCAAGAATTCCTCATACACATGACTGTGATGCATATACTTACCTTGTGGGCTTGAGTTGGCTTAGGATGGAATGAACCTGCGTAAACAAGGTTAGATAACACAGATGCACCTACTGGCCAGAGCAAACAAAAGAAACCACAAGAGTACCAAGACTAGGATGACATGTAGAGTGAGTACTAAGTACCACATTGGATATAGACATGTCCCCAAAGGTAAAGATGTGCAATGAATTTAAAGAATTTCTTTCCCTTAGATGTCTTGCTCCCCCTGAATCTAGCATGGGATACTGGGAGAAGATAGGGAACAGAAAATCAGAGCAAAATCAGAGCTCAAGGAAAATAAACAAATATGAACATAGCTAATGCAAACAAGCATATATGAACATGTCTTTCCCCTCTTGAAGACATGTGACTTCTCTCCTCTTGAACACCAAGCATCTGGGGTCCTTGATGATTACTCTTTCTCCCCTTGAGTATTCTCCCCCTATAGATATGATTAAGCTTTGATGTGATATCTCTCTCCCCCTTTGACATCAATTTCCAAGAAGGGTTCTTCTGGATTTTTGTCATGGTGGGTTTGGTCCTTGAGTCACAGAACAAAGCAGTAAGTTGAATGTGATGCTGGTACAGGACAAGATTCATTGAGTGGAGCTGGATCAAAAATAATGCAGGAACAAGTGGCAAAATGTCTTTCCTATAGTGAAATCGGTGGCACCGAGTTTTATGCTTCGGTTGCACCGAAAGGATTCGGTTGGACCGAAAACAATAGACTGGTGTGACCGAGTTCATCACAGAGAAAACACTTGTCACCTCAGCTCACTAGACAAGTAAGATCTCTCAAAGATTTGCAAGGAATTAACTGAAAGATTTGTAATGAATTGGATGCAGGGAATGCAGAACAAAAAATAAAATAAAAGAAATCTAGATGAAGTTTTTTCGAAAGGGGAAACAAATATGCATGAGACAAATGCAAGAGCACAGAAAAGAAGACACGAGAGAACTTCATCTAGAATTGGTCGGCGACAAGGTCACCTATGTTAGAGTATTTTGACTTAGGAGTCAAGTGAGATCACTTGATCATAGGTCATACTCATCGTTTAAGCTCAAAATGGGGTTACCATTTTTCGTTTAAGCGTCTTGATGTATTCACATCTTGTCGAGTTGCTTCATCTCATGACTTGGAGTAAAGTTTCTCTGAGATGGAATAACATACCTTGGGTGGTGGCGTTGATCGTGATCATGTAGTTGAACTTGTGTGGGTTGCTCAAGGTTGATGTAGCTCATCAAGAGTTGGGAGCACCACTTGGAATTTGAGTTCATCTACCTACATGGGTTAGTTTTTGCAAGGAAGAGCACTTGTGTATCCAAAATGATAATCATGAAACTCAACATAGAATTTGTCAAAGGATATGTTTGAATGGTTTCGTGCTTCCTTGTCTTCAACCACCATTGTGTAGAGACTTGGTGATGTAGAGATTGCTAAAGACGTGAGTGAGTTGCTATCTCATAGATTTAGATTCATCCAAGTACCTACACGGGTTAGATAACATGCAAGGTGCAAATTTATCCAAGACATAAGATAATCATAAGAGAAATATCAAGGATTAGTCATAGGCTCATGCCTTGCATGTATCAAATGGAGTTCCTACTCCAAGTTTGAAGCATAAATGATGTTCAATTCACCTCTTAACCTGCAAAACACTTTCTCATCAAGTGGTTTAGTGAAAATATCCGCTAATTGCTTTTTGGTGTGAACATGCTTAAGATTAATGTCCCCTTTGGCAACATGATCTCGAATGAAATGATGATGAACTTCAATATGCTTAGTTCGAGAATGTTGCACGGGATTGTGAGCAATCTTGATAGCACTTTCATTGTCACAAAGCAATGGAACATGTTTCACATATATCCCATAATCTTTAAGAGTTTGGGTCATCCAAAGCAATTGAGCACAACATGAACCAGCGGCAATGTATTCCGCTTCGGCGGTGGATAAGGATACCGAGTTTTGTTTCTTGGAAGACCAAGACACAAGGGATCTACAAAGAAATTGACAAGCACCCGAAGTGGACTTTCTATCAACCTTGTCACTGGCATAGTCCAAGTCGGAGTATCCAACAAGATTAAAACAGGCCCTCTTTGGATACCAAATGCCAAAATTTGGTGTATGGATTAAGTATCTCACTATCCTTTTCACAGCCTTAAGATGACATTCTTTAGGAGCGACTTGATATCGTGCACACATGCACACACTTAGCATAATATCGGGACGTGAAGCACATAGATATAACAATGAACCAATCATAGAGCGATAAACCTTTTGATCAACCGGTTCACCATCTTTGGTCAAATCAAGATGTCCACTAGTAGGCATAGGTGTAGTCATACCTCTGCATTCTTGCATATTGAACTTCTTGAATAAGTCCCTGGTGTACTTTGTTTGAGAGACAAAGGTACCTTCCTTAGTTTGCTTGATTTGCAAACCAAGAAAGAATTTGAGTTCACTCATCATTGACATCTCAAACTTCTCCGACATTAGCTTTCCAAACTTTTCACTAAAGTGAGGGTTAGTCGAACCAAATATAATATCATCAACATAGATTTGGCATACAAATAGTTCTCCATTAACCCTTTTAGTAAAAAGAGTAGAATCAATTTTTCCTATTTCAAAGCCTTTTTCAATAAGGAACTTGGTCAAGCATTTATACCAAGCTCTAGGAGCTTGTTTAAGACCATAAAGAGCTTTGTGAAGTTTGTAAACATGATTAGGTTTCTTAGGATTGACAAAGCCGGGAGGTTGCTTAACATAAACTTCCTCCTCTATTTCACCATTTAGAAAAGCACTTTTAATGTCCATTTGGTACAAGGTAATATCATGGTGATTAGCATAGGCAAGTAAGATGCGAATGGACTCAAGTCTAGCAACGGGGGCATATGTCTCACCATAGTCCATACCTTCGACTTGAGTGTAGCCTTGGACGAGACGTGCTTTGTTGTGAACTACTTGTCCATCTTCATCTTGCTTGTTGCGAAACACCCATTTGGTACCGATGATGTTGTGGTCGTTATCGGGATTCTCAACCAATGTCCACACTTGATTTCTCTCAAAGTTGTGTAGCTCTTCATGCATGGCATTTATCCAATCCGGATCTTCCAAAGCTTCTTCAACCTTCATAGGTTCAATGCTAGAGATGAATGAATAGTGTTCACAAAAGTTAGCTATACGACTTTTAGAGCGAATGATTCTCCTGGTTTGGATATCATTGTAGATTTGCTCGACGGGATGGTATTTAGCAATTCTTGCTCGAACTTGTGAAAGCTTTTGATTGGATCTTGGTTGAACATCTTCTTCATCTTCTTCTTCTTGGCCTTCGTCATTGTTGATGTTGTCATTCTCTTGTCGTGGTGGAGAAGGAGGTTGTTGGCGTTCATCTTGGTGCACTTCCTCATTTTCTTCATCTTGGTGTGTCCCACTTGTGGATGCTTCCGTATCAACTCTTGGTTCACCTTGTCGTGAGGTAGAAGCTTCCACTTGGATGGACAAGGTACTCTCCTTCACCTCCGTTGGACGAATCTTGCCAATAGACAAGTCTTGGATTGCTTCCAAGGGGTCTTTGTCTCCTACATCAATTGGTAATTGCTCTACTTGCGAGCCGTGAGATTCATCAAACTTCACATCTACCGTTTCTTCAACCTTTCGGGTGAAATTGTTGTAGACACGGTAAGTGTGAGAGTTTGAGCCATAACCAAGTAGGAAACCTTCATGGCACTTAGGAGCAAATTTAGAACGACGGTGCTTATCAAGAATGTAGCACTTTGAGCCGAATACTCGAAAGTATCCAACTTGGGGTTTGTTACCGGTGAGGAGCTCGTATGTCGTCTTGCCGAGTAGCTTGTGAAGATACAAGCGATTTGTTGCATGACAAGCCATCTCAACCGCTTCCGCCCAAAAGTGCTTCGGCGTCTTGTACTCATCAAGCATCGTTCTCGCCATTTCGATGAGCGTCTGGTTCTTCCTCTCAACAACTCCATTTTTTTGAGGTGTGTACGTAGCCGAGAACTCATGTGAAATCCCTTCTTCGTCAAGAAAGGTGTCCACATTTGCGTTCTTGAACTTCGTTCCGTTGTCGCTTTGAACCTTCTTGATCTTCACTTCAAATTGATTTTGGGCCTTCCTAGCGAAGTTCTTGAAGATCTTTTGAACCTGCGATTTATCATCGAGAAAGAACACCCACGTAAATCTTGAAAAATCATCAACTATAACTAGACCAAAAGAATTTCCACCGAGAATTTTGTAGGCGTTGGGACCAAAAAGATCCATGTGAAGTAGCTCGAGTGGCCTCCTTGTGGTCATGATGTTCTTCACGGGATGCCTCCCTCCAACCTGTTTACCTGCTTGACAAGGGCTGCAAAGTCTATCCTTATCAAATATGACATCGTTAACACAAAGGATATGATTTCTTTTAATAAGCTTGTCAAGGTTTCGCTTGCCCACATGGCCTAATCGTCTATGCCATAACCAGCCTTTAGAGGTTTTAGCGATGAAGCATGTTCTAGGTTGAGCCTTTTTAGTGAAATCAACAATGTATAGATCACCTCTACGTATACTGGTAAAGACCATTTTATGATTATCTCTATGAAACACTTGGCAATCTACTTCAGTAAATAGGACATTTAAACCGAAATCAGCAAGTCTAGACACTGAAAGTAAATTGTATCCAAGAGATTCAACGAGCATGACATTTTGTATGGAGCTATCATGTGATATGGTCACCTTAGCGAGGCCAACCACCTTACCCTTTGAGTTGTCACCGAAGGTGACATACTTTTAAGGGCCGTCATTTTCAGCAAGCTCACGAAACATATATTTATCTCCGGTCATGTGATCGGTACATCCACTATCAAGAACCCATTCCTTTCCTCCTGCCATGTATCCCCGAAGATTTTCCATAAGACCAAAGTGTCTCATTGCATCATCAAGATCAAAGTCACTATCATCATCCTCATCATAGTATCCATGTTCAACATCGTCAAGTGGTGGATCAAATCCTAGAGAGGGTGCTTCATTAGAGTGAGTTTGACAATGATCTTCTTTATGAATTTTAATAGCTTCGAAAATAATATCACTAATAATTCCAACATCTCCTTTGGCACGCATAAGGTTTGTAAGCTCAAATAGACAATCACCAAACATAGGATCATTGGAATTCATCTTACTCAAGGCAATAGACTTATGGAGAATTTCATCTAGATTTTTCAAGGAATAATTTGGAAAATGTTCCTCAAGAAATTTCCATATGGTGTAGGCACACTTAAGAGTAGGCAAACACCAAATCAAGTTTCTAGGTGAGCCTCTAGTGATAAGTTCAACAATTCTAAGATTGCAAATCATGTCAATTGACTCATCAAGGGTAGGATGCATAGGATCAACATGAGGTGCACAAGGGCTAGCAATGTACTTGTTCAAATGATATTCATTGAAAATCACAAGCACCTCATTTTTCCACTCATGAAAATACTCTCCATCAAGTATAGGCACTCTATGTCTAAGACTCCCCAAAGTAGACTCATCCATCTTCCTCCAATGGTGTTTAAATGAAGGAAATGGAGACCAAAGCTCTGATACCAATTGAAAGGATCGAGAAGAGGTGTCTAGAGGGGGGGTGATTAGACACTAAATGAGAAAAGGTGCGGTTTTTAAATTCTTTAAGTTGAAGTGGAGTTTTGGCACAAGATTAACAATCACAACATATATCACGCAAGCATGCAAAGAGTATAAGAGTAGCGGAAAGTAAAGCATGCAACTTGCAAGAATGTAAAGTGATGGGATTGGAGTGTGCAAACGCAATTTGGAGACACAGAGATTTTTGAGACGTGGTTCCAATAGGTGGTGCTATCGTACATCCACGTTGATTGAGACTTCAACCCACGAAGGGTAACGGTTGCGCGTGTTGGGGAACGTTGCAGAAAATTAAAAATTTTCCTATGGTTTAACCAAGATCCATCTATGAGTTCATCTAAGCAACGAGTCAAGGGAGTGAGTTTGCATCTACATACCACTTATAGATCACGTGCGGAAGCTTGCAAGGGGATGGTGATGATGGAGTCGTACTCGACGTGATTCAGATCACCGATGTCCAAGTGCTGAACGGACAGCACCTCCGCGTTCAACACACGTACGGGACGGGAGACGTCTCCTCCTTCTTGATCCAGCAAGGGGGAAGGAGAGGTTGATGATGATCCAGCAGCACGACGGCATGGTGGTGGATACAGCAAAACTCCAGCAGGGCTTCGCCAAGCGTCTATGGGAGGAGGACGAGGTGTAGCAGGGGGAGGGAGGCGCCAAGGCAATGGGTGCTGCTGCCCTCCCCCCTGCCCTCCTTTACATAGGACCCCAGGGGGGGCGCCGGCCCTGGGAGATCCAATCTCCCAAGGGGGCGGCGGCCAAGGGGGGAGGAGTGCCCCCCAAGGCATGTGGTGCGCCCCCCCCCCACCCTAGGGTTTCAACCCTAGGCGCAGGGGGTGGGCCTAGGGGGGTGCACCAGCCCACTATGGGCTGGCTCCCCTCCCACGTCATCCCATGGGGCCCTCCGGGATGGGTGGCCCCACCCGGTGGACCCCCGGGACCCTTCCGGTGGTCCCGGTACAATACCGGGTGACCCCGAAACTTTCCCGATGGCCGAAATACCACTTCCTATATATTATTCTTTACCTCCGGACCATTCCGAAACTCCTCGTGACGTCCGGGATCTCATCCGGGACTCCGAACAACATTCGGTATGCTGCATACTCATATTCATACAACCCTAGCGTCACCGAACCTTAAGTGTGTAGACCCTACGGGTTCGGGAGACACGCAGATATGACCGAGACGACTCTCGGGCAATAAGCAACAGCGGGATCTGGATACCCATGTTGGCTCCCACATGCTCCTCGATGATTTCATCGGTTGAACCACGATGTCGAGGATTCGATCAAATCCCGTATACAATTCCCTTTGTCAATCGGTACGTTACTTGCCCGAGACTCGATCGTCGGTATCCCAATACCTTGTTCAGTCTCGTTACCGGCAAGTCACTTTACTCGTACCGTAATGCATGATCCTGTGGCCAACACCTTGGTCACCTTGAGCTCATTATGATGATGCATTACCGAGTGGGCCCAGAGATACCTCTCCGTCATACGGAGTGACAAATCCCAGTCTCGATCCGTGTCAACCCAATAGACACTTTCGGAGATACCTGTAGTGCACCTTTATAGTCACCCAGTTATGTTGTGACGTTTGATGCACCCAAAGCACTCCTACGGTATCCAGGAGTTACACGATCTCATGGTCGAAGGAAGAGATACTTGACATTGGCAAAGCTCTAGCAAACGAACTACACGATCTTTGTGCTATGCTTAGGATTGGGTCTTGTCCATCACATCATTCTCCTAATGATGTGATCCCGTTATCAACGACATCCAATGTCCATAGCCAGGAAACCATGACTATCTGTTGATCACAACGAGCTAGTCAACTAGAGGCTCACTAGGGACATATTGTGGTCTATGTATTCACACGTGTATTACGATTTCCGGATAATACAGTTATAGCATGAATAAAAGACAATCATCATGAACAATGAAATATAATAATACTTTTATTATTGCCTCTAGGGCATATTTCCAACAGTCTCCCACTTGCACTAGAGTCACCAATCTAGTTACATTGTGATGAATCGAACACCCATAGAGTTCTGGTGTTGATCATGTTTTGCTCGCGAGAGAGGTTTAGTCAACGGATCTGCGACATTCAGATCCGTATGTACTTTGCAAATTTCTATGTCTCCATCTTGAACATTTTCACGGATGGAGTTGAAACGACGCTTGATGTGCCTGGTCTTCTTGTGAAACCTGGGCTCCTTGGCAAGGGCAATAGCTCCAGTGTTGTCACAGAAGAGTTTGATTGGCCCCGGCACATTGGGTATGACTCCTAGGTCGGTGATGAACTCCTTCACCCAAATCACTTCATGCGCTGCCTCCGAGGCTTCCATGTACTCCGCTTCACACGTAGATCCCGCCACGACGCTCTGCTTGCAGCTGCACCAGCTTACTGCTCCACCATTCAACATTTACACGTATCCGGTTTGTGACTTAGAGTCATCCAGATCTGAGTCGAAGCTAGCGTCGATGTAACCCTTTACGACGAGCTCTTCGTCTCCTCCATAAAAGAGAAACATGTCCTTTGTCCTTTTCAGGTACTTCAGGATATTCTTGACCGCTGTCCAGTGTTCCTTGCCGGGATTACTTTGGTATCTTGCTACCAAACTTACGGCAAGGTTTACATCAGGTCTGGTACACAGCATGGCATACATAATAGATCCTATGGCTGAAGCATAGGGGATGACACTCATCTCTTCTTTATCTTTTGCCGTGGTCGGTGACTGAGCCGAGCTCAATCTCACACCTTGCAACATAGGCAAGAACCCTTTCTTGGATTGATCCATTTTGAACCTTTTCAAAATCTTATCAAGGTATGTGCTTTGTGAAAGACCTATGAGGCATCTCGATCTATCTCTATAGATCTTGATGCCTAATATATAAGCAGCTTCTCCAAGGTCCTTCATTGAAAAACACTTATTCAAGTAGGCCTTAATGCTGTCCAGAAGTTCTATATTATTTCCCATCAAGAGTATGTCATCTACATATAATATGAGAAATGCTACAGAGCTCCCACTCACTTTCTTGTAAACGTAGGCTTCTCCATAAGTCTGCATAAACCCAAACGCTTTGATCATCTCATCAAAGCGAATGTTCCAACTCCGAGATGCTTGCACCAGTCCATAAATGGATCGCTGGAGCTTGCATACTTTGTTAGCGTTCTTAGGATCGACAAAACCTTCTGGCTGCATCATATACAGCTCTTCCTTAAGATGTCCGTTAAGGAATGCCGTTTTGACGTCCATCTGCCATATCTCATAATCATAGTATGCGGCAATTGCTAACATGATTCGGATGGACTTCAGCTTCGCTACGGGAGAGAATGTCTCGTCATAGTCAATTCCTTGAACTTGTGATAACCCTTAGCGACAAGTCGAGCCTTATAAATGGTAACATTACCATCCGCGTCCGTCTTCTTCTTAAACATCCATTTATTTTCTATCGCTCGACCATCATCGGGCAAGTCTGTCAAAGTCCATACTTTGTTTTCATACATGGATTCTATCTCGGATCTCATGGCTTCAAGCCATTTGTTGGAATCTGGGCCCGCCATCGCTTCTTCATAGGTCGAAGGTTCACCGTTGTCTAACAACATGATTTCCAGGACAGGGTTGCCGTACCACTCTGGTGCGGAACGTGTCCTTGTGGACCTACGAAGTTCAGTAGCAACTTGATCTGAAGTACCTTGATCATCATCATTGGTTTCCTCTTCAGTTGGTGTGGGCATCACAGGAACAGTTTCCTGAGCTGCACCACTTTCCCGTTCGAGAGGTAGTACTTCATCGAGTTCTACTTTCCTCCCACTTACTTCTTTCGAGAGAAACTCTTTTTCCAGAAAGCATCCGTTCTTGGCAACAAAGATCTTGCCCTCGGATCTTAAGTAGAAGGTATACCCGACAGTTTCCTTAGGGTATCCTATGAAGACGCATTTTTCCGACTTGGGTTCGAGCTTTTCAGGTTGAAGTTTCTTGACATACTCATCGCATCCCCAAACTTTTAGAAACGACAGCTTAGGTTTCTTCCCAAACCATAATTCATATGGTGTCATCTCAACAGATTTAGACGGTGCCCTATTTAAAGTGAATGTAGCTGTCTCTAGAGCGTATCCCCAAAATGATAGCGGTAAATCGGTAAGAGACATCATAGACCGCACCATATCCAATAGAGTGCGATTACGATGTTCGGACACACCGTTACGCTGAGGTGTTCCAGGCGGCGTGAGTTGTGAAACGATTCCACATTTCCTTAAGTGTGTGCCAAATTCGTGACTCAAGTATTCTCCTCCACGATCCGATCGTAGAAACTTTATCTTTCGGTCACGTTGATTCTCTACCTCATTCTGAAATTCCTTGAACTTTTCAAAGGTCTCAGACTTGTGTTTCATTAAGTAGACATACCCATATCTACTCAAGTCATCAGTGAGAGTGAGAACATAACGATATCCTCCGCGAGCCTCAACGCTCATTGGACCGCACACATCGGTATGTATGATTTCCAACAAGTTGGTTGCTCGCTCCATTGTTCCAGAGAACGGAGTCTTGGTCATTTTGCCCATGAGGCATGGTTCGCATGTGTCAAACGATTCATAATCAAGAGACTCTAAAAGTCCATCAGCATGGAGCCTCTTCATGCGCTTGACACCAATGTGACCAAGGCGGCAGTGCCACAAGTATGTGGGACTATCGTTATCAACTTTACATCTTTTGGCATCCACACTATAAACATGTGTAATATTACGCTCGAGATTCATTAAGAATAAACCATTGACCATCGGAGCATGACCATAAAACATATCTCTCATATAAATTGAACAACCATTATTCTCGGACTTAAATGAGTAGCCATCTCGTATTAAACGAGATCCAGATACAATGTTCATGTTCAAACTTGGCACCAAATAACAATTATTAAGGTTCAAAACTAATCCCGTAGGTAAATGTAGAGGCAGCGTGCCGACGGCGATCACATCGACTCTGGAACCATTCCCGACGCGCATCATCACCTCGTCCTTCGCCAGTCTCCGTTTATTCTGCAGCTCCTGCTGTGAGTTACAAATATGAGCAATGGCACCGGTATCAAATACCCAGGAGTTACTACGAGTACTGGTAAGGTACACATCAATTACATGTATATCAAATATACCTTTGGTGTTGCCGGCCTTCTTATCCGCTAAGTATTTGGGCAGTTCCGCTTCCAGTGACCCTTCCCCTTGCAATAAAAGCACTCAGTCTCAGTCTTGGGTCCATTCTTTGACTTCTTCCTGGTAACTGGCTTACCGGGCGCGGCAACATCCTTGCCGTCCTTCTTGAAGTTCTTCTTGCCCTTGCCCTTCTTGAACTTAGTGGTCTTATTGACCATCAACACTTGATGTTCTTTCTTGATTTCAGCCTCTGCTGACTTCAGCATCGAGAACACTTCAGGAATGGTCTTCACCATCCCCTGCATGTTGTAGTTCATCACAAAGCTCTTGTAGCTTGGTGGGAGCGACTGGAGGATTCTGTCAATGACCGCCTCATCTGGGAGGTTAATGTTCAGCTTGGTCATACGGTTGTGCAACCCAGACATCTTTAGGATGTGCTCGCTGACAGAACTATTTTCCTCCATCTTACAACTGTAGAACTTGTCAGAGGCATCATATCTCTCGACCCGGGCATGAGCTTGAAAAACTAGTTTCAGCTCTTCGAACATCTCATATGCTCCGTGATGCTCAAAACGCTTTTGGAGCCCCGGTTCTAAGCTGTAAAGCATGCCGCACTGAACGAGGGAGTAATCATCAGCACGAGTTTGCCAAGCATTCATAATGTTTTGGTTCTCTGGGACGGGAGCGTCACCTAGCGGTCCATCTAGGACATATTGCTTCCTGGCAGCTATGAGGATGATCCTCAGGTTCCGGACCCAGTCCGTATAGTTGCTGCCATCATCTTTCAGCTTGGTTTTCTTTAGGAACGCGTTGAAGTTCATGTTGACATGAGCGTTGGCCATTTGATCTACAAGACATATTTGCAAAGGTTTTAGACTAAGTTCATGATAATTAAGTTCTAATCAAATTATGAACTCCCACTCAGATTAGACATCCCTCTAGTCATCTAAGTGTTTACACAATCCGAGTCGACTAGCCCGTGTCCTATCATCACGTGAGACGGACTAGTCATCGTCGGTGAACATCTTCATGTTGATCATATCTTCCATACGATTCGTGTTCGACCTTTCGGTCTCCGTGTTCCGAGGCCATGTCTGTACATGCTAGGCTCGTCAAGTTAACCCTAAGTGTTTTTGCTGTGTAAAACTGTCTTACACCCGTTGTATGTGAACGTAAGAATCCATCACACCCGATCATCACGTGGTGCTTAGAAGCGACGAACTGTAGCAACGGTGCACAGTTAGGGGAGAACACTTCTTGAAATTTTTTTGTAAGGGATCATCTTATTTACTACCGTCGTCCTAAGTAAACAAGATGTATAAACATAATAAACATCACATGCAATTATATAGTTGTGACATGATATGGCCAATATCATATAGCTCCATTGATCTCCATCTTCGGGGCTCCATGATCATCTTGTCACCGGCTTGACACCATGATCTCCATCATCATGATCTCCATCATCGTGTCTTCATGAAGTTGTCACGCCAACGACTACTTCTACTTCTATGGCTAACGCGTTTTAGCAATAAAGTAAAGTAGTTTACATGGCGTTCTTCAATGACACGCAGGTCATACAAAAAATAAAGACAACTCCTATGGCTCCTACCGGTTGTCATACTCATCGACATGCAAGTCGTGAATCCTATTACAAGAACATGATCTCATACATCACAATTCATCATTCATCACAACTTCTGGCCATATCACATCACATGATCAATCGCTGCAAAAACAAGTTAGACGTCCTCTAATTGTTGTTGCATCTTTTACGTGGCTGCAATTGGGTTCTAGCAAGAACGTTTTCTTACCTACGAATAACCACAACGTGATTTTGTCAACTTCTATTTACCCTTCATAAGGACCCTTTTCATCGAATCTACTCCAACTAAAGTGGGAGAGACAGACACCCGCCAGCCACCTTATGCAACTAGTGCATGTCAGTCGGTGGAACCGGTCTCACGTAAGCGTACGTGTAAGGTTGGTCCGGGCCGCTTCATCCCACAATACCGCTGAAGCAAGATAAGACTAGTAGTGGCAAGCAAGTTGACAAGATCCACGCCCACAACAAAATTGTGTTCTACTCGTGCATTAGAGAACTACGCATAGACCTAGCTCATGATGCCACTGTTGGGGAACGTTGCAGAAAATTAAAAAATTTCCTACGGTTTCACCAAGATCCATCTATGAGTTCATCTAAGCAACGAGTCAAGGGAGTGAGTTTGCATCTACATACCACTTGTAGATCACGTGCGGAAGCTTGCAAGGGGATGGTGATGATGGAGTCGTACTCGACGTGATTCAGATCACCGATGTCCAAGTGCTGAACGGACAGCACCTCCGCGTTCAACACACGTACGGGATGGGAGACGTCTCCTCCTTCTTGATCCAGCAAGGGGGAAGGAGAGGTTGATGATGATCCAGCAGCACGACGGCGTGGTGGTGGATACAGCAGAACTCCAGCAGGGCTTTGCCAAGCGTCTACGGGAGGTGGACGAGGTGTAGCAGGGGGAGGGAGGCGCCAAGGCAATGGGTTCTGCTGCCCTCCCCCCAGCCCTCCTTCATATAGGACCCCAGGGGGGGCGCCGGCCCTGGGAGATCCAATCTCCCAAGGGGGCGGCGGCCAAGGGGGGAGGAGTGCCCCCCAAGGCATGTGGTGCGCCCCCCCACCCTAGGGTTTCAACCCTAGGTGCAGGGGGTGGGCCTAGGGGGGTGCACCAGCCCACTATGGGCTGGATCCCCTCCCACGTCAGCCCATGGGGCCCTCCGGGATGGGTGGCCCCACCCGGTGGACCCCCGGGACCCTTCCGGTGGTCCCGGTACAATACCGGGTGACCCCGAAACTTTCCCGATGGCCGAAATACCACTTCCTATATATTATTCTTTACCTCCGGACCATTCCGAAACTCCTCGTGACGTCCGGGATCTCATCCGGGACTCCGAACAACATTCGGTATGCTGCATACTCATATTCATACAACCCTAGCGTCATCGAACCTTAAGTGTGTAGACCCTACGGGTTCGGGAGACACGCAGACATGACCGAGACGACTCTCGGGAATAAGCAACAGCGGGATCTGGATATCCATGTTGGCTCCCACATGCTCCTCGATGATTTCATCGGTTGAACCACGATGTCGAGGATTCGATCAAATCCCGTATACAATTCCCTTTGTCAATCGGTACGTTACTTGCCCGAGACTCGATCGTTGGTATCCCAATACCTTGTTCAGTCTCGTTACCAGCGAGTCACTTTACTCGTACCGTAATGCATGATCCCGTGGCCAACACCTTAGTCACCTTGAGCTCATTATGATGATGCATTACCGAGTGGGCCCAGAGATACCTCTCCGTCATACGGAGTGACAAATCCCAGTCTCGATCCGTGTCAACCCAATAGACACTTTCGGAGATACCTGTAGTGCACCTTTATAGTCACCCAGTTACGTTGTGACGTTTGATGCACCCAAAGCACTCCTACGGTATCCAGGAGTTACACGATCTCATGGTCGAAGGAAGAGATACTTGACATTGGCAAAGCTCTAGCAAACGAACTACACGATCTTTGTGCTATGCTTAGGATTGGGTCTTGTCCATCACATCATTCTCCTAATGATGTGATCCCGTTATCAACGACATCCAATGTCCATAGCCAGGAAACCATGACCATCTGTTGATCACAATGAGCTAGTCAACTAGAGGCTCACTAGGGACATATTGTGGTCTATGTATTCACACGTGTATTACGATTTCCGGATAATACAGTTATAGCATGAATAAAAGACAATCATCATGAACAATGAAATATAATAATACTTTTATTATTGCCTCTAGGGCATATTTCCAACAGCGCGAGTCCACGAAGGGCTCCACCCACGAAGGGTCCACGAAGAAGCAACCTTGTCTATCCCACCATGGTTGTCCCCACGAAGGACATGCCTCACTAGGGGTAGATCTTCACGAAGTAGGCGATCTCCTTGCCCTTACAAACTCCTTGGTTCAACTCCACAATCTTTTCGGAGGCTCCCAAGTGACACCTAGCCAATCTAGGAGACACCACTCTCCAAGAAGTAACAAATGGTGTGTTGATGATGAACTCCTTGCTCTTGTGCTTCAAATGATAGTCTCGCCACACTCAACTCTCTCTCACAGGATTTGGATTTGGTGGAAAGAAGATTTGAGTGGAAATCAACTTGGGGAAGGCTAGAGATCAAGATTCATATGGTAGGAATGGAATATCTTGGTCTCAACACATGAGTAGGTGGTTCTCTCTCACAAAATGAGTGCTGGAAGTGTAGGCACGTTCTGATGGCTCTCCCCACGAATGAAGAGTGGGTGGAGGGGTATATATAGCCTCCACACAAAATCTAACTGTTACACACAACTTACCAATCTTGGTGGGACCGAATTGAGAAACTCGGTCGGACCGATTTAGCAAATCATGTGACTGTTAGGATTTTTGGTGGGACCGACATGCAACTCGGTAGGACCGATATGGTTAGGGTTAGGGCATAACGTAATCTCGGTGAGACCAATTACACAAACTCGGTGGGACCGATTTTGGTAATAAGCTGACCAGGGAGTTGGTCAGGCAAACTCGGTGGGACCGATTCGCTCATCTCGGTTGGACCAAAATGTTACGAAGAGGAACAGAGAGTTTGCATTGTAATCTCGGTAGTACCGATTACTCAAACTCGGTGAGACCGATTTTGGTAATGGACATACACAGAGAGATTACAATCCCATCTCGGTGAGACCAAGATCCCTATCGGTGAGACCGATTTGCCTAGGGTTTGTGGCAGTGGCTATGATATCTGAACTCGGTGACGCCGGATAGAAAGAATCGGTGGGGCCGAGTTGGACTTTTGGTTTGGGACATATATGGATATGAGAAGGTAGTTGAAGGCTCTAGAGCATATCACTAAGCACTTTGAGCAAGCAAGTCATTAAGCAACACCTCATCCCCTCTTGATAGTATTGGCTTTTCCTATAGACTGAATGTGATCTTGGATCACTAAAATAGAAAATGTAGAGTCTTGAGCTTGGAGCTTGAGCCAATCCTTTGTCCTTAGCATCTTGAAGGGGTTCCACATCCTCTAGTCCATGCCACTTCATTGTTGAACTCATCTGAAACTTACTAGGTAAAAGTGTTAGTCCAACAAGAGAAATGTTGACATTAATTACCAAAATCACCCAGGGAGCACTTGTGCTTTCAACATCACCATGGGACGCATTGGAGAAGTTTACCACAATGATCTCAAGGATACTATCTACCAGATTTGTGGGTGCCGAGATGAGAAATGGGAGATGATTAGCACCAGGAAAGATAGATCTATTGCAGCTTTCATCCAGGAGTTAAAACAGCACATTCGTCGCCAGGAGAACCAGATGTGTGCAGGCATGATAGATCTGAAGAAGGCAATGACCAGGATCATGGAGCTGGAGGAAGAACTCAAGTCCACACACGATGGATATGAGGAGGAAATCATAACATTATTGAAGAAGAATGACGACCTGATAAAGATGATCGGAGTATTCATGGGAGACCCCGCGCCAAGAGGAGATGACGACGATTCCACTTGCCCGGAGAACTACATCATCATCGACGACACCGACTTGGACCGTGATGATAGTGATGATGACTTTGTCGATGAAGCTGGAGCAGATATCATGGAATCTTCGACCGATCAATTTTTCTAGTCGACCACCATAACAGTAGTAGTATTCCCCCATGTATATAGTATAGTCCGAGCACTTTTGTAACGATAGTTAGACCGTTGTATGCCCTTGTTTGGATTGATTGAAGTGATATGATTGTGTTTGTCTCATGTGCATATGGGTAGTGTTTTCCCTCTAGATCTCGTTCTATTCTATTATCTCACCCTTTCTAAACCCAGATGCCTCCGAGACGCGACAATGGATTTGCTTTCTCACCGGAGCTCACTCGGTTGATCCAACAGCAGAATGCATTGATGCAGATACTAGTCCAGAATCAGAATCAGGGGAACAACAACAACAACAAAAACCCACCACCACCACCACCTGTTGATCACTTAGCCCATTTCTTGAGGCTCGATCCGCCGGTGTTCTCTAGTAGCACCGAGCCCATAGTTGTAGATGATTGGCTCCGCAAGATTGGAAGGGAGTTGACCACTACAGGATGCACAGATGCGGAGAGAGTGCGTTTTGCCGCGCATTAGCTTGATGGACCCGCAGCATCATGGTGGGAGAATTTCACAGCCACTTACCCCATCGACACTGTTACATGGGACCAGTTTCTGCAGGCTTTCCATATTGCCCATGTTTCAGCAGGAGCTATGGCCATGAAGAAGCATGAGTTTCGCAACTTGCTCCAAGGAGGACATACAGTTGGCCAGTATGTGGATAATTTTAGTAAGTTAGCACATTATGCCCCAGATGACGTCGCTACGGATGCAACTAGGCAGGAGAAGTTTCTGGAAGGACTAAATGATGAGCTGAGCATGCAGTTGATGGTGGAAACCTTCAACAACTACCAGAAGTTGGTAGATAGAGTTCTCATGATTGAAGGGAAGCAGCAGCAGATTGATAACCGTAAGAGGAAGTATGGACAGGGGAAGTACAATTTTGGAGCTCAGCAAAAGCCTCATTTTACCCCGAACTTGGGAGGACCATTTCAGCATAACCATGGAGGTCACAACCGCAATGGAGGAGGTTCGCACAACCATAGTGGCCCCAAGAATGGGAATGGTAATGGAGGAAGCAACAGATAGAACAGTTCCAACCCAGTGACACCAGCTAGGAAGGATCTGAGCCACATTACTTGCTACAAGTGCCAAAAGACTGGACATTATGCCAATGAATGTCCTGAAGCTAAGAATGGAAATGGCAATGGAAGCTTTGGGAAGAAGTCTAACTCTTTAAACAGGGGACAGGTGAACCACATTAACGTGGAGGAGGTTGAAGCACAACCAGATGCAGTAATAGGTAAGTTTTTGGTTAAGTCATTTACTGCAATCGTTCTTTTTGATACTAGTGCATCGCGTTCATACATATCAAGGGGATTTGTGGATAAGTATAAACTTCCAACCCAAGCCCTTAGGTCACCCATGTTAGTAACCTCGCCAGGAGCAGAGTATATGGCTAGTCTATGGTGTGATCGGTTACCATTAAGGATTGGTAACTACGTGTTTCCCTCAGACCTAATAGTATTGGAGTCACAAGGACTGGATGTGATATTAGGCATGGATTGGTTATCAAAGTATGGAGGGAACATTGAATGCGTCAGTAAGTCGATTTTTCTCACCACCCCAGAAGGAAGAAGGATCAAGTATGTATCCCGGCATGTGCCGAAGAGGACTCAAGTGAATTCCTTATCATGAGTTGTACAGGAGGAAGTACCAGTGGTGAAGGATTTCCATGACGTATTTCCAGAAGAGTTGCCAGGCATGCCACCGGATAGAGACATTGAGTTTTTGATTGAGCTTTTGCCAGGCACGAGACCAATATCTAAGAGACCGTACAGGATGCCCGCAAAGGATTTGGAGGAAATTAAGAAGCAGATTAAGGAGTTACTGGATAAAGGCTATATTCGCCCAAGTTCATCACCTTGGGGGTCACCAGTGCTTCTAGTGGAGAATAAGGATGGATCGTTGAGGATGGTTGTTGATTATCAAGGGTTGAATGAAGTGACAATCAAGAACAAGTACCCACTGCCGATGATCAATGATTTGTTTGACCAGTTGCAAGGAGCTAAAGTATTTTCCAAGATCGATCTGCGATCAGGATACCACCAGCTGAAGATTCGAGAGCAGGATATACCTAAGACAGCTTTTACCACAAGGTACGGGCTATATGAGTATACCGTTATGTCATTTGGTCTGACTAACGCACCTGCCTATATTATGAACATGATGAACAAGGTGTTTATGGAGTTTCTGGATAAGTTCGTCGTGGTGTTCATTGATGATATTCTGGTCTATTCGAAGAATGAAGAGGAGCATAAGAAGCATTTGTGTTTGGTACTTGGGAAGCTCAGAGAACATCAGTTATATGCCAAGTTCAGCAAGTGCGAGTTTTGGTTGAAGGAAGTTGGATTCCTCGGACATGTTATATCCGGAGAAGGAATAGCAGTAGACCCCACCAAGGTTGTCACTATGACAAACTGGGAAGCACCCACGTTAGTTGGAGAGATCCGGAGTTTTCTTGGACTCGCAGGATACTACCGGAGGTTCATTGAGAATTTCTCGAAGATTGCAAAGCCCATGACTACATTGTTGAAGAAGGACACCAAATTCAAATGGGCTGAGGAATGTGAGGCCAATTCCCAGGAGTTGAAGAAACGTTTGGTTACATCACCGGTGTTGATCCTGCCAGATCAGCGCAAGGATTAGAAGTATATTGCGACGCTTCTCATCGAGGACTTGGAGCAGTGCTTATGCAGGAGGGAAGAGTTGTTTCATATGCCTCACGATAGCTTAAACCCCATGAGTTGAATTATGCTACACATGATTTGGAGTTAGCAGCCGTAGTGCATGCGTTGAAGACATGGAGGCATTTTCTCATTGGAAACCATTGTGAGGTGTACACGGATCACAAGAATTTGACGTATATCTTCACGCAGAAGGAGTTAAATCTCAGGCAAAGGAGATGGTTGGAGATCATTAAGGATTATGATATGAGGTTGCATTATCATCCAGGAAAGGCTAACGTAGTAGCCGATGCATTGAGCCGCAAGAGTCATGTCAACACCCTCTTGATCGGAGAATTACCCAAGGAGTTAGCCGAGGATCTTCGCGAGCTATGTTTGGAGATAGTCCCGAGAGGCTACGTAGCAGCATTAGAGATTCAGTCTACTTTGATGGATAAGAACAGAGAAGCTCAGAAGACCGACAAGGAGATTGCCAAGATAAAGGAGAAGGTGAGCAAAGGAAAAGCTAAGGGATTTCGTGAGGATGAGCACGATACCGTATGGTTTGAGGACCGCGTATATGTGCCTAATGACCCGGAGATCAGGAAGTTGAATCTGCAGGAGGCCCATGATTCGCCGTATTCGATTCACCCAGGAAATACCAAGATGTATCTGGATTTGAAGGACAATTTCTGGTGGACCGGAATGAAGAAGGATATTGCGGAGTATGTAGTAGTTTGTGATGTATGTCAGAGAGTAAAGGTAGAGCATCAGAAGCCAGCAGGATTGCTACAACCATTGCCGATACCCCGAATGGAAGTGGTATAAGCTAGGCATGGATTTATCACGGGATTGCCCAGGACTCGCTCAGGCTATGACTCGATATGGGTTGTAGTCGATCGTTTGACGAAGGTAGCCCATTTCATCCCAGTGAAGACCACTTACACCAGTGCTAAGTTGGCAAAGATATACATGACTAGGATCGTATGTCTGCATGGAGTTCCGAGGACCATTATATCAGATAGAGGAACCCAGTTTACCTCAAAGTTCTGGAATCAGTTGCACGAAACTTTGGGTACCAGGATAGAGTTCAGTACAACCTTTCATCCACAGACAAACGGACAAACTGAGAGAGTCAATCAGATTCTGGAGGACATGTTGAGAGCTTGTGCGCTAGATTATGACGACAATTTACCTTATGCAGAGTTCTCTTACAACAACAGTTATCAAGCCAGTCTGAAGATGGCCCCTTTTGAAGCTTTGTACGGAAGGAGGTGCAGGACACCGTTGTTGTGGGACGAAGTTGGAGACCGTCAGTTGTTTGGACCAGATTTGATTAACGAGTCTGAAGAGAAGGTTAAGCTGATTCGTGATAGGCTCGAGGTAGCCCAGTCCAGACAGAAGAGCTATGCGGATTCTAAACGCAAGGAGGCAGTTTACGAAGTCGGAGACAGAGTTTATCTTCGTGTGTCCCCACTTCGAGGAGTTAAGCGTTTTGGAGTTAAGGGAAAGTTAGCACCACGTTTTGTGGGACCATACAAGGTTTTGGAGCGTATGGGAGAAGTTTCTTACAAATCGGAATTGCCCGAAGGATTGTCAAGAGTTCATGATGTATTCCATGTTTCCCAGTTGAAGAAGTGCCACGCAGAGATGGCCGATATCCCTCTGAGAGATACAGTGCCACTGGAAGCGATTCAGTTGGATAGCGATTTGACCTATGAGGAGAAACCAGTCAAGATTCTCGAATTTGCCAGCCGAGTCACATGCAGCAAGGTTATCAAGTTCTGCAAAGTTCAGTGAAGCCACCATACCGAGGATGAAGCCACCTGGGAGCGAGAGGAAGACCTACAGAAGGATCACCCTCACCTATTTTCTAGCCAACCTGAATCTCGAGGGCGAGATTCATCTTAAGGAGGGTAGGTTTGTAACATCCCAAATTTTCAATTTGGAATGTTATACATTAGATCATCATTGCATATCATATTTTATTGCATTTTGGTTTGATCCTAGAAATTCTACGCAACTCAGGGACCCACGGAGAGAGTTGGGGATTTCGTTATTTTCACATTTGAGTTTTTCTCAAATTTTGAAAAGAGGATGAATTGATTTTAATTATTTTCTCTTTATATATTTCTTTTATAAAAATAAAAGAGAGGGAATAAAATGACTTTCCCAAAATAAAGAAATATTGGAGATTTAATATTAAAATCAAATAAGATTTTTATTCAGAGTTTTATCGCTATTTTATTTGAATTAGGGAAAATATGCATTTTTCAAAATTGCATTATAGGCCCAAATAAATGTTCACTTTTGTCTGCTATATTTTTAGAGGACGGGGAAAATTTATTTCAGGATTTTTGGAGTCCGTTTAGTATTTTTTTATTTGTTTTTCTGCATGGAATTATTTAAAAAAACAAACCGACTCCGGGCCGTAACCGGCCAGGACTCCGCCCAGCCGGCCTCTTATATAGCGCCGCCCCGAGCCCCCCCAGCCCAATGAAGCCTGCGCCATCCCAAACCCTAACCCTAGGCAGCCGCCGCCGCCGCTGCCCGCGCCGCCGCTCAACGCCGCCGTTCGCCGCCGCCGCCGCCCCACCCCGTCGGAGCCCCTCGCCGCCTCGCCGGACCCGCCAGAGGTAGCCGCCGCCGCCGCGGTTTTTGTGAGAAAACCGTCGTTTTTTTAGAAACCCTGGTTTATTTTTTTAATAGATCGGTTTTATTTTTTTCGGTTTAGTTATTTAGCGAACGCCCGTTCATTCGTTCATTCAATTGTTTTAACGAACAATATTCATTGTTTAGCCACAGACAGCGAACGTTCATTCGTTAGCCTGTTCATTAGTTTTTCTTTTTCCAGGGTTTTGTCGTGATTTCTACCCTGATTTTCGTTTTAGTTTATCTTTTCGCTCGTTTATCGAAATCAGGCGATTCAAGCGCCTAGAGTTTCGTCTCGAAACCCTCTTTCTTTTTAATCAACTCAAACAAGTTTTAGCTACTGTAAAATTTGACTTAAGTCCAGATTAGTAAACGAAGCTTGTTTCTTTCGCAGTTTGAGTTTCGTTGTTTCGTTTGATTTGATTCTTTTTGCAAACCGGAGTTCTTAACTTGAACTTTCTGGTTAAATATCTTATTTGAGTCTACCCGTGCTTCTAGTTGAGTGCTTATTGTATGCTTGTTTGTTTGCGATAGAGTACCCGGAGTGCGCAGCGTGCTACTACGAGTCTCTAGGTTTCACGGATCATCAGCAAGGCAAGTAACACTTTGATCATACCTCTTTACTATCCAGTTTTATTGCATTAGATCAATCCTCAAACAATTGCATGGTTAGGATCTGTTTAATATGTGGGTTTTGGGAAGTAGATGAGGTAGTACCTATTGTCATGTTTATTATCAAACCTTTGGGAGTTACTTCTACGTTGCTTATATTTCTATGCTATGCTAGTAGACGTGGATTGGGTGAGTGTATCCATGACAGATGTGAGTTTTGTTACTTAGTGGTTAAGTTAAGGTGGCTACTTTAATACACATCTATTCTCTGACTTCTGTGAAAAGATTGTTAAGGTTTTCATGGATGATTTCTTCGTCTATGGATCTTCTTTTGATGATTGCTTGAGCAACCTTGATCGAGTTTTGCAGAGATGCGAAGATACTAGTCTTGTCTTGAATTGGGAAAAGTGCCACTTTATGTTTAATGAAGGTATTGTCTTGGGGCATAAAATTTCTGAAAGAGGTATTGAAGTTGATAAAGCTAAAGTTGATGCTATTGAAAAGATGTTGTGTCCTAAGGTCATTAAAGGTATAAGAAGTTTCCTTGGGCATGCCGGTTTTTATAGGAGGTTCATTAAGGACTTCTCTAAAATTTCTAGGCCTCTGACTAATCTCTTACAAAAAGATATTCCTTTTGTCTTCGATGATGATTGTGTAGAAGCATTTGAAATACTTAAGAAAGCTTTGATTTCTGCACCTATTGTTCAGCCACCTGATTGGAATTTACCCTATGAAATTATGTGCGATGCTAGTGATTATGTTGTAGGTGCTGTTCTAGGACAAAGAGTTGATAAGAAACTAAATGTTATTCAATATGCTAGTAAAACTCTAGACAGTGCCCAGAGAAATTATGCTACTACTGAAAAAGAATTTTTAGCAGCTGTATTTGCTTGTGGTAAGTTTAGACCTTATATTATTGACTCTAAAGTAATTGTTCACACTGATCATGCTGCTATTAAATATCTTATGGAAACGAAAGATGCTTATCCTAGACTTATTAGATGGGTTCTCCTACTACAAGAATTTGATTTGCATATCATTGATAGAAAGGGAGCTGAGAACCCCGTTGCAGACAACTTGTCTAGGTTAGAGAATGTTCTTGATGACCCACTACCTATCGATGATAGCTTTCCTGATGAACAATTAGCTGTCATAGATGCTTCTCGTACTGCTCCATGGTATGCTGATTATGCTAATTACATTATTGCCAAATTTATACCACCTAGTTTCACATACCAGCAAAAGAAAAAGTTTTTCTATGATTTAAGACATTACTTCTAGGATGACCCACACCTATATAAAGAAGGAGTAGATGGTGTTATTAGACGTTGTGTACCTGAGCATGAACAGGAATAGATCCTACGCAAGTGTCACTCCGAGGCATATGGAGGACACCACGCTGGAGATAGAACTGCACATAAGGTATTGCAATCCGGTTTTTATTGGCCTACTCTCTTCAAAGATGCCCATAAGTTTGTCTTGTCTTGTGATGAATGTCAAAGAATTGGTAAGATTAGTAGATGTCAAGAAATGCCTATGAATTATTCTCTTGTTATTGAGCCATTTGATGTTTGGAGCTTTGATTATATGGGAGTGTTTGCTTCCTCTAATGGGTATACACATATTTTAGTTGCTGTTGATTACGTTACTAAGTGGGTAGAAGCTATTCCAACTAGCAGTGTTGATCATAACACCTCTATTAAGATGCTTAAAGAAGTTATTTTTCTGAGGTTTGGAGTCCCTAGATACCTAATGACTGATGGTGGTTCACATTTTATTCATGGTGCTTTTCGTAAAATGCTTGCTAAGTATGATGTTAGTCATAGAATTGCGTCTCCATATCACCCACAGTCTAGTGGCCAAGTAGAACTGCGTAACAAAGAGCTTAAATTGATTTTGCAAAAGACTGTTAATATATCTAGAAAGAATTGGTCCAAGAAACTTGATGACGCATTATGGGCTTATAGAACTACATATAAAAATCATATGGGTATGTCTCCATATAAAATGATTTATGGAAAAAGCATGTCACTTACCTCTCGAACTAGAACATAAGGCATATTGGGCCATTAAAGAGCTCAATTATGATTTCAAACTTGCTGGTGAGAAGAGGTTATTTGATATAAGCTCACTTGATGAATGGAGAACTCAAGCCTATGAGAATGCCAAACTGTTTAAAGAAAAAGTTAAAAGATGGCATGACAAAAGGATACAAAAGCGTGAGTTTAATGTAGGTGATTATGTGTTGCTCTTCAACTCTCGTTTAAGATTTTTTGCAGGAAACCTTCTCTCTAAATGGGAAGGGCCTTACGTTATCGAGGAGGTCTATCGTTCCGGTGCCATAAAAATCAACAACTTCGAAGGCACAAGTCCGAAGATGGTAAACGGTCAAAGAATCAAACATTATATCTCAGGTAATCCAATAAATGTTGAAACTAATGTTATTGAAACCGTAACCCCGGAGGAATACATAAGGGACACTTTCTAGAATGTTTTAGACTCCGAAAAGGAATAGGTATGTGGTACGGTAAGTAAACCGACTCCAAAATAGTTCTAATAGCAATTTTTCTCCGTTTTGGCATATTTAAGAAAATAGGAAAATAAGAAGTAGTACGGGAAGGACATGAGGCATCCACGAGGGTGGAGGGCGCGCCCTACCCCCCTGGGCGGGCCCCCTGCCTCGTGGGCACCTCATGAGCTCTCCGGACTCCGTTTTCTTGCATGATACTTCTTTTGGTCGGTAAAAATTCATTATATAATCTCCCAAAGGTTTTGACCACCGTATCACGCAAATATCCTCTGTTTTTGTTTCAAGCTATTTATGCAACAGATTTAGAGCAAGATATCTTCTCAAGAGTCAGTCGGGGAGAGTCGGGTGTCTCATTTGACACCGGGTCCAGGAGAAAACAGTGATGCCTATCACTTTGGGCCATCAACGGAGGAGGAGATGGAGGCCGACTTGAAAAGGATAGATGCCATGGAGGAGGATCAAGAAGTTACTTCTCGCTTCCGAGCCGGACTCACGATGGGGGAACTACAGAGCTCAGCTATTCCAAACTCTGTCATCCCTTCCAATGTTAGATTTCTTTCTTATGAAAGTATGAAAAAGGGTGTCACTTGTTCTCCAGTAGCTGTGCAACATCCATGGGTGAAAGGAGCTTTCGCCGTCACGGGTAAGCTCCGTAAGGAAATAATGGATCTCAAGCAGCAAGTCAATAAGCTCGAGGAGGAGAATCGTATCCTGAGGGGCATCATCGCCAAGAATATCCCACCACCACCTCCGAAGAAAGAGACATAATCACATGGGTATGGGCACTCCCCTTGGCAACTGCTAAGCTTGGGGAAGGTGCCCCGGTATCGTATCACCATCACACTCCTATCTTTACCCTTTTTCTTAGTTCGTTCCTTTTGGTAATATCTTTATCTAGTAGAATAAAGTTTTGGTATGATTTAGTTTTGAGTTTTGCCTTATGATCCTTCTATGTAACGAGTCTGTGAGCTATATATAATAAAGATTAGTGTTGAGTCAAGGGCTTTGCTATATTGCTATGATCTTGAGGGAATAAAAGAAAAAGAAAGAATAAAAAGAAATAAAAGAGATCATATTGATCTTGTGGAGAGTAATGACTTCACATATAAAGAGTATGATGAATAAAAGTTGTTGAGAGTTGGCAAACATAGTTTTGGTCATCGTTGCAATTAATAGGAAGTAATAAAGAAAGAGAGGTTCTCACATATAAATATACTATCTTGGACATCTTTTATTATTGTGAGTACTCATTAAAATATGACATGCTAAAGAGTTGATGTTGGACAAGGAATACAACGTAATGGGTTATGTTTTCTTATATCCTAAATAAAGTATATTGTCATGGATCATCCAACATGGTGAGCTTGCCTTTCCCCCTCATGCTAGCCAAATTCTTTGCACCAAGTAGAGATACTACTTGTGCTTCCGAATATCCTTAAACCCAGTTTTTCCATGAGAGTCCACAATATCTACCCATGGATTGAGTAAGATCCTTCAAGTAAGTTGTCATGTTGCATGCAATAAAAATTGCTCTCTAAATATGTATGACTTATTAGTGTGGAGAAAATAAGCTTTATACGATCTTGTGATATGGAAGCAATAAAAGCGATAGACTGCATAATAAAGGTCCATATCACAAGTGGCAATATAAAGTGACGTTCTTTTGCATTAAGATTTCGTGCATCCAACCATAAAGCACATGACAACCTTTGCTTCCCTCTACAAATGGCCTATCTTTTATTCTTGTCTTATACATTATGCAAGAGTCACGGTGATCTTCACCTTTCCTTTTTATATTTTATCCTTTGGCAAGCACCTTGTGTTGGAAAGATCCTGATATATATATATATCCAATTGGATGTAAGTGAGCATGAACTATTATTGTTGACATTACCCTTGAGGTAAAAGGTTGGGAGGCAACACTATAAGCCCCTATCTTTCTCTGTGTCCAATTAAAACTCCATACCCATAAGTATTAAGTCAGTGTTAGCAATTGTGAAAGACTAAATGATAGTTGAGTATGTGGACTTGCTGAAAAGCTCTTATATTGACTCTTTCCTATGTTATGATAAATTGCAATTGCTTCAATGACCGAGATCATGGTTTGTTGGTTCTCAATGAAGTTTCTGATTCATACTTGACATTATGGATAGATTATTACTTGAGCATAAGAAATTATATGACAATATTATATATATATATATATGTTGTTATTATAAGAATGATCACGATGCCCTCATGTCCGTATTTTATTTTATCGACACCTCTATCTCTAAACATGTGGACATACTTTTCGATTTCGGCTTCCGCTTGAGGACAAGCGAGGTCTAAGCTTGGGGGAGTTGATACGTCCATTTTGCATCATGCTTTTATATCGATATTTATTGCATTATGGGCTGTTATTACACGTTATGTCACAATACTTATGCCTATTCTCTCTTATTTTACAAGGTTTACATGCAGAGGGAGAATGCCGGCAGCTGGAATTCTAGGCTTAGAAAAGGAGCAAATATTAGAGACCTGTTCTGCATAACTCCAAAAGTCCTGAAACTCCACGAAAGTTATTTTCGGAATTAATAAAAAATACTGAGCGAAGAAAGTACCAGAGGGGGCCACACCCTGGCCACGAGGGTGGGGGCGCGCCCCCTGCCTCGTGGGCCCCCTGGCAGTCCTCCGGTGGCCATATTCTGTGATATGAAGTCTTTTACCCTGGACAAAATCGTAAGCAAGCTTTCGGGACGAAACACCGCCGCCACGAGGCGGAACCTTGGAGGAACCAATCTAGGGCTCCGGCGGAGCTGTTCTGCTGGGGAAACATCCCTCCGGGAGGGGGAAATCATCACCATCGTAATCACCATTGATCCTCTCATCGGGAGGGGGTCAATCTTCATCAAGATCTTCACCAGCACCATCTCCTCTCAAACCCTAGTTCATCTCTTGTATCCAATCTTTGTCCCAAAAACTCAGATTGGTACCTGTGGGTTGCTAGTAGTGTTGATTACTCCTTGTAGTTGATGCTAGTTGGTTTATTCGGTGGAAGATCATATGTTCAGATCCTTTATGCATATTAATACCCCTCTGATTATGAACATGAATATGATTTGTGAGTAGTTACGTTTGTTCCTGAGACGTTTGTTCCTGAGGACATGGGAGAAGTCTTGCTATAAGTAGTCATGTGAATTTGGTATTCGTTCGATATTTTGATGAGATGTATGTTGTCTCTCCTCTAGTGGTGTTATGTGAACGTCGACTACATGACACTTCACCATTGTTTGGGCCTAGAGGAAGGCATTGGGAAGTAATAAGTAGATGATGGGTTGCTAGAGTGACAAAAGCTTAAACCCTAGTTTATGTGTTGCTTCGTAAGGGGCTGATTTGGATCCATATGTTTCATGTTATGGTTAGGTTTACCTTAATACTTATTTTGTAGTTGCGGATGCTTGCAATAGGGGTTAATCATAAGTGGGATGCTTGTCAAAGAAAGGGCAGTATCCAAGCACCGGTCCACCCACATATCAAACTATCAAAGTAACGAACGCGAATCATATGAGCGTGATGAAAACTAGCTTGACGATAATTCCCGTGTGTCCTCGGGAGCGCTTTTCTCTATATAAGAACTTGTCCAGGCTTGTCCTTTGCTACCACAGGATTGGGCCATCTTGCTGCACCTTATTTACTTTTGTTACTTGTTACTCGTTACGAATTACCTTATCACAAAACTATCTGTTACCGATAATTTCAGTGCTTGCAGAGAATACCTTACTGAAAACAGCTTGTCATTTCCTTCTGCTCTTCGTTGGGTTCGACACTCTTACTTATCGAAAGGACTACGATAGATCCCCTACACTTGTGGGTCATCACCCCTCAGGATGGCTCCCGAGGGGCGGAGAGTTCTATGCAAGGTTTACCTCACGAGGATCAGCTGACGTGAGCCATGACGACCGAGACCAAGCGGGCGCAGAGCGCAGGTTTCCTCTTCGGTGCAAAGGAGGCAAGCCACAGGCACGGAGTCCGGAGGAATCAGCCAAAGGCTTCCATTTTGGTGCAACGAGACCAAGACCGCCAGGACGGCAGGACGGAGGTCATCGACGAGCCCACCGCAGCATCACGACCAGAGGCTTTTCTCAGGAGAAGACTACTTTTGTCAGGATAATCTATACTACTTGTCCCCTTTCAAATCCGGCCGTTGTGGGATCCCTTCCCGCCAACATTTGGGAAGAGGACCAAGGCCACTATAAATAGGACTAGCCACCACCATAGAGAGAATACAAGTCGAACTAGCTCACACCACACCAGCTCCCTCGAGCTCAAGAACACCTCGCCTCCTGAGGCCAGTTCATCCATTGTACTAGTTCATCCTCAGCCCTCCGAGGCAATCCACCAAAACTCTGGAGTATGGTATTACACCGCAAGGTAGCCCGAACCAGGATAAATTGTTGTGTCCCTTTGTCTCTTTGAGCTTGACACGCTAGGCTTAGGAGGATCATGAGTAGGCAGGCTGGATAGGTTGAGATCTCTGCACGTACCCCAGAGTTCAAACCTCTCAAGGGTTTGCGGATCCCTTGATGTCTACTACACAACCTTCTTCTTGTAGACGTCGTTGGGCCTGCAAGTGCACAGGTTTCTAGGACAGTAGCAAATTTCCCTCAAGTGGATGGCCTAAGGTTTATCAATCCGTAGGAGGCGTAGGATGAAGATGGTCTCTCTCAAATAACCCTGCAACCAAATAACAAAGAGTCTCTTGTGTCCCCAACACACCCAATACAATGGCAAATTGTATAGGTGCACTAGTTCGGCGAAGAGATGGTGATACAAGTGCAATATGGATGGTAGATATAGGTTTTTGTTATCTGAAATAATAAAAACAGCAAGGTAACTAATGATAAAAGTGAGCGTAAACGGTATTGCAATGATAGGAAACAAGGCCTAGGGTTCATACTTTCACTAGTGCAAGTTCTCTCAACAATAATAACATAGATAGATCATATAACAGTCCCTCAACATGCAACAAAGAGTCACTCCAAAGCCACTAATAGCGGAGAACAAACGAAGAAATTATGGTAGGGTACGAAACCACCTCAAAGTTATTCTTTCGGATCAATCTATAAAAGAGTTTGTACTAGAATAACACCTTAAGACACAAATCAACCAAAACCCTAATGTCACCTAGATACTCCATTGTCACCTCAAGTATCCGTGGGAGTGATTATACGATATGCATCACACAATCTCAGATTCATCCAACCAACACAAAGTACTTCAAAGAGTGCCCCAAAGTTTCTACCGGAGAGTCAAGAGCGTGTGCCAACCCCTATGCATAGGTTCATGGGCAGAACCCGCAAGTTGGTCACCAAAACATACATCAAGTGGCACGTGATATCCCATTGTCACCACAGATAAACACGGTAAGACATACATCAAGTGTTCTCAAATCAAAGACTCAATCCGATAAGATAACTTCAAGAGGGAAACTCAATTCATCACAAGAGAATAGAGGGGGAGAAACATCATAAGATCCAACTATAATAGCAAAGCTCGCGATACATCAAGATCGTGCCATAGAGAGAACACGAGAGAGAGAGAGAGAGAGAGAGAGAGAGAGAGAGATCAAACACATAGCTACTGGTACATACCCTCAGCCCCGAGGGTGAACTACTCCCTCCTCGTCATGGATAGCGCCGGGATGATGAAGATGGCCACCGGTGATGGGTTCCCCCTCCGGCAGGGTGCCGAAATGGACTCTCGAGAGGTTTTTGGTGGCTACAGAGGCTTGCGGCAGCGGAACTCCCGATCTATCTTCATATTCGATGTTTTTAGGGTACGTAGGCTTATATAAGCGAGAGAAGTCGGTCGGGGGGGTGCTCGAGGGGTCCACGAGACAGGGGGCCGTGCCCTGTAGGGGGGGCTATCTCCTGGGCTCCTCGAGTATCTTCTGAATTGATCTCCAAGCCTCCAGGATGATATTCTTCCAAAAAATCATGATGCCGAAGGTTTCATTCCGTTTGGACTCCGTTTGATATTCTTTTTCTTCGAAATACTGAAACAGGCAATAAAATAGCAATATGGGCTGGGCCTCCGGTTAATAGGTTAGTCCCAAAAGTAATATAAAAGTGTAAAATAAAGCCCATAAACATTCAAAACAGATGATAAAGTAGCATGAATGCTTCATAAATTATAGATACGTTGGAGACGTATCAGCATCCCCAAGCTTAATTCCTACTCGTCCTCGAGTAGGTAAATGATAAAAGAAAGAATTTATGAAGTGTGAATGCTAGAAGGTGCACAAGTTGGATCAATGATAATTTCAATCACCTTTTCTAGCATGATAATATGTCATAACAGTAGTTCATCTCATAAAACTTCTCACGATAAAGTAACAAGCAATTCACATGTCAAAGCATAAACTATAAACTTTCTTGAAAACTAGCAAACTTCATTCTCGGTCATCAAACAATTGCAATTCATCTTATTTTCAGGAATAGCAAACTCCACATACTCAACTATCATATAGTCTTCTATAATTGCTAACACTCACGCAATACTAATGGTTATGAAGTTGTAATCAGACACTGAGAAAGATAGGGGCTTATAGTGTTGCCTCCCAACGTATTCACCTTTGGGTGATGTCAACAATAATAGTCATGCTAACTTACATCCAATTGGATATATATATCAGGACCACCCCAACACAAAGTGCTTGCCAAAGGATAAAATGAAAAAGGGAAAGGTGAAGATCACCTTGACTCTTGCATAAAGTAAAAGACATAAAGTAAAAGATAGGCCCTTCGCAGAGGGAAGCAGAGGTTGTCATGCGCTTTTAGGGTTGGATGCACAAAATCTTAATGTGAATGAATGTCACTTTATATTGCCACTTGTATATGGACCTTTATTATGCAGTCTGTCGCTTTTATTGCTTCCATAACAAGAGATCGTATAAAGCTATTTTCTTCACACCAAAAGATCATACATATTTAGAGAGCAATTTTTATTGCTTGCACCGATGACAACTTACTTGAAGGATCTTACTCAATCCATAGGTAGGTATGGTGGACTCTCATGGCAAAACTGGGTTTAAGGATATTTGGAAGCACAAGTAGTATCTCTACTTGGTGCGAGGAATTTGGCTAGCATGAGGGGGAAAGGCAAGCTCAACATGTTTGAATGATCCATGACAATATACTTTAACTGAGATGTCGAAAAACATAAGCCATTACGTTGTCTTCCTTGTCCAATGTCAACTCTTTAGCAGGTCATTCTAAATGAGTGCTCCCAATTATAAAAGATGTCTACAATAGTATATTTATATGTGAAATCTCTCTTCCTTCAATATTCTTTCATGAATTGTTCAAATGACCAATACAATGCTTGCTAACCTCCAATAAATTTACAACCTCTACTTATTAGACGTGAAGTCATTACTCCCCATGGGATAAGCAAATGAGGCATATATAATTTCAGGTTTATGACAATCAACTCATTCAACCATTTACTCATAGGATATAAGTGAAGCACACGAGTAAATGACAAACTACTCCAAAAAGATATAAGTGAAGATCAATGAGTAGCTAAATAATTATGTAACTATGTGAAGACTCTCTCTCATTAAAGAATTTCAGATCTTGGTATTCAAACAGCAAGCAAAATAAAATAAAATGACAATGCAAGGATAGCACAACTCATGTGAAGAAGCAAAAACTTAAGCTCAACCGATACTAATTGATAGTTGTTGAAGAAGAAAGGTGGGATGCCTACCGGGGCATCCCCAAGTTTAGATGCTTGAGACTTCTTGGAATAATATCTTGGGGTGCCTTGGGCATCCCCAATCTTGAACTTTTGTGTCTCCTTAATTCCTCTCATATCATGGTTTCTCTATTTCTCAAAAGCTTCATCCACAACAAACTCAACAAGAACTCGTGAGATAGGTTAGTATAAACCAATGCAAAACCTTATCATTTTCTACTGTAACGAATCACTAAAATTATTATTCAACATTGAATACTAAATGCCTCTGCATATTTAATACTTCTATCCTCAAATAGAATCATTAAACAAACAAACATATGCAAACAATGCAAACATAACAGCAATCTGCCAAAAAAGTACAGTCTATAAAGAATGCAAGAGTATCAATACTTCCCTAACTCCAAAAATTATGAAATAAAATTCCACTGCAGTAAATTTATCAGAGCTCATTATGCAAAAGGTTTAAACATTATATCATTCTCTGACTTTTCTAGGGAATTTTTGCAACAGCGGTAAACTTTCTGTTTTCAAACAGCAACATGTATACTAGCAAAATAAGCATGGCAAAGGCTATACTTGACTTTTTTTATTGAAACTAAAGAAGAAAAACATTATTCTAAATAACAGCAAGCAAATACTAACAAAAGAAAATGACGCTCCAAGCAAAACACATATCATGTGGTGAATAAAAATATAGCTCCAAGTAAAGTTACTGATGGACGAAGACGAAAGAGGGGATGCCTTCCGGGGCATCCCCAAGCTTAGGCTCTTGGTTGTCCTTGAATATTACCTTGGGGTGCCTTGGGCATCCCCAAGCTTAGGCTCTTGCCACTCCTTATTCCATAGTCCATCGAATCTTTACCCAAAACTTGAAAACTCCACAACACAAAACTCAACAGAAAACTCGTAAGCTCCGTTAGTATAAGAAAATAAAACCACCACTTAGGTACTGTAATGAACTCATTCTAAATTCGTATTGGTGTAATACCTACTGTATTCCAACTTATCTATGGCTCATACCCTTCGATACTACTCATAGATTCATCAAAATAAGCAAACAACACACGAAAAACAGAATCTGTCAAAAACGGAACAGTCTGTAGTAATATGTATCAAACGTATACTTCTGGAACTCCAAAAATTCTACCAAATTAGGAAGTCCCAAGCAATTTGTGTAACAATCCAGAGCAAAAAGAATCAGATCAGACGCACGTTTTTGTGAATTAACAAAACTAATTTACTGGGTGCAAAAGTTTCTGATTTTCAGCAGGATCAACACAACTATCACCGTAAGCTATCCTAAAGGTCTTACTTGGCACTTTATTGAAACAAAAGCTATAAAAAATGACTAATACAGTATCATAATCATGTGAAAACAAAAAACAGTAAGGGTAAATATTGGGTTGTCTCCCAACAAGCGCTTTTCTTTAATGCCTTTCTAGCTAGGCATGATAATGACAATGATGCTCACACAAAAGATAGGAATTGAAACATAACGGGAGCATCATGAAACATATGACTAGCTCATTTAAGTCTAACCCACTTCCTATGAATAGGGATTTTGTGAGCAAACAACTTATGGGAACAATAATCAACAAGCATAGGAAGGTAAAACAAGCATAGTTTCAAGAATTTCAACACATAGAGAGGAAACTTGACATTATTGCAATTCCTACAAGCATAAATTCCTCCCTCATAATAATTTTCAGCAGCATCATGAATGAATTCAACAATATAACCAGCACCTAAAGCATTCTTTTCATGATCTACAAGCATAGAAAATTTACTACTCTCCACATAAGCAAAATTCTTCTCATTCGGAATAGTGGGAGCAAACTCAACAAAATAATTATCATGTGAGGCATAATCCAATTGAAAACTAAAATCATGATGACAAGTTTCATGGTTATAATTATTCCCAATAGCATACAAGTCATCAGAATAATCATCATAGATAGCAACTTTGTTCTCATAATCAATTGGAACCTCTTCCAAAATAGTGGAATCATCACTAAATAAAGTTGACACTCTTCTGAATCCACTTTCATATTCATCACAATAAGATTCAACATCCTCAAAAATAGTGGGATCACTACTTCCTAAAGTTGACACTCTTCCAAACCCACTTTCATCAATATAATCATCATAAATAGGAGGCATGCTTTCATCATAATAAATATTCTCATCAAAACTTGGGGGACTAAACATATCATATTCATCAAACATAGATTCCCCAAGCTTGTGGCTTTGCATATCATTAGCATCATGGATATTCGAGGAATTCATACTAACAACATTGCAATCATGCTCATCATTCAAAGAGTTAGTATCAAACATTCTATAGATTTCTTCTTCTAGCACTTGAGCACAATTTTCGTTTTCATCATACTCACGAAAGATATTAAAAAGATGAAGCGTATGAGACAAACTTAACTCCATTTTTTTGTAATTTTCTTTTATAGACTAAACTAGTGATAAAACAAGAAACAAAAAGATTCGATTGCAAGATCTAAAGATATACCTTCAAGCACTCACCTCCCCGGCAACGGCGCCAGAAAAGAGATTGATGTCTACTACACAACCTTCTTCTTGTAGACGTTGTTGGGCCTGCAAGTGCACAGGTTTGTAGGACAGTAGCAAATTTCACTCAAGTGGATGACCTAAGGTTTATCAATCCGTAGGAGGCATAGGATGAAGATGGTCTCTCTCAAACAACCCTGCAACCAAATAACAAAGAGTCTCTTGTGTCCCCAACACACCCAATACAATGGCAAATTGTATAGGTGCACTAGTTCGGCGAAGAGATGGTGATACAAGTGCAATATGGATGGTAGATATAGGTTTTTGTAATCTGAAATAATAAAAACAGCAAGGTAACTAATGATAAAAGTGAGCGTAAACGGTATTGCAATGATAGGAAACAAGGCCTAGGGTTCATACTTTCACTAGTGCAAGTTCTCTCAACAATAATAACATAGATAGATCATATAACAGTCCCTCAACATGCAACAAAGAGTCACTCCAAAGCCACTAATAGCGGAGAACAAACGAAGAAATTATGGTAGGGTACGAAACCACCTCAAAGTTATTCTTTCGGATCAATCTATAAAAGAGTTCATACTAGAATAACACCTTAAGACACAAATCAACCAAAACCCTAATGTCATCTAGATACTCCATTGTCCCCTCAAGTATCCGTGGGCATGATTATACGATATGCATCACACAATCTCAGATTCATTAAACCAACACAAAGTACTTCAAAGAGTGCCCCAAAGTTTCTACCGGAGAGTCAAGAACGTGTGCCAACCCCTATGCATAGGTTCATGGGCGGAACCCGCAAGATGGTCACCAAAACATACATCAAGTGGCACGTGATATCCCATTGTCACCACAGATAAACACGGCAAGACATACATCAAGTGTTCTCAATTCAAAGACTCAATCCGATAAGATAACTTCAAGAGGGAAACTCAATTCACCACAAGAGAGTAGAGGGGGAAAAACATCATAAGATCCAACTATAATAGCAAAGCTCGCGATACATCAAGATCGTGCCATAGAGAGAACACGAGAGAGAGAGATCAAACACATAGCTACTGGTACATACCCTCAGCCCCGAGCATGAACTACTCCCTCCTCATCATGGATAGCGCCGGGATGATGAAGATGGCCACCGGTGATGGGTTCCCCCTCCGGCAGGGTGCCGTAACGGACTCCAGAGAGGTTTTTGGTGGCTACATAGGCTTGTGGCCTTCATATTCGATGTTTTTAGGGTACGTAGGCTTATATAGGCAAAAGAAGTCGGTCGGGGGGGTGCTCGAGGGGTCCACGAGACAGGGGGCTGCGCCCTGTAGGGGGGCGCGTCCCCTATCTCCTGGGCTCCTCGAGTATCTTCTGACTTGATCTCCAAGCCTCCAGGATGATATTCTTCGAAAAAAATCACGATGCCGAAGATTTCATTCCGTTTGGACTCCATTTTATATTCCTTTTCTTCGAAATACTGAAACAGGCAATAAAACAGCAATATGGGCTGGGCCTCCGGTTAATAGGTTAGTCCCAAAAGTAATATAAAAGTGTAAAATAAAGCCCATAAACATTCAAAACAGATGATAAAGTAGCATGAATGCTTCATAAATTATAGATACGTTGGATACGTATCATCCCTTAATCCGACATTTGGCGCGGCAGGTAGGGGTGCATCAGATCTTCTCTTCCGTCGATCGATCCACCGCCACTCCGACACCTCCATGGCCGACGCACGCCGAGCTCGTGCCGAGCGTCGGGCCGCAGTCGCCGCCTGCGTCGCTCAGACGGCTTCGGCGGGTGACGGTTGCGCCCATTGCGCTCCATCTCCGGTAGCCAACACCGCCACGGGCCCTGTCGACCACGAGCAGCAGGCTTCATCACTATGCACCCGTTGGTGCGTCGCGACGAGCGCACCGCTACTCCGTCATTGACCCTAGCAGCTTCATCATCCCACGCGCGTCACGGCCAGGCGGACGCGGAGGCTGCTCTGCTCATGGCACGGGAGCTCCTTCGCTACCACCCGGTTGGTGACCTCTACGAGGAGTGGCTCGAGTGGATCGCTGAGCTCATCAGCGTGGCGCACGCGGGCTCCACCGATCCGGCTCACTCGCTGCCTCAGTAGCCACCTGCAGCGGGCGACGTGGCGCATGGGGCTCCTCCACCACCTTCAGCCCAGGGCGTCATCATCGAGCCAAGGCGTGTGGCACCACAGCGTGACCCGCCTCGCCCTGCACCGGCTTGGAAGGACGTGAGCTGCCAGGTGGTGCAGCGTCCCTAAGGAGAAGCGCGCGTGCTTCCAGCAGCCCAGCACCAGGGCCATGTACTGCCGTAGGAGGTGGCGGTGCACGTGCACCAAGACCAGTATCCACCCCCTCGACGACCTCCAGTGGCCACGATAGGATGCCGCACGTTCATCCTGGAGCTCCGCAACGTCGTCTGGCCAAGCAACTTCAAGCCCGACCTGCCTCCACGCTACGACGGCACCGCCGAACCCGCCGAGTTCCTGCAGCTCTACGAGCTGAGCATCGAGGCGACCATCGGCAATGAGAATATCATGGCAAACTGGTTCCGATGGCCCTCAAGGATGGCGCGCGTTCTTGGCTCCTGAACCTACCCTAGGGGTCGGTTTCTTCCTGGGAGGAGATGTGCGGCCGCTTCATCACCAACTTCCAGGGCACTCGCGACCGTCCATCGGCCGCGGCTGACCTGCATCGCATCCAGCAGCAACCTGGAGAGACCCTACAGAAGTATATCCAGCACTTCAACAACGTTCGCCTCAAGATCCCGAAGGTGTCGGACGAGGCCATCATTTCAGCGTTCACCGATGGCATCTGCGATGTCAAGATGAAGGATGAACTCGCCATCCATGAGGATCTCTGCACATCTCTAGAGATGTTCAACATGGCGAACAAGTGCGCGAGGGCTGAGGAGGGACGCCTCTCCCTCCTCGAGCTCCCTGATGCTGATCTAGAAGACAAGAAGGCCAAGACCAAGGACGTGAAGCGCAAGGGGCGGCCGTGCTTGTGGCTGAGCCAGAGACAAAGCGTGGCTGCGACCACCTCGAGTCATCCAAGAGCAACGGTTGTTCTGCGTCTTCCACAACGTTCACAACCACAACACCAACGACTGCCGGGAGCTCAGGGCCCTCCGTGACGGGCGCCTCGATCGACGCCCCGAGTGCAACGATCGAGGCTACGGTCGTGGAGGTGGCTGAGGCGGAGGACGCTGGGACGGACGCGACCATCGTCAGTAGTGGCGCGACCAGCCTCGTGAGGACCGCTGGCAGGGCCAGCCTCGCGAGGGCGCCTGGAGGGAGCAGCCTCATGAGGAGCGCCCTAAGGGTAATGCAGCTCTGCCTCCTCTGCCTCCACCGCCAAGAAGGAATGAAGATCACCACCAGGATGAGGGGGCTGGGGGCTTCCAAGAGCCTCGAGCCATCGCCTACATCTTGGGCAGCTCACAGGCCCCGGCTTCCCAATGCTTCTTCAAGCAGTTCACGCGCGAGGTGAATGCAGCGCTCCCCAAGCCCGAAGCAACTCTCCCTCTCAGGTGGTCCAAGTGCGCCATCACCTTCAACTCCTCGGACCAGCTCAAGTGCGCGGCCACTGCTGGTGCACTCCCTATGCTCTGCTCCCCCATCATCAGCAACGTGGTCGTCACCAAGTCTCTTATCGATGGCGGAGCAGGGCTCAATATTCTGTCTGTTCATACGTTCGACAGGCTCCAAGTGACATACTACCAGCTTCACCCAACCAAGCCATTTTCAGGAGTGACCGACGGTTCCACACACCCGATAGGGCAGGTTCGCCTCCCTGTCACCTTCGGCGAGCATAACAACTACCACACTGAATTCATCGACTTCGACATCGTCGACATCCGCCTGCCTTACAACGCCATCCTAGGGTACCCAGCACTGGCCAAGTTCATGGCAGCTACGCACCACGGCTACAACATCCTCAAGATGCAAGTAAGCGGCAGCACCATCATGGTCGCGTGCCAAGAGAAGGATGCAGTGTGCTCCCTCGAGCGCGCCTTCCAGGCTGCAGCAGTCGAAAACCCTGAAGACGAGGACGGCGCCCTCCCTCCCGAGGTCGCTGTCGGTGTCAAAACCGGCGGATCTCGGGTAGGGGGTCCCGAACTGTGCGTCTAGGCGGATGGTAATAGGAGACAAGGGACACGATGTTTTTACCCAGGTTCGGGCCCTCTCGATGGAGGTAAAACCCTACTCCTGCTTGATTGATATTGATGATATGGGTAGTACAAGAGTGGATCTACCACGAGATCAAGGAGGCTAAACCCTAGAAGCTAGCCTATGGTATGATTGTTGTAATGGTTGTTCGTCCTACGGACTAAAACCCTCCGGTTCATATAGACACCGGAGAGGGCTAGGGTTACACAGAGTCAGTTACAATGGTAGGAGATCTACATATCCGTATCGCCAAGCTTGCCTTCCACGCCAAGGAAAGTCCCATCCGGACACGGGACGAAGTCTTCAATCTTGTATCTTCATAGTCCTGGAGTCCGGCTGATGACGATAGTCCGGCTATCCGGACACCCCCTAGTCCAGGACTCCCTCAGTAGCCCCTGAACCAGGCTTCAATGACGATGAGTCCGGCGCGCATATTGTTCGGCATTGCAAGGCGGGTTCCTCCTCCGAATAGTTCATAGAAGATTGCGAACACCAGGATAGTGTCCGGCTCTGCAAAATAAATTCCACATTCCACCGTAGAGAGAATAATATGCACACAAGTTCAATCTGCTGACGTATTTTGTGGCATGACATCACACCACCACCAAGCCTTTACTTGAATCGTTTTTTATTATACCACCTCAGCGCGTTTAGCGAAGCGGTTTCCTTGGCACGTCTTGTCGAAGCAGAGATTGTGTTCCCCTTATTCCGGGATTCCCATCAATACGGACGTGGGTAACCCAACCGCGCCCATCGCCACGCCCCCTCTATCGAAGGTGAGTCCCAAACGGTCACGGGGACGGCTCTTGGTATTCTTCCCTCTTTATAATGAGACCAAGGCTCGTTTCTTTTCTTCAATCCTCAATCGAATCTACCCCTCGCCCTGAGTTCCAACACCCAGAGCTCCAGATTCGAGTGCTTCGGACCTTCAACAATGTCCGGCTCCGACCTACAGGGTTGGTGGATGCCCTCCTCCATCACGGAAGAGCATGTGCTAAAGCTGCGAGAAGCCAGGTACCTAACCTACGAGATTTCGCATAGGTTGCCCGCCAAAGGGCAAGTCATTCCTACTCCCGAGCCCGGCGAGAGCGTCGTGTTCGTGTCCCACCTCCATCGGGGTTTAGGCTTCCCGACGGATCCTTTCGTGAGAGGGCCCATGTTTTACTACGGGTTGGAATTCCATGACCTGGCTCCGGAGTCTATCCTCCACATCTCATCATTCATCGTCGTCTGCGAAGCCTTCCTCCGCACTATTCCCCACTTTGGTTTGTGGCTCAAGACCTTCAACGTGGAGCCGAAGATGATCGAGGGGCGTCAAGCTGAGTGCGGCGGGGCGGTTATAAGCAGAAGGGCCGATGCTCCATGGCCCAAGGGCTCTTTCCAGGAGGAGCTCGCCTTGTGGCAACAGGAGTGGTTCTATATTACCGCTCCTAGGGGCAGCAAGCAGAAGCCGCTGCCCATCTTTTGCTCGGGCCCTCCACAGCGGCTGATGTCATGGGTCAACCAAGGGCTCAACTGGGGGCCGTCAAAGGACGTACCCCTACTGCAGGGCCGGATTCGAGACCTCCAAAGAGGGAGATCAATCTGGTGATGGTGATGCAGGTTATGCTGATTCGGCGTCTTCTGCCCTACAAGCGTCGCCCCCTCCGCCTGTGGGAATTCAATCTAGAGGGGCCACGAGCTCTCCAACACTTCATGGGTACGACACCCGTGGAGATGTATAAATTGTTCTTCGGACCACAAGAGATGTGTCCGGAATTGACCGAGGATTCCGGTCTAAGCTGCAATCGCCCGGATGCTCAGGTAAGTGGCCCTGCGTCCGTACACACCGTTTTTTTGCGCCTTCTTGAATTTGCCTTTTAACCCATCATCTCTTGAATAGGAGTGGATAGCGCAAGCGAAACTGATACGGTGTCCGGCCCCCCTCCCGGAGACCGTGCCGGATCCCATGCTGGTCAGAATGCTGAAGGTTGCGCCTTCAGGGGAAGGCGAAGGGAAGAACAGGGACACTACCGCCTCTACCAAGGAGGCATTTGAGAAAGGGGGAATCAAGAATCCCTCCTTCCAAGGGAAGAAGAGGACTGCTTCCGAAAACCCAGAGGCCAAGGCCTCGAAGCGGGGGAAGAGATCTTCACCAGAGGGTCCTGCGTCCGGGGAGGCCCCGGCCGCACTATGTCCCCCAAGGAATCAGCCCTCCAGCGAGCCGTAAGTAGAAACAGGGGGTTCTGTAATAAGAGACATCCCTATTTTTGCTTCTGAGGATAACCGAAGTTTTTACCTTGTAGTTCGGATCTCCGTCCTTCTAAGATGAGCTCATCTTCAGGGGACCTTCGTCCGGAGATGGTGGAGAGCGAGACGCCTCCGTCCGCCGCACCATCAGGCAGGGCGGACGAACCTGAGGTGTCATCGCGGAGGATATCCCTGAGTCCAGCGGGGCCGGAGAGTTCGGCACCGGCTGGTGTGCGGCCGGGGGAGCTGAAGGATCTGCTTGAGAGGGCGTCTATCTCAGAAGGTCACCGTACATTGATGAGTATGGTGATTGGAAGAATTTCGTCCGCCGAAGGCGGGTTGCATGATGCCGTCAGAAGCTTGCTGGCGGGGTTTGAGGTACGTAAAAGCGACATACCTTTTGACAATTTTGCACATAAAGTGCGCCCTGTATAGATAGTAGCCCCTAGGACTCGGTAGGTTGTCGAGAGCGACAGCGTGCCGAGGATCAAAATCGCAGGTATTGATTTTCGCCTTTCCTATGCAGGTGGCGGATAGTCCGGTGGCCGGCCGGATTGATGGAGTTGCCGAACTAAAGCGGCAACTCGACGTTGCGGATGCGGACATCGCGCTGGTCAATAAGCGACTTGACGAGTCACAAGGTAGGTTTTTCTCCGGGGTCACCTAGTAAGGGAGCCGAAGCCCACTCCTTACAACATGTATGCTCAATGCAGATGGTGCTGCTGCTGTGGAGAGCCTTCGGGCAGAACTTGCTCGAACCAAGGAGCAGGCCAGAAGGAGTGATGCGGCTGCCTCGAGGGCGGCCGAAGAGCTAGAAGCCGAAAGGGCTGCTCACTGCCGAAGCAGGAAGGAGATGGCCGAAATGGCCGTGAAGTTGAAAGATGTTACCGACCGCTATGAGGTTCTGGAAAAAGAACGCCGAGCGGAGCAAGAAGGCCTGAAGAAGGCTACCGCCGAAGCCAAGGATGCCCGTTCTTCAATGAGGGCTATAAAGGAGGAGCTGCGCCAGGCCGGAGATATTGTGGCTGGCAAGCCCTTTCTGCTGCGCAGGAGGTTTACAGATCCGAAGTACGCTCAGCTTGGCCAGCTGTGGGGGCCGGAGGATCCTTATATGGACTTAGCGGCGAGTGCGGCAGATGCTGTTGTGCACTTCCGAAGTCAAAAGGATCACGAGATGGAAGAGCTTTTTTGGTCTCAATTCCATAGTCCGGAGCGTTCACTTCCGCTGACCGATCGGTTGGCTGAGTGGGCTAAGCTGAATAGATTGTCCGGACTTGCCATGACGGATATCGTGGCTCATGTCTGGCCGGATAGGCCCAAGCCGAAGAGTTACTTTGGCTTATTGCAGCAATTCCTTGGGACGGTGCCACATATCAAGGCGATGAAGTGGTCGGCCTGCATAGAGGGTGCATGGATGGCCCTCGCCCGTGTGAATATATACTGGACGGAGATGGATGCCACCGCTGTTGCGACCCAGGGTTCGGACGAGAGCCAGTTACCCGCCGAGCACTATTTTGGGGAAGTTCTGCGTGGTGCTCGTGTAATAGAGTCGCAGTGCTCGAAAAATCTCATGTTCAAATGAACTTTATGGTTTGTAAAACGATGTTTATAATATAAGCACTTTTTGTACTTGTGCGTTCAAGTATTGAAATATCTCCTGTGCGGCCGTTTAATGTATAACCTAAAAGATGGCAGTCTTCGGCTTCAGCCCCCACGCACATGGTGCGGGGGTGTTTGCGAAATGGCGCATTTTCACACTTAATCCAACATCTTGGTCCTGTGAAGGAGGTGATAGCGTAGCAAACGAGGCAACCGGACTATAATGGTTTATCACTTTCACTTAGCCATAGGAGTTCGAAGGTGGGGCTACGATATAGCCCCTAGGAGCACCGCGCTCTCCGCATTTGGGGCGCGTGTGTGCCTGACCGGGAAACGGTCCTTCGTCAAAGCAGAGGAATTCTAAACATTCCGGAGGTCGATCGAGTGGTTGACCAGTCTCTCGCTACATCATGACAGTCAGTTTTCGGCTTTCTCTACTGAGGTGCTCACCCGGCCGAACCGGGGCACAATCGCAGTAGTTCTCCTGGTGCCGCGTTAGCCGATGATACGGAACGTAAGGCAGCAAAACACAGGAGCCGGGCAAACCCAACATTTGACCAAAGACATGATTCGGAGCTGATGCATATAAGGCCTAACTCGAGACGTCGAACACTCCCTGAGGTGTTCGGTCTTCATGATGACGGGCAGATCAATGCCCTAAGCCCCTAGTGTCCAGGTATACGCAAGTCCTCTGATGCGACCGATGCCAAAACGTCAGCCTCCTCTCTGGTTATAATGAGAAACCAGGGGATATATAGCAACAAGAGACAGTAAAAAAAGGTTTACGCAGGGTCTTAATCTGAAAAGAATCCTTGCAACGGGTCCCTACTGCACGTCTGCGCCTGTGTCTCCGTTGTGCTGTATCCTGGACGGGTGTAACACGCTGTTCATCTGTAAAAGAGAGGAACTTAGTTTGAAAAGAAATCGTGTCAAAAATGTATTTAAAACAGAGCATGAATAAATGAATAAAGCTGAACTTTTTTTATTGCTCATACGCACAGCCCCTTGTAAAGGGGTGTGCGGCTAGGGAGCCCCTAGTTTATTTATGCCGGACTCGTCTAGCCGTGTCCAGGGTCTTGAACGACCTTTTAATGAGATGATGCCGCGTGGACCGGGCATTTTAAGTGTAAGAGACGCGTAGTGTGGTATTGCGTTAAAGCGGACAAAAGCTTCACGTCCCAACAGTGCTTGATGGCTACTTTTGAATGGGGCGACATGAAAGATTAGCTTTTCGTGTCGGAAGTTGTCGGGTGACCCGAACACAACTTCTAGTATTAAGGAGCCCGTGCACTTGGCGTAAGGGCCTGGCGTCACTCCTTTAAAGGAAGTGCGGCTATGTCGAATTTTAGTAAGGTCTACCCCCAACTTGCGGATTGTGTCCGGATATAGCAGGTTTAAATCGCTGCCGCCATCCATTAGGACGTGTGTAAATTGCAGTCCGTCGATTATAGGATCCAATATCAGAGCAGTCCATCCTGCGTTTCGAATACTTCTGGAATAGTCCAGGTGGTCGAAAGTAATTGGTTTTGACATCCAATCTCGAGGTTCCGCTGGGGTGGACCGTGTGACACCTACTTTGGCGGGTGCCGCACTGTTGTTCCGTATTATCACATGAAGTGAGTTTACTGTTTTGACTTCTTGTTGGAAAGTCTTTTGTTTTCCGGTGCTCTGCTGGTGGGGTTCATCGTCATCCTCGCTTGGCGCGTCGAGCCCCTTGTGTTCGGCGTTGAGTCGGCCGGACTGTTTGAAAACCCAACAATCTCGGTGGGTGTGGTTTGCAGGCTTCCCAGAAGTACTGTGGATTTGACATATCCGATCCAAAATTTTGTTTAGGTTGGATAGCTCGTCACTGTTGTCCTTAAGAGGCAGTGTTTTATTGTTTGGCCGCGAGCTTTTGAATCCGGCGTTGTCCGCCGTGTTCTTTGGGCTTTTTTCTTTATTTCGGCGCTGGTCCTTTCTGCGCCGTGATTTCCCGTTTCCATCTCTGATCTCGGATGTACTCGGGTTGCTGGTGCTGCATCTTGCTAGCCAGCTGTCTTCCCCCGTGCAAAAGCGGGTCATGAGGCTTGTTAGCGCGGCCATTGTTCTCGGCTTCTCTTGGCCGAGGTGTCTCGCGAGCCATTCGTCTCGGACATTATGTTTAAAAGCTGCTAAGGCTTCGGCGTCCGGACAGTCGACTATTTGGTTCTTTTTGGTAAGGAACCTGTTCTAAAATTTGTGCGCTGACTCTCCGGGCTGTTGAGTTATGTGACTTAAATCGTCTGCATCCGGAGGGCGGACATAAGTCCCCTGAAAATTTGCTCTAAACGCGTCCTCGAGCTCTTCCCAACTTCCAATGGTATTTTTTGGGAGGCTTTTGAGCCAATGCCGAGCTGGCCCTTTGAGCTTGAGGGGTAGATATTTTATGGCGTGGAGATCATCCCCTCTAGCCATGTGTATGTGCAGGATGTAATCCTCAATCCAGACTCCCGGGTCTGTTGTTCCGTCGTATGCCTCTATGTTTACGGGCTTGAACCCCGCTGGGAATTCGTGATCCAGCACCTCATCGGTGAAACATAGTGGGTTTGCGGCGCCCCTGTATTTAGGTGTGCCGCTATCTTCGAACACTCGGCGTGTTGTGTTTCTTCCTGGGGCCCTCTTCTTTGGCCCATAAATGGACCTGACCGGGCCATCCGTTTTGCGAGGATCTTTATGCGTGTCATGTGCCGGCTTATGTGCGGCGCCGCTTGCCGCTCTTGGCCTGTCATCTAGTCGCCTATCCGGCCCGGCGGCCTCTTTGCTTTTTGATTGTGGGGGCTCTACGGCCTCCTCGTCGAATTCTGGCAGCAGCTTGCGCTTCGGGTAGCTCTTTGTTTGGTGGCTATTGCCATATTTGTCCGCGGTCTTGAGTACTTTGCTCCACCTCATTCTGAGTATGTCTTCCGCTGTTTTGAGCTTCCGTTTCTCCTTCTTCAAACTTCTTGCAGTGGCGACAAGCCTTTTTCGGAGGTTCTTATGCTCCGGTGGTGTGTCCGGTGTGAGATCGTCTGGACTGTTGTTTTCGCCAAGGATGAGTTGATTATCCGATTCATCCTGTTTGGATGGTTGCTTGGTTGCATGCTCGTCGCCCACTGGTTTGCCCTGCGCTATGGTTGGGTCATTATGAGTACTGCTGTTATCGAGGCGGGACTTGGGCGGCGCTTGCGTCGCCGCTTTGGTTGTTTTTCGGGGGAATTATCCTTCGCTACGTCCCGTTGTTCCTCGTTATCGCTCCCTTTTGGGGTGTCTACCATATATACAACATGAGTTGAGGTGGGCTTCCAGTGCTCGGTAGGCGCTGGTTCTTGATCGTCTCCGGCATCGTCGTCCATACCGTCAATGTCTTCGGAGTCATAGTATAGCATGTCGGTTAGATCGTCGACAGTGGCTATAAAGTGGATGGTGGGTGGGCTTTGAATTTCTTTGTCGTCCGCATCCCAACCATCCTGACCGCAGTCCGGCCAGGGCTCTCCTGATAACGAGAGATACTTTAGCGAATTCAGTATGTCGCCAAAGGGTGAGTGCTGAAAGATGTCCGCGGCGGTGAACTCCATGATCGGCGCCCAATCGGATTCGATTAGCAGGGGCGCAGGAGGTTCGGAGTCCGGCAAGGAGTCCGGCACCTCGGAGTCACGAGCTTTGCAAGGGACAAGGTCGGTATTCGGCTCCATCACCGTAGAAGTTGCAGCCCCCGAGGCGGTGTCCAGCCACCTGTCCTTGATCTGCGTGGTCGGCTCCGAACTATGGGTCAGAGCGGACTCGTGTGCGGCCTCCAGGGTACTGTCCGGCGGCAGAGCTAAGTCATGCCCATTGTGACAGTGCGGCACGCTTGGCTGTGGCTCGAATCCATCGAAGATCAAGTCTCTGCGGATGTCAGCGTGAAGTTTAGGCTTCCAAATCTGACCTGATGGCCAGGGGCGTAGCTTTCGATCTGCTCCAGATGGCCAAGTGAATTTGCCCGCAGTGCAAAGCCGCCGAACACGAAGATCTGTCTGGGAAGAAAAGTCTCACCCTGGACTGCGTTGTTGTTGATTGAAGAAGCCATCAAGCCTATCGGTGACGACACAGAGGAACTCTCAATGAAAGCACCAATGTCGGTGTCAAAATCGGCGGATCTCGGGTAGGGGGTCCCAAACTGTGCGTCTAGGCGGATGGTAACAGGAGACAAGGGACACGATGTTTTTACCCAGGTTCGGGCCCTCTCGATGGAGGTAAAACCCTACTCCTGCTTGATTGATATTGATGATATGGGTAGTACAAGAGTGGATCTACCACGAGATCAAGGAGGCTAAACCCTAGAAGCTAGCCTATGGTATGATTGTTGTAATGGTTGTTCGTCCTACGAACTAAAACCCTCCGGTTTATATAGACACCGGAGAGGGCTAGGGTTACACAGAGTCGGTTACAATGGTAGGAGATCTACATATCCGTATCGCCAAGCTTGCCTTCCACGCCAAGGAATGTCCCATCCGAACACGGGACGAAGTCTTCAATCTTGTATCTTCATAGTCCTGGAGTACGGCCGATGACGATAGTCCGGCAATCCGGACACCCCCTAGTCCAGGACTCCCTCAGTCGCCCCCAAGACGAAGAAGCCACAGGTGGGACAGGGGTCTCGTGAAGGAGCATCACTCGAGGACGTCGCTCTGAGCCTCGCGTCTCCGGACGCGGCACCTTCACCCATCGCATAGGAAGGGGCGCCCGGTGCCCCTCTCAGGCTAGGCTCGGGGGCTCTCCTCGGGAGGGCCTCATACCTAGCCAGGGTCATGAGGGAGGCGCTCGAGCACCATGTGGAGGCGCTCTTCAGAGCACGCTTCCTAGGAGAAGGCATCAGGTGTGAGGCACCAGGCGTTCAGGAGTTCATCAACAAGGCAATCGAGGAGATTCAAGAAGCAAGGGTTCTGCAAGGCGATAGTCACCTGCGGCGCGGCACAGCTCACTGCCCTGGCGACGGTAAGGAGTTCCGCATCTGCATCGACATCCCCGGGCTCAACAGAGCCACGTCTCGGCAGCTCATCTCGTCGTCTCGTGTCGGCCGGTGCGAGGGTCCACCTCACAGCTACGTCCGCATGCCCTTTGGCCTGCCGGGCGCGGCTGTGGTGTTCCAGCGCTGCATGAGGGACGCCCTGACGGCTTGCGAGGCCAGGCATCAGGCGATCCTGGCGGAGATGGAGGAGCACCTTCAGGAGCCTCCCGGGCCCTCTGAGCCTCCCAAGGCTCGGCACTAGAGCGGCTCATAAGGAACGACTCCAGCAGCTCGCGTTTTTGGCTACTTCAACACCTCTTCAGCGACGGTGCCAGGTGACATCTCTCTAATTCGCTCAGTCTAGGGACGCCCCTCAGGCAGCATCATCCCCAGGCCGTGTGGGTCTGGCCCTGTGGCATGTATTGTTTTGCATTCACCAGGACTATCTAACCATTTCTGTGAGTTTACCTATGATCGTCACCTTACGACCGCAAGCCTTAGCCGCCTCGCGGCCCCCCATGTGTTCGCTGGCTTGCACCTCTCCCGTATCGCTGCATAACAACTTATGTCGGCACGGCGCTTGTGCTCGGGTCCGTCCCTGCAACGCTGATAAACCCGGGGATCGAGCTCTGGTTCGCGACCCGCCTCGCGCACACCACCTTGCCAGGTCCTCGGTGCCTCTGTCATATGCCCTAGGTTGCAGGCCCACTCCGTAGGGGTTCCCAGTCTTTCCTGTCATCTAACCTGCAGGTTTGTTTGGCAGTGGGCCACGGGTCGGCTTGGACGACCACCATCTGGCCTCGCGAGTCGCTTGTGCGTTAAAGGGGGGCCTCCCGAGCATCGTGTCTCGGGAGTTCCTACTGGCTCTCCAGCCCTCACCCCCTGGCCTTGACCACGACATCGCGACCTGGCATACCAACGGCGGCTGAGCTCGCTCGAGGGCCAGGTCCCGAGGACATAGAGCACCCAGGCAAGCGGGGCAGGAAGGTGGTCGCTGCAGGCCAAGCCCAATGGTACTGCCGCAGGCACAGGAGCAAGCATCATCTTCCTGACGGACTAAGACACCAAAAGATAAGTCCCGGTTCGCTGCGGCACCAGCTTCGCTCCCCGCACACCCCGCCTCACAGTTCCATTTTGGCAGTCCCACTTCCCTTTTCGATTCTCTGGGCAGCTGCTTGCACGCCAAGGGGGACCTCGTGAGCATCGCATCTCATGAGCTCTTACCGGACCTCGGGCCGCTCACCTCCTAGCCTTGAACACGGCATCGCGACCTGGCATACTAGAATTTAGGTAATTGTATTTTACATCATTTGTGCAATCTCATTTAGCTTTTAACATTTACTGGTTGCTTGTAGGTACGTATATGAGCGGTACTGATCCATGCTTCGATCCCTTTTGCGTATGGGGTAACGAGATATTCATGAACAAGCGTCAAGTGAGGAAACTAAGAAAGATTGTTAGGCAAAAGAAACGGGTGATGGGAATTAAGCTCTTTATTTACACTTTGTCCAAGACATCAGTAAACTTTAGGACGGTAAGTAATTAATCTGTTGCCTTTCCCCCTGCCCACAACAAATTACTCTATTAGACCTCATGATATGATATTTTTCTCTTTTCAGTGGTTTCCGAAGCTATTTACTGATGATTACCTTGCAAACTATATGACCGGAGTGGAGGCAACTAAGGTTAAAGTATATAATTCATGCTACCATGATAATGCTCTAGAAGTCTTTCTGAAGGCGGTGAAGGATGAGCGGGTGATCGTCACAAGGGGTTAGACAAAAGTTGTTCGTGCCTATGGCATGCAGGAAGGCACATTATGGGCATTCCACTTCTTTAACAACATCGACAGTCAAAATGATTTACACTTGTCTCTTCACCTTCACCGCCTGCAAATATTATGGTTCATCATAGTTAATTGATGTCTAATCATGTAATTACTGAACATATTGCACTGACAATTTTGTTCGTGGATTCGTTGTTGAATCACTGTGCTGAGAATTTGAATTGCACGTTTCATATTTCAAAATTTCCAATTCGAATAATAAATTACAGCCAAAAAAATTGTACAGGAGCAAATAAAATAATGTGCACACGGTTAGAAAGAAAACAGTGTGTGCGATGAAAAAAGAAAACAGACAGTTCTTTACGTGAAACGTTTGCGATGCCCTTCGGACGCACACAATTTCATTTGATATGCGTGTGGGATTCATGGTAATACGCAAACATTTCAAACCAGTGTGCGTGTGTGATAGGAATACCAATCGCACACAGTAACAAAAATGTACACGTTGGCATTAGTAGAGGCACCGCACACATTTTACATTCTTGAACCATGTGCGATAACGTATCTATCACAAACATATCAGCAGAATAAATGTTGATGTCCACCTTTTTCACACGACTATAGCAGCCTAATTGTTTGGGATGTACATATGAACGGAAACGTTTTCACTGGGTTGACTGTGTGGGATGTACATCGAACGGAAACATTTTCCCTGGATTGATTGTGTGAGAAGTACATACAAACGGAAATATTTTTTCTGGATTCACTGTGTGGGATGTACATAAGAACGGAAACGTACTCCTTGGATTGACTGTGTGTGATATACATACGAATGAAAATGTTCTTCTGGGATTCACCGTGTGGGATGTACATACGAACGGAAACAACTGGGTTTCGATGCCTCGCCCGATCGCACACGAGCCAGCTTGTGTGCCAGGAGGGCTTATCCCGAACGGTTTCTGGATCGTGTGGGAAGGACCCCCCTATCGCCCACACTCACTTGGCGACGGTTCCAAATGTCGTCACGGAAAGGGGTTAAAAATCGTTTGTATAGCACCAACGCGTACCAGTGCATGCATGGGGAAATGTTTTCATTCAGTTATTCTTCCTTATTTCAATAAATATTATACAACTATACATAGTCAAATATAATAATTCATATCTATTTTAAATTTCGGTTCACATGTTATCAACCCAAATTTTCGTCAACCAACTCCCGCAACAATGTGCGAAGTATCCTCTAGTATACAAAGAGAATTGTATATCTTATTAGCTCATACACACATCAGGGTTCCTTCATATCATATAGAACTAGGAAGTTTACTTGCAAGGAGACTGCTACTCCCGTAGGAGTTGTTGGATTTTCCCGAAGAGGGAGAGTGATATAGCACAACACCAGAAAGTATTTCACTCAGTTAAGAACCATGGTTTAATCAAACCAGTAGGTCTCAGCAAGCTAAAATGATAAGCAGCACATGCACACAAATAAAAGAAAAGCTTGCACCCAACTTGGCAAGGGGGTTGTCAATCGGCTCATCTTGCTAGTTACAAGATTAAAAGAAAATAGTGGGTGGATAATGATATAGTGGAACAACAAAATAATGAAAGTAAATAAAAGAGCAATTGTGTAAATGCAAGTATAAATAGAGAATGGATTCAGGGCTCATAGGTTCACTAGTGGCATCTCTCTCGAAAGTAGGTAATGGCATGGTAGACAAATTATTGTTGGGCAACTGATATAAAAACATCATTCATAATTATGATCATTCATGGCATGATCTTGTATAGGCATTACATCTGTGATAAGTAGACCGTTATCCAACTGCATCTAATATTATTACTCCATCCCAAAACCACTATCCAATATGCATCTTAAGGTATTAAGTTTAATGGAAAATAGAGCAATGAAATAAGCAAGATGACATAATGTAGACCCGAAAAAAAATCTAGCAATAAGATTAAACCCCATCATTTTACCTTACAGGCAACAATACAAATATGTGTCTTGTCCCTTTCTGTCATCGGGATATAAAACACCGTAAGATTGAACCTACTAAAATGCGCCACTCCCTTTGAAGAATTGCCCATCTATCTTGGCCAGAGAAGACAAATAACTCGAAAAGCATACATAGCTACTCAACTACACATCAAAGAAACTTCAAAAGATTCAAATATATTCAATGAACAATCTGATTACAAATCCACAGTTCATCGGATCCGAACAAACACACCATAAGAATTACATCGGATTGATCTCGGAAGAGAACATGATATTGAAGATCAGAGAGAGAGAGAGAGAGAGAGAGAGAGAGAGAGAGAGAGCATCTTGCTACTACTACGGACCTGTTAGCCTACTATTGAAACCTTGCTGCCTCATGAATTGTTCCAAAGGTATACTTTTTTTGCAAATGGTTTCTACCATATCTGTTTTTTCGTTCAGGGAGTTTCTATCGTATCTTCAGGTCCAATCGTGAGTTCACATTTTCTCCAATTTTGCTTTTGTTACACAATGATTAGGTTCCTAACTCTAAATTTTGGGTCATGCAGATATTGATGACCCTTCATGTATGGATTTTTTTCCTTCGCCGAATCTCCATGTACACAACTCCACAATTATGTGTTTGAAATTGAAAAGTGTGTGTTAATGGCAATGGAAGGGGATTTTGACCCGATGAGCCATTGACGTAGGTGATGAGATTGGATTGGGATTATGAGGGCAGACATAGTACGTGAGCTATTGACGTAAGAGTTGAACCAATAAAATATGCAATTAGCTAGTCCTGAGAAAAAGGATACTCAGATGCTCAGAAAATACTTCTAGTACAATACTCTACTACGAAACTGTTATTTATTTTGCTGAAACTGAAAATTAGCGCCACAGATAGCATGTTGGTATGAGCAATATTCGCTCGGAAATGTGATTAACCAGGTCGCTTTAATATCAGAACTTCAGAAATGTAACTATCACATCTTCCAAAGATTACAGTTTATACATTTAAGCCACTGCACTTGAAGATGAAGAAGGGCACAAGGATCAAATGATACAGCTGGGAGATACCAAAAGGGTGGCGAGAAAACAAAGTGCGGTTATTCCAGCAGTACTGCGTTGATATGCTTACACCTCCTCGATAAGAACCTTGGACTGCGGGTTGTTCTTTCTACCTGCCTTCCTCAGTCCGCTTCCACTGTCAAGCTCCTCAAAAGCCACTTTCTGCACCTCAACGATGCGAGCCAACGATGGCCAGGCCTCACTTGGCTGCTCATGAGCCCAGCATGTCATGAAGAACAGCTTCCTACCCGCAGCATGGAGCTTTTTGAAGCTCTGTGCCTTTTCCGTCTCGCCCATTTTGTCTTCCTTGAGGATGCTCTCACCAGCTTGGATGAGCCTGTGGAAGTCACACAATGCACAAACCACTGCATTGCCTCCTAAGGAGAGGATTGTGACGATATCATCCACAAGTCCAATAGCAAACCTGAAACCTCCGGTGTGCCTGTAAGCTGGGGAGCATGTCTCCTCTATGCATGTTGTGAGCGCTTCAGATACTGACTCAGGTTTAGTGGCGTCCCCCATGACTTTCGACATAGACAAGGCAACAGTTGAAGCACCCAAAGGATCAGACTGCCAATCACCATTGTAGAGGCGAAGTGTAAAGCAGTAACTGTAGAGAATATCAACCAAGTGAACAGTGAGCAGAGGAGATGGCTCTGCCCTGGTTAGCTGTTTGAGTGATGGGAGAGGAGATTCTGGCCCTTGTGGTATTTCATTGATGATAGACTCTGACGCAGTCATTGGATCTGATAAAGTAGTCTCATCTGTACTTATTTGTCTAATAAGCTGGCTCCCATCATGACTAAGAGAGATCGATTTAGCAGAAGGATTTTTCCACCATGGTGTCCATGGCTCAATCATCTTGCTGAGTTCACCAGAGGCCAGAGCTTGACGAAATCGTTTGATTTCATCATCAGAGAGGTCCTCAAGCTTGATTTCGTCACCTATTTAGTAGAAAGAACAAATAAGAACTCAATGCAGAACCTGACGGACAACGGGAAAATTTGCTGGTTCAATCAAACATCCAATGTAGAAAAGCAAAGGCTTAATTAAATACAAATGTGCAGGCAAAGGGAGGTGCTGCAAAATGATTGGCTAATGCCATCAACATCTAAGCTACACTTAAACATCACATAATAAAACTGCAAGATGAACAAGTTTGTTTAAAGAACCTATCATACTGTTACAAGATGCTACTGACTTATCACAATTATAAAGGTCAGGAGTAAATGTAGCATACCAGAGATGGCTTTCTGAATAAGCTCCTCTGACAGCATTGACTCTGCATGGTAAAAAAAATGTTTAGCATTGCAAAAGTGAAATCACTGATGGCATAAAAAAAAATACCAGATAAATTATCTACAAGATAGTTCAGTGTCTATCAATAATCACCCGAAAGACGCATACAATGAATTCACAAAAGGCGATTCCAACTAACTGTGTCAAACTAAATTCTAATTTATACATCAAAAGGAGTCATGGACCAAGTTTTGGTCATCTTAGTTCACTTTTTGCCCAATAACCTTAATTTCAACCACTTTTCTGCAATTGGATACAATTGCTGGCAATTGCAACCTGTGAGCAATATTTTCACAATGGAAACTATCACAACTAGATATAAGCACCAAAGAAATCATACCATATGTCAACTATCTTGTTTGTTAGCTATCATCTAGTTTGCTACTTGTGATACATATAGACGATAAAAGAATAAAAAGAACTCAGCTGAGCATCTCAAAGAAATAAAACTGCAAGTTAGAATTCTTAACTGAAAACACAGGGATCCGCTTTTATTGTGCCTTCTACAGTATAAGCCTTCATGCCAATTACTAACAGTTTTGAGAGGAAATGGTATGCAAAAGAAATAATTCTTTTGCAAGACTGACAAACCAGAAGATGATTCCTAAAACAATACTTCAAGAAAGCTCAATATGAATATGGTGATAATCAGACACATCGAAGCAATAGTTTGACAGATATGAAGGCCTCAATAAGAACGGAATACACATCTAAAGTGCAGAAGACTGCAAACTGGAGCGCATGTGCGTAAACCAAGGGATACACTATGTTCTATGGTTCTCAAGCATATGTGCATATAACAACAAAATCTTATTAAAGCAGCATACCATCTTCACCATCGGACTCCATTTCTTCTTCCAAGTGGAACCGTCTGAGTATATCGAGCATCTTCCTTTTTGATTCATCTTCAGGCTGAATCTGCTTAAGCTCCTCCGTAACATTCTCACGCATAAACGACTCAGTGCATTGCACACTATGCCCCTATTAAACAAGAATGAAACGGAATATTACAAGAAATACCGAGCAATAAGACCCTTTGGTTAAAGCTAACTGCAAACAATGAAAATAGTCAAATACCAACCTTCCATGGTACCTACACTCATACAGAAGAAGGCACACAATTCCACAGCTCATTGAGGGAAAAATCGCGGTAATAAAAGTTACGGCATTCACCAGTGAGCACAACAACGCAGTTTAACCCCCCAGAACCATCTTGCTTAAATTGGATGCATAACATGCAGTCAAATACTCTCTCCGTAAAGAAATATAAGAGCGTTGATCTAAACGCTCTTATATTTCTTTAGGAAGGAGTACCAATCTTCCACAGTACCAAAATCCAAGTATTTTTCCTAAAAACAAAAGCAAAGATTTTCCCTCAAACTACATGCTTGACAACTAAAGTTGCCATCCTCACGTCACTAAACTTGTCATCAAAAATATTCAGAGTTGACATGTGTTTGTGCCACCCCTGTGGCACTTATGCACCTTTTTCAGAAATTCACATCAGACTGACGTAAAAAGGAAATTCCTAGATAAACATGCAAAAGCTAACTATTTCGTTTTAACCTGGTCTGCAACGAAACCGCTACATATAATATGAAAAGCAACAGAAATATATTTAATGCCATTGCCGCCCAAGTTTACATCTCCAGTGCGGCAATTCCACGAACACCGCGTGGGCATAACCAAATCGGAGGGCGTAAAACCCCCAGCACGGTTCCACAAACTTTCAGGGAGATAACGCGCAGAGAGATACAAGGAAGGGGGAGAAGGACACACCTTGTAGCACGTAAGTGAACAGTAGCGGGAGTTGCAGCGTGGACAAGTGTACTGCGCGAACTGCTTCTGACATCTGCACAAACACCAAACGCGCGAATATCAATCATCAGGATTAGACAAGCCAGAGGAGAGAAGAACGTAGGGAGGGAGCGGGGGCCGGTGAGGACGCACACGCGACAGATGACCCTGGTTTCCGCGAAGGAGGAGGACGGGGCGGAGGAGACCGAGGCGGCGGCGTCCTCGGAGACCACCACGACCCTCTCCATCGCCGGCGAGTGGTGGCTGATCCCGCTCCTCGTGCGCTGACCCACCGGTGTGCGCGGGCTTTTTGGGGCGATTCCTTCCCGGCGTGGCGGCGAGCGGCGACGAGCTTTCTCGAAGCTGAAACTGGAAGAGACACTCGAAGCTGGACGAGGAGGATGAGAAGAGAGAAAAGTCCATATTACCCTCGACTTAGTGAAGTTCTTTTTTTTTTGAACTTTGCATTCTGCCATCATGCCATGAGTGCATTAAACTGAAAATCAAATAACCAGGCAGGGGACTGCATGTATGAAATGTTACATGTGAGTTGAATGAATCAATTAAAATTGTGATGTATTGACAAGATTTTTATTCGTATGGATTTGTGGGAACAACAGGAACTTTGCATCCCCATTTCAAAATGTCGTCCTTGAAGGCAGGGTTTGCAGTTTGAAGCGCAAGGTTTAGATCGTTGACCATAGTTTTAAGTATATGCTTTCCGAAAATAGGTATTGAAAGCGGGTCCAAAATAGAAACAACTTTTGTCTGTTGGTCCAAGATGAACAATAAAAATAGTCCAAGAATATCACAAGGCAATAAAATCTGCAATGACGCATCAATCATTATCATTTATTAAGACCAAATAAACAATGACTTTGAATTGAAATCTTACCGTATACATTCTGAGATATAATACTCATTGCTATTAGGCCAGCTATCAAATAGTTGTGCCAACATAGCAATGTCCATACCATCATGATGACTTGGGACTCGTGCATACTGGGACATGGACTACAGTAATGTAAGAAAACATGAGTAGAATGAGGCAAAATGTAAAATGTTATTATAATAACTTACACAGAATTGTAGATCCATATAGTGTGTTGGGACGTCTCTAGCTGGACGTCGCGGCATGCTAGTATCCTCACAGCCATGTTAAAACAATCAGCATCCATGTACTCATCATTCTTTAATATGTTCTTTAATTGTCTCAAGTTCAAACTAATAGGATAAGGTTGAGAGCTTTTCACCCACTCGCTCCTGTGAAATGGGAATTCTGTCAATTATAATTATACATGGGTAATAATTTATTAGAAAAAAAGAATTGGAAAAATGTGTCTTACTCTAGCAAAGGGATATCATCAACCATGCTGATGAACAAGCAAAGTTCATCCATTAAGTCGTCGTTTGTTGGAGTGCCAAACGGCGAAAGGATAAATGATTGCGAGATGAGCTCAACTTGTGATGATGAGTTGGATGCTTTGGGTTTGTTAGGAGGTCTTTTGACGATCATACAATCGGTGGGATCCGTGTTGGTTTCATCATCATCCAAGTCTCTGTTTCTTATATCATCATCATTGAATTCCGAGTCGACTAAAATGACAGCTAATTTTGTTCTAAAATCTGTCATATGAACCTAAAGTGAAGTAGTAACAAGACTTAATTTTCAAATAATGATACAACATGAAATAATAGTATCATGATACGATGCAAAATATATCTGTTCGGGAGTGTCAGACAGACTATCTCCCGTGAAGTACTCCATGTAATTTAACATCCAGAGACCACAAGATGACCTGGATGATTACGAATTTTTGATATGATTAATAACAAAAATATTATATTAATACAAAAATATTAGTATTATAAAATGATGTTGACCGAACCACAAGTCATATCGGACACGCTCGATTAAAAAGGAATTGAATAACGTTTGCCGCTAATTTAAATCAAATGACCAAAAGGGCTATCAATAAAATAATTGAATTTGTCAACGCATATTTTTATTATAAATCAATTGAACAAAAAGGCTATCAATAAAAAAAATGAATTTTTCAATGCATAATTTCTTTGAGAGGAACCCATATAATTATTACTTCATCAAATGGGTTGTCGATCATAGATATTAAAAATAAAACAAAAGGGACACGGCCGATGATCCATTCGGCGACGTAATTTGGCCACGCAAAAGAAACCAGAGGTTGCATTGCAAAAGGAAAGAGAGCAAACCAGAGGAACACTAATAAGGAGCTTCGGGTGAAAAGAAAAATAAAAAAAGAGCAGCTGGTGCAAAGTATCTCAGTCTCACCGCACACTAATGTGGAGCAGTCGCTTTCTCACAACAGTATGTGTGCGTGCTGAGACGGTGAGAGACACTCACTTTGCTTTCTCCACCGCACGCCGCCGGCCGCCTTCTGTGGAGCAGGGCGCACGCCGCCGGCTGCCTTCTCTCGAGCAGGGCGCATCCTCTCCCGCCAGGACGTCTTCTGGCGCCCCCCCCCCCTCCCCGCACCACCACCACGACGACCTCGCCCCGTCTCCTATCCCCACGACAGCCTCGCCTCGCCGGCTCTTATCCCCACCATGGCCTCGCCCCGCCGCCTCCTCTCACCACCGCGGACTTGTCTCGTCGCCAACCCCGTGGATCTTCCCTAGTTTGACTCTGCCGCCGCCATCATACTGCCACAGAGCAGATCGAGATGTGAGCTGCTGGACACGATGCGGGAGCAGGCATCTTGAATTGAACCGAGATCTAGTGCGTCGACCTCACACAGTCTCTCCAGGAAGGAGTTCGCAGCTCGCGTAGGTGCTTGGTTGCTGAAGGTATGCTGTTCGATTAGATGTTGTTAACACACCTACAATTATCGGTGGGGATTTAGTCAGGTGACATTTTTTAGGCAACCATGCTGTGATAAAGCTTCTTGATTTGTGGATTTGAATTTTGGGTGGCTTAATTTTTCACTATCAGCTAGCTCTAATTGATGTTGAGTCTTTGCTTTTTGAGACGTTGTAGTGTCGCAACCAAGTTGGTATCTGCATTGTTTCTATCAGAAATACATGTGAGTCCATTATTTGACATCTGAACTTTGCTGATGCTTATGCCATTGTATACACAACAGGCACCTTCACCACATTGTCATTCATTTGTGAGATGTTTCTGTTTCCTTATGTTGGCATGGATGCATTGGATATAGAGTAGTGGAAGATTGTTAGCGGAACACATATACAGGTATGATGTATATCTGTTTCTTTCCATGTGTGTAGTAACATATTCGTTGTTCAAATGTATAATATGCAGCCCAATGAAATGTATCGCCTTGAGCACCATTATATAGGCCAGATCTAATGAGAGGTGCTGTGTGAATTGCATTGGCATACAGTAAGGTAAAGAATTGCATTGGCATACCAAATCTGTTGATCAAATGTGCTTCAGGAATGCTATGCAGTGAAAAAATAAAAATAATAGCATACCAAATGTACCCTGTTAAGCATAAATGCTCTGAGTTATATTAGGAGGCATACCCATCCTTCTGAAGACTGCTCTTAATATATTCTTCTCTTTTCCATGTTGTAACATCTAGATCAGTCCACTTATCGGATTTTAATTCCATGTGCTTGGATGCATATTTGAATAAATCCTCCAGTCCTTCTAGCTGGTGTACCAAGAAATGGAAAAACTATAAGCATCACAAGTGAGAAATAAGAAAAAAAAAGCTTATTAGAAAAGATGGGGCAGTAGGATGAAGTGCAGACCGTATCAATGAGGTCCTTGCGGCTCATGTATGGGCCTAGCGAGTCGAGCACTTGGACACATTTTTTTCTGGCATTTATAACACATAGGTACCAGTGAACGTCCTCCATGTTTATTGGAAAGTATATTTGAAGAAAATGATTATTTTAGTTGTACTCGTACGTGGATGAATCAATCATTGTAGTTGTAATTCATCCAATTATGTAGGAAACTAAGACTAACCATATCATTTTTCAAATTCGCTTTGGCTCTGTTTAGTACCCATGCTGGTGCAGCATCCATGTCATCTGAGGGCAGATAGCTACCGATCTTTATCATCTTAGAGATGCATGCATTCTCTAAGAACACACTTCCACCTGATCTTACTTGTAGATGCTCCATAGCAGTCATGCAATTTATGTACGTATTTATGACCTACAATTAAAAGCATACATAGTATATTAGATGACACATACTGATAATCAAATAGCATCTTCCAGTCGTAATGCGATAATAATAATAATATACTCACTTCGTCGCCAACCCATTCTCTGGGAGTTAGAAGAGATAGTAAATGTCTTTTTTTCAAGAATGCGTCGCCGATGCTCACTAAATTTCTTTTTTTGCTTGGTTCAGATATGATATTTTCTATAACGGACCAATCATCGCCAGTGCAGGCATAATCTATCACGATGGCAATGATAACATGTAATGATAATAACACAAAAACAATATTGTAGCAGTACAAGGACATTGAATGTTTTGTTCCGTGCCTTGTGGAGAAACAACATAGTCTTGTGCCTTCTTAGGCTTGTTATGCCGTCGTTTATGTTTCTTTATATGCACGGGCATTGTTAGCTCGTCCTCTATAGTCTGAAGCCCTTCCGTGTCCCGTGTTTGTGCCAATTCCTCATCCTGAGCTGCCACCATTTGTTGACTTGTTTCGTTGTGGGTTAGTTTCTGAGAACAATATTGGAAGAATTACCCGTGTGTAGGATATAATATAATTAGAATAATTTTGGAAGATATAGTTAGAAAAGGAAAGTCACCTGTGTATGCTCAGAATCTTCATCCTCTCTGTTTGCTATGTTTTCTTCAAGAATAGGTGTATATTCTGGGCTATCCATGCAATTATTTTCCTCCACTTCATTATTGTTGAGTATTTCACTTGTTTCATCATCGCTAGGTAGCTGAAACCCATGGTAGTATAATATTATAAGAGAGATAATATATTTTTGTAATGATATTGTACTAAGATAATTCCCAACTGATCTTTGGCGTTAGACATGTGGAAAGAAAACTTGCCTCTGTTGATTCGGGGATTGTATATCCATCCTTGGTTACCACGGCATCAAAAAGCATATTTAGTGGACCCTCCCTAATGGACTCTTGTGTAGCCTTCGTGGAGTCGGGATATGTAACCTCTTGTACGGTTATCACCTCTTCAACCTGCATATTCTCTGTATCCTCCATAGTAGATTCTTCTTGTATCACCTCTACCGCCTCGGTGTTTGTATCCCCGTCTTTCTTTACATCTTCAATCTGCATATTATCTATATCCTCATCCTTTGCTACCTTGTTGATGTTTTCCTGAAAACCCAAGCATGACACTTCTAGATAGAAAACCTTGCATAGGAAGAAGAGAGATGTAATATGTCATTACCTCGATGGCACCGGCAATAGTACTGGATCTGGTTGGAGATTGACCCGCATGGGGCACCGATGACGATGGCGCCGACATGGACGATGACGGTGCTTCACCAAGGGCAGATGTGTGCGACGCGGTGGAGAGACTTGTTGTGGAGGTTTGTTTGGATGCGGCTGAGAGATCGTGAGGGGGGTGGAGAAGAGGTGTAAAGTAATGGTATCAGGAAATAAGGCAGAATCATGAGAGAAAGGAAATAAGGCAGAATCGTGGGAGAAAGGAAACTACTATCGCGATAATTGGGGACTCCTGATTGCTATCATCCCCGGATTTATCTGACACCCCAGAATCTTATCTTGTGCTTTTTTTACCCCAGATTGACAAAATTACTGGAGTTATTTCCGTAGTGCATTTTATCTGCATAAATATTGGGTGTGGCCCCCCTTCCTTCTGTAACTGCAGACTGTGTAATAATTCAGAAAAGGCACACCCTTTAAATATTTGTCAAACTTAATTTTTTGTTTTTGAAATTAAGGCAACTGCGGGGACTACCAATAGGCGTACCTGCTACGTGTTGGTGATGAGCAAGCTAGCCAAGGGGAAGCATAGTGAATCAATGAAGAAGCTGGAATCCAAATAGGAGGCATATTTTCAACTGGTTTGACGCATGTTGGAGGAGGTATTCTCGCCCACTGTGGTTATCTAGCATTTTAGCCTGTTACATGCCTTATCTTCCTTTCTGAATTCTGTACAGTATATTCTTTCGAATTTTTTTCTGTAAAAATAAAGCATGTGAGCTCATCTGCTATAGGTTCGGGAACAACATATGTGCAACATAGTAGTAATAACGCCGTTTAACTTCAATATATTCCATGAATGTCATAGACTCTTCCAGTTTTCATTACAAATATATCAGAGAGCATAGCACTTAGGCGTTCAAGAACATCTTTAATAGAACAGAATTCTGGCTGATAAATTTAGATAGTACAGAATATACAACACTTTCATGTTCCTTATTATGGATGATCTGACACCATGACGTGGCATCATTCCACCATCTTATTCTATTTGAAATAGGTTTACAAGTTGGCACATCTGGAGACCAATAACCACATTAAAGCCTCAATTGTCCCGAACACGAAATATTTGTCAAACTTGAATCAACAGAAATTATGAAGTGATTAGTGCATGGCAGGACTTACGGCTACTAAAATGATAAACTTCTAAGGAGCTTCTTTCATAAGTTGGTTTTCAACGCGAACATAGTAGGGGAAAAGAAATAATGGAATAATGCACTTGCCTCATCTCTCCAAAACATCTTTGTAGACAATGTTCTTGGTGCTTTTCCCGGATTTATCGACATCCTTGTTTGGCTTGGCCAAAATCCGTGTCATCTCTCTCGACACTCCTCTTGACAATGCAACATATAGCTGACCATGTGAGAATACTGGCTTGGGAAGGTAAATGCCAACATTTGGGATGGTCTGACCCTGTGCCTTGTTAATTGTCATCGCAAAACTTAGACGGATGGGGAACTATTTTCTCTTTAGTTTGAAAGGAAGTGAGATGTCCTCCGAGGGCGACATAGGGATCCTAGGTATAAACACCCTCTTTCCAGCATGCTGACCACCAACAATCTCTGCGTCGATTGCATTGTCCTGAAAGGCTCTGATCATAAGCCGTGTTCCATTGCCTAGACCATTATGAGGGTTGAGGTTCCATAGCAGAATGACCGGGCAGTTGACCTTTAATTTCAAAACATGTGGGGGCAAGCCATTTGGTGTGATCGAGTTCAAAAAATCAATTGTGTAATTGTTCTGTAGGTCATCCTCGATTGAGTCAAAACTATGGTATAACTTTTCTTCACCTGGAAACCTGGAGATCATCTTGTCATTCAGGTCATCGACATGATCGTTCTTGGTCGATAGAATAGCACGTGCACTCATGTACTCTCTGGATGTAGCATTGGCATGCAACGATGGGAAGACATCTCGATGAGCATGTTAATAGCTTTTTCATCCTCGGTATAGCCAATGATAATGTCCTCAGGGAGACGAACATAGTCGTCGCCAGTTGTCTCTTCAGTTCCATTGCCTATCCTTAGGAGGTATTCCGAGAACCAAGGATCAGCCTGTGCCCGCATATTGCGTGTGAGACGTATCTTGCGGGTCTTCTCCCAAAGATAGGATCTCAGAAGTGTAGCATCCGTGATCTGCGCTCTTGTCCCACGTGTCACAACGGGTAGGACCTGCCTGAAATCACCACCAAAGACGACAACCTTTCCTCCAAACGGCAAAGAACATTCCATTATATCCTGTAGTGATCTATCAAGTGTCTCAACTGCTTGACGTTTTGTCATAGCGACTTCGTCCCAAATTATCAAGGACGCCTGTCTAAGCAACTCTGTTGTACCACTTTGTTTTGTGAAACTGCACATACTATTGTCAGTGAGCTTGATTGGTATTTTGAATCGAGAGTGTGCTGTCCGTCCTCCAGGCATTATCGATGCTGCAATACCAGATGTAGCAGTTGCAATCACCATTTGGCCCATGGAACGCACCATAGCAAGCAATGCCTTGTACAGGTACGTCTTCCCAGTGCCTCCTGGACCATCAACAAAGAATATCTGGGTTTTTTTGTTCATCACATGATCCATTATGTCATTGAAACCAGCCAACTGCTCATTGTTCAAACTGCTAAATAGATCTAGATGTTCTCTTCTGTTACCTCTCTGTACTCACCATCATAAGAACCAACGGTCTCTACCAGATCCGGAAGTCCATAGTTTTTAATATCCTTTCCCATGGATTGCAACATATCCCTAATATCTCTAAGGACCATCTGCTCAAGTATTGACTCATTTGATTGAAGACGGTAATCCTCACACATTGATGTTTCTCCCAGAATTGCTGGATTTCTGTTGCCTCACAAAAAACCAATATAGTCGCAAACAACCGTCTTAGGGTACAAGGCATCTGAAATGTGGCCGCCTCTGTCATGCAATCATCAAGAGTCTTGTCGTGCTCAATGAGGCCTAAGTGTTCACATGCCTCTCTGAAGGAAGTGCACCTGTTGCCATTTACTGTTTTTAAATCATCAAATGAAGTGGCACCTCGGACATGACTTAGCAGCACACGCAAGTAGTACTTCTCTCCTTCAGCAGGGTGTGCGTACACAAGTCTTCCAATCTGTGATCTATTATTTCTTCTCTGCTGCCACTTCTTTTTTCCAACTATCCATCTATAATGCTCTGGAAACTCTCTGTACAACAATTTCCGTGCTTCCGGAATCTTCCGATTCATCTCAAAGTACTCGGTAAGCATGGACCTAGATGAAGATGGTCGAGCGACAACATCTTCTAGATTTTCACCAGATTTAAATGCAATTGTATGCATATTTGGCAAATGAAGTTGGAGCTGCAGCACTGATGGACTGACACCAAACATTTTAAAACCAAAAATCCTATAAATAGCCTCTGGAGGAGATACATAGCGTGCATCCCTATATTGTCGGATTTCATTGATGATTCCACCATCATTGATTATGTCCTGCTCAAAAGCAAATGACGTCCGATCATGGCCTTTATAGATGTACTTGAACAAATACTTCACTGCCTTGATGCTCGAGCATGCTTCAACATTAATGTGGCAGTTGTATCGCATAAGAAGACAAGGGTTGTAAGGGACCACCCATCTATTGTCCAAATTGGCACCTCTGATCCTAACTCCACGCCCATCATCCCTCCTCCAATAGATGGGATAAGAGTCTCTCCCTTGCTGTGTGGCATCACAAAAATCTCGCGGATAATGGAACCTACACTGTCCATCAATCATGCACGGACAACTTTTTTCAACTCACCACAGGGTCCGTGCAGCATGTGTTTGATGACCAGCTCATGCAGAACTGGGTGTTTCTCTTTGTCAGGTATCTCTGCGGATATCACCCGATCATAGTCATCCGGGGTTGCCAACTTGCTATTTGCTTTCATGATTAAATGTATATGCTCATGAGGGAGGCCTCGTTTCTGAAACTCTGTGACATGTACATAAGCCGCGACTTGTCCGAAATGCTTACCCTTAATTAGCAAGTCCATCATATCTCGCTGTTTAGCCCTGTATACCCTTGCCACCAGGTCTGGACGGTCTTGTGGCAGTTGTCCAGGCATCAGATTAAGTGTTATCTCCTCCCAGTAGGGATTGCAAGTCATCGTGATAAAATAATCCGGTTTACCCCACCGTTGGACTATTGCCATTGCATCGAGGAACCTCCGCTGCATGTCGCGATCACCCTGACCTGTAGCATTCACCTGACCTAATTGTCACCAAAATCCTCATCTTGGTTATCCTCATTATCATCTACAATATCAAATATAAATACCAGTATAATGGCTGGAATCATAATGATTGATAACATAATATTTGTTTAAGAATAAGTGGTACACTATAATGACCGACACCTGCATGTAAATCATTCGCATGGTCTTCATCTGGCACAAAATTCCTAACTTGTTCCCTCTCATTAATCAAATTATCTTCTATTTTATTGATGGAGCAAGACATAAGTTTTTATTCACCAACACAGTAAGTAGATAATGCCATAACAATTTAATAATGAACATCATACCTGCATGTAAATCAGTGACTCGGTCTTCATCTGGCCCAAAGTTGCCAACTTGTTCCCTTCCACCCATCAAGTTTTCATCTGCTCGATAGGTGAACGAAGACAAATGTTTTTATATTTCTAAAGATAGTATGTAGATAACACAACAATAATGAATAGAATACTTGTATGTAATTCAGAGGCCCGGTTTTCTTGCGGATCTGAATAATGCGTCGGATATTGGTTTGTGTCATTGTGTTCCTGAACATACGACATCCAGCGATTCCAACCTGTCTCCCCACGTGGGAAAAACAGTGGATATGACAATGGGTCATAGCACCCATAGTATGCTCTAATGTACATGGGTCGGTCGCCTTTTTTGCCATGCACAACAACACTCCTGTCAAAACAATTTTGTGGGTCGCTCCCTTCAACCCATATAGCTGCCACTTGAGAAGTCGTTGGGGGCGTTATACCTAGGTTGATCCAACTTGATATCTGTGTTTAGTGAGATCTTGTACTCATCTAGATTTGGAACGGACCCAAGGCTCTTGAAAGCCTGTGCATAAGGGTTCGGCTCTAGTATTAGCAGAATTTTACGAATGGGTTCTATATTCAGATCTGGAGACCTCTTAGCCCTGTGCACTAAGTTATGATCTGTATCATAAATATAGAGCTGCAAATGCCTAGGACCATTATCAGCCGGCACCAGATCATCAAGAGCGTGGTACAACCCCCCACATGCACGAAAGGTATATAAGCCGGTTCCTGCCGCAGTGCTTACTCGACGATCAAGGGTGACTCCAAGACCTGTGAATGAGAAGTGAGAGTTGAAATACCGTATGTTGTCTCGAAAATATTTAGCATCATCATCACCTTGACTTGTGAACAGCCGTTTCAACTCATCCGGAACCTCAGGTGTAAACAAACCTACTTTCCCCTTTCTGCAACAAAATGCAGGTCCCTCATACTGAAACCGCAATGCTCCACAGTGGAGGCAGTCCCTAACTTTTCTAAGGACGTGGTGATTTTTGGGTAGGTTCATGTACACCCTAGCATGAGGATCATTTGTGTGTGTTCCATCAGTGTGACGTCGTTCAACTCGGTAGGATTCAAACTCAATATCTGGAACAAAATTTGAATATTCAGGCACCATTTGTTACAGAAATGACAATATTATATTATATGGTAACTCATCATAGCAATAAGGTACCTTGGTGGGTGAACATCCTAGCTTCTTCATCAGGCTCAAGGTATTCAGCTTGTAGAAGGTTTCCATCTCCACAACATTCTGTAGTAGGCAAATATTAGTTTGTAGAAGATATCATATACTAGAGACAGAACCATGTATGCATTAATGCGAACCATCAATATTGTTTGTGTTGCCATCCGGCTCCAGTATCCATATGCATCATTGCCGTGGTCGTTGCCTGACAGAATATTCAGCTTGTAAAATGGGCAAGAATGAGCGATGAATGAAAGGAATGAACCAAGCTGTCGTGGAATAGTCACGTCAGATGTCCTCGTGAAAGGACTTAGTTGTGGAGCCATCGCAACTAGGAAGCTTGAAGGGGTTAAATCGGGACAAGAGACACGAGAGGGTTTATACTAGTTCGGCCCCTTACGGTGAAGGTAAGGCCTACGTCTAGTTGGGTTGGTATTGATGTTTCAATGACCAGGGAGCGAGATACGCTATGCCCGGCTCTCGATGAGTTGTTTCTTACCCTAAGCCGCCAGCAGGTCGTCCCCTTATATACACGGGTTGACGCCCTATGGCTTACAGAGTCCCGGCCGGCTTATCAACAATGTCCGGCTCGGTGACTAGTTAAATCTACCTTATGTTACAAGTCTTGCCATCATGGCGGTTTACTACAATGGGCTTAAGCCGCCCGTGGGCCTTAAGCTCTTTATTGAACCTCCATCTTCATGCTTGGTCTTGGGCTTCCTCTGATGAATACTCTTTGCGTAACCCGGCCCCTCCTGGGCGGCTTACACAAATAGTCATATCCCCAACATTAGGCCCCAGATTGATTTGAACCTGTTCATGTCAATCTAAAAAGTATTTTTAAAGAATTAAATCTTTAGTCTTCTGACTATATAGAGGGTTTTTGTTAACCCGCCATGACATCACCTTCTGGAACCGTCTTAACTCGGCGTGACGTCATCTTCTTTTAACTTATTTTTTATTCCACCGAATCCTTCAACGGATCTCTTCTTTACTGACTACTCCGAAAATCGAGGCGTCGGGGCTGCTGGATAATATTTGTTATCTCCTTGTTTCCCGCGCAGTCTCAGTCATCTTCTCCTTATAAATAACCACGACTTAGGTCTTTTCCTTTTTACCCTTTCAGTCGTCTTCTTCCTCTGCTCTCTGCCTCTCAAGCTCCGCTGCCGTTTCCATCGACTCCCTCGTCTTCATCAACTCAGGCCGCTGCATCGAGCTAACTATAACCAGAGATCGACGGCGAACCTCCGCAGCTTATCCTCATCCGTGAGTTCCTTTTTCTTCCCCTTTCTTAGATCTATCTTGAAGTTCTGCCAAGTTCATCGGGTTCATCACCGCCCTATGCGAATCCTTGCTAGCTTCACTTCCATAGCCTGTTTAGATTGTAAAACCGTGCAGAACTGTTGTGGTAGTTGTTCATGTTGATCTTGCACAGAAATAGGTCTCATTTCTCTTATTTGGAAACCTCCTTTGAATGCATGAACTTCTCTGCCCTGTTTTTAGGTCTAGAAAATTTTCTCCTTTAGAACAATAGTTTGATCCATAATAAAGGCTGTTGTCCGTGAAACTTGTTTCTATCACCCGGAAAGCTTCTTCTGGAAAACTTACTTCATCACCACTATCTAGGCGTCCGGTTTAAAAATCCTTGAATGACTGTTGATCCTGATAGCGGCTTAAACTTTACCGCACAATTACCCTTATATCATTAGGCCCCTTGCTTAAGCCGCTATTTTAAATAAATTTGAATATTTGCCCCGGGTTAAATTTGAACCGGAACTTTCTTACTTTGTCGTAGATGGCTCCTAAGGCGGCCAAGGCCCCTGTGACTTGCAACTGGGTCCCATCCACAATAACCAAAAGCAAACTTGCCGAGTTTGTAACGTCCGACCATCTGCCAAAAAAGGAGGTCATGTCCTATAGTGCCCCTCACCCGTCTGAAGAGATACCTCAACCCAAAGATGGGGAGGTAGTAGTTTTCACAGACCATATGAACCGAGGATTTGCCCCTCCCGGCTCAAAATTCTTCAGGGAAGTTCTGGACTTCTTTGACCTGAGGCCTCAAGACATTGGACCCAATTCCTTGTCCAATCTGTGTAATTTCCAAGTCTTCTGCGAGGTATACTTAGGAGAGGAACCAAGTCTGCTGCTGTTCCGAGAACTTTTTTACTTGAACCGGTAGAATGAGTGTGCCAACGGGCCTAGTCTTGAACTTGGCGGCATCTCAATCTAGCGGCGGAGAGATTGCATTTTTCCTTACGCTGAGCTGCCGAGTCACCCCAAAGATTGGAACCAGACGTGGTTCTACTGTCAAGACACCTCTCCGGCTAACGAGAAGCCTCTGCCCGGCTTTCGCGCCCTGTGTCTTGAGTCCAATCATCATCTGGCGAACAAGTTAACTGCTGTTGAGCGCCTGCCTCTTAACCCCACCATCAAAAAGATCAAGGCCCTTTTAGGCAATGGGTTAACTGGCATTGATTTGGTCCGGGTCTGGGTCACCTGGCGGATACTACCATTAAGCCGCCGCTCCGGCTTAATGTGTACTTACACAGGTGAAAAGGACGACTCAATGCGTCATAGTCCTGAGGACCTACCAGATGATGTGGTAGATGCTACAGTCCAATCGCTATTGAAGGAGGGCACTGTAACCAGTAATACTTTCAGTTTGCTTCCCTTCTGCAAGAAGAATCCGGCTCCTGCAGTAAGTTACTAGTCTTCACAAATACTCTTTAATATGTTACCTTCTGGTACTTATGATTCTTTGTCTTTTTCCACAGGCCGATGACAACTTCTGGAAGGTCAAGTATGACCATGAGGCTGCAAAACTGGCCCGGGCGGCCAAGAAGACCGAAAGGAAAGCCGCCAGGACAGGTACCTCTAAAAATAAGAAACCCAGCGCCTCTGATATGCTTAAATTGGACGACTCTTCTTCAGATGAGGAAGAGGTAATCTTTTTGATTTTCTTTAACTCCTTTGCCGTTACCTTACTGACATTTGATCCTTTCAGGAGGATACTAGGAACAGTCAAGCAGCTGGCGAAGAGGTAACTATAATTTCCTCTGACTCAGAGCCTTTGCCAACACAAAGAATCCGAAGGGTGACCCGGAAAGTAAGGTTTTCACACCCTCTCGCTTACCAAGATCCTCAATTTCTTTTGAAGCAACAGCAGCTTGAGAACCGGCGGCAGACTCGGGCCAACCAGGACGCACAGCTTTCCTCTGGCTTACCCGATGTAACCAGGAAGCGTCGGACCGAGGTTATCTTTGACTTACGTTTTGTTTTACCCTTGATGGGTTTGATTCGCCAACCTCTCAATTCATCCGACTCCAACTATCAGGATACCTCCCCTTCTTCTGATGAGTCGATGCAATCGAACATGCCGGCTTTCAAAAGGGCTCCTGGGTAATATAACCTTTCCTACTTTGAGGTTATCCATACTTATACTTTGATACTTATCTTTCCACTTTGTTTGACAGCTTGCAAGTAAAGCCCAGCAAGAGGGCAAAGAAGAATAAGCCGTCCCAAGACCCGGTGGTTACTGAACCGGTGCTTGACTCATCCGTTCCAGACAGCTCTACTCATCAGCCACCGCCTGAACCGGCTTCTGACATTCCGGAGCCAACTTCTGACCCGCCTGCAGAGGACGTGATTCCCAACTCGGATGACCCAGAAATCCCTAGCCCGGCCAAGACGGCTGACCCGGAAGTTGAAATTGTGAAGAGCCAGTATGTTGAACCGGGCCGGCCTACTGCCTTTTCCCAATGCACCGCCAAGGAAGAGTTTGCCCAGCGCCGGAAGTCCAAACAAGACATCACTGATTACTCTCACCTAAGTATTGGTGATATAGTCTCGGGCTATCTGAACCAAGTACACAGTAGTCGTGACCTGGAAATTGACATGGTGAAGCAAATACAGCATAAATCTGAGGTAAAATTTAAGCTTTCACTCTGAATCTTACTTACTGTACCAGCCCCCAAGTCTATTGCTTATGAATGAATATGTTGTAGACTTAATAATCTGCTAGCTATTAGTTTTGTCCGGTTTAAATTGAATATGTTTAACCCGGAGATAACATGAAACTTTAAATTTGGGTTACATTAGCCCCCAAGTGTCAAGTACCTTTACTTGTAAAGTGCTTGAGACTTAATATGTGTGACTTGGTAAAATAGCCTAAAAATTCTGTAAACATACATTAGCCCCCAAGTGCCAAGTATCTTTACTTGTAAAATACTTGGAACTTAAATGTTATCTTACCAAGATTCTTACCATAACCTGATGTCAATGCAGGCCACCGTATGTCAATTTGAGGCGGAGATTGCTGATTTGAAGAGCCAGTTGAAAACCCAAGAGCTCGAAGCTCGGAAAGCCAATTCCAAGTTTGAATTCAGTGTTTCTGAACAAGAGAAGCTGAAGAAAATTTTTGAATCGGAAAAGAAGGCTTGGGTTGATGAGAGGGCTTCACTGGTGACCCGGGTTGAAACAGCGGAGGCATCTCTTGCCGAGGCAAGAAATGAGCTGTCCGACTTAAAGCGGCACATATCCCAAATGGTCTCAGCTATCTTTGGTAAGCCGCTCATAAATATCGTAATCCTTCAAGAGTTATTGTAATAGTTGCCTCCGGCTTAGTGTTATACCTGTGAACATGCAGGCCCCAGGAGTACCAATTTGAAGGAAAATATGCTTGTCAAGCTTAAGGCAGTGTACACCTTGGTAGAGCAGCTGTACTCTGGGTCACAGCGTGCGTTGACTGCTGTGGCTTTATCAAATACCTCTCCCCGACTCCTGCAAGACGTGTTGAGACATTTGTCGATGCTACCTCAATGCATTCAAGACTTAAGGCGGGCATCCGCGAGAGCCAGAGCCGTGGCTGCGTTGAGTCGGGCAAAAGCATGGGTGCCAGAGCTTGACCTTGCTGACCTCTCTCTTGGATATCCAAGTCTTAAGGAGGACGTCACTGCTTTTGGCGAACAGGACTTCACTGCCTATGTTAAAGTCGTACGCCCTCTGGCGACTCTCATTGGGGAGGATACTGATCTCACCAAGTACTCGCCGGGTTATGATAGCGAGAACCGGAGAATCCCAAATGTCCCATATGACCAAGTTAGCCTGCTCCCTCCAACGCGTAAGCATACCTTTGCCCCTGAAGTGGACCCGGCCAGTTTAATAGATGATGAAGCTGAATTTGAAGCTTTGAGCGGCATTAACTGGGCCTTGTCCACCTTCCAGGACACAACAACCGAAGGAGAGGCGGGGAAGATAACCCGGAGTCATCAAGCCAGCCAGAGGAATGAGCCGCCAGCCGGGTTATAACTTGGCAAAGAACAATGCTTCACTTATTCAGACTCGGGGAGTCTTGTAATAGGATAGAAAAACTCCTTAATGCCTGTCATGCCTTATGGTACTTATTGCTTTTGTTAAGCCGCCAGTACTAAATTCATCTTGCTTATGTTAATCAAGTGTTTCCTTGATCCTTCACCTTGCTCCGTTTTAACCTGCACGTAAAACATGCAAGGCTTTCCTGGACGATTTACTGCGCCAGCGGGTTATAGAACATTGATAACCTGGACATGATCAAAAACCACATGTATAAGCCGGTTCATGATTAGTTAAAACATAATCATAACAGCATACCTGCGACCCTTTTTGATAACCTCTCTGGCTCATATAAGTTTTTACCTGGCACTTGTTAGAACCTGAAGTAATTAATATAAAACCGGAAAGATCAAGAACCATCTCCTCAAGAAGGTTTCAATGATAGTGAAAATAATCATACTTGCAAATTTTCACAGGCTCCTGATTCGAATACGATCAGAAAACCGCTCCAAAGGGGTTAAGCTAAGATTCGGATACGATCATATAGCCCCCAGTGGCTTTGGCGATGCCGATCAAGTGGGTATCAACAGCTATGTTCTCTTTGGTTCGAATACGACCTATGTTTGAACAGGAAGCCCCCAAGTGAACATAAGAGTTGTTTAATGATGCTGATTCGAATACGATCTACGTCAGACCCAAAGGGGTTAAGCTATGATTCAAATTTGATCAGGAAGCCCCCAAGTGGGTTTGGCAATGTGCCGATCAAGTGGGTATCGACAGCTATGTTCTCTTTGGTTCGAATACGACCTATGTTTGAACAGGAAGCCCCCAAGTGACCAAGGCTAGATTCAGATATGATCATAAGCCGGACCAAAGGGAAAGCCGGATTCAAATATGATCCGTCCCCTGTTGGCAGTGTCCATCACCTGATAAACAAAACATGAAACATTTCTTTATGGGAAAAAAGGATAGAGGTCCTGCTTTATTGCTTTATATAATATGTACATTATAAAAAGTATCTTAAAAAGGTAACTTAAGTATAGTAAGGCCGGAGATGAGCTATGTTTCACGGCCGGCGGGTCTCTTCATCCGATTTAAATGAGTCCTTGTGCTCTCGAATATCGATGAGATAATATGACCCATTATGCAGATTCTTGCTGACCACAAAGGGCCCTTCCCAAGGCGGGCATAGCTTGTGCATATCAGACTGATCCTGGATGAGCCGGAGCACCAAGTCACCTTCCTGAAAGGTTCTGCTCTTAACCCGACGGCTGTGATAGCGGCGCAGGTCTTGCTGGTAAATCGCCGAGCGGGCTATTGCCAAGTCTCGCTCCTCGTCCAACAAATCAAGTGCATCCTGACGAGCCTTTTCGTTATCCGCCTCAACGTAAGCCACCACCCGGGGTGAGTCGTGCCGGATGTCACTTGGCAGGACCGCCTCTGCTCCATAAACCATGAAGAAAGGTGTGTATCCCGTAGATCTGTTAGGCATAGTGTTGATGATCCATAACACGGAGGGTAACTCCTCCACCCAACAAACCGGAGTCCATTGTAAAGGGACCAAGAGCCGGGGCTTGATACCATTCAGGATCTCTTGATTAGCTCTCTCGGCTTGACCATTGGATTGAGGATGAGCAACAGCTGAAACATCAAGCCGGATATGTTCTCTTTGACAAAACTCTTCCATGGCACCCTTAGAGAGATTAGTGCCATTATCAGTTATGATGCTATGTGGAAAACCAAAACAAAAGATCACCTTTTTCATGAACTGAACCGCCGTGGCTGCATCACATTTACTGACCGGCTTTGCCTCAACCCACTTGGTAAACTTATCCACTGCCACTAGTAGATGTGTCTTTTTGTCCTTAGACCTTTTGAAAGGTCCAACCATGTCAAGCCCCCAGACTGCAAACGGTCAAGTAATTGGGATCATCCGCAACTCTTGAGCCGGCACATGAGCTCGTCGTGAGAACTTTTGACACCCATCACATTTACTGACCAGATCTTCCGCATCAGCATGAGCCGTCAACCAATAGAAACCATGACGAAAAGCCTTGGCCACGAGGGATTTTGACCCAGCATGATGGCCACAATCTCCTTCATGGATCTCACAGAGTATTTCTTGGCCTTCTGCAGGTGACACACAGCGTTGAAACGCCCCGGTGACGCTGAGGTGATGTAATTCGCCATTAACAATCGTCATGGATTTGGAGCGCCTAACGATTTGTCTCGCCAATGTCTCATCCTCCGGTAATTCACCCCGGGTCATATAAGCTAGATAAGGCACCGTCCAATCCGGGATAACATGAAGAGCCGCCACCAGCTGTGCCTCCGGGTCTGGCACTGCTAAGTCTTCCTCGGTAGGTACCTTGACAGAAGGGTTATGTAACACATCCAAAAAGGTGTTGGGCGGCACTGGCTTACGTTGGGATCCCAACCGGCTTAAAGCATTAGCCGCCTCGTTCTTCCTTCGATCAATGTGCTCCACTTGATAACCCGTGAAGTGACCAGCCACAACATCTACTTCACGACGATAAGCCGCCATGAGGGGGTCTTTGGAATCCCACTTGCCTGACACTTGTTGAGCCACCAAATCTGAGTCGCCCAAGCATCGTACCCGGCTTAAGTTCATCTCCTTAGCCATCCGGAGACCATGAAGTAATGCCTCATATTCAGCTGCATTGTTAGTACATGGAAACATAAGCCGGAGTACATAACAAAATTTGTCACCCCGAGGGGAAGTTAACACCACTCCAGCCCCCGAGCCTTCTAGCTGCCTGGACCCGTCAAAATGAATAGTCCAGTAGGTGTTATCCAGCTTCTCCTCAGGTGCCTGCAGCTCTGTCCAATCATTGATGAAGTCCACCAAGGCCTGAGACTTAATAGCTGTCCGAGGCATATATTTCAAGCCATGAGGCCCAAGCTCGATAGCCCACTTGGCGACTCGTCATGTGGCCTCTCTGTTCTGAATGATGTCTCCCAAAGGGGTAGAACTTACCACAGTTATAGGATGGCTTTGAAAATACTGCTTCAACTTCTGGTTTGCCATGAACACCCCATAAACAAGCTTTTGCCAATGCGGGTACCTTTGCTTGGATTCAATGAGCACCTCACTGATATAGTAAACCGGCCATTGAACCGGATGTTCCTTACCGGCTTCCTTACGCTCCACCACGATGGCAACGCTGACGGCTCGTGAATTGGCAGCCACATATAATAGTAAAGGCTCTTTGTCAATCGGAGCCGCGAGAACCGGTGGCTCAGACAGTTGTCTCTTTAAGTCTTCAAAAGCAACATCAGCGGCCTCACTCCAAACAAAAGTGTTAGTTTTCTTCATCATCTGATATAATGGGAGGGCTTTCTCACCGAGCCGACTTATGAATCGACTTAAGGCGGCAACACGACCCGTCAGTCGCTAAACATCATTGATGCACGCCGGTTTAGCCAGGGAGGTAATCGCCTTAATCTTCTCTGGGTTAGCTCCGATGCCTCTGTTGGACACCAGAAAACCCAAGAGCTTGCCCGCAGGAACGCCAAACACACATTTGGCTAGGTTAAGCATCATCTTGCAAACCCGGAGATTATCAAAGGTCTCCTTTAAGTCAGATATCAAAGTATCCTTTTCTCTGGACTTCACCACAATGTCATCCACATAGGCATGGACATTACGCCCAATTTGGTTGTGCAAACAATTCTACACACACCGCTGGTAAGTCGCCTGGGCACTCTTGAGCTCAAATGGCATAGATACATAGCAGAAGGCTCCAAACGGAGTGATGATAACCGGAGTAAGCATCCAAAAAGCTCAAACGCTCACAACCCGCCGTAGCATCAATGATTTGCTCAATACGGGGGAGAGCAAAAGGGTCATCCGGACAAGCCTTGTTTAAGTCCGTGTAGTCCACACACATCAGCCAGGTGCCGTTCTTCTTGAGGACAAGCACCGGGTTAGCCAACCACTCCGGGTGAAAAACTTCTACGATAAACCCGGCCGCTAAGAACCGAGCGACTTCTTCCCCAATAGCTTTCCGTCGTTCTTCATTAAAACAGCGAAGAAACTGCCTGACCGGCTTATACTTTGGATCAATATTGAGAGTGTGCTCAGCAAGTTCCCTCGATACACCCGGCAAGCAGAAGGTTTCCATGCAAAGATGTCCCGGTTCTCACGGATGAACTCGATAAGCGCGCTTTCCTATTTGGGATCCAAGTTGCTGCTGATGCTGAACTGTTTAGAAGAATCACCCGGGGTAAAGTCAACAAGCTTCGTCTCAGCTGCCGACTTAAACTTCAATGCCGGGTCGTGCTCTGTAGTTGGCTTCTTCAGGGATGTCATATCCGCCGGTTCAACATTACCTTGATAAAATTTGAGCTCCTCTGCTGCGCAGGCCGACTCAGCATAAGCCGCGTCACCCTCTTCACACTCCAATGCTACCTTACGACTGCCATGTACAGTGATGGTGCCCTTGTACCCCAGCATCTTGAGCTATAAATAAACGTAACATGGCCGGGCCATAAACTTAGCATAAGCCGGCCATCCAAACAGAGCGTGGTATGGGATCCTGATCTTGACCACTTCAAACATCAACTTCTCAGCTCGGGAGTCATGTTCGTCTCCAAAAGCCACCTCCAGCTCAATCCTACCAACTGGATAAGCTGACTTACCAGGGACAACTCCATGGAAAACAGTGTTGGATGTTCTCAGATTTTTATCAGTCAACCTGTCACGCCCAATATGCGACCCTATCCAAAAGGAACTCGAAGGTCCCACCAAGGATAGACCCGCATATTGGAACACTTTTGCAAGGTGGATATCATTACATCAACATTACATAATAGATGGGGATACATACAAGAGGCATACAATGCCACACGAATACAACAATACATCATCCATAAGATCAACATCCGACTACGGATGAAACACAAACAGAAGCTCAAATGACATCCACCTTGCTAGCCCAGGCTGCCGACCTGGAACCTATCCCCTGATCGAAGAAGAAGCAGAAGAAGAACTCCAAAACAAGCAAACATCGCTCTCGCGTCATGATCATCGCATAACCTGTACCTGCAACTGTTGTTGTAGTAATCTGTGAGCCACAAGGACGCAGCAATCCCATTACCATGGGTATCAAGACTAGCAAAGCTTAATGGGAAAGGAAGGGGTGAAGTGGTGAGGTTGCAGCAGCGACTAAGCATGATATGGTGGCTAACATACGCAAATAAGAGCGAGAAGAGAACAAGTGGAATGGACGTGAAGCTAGCAATGATCAAGAAGTGATCCTGAACTCCTACTTACGTCAAACATAACCCAGAAACCGTGTTCACTTCCCGGACTCCACCGAGAAGAGACCATCACGGCTACACACGCGGTTGATGCGTTTTAATTCGGATCTGGTGTCAAGTTATCTACAACCGGACATTAACAAATTCCCATCTGCCACATAACTGCGGGCATGGCTCTCGAAAGTTTATACCCTGCAGGGGTGTCCCAACTTAGCCCATGATAAGCTCTCGTGATCAACGAAGGATATTCCTTCTCCCAGGAAGACCCGATCAGTCTCGGAATCCCGGTTTACAAGACATTTTGACAATGGTAAAACAAGACCAGCAAGGCCACCCGATGCGCCGACATCCCGATAGGAGCTGCACATATCTCGTTCTCAGGGCAACACCGGATAAGCTAAGCGTACAGGTACCGACGAATCCAAGTTGCCAAGGAATGGTCCCGCACGGTGCTCTAGTTTGGACCAACACTTAGACAAGCATTGGCCCGGGGGGGCTATAATAAAGATGACCCTTGGGTTAATTACTCCCAAGGGAAAAGTATGTGGTGGTGAGGCAAATGGTAAAACCAAGGTTGGACCTTGCTGGAGGAGTTTTATTCAAAGCGAACTGTCAGGGGGGTCCCATAAATCACCCGACCGCGTAAGGAACGCAAAATCCGGGAACATAATACCGGTATTACGGAAACTAGGGCGGCAAGAGTGGAACAAAACACCAGGCATAAGGCCGAGCCTTCCACCCTTTACCAAATATATAGATGCATTAATTAAATAAGAGATATTGTGATATCCCAACATAACCCTGTCCACCATGGAGCAATCTTCAACTTCACCTGCAACTAGCAACGCTATAAGAGGGGCTGAGCAATGCGATAACATAGCCAAACAACGGTTTGCTAGGAAGGGTGTCAAAGGTTAGAGGTTCATGGCAATTTGGGAGGCTTGAAGAGCAAATGGTAGGTGGCGCAGCAAAGCGATAGAACGAAGAAAACTAGCATAGCAATGATAGTAGTGAGATCCAGGGTAGCGGTCATCTTGCCTGAAATCTCACAAGGAAGAAGAACGAGTCCATGAACAATATGAAGCCACGAAGACGAACCAAGCGTAGACGAACGAATCCTCACGATCGCAACGAAACAGGAACTATCGAGAAGAAGCACACAACATGGTAAACACACCACACATAGGCAAGACATGATGCACAACAAGCATGATGCATGACCAAGCTACATGAAGCTACTCATGGCAAGAGACGATGCAAAACAAGAGCAACACATCAAAGCAAGTTTAAATGAGGCCGGAAACAACATATAACAATTCCGGTAAGTCCTCATATGCAAATTTCCAAATTTGTCCAGATCTGAATAAACCTTATGTTCAAGTTGTTAAAACAGCAAGTTAAGATGCACCAAGAGGATCTACACGAAATTCTAGTCAAGTTACATATAAAGTTCATTTAATTCGGAGCAACGGCCTAGAAGATATGAGCAAAACAAGTTCAACTTGGCATTGATGCTAAATGCATCCAAACATCAAGCGAACACACCAAAACAAGGATGCAACATGGTAATATGAAGCTACATGCAAAATCAAGCAAGTTTCATATAGAGCACACTCAAAACGGATCAACGGTTAAACACATGCACTCTATACAAGACATAGCAACAATCTGTCCAAGACAGCAACTAGGCATATTGCAAGCATCAAAACAATATGCTACAGCATCTCAACATAATAACAAAAGGCATGGGCATGTAGTACAGGTAAAGCATACCAAAACATGAACACCGAGCTATCTCCAGAAATCAATAGAACATGCTCAAAATGACATGGGGAGATTGCAAACAATAACAGTTTCAGACTTTAGCAGAAATAACATCAGGTTGCAATGTTTAGATCTATCAAACAACATGTTACAGGAACTTATCATGGCAAACAAAGGCATGGCATGATACTACTAAATGCGTAGAACAACAGTCCCTTACTGACCATGAGCCAAAAAGGATCAGAAGAAATGATGGCACCCATGTAAACATGGCAAGTTATATTACAAATTCATACATGGCAGGAACAACAATAAGTAGGCATGTTGGTGAGCTTGAACCACTCACCACAGAGCAATACATGGCATGGCAAGTCAACCAACAGTAATAAGGCATGTTTATGAAGCTAATCATGTCAAGAACAAGTTCATACGGTGCATGGATCTCTAGCAAACAATCATGGAAACATTGAACTTAATGTTAACAGGCTGACAGCAACATTCTTTAGCAACTTTGGAGCAAGATAACAACAAGCTACAGCAGGCTATAATTGCAACCAAGGGCATGAATGGATAGAGCAAGACATGTATAACAAAACATCCTTAGTGTACAATCTCCAGATTATGCTTAGAACGACTAGTACAAGCATGTTTACATAGCAACAAAATATAACAGAATCTGTCAGGAAAACAGCAACAGCAAGTGCCCTACTTAACAAGCTCGATGCACTCAGCACACAACTCACAAAAATACATGGATGGCACCCCTGGAAAGATGGCATATCATAGATCAAAACACATGTAGACATCAACCTCATAGGATGCACACATCAATCATGGCAAAAATGACAAATGAGCAAGTTATAACAGTTTCAGCAGATTAACAGCAACATGCACTTTTCCAACAGCATCTCGGGCATCAAGATGAGCTCGAATGAAAATGATGCAATGGAATGAAATGAAGTACTCGTCGAGGCGAACAATTTGACATATTATACGCGCGAAACGGAGCAGTATGCAGAGAGTTATGATGCTATGAACATGGCATGAAAATGTATGGATTCGAGGACTTAGAGGAAATTATACCCTCGCAGAAACTGGATCTCGGGGTACCGGGACGGCGCGGTACGGCTCGGGGAGGAACGTTTGGTTCCCGGGGTTGGTGGATCTCATCCACCTTCCCCGGATCCGGCGAGGCTGCGACCTCCGGCGAGGCGAGCGGCGACCGGAGGCGACCGACGAGGGCGGCGCGGGACGGTGAGGTCCGGCCTTCGGCGAGGCGGCGCGGAGGCCGACGGCATGGGGCGGCGGCGAGCAGGGCCGAGGCGGCGGCGGGTCGGGACGCCGGCGAGGGATGAGGCCCGGCTAGGTTGGTCCGGCGGCGCACCGGCGGCAGGGTGTCAGGCGGTGGCGCGGGCAGCTCGGGACGAGCGTTCGGCCACGGCGGGTGGCGGCGTCCGCTGACGGAGGAGGCGGGGGAGAGGTGTGGGGCAAGGCGCCCGGGCGGTGACGGAGATGGCCGGCGGCGGGGGAGCTCCGGCAGGCGGCGGCGAGGCGCCCGGCGGGCGGCGGACGAGCTCAGGCCGACCCGGGCCCCGATGGGCTTCGGCGGGCCCCGCGCGGGCTCGGGCGGGCCGGCGGCGGCGGGAGGAGAGAGAGAGGCTGGCGGGACAAGTGTCACGCTGTGGTTGGATGAGGGGGCGGCAGCGGACATTTCCGGCGGGATTGGACATGTCCGGCGGGCGAGGGATAGGCTTGATCTAGGGTTTGCACCGAAATTTCGGGGAGGGTCACATATATATAGGTAGAGGGAGCTAGGAGAGTCCAAATAAGGTGCGGTTTTCGGCCACGCGATCGTGATCGAATGACCGAGAGCAAGGAGGGGAGTTTGCTGGGTTTTGAGCCACTTTGGAAGGGGTGTTGGGCTGCACACAAAAGAGGCTTTTACGGTTCCCCGGTTAACCATTGGAGTATCAAACGACCTCCAAATGGCACGAAACTTGACAGACGGTCTACCGGTGCTATACCAAGGCCGCTTGGCAAACCTCGGGCCATTCCGAGAAAGTTTAACACCCGCACATGAGAAGAGGCAAGAGGGGGACGCCGGAGGACATAGGAGTGCTGGATTGCAAAACGGACAACGGGGGAAAAGCTCGGACGTATGAGACGAACACGTATGCAAATGCGATGCACATGATGACATGATATGAAATGCATATGATGACATGGCAAAGTGCAACACACAAGCAAATGACATGGCAATGACGGCGAATAACTGGCAGACACCTGGCGCATCGAATCCGGGGCGTTACAACACTCCTCCACTAACAAGAGATCTCGTCCCGAGATCTTAGGACCGAGACGGAAGGGGAAAGGGATGAGGTGAAACAAGAACTCAAGAGAAGAAGCAAAGAATCGAGAGCACTCGAGAAGAAGAGAGGAACGACGAGAATGACGAGAATCGAAAGCTCACGGAATCAGATAAACTCTGAAATCACTCTGGTTAGAACGAGATAAGAAACGAATAAGACTGGAAGGATTTAGGCAGCACTCCGACTGAAACAAGGAGGAATAGAACACGAACTAGAGAGGATGGAATGATACTTTATGAAGACATGACACAAAACCTCCGGAAAGAATTGAAAGAGTTGAATGAAAAGAACGGATAAGGATATGACAACTTGTGCCATGAATGAAATTGAAAGCATCTTTAGAAGGAAGAATTGAACGGAGTTGTTGAGAAAATCAACAACGAAAGAATAAGCTTGTTGTGGACTTAAGGATAACATCTCAAAATTATGAGGTGATAACCGACCACGAGCGGAAAAGATTAAATAACTGGGAAGAAAGAAGAAATGCAAAACTCCACTTCAAAAGAATATGGAGAATTAATTGCACTTCGAGATGCGAGAAGAAAAGATACTTGAATTTCTCCAACTAAATGTTGATGAACTCTTGAAGAATGAATTAAATCATGAAGAACCACTATGAAAAACTCCGGTAACAAAAGGATGATGAGATAGAATAAAGGATGAAAGAATAAGATGAGCCTGGCGATGATTTAGATGGAGGTTCCAACGAGATGGTCGAGGAAATTTGAACTCCGGAAAAGAAAACAAAAGATGAAAATACTAGGAACTAGAATTTATTCATCAAGAACAAACTCCGAAGGAAGGGGTTACTCACTTGTAAGAAATAAGAATAAGATTTATTGTATGCTTACCCTTCATCAAATTAAATTGATGACACAATGGATTTTGCATATTACTTATTCTTCTTGAAAAGGATTGAGAAGTGACATATCTCAAACTTGAGAAGGTCTTCATGAACCACCGGTAAGATAGAAACGAACGAATGGATTAATATGATAAACAAGGAAAAAATCTGAAAGAACCACCGTTAAATTCAAAAAAGACTGGTGAAAGAGACTTAATCACCGGGAAGAATTAGAAGAACCAATATGCTTGAGGGGATTTAGATGCCAAAGAACAGGAAGAACTCGAGCTAATTAACGAACACTTGAACGAAGCACCGGGGTAAATAGAGAATGATAACTGGAATGATGGCCTCTGGTGAAAGAAATGGAAAAACAACTCCTGACATACTCCGGATGGGTAAGAAAAAAAATATCTGACAAATGGAATAATTCGAGACGATAGCATGAAGCTATAACCACGAAATTTCGAGAGAACGGACAAGATTTAGAGAAACTCTTCCTCAATCTTCAAAGTTGAGAATGACGACGAGAAACACCACCAAAATTACTGAGATACTCCGGAAGAATGAAGGGTTGAACCAAAGAAGAAAAGAATTTGAAAGCGATCTTGGAGATGGCATCTGACTGATGAAATTCATTCTTACGTCAAACTCGAAAAGAATTAGGAATGATTCCGGAATAATTAGAAGAGTCAGGTAAGATCCTGGGAAAAGACCTGTGGGTTAGGGCCCACTAAAAGAGAAAAACACTGTTGAAAAGGATTGTTGAAAAGATAGATGATGCACCGGAACAATTGAAATATTTGAATGAGGTGACAACCTCGAATTAATTGGAACACCAACGAATCTCCTGAGATGTCTTGAGCACTCCGGAAGGATAAACTGGCGAGAGGCGAACGAGCAGGGAAAACACTTGAGCCAAGGAAAAGAATATGATCAACACCGAACAACTTGAATTGAATCCACTGGAGAAGAAAAAGAGATGAAGAATGTCCACCGAGACGAGAATTCACCGGTTGAAATAATTGAGAGAAGACTGAAGAGGCTCCGAGCGAATGAAATAGATGGTCGAAAGAGAGTCAGACTCCGGGAAGAAGAGGGTGGGAGGGCGGGAAAAACAAAGGCAACTGTAAGGGGAAAAACCGATGAATAACTTGAAGAGAAAAAATCAGTTGAAATCATTGAGGAAAGAAAGCAAAGACTTCGCACGAGTAGGATGGATACTTGATTACGGACTCCGGTTCCAAGAGGAAGAAGGGTGGGCGGGTGGGAAAATAAAACAACTGAGGATTGAACTTAACAACGATGAAGAGGCTCGAGTCAACTTGACGAGAAATGCACCGGATGAAAAGAGCTGAGGAACAACGATCGAAAAACCAACTGCGTGATCCTAAAGAAAAATTTGAAGGGGAAGAGAAGTAAAGAAAACACCTACGTCAAGATTCCTCACCAGAGCGACGAAGGGGCTGAGGAGTAAAAAGAATCCCTACTCTCCGATATAACTAGACTCCGAAAATAGTTTTCTTCTAGACTCAACAACGGCCAAACTACACGATCAATCAAGGGGGATCCTAGGGTCGGTCGAGGCTCTGATACCAACTTGTCACGCCCAATATGCGACCCTATCCAAAAGGAACTCGAAGGTCCCACCAAGGATAGACCCGCATATTGGAACGCTTTTGCAAGGTGGATATCATTACATCAACATTACATAATAGATGGGGATACATACAAGAGGCATACAATGCCACACGAATACAACAATACATCATCCATAAGATCAACATCCGACTACGGATGAAACACAAACAGAAGCTCAAATGACATCCACCCTGCTAGCCCAGGCTGCCGACCTGGAACCTATCCCCTGATCGAAGAAGAAGCAGAAGAAGAACTCCAAAACAAGCAAACATCGCTCTCGCGTCATGATCATCGCATAACCTGTACCAGCAACTGTTGTTGTAGTAATCTGTGAGCCACGAGGACTCAACAATCCCATTACCATGGGTATCAAGACTAGCAAAGCTTAATGGGAAAGGAAGGGGTAAAGTGGTGAGGTTGCAGCAGCGACTAAGCATGATATGGTGGCTAACATACGCAAATAAGAGCGAGAAGAGAACAAGCGGAACGGACATGAAGCTAGCAATGATCAAGAAGTGATCCTGAACTCCTACTTACGTCAAACATAACCCAGAAACCGTGTTCACTTCCCGGACTCCGCCGAGAAGAGACCATCACGGCTACACACGCGGTTGATGCGTTTTAATTCGGATCTGGTGTCAAGTTATCTACAACCGGACATTAACAAATTCCCATCTGCCACATAACCGCGGGCACGGCTCTCGAAAGTTTATACCCTGCAGGGGTGTCCCAACTTAGCCCATGATAAGCTCTCGTGATCAACGAAGGATATTCCTTCTCCCAGGAAGACCCGATCAGTCTCGGAATCCCGGTTTACAAGACATTTCGACAATGGTAAAACAAGACCAGCAAGACCGCCCGATGCGCCGACATCCCGATAGGAGCTGCACATATCTCGTTCTCAGGGCAACACCGGATAAGCTAAGCGTACAGGTACCGACGAATCCAAGTTGCCAAGGAATGGTCCCGCACGGTGCTCTAGTTTGGACCAACACTTAGACAAGCATTGGCCCGGGGGGGCTATAATAAAGATGACCCTTGGGTTAATTACTCCCAATGGAAAAGTAGGTGGTGGTGAGGCAAATGGTAAAACCAAGGTTGGGCCTTGCTGGAGGAGTTTTATTCAAAGCGAACTGTCAGGGGGGTCCCATAAATCACCCGACCGCGTAAGGAACGCAAAATCTGGGAACATAATACCAGTATGACGGAAACTAGGGCGGCAAGAGTGGAACAAAATACCAGGCATAAGGCCGAGCCTTCCACCCTTTACCAAATATATAGATGCATTAATTAAATAAGAGATATTGTGATATCCCAACATAACCCAGTCCACCATGGGGCAATCTTCAACTTCACCTGCAACTAGCAACGCGATAAGAGGGGCTGAGCAATGCGGTAACATAGCCAAACAACGGTTTGCTAGGAAGGGTGTCAAAGGTTAGAGGTTCATGGCAATTTGGGAGGCTTGAAGAGCAAATGATAGGTGGCGCAGCAAAGCGATAGAATGAAGCAAACTAGCATAGCAATGATAGTAGTGAGATCCAGGGTAGCGGTCATCTTGCCTGAAATCCCGCAAGGAAGAAGAACGAGTCCATGAAGAAGATGAAGCCACAAAGACGAACCAAGCGTAGACGAACGAATCCTCACGATCGCAACGAAACAAGAACTATCGAGAAGAAGCACACAACATGGTAAACACACCACACATAGGCAAGACATGATGCACAACAAGCATGATGCATGACCAAGCTACATGAAGCTACTCATGGCAAGAGACGATGCAAAACAAGAGCAACACATCAAAGCAAGTTTAAATGAGGCCGGAAACAACATATAACAATTCCGGTAAGTCCTCATATGCAAATTTCCAAATTTGTCCAGATCTGAATAAACCTTATGTTCAAGTTGTTAAAACAGCAAGTTAAGATGCACCAAGAGGATCTACACGAAATTCTAGTCAAGTTACATATAAAGTTCATTTAATTCGGAGCAACGGCCTAGAAGATATGAGCAAAACAAGTTCAACTTGGCATTGATGCTAAATGCATCCAAACATCAAGCGAACACACCAAAACAAGGATGCAACATGGTAATATGAAGCTACATGCAAAATCAAGCAAGTTTCATATAGAGCACACTCAAAACGGATCAACGGTTAAACACATGCACTCTATACAAGACATAGCAACAATCTGTCCAAGACAGCAACTAGGCATATTGCAAGCATCAAAACAATATGCTACAGCATCTCAAGATAATAACAAAAGGCATGGGCATGAAGTACAGGTAAAGCATAACAAAACATGAACACTGAGCTATCTCCAGAAATCACTAGAACAAGCTCAAAATGACATGGGGAGATTGCAAATAATAACAGTTTCAGACTTTAGCAGAAATAACATCAGGTTGCAATGTTTAGATCTATCAAACAACATGTTACAGGAACTTATCATGGCAAACAAAGGCATGGCATGATACTACTAAATTCATAGAACAACAGTCCCTTACTGACCATGAGCCAAAAAGGATTAGAAGATATGATGGCACCCATGTAAACATGGCAAGTTATATTACAGATTCATACATGGCAGGAACAACAATAAGTAGGCATGTTGCTGAGCTTGAACCACTCACCACAGAGCAATACATGGCATGGCAAGGCAACCAACAGTAAGAAGGCATGTTTATGAAGCTAACCATGGCAACAACAAGTTCATAGGGTGCATGGATCACTAGCAAACAATCATGGAAACATTGAACATAATGTTAACAGGCTGACAGCAACATTCTTTAGCAACTTTGGAGCAAGATAACAACAAGCTACAGCAGGCTATAATTGCAACCAAGGGCATGAATGGATAGAGCAAGACATGTATAACAAAACATCCTTAGTGTACAATCTCCAGATTATGCTTAGAACGACTAGTACAAGCATGTTTACATAGCAACAAAATATAACAGAATCTGTCAGGAAAACAGCAACAGCAAGTGCCCTACTTAACAAGCTCGATGCACTCAGCACACAACTCACAAAAATACATGGATGGCACCCCTGGAAAGATGGCATATCATAGATCAAAACACATGTAGACATCAACCTCATAGGATGCACACATCAATCATGGCAAAAATGACAAATGAGCAAGTTATAACAGTTTCAGCAGATTAACAGCAACATGCACTTTTCCAACAGCATCTCGGGCATCAAGATGAGCTCGAATGAAAATGATGCAATGGAATGAAATGAAGTACTCGTCGAGGCGAACAATTTGACATATTATACGCGCGAAACGGAGCAGTATGCAGAGAGTTATGATGCTATGAACATGGCATGAAAATGTATGGATTCGAGGACTTAGAGGAAATTATACCCTCGCAGAAACTGGATCTCGGGGTACCGGGACGGCGCGGTACGGCTCGGGGAGGAACGTTTGGTTCCCGGGGTTGGTGGATCTCATCCACCTTCCCCGGATCCGGCGAGGCTGCGACCTCCGGCGAGGCGAGCGGCGACCGGAGGCGACCGACGAGGGCGGCGCGGGACGGTGAGGTCCGGCCTCCGGCGAGGCGGCGCGGAGGCCGACGGCATGGGGCGGCGGCGAGCAGGGCCGAGGCGGCGGCGGGTCAGGACGCCGGCGAGGGACGAGGCCCGGCTAGGTTGGTCCGGCGGCGCACCGGCAGCAGGGTGTCAGGCGGTGGCGCGGGCAGCTCGGGACGAGCGTTCGGCCACGGCGGGTGGCGGCGTCCGCTGACGGAGGAGGCGGGGGAGAGGCGCGGGGCAAGGCGCCCGGGCGGTGACGGAGATGGCCGGCGGCGGGGGAGCTCCGGCAGGCGGCGGCGAGGCAGCGGAGGGTAGCGGCGGCGAGGCACCCGGCGGGCGGCGGACGAGCTCGGGCCGACCCGGGCCCCGATGGGCTTCGGCGGGCCCCGCGCGGGCTCGGGCGGGCCGGCGGCGGCGGGAGGAGAGAGAGAGGCCGGCGGGACAAGTGTTGCACTGTGGTTGGATGAGGGGGCGGCGGTGGACATTTCCGGCGGGATTGGACATGTCCGGCGGGCGAGGGATAGGCTTGATCTAGGGTTTGCACCGAAATTTCGGGGAGGGGCACATATATATAGGTAGAGGGAGTTAGGAGAGTCCAAATGAGGTGCGGTTTTCGGCCACGCGATCGTGATCGAACGACCAAGAGCAAGGATGGGAGTTTGCTGGGTTTTGGGCCACTTTGAAAGGGGTGTTGGGCTGCACACAAAAGAGGCTTTTACGGTTCCCCGGTTAACCGTTGGAGTATCAAACGACCTCCAAATGGCACGAAACTTGACAGGCGGTCTACCGGTGCTATACCAAGGCCGCTTGGCAAACCTCGGGCCATTCCAAGAAAGTTTAACACCCGCACATGAGAAGAGGCAAGAGGGGGACGCCGGAGGACATAGGAGTGCCGGATTGCAAAACGGACAACGGGGGAAAAGCTCGGACGTATGAGACCAACGCGTATGCAAATGCGATGCACATGATGACATGATATGAAATGCATATGATGACATGGCAAAGTGCAACACACAAGCAAATGACATGGCAATGACGGCGAATAACTGGCAGACACCTGGCGCATCGAATCCGGGGTGTTACACAACCTCATGCGCTGAAAGGTCTCGTAGTAAAGGATGTTGATACTACTACCCCCATCCATGAGCACCTTGGTGAACTTATACCCACCAACCTGAGGTGCCACTACCAAAGCCAACTGACCCGGGTTATCGACCCGCGGAGGACGATCCTCCCTGCTCCATATGATGGGATGCTCTGACCACCTTAAATAACGAGGGATTGCCGGCTCAACGGAATTCACAACCCTCTTATGAACCTTCTGGTCACGTTTGCACAAGCTAGTGGTAAACACGTGATACTGTCCACCACTCAACTGCTTCAGATGGCTTTGATAACCCGACTGTTGCTGCTGCTGTCCACCTTGACCAGACTGCTGCTGACTGTTGCCACCTGGATGCCCCTGAAAACCGGAATTTGAACCGCCGCCCGGGCCATGAAAGCCGCCGACCCCTGAGCCGCCACCAGATCCTTGACCACCGTCGAAGGTGTTGGAGTTTTTAAATGCCTTCATGATCGCACAATCCTTCCATAGATGTGTGGCCGGCCGCTCCCGGGTGCCGTGTCTCGAGCAAGGCTCATTGAGTAGTTGCTCCAGCGATGGGCCTGACCCGCCGGATTGTGGCGGTTTACCCTTACGTCTCGGATTGTCACCTCGTACATTGGCATTGGCCACAAACTCCGGGTTACCGTCCACCTTACGCTTATTGCCGCCTTGAGTCCCTGGGTTATGCTGCTGACCCTTTCCATTACCGTTCCTTTTTCCCTTCCCTGTCTTCTCATCGTCAGACGCGGGATCCTTGGTACTATCAGAATCGGCATATTTGACTAAAGCCGCCATCAGTGTACCCATATCCGTGAGGTCACGTTTAAGGCGCCCAGTTTCTACCTCAGCGGCTCAAAACGGCAATTTTTCTCCAGCATAAGAACCGCAGAGCCGGCATCCATATTATCGGAGGAATGAATTATCTCCTTGACCCGGCGCACCCAATGGGTAGTAGATTCACCTTCCTCTTGCTTGCAATCCGTCAAGTCCAGAATCGACATAGATTGTTTACAGGTGTCCTTGAAGTTCTGGATGAACCGGGCCTTTAACTTGCCCCATGAACCAATGGAATTGGGTGGCAAGCCTTTCAGCCACGACCGGGTTGTTCCATCTAACATCATGGTGAAATATTTAGCCATTGCCGCGTCACTGACTTCCAGCAACTCCATGGCCATCTCATAATTCTCGATCCACGCCGCGGGCTGTAAATCGGCCGTGTAATTTGGTACCTTTCGAGGTCCCTTGAAGTCCTTGGGCAGACGTACGTCACGCAGAGCCGGCACCAGGCAAGGGACACCGCCGGTTCTAGTGGATACTCCTGCCTCAACCGATGTCATTGGATACTCCAGGTGATCATTCTCCTGACGTACTTGGTCCTGCGCCGGGTTATAGCCCACGGGCTGGTTACGCCGTTGGGCATTGCTTGACAAAGCTTCCGACTCCATGCGTCTGCTGTAACTCGGGCTCCGGTTCTAGCGAGGTGGTGCTACCCAGGGCGGGGGAGTTGAGTGAATCCTGTCCCGGCTGTAAGAATAGGTCTCCTGTGAGCCAGGGCTGTCTGGAGGAGCTCCCTGACCCTCCGGGTCTCCACCGTCGTCGGGTCATCCCCTTCCATAGGAAGAGCCGCTAAACGCGCTGAAGCTGCGATCAAGTTTTCCATGGGGTTGGAAAAGTGACCCGGTGGAATCGGCACATAATGCGGTGGTGGCATGCTCACGTGAGGCGTCACCATATTCCTAGGCTAAGCCGGTCCTCCTGTTTCGACTGTCATAAGCCGATCGGCCTCTGGCGGGTTACTAGGGCCGGCTCCGGGTGTAGCAAAGAGAACCCGGGGGTCGTAATTCGGAGGTAGACGGGACTGCGTTTTCTGATGTCTCCTCCTCATTACCTCATTGGATGCGTTTAAGCTCATCGTGAGCTGGTAAGCTTCTGACTGCAAGCGTTGTGCCCGGGCGTCGAGAGCCGCCCGTTCTGCAGCTAGTCTAGTATCCTCAGCTGCCAAGGCCTCCTTGGCCTGAGCTATCTCCTCATGCACCTGAGCTACCGCTGCGTCGTGCTCATCCTTGTTGGCAGGAATAACCGTAGCGGTTAACAGGGCCGTAAGCTTGTCCATGAGATCCATCAGCACCTGAGCCGGTGGGCGCACGGGGCCGCCTGCCCCGGCTGCTCCTGATCCGGACGTGATCGCTGCGGCTGCCGTAGAGTTTGAACCGGGCTGAGTCCTAGCCATGAAGATTCTGGCCCATCTTGGCGGCTCATCGGGGTCCGGAATACTGATGCCATCGGAACAGCCCCCAAGCGCGCCGTCTTGTACCTGATACAATGAATCTGTTGAGCCGGCGGACGAGTCACCGTCTGAGAGGACGGTCGTCTCACCCCTATCTTCCGATCCATAAAGTTCTCCTTGGATGCAGCCCACGAAGGCACGCCTCATGACTGGCTGAGTCCGGTTCTTCCTCGCACGCTGAGCCGTCTCGACGAGGTCGGTGCAGTTGTCTGGCTCAGGGCCTGGCTCACCGATCCGGCCGATGAAAACGTGGATTCCGCCGAAGGGGACCCGGTAGCCGTACTCAATTGAGCCGGCGTTGGGACCCCAGCCTTCGTCGTCGATGTAGATCTTGCCGCGACGACTTTTGGCATCCGGCCCACTACGTACCCCTTGAGCCCTTCGAAGTTGCCCTTCAAGAACTCAAATCCACCGTGCGCTGGCCCCATGGTGGGCGCCAACTGTCGTGGAATAGTCACGTCAGATGTCCTCGTGAAAGGACTTAGTTGTGGAGCCATCGCAACTAGGAAGCTTGAAGGGGTTAAATCGGGACAAGAGACACGAGAGGGTTTATACTAGTTCGGCCCCTTACGGTGAAGGTAAGGCCTACGTCTAGTTGGGTTGGTATTGATGTTTCGATGACCAGGGAGCGAGATACGCTATGCCCGGCTCTCGATGAGTTGTTTCTTACCCTAAGCCGCCAGCAGGTCGTCCCCTTATATACACGGGTTGACGCCCTGTGGCTTACATAGTCCCAGCCGGCTTATCAACAATGTCCGGCTCGGTGACTAGTTAAATCTACCTTATGTTACAAGTTTTGCCATCATGGCAGTTTACTACAATGGGCTTAAGCCGCCCGTGGGCCTTAAGCTCTTTATTGAACCGCCATCTTCATGCTTGGTCTTGGGCTTCCTCTGATGAATACTCTTTGCATAACCCGGCCCCTCCTGGGCGGCTTACACAAATAGTCATATCCCCAACACAAGCAGTAGTCAATTAAAGCACCATTATAAGTGTCGATGGGATTGTGTCCAAATGACAGCGCAGTAAGTATGTTGTCTGGGCTCATCCTCCTTCGAGAGTTTTGTATCCGGTACGTATCATTTGTGTGTAGCCAATCACAATCTTCATCGGCTACAGAAACATTGAGTGGCTGTCAGTTAGGAAATCAAAGATTGGATAGAAAGTGTTTTATGTACTGTGCATCACCTATATCGGATTGGTTTTGTTCTCCAGCTGTCAGGACTATTGTTGACGATTTGGCTCGCCTTCGCTTTTCATGTAGGCTTTGCAATATCCCTTGCTTATGTTGCTCATACCTGGCATTTTCCCTCTGCCTCTTGAGTGCTTGTTTTGCTTCTGTATATCAAGTGATAATTAGGTATAAGATAAATTGAACAACCATTGTTTTTTTACTCTGTATGATAGTAATATGAGCCACAATTGACTACCATATGAATTGCTGCCTCTGTAGGCTTGAAGTGGCGGTCGTAACACAGTTAGTTGGGAGGACCCAATGGCAGAGTCAAAATTGTTGACATTTTTGTTGTTAGAAACGGATGTATCTGGTGTTCTTAATGAATTTGGACCATGAAGTGGAGTTAGATCACTCATTATCACATCAACAGGTATGCCTGCATCATAATTGTATGTACACTATCAGTTGTTGACACACAAACGCTTGTGGGTGACACACAAATATCAGTTGTAGGACAATACATGACCTTCAGCGGCTATTATGTGTTGTTGGTGCATGACAGCAGACTGCACACTTGGCCTCTCCACAGTGTCTAAATCTATCAGAAATAACACTTAATCAACATGATTTTACTTGTCATTCATGACATGCATGATAAAGGACAGGTAAAAATGGAGTAACCAGGTGACATGGCCCCGGGTGGCTTTGATGGGGTGTTGGTTCCATTTACAATAGCGGTGGTAGCCTTCTTACGATCCCTTGCCTCCTGTCGTTTTTTTAATATTGCATCCCTGTTTACTGCATACCGCTCCCTTTCCCTTTGTCTCTTCCGCTCTTTTGGATCTGTTGGTTGACCTGCGGGGCAATGACATATGCTGGATTTACAAGATATAAGTAGGCAAGAGTAGGTGATATATGTATATTTACCTGAATTGCTATTGTTCGTCACGTCCTGAAAGGGAGTACGTACTCCACTATGCTGAGAGGATGCCATATTGTCTTCTCAATGATTTTTTTGTGAATTTCAACCCATCGGCAACTCAGTTTGACATGCTGATCATGATTGTACTTTAAGTATGACATTTCAGAGTACAAATTACAGAATGTCAAATTAAAAGAGCAATTACATATGTCTTTTGCCTCATCTTCCACCTTGCAAATTAATTTGATCTGTGCACTGGCAGGGGTGATGACACCGAAGGTAGGGCAGCACGCCGGCTGGAGGCCGTCCACTGGGTGGAGGACATCACGGATGCCTGGGGCGAGGGCGGCGTGCCGAAGATGCCGGGGCGAGGAGAGGTAGGGCAGCAAGTTGGGTGGAGGATGTCCAGCAGGTTGAGGACGTCGTGGAGACCAGGGGCGAGGACGGCGGGGCGGCTGGCCGAGGCGAGGCGGGGCTGATGGCCGAGGCATGGTTCGTGGACTGATGCTGGCGTTGATCGTGGAGTTCTGTGGGATGGTGGCTGCGTTGATTGTGGAGTTATGCTAAATTCCCTGGAGGATGAAGATGGTCTCTCTCAAACAACCCTGCAACCAAATAGCAAAGAGTCTCTTCTGTCCCCAACACACCCAATACAATGGTAAATTGTATAGGTGCACTAGTTTGGCGAAGAGATGGTGATACAAGTGCAATATGGATGGTAGATATAGGTTTTTGTAATCTGAAAATATAAAAACAGCAAGGTAACTAATGATAAAAGTGAGCGTAAAAGGTATTGCAATGGTAGGAAACAAGGCATAGGGTTCATACTTTCACTAGTGCAAGTTCTCTCAACAATAATAACATAGCTAGATCATATAACAATCCCTCAACATGCAACAAAGAGTCACTCCAAAGCCACTAATAGCGGAGAACAAACGAAGAGATTATGGTAGGGTACGAAACCACCTCAAAGTTATTCTTTTGGATCGACCTATTCAAGAGTTTGTACTAGAATAACACCTTAAGACACAAATCAACCAAAACCCTAATGTCACCTCGATACTCCATTGTCACCTCAAGTATCCGTGGGCATGATTATACGATATGCATCACACAATCTCAGATTCATCTATTCAACCAACACAAAGTACTTCAAAGAGTGCCCCAAAGTTTCTACTGGAGAGTCAAGACGAAAACGTGTGCCAACCCCTATGCATAGGTTCATGGGCGGAACCCGCAAGTTGATCACCAAAACATAATCAAGTGGCACGTGATATCCCATTGTCACCACAGATAAACACGGCAAGACATACATCAAGTGTTCTCAAATCATTAAGACTCAATCCGATAAGATAACTTCAAAGGGAAAACTCAATTCATTACAAGAGAGTAGAGGGGGAGAAACATCATAAGATCCAACTATAATAGCAAAGCTCGCGATACATCAAGATCGTGCCATAGAGAGAACACGAGAGAGAGAGAGAGATCAAACACATAGCTACTGGTACATACCCTCAGCCCCGAGGGTGAACTACTCCCTCCTCATCATGGAGAGCGCCGGGATGATGAAGATGGCCACTGGTGATGGATTCCCCCTCCGGTAGGGTGCCAGAACGGGCTCCCGAGAGGTTTTTGGTGGCTACAGAGGCTTGCGGCGGCGGAACTCCCGATCTATCTTCCGTTTCGATGTTTTTAGGGTACGTAGGCTTATATAGGCGAAAGAACTCGGTCGGGGGAGCCTCGAGGGGCCCAGGAGAGGGTAGGGCACGCCCAGGGGGTGGGCGCGCTCCCCTATCTTGTGGCCTCCTCGATGATCCCCTGGCTTGCACTCCAAGTTCCTGGGATTGGTTCTGTTCCAAAAATAACTTTTCCGAAGGTTTCATTCCGTTTGGACTCCATTTGATATTTCTTTTCTTCGAAATACTGAAACATGCAATAAAACAGCAATATGGGCTGGGCCTCCGGTTAATAGGTTAGTCCCAAAAATGATATAAATGTGTAAAATAAAGCCCATAAACATCCAAAAGGGTAATATAATAGCATGGAACAATCAAAACTTATAGATACATTGGAGACGCATCAAGCATCCCCAAGCTTAATTCCTGCTCGTCCTCGAGTGGGTAAATGATAAAAACAGATTTTTTGATGTGGAATGCTACCTAGCATAATTCTCAATGTAATTTTCTTTATTGTGGCATGAATGTTCAGATCCAAATGATTCAAAATAAAATTTCATATTGACATAATAAATAGTGATACTTCAAGCATATTAATCAAAGTAATCATGCCTTCTCAAAATAACATGGCCAAAAGTTATCCCTACAAAATCATATAGTCTGGCTGTTGCTCTATCTTCATCACACAAATTATTTAATCATGCACAACCCCGATGACAAGCCAAGCAATTGTTTCACACTTTAGTAATCTCAAACGTTTTCAACTTTCACGCAATACATGAGCGCGAGCCATGGACATAGCACTATATGTGGAATAGAATGGTGGTTGCGGAGAAGACAAAAAGGAGAAGATAGTCTCACATCAACTAGGTGTATCAACGGGCTATGGAGATGCCCATTAATAGATATCAATGTGAGTGAGTAGGGATTGCCATGCAACGGATGCACTAGAGCTATAAATATATGAAAGCTCAACAAAAGAAACTAAGTGGGTGTGCATCCAACTTGCTTGCTCACGAAGACCTAGGGCATTTTGAGGAAGCCCATCATTGGAATATACAAGCCAAGTTCTATAATGAAAAATTCCCACTAGTATATGAAAGTGACAACATAGGAGACTCTCTATCATGAAGATCATGGTGCTACTTTGAAGCACAAGTGTGGAAAAAGAGATAATAGCATTGTCCCTTCTCTCTTTTTCTCTCATTTTCTTTTTTTTTCTTTTTTTTCTTTCTTTATTTTTTCTTTTCTTTTTCTCTTTTTTTCTTTGGCCTTTCTTTTTTTTTCTTTTTCTCTTTTTTTCTTTTTATAAAGTCCGAAGTCTCATCCCGACTTGTGGGGGAATCATAGTCTTCATCATCCTTTCCTCACTAGGACAATGCTCTAATAATGAAGATCATCACACTTTTATGGATTTACAACTCAAGAATTACAACTCTGTCGGCGTTCTGGGAACGGGGGTCCCCAGACTTGCCTGCCTACGGCCTGCGGCGTGGCTCAAGTGGGGGCCCAGTGCAGCCCAGCTTCATCAGCTCAAGCTCAAGACCCTTGTGAGGGGCCAAGCCTCGCGGGGCGGACGATAGGAAGCTTCCTCAGGAGCAGCCTCCTCAGGCAGGCTCGCGAGGAGGCGGAGAGATCAAGGCAGGGTACCTCGCGAGGAGCCCATGTCGCAAGCCATGACGATCGAGACCAGGCGGGCGCCGGCCTGCGCAGTGTCCTTGTTTCCCCTTCGGTGCAAGGGGGGCAAGCACAGGCCAAGGCATTAGGCAAAGGTTACTGTTTCGGTGCAACAATACCAAGACCAGTAGAGCGGTAGGATGGAGGTCATCGTGGAGCCCAGGACGGCGTCATCGTCAGAGCCTTTGGCAGCCGAAGACCAACTTTAGTCAGGATAAGTGTACTAGATGTCCCCCTTCAAAATGGGCAATTGTTGGCGCCCTTCCCGCTCATTATTTGGGAAGAGGCCCAGGGCCTCGCTCTATAAATAGGACTAGCCACCACAGAGTAGAGGCATCGAGCATCCATCTCAAGAAGACACATAGACTAGAGAGAGACGACTGAACTCACCCAAGCAGTTCATCGCACCAGCTTAAGAACAGCCCCTCGCGAGGCTGTTCTCCCTTTGTATTGTTCATCATTAGCCCCTGAGGCAATCCACCACACCACACACTGGAGTAGGGTATTACACCACAATGGTGGCCTAAACCAGTATAAATCTTATGTCCCTTGTGTGTTCATCTTTCTTGCTTAGATCCTTGTGAGACTTCGAGACGTGAGCTGGTAGGGGAAAGATCTTCGTGCGCACCCCAGTGTTCGAACCTCAAGGGTCTGCCGGAACTCGAAATCCGACATTTGGTGCACCAGGTAGGGGTGCGTCGGAATCTTTCTTCCGCTGGTCGCGTCTGATCTTCCGTCATGTCCATGGCTGACGCTCACCAAGCCCGCGCCGAGCGTCGGGCTGCACTTGCCACCCGCGTCGCCTAGACGGCGCCCGTCAGCGGTCGCCCCCGTCGTTCCCCGTCACCTGCCGCGAACGCCGCCATCGGCCCGGCGGGGAACGAGCAGCAGGCCTCGTCCCTGCATCCTTTGGTGCGGCGGGAAGGCCGCACCGCCACCCCGTCGCTGACCCCAGCCGGTTCGTCGTCCCACGCCCGTCGTGCCCCCACGGACGCGCACGCTGTGCTGCTCCTGGCGCGTGAGCTCCTACACTACATCCCGTCGATGACCTCTACGAGGACTGGCTCGCCCGCATCACCGAGCTCGTCAGCGCCGCAGGGGGCTCCCCTGCACCGTCCCTCTCGCTGCCTTGTCCTCCATCCTGCGCAAGAGGCGAGGATCAGGAGGTGTGTCGGTGTCAAAACCGGCGGATCTCGGGTAGGGGGTCCCGAACTGTGAGTCTAGGAGGATGGTAACAGGAGATGAGGGACACGATGTTTTTACCCAGGTTCGGGCCCTCTCGGTGGAGGTAAAACCCTACTCCTGCTTGATTAATATTGATGATATGGGTAGTACAAGAGTAGATCTACCACGAGATCAAGGAGGCTAAACCCTAGAAGCTAGCCTATGGTATGATTGTTGTTCGTCCTACGGACTAAAACCCTCTGGTTTATATAGACACCGGAGAGGGCTAGGGTTACACAGAGTCGTTTACAATGGTAGGAGATCTACATATCCGTATCGCCAAGCTTGCCTTCCAAGCCAAGGAAAGTCCCATCTAGACACAGGACGGAGTCTTCAATCCTGTATCTTCATAGTCTTGGAGTCCGGCCGATGGTGATAGTTCGGCTATCCGGACACCCCCTAGTCCAGGACTCCCTCAGTAGCCCCTGAACCAGGCTTCAATGACAATGAGTCCGGCGCGCATATTGTCTTCGGCATTGCAAGGCAGGTTCCTCCTCCAAATAATTCATAGAAGATTTTGAACACCAGGATAGTGTCCGGATCTGCAAAATAAATTCCACATACCTCCGTAGAGAGAATAATATTTACACAAGTTCAATTTGCTGACGTATTTCGTGGCGTGACGTCACACCATGGCCAAGCCTTTATTCAAATTGTTTTTACTGTTCCACCTCAGCGCGTTTAGCGAAGCGGTTTCCTTGGCACGTCTTGTCAAAGCAGAGATCGTGTCCCCTTATTTCGGGATCCTCATCAATACGGGCGTGGGTAACCCAACCGTGCCATTGATTACGGCGCTTGGGAGATAAGCGAGTTTTACCAGGCTGGTGGGGACGTATAGTTTTCGTCCGCCCATATATAAGGGGATAAGGATCCACCTTTTTACCTACGCCTTCTTCCTCCTTTGCTTATCCTTCTCCGCACACTCGAGCTACAGCGCCCAATTCCGCACATCTCGCCTCAACCTTCTCCAGCCATGTCCGGAGCGGGAGGCAAGTGGATGGCCTCCTCCGTCACGGAGGGGCACATCAAAAGGCTGAGGAAAGCCGGATACCTGCACAACGACATTGCGCACCGGCTTCCCGACGAGGGGCAGCTCGTCCCCACCCCCATGCCCCATGAGAGGGTGGTGTTCCTTCCCCATTTCCCCTGCGGACTGGGCTTCCCACTCCATCCATTTGTCCGAGGGCTCATGTTCTACTACGGCCTGGATTTCCATGATCTGGCCGCAAATTTCATCCTCAACATCTCAGTGTTCATCATCGTGTGCGAGGCCTTCCTCTGCGTCCAGCCCCACTTCGGCTTATGGCTGAAGACTTTTAACGTCAAGCCGAAGGTAGTGGGCGGCCGCCAAGCGGAGTGCGGAGGCGCCATGGTAGGCAAGATGCCCAACATTACATGGCTCGAGGGTGCCTTCATGGAAACCATCAAAGGGTGGCAATCGGGGTGGTTCTACATCACCGAGCCGCGTGACCCTGAATGGGCAGCGGCCCCCGAATTCAGATATGGCATCCCCACACGGCTCACCTCCTGGAAAGAGAAGGGCCTGACATGGGGTGATTCGGAGGAGCTGACCGGACTTCAATCCTGCGTCCAAACCCTGGTGAACAAGAAGCTCAAGCTTGTCAACGTAATCTAGGTCATGCTCATCCGCCGGATCCTCCCGTGCCAACAGCGGGCTTTCAATTTGTGGGAGTTTGATCCGGCACAGCACCCAACCTTGAGCAGGCTCTTCGACACTACGTACGAAGACGCCTGGAGGGTGCTATTCAAGGGCACCGAGGCTCCCTCATCCGCTACCGAAGATCGCGGATTCAGCTCGCAGCGTCAAGCCAGCGAGGTAAGCTATTTTACCCTTTACGGGACACTTGCTTTCCATAGTTTGACTCTATGTGGGATCTAAACTCCCTTTACCTTTGACAGGCCTGGCAGAAGACGTCCGGGCAGGTTAACTGCCCGGCTCCCTTGCCCGAAGACCCAGCGGATGCCCGATTAACGGGACTGCTGGCTCCGGCGCCTTACGTGGTGCCGGAGAAGAAGGCCAAGAAGAAGGCCACGGGAACTCAGAGGAGTTCCTGGCGCCAGGTGTTATCGGACTCATCGTCCGATGACTCCGAGGAGGACTCCTCCCGTGAAGACAAGGAGGAGAAAAAAGAGGCCTCTCCCCCAGCGGGGGGAGAGAAGAAAAGGAAGGCCTCCCCGACTTGGGAGGCCGGAGGGTCCAAGAAGGGAAGGACCCTTCCTCCGGACTGTTCCACCAACGCCGGTGACGGTGAAGAGGAGTGGCCTTCGAGGGCCAAGTCCCTGGCGAGATCGTAAGTGTCCGGATCCCAGAATAACTTATGATTTTCTTTTCGTCGCATAGTGTCTTCTAACGCCGAACACAACCATGTAGCCCGCCCAAGGATGATCTCCCCGCTTCGTCGAGCGGGTCCCTGGGTTCATCGGATGTGAATAGCGCTTCACTTCCGACCGCCTCCTCCCCCGTGACACAGATGACGCCGAGGCGGGTTCCCAGAAAGGGACCAGCCAGGAGGAGGAGGTCCCGGAGGTGCCGCAGGGCAGCCTCCCGGACTTTGGACCGGACTCCGCACCGGAACCTTTAGTGGTTCCGGAGTCCGGCGGGCAGCCCCTTCGTAAGAAGGGCGAGACTGCAACGCCGGTGACCTCCGTCCAACCGGAGGCGCCGGATAATTTGCTGGAGGCGCTCAACGGCGCTTCCATCGACGAGGAGCACCGCACTGTTATGAGTGCAGTGATTCAGAAAGTTCAGTCCGCCCAGAGCGGGCTGACTGAAGCCTGCGCCAGCCTTCTAACAGGCTTTGAGGTAAGTAATATAAGATATGTAAAAATAGTACCGCATAGACAGTATCCCCTGATGCTCAGTTTGGTGTTCGGAAAGAAAAGCCGAACTGAGGATCTAAAAAGATATACGCAGGAGTCTAACACAAATATGTCAATATGAGAATGCAGGCTGCGCTGCTAACCTCTGCCGCACTGACTGCGGAGGTCAATGCACTGAAGCAGAGTCTCGAGCAGTCCGAGAACGAGCTCGGCCGTGCCAAGAAGCAGCTCGAGGACAAGGAAGGTAAGTAATACCTTATTAAAGTAATACCTTATAGAAAAGGATTTGGTTGCAAAAAATGACAGGAATAACGTGGGTATTGCAGGGGCCACGAACGAGGTGGCGACCCTGAAGGAAGCGGTGTCCGAGGCTAAACGCAATGCGGCCGCGGAATGCACCGAGCGAGAGAAGCAGGAGGCGCGGGTGGCGGAGGTGCGGCAAGAGCTCCAGGCTCTCATGGAAAAACACGAGAGTTTGGAGCATGACTCGAAGACTCGAGAGTCCGAGCTCGCCTCGGCTCTTGAGAGTGCCAAAGCCGCCAAGGCCGAAGCCCAAAAAGCCCTCCAGGAGATTGAGGCGATAAAGAAGATAGCGGCGGGTAAGGCATTCTTCATGCAAAGCAAGCACGTGAAAGTGAATTACTTGTCATTCGCAGATCTTCCCCGCAGTGTGTCCAATGCTGCCGCATTCTATCGGGCCGAGGAGGGGAGCTCGACGGAGAAGGTATTCTGGTTTCAGTATGCTAAGGCCGGACATCCGGTGCCCCTGAGCGACCAGCTGAAGCAGCTGGTCGAGCTCCACAAGGTGGCTGAACAGGCTATGAAGGGCCTCATAGTTCGGCTGTGGCCCAAAGAAGCCATTCCTCGGAGCTACTTCGGTCTGGTGCGGCGGCTGGTGGATGCCTGTCCATGGGTTGAAGTCATCAAGCACTCCGCCTGCATTGAAGGTGCCCGTCGGGCCCTTGCCCATGCTAAAGTGCACTAGGGCAGGATGGACGCCGAGAAGCTTGTGACGGACGCGCCACCGCCGGGCAAGGAGTATTGCACGCCCGAGATGTACTATAAGGGTGTCCTGAAGGGTGCCCGCCTTATAGCGGGTGAATGCTCCAAAGATGTAATTTTTTAGTAGACTCGCAATTTGTTATCCTGTGCGCTGAAAACTTTGTTCATATGCGCTAAGCAATGCTTGTTAATTTAAAATATTACCTTCTGTGCGGCCGTTTATCAAATCTGAGAGATGGCAAGTCGTTGGCTTCAGCCCCCATGCCACGAGTGCTGGGGTGTTCGGGATAAACTTGAGCGCTCTTTTTCCCATTTTTGGGTCCTTCGAGGGAGGCGCTCAACACAACGAACAAGGCAACCGGACTTATAATGCTTGAACACTCCCACTTAGCCATAGAGTTCTATAATTTTAAATTTCGGCGAAGCCCCTAGTGTTCGGAAGACCGAATTCGGGGCGCTATCCACGCCTAGGGCCGGACAAAGCCGGCTCCTCGCTCTAAGCGGCATAAGTCTTTAGGGACTCGAAAAAACCTCTCGAACAGCGACCAGCTGTCGCCCTATCATGACAGTCAGTTTTAGCTTTCTCCACTGAGGTGCTCAACCCAGCTCAACTGGGGCACAATCGCAGTGGTTCTCCCAGCGCTACCTTAGCCGATATAACGGAACGTAAGGTACCAAAACATGGGAGCCGGGCAAACCCAACTATTGACCCAAGACATGATTCAGAGCCGATGCATATAATGCTATAAGTTCGGGGTGCCGCACTTGTGAAAGTGTTCGATCTTATCACACCATAATTTGGGGAACTTAAGCCCCTGGTGTATTTAGCCGTACCAAAGCGTACGGGTGCAACATGTCATAAGTGAACATAAAATAAAGGAATGCAATTAGAGGCAAAAAGCGATGCATTGTTTATTCAAAAAATACTGCAGTGAAAGCAGGACGATACAAATAGTGCGATAAGCAAGGGATGGGACTATTTAACATGTCCCCCTCTAGGGGTAGGCTGCGGAATGGTATGTAAAACAGGTATAATGCTTGTAATGGAGACCACCTGGATACTCGACGTAGCTTTTTTGCTTCCCTGGCTGTTGCATCGTGAGTTTGGCAAGTCTACTGCCAGACAGGGCTTCTGGGAAACGGAGTCCTGTGAATAAGAATAAAGAAAAGGATGACGCAATTGGGAGCCCCTGGTGTGGTTGAGCTGCACTCTGGGCATGCCGTGGTCGTGCCCCTACCCCTATGCCCATGGTACCGCCAGAGCGTAGTTATGTACGCATGGTACTGGTTTCGCGATTTCGCGAGGGCTGGGGTTGGGGCCGTAACCATCCAACCACATGTTGGTTAGCACGACAAAATGTATGTGGTGACCGTGATGAGCTTATTCTGAAGTCCAGTAACCATATCGTGCTTTTGCTTCAAATACAATTACCATAAGTGTCGCCAACAAAATACAGAGCACGCATCAAATGCAAAGTCCGTCAGTGTCATCAACAAAATATGGAGACATATAGTGAGCTAGATACCGTTGTACTATTGTATATGCTTATTTTCTTAGTGGCCGATTGCGTGTGTGGTGTGGTGGACACATCATTTCTAGTTGTGGTGGGTCAACATGAAGACTCATGGGTCGGTTCCATCCTACGCCACATATAGGTTGGACCGAGACGCGTTATACGAAGACCCATGTGGAGGACTCAGCGTACAACATGAAGCTACCAGAGTCGCGGAGGACTCTATCCCCACTGGTGATAAGCCAACATATATGATTTGTAACCCTAGGCCCCCAGTATGTTACAGAAGCTTGGGGGCTACTTCGTCGATAGTATACACACACGCACAATGCCTGGTATTCACGTGTACTTTGTACACACCCCTATCACTAATATACAGTACCAGGAGTAGGCTCTTTCTTCAACTGCAAGGGTCCGAACTAGGGTAAAACTTTGCCTCGTATTACCATCCAGCCTAACAGCCAGGGAATCCTACCGAATGATATGATGAAATCATATCTGCCAACTACTGAGAGAGAGGTGTGTCTGGGGGGGGCAATGTGTGCGAGAGAGGCCTAAAGATAATGTGCGTGCGGGAGACATGTAGGCACATATATGTGCGTATAGAGGGCTAGTAGAGACCGTGCGTGTGTATATATGCATGTGAGAGAAATAGAGTTTTCCAACTGAGATTAGTGAAAAGAGTGGTACGTAGTAGTCAGAAAGAGAGAGAGAGAGAGAGAGAGAGAGAGAGAGAGAGAGATAAACAGAGAGAGCATGTGCGTGAGACACCCCGACACCCTGAGAGAGATTGTGAGCATGTGTGAAAGAGAAATGCCGATGCATATAAAGTGTGTGCACTTATGCGTTAGATAGAGAGAAATATAACGCGTTTGTAAGAACAGGCCGAGGCATAGTGCATCTATGTGTAAAAGGCGGTTTTGCGCATTAAATTAAAATATAAATGGCATTATTATTTTTGGATGAGATCATGAATTTTGCAAATTGCGTATGGACGAAAATCGGTCTATCAGACACCCATACTCTATTGAATTCTAGCATGTACATGTGTTTATTTCATATTATCGATCCATAGAGTGAGAGCGGTTTGAAATACAGGCACTGGATGCTTTTGCAATTCATATATAAACATTAATTAGTGCACTCCATGTTGTTAGTGTGAAGCACTTTATACATTTGTCACTTGCATGGATACATTCCAAATTTCCAGCTATGAAATAGAATACATGTCGAATTCAACATAAAGGGGGTTTCGAAGATTCGAATTCATAGGAAGTGCATTCATCTATTTGAACCCAAGATAACGGCATTTGTAAATCAGATGTAAAAGGGGGAATCAATCTTTGTTGTGAGTTTGAACATGCTATATATATTCATACGCATATCTGACTTTTTTTTGCAACCAAGGAGATTATATCTGGAGCCATGCATGAACTGAGGTAAGTTGCATATTTTTTAATATATACTCGTGTACAATGTATATTCAAATGTACCCCCTCCATTCCAAAATAATCGTAGCTTTAGGATTTTCAAGAGTAAAGATTTGTGAAGTTTGACAAATCCTGAAAGTTCAATTCAAGAGAACCGAACACGTTAATGCTTCTGCTCCCAAACATTGAACGAAGCGCCAAATAGGCATGTGGTCACCCGAAACCGCACGAGACTAATGTTTGGTGGTAGGAAATTACTGTCCTAACTCTGGCCCGTGTAGCCTATCAGCCCAATGTCCAAAGGTCTAAGCCGGGGTAGGTTTGTAACTTCACCAAGACGCCAGTCTCAACCGCCTCCAAGAAGCATTCATACGCCGTGGGCGCCTAAACACCCATGTGCTCGGCCGAAATCTATCCCGCCCACATTTGGGACACCTGAGATTACTGTCCTACCCCCCAACCTGCAATATGTCCGAAATTTTAGATGGGGGAAAAGTTTGTAACTTTCCCCAAATTTCAAACAAGTGCGTCTCAAACCGAAACATTGCTCCCTCTTAGTTCCCCGCTTCCCTTTGTTTCAACATTCATACTCCGTGGGCGCCAAAACGCCCTCTCCACCAGCCGAGAAACCCTAGCCTCCTCCATCCTCCACCCCATAGCGGCCAATCCACCACCGCCCTCTGATACATCTCCAACGTATCTATAATTTATGGAGTATTCATGCTATTATATTATCCATCTAGGATGTTTTATATGCATTTATATGTCATTTTATATGATTTTTGGGACTAACTTATTAACCTAGAGCCCAGTGCCAGTTTCTGTTTTCTCCTTGTTTTAGTGTTTTACAGAAAAGGGATACCAAACAGAGTCCAATTGACGTGCCAATTTTTGAGGATTTTTTCTGGACCAAAATAAGACCACGGAGCATCGGAGTTGGGCCAGAGGAGTCCCGGGCTGCCCACGAGAGAGGAGGGCGCCCCCCTGGGGGGCGCCCCCCTATCTCGTGGACAGACCGGAGGCCCCCTTGACGTGAAACCAACGCCAAAAATTCCTATAAATACAGAAACCTTCGGGAATTAACCTAGATCGGAAGTTCCACCGCCGCAAGCCTCTGTAGCCACGAGAAATCAATCTAGGCCTTCTCTGGCACCCTGCCGGAGGGGGCCATCATCACCGGAGGCCATGGAGGAGGATCTCAGAGGGGCCATCATCGCCATGAAGGACAAGGACTAGAGGGGGAAAGCCATGGAGAAGGAAGCACAAGGGGGAGAACTTCTCCTCCTCTTTCTTGGTGGCATCGGAGTGCCATCGGGAGGGGAATCATCGCCGCGGTGATCGTCTTCATCAACATCACCATCATCATCACCACCCTCATCTCTTTTACGCGGTCCACTCTACCGCACCCTGTTGTAATCCCTACTTGAACATGGTGCTTTATGCTACATATTATGATCCAATGATGTGTTGCCATCCTATGATGTTTTGAGTAGATATCTTTTGTCTTTGGGTTGATTGATGATCTAGATTGGTATGAGTTGTATGTTTCACTTTGATGCTGTCCTATGGTGCCCTCCGTGTCGCGCAAGCGTGAGGGATTCCCGCTGTAGGGTGTTGCAATACGTTCATGATTCTCTTATAGTGGGTTGGTGAGTGACCGAAACACAAACCCGAGTAAGAGGAGTTGTTGCGTATGGGAATAAAGAGGACTTGATGCTTTAATGCTATGGTTGGGTTTTACCTTAATGATCTTTAGTATTTGCGGACGCTTGCTAGAGTTCCAGTCATAAGTGCATATGATCCAAGTAGAGAAAGTATGTTAGCTTTTGCCTCTCCCTCATATGAAATTGCAATAGTGACTACCGGTCTTGTTAACAATTGCCTAGGACAATTCCGCACATCGATCCACCATTATTCCACACTCGCCATTTATATTATTTAGTAATATATTCTAACCTTATGATAACAGCACCTACTTTTATATTTTAGTTCTCCGATATCATACAAAGTTATCCTCTTTATACCCACAACAAAGTTTTATTTCTTGTTTCTAGTTGGAAGCAAACGTTCGGTGCACGTAGAGTCGTATCAGTGGCAGATAGGGCTTGAGAGAATATTGATCTTACCTTTAGCTCCTTGTGGGTTCGACACTCCATACTTATCACTTCCACCTTTTGGAATTGCTACGATGATTCCCTGCACTTGGGGATTATCAAGCTTTTTTCTGCCGCCGTTGCCAGGGAGCAATAGCGTGGGGTTGATATTCTCGTGTGTGCTTGTTTGCTTTCTTCACTAAGTAGATTTTGTTTTTCCTTTTTGTTTCTGTTTAGTTGTGGGTGAAACATACAAAAAAAATTCAAAAGAATGAAAATACCAAAAAGATATTTACTTGCCTCTCATGCCAAAAAAAGTTTCTCAAAAAGAGAAGTGATTGGAAAGTTATGCATTGAAGAAGTGAGGGTCGACCTTGAGCACTTGTGTTCATGCTCACGGAAACAATGTAGAATTTTTCATGGAAGTTTCTCTGTAAATAAGTATCCCCTTGTATATAACCATTGTATTATAAAAATAATGTGCCAAGCTTTGGTTTTAGTATGATAAGATTGCTTGCTTACTATGTGCAGAACAAAAACAAAATCTTTGGTTGTAGTGCATGAATTTACTTTTTTACTGGAAAGTCAAATGGGTCTGAAACTTTTTGCACATTACTTCTGTACAAATTGTTAAAATTGTCAAATTTATTTCATAATTTTTGGAGTTACAGAAGTTTACTAAACTTCCAGATTACTACAGACTGTCCTGTTCTTAACAGATTCTGCCTTTCGTGTGTTGTTTGCTTATTTTGATGCATCTATGGCTAGTATGTAAGGGTATGAACCATAGAGAAGTTGGAATACAGTAGTTTTAACACCAATATAAACAAAGAATGAGTTAATTACAGTACCTTAAAGTAGTAGTTTGCTTTATTACACTAACAGATCTCACAAGTTTTTGTTTAAGTTTTTGTGAATGAAGTGTTTGAAGAACGAGGAGTTACCGATGTGAGAAGAGTAAAGAGAGACAAGAGTTCAAGCTTGGGGATGCCCAAGGCACCCCAAGTAAATATTTCAAAGGATACTCAAGCATCTAAGCTTGGGGATGCCCCGGTTGGCATCCCATCTTTCTTCTTTAACAAATATCGGTATACCTCGGTTTTTATTTTGTTCACATTGTTTGTGTCCTTTGTGTTTTTACTTTTCTTTAAGAGTCATGCTAGTATGAGATAGCTCTTCATTAATTTATAGAATACTTCATGTGCTTCACTTATATCTTTTAAGTATGGTCTTATAGAATTGCTCTTTGTGCTTCACTTAAATCGTTTGAGCATGGTTTTATAGAATGCTTCATACGCTTCACTTATATATTTTGAGCTTGGATATTGGCTAGTCTATATTAATTGTAGAATGCTCCAGGAACTTCACTTATATCTTTTGGAGTATGAATAATACTCTAATTTAAAGTGGGTTTGGAAGAGTGTCAACTTTAGGAATTAGTGATCCCACTATCTTGGAGGGTGTTGAATCTCCGTACGATATTTATGAAAGTGGATTTGGAAGAGTGTCGACTTTAGTTAGTATTCCGCTATTTCGGAAGAGGTTCCAATTGAGTATGAGAACAAAGTTGCTATCCATGATGCTACTGAAAATTATTATGAGGAAGGAATATGTGCTTGTAGGAGCTGCAGTAATGTCAAGTTTCCTCTCTATGTGCTTAAATTTTTTGAAGTTATACTTGTTTTGCCTTCCTATGCTAGTTGACTTTTGTTCCTATAAATTGTGTGCTCACAAAATCCCTAGGAATAGGAAGTGAGTTATATTTAAATGTTCTAGTCATATTCTTCATGATGCTCTCTTTGTGTTTCAAATCTTTTCTTTTATGCGAGCATCATTGAAATCATCATGCCTAGCTAAAAGGCATTAAAGAAAAGCGCTTGTTGGGATACAACCCAATATTTAACCTTACTGTTTTTGTGTGTCTACATGATTACGCTACTGTATTAATCATGTTTGATAGCTTTTGTTTCAATAAAGTGCCAAGTAAGACCTTTGGGAAGACTTGGGTGAAAGTTAATGTGATCTTGCTGTAAACAAACAGAAACTTTGCGCTCACGAGATTAGCTGTCATTTTTTACAGAAGAGTGATTTTGAGTTGATTCCTTTTGCAGAAGATTAATATACAAATTCCTCACGTCCACCAATTTATTTAATAATTTTTGGAGTAGCAGAAGTATGGTTATTGTTCAGATCATTACAGCCTGTTCTGTTTTTGACAGATTCTGTTTTCATCGCATAGTTTGCTTGTTTTCTAGTTTCTATGGCTTATATTTCTCAATATAAATTGTAGAAATGATATGGTACAGTATGCATTGTGTGAAAACAATTATGAGCCTTGTATTTTACAGCATCAAAGTGAATGGTTTCCTCTTTATCATACTAACCTATCTCACGAAGTTCCATTAAGTTTTGTGTGATTGAAGTTTTCAAGTTTTGGGTGAGATATCGATATGAGGAGAATAAGGAGTGGAAAGACCCTAAGCTTGGATATTCCCAAGGCACCCCAAGGTAATATTCAAGGAAGACTGAAGCGCCTAAGCTTGGGGATGCCCCGGAAGGTCCCCTCTTTCGTCTTCAAAACTATCGGTACACCTTACTCGGAGCTATATTTTTATTCGTCACATGATATGTGTTTTACTTGGAGCGTCATTTTCTTTTGTTAGTATTAGCTTGCTGTTATTTATAATAGTGTTTTGCATCTTTATTTTCAATAAAAATGTCAAGGATAGCCTTTACCATGCTTATTTTGCTAGTATACATGTTGCTGTTTGAAAACAGAAAGTTTACCGCTGTTGCAAAAATTCCCTAGAAAATTAAGAGCAAGATATAATGTTTAAACTTTTTGAATAATGAGATCTGATAAATATACTAAAGTGGGAATTTTCTCTCATAATTTTTGGAGTTAGGGAAGTATTGATACTCTTGCATTCTTTACAGGCTGTACTGTTTTGACAGATTGCTGTTATGTTTGCATTGTTTGCATATGTTTGCTTGTTTAATGATTCTATTTGAGGATAGGAGTATTAAATATACAGAGGCATTTAGTATGCAATGTTGAATAATAATTCTAGTGATTTGTTACAGTAGAAAATGATAAGGTTTTGCATTGATTTATACTAACCTATCTCACGAGTTCTTGTTGAGTTTGGTGTGGATGAAGCTTTTGATAAAAAGAGAAACCATGATATGAGAAGAATTAAGGAGACACAAAAGTTCAAGCTTGGGGATGCCCAAGGCACCCCAAGATAATATTCCAAGAAGTCTCAAGCATCTAAGTTTGGGGATGCCCCGTTAGGCATCCCACCTTTCTTCTTCAAAAACTATCGGTTAGTATCGGTTGAACCTAAGTTTTTGCTTCTTCACATGAGTTGTGCTATCCTTGCAATGTCATTTTATTTTGTTTTACTTGCTGTTTGAATAAAATCATTGGATCTGAAATTTTGAATAGAAAAGGAACCCTCCCATGGCTAGTTAATTATTTGCCTACTCAGTGTCCTTCACTCATATCTTTTGGAGTAGTTTGTCATTTACTCTTGTGCTTCATGTATATCCTATGAGTAAATGGGGGAATGAATTGAATGTCATAAATCTGAATTTTTATCTGTTTCATATGCTTATAACATGGTTAGTGATGACTTCACACATAGAAAGTATGAGGCATAAAAGTTGTTGAGAATTGGCAAACGTAGTTTTGGTCATCGTTGCAATTAATAGGAAGTAATAAGGAAAGAGAGGTTCACATACAAATATATTATCTTGGACATATTTTATGATTGTGAAGCACTCATTAAGTATGACATGCTAAAAGAGTTGACGTTGGACAAGGAAGACAATATAATGGTTTATGTTTTCCGACATCTCAGTTAAAGTATATTGTCATTGACCTTCCAAACATGTTGAACTTGCTTTTCTCCCTCATGCTAGCCAAATTCCTTGCACCAAGTAGAGATACTACTTGTGCTTCCAAATACCCGTAAACCCAGTTTTGCCATGAGAGTCCACCATACCTACCTATGGATTGAGTAAGATCCTTCAAGTAAGTTGTCATCAGTGCAAGCAATAAAAATTGCTCTCTAAATATGTATGACTTATTAGTGCAGAGAAAATAAGCTTTGTACGAACTTTTTGTGGAAGTAATAAAAGCGACGGACTACATAATAAAGGTCCACATACAAGGGGCAATATAAAGTGACGTTCTTTTGCATTAAGATTTTGTGCATCAACCCTAAACGCGCATGACAACCTCTGCTTCCCTCCGCGAAGGGCCTATCTTTTACTTTATGTTTTTACTTTATGCTTGAGTCAAGGTGATCCTCACCTTTTTCTTTTTTTCATTTTATCCTTTGGCAAGCTCTTCGTGTTTGAAAGATCATGATATATATATCCAATTGGATGTAAGTTAGCATGGGCTATTATTGTTGACATCACCTAAAGGTGAGTACGTTGGGAGGCAACACAATAAGCCCCTATCTTTCTCAGTGTCCGGCTGAAACTCCATAACCACAAGTATTGCGTGAGTGTTAGCAATTGTAGAAGACTATATGATAGTTGAGTATGTGGACTTGCTGAAAGGCTCTATTCTTGACCCTTTCTGATGTTATGATAAATTGCAATTGCTTCAATGACTGAGACTATAGTCTATTAGTTCTCAATGAAGTTTTTGAACCATACTTGACATTGTGAATAGATTGTTCCTTGATCATGAAAAGTTTTATGAGATAAGCTACTATTATGACACATATTGATGCTAGAAAAGGTGATTGAAATTATCATTGATCAAACTTGTGCACCTTCTAGCATTCACACTTCATAAATTATTTCTTTTATCATTTACCTACTCGAGGATGAGCAGGAATTAAGCTTGGGGATGCTGATACGTCTCCAATGTATCTATAATTTATGAAGTATTCATGCTATTATATTATCCATCTAGGATGTTTTATATGCATTTATATGTCATTTTATATGATTTTTGGGACTAACTTATTAACCTAGAGCCCAGTGCCAGTTTCTGTTTTCTCCTTGTTTTAGTGTTCTACAGAAAAGGGATAACAAACAGAGTCCAATTGACGTGCCAATTTTTGAGGATTTTTTCTGGACCAAAATAAGACTACGGAGCATCGGAGTTGGGCCAGAGGAGTCCCGGGCTGCCCACAAGAGAGGGGGGCGCCCCCTAGGGGCGGCCCCCTATCTCGTGGACAGCCCGGAGGCCCCCTTGACGTGAAACCAACGCCAAAAATTCCTATAAATACACAAACCTTCGGGAATTAACCTAGATCAGAAGTTCTGTCGCCGCAAGCCTCTGTAGCCACGAGAAATCAATCTAGGCCCTCTCTAGCACCCTGCTGGAGGGGGCCATCATCACCGGAGGCCATGGAGGAGGATCTCGGAGGGGCCATCATCACCATGAAGGCCAAGGACCAGAGGGGGAAATCCATGGAGAAGGAAGCACAAGGGGAAGAACCTCTCCTCCTCTTTCTTGGTGGCACTGGAGTGCCATCGGGAAGGGAATCATCGCCGCGGTGATCGTCTTCATCAACATCACCATCATCATCACCACCCTCATCTCTTTTACGCGGTCCACTCTCCCGCACCCCGTTGTAATCCCTACTTGAACATGGTGCTTTATGCTACATATTATGATTCAATGATGTGTTGCCATCCTATGATGTTTTGAGTAGATATCTTTTGTCTTTGGGTTGATTGATGATCTAGATTGGTATGAGTTGTATGTTTCACTTTGATGCTGTCCTATGGTGCCCTCCGTGTCGCGCAAGCGTGAGGGATTCCTGCTGTAGGGTGTTGCAATACGTTCATGATTCACTTATAGTGGGTTGGTGAGTGACTGAAACACAAACCCGAGTAAGAGGGGTTGTTGCGTATGGGAATAAAGAGGACTTGATGCTTTAATGCTATGGTTGGGTTTTACTTTAATGATCTTTAGTATTTGCGGACGCTTGCTAGAGTTCCAATCATAAGTGCATATGATCCAAGTAGAAAAAGTATGTTAGCTTTTGCCTCTCCCTCATATGAAATTGCAATAGTGATTACCAGTCTTGTTAACAATTGCCTAGGACAATTCCGCACATCGATCCACCATTATTCCACACTCACCATTTATATTATTTAGTAATATATTCTAACCTTATGATAACATCACCTACTTTTATATTTTAGTTCTCCGATATCATACAAAGTTATCCTCTTTATACCCACAACACAGTTTTATTTCTTGTTTCTAGTTGGAAGAAAATGTTCAGTGCACGTAGAGTCGTATCAGTGGCAGATAGGGCTTGAGAGAATATTGATCTTACCTTTAGCTCCTTGTGGGTTCGACACTCCATACTTATCACTTCCACCTTTGGGAATAGCTACGATGATTCCCTGCACTTGGGGATTATCACCCTCCTCCATCAAGCCGGAGCCGGTACCCCGATGTCGTCGTCCAACGCAACCGCAACCGCAACGCCCTCAAGCACTTGGCAGCTGAAGCCGAGCCAGAGCTGCCTCCACGACGCCGACGGCCACGTGCGCCGTACCAGAACCACTCCAACGACGCCGTCCTACACCTCACTGCTGCCACTCCACTGTCGCGACCACGCCGACGCCCATGTGCGCCGCAACCATCCACCGCAACGGAGCTGTTCCCGCTATGCCGTCGTTCGCCGCCTCGGATCTACTTCCCCGCCGCCGACAGACGGCCACCGCACCACACTCAACAACTTGGCCATGGGTTCGTCCAAGGTTGCACCGTCCTCCACAACTTCTGGTTTCCAGCGAACCACAAGAAGATCATTGGAAAAACAGAAGGAGGACACGGCACTGCCAGCAGAAAGAGGTACTCCTCTTCCCTTATTCATGCAAATCTTACGTCTCCGCTCACACCGTATTCATCCCACAAAAGAAACTAGTTGAGCGCTTCTTACTGCATCTTCTTTGTGATACTAAATGCACAAGGTTTCCTCCCTTTTACTCATTGTTGAGGAAATCTTTAACTGGTAGCTGCTCGGTTGGCTGGTGAGTAGGGGATTAATCGGCTAATCGGCAAGTTAATCGGCCATTTAATCAATTAATCGGACGATTTATCGGTTCATAGGCTACTCGGTGACCCTACGAGTAGGGATTAATCGGCAAGTTAACTGGTTAATCGGATGAATTCTTGAACAGGGCTTACTATTTCACCTTTGCTAGAGGTCAGTAGCCCGCCTGGATTTCAATTCAGGGTCAGTCAAACCGCAATTAAAAGAAGCAGCACCCGCTTAGGCGCGCGGAGCACCTAGTCCGCCTGTTGCCCGGGGAAGCGGCGCATCAGTGTCTATCATAGGGGTGTGGGGCGCAGGAGCTGCTTGCGCCCGATCTAGAGGTCGGCGGGGCTTGAATGGATGGCCGGGGGCGGTGCCAAGCACGGTGGTGCGGTGAGGTTGAGGGGAGGGCGCAGGCAAGGGAGGAATATTGGGCCGGTGGTCGCTGGCGTTTCGAGGAAGATCGTCAACATTGACTGGCTGGAGGTAGATGAAGGCGATCTGCCCGTTCTTTGTACCCCCTCAGTTCGGAATTACTCATCCAAGAAATGAATGTATCTAGATGTATTTTAGTTGTAGATACATCCATTTTTATGACAAGTAATTCCGAACGGAGGGAGTACATCGGACGGTGCAGAAAAAATGGACTGACCTACTCCCTCCGTTCGGAATTACTCGTCCAAGAAATGAATGTATCTAGATGTATTTTGGTTATAGATACATCCATTTTTATCCATTTTTGTGACAAGTAATTCTGAACGGAGGGAGTATTTGCTTTCAGTCGACTGTTATTTTCATAGAATCCTATAGTAATTTAGTGTGCCATGCTTGTTGTAGAGCTATCATATGTCTCCAGTCATTTATTTCTCACCGACCTACTATCTGCTACCTTTACACTGTACTAATTGTGCACACACTTCACCCATACTCACACTATTGTTTTTTTATGCATGGGTATTTCAGACTCTGACGCAGTGTTGATGAATGCAGAAAAGAAAAGACAGAAGTCGCTCTAGTGTAATTCGAAGATAAGCACTAAGTGTTTCAGCGCTCTAATGGGTGCAGTGTTAGCAGTTGGAGACAGTAAACGTAGCTCTGCAGTTGATGATCTCAATTGCCACACACAACCATCCCAGGTGCTTGCTTTAACTTCGCGCTGTCAAATGTGGTTACATGTTGCATATGGTGTCTAGCTGTATTGCTTCCAATTTGGTTAAATTGCATCTGCTTACTTTACACATTATACCTTTGATAATGACATGCCTTCCTGTTTTTGATACATACTACATATGTCTATTAACCATGTTCGTACATCAAATTAATGCTCTTTTGCATCCCTCATCAATCACTTATGATGAGACAGTCACCCGAGTGGGTTACTGTGAGACGCCCTACTCGTTTAAAGAGTGCAGTGTCATCCTCCCCACATGATTCTCAAGAAACAGCAAGGATAAATGAAGATAGTCAACTTAGCTCTCTAGTTGATCACCGCAATTCCCCCACACCACCATCGCAGGTGCTTGCTCTTACTTGGCAGTGTGATATGTGGTTGCATGTTGCATATGGTGTCTACCTTGTAATGCTTCTAACTAGGGTAAATTGCATCTGCTTAGTTAACACAGTATACCTGTGAATACGACATGCCTTCCTGTTTTTGGTACATACTACGTCTTTCTATTAACCATGTTCTTACATCAAACTACTTTTCTTGTGTATCCCTCATCAATCACTTCTGATGATATACCTTCAAGTTGACAGTGTAATATTGGTTGCATCTTGCATATCATTTCAAACATGTATTGCCTCTAATTTGTTTAAGTGCCACTTATAATGAGATACATCTAACTTGGTAGAGTGATTTTGGTTATCTTTCATATGGTGTCTAGATTGCATTGCTTCCAATTTGTTGAAATGCCTTCTGCTTAACGTTTTTCATACATATTCCATCCTCCTACAATGGTTGCCATACATAAAAGTTGTGTTCGTCAGTATCATGCATCAACGAATTTGGAAGTGCGAATTTCATTCCTTTTTCTTGTCTGTTTACTTGACAAGGCAAAATCTGAAAGGACGAAGGCACGTAATGATGGTGGTCCTCTGGAGCAACTGAAACAGATGATCTCTACAGATTCTCCTGCTACTCGTACTATAGTGCTAGTTCCAAATCTCATCTCCCCTACTCCACAACCCAAGGTGCTTGCTCTAACATGGCAGTGTGATATCTGGTTGCATGTTGCATATGGTGCCTAGATTGTATTGCTCCTAATTTGTTAAATTGCATCTCCTTAGCTTACACATTATACATGTGAATATGACACGCCTTCCTGTTTTTGGTACTGTAACGCCCTGGATTCGATGCGCCAGGTGTCCGCCAGTTATTCGCCGTCCTTGCCATGTCATGTGCTTGCGTGTTGCACTTTGCCATGTCATCATCTGCATTTCATATCATGTCATCATGTGCATTTCATTTTGCATACATGTTCGTCTCATGCATCCGAGCTTTTTCCCCGTTGTCCGTTTTGCAATCCGGCGCTTCTACGTCATCCGGCGTTCCCCTTTTTGCCTCTTCTCTTGTGCGGGTATTAAACTTTTTCGGAATGACCCGAGTCTTGCCAAACGGCCTTGGTATAACACCGGTAGACCGCCTGTCAAGTTTCGTGCCATTTGGAGGTCGTTTGATACTCCAACGGTTAACCGGGTAACCGTAAAAGCCTCTTTTGTGTGCAGCCCAACACCCCTTCCAAAGTGGCCCAAAACCCACCAAACTCCCCTCCATGCTCTCGGTCGTTCGATCACGATCGCGTGGCCAAAAACCGCTCCTCATTTGGACTCTCCTAGCTCCCTCTACCTATAAATAGACCCTCTCCCCCGAAATTTCGGGTCAAATCCACCCCTAACCCTAGCCTTCTTCCTCCTCCGCGTGCCGGACGTGTCCGTCCCGGACCGGATGTGTCCGCGCCGCCGTCCCCGGCCAACCAGACGCCGCCACATGGCCCCCTCGCGTGTCGCCGCCGCCGAGGCCCGCCGGGCGCATCGCGGACCCGCGGGGCCCGTTCGCAGCCGCCCGCTGGCCCGCGCGCCTCCCGCGCCCTGCACCCGTCGCCGGCCGCCGCCGCGGGTGTCGCCCCGCGCCGGCGTCGCCCTCCGCCGCCCCTAGCCGCCTTCGCGGGCGCCGCCGCGTCCCCGTCGCCGGCTGCCGCGCCCGGCCACGTCCCCGCGCCTCCGGCCCTCCCACACCGCCGCCGCCCGCGCCCCCGAGCCGCCACCGCCGTCTACCTCGCCGGCGCGCGCCGCCCGGCCGCGCCGCCTCCCGGCCGCCGCGCCGCGCCGGTCACCACCCAGGCCGCTGCGTGCCCCGGCCTCGCCTCGCCTCCCTCCGCCTGAGCCGAGCTCCCCCGCCCCTCCTCCTCCCGGATCCGGCCGCGGGAGCCCCGGCCGCCCCGAATCCGGCCCTTCTCCGGCCATTCCGGCAAACTCCGGTGAGCGTCTCCGGTCGTCCCCGAAATCCGTGCAACAAGGTTGACCCCGATAAATCCACCAAGTCCCAGATTTTCGACATTATCATGCCATGTTCATCATGCTGTATCTCGGCATCCGTAGCTCCGTTTCGTGCGTGTAATATGTCAAATTGTTCGCCTCGATGAGTACTTCATTTCATTCCATTGCATCATTTTCATTTGAGCTCATCTTGATGCCCGAAATGCTGTTGGAAGAGTGCATGTTGATGTTAACCTGCTGAAACTGTTATAACTTGCTCATTTGTCATTTTTGCCATGATTGATGTGTGCATCCTATGAGGTTGATGTCTGCATGTGTTTTGATCTATGCCATGCCATCTTTCCAGGGGTGTATGCCATGTATTTTTGTGATCAATATGGTGACTAGCACAAGCATGCAAACTAGGCTTTGTGATATTGCTGATTTTAGTCCCTGTTCTGCTGTTATTTTGATGCCATGTAAACTTGATGCTACAGAGAGATCCATGCATATTTTGAGATACTTCAGTAAGGGTGTTTTGAACATATGGTTGTTGTCTATCCATCCCTGCCCTTGGGTTCAATTATGGAGTAGTCTAGCATGTCATTTGAGTGCTCTACTTTTGCTTCAAAATGTTTCCTGGCAGATTGTTTACATGTTATTCAATTTGGCCAAGGTTGCTATATTTGATCCTTGCATGCTATGGACTTGTTCTTGACTTGGTTTGTATCAAAAACATGTCTTATTGATTATGCTATGCTTATATTGTCATGCAATGACTTGTGGTGAGTGAATCGAGCTTCTTAAGTAGTGTACTTGCTGTTGCTGTTTTGCTAGGCTGAATCTGTTATTTCGTGATGCTATATAAACATGCTTCTACTAATCATTCTATGCATAATCTGGAGATGTTCTATACACATGTTTTGATCTACATGTCATCCTCTATCCATTCATGCCCCTTGTTGTATTTATAGCCTGCTGGAACATGTTGTTATCTTGCTCTGAAGTTTGCTAAATGATGTTGCTGTCAGCCTGTTAACATTAAGTTCACTAGTTCCCATGTGTTTTGCTAGTGTTCCATGCACCCTATGAACTTGTTCTTGCCATGCTTAGCTTCATAAACATGTCTTCTTACTGTTGGTTGCCTTGCCATGCCATGTATTGCTCTGTGGTGAGTGGTTCAAGCTCACAAACATGCCTACTTATTGTTGTTTCTGCCATGTATGAATCTGTAATATAACTTGCCATGTTTACATGGGTGCCATCATATTTTCTGATCCTCTTTGGCTCATGGTCAGTAAGGGACTTTTGATCTATGCAATTAGTAAATTCATGCCATGCCTTTGTTTGCCATGATAGCTTCCTGTAACATGTTGTTTGATAGCTCTAAACATTGCAGCCTGATGTTATTTCTGCTAAAGTCTGAAACTGTTATTATTTGCAATCTTCCCACGTCCTTTTGAGCATGTTCTAGTCTTTTCTGGAGATAGCTCAGTGTTCATGTTTTGTTTTTCTTTACCAGTACTTCATGCCCATGCCTTTTGTTATTATGTTGGGGTGCTGTAGCATATTGTTTTGATGCTTGCAATATGCCTAGTTGTTGTTATGTACAGATTGTTGTTATGACTTGTATAGAGTGTATGTGTTGAACCGTTGCTCCGTTTTGAGTATGCTCTATATGAAACTTGCTTGATTTTGCATGCTGTTTCATATCATCATGTTGCATCCTTGTTTTGAGGTGTTTGCTTGATGTTTGCATGCATTTTAGCATCAATGCCATGTTTAACTTGTTTTGCTCATATCTTCTAGGCCGTAGCTCCGAATTAAATGAACTTTATATGTAACTTGACTAGAATTTCGTGTAGATCCTCTTGGTGCTCTTTAACTTGCTGTTTAACAACTTGAACATAAGGTTTATTCACTTCTGGACCCATTTCGAAATATGCACATGAGGACTTACCGGAATTGTTACATGTTGTTCCCGGCCTCATTTAAACTTGCCTTGGTGTATTGTTCTTGTTTGCATCATCTCTTGCCATGAGTAGCTTCATGTAGACTTTTCATGCATCATGCTTGTTGTGCATCATGTCCTGTCTATGTGTGGTGTGTTTACTATGTTGTGTGCTTCTTCTCGATAGTTCCCGTTTCGTTGCGATCGTGAGGATTCGTTCGTCTACGCTTGGTTCGTCTTCGTGGCTTCATCTTCTTCATGGACTCATTCTTCTTCCTTGCGGGATTTCAGGCAAGATGACCGCTACCCTGGATCTCACTACTATCATTGCTATGCTAGTTGCTTCGTTCTACCGCTATGCTGCGTTTCCATCATTTGCTCTTCAAGCCTCCCAAATTGCCATGAACCTCTAACCTTTGACACCATTCCTAGCAAACCATTGCTTGGCTATGTTACCGCTTTGCTCAGCCCCTCTTATAGCGTTGCTAGCTGCAGGTGAAGTTGAAGATTTCTCCATGGTGGACAGGGTTATGTTGGGATATCACAATATCTCTTATATTATTAATGCATCTATATACTTGGTAAAGGGTGGAAGGCTCGGCCTTATGCCTGGTGTTTTGTTCCACTCTTGCCGCCCTAGTTTCCATCATACCGGTGTTATGTTCCCGGATTTTGCGTTCCTAACGCGGTCGGGTGATTTATGGGACCCCCCTGACAGTTCGCTTTGAATAAAACTTGTCCAGCAAGGCCCAACCTTGGTTTTACCATTTGCCTCACCACCACCTACTTTTCCCTTGGGAGTAATTAACCCAAGGGTCATCTTTATTTTAGCCCCCCCCCCCCCCGGGCCAGTGCTTGTCTAAGTGTTGGTCCGAATCGAGCCGCCTGCGGGGCCACCTCGGGGAAACTCGAAGTCTGGTTTTACTCGTAGCCTGTCTCATCCGGTGTTGCCCTGAGAACGAGATATGTGCAGCTCCTATCGGGATTGTCGGTGCATCGGGCGGCTTTGCTGGTCTTGTTTTACCATTGTAGAAATGTCTTGTAAACCGGGATTCCGAGACTGATCGGGTCTTCCTGGGAGAAGGTCTATTCCTTCGTTGATCGCGAGAGCTTGTCATGGGCTAAGTTGGGACACCCCTGCAGGGTTTAAACTTTCGAGAGCCGTGCCCGCGGTTATGTGGCAGATGGGCATTTGTTAATGTCCGGTTGTAGATAACTTGACACCTGATCCGAATTAAAACGCACCAACCGCGTGTGTAGCCGTGATGGTCTCTTCTCGGCGGAGTCCGGGAAGTGAACACGGTTTCTGTGTCATGCTTGACGTAAGTAGGTGTTCAGGATCACCTCTTGATCATTGCTAGCTTCACGACCGTTCCTTTGTTTCTCTTCTCGCTCTCATTTGCGTATGTTAGCCACCATATATGCTTAGCCGCTTCTGCAACCTCACCACTTTACCCCTTACTTTCCCATTAAGCTTTGCTAGTCTTGATACCCATGGTAATGGGATTGCTGAGTCCTCGTGGCTCACAGATTACTACAACAACAGTTGCAGGTACAGGTTTTGCGATGATCATGACGCGAGAGCGATGTTTGCTTGTCTGGAGTTCTTCTTCTGCTTCTTCTTCGATCAGGGGATAGGTTCCAGGTCGGCAGTCTGGGCTAGCAGGGTGGATGTCGTTTGAGTTTCTATTTGTGTTTCATCCGTAGTCGGATGGTGCTCTTATGTATGATGTATTGTTGTATTCATGTGGCATTGTATGCCTTATGTATGTATCCCCATCTATTATGTAATGTTGACGTAATGATATCCACCTTGCAAAAGCGTCTCAATATGCGGGTCTATCCTTGGTGGGACCTTCGAGTTCCTTTTGGATAGGGTCGCATATTGGGCGTGACAAGTTGGTATCAGAGCCTCGACCGACCCTAGGAGCCCCTTGATTGATCGTGTAGTTTGGCCAATGTTGAGTCTAGAAGAAAACTGTTTTCGGAGTCTGGTTATATCGGAGAGTAGGAATTCTTTTTACTCCTCAGCCCCTTCGTCGCTCTGGTGAGAAATCTTGATGTAGGTGTTTTGAACTACTCCTCTTCCCCTTCAAATTTTTCTTTAGGTTCACGCAGTTGGTTTTCCGTTCGTTGGTTCTCATCTCTTTTCATCCGGTGCATTTCTCGTCAAGCTGACTCGAACCTCTTCATCTTTGCCAAGTTCAATCCTTAGTTGTTTTCTTTTCCCACCCGCCCACCCTTCTTCCTCTCGGAACCGGAGTCCGTAATCGAGTATCCATCCTACTCGTGCGAAGTCTTTGATTTGTTTCCTCAATGATTTTAACAGGTGTTTTCTCTTCAAGATATTCGTCGGTTCCCCTTCCAAGTTGCCTTTGTTTTCCCGCCCTCCCACCCTCTTCTTCCCAGAGTCTGACTCTCTCTCGACCATCTATCTCAGTCGTGTGGAGCCTCTTCAATCTTTCGTAAATTAATTCAACCAGTGAATTCTCGTCTTGTTCGTCACTCTTCATTCCTTTCTTTTTCCGGTGGACTCAATTCAACTTTTTCGGGTTGATCATATTCTTTTCCTCGGCTCAAGTGTTCTCCTTGTTCGTTCGCCTCTCGCCAGTTTATCCTTCCGGAGTGTTCAAGACATCTCAGGAGATTCGGCTGTGTTCCAATTAATTCGAGGTTGTCACCTCATTCAAATATTTCATTGTTCCGGTGCATCATCTATCTGTTCAACAATCCTTTTCAATGGTGTTTCTCTTTAGTGGGCCCTAACCCACAGGTCTTTTCCCAGGATCTTACCTGACTCTTCTAATTCTCCCGGAGTTATTCTCAATCCTTTTTTTTCTCGAAGTGTGACGTAAGAATGAATTCCATCAGTCACTTGCCTAAATCCTTTCAGTCTTATTCGTTTCTAACTCGTTCTAACAGGAGTTGTTTCATAGTCTATCTGAATTCGTGAGCTTTTGATTCGTCATCCTCGTCGTTCCTCTTTTCTTCTCGAGTGCTCTCGATTCTTTCCTTCTTCTCTTGAGTTCTTGTTTCACCTCATCCCTTTTCCATTCCGTCTCGGTCCTAAAATCTCGGGACGAGATCTCTTGTTAGTGGAGGAGTGTTGTAACGCCCCGGATTCGATGCGCCAGGTGTCCGCCAGTTATTCGCCGTCCTTGCCATGTCATGTGCTTGCGTGTTGCACTTTGCCATGTCATCATCTGCATTTCATATCATGTCATCATGTGCATTTCATTTTGCATACATGTTCGTCTCATGCATCCGAGCTTTTTCCCCGTTGTCCGTTTTGCAATCCGGCGCTTCTACGTCATCCGGCGTTCCCCTTTTTGCCTCTTCTCTTGTGCGGGTATTAAACTTTCTCGGAATGACCCGAGTCTTGCCAAGCGGCCTTGGTATAACACCGGTAGACCGCCTGTCAAGTTTCGTGCCATTTGGAGGTCGTTTGATACTCCAATGGTTAACCGGGTAACCGTAAAAGCCTCTTTTGTGTGCAGCCCAACACCCCTTCCAAAGTGGCCCAAAACCCACCAAACTACCCTCCATGCTCTCGGTCGTTCGATCACGATCGCGTGGCCAAAAACCGCTCCTCATTTGGACTCTCCTAGCTCCCTCTACCTATAAATAGACCCTCTCCCCCAAAATTTCGGGTCAAATCCACCCCTAACCCTAGCCTTCTTCCTCCTCCGTGCGCCGGACGTGTCCATCCCGGACCAGACGTGTCCGTGCCGCCGTCCCCGGCCAACCAGACGCCGCCACGTGGCCCCCTCGCGTGTCGCCGCCGCCGAGGCCCACCGGGCCCATCGCGGACCCGCGGGGCCCATCCGCCGCCGCCCGCTGGCCCGCGCGCCCTGCGCCCGTCGCCGGCCGCCGCCGCGGGTGCCGCCCCGCGCCGGCGTCGCCCTCCGCCGCCCCTAGCCGCCTTCGCGGGCGCCGCCGCGTCCCCGCCGCCGGCTGCCGCGCCCCCGCGCCTCCGGCCCTCCCACGCCGCCGCCGCCCGCGCCCCCGAGCCGCCACCGCCGTCTACCTCGCCGGCGCGCGCCGCCCGGCCGCGCCGCCTCCCGGCCGCCGCGCCGCTCCGGTCGCCGCCCCGGCCGCTACGTGCCTCGGCCTCGCCGCGCCTCCCTCCGCCGGAGCCGAGCTCCCCCGCCCCTCCTCCTCCCGGATCCGGCCGCGGGAGCCCCGGCCGCCCCGAATCCGGCCCTTCTCTGGCCATTCCGCCGAACTCCGGCGAGCGTCTCCGGTCGTCCCCGAAATCCGTGCAACAAGGTTGACCCCGATAAATCCACTAAGTCCCAGATTTTTGACATTATCATGCCATGTTCATCATGTTGTGTCTCTGCATCCGTAGCTCCATTTCGTGCGTGTAATATGTCAAATTGTTCGCCTCGACGAGTACTTCATTTCATTCCATTGCATCATTTTCATTTGAGCTCATCTTGATGCCCGAAATGCTGTTGGAAGAGTGCATGTTGATGTTAACCTGCTGAAACTGTTATAACTTGCTCATTTGTCATTTTTGCCATGATTGATGTGTGCATCCTATGAGGTTGATGTCTACATGTGTTTTGATCTATACCATGCCATCTTTCCAGGGGTGTATGCCATGTATTTTTGTGATCAATGTGGTGACTGGCACAAGCATGCAAACTAGGCTTCATGATATTTCTGATTTTAGTCCCTGTTCTGCTGTTATTTTGATGCCATGTAAACTTGATGCTACAGAGAGATCCATGCATATTTTGAGATACTTCAGTAAGGGTGTTTTAAACATATGGTTGTTGTCTATCCATCCCTGCCCTTGGGTTCAATTATGGAGTAGTCTAGCATGTCATTTGAGTGCTCTACTTTTGCTTCAAAATGTTTCCTGGCAGATTGTTTACATGTTATTCAATTTGGCCAAGGTTGCTATATTTGATCCTTGCATGCTATGGACTTGTTCTTGACTTGGTTTGTATCAAAAACATGTCTTATTGATTATGCTATGCTTATATTGTCATGCAATGACTTGTGGTGAGTGAATCGAGCTTGTTAAGTAGTGTACTTGCTGTTGCTGTTTTGCTAGGCTGAATCTGTTATTTCGTGATGCCATATAAACATGCTTCTACTAATCATTCTATGCATAATCTGGAGATGTTCTATACACATGTTTTGATCTACATGTCATCCTCTATCCATTCATGCCCCTTGTTGTATTTATAGCCTGCTGGAACATGTTGTTATCTTGCTCTGAAGTTTGCTAAATGATGTTGCTGTCAGCCTGTTAACATTAAGTTCACTAGTTCCCATGTGTTTTGCTAGTGTTCCATGCACCCTATGAACTTGTTCTTGCCATGCTTAGCTTCATAAACATGTCTTCTTACTGTTGGTTGCCTTGCCATGCCATGTATTGCTCTGTGGTGAGTGGTTCAAGCTCACAAACATGCCTACTTATTGTTGTTTCTGCCATGTATGAATCTGTAATATAACTTGCCATGTTTACATGGGTGCCATCATATTTTCTGATCCTTTTTGGCTCATGGTCAGTAAGGGACTTTTGATATATGCAATTAGTAGATTCATGCCATGCCTTTGTTTGCCATGATAGCTTCCTTTAACATGTTGTTTGATAGCTCTAAACATTGCAACCTGATGTTATTTCTGCTAAAGTCTGAAACTGTTATTATTTGCAATCTTCCCATGTCCTTTTGAGCATGTTCTAGTCTTTTCTGGAGATAGCTCAGTGTTCATGTTTTGTTTTGCTTTACCAGTACTTCATGCCCATGCCTTTTATTATTATGTTGGGGTGTTGTAGCATATTGTTTTGATGCTTGCAATATGCCTAGTTGCTGTTATGTACAGATTGTTGTTATGACTTGTATAGAGTGTATGTGTTGAACCGTTGCTCCGTTTTAAGTATGCTCTATATGAAACTTGCTTGATTTTGCATGTTGTTTCATATCATCATGTTGCATCCTTGTTTTGAGGTGTTTTCTTGATGTTTGCATGCATTTTAGCATCAATGCCATGTTTAACTTGTTTTGCTCATATCTTCTAGGCCGTAGCTCCGAATTAAATGAACTTTATATGTAACTTGACTAGAATTTCGTGTAGATCCTCTTGGTGCTCTTTAACTTGCTGTTTAACAACTTGAACATAAGGTTTATTCACTTCTGGACCCATTTCGAAATATGCATATGAGGACTTACCGGAATTGTTATATGTTGTTCCCGGCCTCATTTAAACTTGCCTTGATGTATTGTTCTTGTTTGCATCATCTCTTGCCATGAGTAGCTTCATGTAGACTTTTCATGCATCATGCTTGTTGTGCATCATGTCCTGTCTATGTGTGGTGTGTTTACTATGTTGTGTGCTTCTTCTTGATAGTTCCCGTTTCGTTGCGATCGTGAGGATTCGTTCGTCTACGCTTGGTTCGTCTTCGTGGCTTCATCTTCTTCATGGACTCGTTCTTCTTCCTTGCGGGATTTCAGGCAAGATGACCGCTACCCTGGATCTCACTACTATCATTGCTATGCTAGTTGCTTCGTTCTACCGCTATGCTGCATTTCCATCATTTGCTCTTCAAGCCTCCCAAATTGCCATGAACCTCTAACCTTTGACACCATTCCTAGGAAACCATTGCTTGGCTATGTTACCGCTTTGCTCAGCCCCTCTTATAGCGTTGCTAGCTGCAGGTGAAGTTGAAGATTTCTCCATGGTGGACAGGGTTATGTTGGGATATCACAATATCTCTTATATTATTAATGCATCTATATACTTGGTAAAGGGTGGAAGGCTCGGCCTTATGCCTGGTGTTTTGTTCCACTCTTGCCGCCCTAGTTTCCGTCATACCGGTGTTATGTTCCCGGATTTTGCGTTCCTAACGCGGTCGGGTGATTTATGGGACCCCCCTGACAGTTCGCTTTGAATAAAACTTGTCCAGCAAGGCCCAACCTTGGTTTTACCATTTGCCTCACCACCACCTACTTTTCCCTTGGGAGTAATTAACCCAAGGGTCATCTTTATTTTAGCCCCCCCCCCCCCCCGGGCCAGTGCTTGTCTAAGTGTTGGTCCGAACCGAGCCGCCTGCGGGGCCACCTCGGGGAAACTCGAAGTCTGGTTTTACTCGTAGCCTGTCTCATCCGGTGTTGCCCTGAGAACGAGATATGTGCAGCTCGTATCGGGATTGTCGGCGCATCGGGCGGCTTTGCTGGTCTTGTTTTACCATTGTCGAAATGTCTTGTAAACCGGGATTCCGAGACTGATCGGGTCTTCCTGGGAGAAGGTCTATTCCTTCGTTGATCGCGAGAGCTTGTCATGGGCTAAGTTGGGACACCCCTGCAGGCTTTAAACTTTGGAGAGCCGTGCCCGCGGTCATGTGGCAGATGGGAATTTGTTAATGTCCGGTTGTAGATAACTTGACACCTGATCCAAATTAAAACGCACCAACCGCGTGTGTAGCCGTGATGGTCTCTTCTCGGCGGAGTCCGGGAAGTGAACACGGTTTCTGTGTTATGCTTGACGTAAGTAGGTGTTCAGGATCACCTCTTGATCATTGCTAGCTTCACGACCATTCCTTTGTTTCTCTTCTCGCTCTCATTTGCGTATGTTAGCCACCATATATGCTTAGCCGCTGCTGCAACCTCACCACTTTACCCCTTCCTTTCCCATTAAGCTTTGCTAGTCTTGATACCCATGGTAATGGGATTGCTGAGTCCTCGTGGCTCACAGATTACTACAACAACAGTTGCAGGTACAGGTTTTGCGATGATCATGACGCGAGAGCGATGTTTGCTTGTCTGGAGTTCTTCTTCTGCTTCTTCTTCGATCAGGGGATAGGTTCCAGGTCGGCAGCCTGGGCTAGCAGGGTGGATGTCGTTTGAGTTTCTGTTTGTGTTTCATCCGTAGTCGGATGGTGCTCTTATGTATGATGTATTGTTGTATTCATGTGGCATTGTATGCCTTATGTATGTATCCCCATCTATTATGTAATGTTGATGTAATGATATCCACCTTGCAAAAGCGTCTCAATATGCGGGTCTATCCTTGGTGGGACCTTCGAGTTCCTTTTGGATAGGGTCGCATATTGGGCGTGACAGGTACATACTACATCTGCCTATCACACCATGTTCTTACATCAAACTACTGTTCTTGTGTATCCTGCATCTATCTCTTATGATGAGACAGTCAGGCGCGTGGGTTAATATGAGACGCAATACTCTTATAAATAATGCAATTTCATCCTCTCCAAATGATTCTCAAGAAACAGCAAGCCTAAATGAAGATGTTGAACGTAGCTCTGTACTTGAAGACCGCACTTCCCCTACACCACCATCACAGGTTGCTCTAACTTCGCAGTGTGATATGTGGTTGCATGTTGCATATGGTGTCTAGCTTGTAATGCTTCTAATTAGGGTAAATTGCATCTGCTTAGTTTACACACTATACCTGTGAATATGACATGCCTTCCTATTTTTGGTACACACTACATCTATGTGTTAACCTTGTTCTTACATGAAACTACCTCTCTTCTGTATCCTGCATCAATCACTTACGATGAGTCACCTTTAGTCGTTGCATATTGCATATTATTTATAGCCTGTTGCCATGTATTAATTTGGTCAAATACATTTGTTAGGGCACCCTTTTAATTTGGCAGAGTGATATTGGTTTCATCTTTCATATGGTTTCTAGCTTGCATTGATTCTAACAAGTTCAAGCACCTTGTGCTTAGTTTACACTTTATACATCATACATGTCAATATGTCACGCTGTCCTGTTTTTCATACATATTCCATCCTCCTATCATGCGGCTGCCTTACATGAAAGTAGTGTTCGTTAGTATCATGCATCAATGAGTTCTGAAGAGCAAATTTTATTCCTTTTTCTTGTGGGTTTGACTTGACAAGGCAAAATCAAGAAAGAGGAATGAAAAGAGTAAGGAAGGCGATGATGGTGGTCCTCTGCAGCAACGTAAACGGAGCATCTGTACCAGTTCTCCTTGTACTGATAGTGCATTACAAGGTCCAAGTCTCCGCTCCCCTACTCCACCATCCAAGGTGCTTGCTCTAACTTGGCAGTGTGATATCTGGTTGCATGTTGCATATGGTGTCTAGCTCGTATTGCTCCTAATTAGTGTAAACTGCATCTGCTTAGCTTACACATGATACATGTGAATATGACACGCTTTCCTGTTTTTGGTACATACTATATCTATCTATCACACCATGTTCTTACATGAAACTACTCTTCTTGTGTATCCTGCATCACTCACTTATGATAGGACACCTTTAAGTTGGTAGTGTGATATTGGTTTGCGTCTTGAATATGATTTCTAGCATGTATTGCTTCTACTTTGATGAACGCCACCTATGACGAGACAGTTTTAACTTGGCAGAGTGATATTGATTGCACCTTCCATATGGTGTCTTGCAGTGTTTCTAATTTGTTGAAGTGCCTTCTACTTAGTTACCACATCATAGGTGTGAATATGTCAAGCCGCCCATTTTTTCATACATATTCCATCCTCGTATCATGACTTTGCCTTTCATTAGAGTAGTGTTCGTCAGTATCATGCATGAATGAGTTCTGAAGAGCGAATTATATTCCTTTTTCTTGTCGGTATGACCTCACAATGCAAAACCAATAAAGCTGAAGGAAATTGGCAAGCCATTGGATGATGGTGGTCCTTCGGAGCAACTCAAACAGGGGGTCTCTACAGATTCTACTCTGCCATCCTCCCAACAAGATTCGCAAGACAACACAAGGCTGGACAGTCAACGTAGCTGTGTAGATGATGAGCACATCTCCCCTACTCCACCATCACAGGTGCTTTCTCTAACTTGGCACTATTATATGTGGTTGCATGTTGCGTATGATGTCTAGATTATATTGCTTCTAGCTTGAATTGCATCCGCTTACTTTACACATAATGCCTGTGAATATGAAACGTTGTCTTTTTTTGTATATATTCCATCCTCCTATCCTGCGCTTGCCTTACATCAAAGTAGTGTTCGCCTGTATCATGCATCAACCAGTTATGCAGAGCTAATTTTATTCATCTTCTTGTGGTTTTGACTTCATAAGGCAATATCAGAAAATAGGAAGGAAAAGAGTAAGTTAGGGGATGTTGGTGGTCCTCCGCACCGACGCAAACAGAGACTCTCTAGATTTGTCACTGCTACTGCTAATGAAGTTGAAGTCCCAAGTCTACATGGTGAGTTCATCTCCCGTACTCCACCATCGCAGGTGCTTGCTCTAAGTTGACAGTGTGATAATTGGTTTCATGTTGCATATGTTGTCTAGCCTGTATTTCTTCTATTTTGATTAAATTGCACCTGCTGAGTTTATACGTTATACATGTGCATATGACATGGCTTTCTGTGTCTAGAATACACTGCATCTATCTATCATACCATGTTCTTACATCAAAGTACTGCTGTTGTGTATCCCGCATCAGTCACTCATGATTGGACGCTTTTAACATGGCAGTTTGATAGTGGTTGCATCTTGCATTGATTTCTACGTTGTACTGCTTCTAATTTTTTGAATTTCCACTTATGACAAGACACTTTTAACTTGGCAGAGTAATATTGGTTGCATCTTTCATATGGTGTCTAGCTTGCATTACTTCTATTTTCTTGAAAATCCTTCTGCTTAGTTTGCACATCGTAGCTATGAATATGATGTCATGTCGTCCTGTTTTTCTTACATATTCCATCCTCATACAGTTGTCTTACATCAAAGTATTGCTTGTCTGTATCATGCATCAATGAGTTCTGAAGAGTGATTTTATTCTTTTGTGTTGTGAGTACAGCTTGACATGGCAAAGTCAAAAAAGAGCAAGGAAAATAATATAGTAGGGAGTGCTGTTACTTGTCGGGTGAAACGGAAAAGGATCTGCCGTCGAGATTCTACTGGTACTTATAGTGCAGTAGAAGGTCCAAGTCCATCGGCTAAATCTACAAACACAGTATCACCCGCTCCACCAGCTGCAGCATCCGCTTCAACTGTACCAGCATCTCAACGAGTTACTCATTCGTTTGCTCCGAAACTGGCCAATTCCCAAGCTGCCTTCACACCTAGTACTACTTCCGAAGCACTGCTGACACAACAGGACTTGGCAAGATCAGAACCTCATGAGCATCAACACCAAGACGGTACCTGACCGAGTCAAGTTGCAGTTGCATGCTCCTTTATATGTACTCTCACAGTTTGATGTACACTAACACTTTGCATATTCATTGTTGAACTAGCACCACGGCGCAAGCGAAAACAGACATCAGGGATAATGCTTGACAGATTAAGAAAATCTAACGGAGGAAGAATGGAGATCCATTTTAAGGCAGATTTAAAAAGGCCACGTGATGCTACAGAGTCAGCCAAGTTAGTATCAGGGGCAGTCGGTTCCGTTAGGTGTCATGCATGTATCCTCCCAACGTGGATCCAGTACAGGAATGAGAAAGACAATACCCAGTTTAACACCTTCCTTGACCATTTATCCATAAGTAATGTTATTCATCGCAATTAGTAATATTGTCTTGCTCTGTCCCATACTTTCTAGCTTCCTCCTAATAAGACTCACATTCTTTTTTCAACAGATAAGGTTCAAGTTGGATCCAAAAGATGATGCAACTAAACAAGCATGCACTCATGTTTTTCAGTCTGCTCTGCGACAGTATCGGTACCACCTTAGAAAATCTCACTTTGAAGGCAAGGCTAACAATGAAATCGCCCAAACATCTCCAGTGGAATATATTACAGATGAAGACTGGACAGCCCTCGGTACACTGGTTTGATCCAAAGTATCAGGTAGGCCATATGTATTTGATCAGACCACATATTGAACTTGTATTTATGTATGTACCTTACAAGTGTATCTTCTTCTAGGCTAACTGTTCGAAGAACAAAACCAATTGTTCTAAAGTGAAATTCCAATAGACAACAGGATCTCGTAGCTATATTGCACACTGCAAGGCTCTTGTAAATAGCTGCTACATCCTTCTTTTTTTGTGCCATATTATCGTATCTATATTGACTTGTTCCAAATATAGAGGAAAGCCCGTGCGGACCAAAAAGAACCTGAACCGAATGCAGTGCAAATCTTCAAGGATTGCCACACCAGCAAGATGAAGGGCATGAGCACACCAGTTCAAGCCGCTGTTGTAAGTCCTTACTCCTCCTGCCTTGAACTGATTAGTACTGTGATGTGTTCATTTAACTACTTGGTTTGCAGCCAATGTCAGTTACTCTGTTCACTTTTATACACAGTTGTCTTAACGTATCATTTCACCTTACATGGTTTAAAAGAGATGAAGGATATTCTTTTGGTCTTGATCTGTAATCTAGTTGTTATGTTCACGTGCGCACACAATGATAAAATAGCCTGTTTGTTTTATATCTGTTTGCCCATGATATGAATGATGTAATACTATGTTCATCCTACTTTAAATCATGTCTCTTTATCCTTAGATGTCAAGGAATGTGAGGAAATAGACAATACAGTAGGCATGCTACATGGACATATGTTCTGAAAGTGATTTTATTATGTAGTTGGCACTACAATACATGCTAATGTATTACAGTAGTTCACCAAAATAAGTTATGTATAAACGTTTAACCTACTTTGTTTGTTTTTGTCTCATTAGTAACTAATCTGGTACACTAATCTACAAGTTCAAACTTTCAGGAAGCTATGGAACAAATGATTGAATAGCCACAACTACCTAAAGGTGACGAGGCTACCACAGGCACAATGTCACCTCTTGCTGCAGTGCGTCAATATCTCTCCACTAACAGTGCAAAAAGCACCTTCCTGCGTAATTCTAGGTTGGTTGTCAAGGTAACCTCGTCCAAATTGCCTACTGAACAAAATCTTCCTGCTAGACAGAGTGATATATCTGTGCTCTAGACACAAGTCCAATCCCTAATGGACGTTGTTTCGGAAACAAGAATAGTGGTTGACAAATGTCGTCAAGATATGAATGGTTTTGAAACCAGACTATCAGACATTCGCTTCGTTGTTCAAGAGCAATGGCGGAAAAAAGTGGAGATCATGCTGCTCCATCAGATTCTATAGCCTGAAACATTAGCACTCGGGTCAAATGATATGTGCTTCTACACATCTAATGGTGCTTTTATCTGGAAGGACTGTAAACTTTATGCCAACATGCCTTTTGTTGTATGGATGGAATTTTTTTGTTGTGATACAACATTTATGATGCTGCCATAGGCTGTAGTAATTATGACGCTATTTTTGTATAGTGTAGGTTTATCTTAGAAATGTATTCGGCTGAAAGCTTCGTAGGAGCCCAACATGCCAACATTCGTCGGGCCCATTCCAATTGGGCTAAAAACTATTACGGGCCGAAATTGGCATGTAGCCCACTAAAAATATCTGGGCCTAAATCAGCATAAGCTTTCATATTTTTCTGGTAGGCCTGTGCCCATAGTGGGCCTTTAATAGGCCTAAACATAATTTGGGCCCTTAATAAAAATAGGCCGTTTACAGGTGTAAATATCTTGAACCCATAAAAAACATGGGCCTTTAATAGACCGAAAGTGAGATTGGGCCCTGATTGTGCCAAATAACCCACTGGTCTTAGCAGGCCGAAATGGTGGCCCATTTATGATGCGGATCCTTGACAGACTGAAATTCGGACGGGCCGTAAATGCGCCGACCTAATACACGGGCCTTTAACAGGCCAGAACTTCGATCGGGCTAGATTATCATCATTTTTATATGGGCCATTAATGGGCCCGATATGACGTTGGGCCACATATGGCCCATGGTTTTCGTCCGGCGTTAACAGGCCGAAAATGACAACAGGCCGAAAGTGGCCCAAATCTATAGTGGGCCTCTAACAGGCCGAATGTCAGACATGGCCGAATATGACCCAAATCCTTCACGGTCGTTTATGGGCCGAAAGTTTTGATGGCCTATAAATGGGCCCAAATGAAGCAGGACCTTTAACAGGCCGGAAATACACCGGGCCGTAATTCGGCCCAATTAATTAGCGGACTATCAGCGGGCCAGAAGTGACCATGGGTCGCGTTGATGACAAGTTTAGGACAGGCCGTTGACGGGCCGATTTGACAGAGAATGTTGGGCCTTTAGCTGGGTCGGCCCATTATGGTATGCAGAATCTTGTAGGTCTTTAGCTGGGCCGGCCCATTGTGGTCCGCAAAATCTCATGGGCCTTTAGATGGGCCGGCCCATTATGGTCTGCAAAATCATGTGGGCCTTTAGCTGGGCCATCCCATTATGGTCTGCTAAATTTTGTGGGCCTTCAGCTGGGCCGGCCCATTATGGTCTGCAAAATCTTGTGGGCCTTTAGCTGGGCCAGCCCATTATGGTCCGCTAAATCTTATGGGCCTTCGGTTGGGCCGGCCCATTTAAACTTTATGGGCCACTTTTGGGCCAGTCCACATGTCAACATATCATAGGCCCATCTCGACTGTTGGATGAGTGACACTTGTGCCAACGCGGAGCTGACGCGTGGATCCGTTAGCCATTGAGAATTTTACACGTGGAAAATCGGCATTGGTCGTGGCTGTTAGCGGGTTATCGGATCCAAAAAACGGACCCGATAGGTTAACGGCGTCTCGTTACGGTGGATGCCACGTGTCGGTCACCCTTGACGAAAGCACTTCTATGACGCGCGATTTATGTCATGGAAGTGGACACTTCCGTGATGATAATTTGGTAATGTCATGGAAACTTCTACGATAGCACAGATATGACTATCTTGATTCTGTCATAAAATCGTCATGGATGTACATGCATGACAGAAAACGCGACCTACTGTGACAAACACGTATCATCACGGAAGTGTATTTTTTTGTAGTGTTTAAATGAATAACCGTCTCGCATCAAACAAGATCCAGATATAATGTTCATGCTTAACGCTGGCACCAAATAACAATTATTCAGGTCTAAAACTAATCCCGAAGGTAGATGTAGAGGTAGCGTGCCGACCGCGATCACATCGACTTTGGAACCATTTCCCACGTGCATCGTCACCTCATCCTTAGCCAATCTTTGCTTAATCCGTAGTCCCTGTTTCGAGTTGCAAATATTAGCAACAGAACCAGTATCAAATACCCAGGTGCTACTGCGAGCTTTAGTAAGGTACACATCAATAGCATGTATATCACATATACCTTTGTTCACCTTGCCATCCTTCTTATCCGCCAAATACTTGGGGCAGTTCTGCTTCCAGTGGCCAGTCCCTTTGCAGTAGAAGCACTCAGTCTCAGGCTTAGGTCCAGACTTGGGTTTCTTCTCCTTAGCAGCAACTTGTTTGTCGTCCTTCTTGAAGTTCCCCTTCTTCTTCCCTTTACCATTTTTCTTGAAACTGGTGGTCTTGTTGACCATCAACACTTGATGCTCCTTCTTGATTTCCACCTCCGTAGCCTTTAGTATCGCGAAGAGCTCGGGAATTGTCTTTTCCATCCCTTGCATATTATAGTTCATCACGAAGCTCTTGTAGCTTGGTGGCAGTGATTGAAGAATTCTGTCAATGACACTATCATCAGGAAGATTAACTCCCAGTTGAATCAAGTGATTATTATACCCAGACATTTTGAGTATATGTTCACTGACAGAACTATTCTCCTCCATCTTGCAGCTATAGAACTTATTGGAGACTTCATATCTCTCAATTCGGGCATTTGCTTGAAATATTAACTTCAACTCCTGAAACATCTCATATGCTCCATGACGTTCCAAACGTCGTTGAAGTCCCGGTTCTAAGCCGTAAAGCATGGCACACTGAACTATCGAGTAGTCATCAGCTTTGCTCTGCCAAACGTTCACAACGTCTCGTGTTGCTCCTGCAGCGGGTCTCGCGCCTAGCGGTGCTTCCAGGACGTAATTCTTCTGTGCAGCAATGAGGATAATCCTCAAGTTACGGACCCAGTCCGTGTAATTGCTACCATCATCTTTCAACTTAGCTTTCTCAAGGAACGCATTAAAATTCAACGAAACAACAGCACGGGCCATCTATCTACAACAACATAGACAAGCAAAATACTATCAGGTACTAAGTTCATGATAAATTAAAGTTCAATTAATCATATTACTTAAGAACTCCCACTTAGACAGACATTCCTCTAATCATCTAAGTGATCACGTGATCCAAATCAACTAAACCATGTCTGATCATCACGTTAAATGGAGTAGTTTTCAATGGTGAACATCACTATGTTGATCATATCTACTATGTGATTCACGCTCGACCTTTCGGTCTTAGTGTTCCGAGGCCATATCTGCATATGCTAGGCTCGTCAAGTTTAACCCAAGTATTTCTGCGTGTGCAAAACTGGCTTGCACCCATTGTATGTGAATGTAGATCTTATCACACCTGATCATCACGTGGTGTCTCGGCATGACGAACTTTGGCAACGGTGCATACTCAGGGAGAACACTTATACCTTGAATTTTAGTGAGAGATCATCTTATAATGCTACCGACAACCAAAGCAAAATAAGATGCATAAAGGATAAACATCATATGCAATCAATATAAGTGATATGATATGGCCATCATCATCTAGTGCCTTTGATCTCCATCTCCAAAGCACCATCATGATCACCATCGTCACCGGCTTGACACCTTGATCTCCATCGAAGCATCGTTGTCGTGTCGCCAACTATTGCTACTACGACTATCGCTATCGCTTAGTGATAAAGTAAAGCAATTACAGGGCGATTGTATTGCATACAATAAAGCGACAACCATATGGCTCCTGCCAGTTGCCGATAACTCTGTTACAAAACATGATCATCTCATACAATAAAATTTAGCATCATGTCTTGACCATATCACATCACAACATGCCCTGCAAAAACAAGTTAGACGTCCTCTACTTTGTTGTTGCAAGTTTTACGTGACTGCTACGGGCTGAGCAAGAACCGTTCTTACCTACGCATCAAAACCACAACGATATTTCGTCAAGTTAGTACTATTTTAACCTTCACAAGGACCGGGCATAGCCACACTTGATTCAACTAAAGTTGGAGAAACTGACACCCGCCAGCCACCTGTGTGCGAAGCGCGTCGGTACAATCAGTCTCGCGTAAGCGTACGCGTAATGTCGATCCGGGCCGCTTCATCCAACAATACCGCCGAATCAAAGTGTGACATACTGGTAAGCAGTATGACTAGTATCGTCCACAACTCACTTGTGTTCTACTCGTGCATATAACATTTACGCATAAACCTGGCTCTGATGCCACTATTGGGGGACGAAGTAATTTCATAAAACTTCCTACGCACACGCAAGATCATGGTGATGCATGGCAACGAGAGGGGAGAGTGTCGTCCACGTACCCTCGTAGACTGTAAGCGAAAGCTTTATGACAATGCAGTTGATGTAGTCGTACGTGTTCATGATCGACCGATCCTAGTACCGAACGTACAGCACCACCGCGATCTGCACACGTTCAGCTCGGTGACGTCCCACGAACTCACGATCCAGTAGAGCTTCGAGGGAGAGTTCCATCAGCACAACGGCGTGTTGATGGTGTTGATGAAGCTACCGACGCAGGGCTTCGCCTAAGCATCGCTACGATATAACCGAGGTGGATTATGGTGGAGGGGGGCACCGCACACGGCTAAAGATCAATGATCAACTTGTGTGTCCTGGGGTGCCCCCCCGCCCCCGTATATAAAGGAGCTAGGGGGAGGCGGCCGGCCAAGGAGGAGGGCGCGCCAAGGGGGGAGTCCTACTCCCACCGGGAATAGGACTCCTCCTTTCCTAGTAGGAGTAGTAGAAGGGGGAAGAAGGAGAGAGAGGGGAAGGAAATGGGGGCGCCGCCCCCCTCCTTGTCCAATTCGGACTAGAGGGGGAGGGGGCGTGCGGCCTGCCCTGGCCGCCCCTCCTCTACTCCACTAAGGCCCAATAGGCCCATTACACTCCCGAACTTGCCCAGAACCCTTCCAAAGTTCAAACATGGTCATCCAATATATCGATCTTTATGTATCGACCATTTCGAGACTCCTCGTCATGTCCGTGATCATATCCGGGACTCCGAACTACCTTCAGTACATCAACACACATAAACTCATAATACCGATCGTCACCAAACATTAAGCGTGCGGACCCTACGGGTTCGAGAACTATGTAGACATGACCGAGACACGTCTCCGGTCAATAACCAATAGCGGAACCTGGATGCTCATATTGGCTCCTACATATTCTACGAAGATCTTTATCGGTCAAACTGCATAACAACATACGTTGTTCCTTTGTCATCGGTATATTACTTGCCCGAGATTCGATCGTTGGTATCTCAATACCTGGCTCAATCTCGTTACCGGCAAGTCTCTTTACTCGTTCCGTAATGCATTATCCCGCAACTAACTCATTAGTCACATTGCTTGCAAGGCTTATAGTGATGTGCATTACCGAGAGGGCCCAGAGATACCTCTCCGACAATCGAAGTGGCAAATCCTAATCTCAATCTATGCCAACTCAACAAGTACCATCAGAGACACCTGTAGAGCACCTTTATAATCACCCAGTTACGTTGTGACATTTGGTAGCACACAAAGTGTTCCTCCGGTAATCGGGAGTTGCATAATCTCATAGTCGTAGGAACATGTATAAGTCATGAAGAAAGCAATAGCAGTAAACTAAAACGATCAAGTGCTAAGCTAACGGAATGGGTCAAGTCAATCACATCATTCTCCCAATGATGTGATCTCATTTATCAAATGACAACTCATGTCTATGGTTAGGAAACTAAACCATCTTTGATCAACGAGCTAGTCAAGTAGAGGCATACTGGTGACACTATGTTTGTCTATGTATTCAAACATGTATTATGTTTCTGGTTAATACAATTCTAGCATGAATAATAAACATTTAGCATGAAATAAGGAAATAAATAATAACTTTATTATTCCCTCTAGGGCATATTTCCTTCACAAATTATGCGGCAGCACGCGGTACAGCTTGAAGTAGGCGACATAGCGATTGATCCACAGATACGGGACCGAGCCATCGAAGCATGGGAAGTCATGCTTGGGCAGGTTGGTGAAGTACTCCTCCAGTCGTGGCACATCCGGTGGATGAACGAGTGTGGGCTGCGAGCCAGTTTGGAGTTCGTCGATGCAGCCTGCTACTTGTGAGTTGCGTTGGATTTCCTCGAAGAGGAGAGGATGATGCAGCACAATAGAGATAATTATTTCCCTCGGTTAAGAACCAAGGTTATCAATCCAGTAGGAGAACCAAGGAACACCTTATTAGCAGTACCTACATATAAAATAACAAATACTTGCACCCAAGGAGAACAAGGGGTTGTCAATCCCTCGGAGGTTAATTGCAAGGATCAAATCTCATAGTGATAGATAGATAAATAAAACACAAAATAAAGTAAAGTAAAAATTTTAAAGAATTTATAGAGGCGGAATTAGGTCAAACGGATGCACCTAGGCCCCACAAGCCATCAGGGCGCGCCAACCCCCCTAGGCTTGCCCTGGTGCCTTGTGGACTACTCCTTCATCTTCTGACCCTCTCCCGAAGCTTCTAGGGTCTCTTATGTCCAGAAAAAATCTCCAAGAAGTGAAAGTGCGTTATATCGACTAGAGGGGGTTGAATAGGCGATTTTTATGAATTCTTCACTGAGGAATTTGCCGGTGAGGAAATTCCTTAGTGAAGAACTACTTGCAGCGGAATAAGTACTCAGAAATAAGCATAACAGAATACAAGCATGGTCATCATGATGAAATGAAGACTAGCACAGAGTACAGAAAGCGTAATCACAGGATAACACAAGATGAAGACAAACAGACTGAAGAAATTGAACTGAGGAAATTGAGAAAGTCTTCAGTCAAAGTCTTCAAGCACAGATATGAACAAACACTCAACACAGTAATGAGGAAATGGAAGGATTGAGGAAATAGAACCAGTTAGTTGGTGAAGACAATGATTTGGTAAACCAGTTCCAACTGCTGTCTCAGTTGTACGTCTGGTTGGAGCGGCTGAGTATTTAAACTCGAGGACACGCATTCCCGGACACCCAGTCACTGAGCACGCAGCTCAGGACACCCAGTCCTCACCGTATTCTCCTTGAACTAAGGCCACGCAGACCTCATCCAATCACTCGTGGTAAGTCTTCAGGTGACTTCCAAACCTTCACAGACTTGGTCACTCGGCGATCCACAATTCCTCTTGGATGCTCTAGACCATGACGCCTAACCGTCTGAAGAAGCATAGTCTTCAAAGGTAACAGGCGTCGGATCCACGCAGGATCAATTTCTTCAGTGATGCTCAATCACTTTGGGTTTGTGGGGGTTTGGTTTTGGGTTTTCCTCACTCGATGATTTTCGCTCAAAGTCCTCGGAGGATGGGTTGCTCTCAAATGACAAGTGTCAAGTTCTCTCGGAGCAGCCAACCAGCTAGTGGTTGTAGGGGGCGGCTATTTATAGCCTAGGGAGCAGCCCGACATGATAAGACATAAATGCCCTTCAATGATATGACCGTTAGGTGGATAAGATATTTTGGGGCAGCTGGCGCGCAGCACAGCAACGGTCAGAAATTTGACTCTCAAATTCCTTAGGGCTATCATGTTCCTCACTGTGTAGGCAATTCGCACTGGCGAATTCCTAACTCCTCAGTCAGAGCAAAGTCCTCAGTGACCAGAAGAACTGCGTCTCTGTCACTGAAGAAATTGACTGAACTGTATGAGATTTCCAATGGCTTCACTCGAAGGGATTGGTAGGTGTAGGATTTTGAGTTGAGCATCACATGGAAATTTTTCCTTAGTATTTCCTCGACCCCCTTTAATAGTACGGTGTTTCCTATGACTCAAGAAAGAGAAAATGAAACTACGAAAACAAAAGTCTTCACGCTTCATGTTCCTCAAATGAATACCAAGTCTTCAAGGTCACACCAATTTCTTCACTTTCAAGGTCTTCAGAAAGTCTTCAGAAGATCAAAGTCTTCAGTCGAAGAACTTCATGTTTAGGGGTCGACTTTCTCTGTAAATATCAAACTCCTCATAGACTTATAGACCTGTGTACACTCACAAACGCATTAGTCCCTTAACCTATAAGTCTTCAATACACCAAAATCACTAAGGGGCACTAGATGCACTTACAATCTCCCCCTTTTTGGTGATTGATGACAACATAGGTTAAGTTTTCAACGGGGATAAACATATGAAGTGTTTATACTAATATTGAGGAATTTGATTGCAAGATATTGAAGAACTCCCGTTGAAGATGTGCATAGTGAGGAATTTGCGTTTGAGGCAATGCACATTTGAAGAGTTGTATCATGGAGATCTCCCCCTATATCTTGTAATTCATACACGCATTTGATATATAATATGAAGAATTTGAAATGCATGATGAAATATGGTGCCTGATGAAATTCAGCATGTGTGCAATAATATTAATGAGGAATAAGCATGCCGAAAGCATCAAAAGTTTCAGAGCATAATGCAACAAAAGCATCAGCGCACCATCAGGTTTAAGATTACAACTCGATCCAAATAAAAGTTTCAGAAGAACGAGAGTTGTAACTTAACAAAATGCCCTTAATATAGACCCGCTTGAAGACTAACTCAGGTTTCTCCCCCTTTGTCATCAAATGACCAAAAGGATTGAAACTAAGGACTAACGCCCCTGAAGAATTTCAAGTTGTTGGAGGAGTGCCAGCATTGTTGGGGTTGTTTGTTGTAGCAGGGCCTGCCGCAGTGTCGTCCAAATATTCATACTCATCAGTGTCATGCGATGAAGAATAAGAGCTGGCCACCAGTGGAGGAACTTTGACCCTCTTGAATTTCTTTGGAGGAGGTGCAGACCAGTCAAATTCTTCCTTGAAACCCATAGTCTTCAGTTCTTCAGCGCTATAGACATGAGTGAGGACAGCCCAGGTGCGGTTGAGGGTTTCATGAAGGTAGTAATGGTTCTTCTTCACTGCATTGTGTGTTGAGGTCATATTGTGAAGAATTGCACCAAACTGACGCTTTACCCATTTGTGATTGCGATCAACCTTCTGATGAAGACTGAGGAGTAACTCACGGTCAGTCATCACCCTGGGTGTTGTGGCTTGAGGATTTTGCTTGGCTGAGGTATTTGCAGCAGTGTCATGTGTGGCAGAGTCGTCATTGGTAGAGTAAGATGCAGCAAGGCGAAATTGACCATCCAATGGACGAATGCCTTCATCAATCACAGCAGCTGCCTTGCCTTTATCATCAGCTGATGAAACTGTCCGTTTGAGGACTTAAATGGGAGGCAAGTAGCTACCGTGGTTCAGAGTGTCAGCTTTGTAGTTCAGTGAAGATCTTGCCCTGATGAATCTCATAATCCAAGGCGCATAGGGCTTCAGCTCGAATGGTGACATAGCAATATTGGCCAGAGTCCTCATGAAGAAATCATGGAAGTTGACGGGAACACCATGAATGATGTTGAAAAGCATATTCTTCATGATGCCAACGACTTCTTCATCATTTGAGTCGTGGCCTTTGATAGGACTCATTGTCTTCGTCAGAATGCGATAGACAGTCTGAGGCACATAGAGTAATTCCTTGATGAGGAATTTGGTACGAGGGGCCTGCCCAGGCTTCAAAGGCTTCATGAGCACTTGCATATAGTGATTTGTCAGTTCAGGGTCACTATAGAGGCAACGTGCACTGTCATGGGGAGGATCGAGAGGAAGGACACGAAGCAATTCAGTTGCCGATGCCTTGTAGTGAGTGTTTTCAGTCATCCAATCCAACACCCATGAGTTGACATCTTCAGCGTCTCCAGTGATATGCAGTGTAGCGTAGAACTGAAGAATGAGTTCTTCATTCCAATCACAGATGTCAGTGCAGAAATTGAGTAATCCTGCATCGTGAAGAACACTGAGGACTGGCTCGAAGCATGGCAGAGATTCCATGTCCACATGAGGTATATGTTCATGATCGAAGATTTTGTCTTTGTCAAACAGCACTGAGGAATAGAAGTTGGCTTGACTAGCAGTCCAGAAATGCCTTTTCCTGATGCGAGCAGAGTCATACGGGTTGTAGTCAGTGAAGAATACATGCTCGGAAAAGAAGTCTTCAGCCTTGAACTTCTGTTTTCTTGAGAATGGATTCTTCGGCTTTGGCAGAGGGGTGTCAGTGAGTTGCATCACCACCTCAGGAATCACGAGCTCAGGTACTTCAGGCTGAGGAATTTCTGGTTCCTCTTCTTGTGCAGCTTGTGGATCAGTAGCAGTAGGTTCTTCAGCACTAGCGGCTGGAATATCTTCATGAACAGAGGGAGTGGGTTGAGTTTCTTCAGAGCCCAGTTGAACTGTTGTTGCAGGGGACTGAGGAATCTGTTGGATAGGTGTGAAGAGAGGAGTATTGGGATGCTGACTTTCCCAAAAGTCATCATTCATCACAGGTGTGGTGCATCCTATATCCACATCTTCATCTTCAATTTCCTCAACACCAGCCTCTTCAGCTGTGAACTGAGGCATAGGTGAGGAAATGACTGTCGTTGAAGGGATTTCGTCCACTTCAATTTCTTCATCAATCTGCTCTAACGAAGCAGCAGAATGATTTTCTTCATCATATCCGCTTGGGATCACATAGTCTTCTCCAAAAGGAACAAGGTCCTTTGATGGCATGGAGAAAATTGGAACAGCATCAATAGGATTTTCAATTGAGCTGGTCATTGGCTTCATCTTCTTCGCAGCCGAAGAAGTTGACACAGCTGATGCCTTCCTTTTCTTCACTGCAGCTCGCTCTGCAGCCTTCGTCTTCTTCACCTCATAGGCAGATGGAAGAATTGGAGTTGGTGTAGGCGCGGGAGGAGCTGAGGAATCTGGTTGATTTTCTTCAGGCGCAACTGATGCAGTTGCCCTGATCTCTTCAGTTTCTTCAGGCGCACCACTAGTGGATGCCCTGGCAATTTCTTCAGTGGCTGGAATGGAGTCATCAGCCCTGGAACTAGTATTTTCTTCAGCAGGCTGAAAGTCATCAGCGGTGCTGGCATGTTCTTCAGCAGGCTGAGCAGAGTCTGCAGCCTGAAGATTTTCTTGTTGCGATGGGTCTGCAACATTTGTGATTTTCTTCGTCAGATTGACGAATCTCACTTTGACTCCTTGCCAATCAGCATAGTAGGCATCAAAGTCTTTGCTGAGGGCTTGAATTTCAGACTAAGCCTTGAGAAGTTCCTCAGGTGTCATTCTGACAACATTTTTCTTCAGGAGCTTCTCCTTTCTGTATTGTGCTTTCTTGATCTCTCTTGCCTTTTCAAATTTCCATTTCTCCTGAGTGATGAAATGGGTCAGCATGTGACTTTGACTAGGAGTCAGAGGAAAATCAGGCATGGGGGTGTTTGGATCCTTGTGCCAGAGGTCAATGTAGTCGAGGATTTTCCTCGGATCCAAAATCAGTGGCACAGATGTGCCTTTGGCTCTAGCGGCCTTCACCTGTCTGTCTCTGATGATTTCTGCAAGTTCATCATCAGAAGCTTCATCATCAGAGGGCACATGGAATGCAACATGTTTCTTCCTTGGACTTGGCCGAGGACCGCGTCCAGCTGTTGCTTTAGTCTTCAACAGTGTGGGGCCTGATGAGGAAATTGGTGCAGCTGAGGAACTTGCTGAGACACCAGAGGCAATCGAGAAACCCGTAGTCCTTTGACATGTAGCCAGATGCACAGGAGCTGAGGACTTTGATGGAGCTGCTGAGGACTTTGGTGGAGCAGTAGCAGTCTGAGGAATTTGCTGTGAGGGCATAGCTGAGGAACTTGGCCGTGAGGGTGCTGTTGGTGAAGCACTTGGCTTACGAGCAGGCTTCTTTGGCATAGATTTCCTCGGCTTGACCGAGGCCTCAGTTGCAGCAGCAGTGGCAGAATCCTCATTGAATTTCTTCACTGCCTCCTTGGCTTGTCTTGCCAATTTAGCTTGGCGCTTGGCCCATTCTTCAGGAAAGTCTTCACCACTTTTGATGCTGGTGGGATCAGCTACTTGGCCAGGTGCCAATGGAGCTCTTGGGCATGGAGGATTGAAGGCGAATTTCTTCATGTACTTTGGAGTCACATATCGGTATTCCCTCCATTCCCTTGCCCATCTCCGTTCAGTCTTTTGTATGCGCACCTTGCGCTGATTTTTGGTTTCTTTGCCAAATTTTGCTTCATCAGGTGTGCAATAGCTAGCATAAATTTCCTCAAGGATTTCAAAAGCAGTCATGACCTCAGGCTTCTTTCCTCCTTTTTGCGGTCTCTTACCTTCAGCCATATTCTTCAGATGAGGAATTTGAACAATTGAACACTCTGAAGAAGTATGCAGTTTTTCTTCAAGGAACGCTGCAAATGAGTTAAGTTGATGAGAACCTAGTGATTCAGCAGCAGACATGAGTACCTGTGAACAGAGTGTAGGCGCGAGGAATTTGGAGAGGTCATATGCGTTCTCAGAAGGTTTTTCAAAAAGACAAGTTTTGAGGAATTTGACCAGATGAACCTTGAGGAATTTCACTAAGCATTCTTGTCTTAGGTTCCAGAGTTGTACAGATCAAAGATCCACACAATTGAGGAATCTTGAAGAAAATGATTGCTTGGAGAAATGGATCAAGAGCATACAGTGTATGAGGTGTTCATATGTGTGAAGATTTGAAGAATAAAACACCTTTGAAGATTTTCAGGAAAGCTTGAGAATCAAAGTGAGTAATAAAAGTAACTTTTAATTACCCGAAGTGAAGAACACGACAAACTGAGAAGAACAGATGTGAAGTTTGCCAGGTTAGATCTCCCACGCCCTAACTTGGCAGAGGAAGACAGCTATGGCGGCGGCGGAGTGAAGATTTCCGCAACCGGCGCGAGTACGACGGCGACGAGGTCGAGGCAGCGAAGCTCTTCCTCACCGGCGACGATGGAGTAGCGGCGGCGCTAGGGTTTGAGGAGCTCGAGCGAGAGAGAGCGGCCGAGCAGAGTAAATGAAGTGAGGAAGGGGAGAGGGGTATTTATAGCCACGGTGAAAAACTGTTCGCCCGAAGATTTTGGGACGAACATGCCCCTGCCCTTTCTCCTTCTCGCGACATGTGTCACCCACGTACTGTGTAGTTGAGATCGTGTAAGATCGTGGGTGAATAGAATAATGCATCGTGGGATGCGGAACGGTTTGAGCGGCAAAACCGAAAATCTGGATAAGATTTATTTTAAAGTTTCGTTCGCAATTTCTTCAGCTGACAAGGACACAGTGAAGATTTTGAACGAGTTTCAAATAGAACGCACATGAAGAATTTGTGAATAGATTGGGTTGAGTATAGCATAGAGGGGGAAGGGTCCGATCACATTCTCTTAGCAGAAAACGCAACATGAAAAAATAGCCATAAGTGAATGCTGTATAGGACATAAACTCATATATATATATATATATATATATAGCCAATGAAGAAAAACGATGGAAACGGTGAAGATTTTGCAAAGTTGAAGAATTTGAAAAACTGAAGAATTTCAAAAATGAGGAAAAACTCAAATTGAAGATTTTCAACTTTTGTGGTGGCGTGACCCACTGTATAAGAATGATGATTTCAGACACTGCGTACAATTGTTGTAGGGTTCTGAGAATCTAATTCTTCATTAATTTCTTCACACTTAGAGTGTTATTCTTCATTGATTGAAGAAAAATGTTTCTTCATGTGTTGCACATCTAAGTCATCAATTTTGCATAAGTGTTAGGATGTGTGTCCTTTTCGAAGAACATTCGAAGATTCTAAGATATTTAGCTCACACCGCAACTTGCTAAATCTCTTCTCATCCAAGGGCTTGGTGAAGATATCAGCTAGTTGTTCTTTAGTCTTCACGTGCTCGATGGAGATGTCGCCCTTCAACACATGATCACGAAGAAAATGATGACGAATCTGAATGTGCTTTGTCTTCGAGTGCTAAACTGGGTTGTGAGCAATCTTGATGACACTCTCATTGTCGCAGAGGAGAGGCACATTCTTCACGTTGACGCCATAGTCCTTGAGAGTTTGCTTCATCCAAAGCAGTTGAGCACAGCAAGAGCCAGCAGCAATGTATTCAGCTTCAGCAGTAGACAGTGATACGCAGTTCTGTTTCTTCGAGGACCAACAGACCAAAGATCGTCCGAGGAAATGACAAGTGCCAGATGTTGACTTGCGGTCCACACGATCACCAGCATAGTCAGAGTCAGAATATCCAATGAGATCAAAAGCAGAGCCCTTGGGGTACCATAATCCTAGTGTTGGTGTGTGAGCTAGATATCGAAGAATATGCTTCACAGCCTTATGGTGTGATTCCTTCGGTGCATCTTGAAATCGGGCACACATGCAAACACTAAGCATTATATCTGGCCTAGATGCACATAAGTACAATAAAGAACCAATCATGGAGCAGTATACCTTGTGATCGAAGTCAATACATTTTCATCAGTGCATAGATGGCCATTTGTGGGCATAGGAATTTTGACGCCTTTGCAATCTTGCATGCCGAATTTCCTCAGTACATCTTTGAGGTATTTATCCTGAGATATGAATATGCCATTGCGCTGTTGACGAATTTGAAGACCTAAGAAGAATTTCAACTCTCCCATCATAGACATTTTGATATTCTTCACTCATCATATAGGCAAATTCATCACTATAACGTTGGTCAGTACAGCCAAAGATAATATCATCAAAATATATTTGGCACACAAACAGTTCACCATCATAAGATTTAGTAAAGAGAGTAGGGTCGAGTGAACCGGGTTGAAAGTGTGTTATATCGACTAGAGGGGGGTGAATAGGCGATTTTTATGAATTCTTCACTGAGGAATTTGCCGGTGAGGAAATTCCTTAGCGAAGAACTACCTGCAGCAGAATAAGTACTCAGAAGTAAGCATAACAGAATACAAACATAGTCATCATGATGAAATGAAGACTAACACAGAGTACGGAAAGCGTAAACACAGGATAACAAGATGAAGACAAACAGACTGAAGAAATTGAACTGAGGAATTTGTGAAAGTCTTCAGTCAAAGTCTTCAAGCACAGATATGAACAACATTCAACACAGTAATGAGGAAATGGAAGAGTTGAGGAAATAGAACCAGTTAGTTGGTGAAGACAATGATTTGGTAAACCAGTTCCAACTGCTGTCTCAGTTGTACGTCTGGTTGGAGCGGCTGAGTATTTAAACTCGAGGACACACAGTCCCGGACACCCAGTCTCTGAGCCGCAACTCAGGACACCCAGTCCTCACCGTATTCTCCTTGAACTAAGACCACGCAGGCCTCGTCCAATCACTCGTGGTAAGTCTTCAGGTGACTTCCAAACCTTCACAGACTTGGTCACTCAGCGATCCACAATTCCTCTTGGATGCTCTAGACCTTGACGCCTAACCGTCTGGAAGAAGCACAGTCTTCAAAGGTAACAAGCGTCGGATCCACGCAGGATCAATTTCTTCAGTGATGCTCAATCACTTTGGGTTTGTGGGGGTTTGGTGTTGGGATTTTCCTCACTTGATGATTTTCGCTCAAAGTCCTCAGAGGATGGGTTGCTCTCAAATGACAAGTGTCAAGTTTTCTCGGAGCAGCCAACCAGCTAGTGGTTGTAGGGGGGCGGCTATTTATAGCCTAGGGAGCAGCCAGACATGATAAGACATAAATGCCCTTCAATGATATGACCGTTAGGTGGATAAGATATTTTGGACAGCCGGCGCGCAGCACAGCAACGGTCGGAAATTTGACTCTCAAATTCCTCAGGGCTATCATGTTCCTCACTGTGTAGGCAATTCGCACTGGCGAATTCCTAACTCCTCAGTCAGAGCAAAGTCCTCAGTGACCAGAAGAACTGCGTCTCTGTCACTGAAGAAGTTGACTGAACTGTATGAGATTTCCAATGGCTTCACTCGAAGGGATTGGTAGGTGTAGGATTTTGAGTTGAGCATCACATGGAAATTTTTCCTTAGTATTTCCTCGACCCCCTTTAACAGTACGGTGTTTCCTATGACTCAAGAAAGAGAAAATGAAACTACGAAAACAAAAGTCTTCACGCTTCATATTCCTCGAATGAATATCAAGTCTTCAAGGTCACACCAATTTCTTCACTTTCAAAGTCTTCAGAAAGTCTTCAGAATATCAAAGTCTTCAGTCGAAGAACTTCATTTTTAGGGGTCGACTTTCTCTGTAAATATCAAACTCCTCATAGACTTATAGACCTGTGTACACTCACAAACGCATCAGTTACTTAACCTATAAGTCTTCAATACACCAAAATCACTAAGGGGCACTAGATGCACTTACAATCTCCCCCTTTTTGGTGATTGATGACAACATAGGTTAAGTTTTCAACGGGGATAAACATATGAAGTGTAAATACTGATATTGAGGAATTTGATTGCAAGATATAGAAGAACTCCCCCTGAATATGTGCATAGTGAGGAATTTGCTTTTGAGGCAATGCACATTTGAAGAATTGAATCATGAAGATCTCCCCCTATATCTTGTAATTCATACACGCATTTGATATATAATATGAAGAATTTGAAATGCATGATGAAATATGGTGCCTGATGAGATTCAGCATGCGTGCAATAATATTAATGAGGAATAAGCATGCGGAATAGCACATCAAAAGTTTCAGAGCTCAGTGCATCAAAAACATCAGAGCACGAGCAAAAGTATCAAGGCACCATCGGATTTAAGATTACAACTTGATCCAATAAAAGTTTCGGAAGAACGAGAGTTGTAACTTAACAAAACGCCCATAATATAAACCCGCTTGAAGACTAACTCAGATTTCTCCCCCTTTGTCATCAAATGACCAAAAGGGTCGAAACTGAGGACTAATGCCCCTGAAGATTTTCAAGTTGATGGAGGAGCGCCAGCGTTGTCGGGGTTGTTTGTTGAAGTAGGGCCTGCCGCAGTGTCGTTCAAATCTTCATGTTCATCAGTTTCACGCGATGAAGAATAAGAACTGGCCACCAGATCAGGAACTTTGACTCTCTTGAATTTCTTCGGAGGTGGTGCAGACCAGTCAAATGCTTCCTGGAGACCCATAGTCTTCAGTTCTTCCGCGGAATATACATGAGTGAGAACAGCCCAGGTGCGGTTGAGGGTTTCATGAAGGTGATACTGATTTTTCTTCACTGCATTATGGGTTGAGGTCATGTTGTGAAGAATTGCAGCAAATTGACGCTTCACCCATTTGTGATTGCGATCAACCATCTGATGAAGACTGAGGAGTAACTCACGGTCAGTCATCACCCTGGGTGCTGTTGCTTGAGGCTTTTGTTTAGCTGAGGTATTTGCGGCAGTGTCATGTGTTGCAGAATCGTCATTGGTGGAGTAAGAAGTAGCCAGACGGAATTGACCATCCAATGGACGAGTGCCTTCATCAAGCACAGCAGCTGCCTTGCCCTTATCATCAGATGATGAAACTGGTCGCTTGAGGACTTCAATGGGCGGCAAGTAGCTACCTTGGTTCAGAGTGTCAGCCTTGTAATTCAGTGAAGATCTTGCCCTTATGAATCTCATAATCCAAGGCGCATAGGGCTTCAGCTCAAAAGGTGACATTGCAACATTAGCCAGAGTCCTCATGAAGAAATCATGGAAGTTGACGGGAATGCCATGAATGATGTTGAAAAGCATATTCTTCATGATGCCAACGACATCTTCATCATTTGAGTCGTGGCCTTTGATAGGACTCATTGTCTTCGTCAGGATTCGATAGACAGTCCGAGGCACATACAGCAATTCCTTGACGAGGAATTTGGTTCGAGGGGCCTGCCCTGGCTTCAAAGGCTTCATGAGCACTTGCATATAATGATCAGTCAGTTCGCGGTCATTGTAAATGCAACGTGCACTGTCATGGGGAGGATCAAGAGGAAGGACACGAAGCAATTCAGTTGCTGGTGCCTTGTAGTGAGTGTTTTCTGTCATCCAATCCAGCACCCATGAATTGACATCTTCAGCATCTCCGGTGATATGCAAAGTAGCATAGAACTGAAGAATGAGTTCTTCATTCCAATCACAGATATCAGTGCAGAAATTCAGTAGTCCTGCATCGTGAATAACTCGGAGAACTGGCTCGAAGCACGGCAGAGATTCCATATCCACATGAGGAATATGCTCATGATCGAAGATTTTGTCCTTGTCAAAGAGCACTGAGGAATAGAAGTTCGCTTGAGTAGCAGTCCAGAATCGTCTTTTCCTTATGTGAGCAGAGTCATATGGATTGTAATCAGTGAAGAACACATGCTCAGAAAAAAAGTCTTCAGCCTTGAATTTTTGCTTGCTCGAGAACGGATTCTTCGGTTTGGGCAGAGGGATGTCAGTGATTTGCAGCACAACCTCGGGAATCGCGATCTCAGGTGCTTCAGGCTGAGGAATTTCTGGTTCCTCTTCTTGTGCAGTTTGGGGATCAGCAGCAGGTTCTTCAGCACTAGCGGCTGGAATTTCTTCATGAACAGACGATGTGGGATGAGTTTCTTCAGAGCCCATTTGAACAGTTGTAGCCGGGGACTGAGGAATTTGTTGAATGGGGGTGAAGAGAGGAGTATTGGGATGCTGACTTTCCCAAAAGTCATCATTCATCACTAGTGTAGTGCATCCAATATCCACATCTTCTTCTTCTTCTTCAATTTCCTCAACACCAGCCTCTTCAGCTGTGAACTGAGGCATGGGTGAGGAAACGACTGGCGGTGAAGGGAATGTTTCCACTTCAATTTCTTCATCAAACTGTTCTGAGGTAGCAACAGAATGATTTTCTTCATCAGATCCGCTTGGGATCTTGTAGTCTTCTCCATAAGGAACAATTTCCTTAGACGACATGGAGGAAATGGGAACGGCATCAATAGGATTTTCAAGCGAGCTGGTCATTGGCTTCATTTTCTTCGCAGCCGAAGAATTTGACGCAGCTGATGCCTTCCTCTTCTTTACTGCAGCTCGCTCTGCAGCCTTGGTCTTCTTCACTTCATAGGCAGAAGGAAGAATTGGAGTTGGTGTTGGCGCAGGAGGAGCTGAGGACTGTGGTTCAGTTTCTTCAGGTGCAACTGGTGCAGTTGCCCTGATCTCTTTAGTTTCTTCAGGCGCACCACTAGTGGATGCCCTGGGAATTTCCTCAGTGGCTGGAATGAAGTCATCGGCCCTGGAACTTGTATTCTCATCAGCAGGCTGAAAGTCATCAGCAGTGCTGGCATGTTCTTCAGCAGGCTGAAAGTCATCAGCAGTGCTGGCATGTTCTTCAGCAGGCTGAGGAGAGTCTGCAGCCTGAGGATTTTCTTGTTGTGATGGGGCTGCAATAGTTGTCATTTTCTTCGTCAAATTGACGAATCTCACTTTGGCTCCTTGCCAATCAGCATTGTAAGCATCGAAATCTTTGCTGAGGGCTTGGATTTCAGATTGAGCTTTGAGAAGTTCTTCAGGAGTCAGGTGGACGATGTTCTTCTTCAGAAGCTTCTCCTTTCTGGCTTGTGCTCTCTTTATCTCACGAGCCTTTTCAAATTTCCATTTCTCTTGAGAGATGAAATGGGTCAGCATATGACTTTGACCAGGAGTCAGAGGCAGATCAGGCATGGGAGTGTTTGGATCCTGATGCCATAAGTCGATGAAGTCAAGGATCTTCTTTGGATCCAAAAGCAGAGGCACAGTTGTTCCTTTGGCTCTAGCGGCCTTTGCCAGTCTGTCTCTGATGATTTCTGCAAGTTCTTCATCAGAAGCCTCGTCATCAGAGGGCACTTGGAAAGCAACCTGTTTCTTCCTTAGACTTGGCCGAGGACCGCGTCCAGCTGTTGCTTTTGTCTTCAGTAGAGTGGGGCTAGATGAGGACATTGGTGCATCTGAGGAACTTGCTGAGACACCAGAAGCAATCGAGAAACCCTGAGTCCTTTGACATGTAGCCAGATGCACAGGAGTTGAGGACTTGGAGGGAGCTGCTGAGGACTTTGGTGGATCAGCAGTAGACTGAGGAATTTGCCGTGAGGGCGCGGCTGAGGAACTGGGCCGTGAGGGCACTGATGGTGAAGCACTTGGCTTGCGAGCAGGCTTCTTTGGCATTGATTTTCTCGGCTTGACCGAGGTCTCAGCGGCAGCACCAGCAGCAGAATCCTCATTGAATTTCCTCACTACCTCCTTGGCCTGTCTTGCCAATTTGGCTTGGCGCCTAGACCATTCTTCAGGAAAGTCTTCACCACGCTTGATGCTGGTGGGGTCAGCGACTTGGCCAGGTGCTAATGGAGCTCTTGGGCATGGAGGGTTTAAGGCTAATTTCTTCATGTACTTTGGAGTAACATAGCGGTATTCCCTCCATTCGCGTGCCCATCTTCGTTCTATCCTCTGAATGCGCACTTTGCGCTGATTTTTGTTCTCTTTGCCAAACTTGGCTTCATCAGGTGTGCAATAATCTTTGTATATTTCATCAGGGATCTCGAAGGCGGTCATGACCTCCGGTTTCTTTCCTCCTTTCTGCGGTCTCTTTCCTTCTGCCATTTTCTTCAGATGAGGAATTTGAACAATTGAACACTCTGAAGAAGTATGCAATTTTTCTTCGAGGAACGCTGCAAATGAGTTAAGTTGATGAGAACCTAGTGATTCAGCAGCGGACATGAGTACCTGTGAACAGAGTGTAGGTGCGAGGAATTTGGAGAGGTCATATGCGTTCTCAAAAGATTTTTCAAAAAGACAAGTTTTGAGGAATTTGACCAGTTGAGCCTGGAGGAATTTCAGTAAGTGTTCTTGTCTTAGGTTCCAGAGTTGTACAGATTGAAAATCCGCACAATTGAGGAATCTTGAAGAAATGAGTGCGTAGAGAGATGAATCAAGAGCATATAGTGTGTGAGGTGTTCATATGTGAAGATTTGAAGAATAAAACACCTTTGAAGATTTTCAGAAAAGTTTGAGAATCAAAGCGAGTAATAAAAGTGACTTTTAATTACCCGAACTGAAGAACACGACGAACAGAGATGAACCATGGTGAAGTTCGTCAAGTTAGATCTCCCACGCCCTAACTTGGCAGAGGGAGACAGCTACGGCGGCGGCGGAGTGAAGATTTCCGCAGCCGGCGCGAGTACGACGGCGACGAGGTCGAGGCAGTGAAGCTCTTCCTCACCGACGGCGATGGAGTAGCGGCGGCGCTAGGGTTTGAGGAGAGCTCGAGCGAGAGACAGCGACCGAGCGGAGTAAATGAAGTAAGGAAGGGAGAGGGGTATTTATAGCCACGGTAAAAACTGTTCGCCCGAAGATTTTGGGACGAACATGCCCCTGCCCTTTCTTATTCACGCGACATGTGTCACCCACATACTGTGCAGATGAGATCGTGTAAGATCGTGGGTGAATAAACTAATGCATCGTGGGATGCAGAACGGTTTGAGCGGTAAAACCGAAAATCTGGATAAGATTTGTTTTAGAAATTTCGTTCGCAATTTCTTCAGCTGACAAGGACACTGTGAAGACTTTGAACGAGTTTCGATCAGAACGCACATGAAGAATTTGTGAATAGATTGGGTTGAGTATAGCATAGAGGGGGAAGGGTCCGATCACATTCACTTAGCAGAAATCGCAAATTGAAGAGATAGCAATAAGTGAATGCTGTAGAGGACATAACTCATATATATATATATAGCCAATGAAGAAAAACAACGGAAACAGTGAAGATTTTGCAAAGTTGAAGAATTTGTAAAACTGAAAAATTTCAAAAATGAGGAAAAACTCAAATTGAAGATTTTCAACTTTTGTGGTGGCGTGACCCACCGTATAAGAATGATGATTTCAGACACCGCGTACAATTGTCGTAGGGTTCTGAGAATCAAATTCTTCATTAATTTCTTCACACTTAGAGTGTTATTCTTCATTGATTGAAGAAAAACGTTTCTTCATGTGTTGCACATCTAAGTCATCAATTCTGCATAAGGGTTAGGATGTGTGTCCTTTTCAAAGAACATTCGAAGAATATGCTTTACAGCCTTATGGTGTGATTCCTTCGGTGCAGCTTGAAATCGGGCACACATGCAAACACTAAGCATTATATCTGGCCTAGATGCACATAAGTACAATAAAGAACCAATCATGGAGCGGTATACCTTGTGATCGAAGTCAATACCATTTTCATCAGTGCATAGATGGCCATTTGTGGGCATAGGAATTTTGACGCCTTTACAATCTTGCATGCCGAATTTCCTCAGTACATCTTTGAGGTATTTCTCCTGAGATATGAATATGCCATTGTGCTGCTGACGAATTTGAAGACCTAAGAAGAATTTCAACTCTCCCATCATAGACATTTGATATTCTTCACTCATCATATAGGCAAATTCATCACTATAACGTTGGTTAGTACAGCCAAAGATAATATCATCAACATATATTTGGCACACAAACAGTTCACCATCATATGATTTAGTAAAGAGAGTAGGGTCGAGTGAACCGGGTGTGAAGCCATTCTTCACGAAGAATTCCTTCAATGTATTATACCACGCCCGAGGGGCTTGCTTGAGGCCATAGAGGGCCTTATTGAGTCTGAAGACTTTGTCAGGATTCTTGGGATCTTCAAAACCTGGGGGTTGAGCAACATATACTTCTTCCTCAAGCTTACCATTGAGGAATGCACTTTTCACATCCATTTGATATAAGATGATATCATGATGGTTAGCATAGGCAAGTAAAATGCGAATAGCCTCAAGTCTAGCAACAGGTGCAAAAGTTTCATCAAAATCAATTCCTTCAACCTGTGTGTAGCCTTGAGCTACTAGTCGTGCCTTATTCCTCACCACAAGGCCATTTTCATCTTGCTTGTTGCGGTAGATCCACTTTGTGCCAATGATATTATGCTTGCGAGGATCTGGGCGATTGACCAATTCCCAGACATTGTTCAGCTCGAACTGATGTAATTCTTCTTGCATAGCCTGAATCCACTCCGGCTCCAGAAATGCTTCATCTACCTTAGTGGGCTCTGTGATAGAGACAAAAGCATAGTGCCCACAAAAGTTAGATAAGTGTGAGGCTTTTGAGCGTGTGAGAGGACCTGGTGCGCTAATGTCATCGATGATCTTCTCCACTTGCACTTCTTTTGCAACACGTGGATGAGTTGGTTGTCGCTGAGGATTTTGATCAGCATTTTCTTCAGCACCATTTTCCACATCATGTTCTTCAGGTGCATCAGCTCGACGTTCTTCATGAACAGGAATGAATTCTTCAGCAGATTCTTCAGTAGGAATGACATCCTCAGTTGCCTTGAGCTTGATAGCATCCTCAGGTGCTGGTTCATATTGGGTTTCTTGTCAGTGAGGAGTTCATAGGCAGTCTTCTTGAAGAATTTGTGAAGATATACTCTATTGATGATGTGGCAGGCAGTATCAATTGCATCAATCCAAAAACGCTGAGGCGTTTTGTATTCATCAAGCATAGTGCGAGCCATCTCAACAAGAGTTCTGTTCTTGCGCTCCACGACGCCATTCTGCTGAGGAGTATAGGGAGCAGATAACTCATGAGTAATACCAAGTTCATCAAGATAAGCATCAAGACCAGAATTCTTGAACTCAGTTCCATTGTCACTTTTGATATGCTTGATCTTCACACCAAAGTTGGTTGAAGCCCTCGAGGAAAATCGTTTGAAGACTTCCTGCACTTCATGTTTGTAAGTAACAATGTGTACCCATGTATATCGAGAATAATCATCAACAATGACAAAACCATATAAAGATGCATCATTAGTGACTGTTGAATAATGATTAGGTCCGAAGAGGTCCATGTGAAGCAATTCGAATGGACGGGTAGTGGTCATGATAGTCTTCGCTGGATGCTTGGCCTTGGTCATTTTTCCGGCTTCACATGCTCCGCATAAGTGATCCTTGAGGAATTTGACATTCTCAATGCCAATGACATGCTTCTTCTTCGCAAGTGTGTTCAAATTCCTCATGCCTGCATGACCAAGTCGTCGATGCCATAGCCAGCCTTCTGAAGCTTTTGCAAGTAGACACAAGGCTGGTTGTGGTCCTGTAGAGAAATCAACAATATACAGATCTCCTCTCCTAAAGCCTTCGAAGACTTTGGAATTGTCAGCTTCCATAATCACAACACAGCGATATTTGCCGAAGACAACAACCATATCAAGATCACAAAGCATTGAGACTGACATGAGATTGTATCCTAAGGACTCAACAAGCATGACTTTGTCCATGTGCTTATCCTTAGAGATAGCAACCTTACCAAGACCCAATACCTGACTTTTGCCTTTGTCAGCAAAGATGATATGCTTCAGAGGTGATGGTGATAAGGGAGCATCCATCAATAGATTCTTGTCACCAGTCATGTGATTTGTACATCCACTATCGAGGACCCATTCAGTGGTTTTGGGTTGATCATCCTGCAGATGAATTAGTGTAGCTTACAATCTCATATGCTTCATCAGTGAAGAATATGATATCAAGTTCATCAGATGAATTTCATCAAGCAGTAAACAGATATAGCAGTATGAGGACGTGTGAAATGAAAGTTCATTTCATCATGATTCGCCTGCGTCCTTTCAGGCATTTTTGTCAGGTCCCCAGCAAATTCTTCAGACGTTAGAGCACGTCTAGAGACCTGACCCTGCAGAAGAGATTAGTTCTTTTTCTTCACCACCCACATCTGGAGGGGTGGCAAAGAGTTCATCATCCTGCGAGCACCATGTGAGAAAGGTGGCAAAGATGCCAAACCATTTCGTTTCACATAAGAGGGGTTAGGGTAAGCATATGAATAAGAAGAGTAATTCTTCGAGGACTTATGAACATAATGGTTTGAAGAATAATGCACATATTCATAGCCCTTAGCTCTACCCTGTGAGACAGAGTTGTTAGCACGATGATAATCATATGAGGACTTTGATCCAGTTGAGGAATTTGATCCATGTGAAGAATTAGATCTGGGGTTCCTGTTCTTCACAGGTGGTGTCATGAGGACATTCACCTGAAGACTTTCAACACAGCTTTTGGGAACCCAGATTTTCTTCATGGGGGAACCGTTCCTGCAGTTAGTGCCAACATATCTAGCAAATACTTCACCATTCTGATTTTTGAACAGTTTATAGTTGGAGTCAATTGACTCATCAGAAGAATGAGAAGATTCACATGTAAAGCCAGATAAGTTAGATGGATCAACTGGAGGTCCCTTTGCAGCAACCCATGAGGTTTTGGGGTACTGCTCAGCCTTCCAATATGTTCCATCGGCATTGAGTTTCCTCTCAAAGGCAATACCCTCTTTCCTAGGGTTTCTGTTGAGGATCTGCTTTTTGAGCACATCACAAAGTGTCTGATGCCCTTTGAGGCTTTTGTACATGCCTGTCATGTACAATTCCTTCAGCCCTGCATTGTCAGTGATACTAGCAATGTCCTCAGATGAGGAATTAGTGATAGCAGAGGCAGATGAAGAATTTGTAACATTTGAAGCATTTGAACATTCAGGTGAAGAATTAGCAGATTCACGTTCAATGCACTTTAAGCATGGAGGAACAAATTCTTCCTGAGAAGCGCTGATTTGTTGAGCTAGTAATGAATCGCGCTCCTTCTGAAGATCTTCATAACACACTCTTAGCTTTTCAAGATCTTCCTTTCTTTGAAGAGCTTCAAGAGAAAGTTTCTCATGATCAGTTAAGAGGGTATTATGTTGATCTTGAAGGATGTCAAACTTGGAGTGAATTCTCTGAAGACATTCACCCAATGCTTTTGACTGATCCATTTCTTTGCGCAACATATTATCACTTCTTTCTAGCATATCTTGAGTTTGTTCTAAAACCGTTTGTTGTTTAGTGGCAACGCAAATAAGTTTGGTATAGCAGGATTCAATATCATCATCAGATTCATCATTGTCAGATTCATCATTATCAGATTCATTATCACAAGACTCGGATGAGGAGCATTCGGTTACCTCAGCATCGTTTGCCATGAGACAAGATGCAGAAGATGATGATTCTGGCTCGAAAGTCATCGTTTTGAGAGATTCCTTGAAGTCCTCAAACCAGGGATCATGACGAGTTCGATGACCTTCATAGACATCAGAGATTCGGTCCCAGATGAGCTTCGAATTGCCGAGATGCATAATTCGCCCGAATTGATCTCTGGATAGGCAGGAGCTGATGATATCCTTCGCTATGATATCAAGTCGAGTGTACTTGCGACTATCATCAGCATTCGCCATCTTGCATAGATCAGTAAGACCAATCTCAGTGACGGTCCACAGCTCGCTGTCCTTTGCCATGAGGCGCTTCCTCATCATGGCCTTCCACTTGGGATAGTCATGACCGTCAAAGATAGGGCATGTCACTTTATTCATACCTGCGGTCGACATAACTAAAACTCCAGGCGGTTAAACCAAAATCACACAGAATAAGGGAGTACCTTGCTCTGATACCAATTGAAAGTGCGTTATATCGACTAGAGGGGGGGTGAATAGGCGATTTTTATGAATTCTTCACTGAGGAATTTGCTGGTGAGGAAATTCCTTAGCGAAGAACTACTTGCAGCGGAATAAGTACTCAGAAGTAAACATAACAGGATACAAACATAGTCATCATGATGAAATGAAGACTAACACAGAGTACGGAAAGCGTAAACACAGGATAACAAGATGAAGACAAACAGACTGAAGAAATTGAACTGAGGAATTTGTGAAAGTCTTCAGTCAAAGTCTTCAAGCACAGATATGAACAACATTCAACACAGTAATGAGGAAATGGAAGAGTTGAGGAAATAGAACCAGTTAGTTGGTGAAGACAATGATTTGGTAAACCAGTTCCAACTGCTGTCTCAGTTGTACGTCTGGTTGGAGCGGCTGAGTATTTAAACTCGAGGACACACAGTCCCGGACACCCAGTCTCTGAGCCGCAACTCAGGACACCCAGTCTTCACCGTATTCTCCTTGAACTAAGACCACGCAGGCCTCGTCCAATCACTCATGGTAAGTCTTCAGGTGACTTCCAAACCTTCACCGACTTGGTCACTCAGCGATCCACAATTCCTCTTGGATGCTCTAGACCTTGACGCCTAACCGTCTGGAAGAAGCACAGTCTTCAAAGGTAACAAGCGTCGGATCCACGCAGGATCAATTTCTTCAGTGATGCTCAATCACTTTGGGTTTGTGGGGGTTTGGTGTTGGGATTTTCCTCACTTGATGATTTTCGCTCAAAGTCCTCGGAGGATGAGTTGCTCTCAAATGACAAGTGTCAAGTTTTCTCGGAGCAGCCAACCAGCTAGTGGTTGTAGGGGGCGGCTATTTATAGCCTAGGGAGCAGCCAGACATGATAAGACATAAATGCCCTTCAATGATATGACCGTTAGGTGGATAAGATATTTTGGACAGCCGGCGCGCAGCACAGCAACGGTCGGAAATTTGACTCTCAAATTCCTCAGGGCTATCATGTTCCTCACTGTGTAGGCAATTCGCACTGGCGAATTCCTAACTCCTCAGTCAGAGCAAAGTCCTCAGTGACCAGAAGAACTGCGTCTCTGTCACTGAAGAAGTTGACTGAACTGTATGAGATTTCCAATGGCTTCACTCGAAGGGATTGGTAGGTGTAGGATTTTGAGTTGAGCATCACATGGAAATTTTTCCTTAGTATTTCCTCGACCCCCTTTAACAGTACGGTGTTTCCTATGACTCGAGAAAGAGAAAATGAAACTACGAAAACAAAAGTCTTCACGCTTCATATTCCTCGAATGAATATCAAGTCTTCAAGGTCACACCAATTTCTTCACTTTCAAAGTCTTCAGAAAGTCTTCAGAATATCAAAGTCTTCAGTCGAAGAACTTCATTTTTAGGGGTCGAATTTCTCTGTAAATATCAAACTCCTCATAGACTTATAGACCTGTGTACACTCACAAATGCATCAGTTACTTAACCTATAAGTCTTCAATACACCAAAATCACTAAGGGGTACTAGATGCACTTACACGGGTGTGAAGCCATTCTTCACAAAGAATTCCTTCAATGTATCATACCACGCCCGAGGGGCTTGCTTGAGGCCATAGAGGGCCTTATTAAGTCTGAAGACTTTGTCAGGATTCTTTGGATCTTCAAAACCTGGGGGTCGAGCAACATATAATTCTTCCTCAAGCTTACCATTGAGGAATGCACTTTTCACATCCATTTGATATAAGATGATATCATGATGGTTAGCACAAGCAAGTAATATGCGAATTGCCTCAAGTCTAGCAACAGGTGCGAAAGTTTCATCGAAATCAATTCCTTCAACCTGTGTGTAGCCTTGAGCTACCAGTCGTGCCTTATTCCTCACCACAAGGCCATTTTCATCTTGCTTGTTGTGGTAGATCCACTTTGTGCCAATGATATTATGCTTCTTCCTCGCAAGCGTGTGCAAATTCCTCATGCCTGCGTGACCAAGTCGTCGATGCCATAGCCAGCCTTCTGAAGCTTTTGCAAGTAGATACACAGCTGGTTGTGGTCCTGTAGTGAAATCAACAATATACAAATCTCCTCTCTTAAAGCCTTCGAAGACTTTGGAATTGTCAGCTTCCATGATCACAACACACCGATACTTGCCAAAGACAACAACCATATCAAGATCACAAAGCATTGAGACTGACATGAGGTTGTATCCTAAGGACTCAACAAGCATGACTTTGTCCATGTGTTTATCCTTAGAGATTGCAACCTTACCAAGACCCAATACCTGACTTTTGCCTTTATCAGCAAAGATGATATGCTTCAGATGTGACGGTGATAAGGGAGCATCCATCAATAGATTCTTGTCACCAGTCATGTGATTCGTACATCCACTATCGAGGACCCATTCAGTAGCTTTGGGTTGATCATCCTTTGCACCTTTTGCCATGAAGCAATAGGTGGGAGCGTAGCCATCATTATCTTTGTCAGGCTTGTCGGTGAGGTCAGTTTCTTCAGTGTTGAAGATGGACTTGCTGACGAAAGCAGTAGCGGAAGCCAGACTTGCCACACCAGATTCGGATTCTTCAGACGCCTCCTCTTCCTCATTTTTCTCAGATTCAGCTTCAGAGTCCATTTCCTTGCCAATGAATGCCCGAGCCTTCTTGGAGCTGCTCTTCTTGTGAGATGAAGACTTCGAAGATTTTGATGACAAAGATTTTGACGATTTCTTCTTCTTCTTCGCATCATCAAAACTGTAATCCTTGTATTTCTTCTTCTTCATTTCCTTTTCCCACTGAGGACAATCTTGAATATAGTGACCAGGTTTCTTGCATTTGTGGCACAGCCTTCTCTTATAGTCACTGGATGAGGAATCACTGCTTCTTGAGAATTTTCCAAAGCGACCACGTCTTGAGAACTTCTGGAATTTCTTCACGAGTTGTGCTACCTCCTGGCTCAATTCTTCAGGATCACCAAGGCTACTACCAGAATCCTCACATTCAGAGTCAGACACAGCCTTGGCCTTCAGGGCACGTGGTTTGCCATAGCTCGAACCATAGAGATCTCTCTTTTCAGCAAGCTGGAACTCGTGAGTATTTAGCCTTTCGAGGATATTGGCAGGATCAAGAGACTTGTAGTCAGCACGTTCTTGTATCATCAGTCCCAGAGTATCAAATGAGGAATCAAGCGATCTCAACAGTTTCTTCACCACCTCATGATCAATGATGTCAGTGGCACCGAGGGCTTGAAGCTCATTTGAGATGTCAGTGAGGCGATCAAAGGTTTGTTGGACATTTTCATTGTCGAGTCTTTTGAAGCGGTTGAAGAGATTTCGAAGAACATCAACTCGAGAGTCACGCTGAGTTGAGACTCCTTCATTCACTTTGGACAGCCTATCCCAGATAAGCTTAGCAGTTTCCAAAGCACTCACTCTTCCATACTGTCCTTTACTCAGATGGCCACATATGATATTCTTCGCTTGAGAATTGAGTTGCTTGAATCTCTTCACATCGGTAGCGTTCAGTGAGGGTGAGACAGAGGAAACACCATTTTCCACAACATACCAGAGATCGTTGTCAATTGCCTCGAGATGCATTCGCATCTTGTTCTTCCAGTAGGGGTAGTCCGTCCCATCAAAGGTAGGACACCTAGCCGAGACCTTGATCATACCTGCGGTCGACATAACTAAAACTCCAGGCGGTTAAACCAAAATCACACAGAACAAGGGAGTACCTTGCTCCGATACCAATTGAAAGTGCGTTATATCAACTAGAGGGGGGGTGAATAGGCGATTTTTATGAATTCTTCACTGAGGAATTTGCCGGTGAGGAAATTCCTTAGCGAAGAACTACTTGCAGCGGAATAAGTACTCAGAAGTAAGCATAACAGAATACAAGCATGGTCATCATGATGAAATGAAGACTAGCACAGAGTACAGAAAGCGTAATCACAGGATAACACAAGATGAAGACAAACAGACTGAAGAAATTGAACTGAGGAAATTGAGAAAGTCTTCAGTCGAAGTCTTCAAGCACAGATATGAACAAACACTCAACACAGTAATGAGGAAATGGAAGGGTTGAGGAAATAGAACCAATTAGTTGGTGAAGACAATGATTTGGTAAACTAGTTCCAACTGCTGTCTCAGTTGTACGTCTGGTTGGAGCGGCTGAGTATTTAAACTCGAGGACACGCAGTCCCGGACACCCAGTCACTGAGCACGCAGCTCAGGACACCCAGTCCTCACCGTATTCTCCTTGAACTAAGGCCACGCAGACCTCGTCCAATCACTTGTGGTAAGTCTTTAGGTGACTTCCAAACCTTCACAGACTTGGTCACTCGGCGATCCACAATTCCTCTTGGATGCTCTAGACCATGACGCCTAACCGTCTGGAAGAAGCACAGTCTTCAAAGGTAACAGGCGTCGGATCCACGCAGGATCAATTTCTTCAGTGATGCTCAATCACTTTGGGTTTGTGGGGGTTTGGTTTTGGGTTTTCCTCACTTAATGATTTTCGCTCAAAGTCCTCGGAGGATGGGTTGCTCTCAAATGACAAGTGTCAAGTTTTCTCGGAGCAGCCAACCAGCTAGTGGTTGTAGGGGGCGGCTATTTATAGCCTAGGGAGCAGCCAGACATGATAAGACATAAATGCCCTTCAATGATATGACCGTTAGGTGGATAAGATATTTTGGACAGCCGGCGCGCAGCACAGCAACGGTCGGAAATTTGACTCTCAAATTCCTCAGGGCTATCATGTTCCTCACTGTGTAGGCAATTCGCACTGGCGAATTCCTAACTCCTCAGTCAGAGCAAAGTCCTCAGTGACCAGAAGAACTGCGTCTCTGTCACTGAAGAAATTGACTGAACTGTATGAGATTTCCAATGGCTTCACTCGAAGGGATTGGTAGGTGTAGGATTTTGAGTTGAGCATCACATGGAAATTTTTCTTTAGTATTTCCTCGCCCCCCTTTAACAGTACGGTGTTTCCTATGACTCAAGAAAGAGAAAATGAAACTACGAAAACAAAAGTCTTCACGCTTCATGTTTCTCAAATGAATACCAAGTCTTCAAGGTCACACCAATTTCTTCACTTTCAAGGTCTTCAGAAAGTCTTCAGAAGATCAAAGTCTTCAGTCGAAGAACTTCATTTTTAGGGGTCGACTTTCTCTGTAAATATCAAACTCCTCATAGACTTGTAGACCTGTGTACACTCACAAACGCATTAGTACCTATAAGTCTTCAATACACCAAAATCACTAAGGGGCACTAGATGCACTTACAAGAAGTTTCGTGGCAATTGGACTTCATTTCGTACTGATATTCTGGAAAACTAAAAACAGACAAAAAATAGCAACTGGCACTTGGCACTACTTAGTTGCAAAAAATGACATATAATTGCATATAAAACATTCAAGATTGATACTATAATAGCATGGAACAATAAAAAATTATAGATACGTTAGAGACGTATCACAGCCGCCTCCTGGATGGGTCGGAAGTAGGGACGGTCTGTTGTTGGCGAGGCGAACCGGCGGCCCGTGGACTCCCGATCTGGGGTGCTGGTCCACCGGAGTGGAGGAAGAGCCCGTATGAGGGCCGCCCCATGGCGTGTTCGGGTGTCGGCCGTTCAGTGATGTAGCGGGTGGCGGGGGCGTAGTCTCGTGTTGCTGGCGCACCTCGTCGACATCGGCCTGTGTCAGATCTACTTGGTGGCGCAGGTGCATGAGCCAAGTGCTTGTCGTCGGTGAGCTTACTCTCGTCGAACCGCGTGAGAAGGGACGAGAGCATGGACTTGAGTTCTTCGGATGACTCCGACATGGCGAGGAGGATGTGCCTAGTTTGAGCAGATGGCTTGGATGGCGGTGTCGTGACCTTGCTCCAAGCCGATCTAACCCTGCTTGGAATTTCCCATCGATTTGACGGAGCAAATCAACACCTAAAGCAGTGGATGTTACTGATCGATCAAGGAAAAGGGGAAGCGGCGCCGGAGAAATTTTTTGGGCAGGGAACGATGGAGGCTCTGAATACCAGTTGTGACGAACCCGAGACTCGATTGGGATCGCACTAGGGGAAAGGAGATGAGATCACAGAGAAGGAGCGAGGTAGGAGAGCTTTACTTGCAGCAGAGGAAAGATTAGATTCAGGGTATAGGATGAGGTTTAGAAAGTACACACACAACACATGCCTCACTCGCCCACGCAAGGGCTGTCATATAGCTCACGCGACCCGGCCTGTGGCCCACTGCTGACTTCGCCCGATGACTTGTCTCTTGTACAGCTAGTCCACCGTGGCACCACCAGTTGGTGCAGGTGTGACAGGTGGACAAGTTACACTGGTGATAATCTTTTCTCTTCAGATTAGAAAAAGGATTGGTGGTCAAAGATTTTAAGCTGCAAAGCAGCACGTCCAATTCTAGTCGTGCTTTACATCGAGCCAGATTGCTTGGAGGCGGGGAAGGCCATCAATCCTAAACCTCCAGAGTTGCTTGAGTCGTAGAAGGAAAAGCAATCGCATCAATTTCATCTGATCATGTATAAGATATTCACGCAAGCCCAATCGTATAAATAGGATGTTATGAATATTAGGAGGTAGTACTACCTTTGTACCAAAACATGGTACGTAGGGAGTACATTTGATATTATTAGGTGCTGGGCTGTTGGCTGTTATTATTATCCAATGATGGTAAGCAGTTACATTGTTGGCGAACAGCGTTGCAATGATGCAGAGTTCCAACCTCAGAGCTCCGGCACATCAAGAAATTGAGATGAGGTTTGCTGACTAGCTCTGTTACAAATATATAAATGCATGGAAGAAGCAAAACCTTTCAAAAACAAATACCAATGAAACAAAAGTTACCACTAACGCCACATTCTACTTTCACCGAGCGAGTCCACTGTTGAACAGACTGGGAGCCCCCTAAAATGTGGCTACAACCAAGCTTGAAGAATCTGTAGCCTAAAATGGCCAAAGGTCACCCCAAAGCGACTTCCGGGCCTGAAGATGCAAAGCAGGGTTCTTGCTTTGTGTGACCACCACACGCTCGAACGCGCCTTCAGACGCATCCCGTTTGGTGGCACGGCAAACATCCATCTGTACTTGTCTTCCTCTTCGAATGGGGCTGTATATAATCCGGCCCCAGCCTCCTCCAAGATCAGCACGGATGGGTTCCTCTTCCTCCTCCTCTCCACTCTCATGGAATAGACTTAGTTCTTGTGTATCAGAAGCATATGGGACCAAACTGTCCTCGTCGCTGTCAGGAGCTTCTTCATCTTCCCCACTTGGAAATTGATCGTCTAAGAAAAAAGGAAGAACAATACTAAACATAATTTTCAAAATATTCATATAAGGAAGGATTAGACAAGTGATCAATGATCGATAATCACCATAGTCAATGATAAGATCTTCTGGGCTTCTCTTGGCATGACGTTCTTTAAGAGTATCAAATTTCATTCCATCAAGTGGCCAAGCTTCCCTAGTTCAGAGATAAGGAGGAATTGTTATTAAGTCCAGCATGTACTTGCAGGAGCATATAATGATCTAAACAAGGTGCACATATTAGTAATGATTGCATAAAGCTGGCTTCAGAATCACAAGCACTTACTCTGGTCGCTTGCCCCTTCTTAAAGCAACATAACAGAATTTCTCATCCTCAAAACCACGCAAAGGCACACCTTTTGACCTCTGCATTAAACATTCAAAACAGGATTTTAAAAGCCTAATAATTACAAGGTTTGTTTATTTATTAAAAATGTGTATACAATTTTGCAGATCTTATACAAAAGTTGAAAAAGGAATTACTTCAGTGAGCTCCTCAAAAGTGAAAAGCATAGTGTTCAAAAGTATATTAAGATTTGTTGTAATCCTCTACTGCTAAAAGTACTGGTTTGAGATCAGCACGATTTTGGAGAGCTTGATGCCTATCCTAGATGCATAGACTGCTAATCAATCATGCAACTCATAGTCCGGATAGAATTTTTCAATCCGAGATTAATAGATGATTGTGATATCAATATCTCTTACTGATTTAGATGCTTGGTATGTAAATTTTCGCCACTAACTGACAAGAATGCATCCTATCCCAAAATAAGTGTCTCAACTTTGTACTAACTTTAGTACAAAGTTGAACTAAGGTTGAGACACTTATTTTGGGACGGAGGGAGTAGCATACAACATGAAAGGAAAGTAATAGAACAGGTGAAAAGGAAAATGAACCTTGTAGATACGCTGTGACGACGTCCTCTCCAATCTCTGAACAAAGTGGCAGTATTTATCTGAATTCTCCAACGGACACCGACCATCATGAGGACACTGATATGATAGAACGAAATTAGCTTTACTCGGAAACACACACTAAGACTGGATCATTTGCGGTTTCAACTCACCGGGGCAACCACAAAGGCACCATCTTTCAGCAAATCTTCTTGAAGAACCATACTCTTCATTTTACTTGGAGCAGCACCTGTAGATTTTTCGCTCTTGCGGCACTTCTGGGAGAACAAATATTATGTAATTAAATGCTACACTGTCAGGGAATACATCAAATATCTGAATACTTAATCATGAACTGAGTACATACTCTCTTTTCCATCCAAAGGATATATGAGCGCATTTGGCTTATAATCTTTGACCCTTGAGGAGTTCCAGGCTCTAACAAAACCTTAAAATGCATCATGTTTATCAGATACAAAAGTAAAATGATATCCCCCATAAGCACGCACAAACATGAGAGAGAAGGGGTCATTATACCAAAACATCTTTTGTTAGGTCCCAAAGTTGCCTCACAATTGTTATACGGTCATTCAATGAAGGAATCTCCCCAAGTGCGTAAGACTACAGATTGAGGAAAAATATTCAGTGCAGGTTCAAACATAAGCAACTAAATATAAACAATTCAATACAGCATGATGTGTAGTAATTCCTCAATTGTGCTGCCTGTTGAACCACTATCACATGAAACATTACAGAGGAAAGAGGTAAAAACTTACTGATATTACAAGGTCGTGACGTCGCTCATGTTTCTCGATGCTGCGGTTCAACTCTTGGATGCTATCATAGCTGTGGATAAGTGGCAATCCCTTCAAATCTGAAAATATTTGCAGATTAGACAGTGCCGATAAATTTATCAGCAACATTTGTAGACAGTGGCAAACCCCTCAAATATATATACATTTGCACAGCAAACGGTATAACCCAAAATCTATCAGCAAATTCACAAATGTAAATTAGCAAGGCACTAACAAAGCAATCAGATACTTTCAGTGCTTGCCATTAAAAGCACCACCATGGAATTGGTAAGTGAAGGCCACTAAATAGTAATCCAAGTTACGCAAACAAAAAACAAACAATGCGATTTACATTTCAAAGTTCAAAATAATTTTGCTGCAGTGTGGCTATGGTATTATTTTCCATGATAAAAATCAGTCAATGAAGCTATGGGAGAGAGTCATTGAGCACCACTTAAGAAGAATGACAAGCGTGACCAAAAATCAGTTTGGTTTCATGCCTGGGAGGTCGACCATGGAAGCCATTTTCTTGGTACGACAACTTATGGAGAGATATAGGAAGCAAAAGAAGGACTTGCATATGGTGTTCATTGACTTGGATAAGGCCTATGATAAGATACCGCGGAATGTCATGTGGTGGGCCTTGGAGAAACACAAAGTCCCAGCAAAGTACATTACCCTCATCAAGGACATGTACGATAATGTTGTGACAAGTGTTCGAACAAGTGATGTCGACACTGATGACTTCCCGATTAAGATAGGAATGCATCAGGGTTAAGCTTTGAGCCCTTATCTTTTTGCCTTTGTGATGGATGAGGTCACAAGGGGATATCCCATGGTGTATGCTCTTTGCAGATGATGTCGTGCTAGTTGACGATAGTCAGACGGGGGTAAATAGGAAGTTAGAGTTATGGAGACAAACCTTGGAATCGAAAGGGTTTAGGCTTAGTAGGACTAAAACCGAGTACATGATGTGCGGTTTCAGTACTACTAGGTGTGAGGAGGTTAGCCTTGATGGGCAGGTGGTACCTCAGAAGGATACCTTTTGATATTTGGGGTCAATGTTGCAGGAGAATGGGGGTATTGATGAAGATGTAAACCATCGAATTAAAGCCGGATGGATGAAGTGGCGCCAAGCTTCTAGCATTCTCTGGGACAAGAGAGTGCCACAAAAGCTAAAAGGCAAGTTCTACAGGACGGCTGTTCGACCCGCAATGTTGTATGGTGCTGAGTGTTGGCCGACTAAAAGGCGACATGTTCAACAGTTAGGTGTGGCGGAGATGCGTATGTTGAGATGGATGTGTGGCCACACGAGGAAGGATAGAGTCCGGAATGATGATATACGAGATAGAGTTGGGTAGCACCAATTGAAGAGAAGCTTGTCCAACATCGTCTGAGATGGTTTGGGCATATTCAGCGCAGGCCTCCAGAAGCTCTAGTGCATAGCGGCCGGCTAAAGCGTGCAGAGAATGTCAAGAGAGGTCGGGGTAGACCAAATTTGACATGGGAGGAGTCCGTTAAGAGAGACCTAAAGGATTGGAGTATCACCAAAGAACTAGCTATGGACAGGGGTGCGTGGAAGCTTGCTATCCATGTGCCAGAGCCATGAGTTGGTCGCGAGATCTTATGGGTTTCACCTCTAGCCTACTCCAACTTGTTTGGGACTAAAGGCTTTGTTGTTGTTGTTATTGTTGTTGTTTATAAAAATCGTTATACTGAACCAAATTCTGACATGCTAGTAATCAATCACATTACTGAGATATGAATTGTACTACCTCCGTATCAAAATATAAGATGTTTTTGCAGTTCATTGAATTGAACTGAAAAAACGTCTTATATTTTGGTACAGAGGAGTATCATTTAAGCAAGAAAGAGCATAGCTTACTATCAAGAAGGGTCTGTCCCGCTCTCTGCATTTCTTTGGAGGGCTCGATCAAATTAACCCTATCTATGGACTTCGGCCACACTGCCCTCATTGCCCTGCATTCTTGTAGCGACATTAGGTTGTGCAAAGTGAAAACTTAATAAAAAAAATTGTCAAATAGGTCATACGCACCAAAGTGCTGAGCTTGGCCCCGCTCCAAAGTCCAACACGTTCTTAGGTGCAAAACCTGGAGACCGACGACGAACCTGCAGCAAAGCCACGCTTCAGTCCATGAAAACATCCCAGTGGGCGAACTTAACTCACTGGGGACGGGAACAACAAAAAGGGGGCCTGGTGGTTCTCGGACCTCACGGAGCACGCGGTGGCATGCGGCGTAGATTGCCGGCATGCGGGAGGCGACATACGCGACCGTCTCATCCTCACGGTACCGAAGGCCGATATCTCCGTAGGAGGACTGAACCTTCCACCGTGCAGTCCGCTGCTCGGCACTCGCAGGCGCATGGGGGTCGTCGAGGAGTGCGCTACGGGTTGACGCCGCAGCCAGCTCGGCACCGGTGCCCTTTGCGCGCTCGAAGGAGGACGAAAGCAGCAGCACCTTTCGGTGCATGTGCGTCTTGTCCTGGTCTGCGCGAGCACGGCGGCAGCCGTGGAAGTGTTAGCGCGGAGCAATTTGTCGAGCAGGTGGTGGGCGGGAGGGAGGGGTGGGAAGGGGAGTTACCGCGGAGGTAGCGCTTGATGGCGCGGCGGAGGGAGATGGGGACAAGGTGGATGCCCTGAGACTGCTTGGCCGCCGTTCGGAGGGTCTCCGGAGTCAGCAGCCGCGACGCCGTCTCTGGCAACAGTGCGGCCGCCATGGCTCTCTCTCGCGCGGCGGCGTTCAGAGACTGACCGACTCCTGACGCGAACGGCTCAGATCGAGCGGTGTCTAGTTGCTGCATGTATATTTGCAGAAGAAACCCTGGTGCTCCTTTTTTTTTAGGGGAAAACTCTCATGCTCCTGAATGCGTGTTCTACTTATCCAAAACTGCTTTTTTAACACAATACCGACGCAAGCGCTTATATACATGCGCATACACTCATCCATATAAACGCACACATGCAATTGCATTCATGTTTGGAGTTGGTAGCCTACCAACACCAAAGAGAAGGTTCACGAACTCACTTGCAATACTTGTTAAGGTTCATGCACTAGCCAACGCAACCAAGAGTGCGAACTAATGGAAAGGGCTGGTGCAATCCACAAATACTGTAACATCCCCTCTTACGTGTGACAGGTAAGACAGGTCAACACGTGCAACCGGAAGAGAGCGACAACACGTGAAACTCACGTATGACTCAAGAGGCCTCTACGTGGACACAAAGGGGGGCCACCAGCAATTTTTAATAAATTGCGAAAGACAGGACTTAAACCCAAAACCTTAGCTCCGATACCATGTTAAGCTTCATACACTAGCCAATGCAACCAAAAGTGCGAACTGATGAAAAAGACTGGTGAATCCACATATACCGTAACAGTGCTTCAATGGTACCTTTTCCAACTAAGTATGGTGAAATTCATTTTGGCAACATATCAAAGTTTCGATCACATATGAGATCGGCAATCTAGTTCCACTTCAATGTTAGCCATGTAAGAGCATCTCGAGCCGGACTTGGCAAATCCGGGCCCTCAAACGCTCGTGGATGCGTTCAGACACGTCCGCGGATAGTAACCGGACACTTCTCAAATTGCGTCCGGACACGTAACCGGACACTTCTCAAATTGCGTCGTCCACATATGTGTTTCTCATATCCGAACCCCTATATCCATACTATTGAAGGAAATATGCCCTGAGGCAATAATAAAGTTATTATCTATTTCCTTATTTCATGATAAATGTTTATTATTCATGCTAGAATTGTATTAACCGAAAACATAATACATGTGTGAATATATAGACAAACATAGTGTCACTAGTATGCCTCTACTTGACTAGCTCGTTAATCAAAGATGGTTAAGTTTCCTAACCATAGACATGAGTTCTCATTTGATTAAGGGGATCACATCATTAGGAGAATGATGTGATTGACTTGACCCATTCTGTTAGCTTAGCACTTGATCGTTTAGTATGTTGCTATTGCTTTCTTCATGACTTATACATGTTCCTACAACTATGAGATTATGCAACTCCCGTTTACCGGAGTAACACTTTGTGTGCTACCAAACGTCACAACGTAACTGGGTGATTATAAAGGAGCTATACAGGTGTCTCCGAAGGTCCATGTTGGGTTGGCGTATTTCGAGATTAGGATTTGTCACTCCGATTGTCGGAGAGGTATCTCTGGGCCCTCTCGGTAATGCACATCACTATAAGCCTTGCAAGCAATGTGACTAATGAGTTAGTTGCGGCATGATGCATTACGGAACGAGTAAAGAGACTTGTCGGTAACGAGATTGAGCTAGGTATTGGGATACCGACGATCGAATCTCGGGAAAGTAACATACCGATGACAAAGGGAACAATGTATGTTGTTGTGCGGTTTGACCGATAAAGATCTTCGTAGAATACGTAGGAACCAATATGAGCATTCAGGTTCCGCTATTGGTTATTGACCGGAAATGTGTCTCGTTCATGTATACATAGTTCTCGAACCCGTAGGGTCCGCACGCTTAAGGTTTCGATGACAATTATATTATGAGTTTATGAATTTTGATGTACCGAAGGAGTTCAAAGTTCCGGATGAGATCGGGGACATGACGAGGAGTCTCGAAATGGTCGAGACATAAAGATCGATATATTGGACGACTATATTCGGACTTCGAAAAGGTTCCGAGTGATTCGGGTATTTTCGGGGGTACCGAGGAGTTACGGGAATACGAGGAAGAAGCAATGGGCCTCATGGGCCAAGTGGTGGAAGAGAGGAGGCAGGGCGCGCGGCCCCCCTAGCCCAAACCGAATTGGACTAGGGGGCCGCCCCCCCCCCTTTCCTCCTTTTCCTCCCTCTCCTTCCTTCTCCTTCTCCTTCCCTTCCTTCCCCTCTCCTACTTGGAATAGGAAAGAAGGGGGAATCCTACTTGGAGTAGGATTGCCCCCCTTGGGCGCGTCTCCTCCCCTTGGCCGGCCCTCTCCTCCTCCCCCCTTTTATATACGGAGGAGGGGGGCACCTCTAGACACAACAATTGATCTCTTGATCTCTTAGCCGTGTGGGGTGCCCCCCTTCACCATAGTCCTCCTCGATAATATTGTAGCGGTGCTTAGGCGAAGCCCTGCGACGGTAGAACATCAAGATCGTCACCACGCCGTCGTGCTGACGGAACTCATCCCCGACATTCTGTTGTATTGGAGTACGGGGATCGTCATCGAGCTGAACGTGTGTTAGAACTCGGAGGTGCCGTAGTTTCGGTGCTTGATCGGTCGGGCCGTGAAGACGTAAGATTATATCAACCGCATTGTTCTAATGCTTCCGCTTTCGGTCTACGAGGGTATGTGGACAACACTCTCCCCTCTTGTTGCTATGCATCACCACGATCTTGCATGTGCGTACGAATTTTTTTGAAATTATCACGTTCCCCAACAACTATGTCATGTAACATCGATCAAACTACGTAGATCAGCTCCAGACATAGAAATTGCACAATAGTTCACCAAAAGATCCACCAAAGTTCACACAAACGATGGATAACCTTATACTACATCTAAAACTTGAAATTAAAATCAACTTCACCACTTTCGGGCCGGCCCTTTTTGTTGGAAATATGCCCTAGAGGCAATAATAAAAGGATTATTATATTTCAATGTTCATGATAATTGTCTTTTGTTCATGCTATAACTGTATTATCCGGAAATCGTAATACACGTGTGAACACTTAGACCCAATGAGTCCCTAGTGAGCCGCTAGTTGACTAGCTCGTTATGATCAATAGATAGTCATGGTTTCCTGACTATGGACATAGGATGTCGTTGATAACGGGATCACATCATTAGGAGAATGATGTGATGGACAAGACCCAATCATAAGCATAGCATAAAAGATCGTATAGTTCGTTTGCTAGAAGCTTTGCCAATGTCAAGTATCTATTCCTTCGACCATGAGATCGTGTAACTCCCGGTTACCGTAGGAGTGCCTTGGGTGTATCAAACGTCACAACGTAACTGGGTGACTATAAAGGTGCATTACAGGTATCTCCGAAAGTATCTGTTGGGTTGACACGGATCGAGACTGGGATTTGTCACTCCGTATAACGGAGAGGTATCTCTGGGCCCACTCGGTAATGCATCATCATAATGAGCTCAATGTGACCAAGGTGTTGGCCACGGGATCATGCATTACGGTACGAGTAAAGTGACTTGCCGGGTAACGAGACTGAACAAGGTATTGGGATACCGACGATCGAGTCTCGGGCAAGTAACGTACCGATTGACAAAGGGAATTGTATACAGGGTTTGATCGAATCCTCGACATCGTGGTTCAACCGATGAAATCATCGAGGAGCATGTGGGAGCCAACATGGATATCCAGACCCCGCTGTTGGTTATTGCCCGAGAGTCGTCTCGGTCATGTCTGCGTGTCTCCCGAACCCGTAGGGTCTACACACTTAAGGTTCGGTGACGCTAGGGTTAGTAGGAAGTCAAGTATGTGACTACCGAATGATGTTCGGAGTCCCGGATGAGATCCCGGACGTCACGAGGAGTTCCGGAATGGTCCGGAGGTAAAGATTTATATATGGGAAGTCCTGTTTCGGGCATCGGGACAAGTTTCGGGGTTATCGGTATTGTACCGGGACCACCGGAGGGGTCCCGGGGGCCCACCGGGTGGGGCCACCTGCCCCGGGGGGCCACATGGGCTGTAGGGGGTGCGCCTTGGCCTGCATGGGCCAAGGGCACCAGCCCCACATAGGCCCATGCGCCTAGGGTTCAAGGGGGCAAGAGTCCTAGGAGGGGAAGGCACCTCCTAGGTGCCTTGGGGGGGAGGGAAACCCCCCTTGGCCGCCGCCCCCCTAGGAGATTGGATCTCCTAGGGCCGGCCACCCCCCCCTTGGCCCTCCTATATATAGTGGGGGAGAGGAGGGACTTCACACCTTGAGTCCTTGGCCTTTGGTTGCCTCCTTCTCCCTCCCCAACACCTCTCCTCCTTCGTTGTGTGCTCGGCGAAGCCCTGTCGGAGTACTGCTTCTCCACCATCACCACGCCGTCGTGCTGCCGGTGGAGCTGTCTTCCTCAACCTCTCCTTCCCCCTTGCTGGATCAAGAAGGAGGAGACGTCGCTCGTCCCGTACGTGTGTTGAACACGGAGGTGCTGTCCGTTCAGCACTTGGCATCGGTGATCTGAATCACGTTCGAGTACGACTCCATCATCACCTTGCAAGCTTCCGCACGCGATCTACAAGTGGTATGTAGATGCAAGCTCTCTCCCATGACTCGTTGCTTAGATGAACTCATAGATGGATCTTGGTGAAGCCGTAGGAAAAATTTTAATTTTCTGCAACGTTCCCCAACAGTGGCATCATGAGCTAGGTCTATGCGTAGTTCTCTAATGCACGAGTAGAACACAATTTGTTGTGGGCGTTGATCTTGTCATCTTACTTGCCTCTACTAGTCTTTTCTTGCTCAACGGTATTGTGGGATGAAGCGGCCCGGACCAACCTTACACGTACGCTTACGTGAGACCGGTTCCACCGACTGACATGCACTAGTTGCATAAGGTGGCTGGCGGGTGTCTGTCTCTCCCACTTTAGTTGGAGCGGAATCGATGAACAAGGCCCTTATGAAGGGTAAATAGAAGTTGACAAAATCACGTTGTGGTGATTCGTAGGTAAGAAAACGTTCTTGCTAGAACCCAATCGCAGCCACGTAAAAGATGCAACAACAACTAGAGAACGTCTAACTTGTTTTTGCAGCGATTGATCATGTGATGTGATATGGCCAGAAGTTGTGATGAATGTTGAATTGTGATGTATGAGATCATGTTCTTGTAATAGGATTCACGACTTGCATGTCGATGAGTATGACAACCGGCAGGAGCCATAGGAGTTGTCTTTATTTTTTTTGTATGACCTGCGTGTCATTGAAGAACGCCATGTAAACTACTTTACTTCATTACTAAACGCGTTAGTCATAGAAGTAGAAGTAGTCGTTGGCGTGACAACTTCATGAAGACACGATGATGGAGATCATGATGATGGAGATCATGGTGTCAAGCCGGTGACAAGATGATCATGGAGCCCCGAAGATGGAGATCAATGGAGCTTGATGATATTGGCCATATCATGTCACAACCATATAATTGCATGTGATGTTTATTATGTTTATGCATCTTGTTTACTTAGGACGACGGTAGTAAATAAGATGATCCCTTACAAAATTTCAAGAAGTGTTCTCCCCTAACTGTGCACCGTTGCTACAGTTCGTCGTTTCTAAGCACCACGTGATGATCGGGTGTGATGGATCCTTACGTTCACATACAACGGGTGTAAGACAGTTTTACACAGCGAAAACACTTAGGGTTAACTTGACGAGCCTAGCATGTGCAGACATGGCCTCGGAACACGGAGACCGAAAGGTCGAACACGAGTCGTATGGAAGATACGATCAACATAAAGATGTTCACCGACGATGACTAGTCCGTCTCACGTGATGATCGGACACGGGCTAGTCGACTCGGATCGTGTAACACTTAGATGACTAGAGGGATGTCTAATCTAAGTGGGAGTTCATAATTTTGATTAAGAACTTTATTATCATGAACTTAGTCTAAAACCTTTGCAAATATGTATTGTAGATCAATGGCCAACGCTCATGTCAACATGAACTTCAACGCGTTCCTAGAGAAAACCAAGCTGAAAGATGATGGCAGCAACTATACGGACTGGGTCCGAAACCTGAGGATCATCCTCATAGCTGCCAGGAAGCAATATGTCCTAGAAGGACCGCTAGGTGCCGCTCCCGTCCCAGAGAACCAAGACGTTATGAACGCTTGGCAAACTCGTGCTGATGATTACTCCCTCGTTCAGTGCGGCATGCTTTACAGCTTAGAACCGGGGCTCCAAAAGCGTTTTGAGCATCACGGAGCATATGAGATGTTCGAAGAGCTGAAACTAGTTTTCCAAGCTCATGCCCGGGTCGAGAGATATGATGTCTCCGACAAGTTCTACAGTTGTAAGATGGAGGAGAACAGTTCTGTCAGTGAACACATCCTGAAGATGTCTGGGTTGCACGCACGTATGACCCAGTTGAACATTAACCTCCCAGATGAGGCGGTCATTGACAGAATCCTCCAGTCGCTCCCACCAAGCTACAAGAGCTTTGTGATGAACTACAACATGCAGGGGATGGTAAAGACCATTCCTGAAGTGTTCTCGATGCTGAAGTCAAGCAGAGGCTGAAATCAAGAAAGAACATCAAGTGTTGATGGTCAATAAGACCACTAAGTTCAAGAAGGGCAAGGGTAAGAAGAACTTCAAGAAGGACGGCAAAGATGTTGCCGCGCCCGGTAAGCCTGTTGCCGGGAAGAAGTCAAAGAATGGACCCAAGCCTGAGACTGAGTGCTTTTATTGCAAGGGGAAGGGGCACTGGAAGCGGAACTGCCCCAAATACTTAGCGGATAAGAAGGCCGGCAACACCAAAGGTATATTTGATATACATGTAATTGATGTGTACCTTACCAGTACTCGAAGTAACTCCTGGGTATTTGATACCGGTGCCGTTGCTCACATATGTAACTCACAGCAGGAGCTGCGGAATAAACGGAGACTGGCGAAGGACGAGGTGACGATGCGCGTCGGGAATGGCTCCAGGGTCGATGTGATCGCCGTCGGCACGCTGCCTCTACATTTACCTACGGGATTAGTTTTAAACCTCAATAATTGTTGTTTAGTGCCAACTTTGAGCATGAACATTGTATCTGGATCTCGTTTAATACGAGATGGCTACTCATTTAAGTCTGAGAATAATGGTTGTTCGATTTATATGAGAGATATGTTTTATGGTCATGCTCCGATGGTCAATGGTTTATTCTTGATGAATCTCGAGCGTAATATTACACATGTTCATAGTGTGGATGCCAAAAGATGTAAAGTTGATAACGATAGTCCCACATACTTGTGGCACTGCCGCCTTGGTCACATTGGTGTCAAGCGCATGAAGAAGCTCCATGCTGATGGACTTTTAGAGTCTCTTGATTATGAATCATTTGACACATGCGAACCTTGCCTCTTAGGCAAAATGACCAAGACTCCGTTCTCCGGAACAATGGAGCGAGCAACCAACTTGTTGGAAATCATGCATACCGATGTGTGCGGTCCAATGAGCGTTGAGGCTCGCGGAGGATATCGTTATGTTCTCACTCTCACTGACGACTTGAGTAGATATGGGTATGTCTACTTAATGAAACACAAGTCTGAGACCTTTGAAAAGTTCAAGGAATTTCAGAGTGAGGTAGAGAATCAACATGACCGTAAGATAAAGTTCCTACGATCAGATCGTGGGGGCGAATACTTAAGTCACGAATTTGGTACACACTTAAGAAAATGTGGAATCGTTTCACAACTCACGCCGCCTGGAACACCTCAGCGAAACGGTGTGTCCGAACGTCGTAATCGCACTCTATTGGATATGGTGCGGTCTATGATGTCTCTTACCGATTTACCGCTATCATTTTGGGGATACGCTCTAGAGACAGCTACATTCACTTTAAATAGGGCACCGTCTAAATCCGTTGAGACGACACCGTATGAATTATGGTTTGGGAAGAAACCTAAGCTGTCGTTTCTAAAAGTTTGGGGATGCGATGCTTATGTCAAGAAACTTCAACCTGAAAAGCTCGAACCCAAGTCGGAAAAATGCGTATTCATAGGATACCCTAAGGAAACTGTCGGGTATACCTTCTACTTAAGATCCGAAGGCAAGATCTTTGTTGCCAAGAACGGATGCTTTCTGGAGAAAGAGTTTCTCTCGAAAGAAATAAGTGGGAGGAAAGTAGAACTCGATGAAGTACTACCTCTCGAACGGGAAAGTGGTGCAGCGCAGGAAACCATTCCTGTGATGCCCACACCAACTGAAGAGGAAAACGTTGATGATGATCAAGGTACTTCAGATCTAGTTGCTACTGAACTTCGAAGGTCCACAAGGACACGTTCCGCACCAGAGTGGTACGGCAACCCTGTCATGGAAATCATGTTGCTAGACAACAATGAACCTTCGAACTATGAAGAAGCAATGGCGAGCCCGGATTCCAACAAATGGCTTGAGGCCATGAAATCCGAGATAGAATCCATGTATGAAAACAAAGTATGGACTTTGACAGACTTGCCCGATGATCGGCGAGCGATGGAAAATAAATGGATTTTTAAGAAGAAGACGGACGCGGATGGTAATGTTACCATCTATAAAGCTCGACTTGTCGCTAAGGGTTATCGACAAGTTCAAGGGATTGACTACGACGAGACATTCTCTCCCGTAGCGAAGCTTAAGTCCGTCCGAATCATGTTAGCAATTGCCGCATACTATGATTATGAGATATGGCAGATGGACGTCAAAACGGCATTCCTTAATGGACATCTTAAGGAAGAGCTGTATATGATGCAGCCGGAAGGTTTTGTCGTTCCTCAGAACGCTAACAAAGTATGCAAGCTCCAGCGATCCATTTATGGACTGGTGCAAGCATCTCGGAGTTGGAACATTCGCTTTGATGAGATGATCAAAGCGTTTGGGTTTACGCAGACTTATGGAGAAGCCTGCGTTTACAAGAAAGTGAGTGGGAGCTCTGTAGCATTTCTCCTATTATATGTAGATGACATACTCTTGATGGGAAATGATACGAAACTCCTGGACAGCATTAAGGCCTACTTGAACAAGTGTTTTTCAATGAAGGACCTTGGAGAAGCTGCTTATATATTAGGCATCAAGATCTATAGAGATAGATCGAGACGCCTCATAGGTCTTTCACAAAGCACATACCTTGATAAGATTTTGAAGAGGTTCAAAATGGATCAGTCCAAGAAGGGGTTCTTGCCTATGTTACAAGGTGTGAGATTGAGCTTGGCTCAGTCACCGACCACGGCAAAAGATAAAGAAGAGATGAGTGTCATCCCCTATGCTTCAGCCATAGGGTCTATTATGTATGCCATGCTGTGTACCAGACCCGATGTAAACCTTGCCGTAAGTTTGGTTGCAAGATACCAAAGTAACCCCGGCAAGGAACACTGGACAGCGGTCAAGAATATCCTGAAGTACCTGAAAAGGACAAAGGACATGTTTCTCGTTTATGGAGGAGATGAAGAGCTCGTCGTAAAGGGTTACGTCGACGCTAGCTTCGACTCAGATCTGGATGACTCTAAGTCACAAACCGGATACGTGTATATGTTGAATGGTGGAGCAGTAAGCTGGTGCAGCTGCAAGCAGAGCGTCGTGGCGGGATCTACATGTGAAGCGGAGTACATGGCAGCCTCAGAGGCAGCGCATGAAGCGATTTGGATGAAGGAGTTCATCACCGACCTAGGAGTCATACCCAATGCGTCGGGGCCGATCAAACTCTTCTGTGACAACACTGGAGCTATTGCCCTTGCCAAGGAGCCCAGGTTTCACAAGAAGACCAGGCACATCAAGCGTCGTTTCAACTCCATCCGTGAAAATGTTCAAGATGGAGACATAGAGATTTGCAAAGTGCACACGGATCTGAATGTCGCAGATCCGTTGACTAAACCTCTCTCGCGTGCAAAACATGATCAACACCAGAACTCTATGGGTGTTCGATTCATCACAATGTAACTAGATTGGTGACTCTAGTGCAAGTGGGAGACTGTTGGAAATATGCCCTAGAGGCAATAATAAAAGGATTATTATATTTCAATGTTCATGATAATTGTCTTTTGTTCATGCTATAACTGTATTATCCGGAAATCGTAATACACGTGTGAACACTTAGACCCAATGAGTCCCTAGTGAGCCGCTAGTTGACTAGCTCGTTATGATCAATAGATAGTCATGGTTTCCTGACTATGGACATAGGATGTCGTTGATAACGGGATCACATCATTAGGAGAATGATGTGATGGACAAGACCCAATCATAAGCATAGCATAAAAGATCGTATAGTTCGTTTGCTAGAAGCTTTGCCAATGTCAAGTATCTATTCCTTCGACCATGAGATCGTGTAACTCCCGGTTACCGTAGGAGTGCCTTGGGTGTATCAAACGTCACAACGTAACTGGGTGACTATAAAGGTGCATTACAGGTATCTCCGAAAGTATCTGTTGGGTTGACACGGATCGAGACTGGGATTTGTCACTCCGTATAACGGAGAGGTATCTCTGGGCCCACTCGGTAATGCATCATCATAATGAGCTCAATGTGACCAAGGTGTTGGCCACGGGATCATGCATTACGGTACGAGTAAAGTGACTTGCCGGGTAACGAGACTGAACAAGGTATTGGGATACCGACGATCGAGTCTCGGGCAAGTAACGTACCGATTGACAAAGGGAATTGTATACAGGGTTTGATCGAATCCTCGACATCGTGGTTCAACCGATGAAATCATCGAGGAGCATGTGGGAGCCAACATGGATATCCAGACCCCGCTGTTGGTTATTGCCCGAGAGTCGTCTCGGTCATGTCTGCGTGTCTCCCGAACCCGTAGGGTCTACACACTTAAGGTTCGGTGACGCTAGGGTTAGTAGGAAGTCAAGTATGTGACTACCGAATGATGTTCGGAGTCCCGGATGAGATCCCGGACGTCACGAGGAGTTCCGGAATGGTCCGGAGGTAAAGATTTATATATGGGAAGTCCTGTTTCGGGCATCGGGACAAGTTTCGGGGTTATCGGTATTGTACCGGGACCACCGGAGGGGTCCCGGGGGCCCACCGGGTGGGGCCACCTGCCCCGGGGGGCCACATGGGCTGTAGGGGGTGCGCCTTGGCCTGCATGGGCCAAGGGCACCAGCCCCACATAGGCCCATGCGCCTAGGGTTCAAGGGGGCAAGAGTCCTAGGAGGGGAAGGCACCTCCTAGGTGCCTTGGGGGGGAGGGAAACCCCCCTTGGCCGCCGCCCCCCTAGGAGATTGGATCTCCTAGGGCCGGCCACCCCCCCCTTGGCCCTCCTATATATAGTGGGGGAGAGGAGGGACTTCACACCTTGAGTCCTTGGCCTTTGGTTGCCTCCTTCTCCCTCCCCAACACCTCTCCTCCTTCGTTGTGTGCTCGGCGAAGCCCTGTCGGAGTACTGCTTCTCCACCATCACCACGCCGTCGTGCTGCCGGTGGAGCTGTCTTCCTCAACCTCTCCTTCCCCCTTGCTGGATCAAGAAGGAGGAGACGTCGCTCGTCCCGTACGTGTGTTGAACACGGAGGTGCTGTCCGTTCAGCACTTGGCATCGGTGATCTGAATCACGTTCGAGTACGACTCCATCATCACCTTGCAAGCTTCCGCACGCGATCTACAAGTGGTATGTAGATGCAAGCTCTCTCCCATGACTCGTTGCTTAGATGAACTCATAGATGGATCTTGGTGAAGCCGTAGGAAAAATTTTAATTTTCTGCAACGTTCCCCAACACTTTTCCCCTTCTGGTCGCCGACATAGTTGTACCCGTCGTCGCTGGTGGAGGATCGTCCAATTTATCGGAGGAGGAGCCTGATGGAAATATGCCCTAGAGGCAATAATAAAATGGTTATTATTTACTTCCTTAATCATGATAAAGGTTTATTATTCATGCTAGAATTGTATTGACCGGAAACTTAAATACATGTGTGGATGCATAAACAAATACCGTGTCCCTAGTGAGCCTCTACTAGACTAGCTCGTTGATCAAAGATGGTTAAGGTATCCTAACCATAGACATGAGTTGCCATTTGATAACGGGGTCACATCATTAGGAGAATGATGTGATGGACAAGACCCATCCGTCAGCTTAGCAAATGATCGTTCAGTTTATTGCTACTGCTTTCTTAATGTCAAATACATGTTCCTTCGACCATGAGATTATGCAAATCCTGGATACCGGAGGAATACCTTGTGTGCTATCAAACATCACAACGTAACTGGGTGATCATAAAGATGCTCTACAGGTATCTCCGAATGTGTCTGTTGAGTTGGCGTGAATCGAGATTGGGATTTGTCACTCCGTATGACGAAGAGGTATCTCTGGGCCCTCTCGGTAATACACATCACAAAAAGCTTGCAAGCAAAGTAGCTAAGGAGTTAGTTGCAAGACGATGTATTGTGAAACGAGTAAAGAGACTTGCCGGTAACGAGATTGAACTATGTATGGAGATACCGGCGATCGAATCTCGGGCAAGTAACATACCAACAGACAAAGGGAATTACGTATGTTGTCATAAAGGTTCAGCCGATAAAAGATCTACGTGGAATATGTAGGAATCAATATGGGCATCCAGGTCCCACTATTGGTTATTAACCGGAGAAGTATCTCCATGACTGCATAATTACCGAACCCGTAGGGTCGCACGCTTAACGTTCGTTGACGCTAGAGTAGTATTGGGATATTTGATGAGTGGTAACCAAATGTTGTTCGGAGTTCGGATGAGATCCCGGACATCACGAGGAGTCTCGGAATGGTCAAGGGTAAAGATTTATATATGGGAAGTCATATTTTGGGTTCCGGAAAAAGGTGCAGTTTTTTCGGCATTGTATCGGGAAGCTTTCAGAAGGTTCCGGAGGATTCCGGAGGGGTCCAGAAGTCCACAAGTGGGTGCACCATGACCCAAGGGCTAGCATGGGTTGCGGAGAGGCGCCATGGCCTTATTGGGCTAGGCGCACCAAGTCCTCAAAAGCCCATGTGGCTAGGGAAGGCAAAAAAGGAAGGAGTCCTAGTAGGAATAGGATTGGACTTGGAATCCAAGTCCTCTCCCCCTTAGCTGCACCCTAGGACTTGGAGGGGTTGTTTCCCACGCCCCTCCACCTATATATAGAGGGTAGGGGCGCCCTAAGAGGATACACCTGTTGGAAATATGCCCTAGAGGCAATAATAAAAGGATTATTATATTTCAATGTTCATGATAATTGTCTTTTGTTCATGCTATAACTGTATTATCCGGAAATCGTAATACACGTGTGAACACTTAGACCCAATGAGTCCCTAGTGAGCCTCTAGTTGACTAGCTCGTTATGATCAATAGATAGTCATGGTTTCCTGACTATGGACATAGGATGTCGTTGATAACGGGATCACATCATTAGGAGAATGATGTGATGGACAAGACCCAATCATAAGCATAGCATAAAAGATCGTATAGTTCGTTTGCTAGAAGCTTTGCCAATGTCAAGTATCTATTCCTTCGACCATGAGATCGTGTAACTCCCGGTTACCGTAGGAGTGCCTTGGGTGTATCAAACGTCACAACGTAACTGGGTGACTATAAAGGTGCATTACAGGTATCTCCGAAAGTATCTGTTGGGTTGACACGGATCGAGACTGGGATTTGTCACTCCGTATAACGGAGAGGTATCTCTGGGCCCACTCGGTAATGCATCATCATAATGAGCTCAATGTGACCAAGGTGTTGGCCACGGGATCATGCATTACGGTACGAGTAAAGTGACTTGCCGGGTAACGAGACTGAACAAGGTATTGGGATACCGACGATCGAGTCTCGGGCAAGTAACGTACCGATTGACAAAGGGAATTGTATACAGGGTTTGATCGAATCCTCGACATCGTGGTTCAACCGATGAAATCATCGAGGAGCATGTGGGAGCCAACATGGATATCCAGACCCCGCTGTTGGTTATTGCCCGAGAGTCGTCTCGGTCATGTCTGCGTGTCTCCCGAACCCGTAGGGTCTACACACTTAAGGTTCGGTGACGCTAGGGTTAGTAGGAAGTCAAGTATGTGACTACCGAATGATGTTCGGAGTCCCGGATGAGATCCCGGACGTCACGAGGAGTTCCGGAATGGTCCGGAGGTAAAGATTTATATATGGGAAGTCCTGTTTCGGGCATCGGGACAAGTTTCGGGGTTATCGGTATTGTACCGGGACCACCGGAGGGGTCCCGGGGGCCCACCGGGTGGGGCCACCTGCCCCGGGGGGCCACATGGGCTGTAGGGGGTGCGCCTTGGCCTGCATGGGCCAAGGGCACCAGCCCCACATAGGCCCATGCGCCTAGGGTTCAAGGGGGCAAGAGTCCTAGGAGGGGAAGGCACCTCCTAGGTGCCTTGGGGGGGAGGGAAACCCCCCTTGGCCGCCGCCCCCCTAGGAGATTGGATCTCCTAGGGCCGGCCACCCCCCCCTTGGCCCTCCTATATATAGTGGGGGAGAGGAGGGACTTCATACCTGGAGTCCTTGGCCTTTGGTTGCCTCCTTCTCCCTCCCCAACACCTCTCCTCCTCCGTTGTGTGCTCGGCGAAGCCCTGTCGGAGTACTGCTTCTCCACCATCACCACGCCGTCGTGCTGCCGGTGGAGCTGTCTTCCTCAACCTCCCCTTCCTCCTTGCTGGATCAAGACGGAGGGGACGTCACTCGTCCCGTACGTGTGTTGAACACGGAGGTGCTGTCCGTTCAGCACTTGGCATCGGTGATCTGAATCACGTTCGAGTACGACTACATCATCACCTTGCAAGCTTCCGCACGCGATCTACAAGTGGTATGTAGATGCAAACTCTCTCCCATGACTCGTTGCTTAGATGAACTCATAGATGGATCTTGGTGAAGCCGTAGGGAAATTTTAATTTTCTGCAACGTTCCCCAACAGTGGCATCATGAGCTAGGTCTATGCGTAGTTCTCTAATGCACGAGTAGAACACAATTTGTTGTGGGCGTTGATCTTGTCATCTTACTTGCCTCTACTAGTCTTTTCTTGCTCAACGGTATTGTGGGATGAAGCGGCCCGGACCAACCTTACACGTACGCTTACGTGAGACCGGTTCCACCGACTGACATGCACTAGTTGCATAAGGTGGCTGGCGGGTGTCTGTCTCTCCCACTTTAGTTGGAGCGGAATCGATGAACAAGGCCCTTATGAAGGGTAAATAGAAGTTGACAAAATCACGTTGTGGTGATTCGTAGGTAAGAAAACGTTCTTGCTAGAACCCAATCGCAGCCACGTAAAAGATGCAACAACAACTAGAGAACGTCTAACTTGTTTTTGCAGCGATTGATCATGTGATGTGATATGGCCAGAAGTTGTGATGAATGTTGAATTGTGATGTATGAGATCATGTTCTTGTAATAGGATTCACGACTTGCATGTCGATGAGTATGACAACCGGCAGGAGCCATAGGAGTTGTCTTTATTTTTTTTTTTTGTATGACCTGCGTGTCATTGAAGAACGCCATGTAAACTACTTTACTTCATTACTAAACGCGTTAGTCATAGAAGTAGAAGTAGTCGTTGGCGTGACAACTTCATGAAGACACGATGATGGAGATCATGATGATGGAGATCATGGTGTCAAGCCGGTGACAAGATGATCATGGAGCCCCGAAGATGGAGATCAATGGAGCTTGATGATATTGGCCATATCATGTCACAACCATATAATTGCATGTGATGTTTATTATGTTTATGCATCTTGTTTACTTAGGACGACGGTAGTAAATAAGATGATCCCTTACAAAATTTCAAGAAGTGTTCTCCCCTAACTGTGCACCGTTGCTACAGTTCGTCGTTTCTAAGCACCACGTGATGATCGGGTGTGATGGATCCTTACGTTCACATACAACGGGTGTAAGACAGTTTTACACAGCGAAAACACTTAGGGTTAACTTGACGAGCCTAGCATGTGCAGACATGGCCTCGGAACACGGAGACCGAAAGGTCGAACACGAGTCGTATGGAAGATACGATCAACATAAAGATGTTCACCGACGATGACTAGTCCGTCTCACGTGATGATCGGACACGGGCTAGTCGACTCGGATCGTGTAACACTTAGATGACTAGAGGGATGTCTAATCTAAGTGGGAGTTCATAATTTTGATTAAGAACTTTATTATCATGAACTTAGTCTAAAACCTTTGCAAATATGTATTGTAGATCAATGGCCAACGCTCATGTCAACATGAACTTCAACGCGTTCCTAGAGAAAACCAAGCTGAAAGATGATGGCAGCAACTATACGGACTGGGTCCGAAACCTGAGGATCATCCTCATAGCTTCCAGGAAGCAATATGTCCTAGAAGGACCGCTAGGTGCCGCTCCCGTCCCAGAGAACCAAGACGTTATGAACGCTTGGCAAACTCGTGCTGATGATTACTCCCTCGTTCAGTGCGGCATGCTTTACAGCTTAGAACCGGGGCTCCAAAAGCGTTTTGAGCATCACGGAGCATATGAGATGTTCGAAGAGCTGAAACTAGTTTTCCAAGCTCATGCCCGGGTCGAGAGATATGATGTCTCCGACAAGTTCTACAGTTGTAAGATGGAGGAGAACAGTTCTGTCAGTGAACACATCCTGAAGATGTCTGGGTTGCACGCACGTATGACCCAGTTGAACATTAACCTCCCAGATGAGGCGGTCATTGACAGAATCCTCCAGTCGCTCCCACCAAGCTACAAGAGCTTTGTGATGAACTACAACATGCAGGGGATGGTAAAGACCATTCCTGAAGTGTTCTCGATGCTGAAGTCAGCAGAGGCTGAAATCAAGAAAGAACATCAAGTGTTGATGGTCAATAAGACCACTAAGTTCAAGAAGGGCAAGGGTAAGAAGAACTTCAAGAAGGACGGCAAAGATGTTGCCGCGCCCGGTAAGCCTGTTGCCGGGAAGAAGTCAAAGAATGGACCCAAGCCTGAGACTGAGTGCTTTTATTGCAAGGGGAAGGGGCACTGGAAGCGGAACTGCCCCAAATACTTAGCGGATAAGAAGGCCGGCAACACCAAAGGTATATTTGATATACATGTAATTGATGTGTACCTTACCAGTACTCGAAGTAACTCCTGGGTATTTGATACCGGTGCCGTTGCTCACATATGTAACTCACAGCAGGAGCTGCGGAATAAACGGAGACTGGCGAAGGACGAGGTGACGATGCGCGTCGGGAATGGCTCCAGGGTCGATGTGATCGCCGTCGGCACGCTGCCTCTACATTTACCTACGGGATTAGTTTTAAACCTCAATAATTGTTATTTAGTGCCAAGTTTGAGCATGAACATTGTATCTGGATCTCGTTTAATACGAGATGGCTACTCATTTAAGTCTGAGAATAATGGTTGTTCGATTTATATGAGAGATATGTTTTATGGTCATGCTCCGATGGTCAATGGTTTATTCTTGATGAATCTCGAGCGTAATATTACACATGTTCATAGTGTGGATGCCAAAAGATGTAAAGTTGATAACGATAGTCCCACATACTTGTGGCACTGCCGCCTTGGTCACATTGGTGTCAAGCGCATGAAGAAGCTCCATGCTGATGGACTTTTAGAGTCTCTTGATTATGAATCATTTGACACATGCGAACCTTGCCTCTTAGGCAAAATGACCAAGACTCCGTTCTCCGGAACAATGGAGCGAGCAACCAACTTGTTGGAAATCATACATACCGATGTGTGCGGTCCAATGAGCGTTGAGGCTCGCGGAGGATATCGTTATGTTCTCACTCTCACTGACGACTTGAGTAGATATGGGTATGTCTACTTAATGAAACACAAGTCTGAGACCTTTGAAAAGTTCAAGGAATTTCAGAGTGAGGTAGAGAATCAACATGACCGTAAGATAAAGTTCCTACGATCAGATCGTGGGGGCGAATACTTAAGTCACGAATTTGGTACACACTTAAGAAAATGTGGAATCGTTTCACAACTCACGCCGCCTGGAACACCTCAGCGAAACGGTGTGTCCGAACGTCGTAATCGCACTCTATTGGATATGGTGCGGTCTATGATGTCTCTTACCGATTTACCGCTATCATTTTGGGGATACGCTCTAGAGACAGCTACATTCACTTTAAATAGGGCACCGTCTAAATCCGTTGAGACGACACCGTATGAATTATGGTTTGGGAAGAAACCTAAGCTGTCGTTTCTAAAAGTTTGGGGATGCGATGCTTATGTCAAGAAACTTCAACCTGAAAAGCTCGAACCCAAGTCGGAAAAATGCGTATTCATAGGATACCCCAAGGAAACTGTCGGGTATACCTTCTACTTAAGATCCGAAGGCAAGATCTTTGTTGCCAAGAACGGATGCTTTCTGGAGAAAGAGTTTCTCTCGAAAGAAGTAAGTGGGAGGAAAGTAGAACTCGATGAAGTACTACCTCTCGAACGGGAAAGTGGTGCAGCGCAGGAAACCATTCCTGTAATGCCCACACCAACTGAAGAGGAAAATGTTGATGATGATCAAGGTACTTCAGATCTAGTTGCTACTGAATTTCGAAGGTCCACAAGGACACGTTCTGCACCAGAGTGGTACGGCAACCCTGTCATGGAAATCATGTTGCTGGACAACAATGAACCTTCGAACTATGAAGAAGCAATGGCGGGCCCGGATTCCAACAAATGGCTTGAGGCCATGAAATCCGAGATAGGATCCATGTATGAAAACAAAGTATGGACTTTGACAGACTTGCCCGATGATCGGCGAGCGATAGAAAATAAATGGATTTTTAAGAAGAAGACGGACGCGGATGGTAATGTTACCATCTATAAAGCTCGACTTGTCGCTAAGGGTTATCGACAAGTTCAAGGGATTGACTACGACGAGACATTCTCTCCCGTGGCGAAGCTTAAGTCCGTCCGAATCATGTTAGCAATTGCCGCATACTATGATTATGAGATATGGCAGATGGACGTCAAAACGGCATTCCTTAATGGACATCTTAAGGAAGAGCTGTATATGATGCAGCCGGAAGGTTTTGTCGTTCCTCAGAACGCTAACAAAGTATGCAAGCTCCAGCGATCCATTTATGGACTGGTGCAAGCATCTCAGAGTTGGAACATTCGCTTTGATGAGATGATCAAAGCGTTTGGGTTTACGCAGACTTATGGAGAAGCCTGCGTTTACAAGAAAGTGAGTGGGAGCTCTGTAGCATTTCTCCTATTATATGTAGATGACATACTCTTGATGGGAAATGATACGAAACTCCTGGACAGCATTAAGGCCTACTTGAACAAGTGTTTTTCAATGAAGGACCTTGGAGAAGCTGCTTATATATTAGGCATCAAGATCTATAGAGATAGATCGAGACGCCTCATAGGTCTTTCACAAAGCACATACCTTGATAAGATTTTGAAGAGGTTCAAAATGGATCAGTCCAAGAAGGGGTTCTTGCCTATGTTACAAGGTGTGAGATTGAGCTTGGCTCAGTCACCGACCACGGCAAAAGATAAAGAAGAGATGAGTGTCATCCCCTATGCTTCAGCCATAGGATCTATTATGTATGCCATGCTGTGTACCAGACCCGATGTAAACCTTGCCGTAAGTTTGGTTGCAAGATACCAAAGTAACCCCGGCAAGGAACACTGGACAGCGGTCAAGAATATCCTGAAGTACCTGAAAAGGACAAAGGACATGTTTCTCGTTTATGGAGGAGATGAAGAGCTCGTCGTAAAGGGTTACGTCGACGCTAGCTTCGACTCAGATCTGGATGACTCTAAGTCACAAACCGGATACGTGTATATGTTGAATGGTGGAGCAGTAAGCTGGTGCAGCTGCAAGCAGAGCGTCGTGGCGGGATCTACATGTGAAGCGGAGTACATGGCAGCCTCAGAGGCAGCGCATGAAGCGATTTGGATGAAGGAGTTCATCACCGACCTAGGAGTCATACCCAATGCGTCGGGGCCGATCAAACTCTTCTGTGACAACACTGGAGCTATTGCCCTTGCCAAGGAGCCCAGGTTTCACAAGAAGACCAGGCACATCAAGCGTCGTTTCAACTCCATCCGTGAAAATGTTCAAGATGGAGACATAGAGATTTGCAAAGTGCACACGGATCTGAATGTCGCAGATCCGTTGACTAAACCTCTCTCGCGTGCAAAACATGATCAACACCAGAACTCTATGGGTGTTCGATTCATCACAATGTAACTAGATTGGTGACTCTAGTGCAAGTGGGAGACTGTTGGAAATATGCCCTAGAGGCAATAATAAAAGGATTATTATATTTCAATGTTCATGATAATTGTCTTTTGTTCATGCTATAACTGTATTATCCGGAAATCGTAATACACGTGTGAACACTTAGACCCAATGAGTCCCTAGTGAGCCTCTAGTTGACTAGCTCGTTATGATCAATAGATAGTCATGGTTTCCTGACTATGGACATAGGATGTCGTTGATAACGGGATCACATCATTAGGAGAATGATGTGATGGACAAGACCCAATCATAAGCATAGCATAAAAGATCGTATAGTTCGTTTGCTAGAAGCTTTGCCAATGTCAAGTATCTATTCCTTCGACCATGAGATCGTGTAACTCCCGGTTACCGTAGGAGTGCCTTGGGTGTATCAAACGTCACAACGTAACTGGGTGACTATAAAGGTGCATTACAGGTATCTCCGAAAGTATCTGTTGGGTTGACACGGATCGAGACTGGGATTTGTCACTCCGTATAACGGAGAGGTATCTCTGGGCCCACTCGGTAATGCATCATCATAATGAGCTCAATGTGACCAAGGTGTTGGCCACGGGATCATGCATTACGGTACGAGTAAAGTGACTTGCCGGGTAACGAGACTGAACAAGGTATTGGGATACCGACGATCGAGTCTCGGGCAAGTAACGTACCGATTGACAAAGGGAATTGTATACAGGGTTTGATCGAATCCTCGACATCGTGGTTCAACCGATGAAATCATCGAGGAGCATGTGGGAGCCAACATGGATATCCAGACCCCGCTGTTGGTTATTGCCCGAGAGTCGTCTCGGTCATGTCTGCGTGTCTCCCGAACCCGTAGGGTCTACACACTTAAGGTTCGGTGACGCTAGGGTTAGTAGGAAGTCAAGTATGTGACTACCGAATGATGTTCGGAGTCCCGGATGAGATCCCGGACGTCACGAGGAGTTCCGGAATGGTCCGGAGGTAAAGATTTATATATGGGAAGTCCTGTTTCGGGCATCGGGACAAGTTTCGGGGTTATCGGTATTGTACCGGGACCACCGGAGGGGTCCCGGGGGCCCACCGGGTGGGGCCACCTGCCCCGGGGGGCCACATGGGCTGTAGGGGGTGCGCCTTGGCCTGCATGGGCCAAGGGCACCAGCCCCACATAGGCCCATGCGCCTAGGGTTCAAGGGGGCAAGAGTCCTAGGAGGGGAAGGCACCTCCTAGGTGCCTTGGGGGGGAGGGAAACCCCCCTTGGCCGCCGCCCCCCTAGGAGATTGGATCTCCTAGGGCCGGCCACCCCCCCCTTGGCCCTCCTATATATAGTGGGGGAGAGGAGGGACTTCATACCTGGAGTCCTTGGCCTTTGGTTGCCTCCTTCTCCCTCCCCAACACCTCTCCTCCTCCGTTGTGTGCTCGGCGAAGCCCTGTCGGAGTACTGCTTCTCCACCATCACCACGCCGTCGTGCTGCCGGTGGAGCTGTCTTCCTCAACCTCCCCTTCCTCCTTGCTGGATCAAGACGGAGGGGACGTCACTCGTCCCGTACGTGTGTTGAACACGGAGGTGCTGTCCGTTCAGCACTTGGCATCGGTGATCTGAATCACGTTCGAGTACGACTACATCATCACCTTGCAAGCTTCCGCACGCGATCTACAAGTGGTATGTAGATGCAAACTCTCTCCCATGACTCGTTGCTTAGATGAACTCATAGATGGATCTTGGTGAAGCCGTAGGGAAATTTTAATTTTCTGCAACGTTCCCCAACAACACCAAGCCCTTGGCGCCCCTCTCTCTCCCGTTACTCTGTAGTTCCACCGCCTCATCCCGGCGACGCTTAGCGAAGAGCTGTTAGTGCTCCACCATCACCATCACCACAACTCCATCTTGTTGGTTGTGATCCCATCTACTTCTCCTCTCCCTCTTGCTAGATCAAGAATGAGGAGACGTCATTGAGCCACATGTGTGCCAAACTCGAAGGTCTCGTCCGTTCGGCACTAGATCGGTTAGATCGTGATCGGATTGCGAAGAGTACGACTACATCAACCGCGTGATAAATGCTTCCGCTTAGTGATCTACAAGGGTATGTAGATACTCTCCCCCTCTCACGGCTATGCATCTCCATGGATAGATCTTGCGTGTGCGTAGAATTTTTTTTGTTTTTCATGCAACGTTCCCCAAAAGTGGCATCATGAGCCAGGTCTATGCGTAGATGATATGCACGAGTAGAACACAAAGGAGTTATGGGCGGTGATGTTCATACTGCTTACCACAAATGTCTTATTTTGATTCGGCGGCATTGTGGGATGAAGCGGCCCGGACATACCTTGCATGTCCACGCACAGGAGACCGGTTCCACCGACTGACATGCAACTTGTTTTGCATACAGGTGGTTGGCAGGTGTCTGTTTCTCCTACTTTAGTTGAATCGAATTTGGCTACGACCGATTCTTGAAGAAGGTTAAACATCAAACTTGATAAATCGCCGTTGTGGTTTTTGCGTAGGTAAGAACTGTTCTTGCTAGAAGCCCATAGCAGCCACGTAAAACTTGCAACAAGAAAGTAGAGGATGTCTAACTTGTTTTTGCAGGGCATATTGTGATGTGATATGGTCAAGATGTGATGTGATATACGTTGTTGTATGAGATGATCATGTTTCATAATATCGACAACCGGTAGGAGCCTTAGGGTTGTCTCTTAATTACTGTATGAAATGCAAGCGACATGTAATTGCTTTACTTTATCGTTATCCGCTAGCAATCGTTGTAGAAGCAATAGTTGGCAAGACGACCCCGACGCAATGATGGAGATCAAGGTGTCGAGCCGGTGACAATGGAGATCATGACGATGTTTTGTAGATGGAGATCAAAAGCATAAGATGATGACAGCCATATCATGTCACATATTTTGATTGCATGTGATGTTTATCCTTTATGCATCTTATTTTGCTTAGAACGACGGTAGCATTATAATATGATCCCTTCACTAAATGTCAAGATAAAAGTGTTCTCCCCGAGTATGCACCGTTGCTAAAGTCCGTCGTTTTGAAGCACATCGTGATGATTGGGTGTGCTAGACTCTACGTTCACATACAACGGGTGTAAGCCAGTTTTACACAAGCAGAATACTTGGGTTAAACTTGACGAGCCTAGCATGTACACACATGGTCTCGGAACACTGAAGACCGAAAGGTCAAACATGAGTCATATAGTAGATATGATCAACATAGATATGTTCACCATTGATGACTAGCCCGTCTCACGTGATAATCGGACATGGGTTAGTTGATTTGGATCATGTATCACTTAGATAACTTGAGGGATGTTAATTTAAGTGGAAGTTCATTAGTAATTTGATTAATTGAACTTAATTTATCAGGAACTTAGTCTTAATAGGTTTTGCATATCTATGCTGTAGATCAATAGCGCATGATATAGCTCCCCTATTTTTGATATGTTCCTAGATAAAACTAAATTGAAAGATGATGGTAGTAATAATGCGGACTGGGTCCGTGATCTGAGGATTATCCTCATTGTTGCACAGAAGAATTATGTCCTTGATGCACCGCTAGGTGACAGACCTATTGCAGGAGTTGATGCAAACGTTATGAACGTTTGGCAAGCTCAATATGATGACTACTTGATAGTTTAGTGTGCCATGCTATACCGCTTAGAATCGGGGCTCCAAAGACGTTTGAACGCCACGTGTCGTGGATTTGTCACAGCATATGTCCTAGTGTGAGGATGTAACGCCCCGGATCCGATGCGCCAGGTGTCTGCCAGTTGTTCATCGTCATTGCCATGTCATTTGCTTGCGTGTTGCACTTTGCCATGTCATCATATGCATTTCATATCATGTCATCATGTGCATCTCATTTTGCATACGTGTTCGTCTCATGCATATGAGCATTTTCCCCGTTGTCCGTTTTGCAATCCGGCACTCCTATGTTCCCCGGCGTCCCCCTTTTGTCTCTCCTTGTGAGCGGGTGTTAAACGTTCTCGAAATGGCCCGAGTCTTGCCAAGCGGCCTTGGTACATCACCGGTAGACCGCCTGTCAAGTTTCGTGCCATTTGGAGGTCGTTTGATACTCCAACGGTTAACCGGGTAACCGCAAAGCCCTCTTTGAGTTGCAGCCCATCACCCCTTCCAAAGTGGCCCAAAACCTAGCAAACTTCCCTCCATGCTCTCGGTCGTTCGATCACGATCGCGTGGCCGAAAACCGCTCCTCATTTGGACTCTCCTAGCTCCCTCTACCTATAAATCTAGACCTCCCCCGAAATTTTCGGATCATTTTCCCCCCGAAACCCTAGCCCCGCTCCTCTCGCCCGCCGGACATGTCCGTCCCGCGCCGGACGTCGTCCGCCGCCGCCGCCCCAGCCAACGGGAGGCCGCCACGTCGCCCCCGCGCCGCCCTCCATCGCGCCGGCCCGCTCGGGCCCGAGGCCGGCCCGCCCGGGCCCAGATGCGCCGCCGCCGCCCGGGCTCGCCCGCCTGCCCAGCGCCGCCGTCGCGCCTCGCCGCCTCGCTGTGCCGGCAACCCCGCGCCCTCGCCGGGGGCCGCGCCCGCCGGCCGACGCGCCTCGTCGCCGCCCGCGGAGTCCTCCGCCGCCTCTCCCTCGACCACCTTCTTCCCCCGCCAGCGCCTTCTTCCCGCGCCGCGGCGGTGCTCGCAGCTCCGGCCGCCGGAGTGCGCCGCCACGTCGGTCCCTGCCTCGCCTCCCGCGACTCCCCGGCCTCCCCGAGCCCCTCCTCCGCCGTCCCCTTGCCGCCCCGCGCCGGATCCGGCGAGATCCGGCCGGAGGAAGTCGCCCCGGGGCCTTCCTCTCCATCTCCGGCGGAATCTCCGGCGAACCTCGAGAACCGTGCAAACTGGAGGTTGACCCCCGAAAACGCCCAAGTCCCCGTATTGTTGCATAATCATGCCATGTTCATCTCATTGTATCTCTGCATCCGTAGCTCCGTTTCGTGCGTGTAATATGTCAAATTGTTCGCCTCGACGAGTACTTCATTTCATTCCATTGCATCATTTTCATTTGAGCTCATCTTGATGACCGAAATGCTGTTGGAAGAGTGCATATTGATGTTAATCTGCTGAAACTGTTATAACTTGCTCATTTGTCATTTTTGCCATGATTGATGTGTGCATCCTATGAGGTTGATGTCTACATGTGTTTTGATCTATGCCATGCCATCTTTCCAGGGGTTTATGCCATGTATTTTTGTGATCAATGTGGTGACTAGCACAAGCATGCAAACTAGGCTTCATGATATTGCTGATTTTAGTCCCTGTTCTGTTGTTATTTTGATGCCATGTAAACTTGATGCTACAGAGAGATCCATGCATATTTTGAGATACTTCAGTAAGGGTGTTTTGAACATATGGTTATTGTCTATCCATTCATGCCCTTGTTTGCAATTATGGAGTAGTCTAGCATGTTATTTGAGTGCTCTACTTTTGCTTCAAAATGTTTCCTGGCATATTGTTTACATGTTATTCAATTTGGCCAAGGTTGCTATATTTGATCCTAGCATGCTATGGACTTGTTCTTGACTTGGTTTGTTTCACAAACATGTCTTCTTGATGATGCTATGCTTATCTTGTCATGCAATGACTTGCGGTGAGTGAATCAAGCTTGTTAAGTAGTGTACTTGCTGTTGCTGTTTTGCTAGGCAGATTCTGTTATATTTTGTTGCTATGTTAACATGTTGCTACTAATCATTCTATGCATAATCTGGAGATGTTCTATAAACATGTTTTGATCTACATGTTATGCCCAATCCATCCATGCCTCTGATTGCATTTATAGCTTGCTGTAGATTGTTCATATCTTACTCCAAAGTTGCTTGATAATGTTGCTATCAGCCTGTTAACATTAAGTTCACTAGTTCCCATGTGTTTTGCTAGTGTCCCATGCACCCTATGACCTTGCTCTTGCCATGCTTAACTTCATAAACATGCCTTCTTACTGTTGGTTGCCTTGCCATGCTATGTATTGCTCTGTGGTGAGTGTAACAAGCTCACCAACATGCCTACTTATTGTTGTTTCTGCCATGTTTGAATCTGTAATATAACTTGTCATGTTTACATGGGTGCCATCAAATTTTCTATGCCTTTTTGGCTCATGGTCAGTAAGGGACTTTTGATCTATGCTATTAGTAGGTTCATGCCATGCCTTTGTTTGCCATGATATGTTCCTGTAATATGTTGTTTGCTTGCTCTAAACATTGCAACCTGATATTATTTCTGCAAAGTCTGAAACTGTTATTATTTGCAATCTTACCATGTGTTTTGGAGCATGTTCTAGTGATTTCTGGAGATAGCTCAGTGTTCATGTTTTGTTATGCTTTACCAGTACTTCATGCCCATTCCTTTTGTTATCATGTTGGGGTGATGTAGCTTGTTGTTTTGATGCTTGTAAGATGGCTAGTTGCTGTTATGGACAGATTGTTGCTATGACTTGTATAGAGTGTATGTGTTGCACCGATGCTCCGTTTTGAGTGTGCTCTATATGAAACTTGCTTGATTTTGCATGTAGTTTCATATTATCATGTTGCATCCTTGTTTTGAGGTGTTTGCTTGATGTTTGTATGCATTTTGCATCAATGCCATGTTTAACTTGTTTTGCTCATATCTTCTAGGCCGTAGCTCCGAATCTAATGAACTTTATATGTAACTTGACTAGAATCTCGTGTAGATCATCTTGGTGCATCTTAACTTGCTGTTTAACAACTTGAACATAAGATTTATTCAGATCTGGACTAATTTCGAAATTTGCATATGAGGACTTACCGGAATTGTTATATGTTGTTTCCGGCCTCATTTAAACTTGCCTTGATGTGTTGTTCTTGTTTGCATCATCTCTTGCCATGAGTAGCCTCATCTAGCTTTCTCATGCATCATGCTTGTTGTGCATCATGTCTTGTCTATGTGTGGTGTGTTTACTATGTTGTGTGCTTCTTCTCGATAGTTCCCATTTCGTTGCGATCGTGAGCATTCGTTCGTCTCCGCTTGGTTCGTCTTCGTGGCTTCATCTTCTTCATGGACTCATTCTTCTTCCTAGCGGGATTTCAGGCAAGATGACCGCTACCCTGGATCTCACTACTATCATTGCTATGCTAGTTTCTTCGTTCTATCACTATGCTGCGTTACCTATCACTTGTTCTTCAAGCCTCCCAAATTGCCATGAACCTCTAACCTTTGACACCATTCCTAGCAAACCGTTGTTTGGCTATGTTACCGCTTTGCTCAGCCCTTCTTATAGCATTGCTAGTTGCAGGTGAAGTTGAAGATTGCTCCATGGTGGACAGGGTTTTGTTGGGATATCACAATATCTCTTATATTATTAATGCACCTATATATTTGGTAAAGGGTGGAAGGCTCGGCCTTATGCCTGGTGTTTTGTTCCACTCTTGCCGCCCTAGTTTCCGTCATACCGGTGTTATGTTCCCGGATTTTGCGTTCCTTACGCGGTCGGGTGATTTATGGGACCCCCCTGACAGTTCGCTTTGAATAAAACTTGTCCAGCAAGGCCCAACCTTGGTTTTACCATTTGCCTCACCACCACCTATACCCTTCCCTTGGGTCGGCCAACCCAAGGGTCATCTTTATTTTAGCCCCCCGGGCCAGTGCTTGTCTAAGTGTTGGTCCGAAACGAGCAACCTGCGGGGCCACCTCGGGGAAACTCGAAGTCTGGTTTTACTCGTAGCTTGACTTATCCGGTGTTGCCCTGAGAACGAGATATGTGCGGCTCCTATCAGGATTGTCGGTGCATCGGGCGGCTTTGCTAGTCTTGTTTTACCATTGTCGAAATGTCTTGTAATCCGGGATTCCGAGACTGATCGGGTCTTCCTGGGAGAAGGTCTATTCCTTCGTTGATCGCGAGAGCTTGTCATGGGCTAAGTTGGGGCACCCCTGCAGGGTATAAACTTTTGGGAGCCATGCCCGCGGTTATGTGGCAGATGGGAATTTGTTAATGTCCAGTTGTAGATAACTTGACACCAGATCCGAATTAAAACGCATCAACCGCGTGTGTAGCCGTGATGGTCTCTTCTCGGCGGAGTCCGGGAAGTGAACACGGTTTCTGTGTTATGTTTGACGTAAGTAGGTGTTCAGGATCACCTCTTGATCATTGCTAGCTTCATGACCGTTCCTTTGTTTCTCTTCTCGCTCTCATTTGCGTATGTTAGCCACCATATATGCTTAGTTGCTGCTGCAACCTCACCACTTTACCCCTTCCTTACCCATTCAGCTTTGCTAGTCTTGATACCCATGGTAATGGGATTGCTGAGTCCTCGTGGCTCACAGATTACTACAACAACAGTTGCAGGTACAGGTTATGCGATGATCATGACGCGAGAGCGATGCTTGCTTGCGTTGAGTTCTTCTTCTGCTTCTTCTTCGATCAGGGGATAGGTTTCAGGTCGGCAGCCTGGGCTAGCAGGGTGGATATTGTTTGAGTTTCTGTTTATGATTCATCCGTAGCCGGATGTTGGTCTTATGTATGATGTATTGTTGTATTCGTGCGGCATTGTATGCCTTTTGTATGTATCCCCATCTATTATGTAATGTTGATGTGATGATATCCACCTTGCAAAAGCGTTACGATATGCGGGTCTATATCCTTGGTGGGTCCTTCGAGTTCCTTTTGGATAGGGTCGCATATTGGGCGTGACAAGTTGGTAATCGGAGCCTCGACCGACCATAGGAGCCCCCTTGATTGTTGGCCGTTGGTGAGTCTAGAAGAAAACTGATTTCTGAGTCTAGTTATATCGGAGAGTAGGAATTCTTTTTACTCCTCTGCCCCTTCGTCGCTCTGATGAGGAATCTTGACGTAGGTGTTTTGAACTACTCCTCTTCCCATTCAAATTTTTCTTTAGGTTCACGCAATTTGGTTTTTCGATCGTTGTTCCCCAGCTCTTTTATCCGGTGCATTTCTCGTCAAGTCGACTCGAGCCTCTTCATCTTTGCCAAGATCAATCCTCAGCTCTTTTCGATCGATGTTGTTTCCCTGTCCGAAGTTGTCCTTGTTTTTCCCACCCGCCCACCCTTCTTCCTCTCGGAACCGGAGTCCGTAATCGAGTATCCATCCTACTCGTGCGAAGTCTTTGCCTTCTTTCCTCAATGTTTTCAACCGGTGTTTCCTCTTGAAGTTATTCGTTGATTTTTTTTCCCTTCCAAGTTGCCTTTGTTTTCCCGCCCTCCCACCCTCTTCTTTCTGGAGTCTGACTCTCTCTCGACCATCTATTTCATTCGTACGGAGTCTTTTCAGTCTTCCCTCAATCATTCCAACTGGTGAATTCTCGTCTCGTTTGTCATTCTTCATCCCTTTCTTTTTTTAGTGGACCCAATTCAAGTTTTTCGGTGTTGATTATATTCTTTTCCCTCAGCTCAAGTGTTTTCCTTGCTCGTTCGCCTCTCGCCAGTTTATCCTTCCGGAGTGCTCAAGACATCTCAAGAGATTTGTCTGTGTTTGAATTAATTCGAGGTTGTCACCTTATTTAAATATTTCAATTGTTCCGGTGCTTCTTTTATCTGTTCAACATCCCTTTCCAACGGTGTTTTTCTTTTTAGTGGGCCCTAACCCACAGGTCTTTTTCCAGGATCTTACCTGACTCTTCTAATTCTCCCGGAGTTATTCTCAATTCTTTTCAAGTGTGACGTAAGAATGGATTTCTTCAGTCACTTGGCTTCTCCAAGATCTCTTTTAAATCATTTCGTTGTTGACTCAACTTCTTCGCCTTTCGTTTCCCCGGAGTGGTTTCATAGTCTATCTGATTCCGTGAGCTTTGGATCCTCGTCATTCTCGTCGTTCCTCTCTTCTTCCCGAGTGCTCTCGATTTCTTTGCTTCTTCTATTGAGTTCTTGTTTCACCCCATCTCTTTTCCCTTCCGTCTCGGTCCTAAGATCTCGGGACGAGATCTCTTGTTAGTGGAGGAGTGTTGTAACGCCCCGGATCCGATGTGCCAGGTGTCTGCCAGTTATTCGTCGTCATTGCCATGTCATTTGCTTGCGTGTTGTACTTTGCCATATCATCATATGCATTTCATATCATGTCATCATGTGCATCTCATTTTGCATACGTGTTCGTCTCATGCATCCGAGCATTTTTCCCGTTGTCCGTTTTGCAATCCGGCACTCCTATGTTCCCCGGCGCCCCCCTTTTGTCTCTCCTTGTGAGCGGGTGTTAAACGTTCTCGGAATGGCCCGAGTCTTGCCAAGCGGCCTTGGTACATCACCGGTAGACCGCCTGTCAAGTTTCGTGCCATTTGGAGGTCGTTTGATACTCCAACGGTTAACCGGGTAATCGCAAAGCCCTCTTTGAGTTGCAGACCATCACCCCTTCCAAAGTGGCCCAAAACCCAGCAAACTCCCCTCCATGCTCTCGGTCGTTCGATCACGATCGCATGGCCGAAAACCGCTCCTCATTTGGACTCTCCTAGCTCCCTCTACCTATAAATCTAGACCTCCCCCGAAATTTTCGGATCATTTTCCCCCCGAAACCCTAGCCCCGCTCCTCTCGCCCGCCGGACATGTCCGTCCCGCGCCGGACGTCGTCCGCCGCCGCCGCCCCAGCCAACGGGAGGCCGCCACGTCGCCCCCGCGCCGCCCTCCACCGCACCGGCCCGCTCGGGCCCGAGGCCGGCCCGCCCGGGCCCAGATGCGCCGCCGCCCGGGCTCGCCCGCCTGCCCAGCGCCGCCGTCGCGCCTCGCCGCCTCGCCGCGCCGGCGACCCCGCGCCCTCGCCGGGGGCCGCGCCCGCCGGCCGACGCGCCTCGTCGCCGCCCGCGGAGTCCTCCGCCGCCTCTCCCTCGACCACCTCCTACCCCCGCCGGCGCCTTCTTCCCGCGCCGCGGCGGTGCTCGCAGCTCCGGCCGCCGGAGTGCGCCGCCACGCCGGTCCCTGCCTCGCCTCCCGCGACTCCCCGGCCTCCCCGAGCCCCTCCTCCGCCGTCCCCTCGCCGCCCCGCGCCGGATCCGGCGAGATCCGGCCGGAGGAGGTCGCCCCGGGGCCTTCCTCTCCATCTCCGGCGAACCTCGAGAACCGTGCAAACTGGAGGTTGGCCCCCGAAAACGCCTAAGTCCCCGTATTGTTGCATAATCATGCCATGTTCATCTCATTGTATCTCTACATCCGTAGCTCCGTTTCGTGCGTGTAATATGTCAAATTGTTCGCCTCGACGAGTACTTCATTTCATTCCATTGCATCATTTTCATTTGAGCTCATTTTGATGCCCGGAATGCTGTTGGAAGAGTGCATGTTGATGTTAATCTGCTGAAACTATTATAACTTGCTCATTTGTCATTTTTGCCTATTGATGTGTGCATCCTATGAGGTTGATGTCTACATGTGTTTTGATCTATGCCATGCCATCTTTCCAGGGGTGTATGCCATGTATTTTTGCGATCAATATGGTGACTAGCACAAGCATGCAAACTAGGCTTCGTGATATTGCTGATTTTAGTCCCTGTTCTGCTGTTATTTTGATGCCATGTAAATTTGATGCTACAGAGAGATCCATGCATATTTTGAGATACTTCAGTAAGGGTGTTTTGAACATATGGTTATTGTCTATCCATTAATGCCCTTGTTTGCAATTATGGAGTAGTCTAGCATGTCATTTGAGTGCTCTACTTTTGCTTCAAAATGTTTTCTGGCAGATTGTTTACATGTTATTCAATTTGGCCAAGGTTGCTATATTTGATCCTTGCATGCTATGGACTTGTTCTTGATTTGGTTTGTTTCACAAACATGTCTTCTTGATGATGCTATGCTTATCTTGTCATGCAATGACTTGCGGTGAGTGAATCGAGTTTGTTAAGTAGTGTACTTGCTGTTGCTGTTTTGCTAGGCAGATTCTGTTATATTTTGTTGCTATGTTAACATGTTTCTACTAATCATTCTATGCATAATCTGGAGATGTTCTATAAACATGTTTTGATCTACATGTTATGCCCTATCCATCCATGCCTCTGATTGCATTTATAGCTTGCTGTAGATTGTTCAAATCTTGCTCCAAAGTTGCTTGATAATGTTGCTATCAGCCTGTTAACATTAAGTTCACTAGTTCCCATGTGTTTTGCTAGTATTCCATGCACCCTATGACCTTGCTCTTGCCATGCTTAATTTCATAAACATGCCTTCTTACTGTTGGTTGCCTTGCCATTGTATTGCTCTGTGGTGAGTGTAACAAGCTCACCAACATGCCTACTTATTGTTGTTTTGCCATGTTTGAATCTGTAATATAACTTGCCATGTTTACATGGGTGCCATCATATTTTCTATGCCTTTTTGGCTCATGGTCAGTAAGGGACTTTTGATCTATGCTATTAGTAGGTTCATGCCATGAATTTGTTTGCCATGATATGTTCCTGTAACATGTTGTTTGCTTGCTCTAAACATTGCAACCTGATGTTATTTCTGCAAAGTCTGAAACTGTTATTATTTGCAATCTTACCATGTGTTTTGGAGCATGTTCTAGTGATTTCTGGAGATAGCTCAGTGTTCATATTTTGTTATGCTTTACTAGTACTTCATGCCCATGCCTTTTGTTATCATGTTGGGGTGCTGTAGCTTGTTGTTTTGATGCTTGTAATATGCCTAGTTGCTATTATGGACAGATTGTTGCTATGACTTGTATAGAGTGTATGTGTTGCACCGATGCTCCGTTTTGAGTGTGCTCTATATGAAACTTGCTTGATTTTGCATGTAGTTTCATATTATCATGTTGCATCCTTGTTTTGAGGTGTTTGCTTGATGTTTGTATGCATTTTGCATCAATGCCATGTTTAACTTGTTTTGCTCATATCTTCTAGGCCGTAGCTCCGAATCTAATGAACTTTATATGTAACTTGACTAGAATCTCGTGTAGATCATCTTGGTGCATCTTAACTTGCTGTTTAATAACTTGAACATAAGATTTATTCAGATCTGGACTAATTTCGAAATTTGCATATGAGGACTTACCGGAATTGTTATATGTTGTTTCCGGCCTCATTTAAACTTGCCTTGATGTGTTGTTCTTGTTTGCATCATCTTTTGCCATGAGTAGCCTCATCTAGCTTTCTCATGCATCATGCTTGTTGTGCATCATGTCTTGTCTATGTGTGGTGTGTTTACTATGTTGTGTGCTTCTTCTCGATAGTTCCCGTTTCGTTGCGATCGTGAGGATTCGTTCGTCTCCGCTTGGTTCATCTTCGTGGCTTCATCTTCTTCATGGACTCGTTCTTCTTCCTAGCGGGATTTCAGGCAAGATGACCGCTACCCTGGATCTCACTACTATCATTGCTATTCTAGTTGCTTCGTTCTATCACTATGCTACGTTACCTATCACTTGTTCTTCAAGCCTCCCAAATTGCCATGAACCTCTAACCTTTGACACCATTCCTAGCAAACCGTTGTTTGGCTATGTTACCGCTTTGCTCAGCCCTTCTTATAGCATTGCTAGTTGCAGGTGAAGTTGAAGATTGCTCCATGGTGGACAGGGTTTTGTTGGGATATCACAATATCTCTTATATTATTAATGCACCTATATATTTGGTAAAGGGTGGAAGGCTCAGCCTTATGCCTGGTGTTTTGTTCCACTCTTGCCGCCCTAGTTTCCGTCATACCGGTGTTATGTTCCCGGATTTTGCGTTCCTTACGCGGTCGGGTGATTTATGGGACCCCCCTGACAGTTCGCTTTGAATAAAACTTGTCCAGCAAGGCCCAACCTTGGTTTTACCATTTGCCTCACCACCACCTATACCCTTCCCTTGGGTCGGCCAACCCAAGGGTCATCTTTATTTTAGCCCCCCCGGGCCAGTGCTTGTCTAAGTGTTGGTCCGAAACGAGCAACCTGCGGGGCCACCTTGGGGAAACTCGAAGTCTGGTTTTACTCGTAGCTTGACTTATCCGGTGTTGCCCTGAGAACGAGATATGTGCAGCTCCTATCAGGATTGTCGGCGCATCGGGTGGCTTTGCTGGTCTTGTTTTACCATTGTCGAAATGTCTTGTAATCCGGGATTCCGAGACTGATCGGGTCTTCCTGGGAGAAGGTCTATTCCTTCGTTGATCGCGAGAGCTTGTCATGGGCTAAGTTGGGACACCCCTGCAGGGTATAAACTTTCGAGAGCCGTGCCCGCGGTTATGTGGCAGATGGGAATTTGTTAATGTCTAGTTGTAGATAACTTGACACCAGATCCGAATTAAAACGCATCAACCGCGTGTGTAGCCGTGATGGTCTCTTCTCGGCGGAGTCCGGAAAGTGAACACGGTTTCTGTGTTATGTTTGACGTAAGTAGGTGTTCATGATCACCTCTTGATCATTGCTAGCTTCACGACCGTTCCTTTGTTTCTCTTCTCGCTCTCATTTGCGTATGTTAGCCACCATATATGCTTAGTCGCTGCTGCAACCTCACCACTTTACCCCTTCCTTACCCATTTAGCTTTGCTAGTCTTGATACCCATGGTAATGGGATTGCTGAGTCCTCGTGGCTCACAGATTACTACAACAACAGTTGCAGGTACAGGTTATGCGATGATCATGACGCGAGAGCGATGCTTGATTGCGTTGAGTTCTTCTTCTTCTTCTTCTTCGATCAGGGGATAGGTTCCAGGTCGGCAGCCTGGGCTAGCAGGGTGGATATTGTTTGAGTTTCTGTTTATGATTCATCCGTAGCCGGATGTTGGTCTTATGTATGATGTATTGTTGTATTCGTGCGGCATTGTATGCCTTTTGTATGTATCCCCATCTATTATGTAATGTTGATGTGATGATATCCACCTTACAAAAGCGTTACAATATGCGGGTCTATATCCTTGGTGGGACCTTCGAGTTCCTTTTGGATAGGGTCGCATATTGGGCGTGACAGGGGACTTGTCGTGAGGCCAACGTAACTAGGTAGTAGTTTGAGAGGGTTTGATCGGAATCGAGAGACGCAAGGCGGGTCAACACACAAGACAAGGGTTTTGACAGCTTCGGGCCCCGGGAAACATCATCCGGTAATAGCCCTACATGTTGTTTGTGGCTAGCTCTCATTATGCTCGTGAGGGAGTTACTGTATAAGCCGGCTCCCCTTTTGTTGTATCTAGCCTTACAAATTATTTTTCCTCTCCTCTTGGGGTGCCCTGCCCCTCCTTATATAAGTTGAAGGGGCAGGTTACATGTGGAGTCCTACCAGGATTAGGATTAGTCCATCTTCTAATATAAGCCAGATACAAGTCCGGGTCTTGATTCCTTGTAAGGGAAATATTCCTCACACCTTTCCTCTTAAGCCGGCCCATCATCACATGAGCCGGCCTTCTGGGCCTTGTCGTCCGTCTGACCCGCCCGCCGGGTCACCAGTGAGTCACAATGTCCAAGCGGGTTGCCCGTAAACCGCCAGGTTCGAGCAGGTCGCCAGTGAGTCGTCAAGCTCCAGCCGGGTCATACATCCAGCTGACTACACCGCGGGGTATACCCCCGACATTAGCCCCCAGTTTAGCTTGGATTTATCGATGGTAAACTTATGCTGTAAAACAAACACAAAAACAAATTTGGCAGGTTGTGCTCCGGTTTAAAAGTTTTCCTGAGTTGGCACCTGATCATCCTTAAGTCCTTGTCATTTTCTCCTGGATGTGTGTCATGATCTTATAGCAAACCTCCTTTAGCAGATGTGTTCAAACATTGCCAATGCAAAAAATCCGGGCACTTTTTCTGAAAAATCCGAGTCAATAGGCCAGCTTCATAATCAATTTGCTGACATTGGTTTCTTGTAGAGAAATATTATAAGAAATAATACATTTGAGTCGGTTTCCAAAGCTCCGTTTCTTTTACTGTTTCTTTCTTTCCCGTTTCTTTTTTCTTTTTTTCCTTCCAAGTATTCTTTTAATTTTTTCGTAAAATTTTTAGAAAATGTTGAGAACTTCAATTTTTATTTAATTTTTGGAAAATGTTCATAATTCCAAAATTTTGCTCCCGCTTTGAAAAATGTTCGGAACTTGAAAAAAATATTCCCATTTCTGCAAAAAATGTTTGTTTTGTCCAAAATTGTTCTAGATATTTAAAAAGAAAATTGAATTTGAAAAATGCTCCAAAATATAAAAATATTCTTGTTTTAGTGAAATGTTCCCAATTCAAAATAACATTTTGGTTTTAAAAATACATAATTTCTTAAATAGTTCCGAATGTACAAAATATGTTCCCATTTTAAAGAATATTCAAAAGTTCAAAAAATGTTCGTGTTTTTGAAAAAAGTTTTTTCTCAAAAAACGTTTGTGAATTTTAGAAAATGTTTGTGTTTCAAATTTTGTTCTTTTTCCGCAAAATGTATGGAATTTTCAAAAAACTTTCCGCATTTTTTAAAACCATTTGGGATTTCAAAAACTATTCATGCTTCCAAGAATATTCGACAATTCATCTTTATTATTACTTTTTGAGAAGTTAAAAAAACAAAAATATGTTTCGAATCTGACGTTGCAGTATGTTATTAAGTATTTGCACTTGCCATTGGTTAGCAGGACATGGTTGTTCGAGTGTCTGGCAACACTTGGTTGGGTAATTGAGGTCGTGAGTTTGATCCTTCAAGTCATTTTTTTAATCGTGTCTTACAAACACAGGTCGTTTCGGTGCCTGACCTTTCACAGCTCACGCAAACTAGCCGGACCAACTACCTGGCAAATAGATTTTCACTCGCGCCTTACAAACACGGATCGTTTCGGTGCTTGGGCCTTTCACAGCTCACACAAATTAGCCAGCCCAACCACCTGGAAAATAGATTTTTATTCATGCCTTACAAACACAGGTCGTTTCGGTGCTTGGGCCTTTCACAACCCACACAACTTAGCCGGCCCAACTACCTGGGAAATAGTTTTTTACTCGCGCCTTACAAACGAAGTCATTTTGGTGTCTGGGCCTTTCACATCCCATGCAGTTTAGCCGGCTCAACTACATGGAAAATAAGGCAAAAATATTTTAAATAGTCCCACATTGCTCCTTCATACAGTCATACCAATATATATACGTATGTGAAACTAAATGTACTAAGCTCGATGAAGGGTGGATGGATTAAGCCGGACGAAGGAAAGATGGATTTGTACGTGAGCTAGCTGAGAAAAGACCCAGATTTGTTTCTTTAAGAAATCAACTCCAATACATGAGGTAGATGGATGGATTGCTACGTGAACTAGCTACAAAAGGACCCTGAATTTCTTGAGGATTGCTATCCGAGGAAAAGAAACGAGAAGACCCGACTACGTGAGCTAGATCCATGGAAAAGAGAAGACCCGATTCACTCCCATATTATGAAACTTCACACCTTAAATCCTCTTGATCAATAAACAAACAAAAAGGGCAGAGTAGAATTAACTCTGGTTGTACTATATCGCTGGCTTGTACATGGAAAAGAGAAGACCCGCCTCACTTCCATATTATGAAACTTCATACCTCAAAATCCCCTCAAGTGAATGGGACAATAGATAGAATAATTCGCAGGCTTTCTCTAGCGTGCGATGAACTAACAAAACCCTTCAATCCCCTCGATTAATAAACGGAAAAATAGCTGATTGATTAATTCACACGCGGGTGAAATCCAGAACCTAAATGTTCCTTCTCGACTTTCACATAGCATTTTTCTCCCGTTGCAACGCATGTGCCTATGTGCTAGTATATCATACATACACTAGACATTTGTTACTATTTTTTAGACAAATTATTGTATGTTTGATCTGTCAATTATTTTTGTTTTTGAGAGAGAATTGATCTGTCAACTATTCATTCTACTTTTGCCCACCAATTCTTAAATTCATTAACTTTTGGTACCTTAGAGGTTTGTATCGACTTTGTGTCTCCGTCTAAACCGGATCACCATTACATGGCCACCAAGTCAGCATTTTCCTACAGGAATCCCGTGGTTCTGTGTATAATAAGAAGAAAAATATCAAAATTTAACACTCTCTTACAAAAAGGTAAAAATGACATTCCATGTTATATATTTAATTTAAGGGAATGTTTAAATCAAATACCGTAAGTAATACTAGTTTTCTAAAAGTTCATAAAAAGAAACACGCAAAATTCGATAGTCCCAATTTACTTCTTTAGAGAAATGAAAAAAAAATGCTTGTTGAAAATCTTTTGATTTCTAATTTTATTTTTGGTTGTGGTCTTTAAAGTTTTTTTTTACCTTTTTCTTCTTCTGAATATTTTTTTTGCATATTTTTTTGATCTATTCATTTTCAATCATGGCAGTACAATGAACACAAAAAATAATAAAAATCACATCCAAATTCGTAGACCACCTAGCGATGACTGCCAGCACTGAAGCGAGCCGAAGGCGCGCTGCTGTCACCCCCCTCCCTCGTCGGAGCCGGGCAAACCTTTGATGTTTCAGTTTTATGGAATTTCATCAAGGGGGTTGGTGATTTGGCCTTTGCGCAGGCGCCTCATCAAGCAAGCCATTCAAAGTTGGCAAAACTACATGTTTAAGGAGTCGATGAACCAAACCATTCCATGATGTTTTGATCACTTTAAAGGTTTCCCCTCTGCCTAAACATAGCTTCATGTTTGTATGGTTTTGCTCCTGCCGGCATGACTCTATATGTGTGTGCGTTGGTGTTGGCAGTAGCCAGTAGGTCGAGTGTGTGCTTATTGTTTTTTACCCCCTTGATGCTTCATTTTGAGTAAATAAAATAGTGCCTCCGTCTCATAATATAAGACGTTTTTTAGGTTACCTTTTATTGGAAACAAAAGGAGTTGATGAACCAAAATTATACCCAACCAGTAGTTGAGGGACCAAAAGTACACTTGAGCTGCGGAAATATGATCTCGTACTCTGATTACAAATTGCATGAAAATCCTATATGGAGTAGTGCATGAATGCATTATTTGGGGTAATAGTGATCAAACAGGTGAGTAAGCAATCAAAGGTAATCCATGCCTTAAATGCTATATAATCCAGCTTCAGAAAATTTCATAGAGTCCACGGACTGAGCTTACTAAGTTTTAGACATGGATTCAGCACTTGTATATAAAGCATTTAACCAGGATTTGATCGGGTTGGCTGCAGCGTGGACAACTGTTAAACTTCACTCTGTACCACAAGAATGTAAATAGCTGTACTACTTCTGATAATGATACCTCGTACAAGGTCGTTCACAGTGTAAACAGCAGAAGAATGCCCGGCGACTGTCGGGGAACAGTTCGCCGGCTATAACGTTACAACAAAGAGCAACTGCACACTGTCATTTTGTAACAAAAAGAATAGACTAGACACACACAATCAATCAAGTGCTCAGTCAATTAGTTGCTTAAGAAAGTTCAGCTTTAGGGCTCTTCCATAGATGTTTGGCGTGTAGAGCTCTTCATAATTTTTTGGTGTGTGCACATTTTTCTTCTGATAAGGCGGCTTGCTTGATCTCATCACGATGGGCAGCCTATTTCCTTGTCCTGGGACCATCCCAACTCTTCCAAAAATGCTAATAATACACCATTTGACCAACCAAAACCAGTCTGCAGAATGATATCCAACGACCTCAAGTTAGAATTTCAGATGGTAGTTGGAGGAGAGGAGATACTCCGTATTTGTGGTTATGAGGAAACAAGGCTGGCAAAATTAGAACCTTGGTAGTATTTGTGGTTTCGAGGAAATAAGACTGGCAAAATTAGAGCCTTGGTAATTAGAGCTTACAACAAACTATGGACGAATAAATTGTGTAAGGTTCACCATTTATCAAGTACAAACATGCTTTATCATATTGTGAACACAAATGAAGGGCTTTTACTTTCATTTGTAACATATAAGTCCATACCTGTGGTTTGTATTCGCCGCCTCCTCCAGATTTTCCACAGGCCTCGACATCGTATTTCTCATGCATTGCGCCGCTTGATTTGTAGGCTGCATAGTTTGTTCTCACCCACCTCGTGGCAATGTCCTCAGCAAATTCTTTTGCTTCTGTTGAACCAGAGTTCAGCAATCCCTCAGCTATCAGATGCTGCAATGGTGCCCATCCATTTGGAAAATCCCTGTTTAATTACCAGAATACCAGTTTTAAAGAAGGGACGCCAAATAATTTCCTGTGCCAGGCAAAGTTTTACGATCTCTAATAAACCATTTTAGGAAACTAACCATTGTTGCCCTGTATTGGATACTGAAGTTGCTATTCCTGCAGGACAGACCAACCCTGATGTTTGGAGGCTTCTCATGACTCTCACTGATTTTGCTTCATCCAGAAATGGCCCCGAACCTGGTTAAGTTCCAGACAACCATAATCAGTGGCGAGCAACAAAAGGGTGAATGTTCGGAGAGTTCCATAACCGCTGTTACTATTATTTTTAGGGAAACATGCTGGTAGATATTATACTTTTCGGTACTTCCTGGCTGTCACTGCACCATTAGGCATGAGAAAATAAACACAGGGAGACAGGGAACATACAGTACACACCTGAATTATGTGCATTTAACCACAAGGGTATGAAGTTAGAAGCAAATATTTTGCGGTTTTGTGACTTCAATTCCCACTTGTAGACTCCCTGGAACAATAATAATAATGTGTAAGTTAATACAACCAGAAAAAATTCACCACAGTCGGACAGGATTATAAGTGATCAAGCTGATTTCCTCTATGAGCTCACCTGGCAATTTCCATCAGTGGGAAGCCAGTAGTCAAGCCACTGTTCCATCTCAGAATTCCATAAAAGAGACTCGATTGCGGTATGGCGTGCTTTTGAAGCCTGTGAGAAAATTTCTGCAGTTGCCTTCTCTCCAATGAGTTCGGCAAAGACCGCTATGTCCCGTTCCATCTGTATTGTGAATAAAGGTAAGGATCATTTAACATTTACGGACATTATTACTCGTAAGTTGTAACAGCTACATAATGATTAGGTCCATACCTTACCTTGCATATGAATGTGTTCAAGTCCACAGGTATAACGAATGTTGTTACCAAGGTTGTCATGCCAGTTGAGTTGCTGCATCAGTGAACGAATCATCATTATAAACAGCAGATGGTACACGTTATGATTTTGATCACACTAGAGCTCTTAAATGTCCTCTTTTGGCACTACATCACTGAATCAACAGAAGATGCAGCATTCGTTTTATTGGTAATTCATGAGTTACAGAGCATCCAACCTCATCCATCGAGAGCTAAAATCCCATCCGGATTCAGCTGCTGAAGCAATCTGATGATATAATCTTTCCTTAGCAGCCGTAGAATTAAGCTTTGAGGCCAGTTCCTCATCCTGAAAACATCAGAGACTGCATATTTAGTTTATCCTTTGACATGGCAAAATTTTCACCGCGATCAACATGTTAACAGCATAACCAAAGTAAAAGACTTTACAATTGTTGCACTTTCTGGCCTAGGTTTGTTCCACATAGCCTGGTAGCGACTCAAATTATGCACCCGTCCATGATTGTCCATTATTTCCACGTTGTGAAGCTCTGCGTCACAGAACCATTGTACAGGGGAACTGAATTTTAACCTTGCGAGTATGTAAAAGGGGATGCTAAAATATGGGTTTCATGCCTGCTACCTGATACCCAGAAGCTATGCTCTTTCAGCAAAGAGGGGAATGCTCTCCTCACAAGGCCCAAATCACCTGTTGCCGTGTATAATTCCAAAACCATCGAGCTCAAAAGTGGCGGTTGGCTGCACAGTGAAAGCATATATCAGGTGACCAGCATATTGCCACGTGAATGCATTACAAGTTCTTTTGTACTTAATTTGGAAGATGACCCCAAAATTATTTTATTATTTTGACAAGAGAAGATGACACCAGTAATAAATATAATATTATAATAAAGTTACGAACTTTTTCTCAGGTAGAGAAGACAATGTGAACTTTCCTAGTAGGTGATGAGTGATATGGCAGAAACAAAGAGTGAACTGCACTTAATTTGCACCGGGTAGACTGTCACTTTGCACTAGTTTTTGCAAAAGTTTCCACTTGCTCAGTTGAGTTGAACACAATAATATTGCACTTCGCACTAAGTATCTTCAGAAAACACGCATATAATTTTTCTATTTCTTATTTTAAAATTGTGATTATACATTTGCATTATGTGGTGAAGTAGACACCTATAAATTTTGGTTGAAAAATATGATCACTTGCAATCTAAAAATAACAAGTATATGCTCCTTTTCAGATGTGTACTTTTTTACAAAAACTTTATAGGGATTCAACACATGATACACTGCACTTTTCAGATTTTATATGTATGTTTTTTTACAAGGCGTGATACCTGACACTCCCTTCATTCCGTAATGTAGTGCCCATAGTTTTTTTTTTTCAAAACTCAAACTTTCCAAACTCTGACCATATTTATAGAAAAAATCATGTACATATATAATGTCAAAAGCATATCAATGGAAGCGTTACGAGTTATATTTCCGTATTGTATATGCTTGGTATTGATGTAAATTGTCTTTTCTATAAATTCAGTCAAAGTTTGCTAATTTTAACTTTTTAGAAAATATATGAGCGCTACATTATGGTACGGAGGGAGTACGAAGTGCAATATTATAATACAGAATGTCAAAAAACCCTGATGCAAAAAATATATTAAAAAAAACTTTGCGGTGCACATGCATGCAAATCAAACAGTGTGTACTGCGGAGAGACGGAGTTGTCACCTTCGATTAGTGTAGTAGGATCGGGCACCGTTGAGAACAAACCCATATTCCTCCACGAGGTACACAAGATTGAGCACGATGTCCTTTGCCGTGTCGTACATTTTGCTCACCAGCAAGCCCCTGCATGCATGCATCAACCCAAGCAGAAATCAGACATCTACTACACCACCCTGTCCTTCCGTTTTTTCGTGTGTGTGTGTGGGAATATACTACTACATACACTACCCTGTCGGTGTACCGGGACAACAACACGAACCGGCTACTGCAATTTCCTCTAGAATGAACCAAGGACGGACGGATCAACCTCAGTGGATCCTCGATTGGGACAAATTTAAATGGAGCTAGCGGTCCCCGGCCGGCCCTGCGCCGGTCAGCGAAGCACCACGTCCCATCCCATATAAAAGCAAATCAGCCGCCCACAGTATGCTTCCTGCCCTTTGATTACGTGACATAGGTGAAGAGACAAGCGAGCTAGGGGAACTCCACCACGTAAGCCCGAAACAGCCAAAAGGGCAACCTACCTAGCAACTTCTGTCTTCGAGTAGTAGTAGCTGACAAGTGGAAGAACACGTGAAGCTACTTGGAGAGGTTCGTGGACGACCAATAATGGAGGGGCCGAGAGGAATACGAGGTGTATGGAGTAGGCACGGACCTGACGACCCAGTACGAGTCCCAGTAGTAGACCTCCCGGAACCTGGAGCCCGGCACGACGACCCTGCCGGGCAGCGGCAGCAGGGTGTGCTGGTCGGGCCGCGCCGCGACGGACGGCGCCACCCGCCGCGTCAGGTCCTTCCACAGCGCGTGCACCTGCAGCGCCCACGCCCGCGCCTCGCCGCTCGCGACCCTCGGCAGGAACCCGCGCGGCTCGGCCTCGAAGTCCGGCGGGTCGGCCTCCACCAGGTCCGAACCCGCCCGCGCGAAGTACCGGGCCAGGAACGCGTCCATCTCCCCCCGCGTGGTCACCGTCGCGAGCGCGGCCTCCACGGCGGCCCGGTCGGCGCCGGGCGCGAGCGGCAGGTCGACGTAGAGCTTGGGGTCGAAGTCGCGCGGCCCCAGCACGCGCAGCGCCCCCGACTGCACGCGCTGCAGCAGCGCGAGGAGCGCGCGAGCGCCCTCGCCGTGATCGCCCTCGCCGGCGGCGGCGTGGGCGGGCTCCATCTGCGCTGCGCTGAGCAGAGAGACGAGGAGGAGGAGGAGAACGGGCAGTAGTAGAAGGTGGCGCGGAGGCGGGGCCATTCGATGAAGATGAAGAGAGGGTTTTCTGTTCTGTTGCGGAATTTGCGGGGGCGTGACGTCCGTGCGGGAACGGGAAAGGGTGTCCCGGTTGAGACGGTTCCGCTTCCGTACGGCGGCGAGCGGGGCGACGGGGGCGCGGCGGACTCTTCCTTCCTCTCCCCTCCCGCGGTTGGCTGATGGAAAGCGGAAATGATAATTTTGCTGGCGGTTTGGGCTTTGCGACGCGTGGGTTTTTATTCGGAACGGGGGGGAGGCGCCTGCCGACCTGGGCCGGCCGTTGGGATCGATGTCCAGTGGACGCATGTGTAGCGGTTGGGTTTCTCTTTTCTTTTTCGTTGGTGGCTCGCTGGCCTCCACGTCAGTCGGCGGTGGCGGTGGCGGTGGCGGTGGCCGGATACCTTCGCGGCGGCAGGGGAGGGGGACGCGCGCCACCCACCATGGACGGAGGACATATGATACGCGGTCAGTGGTGACGGCGCCTGATTTGCGTCGTTGGACGTGATTAGACGGACCGATCACGTCAGTTCTTCTTTACACACACTACAATCACACGTGTTTACATACACGCAAATACACTCACATGCACCATGTACTTCTTGAGTCCGCACGACATCTTAAGGTAAAGATTGACAAAGTTATTACACACACCTCGTAATCGAAGAATTAAAACCCATTAATAGTCGCGCAAAGGCAGATCGCTGGTGATGGCCACGTCAATCATTTTTACTGTGCCGAGATATAAAAGAAACAAAGCGTGGGAACGGAAAAGCTCATCGAGCCCCACGCGCCACCTCCACTCATCAGGACGTTTCCTTCCCAACGAAGGCAGCTCCGCACAACACGCTTCTTCCCCACGCCGCCAATCCCATCTCCGCTCGCCTCCTCTTCTCCCGAGTCCCTTCGCCGCTGGCTCAACCACTTCTCCTTCTCTTTCTCCTCCCCGCTTCTCTCCTCCTAGCTGAGTCCTCGACTAGACGGGCGTCCGGCGCATGAGGCTCGGTGTGGTCGTGGCAGCGGCTGTCGGTGTCAAAACCGGCAGATCTCGGGTAGGGGTTCCCGAACTGTGCGTCTAAGGATCGAAGGTAACAGGAGGCAGGGGACACGATGTTTACCCAGGTTTCGGGCCCTCTTAATGAAAGTAACACCCTACTTCCTGCTTGATTGACTTTGATGAGTATAGGGGTTACAAGAGTTGGTACCTCGAGATCGTAATGGCTAAACCCTAAATGTCTAGTCTGCATGATTGTGATTGCCTCTACGGACTAAACCCTCCAATTTATATATACATAGGAGGGGCCTAGGGTTGTACAGAGTCGGTTTACAGAGAAAGGTAAAATGCATTATCCGAACGTCAAACTTGCCATCCACACTAAGGAGAGTCCCATCTGGACACGAGGGAGGGCCTTTTGTCTTGTATCTTCACGGCCCATTAGTCGGGCCCATGTAACATAAGCCGGCTCCCCGAGGACCCCATAATCCAGGACTCCCTCAGTAGCCCCTGAACCGGGCTTCAATGACGATGTATCCGGCGCACAAATTGTTTTCGGCATTGCAAGGCGGGTTCCTTCTCCGAATACTCCAAAGCAGCCTTCCGCACATAAGAGCTGTATCCGGCTCTGTTTAATAATTACAACCCTAAGCTGTAAGGGAAAAATTCTTAAAACAAAGTAAGTCACGTCCACTGGCAACTTTTTCGGCGAGGCGTTATGTTCTGGCCTTGTTATTATTCTGAACCGTTTTACAACCCCGCTTCGCGTTTCGAGGCACGACCATTGACACGTCTTGTCAAAGCAGAGATCGTGTCACCTTATCACGGGATTCTCATTAATACGGGCTTGGGTAATCCAACCGTGCCGTTTGCACGTCCCCTTGGGAACATGCGAGGTTTAAGGCTTATGAGGGGACGCTTGATATCCACTGCCTTTATAAGAAGATGTTCGATGAGTTTTTTTTATTTAATATAATATTTTTTAGGAAATCACATAATTTTCTTTTATCTTGGATGAGTTTTGAGTGCAGATTCTAGGGACACGTGCACACTGGTATATGTACACCTATTTGATCTTTTCTCATTAGCCACCATATTCATGCATGGCAAGGTGCCCTATCGTGCTACTACTACATGCATGCATCAATTGTGCCATGCACGTAACAAAGGTTTAGCGTGGCCTATAGTCTGTATGCATACACTATACATGTCTGTATTTTAGCATTTATGCCCGGCTAGCAAGCTCGCATTTATACATACCCGAATATTCGCTCATATGCATACACCGTATAGCATACATATTCGAGTATCAGCGGCCGGCCAGCAAGAGCACACGTATATGCCTCCGAGCACCCGCAATATTTAGCTATCCGAGGTATCCACGATGTATTGATCGATTTTTCTTTAAACTAGACAATGCCCCGCGCGTTGCTGCGGGATGCTAGTATGACAAAGAGCTTAAAAAGGAGGATGGCAATGGGGAGATAAAGGAGTAAGAATGAGTTGCTGCGGATTTATTGTCCAAGAGTAGTTACGTAAATGAGTGTTGCAATGAAACATGCAGTGTGACAAATTATAACTTATTAAAACGTATGGGATTTGTTTAATTTGTGGATGTGTTGACCCAATATGTACATTGTTCGTTTGCATAGAAGAAAGGCGCTTAGCACCCTTTTTTTTGCCTACTAAATTCCTTCATAAGCAAGCAAAGTAGTATAATGCATAACTTTAGTTTGCCTACTTACTTTAAACAGGTGATCACTCCTATAGAAAACTTAAGAAAGACAGACCAATATTCGGTAGCACTACATTTGGATTTCCATTGGGGACCATTCAAATAGGAAGATCTCTTATGCTCGTATCCCAAAAGAGTACATATTTCTTACTGTTGATAACCAATTATGTTGCCTTCAGCGCGAACTACTAAAGAAACAATATACATAAAATATTAACATTCGATTGTCCCCAAGAAGATGGATGAGCATATAACATTGTTATCTCATCTAATCACAAATATGATAGCAAACCAATGTTTTCAACGCCTTCAAATGAAAGGGTAAATGAGGGTAGACAGAAAAAGATAACATGTTAAAAATTTAACCGGCTAATTCAACTCCGTCTGTAGATATGAGCAATCAAGCATGTGCTGTTTTGTTCAATGTAACTCTGTAGCTCACACATGTAGCCATACAAAAGTATTGACCGGTTTTCATTTTGGCAAACACTTGATATGCAGAGAAATTAGCAACGGAAGTGGTCCTGAAAAGGCAAAGGATAAAATCATGGATTTCTATCAGTACCAATATTTATTTATTGAACAATGAACGGACCAAAGCCAAAGAAAGCAATTTGTCTGAAGTCAATGCCAGTAGCAAGAAATTGTTTAAGACAACCGGAAAAAAAATTTGTTTAAGAGAATGAATGGCAAGAAATTTTGACCACGAGAGTGCAAATGAGACATACAAAAATGATCCATCTCCATCCATTATTTAATTATAATGGGTTCCATAATACTGTACTTACCAAGGACACAACCTGAGGCCATAATCTGCATGCGTACCACCGTGAATAACAAAGGGCTTGATTAACTGAGACATGGTAGAAGGAACTGAACGGCGACGGCGGGGACTGTGTATGTAGAATTACTAAGCAAGACAGCTATTTTATGACTAATGCAAATTCAGATGTACAACATCGTACTGCCCAGGAGGAAAATAGAGACAGGCAATGCAGGCCATGGTTAAGAAACACCCAAGCAATTTCTTATAGCAAAAATCGGATCAGTCCCGATAGAAACAATCTGATTTTCAAGCATTGAAGTCAGACATACACTCTGCACTGTTGAGGTGGAGTTGTGAAAACTAACATCAAATGTAATATCTTAGAAAAAACGACGGCTAATCCGACTCACCTGCTTCTATAATCTTTATATATATATATGAAGTATTGCATGGCGGAAGATAGGAAGCAGAGACGCATAAGAATCCCTGTATTGAGGCCCTGGGAGCAAACTGGTCCGCAGAGGGGAGGCGACGTCGTAGGATACTTTTTCGAGGGCGCAACCCGGCTGACACTCGGCCAGGGGCGTGTGCACGAATCTGTGTCGAGAACATGAACTACTCAGCTCCAACGCTGGCGGAGGAGACCTCAAATACGTCCCTGCTCCTGTACGTCCTGGGATTTAAGGAGATGTAGAGAAGATGCGCCAGTTACCCCTGCATGAGGAGGGATAAGGAAATCGATCGGTTTCTTTGGAAGAAAGTAGTGGAAATTTAAGGAGATGCAGAGGTGAATGTGGAGAGGGGATGTCGTTTAGAAGACCAACAGGAGAAGCAAATGCGTCAGTGGGGATGTGGCCGTTTCCTACACCGGCGGAGAAGACCTCAAATTCGTCCCTCCTGTATGCCGTGTGGAGAAGACCAACCATCAGCGTTTCCCGTGCGATTCCCCGTCGTACGCTTTGTACGCTAGTCACCTTGTGGTTGGTCCCTCCTGTAAGCTCGTGATAGAATGCTGATGTGGCTTAGTTGATGATGTGGATAGGCTGCATGTTAAGAGAAATAAGATAGTGGGGATGAACTATTTAGGTATTATAGATGAGTATTGATCGGATTTGATCTACATGTGTACATGGAAATTAAAGAAAAGGAAGCCACCACGTTTTTATGCGGCATGAGACGGAGAATCGGCAAGTCTTCAAATTTTTGATGTGCATCAGTTTATTTCATTTCTTTGTGCATACTTGGGACGAGACTTGCCTGCTCCCTCCACGTGCGCCCATCTGTGCTCCCGCATACGTGGCTTGATTTGATTGGAAAAAAAATAAGGCCCAGCCCCACCCCCTTAAAATCAGGGGGAGATGATTAGATTAAAAAGGAAAAAAAAAAGACAGCAGTAGGATGAAGTGAAAGCACAGATGAGAACATGGGAAGGGAGCAGGCAAGCCGGATCCGCATACTTGACCGTCAAGAAAAATCATGGAAGGAAAGAAATCGGCAACTGCGCCCCGGTTGCCATCCGTCCAACTCCTTTGGTTGGCTATATATAAAGCTAGATAGAGGAGAACCTCATGGACATCAAGCCCGGACGGCCAGAAGCCGAGGCGGCGCGTGAAGCGGCAGCAGCGACACTCACGAGGCCGCGGGCGATGCGGCCGATCGTCGGAGACTCACCAGATCCGGCTGGAAAAACTCACCAACGATGGTGGTCTGGTTTGGACTTGTCCACGTCAAGATCAACGTTGGAGTATGGGCTTGTGTGCTGATAGCACTCTCGTCCGTCTCCCAAAGACTCAAGAACACACACCAAGACCCAGTGATGCGGAGCATCCCACGTTCATCCCCATGTGCACTCCGACTACTCTCCAAGCCCCAAGAGGACATATGACGAGACCTCGAACATACGCCATTGGACACAAGGTGAATTCACTCCTCTTCGAACTGTCACTTTCCGCATGTGAGACATGGCTATTACCTCATGCATGGACCTTGCATACACACAGATACAACCAAGATGACCATGGAGAATCCAAGGATCAAGGCCAAGCATGGAAGAGGAGAAGGAAGAAGAAGAATGGAGCAAGACAGGACTTGCCCGGATCATCCGGACACCCAGCCGGACGATCCGGACCGAGCCCGGACGATCCGGACGACCACCCGGACGATCCGGCTAACGTGCCCGAAGACACCCGAAGCTGCTCGACGAAGCCGGATCATCCGGACAGTCACCCGGATCATCCGGACCCCCGACACCCGGATCATCCGGGCCACCATCCGGATCATCCGGACCCCGCCTGCGTGTGTGACTTGGGCCGAAGCCCGTGTACCCCTTCGCCCCTCACTTACCCCTTCGTGGCTTAGCACTATAAATAGACCTCCTCCTCCCCATTTTGAGGGTTAGCATTGGATTAGCTCATATTTGTGTGAGAGTCTTTGCTCATCCACTTGGATACTTCTCCTCGGAGATCATGACCTCTTCGGAGAAGATCCCCCAAGCGGATTCAAGACCCCTTCTAGGAAAGAACATCAAGGCCTCCTTTTGGAGAAGAACGGTTCCTTTGTATCCTTACCTTTGTTGACTTTGGATCTTGTGGATCTCTTATGTGTGTGGTGATCTAGCACTTGTGTGATCGATTCCTTGTTGGTTGAGTGATTCTCTCTCGTTTTCCCCGTGTTTTTCCTTTGTGCTTCCGCGTGTTCTTCGTGATTCCCCGTAGGATCCACTCCAAACGTGAAAGATCGACGCTATAGGGTTCCATCCTACATCATATGGTATCATGAGCCAAGTTGATCACGTTTTTGGAGCCCCTACCCCGTGTTTTCTAGCTTGATTTTGTTGTTTTCGTCCTAAATCCGAAAATCCCCACCAAAAATAGCCCCAATTTTTTTTTGTGATTTGTTGCTTTGATGATGTTTTGTTGATTTTGATCCATGGATTTGCTTGGTTTCAAGTGGATCTAGCATTTCCCCAAGTTTCCCCACCTTCCATCCACGAAATCTCATCAATTTTGACCCCGAAATCCCCAAATTCCGCCCAAAAATTCGTCCCCGAGAGGAAATCCCGAGCAGTTTGACCTGCCCGGATCATCCGGACCTTCTCCCGGATCATCCGGATACCTCCCGGATCAGCTGGACCCTCTCCCGGACGTCCGGATAACCCACGCGCCCGAATTCCCGAACCAGAGATGACGAACCCGGATCATCCGGACATAGCCCGGATGAGCTGGACCCCCTCCCGGATGTCCGGTTAACCCTGACACTGACTCGGCTGAAATCTTGTTTTGGCCGTAACTAATTCACCCGAACTCCGTTTTTGACGTTCTTTAGCTCGTTTTGAAGCTATTGACATCCCCTATCCCACAAAAATACCACCAACATCATTTGAATCCATCATATTTTCTGAAATTTGGCAAGTTTGCATAGGCCCTCCACCATATCATCCGCATTACCACCACCGACTTCCGCAACCTAACACATTTTGTTCCCCATTGCATATGTGGTTGTTTGAGTTGTGATTAGAGTCTCCTAAGGTGTTTCGGCTACTTAGGGACAATTGCTTCTTCATCAACCACCACCACCACTTCCGCATAAACTTGCCCACCATACAATTCCACCCCAACTTAACCCAATTTTGTTTGAGTTGTGGCTTGTGTCTCCTAAGGTGTTTCGGCTACTTAGGGACGGCAACTTCAACTCCGACTCGTGTATAGCCCATCATTCCACTTCCGCATTGCCTAGTGCAACACCACCACCGCTTTCCGCTACCACCATTTGACATTTGTCATTTGAGATTTTGAGTTCGCGGTTTTTCCATTTCCTAAGGTGTTTCGGCTACTTAGGGACGAGTCTCCATCATCTTGGTATCTACATCAAGAACGCCTCTACTCATCATCTCCAAGGACGGTAACCTCGACAACACCATTGTATATTCCCTTGCAATTGCATTGTTAACCCCTAGCCCATTTTGCGTTACTTGCCTATCGAGACTAGCCATTTGAGTATTGCCGGCAACGTGACTTGTGCACATTAGTGGTCTACACCATCCATTACATACATACCATATCATCTTGCTATCATATCATCCATTGTGTCTCAAGTTTGTTCCCGCATATACACAATTGCTATCTTGGTTTGTGCATTGTGCAAAAGTGGCCATAGAAAAAAAAGAAATAAAGCTTTTAAGCAAAAGAGAGAGAGCAAAGAAGCTTGTAAGCAAGTGCCATAGCATCATACCACATTGCATTTAAGATTGTCATATCCGATCATCTTGGATCATCTTGAGAGAAACACCGGGAACCATACATACATAGCATACTTGGGATAGAAGAATATCCATTTTGCATCTTATAGGTTGTGCACAAGTGTCGTATCCGCCTATTGAGCAATCGTGCTAGCGTCTCTCTTGAGTTGTGCAACACGATCGTTTTCCGTGGATTCCACATTTTGTGCTCATTCCTTGGTTGCACGACCCCATTTATCTATCCGTGTGTGTGTTTCCGTGTACCTTTCATTGCTATTGGTCTACTTGTTTCGCTTGCGAATTTGTGAATCTCTTTTAACATTATTGACTCTTGCTAACATTTTGCATTAAATTTTTGTGCCACTATCCTCACCGAGCTCCACTATAAGCTTTACTTGTGTAGGTGTGAGAATCGACAAGAATTGGTACCAATAGTGCTATTTCATTGTCCGCATTTGAGTGAACTTGATTCATTATCAACATCGGTCAAGGTACATTGGTATAAGTTCTTCTCTTTCTCCCACTCATATTTGCTCGAGTCTTGTGATGGATAGGCAAGGCATTTCCTCTTCGGTCTACGACAACAACGACGGCGTGAAAAACTACATCTCCAAAGCGTCTATCTTCGATCTACAACGACAAATGAAAGGTGCACAATCAAGATTGCAAGAGCGCATCGAGAACATCTCCATCGACATTTTCCACTCCGAAGCAAGGAAAAGGGACTACATCGACAAGAAGCTTTCTGCAAATAAAGAAGAGCAAGATGCAAGGATGGAAGAGATTAGAGACTTGATCAAGTCTTCTTCCCCTTCGTCATCCTCAAGGCGACGACATTCAAGACACAAGTCTTCGGAGCATGAAAAAGATGCAAGTGCAAATCGTCCTCCATGAAGGGCAAGTCACCTCCAAGCATCATGTGCACGACGACGACGAACGACATCCTCTACAAGCTCAAGCACGACACCGACATCATCATCATGAAGATGCTCCACAAGCGCAAATGCACAAGTCCCAACAAGCCCTACTTCACGCCAAGTCCAAGATTCATGAGCAAAAGAGAAGACCGCGAGACGACCACCACCAAGACGGCGCTACGGCTACAACAACCACTATGGCATCTTCGCCAAGTGCTATCATGGCATCTTCGCCTTTGGACGTACGGCATCTTCGTCTACTTCCCACGAGTACGCCTACAACGACTTCCTCAAGTCCAAGGCGACGACCTACGAGCGAGGGTGACACTTCCATCTTCGGAAGCCCCTCAAGGAAGATGGCCGAGCATGGGACATTCCCTTCGGTCATGGAGACGAGCTACGAGGTGCCACATCATATGGGCCTCCAACCACAAGACGGTGATAAGAAGGTTGAGCATGGGACTATCCCTTCAACCAAGGCGACGATAGGAGTTGAGCATGGAGACATTTGCACCTACACCTCTCCGACACCCACATATGTCGAGATGCCCCATTGGCCATGTGAGAGCCACCACCACATGAGTGACATGAGTGACTCCACCATACGTGACATTGAGAGCATTTCCTATGAGAGGATGAGTGTGACCACCACTAGCCCCACACACGAGAGCATGCCACACATCCTATGTGAGGTTGGGCGCCATTTGAGTGACTCCAACAAACATATGAGTGAGAGCATTCTTGAGGGAGTGAGTGAGCCACAACACTTAGAGAGTGAGGTAGTTGACACGGCATGTGAGGCCACTATGATTTCTAACGACTTACCCTCTACTCCTTGTGTGTTTTCTCCTTTGGTGCTAGGTCTCCTACATGACGACATGCCTACCCTCGACGAGTCCATCCCTCCAATGGAGAAACCGATGGCCATGGTGGACGATGATACACCCCCACATGGTTCCATCAAGATAAAGATGACAACGAGTTGATCTTCAACACCTCACCTGTTGGAAATATGCCCTAGAGGCAATAATAAAAGGATTATTATATTTCAATGTTCATGATAATTGTCTTTTTGTTCATGCTATAACTGTATTATCCGGAAATCGTAATACACGTGTGAACACTTAGACCCAATGAGTCCCTAGTGAGCCTCTAGTTGACTGGCTCGTTGTGATCAATAGATAGTCATGGTTTCCTGACTATGGACATTGGATGTCGTTGATAACGGGATCACATCATTAGGAGAATGATGTGATGGACAAGACCCAATCATAAGCATAGCATAAAAGATCGTATAGTTCGTTTGCTAGAAGCTTTGCCAATGTCAAGTATCTATTCCTTCGACCATGAGATCGTGTAACTCCCGGTTACCGTAGGAGTGCCTTGGGTGTATCAAACGTCACAACGTAACTGGGTGACTATAAAGGTGCATTACAGGTATCTCCGAAAGTATCTGTTGGGTTGACACGGATCGAGACTGGGATTTGTCACTCCGTATGACGGAGAGGTATCTCTGGGCCCACTCGGTAATGCATCATCATAATGAGCTCAATGTGACCAAGGTGTTGGCCACGGGATCATGCATTACGGTACGAGTAAAGTGACTTGCCGGGTAACGAGACTGAACAAGGTATTGGGATACCGACGATCGAGTCTCGGGCAAGTAACGTACCGATTGACAAAGGGAATTGTATACAGGGTTTGATCGAATCCTCAACATCGTGGTTCAACCGATGAAATCATCGAGGAGCATGTGGGAGCCAACATGGATATCCAGACCCCGCTGTTGGTTATTGCCCGAGAGTCGTCTCGGTCATGTCTGCGTGTCTCCCGAACCCGTAGGGTCTACACACTTAAGGTTCGGTGACGCTAGGGTTAGTAGGAAGTCAAGTATGTGACCACCGAATGTTGTTCGGAGTCCCGGATGAGATCCCGGACGTCACGAGGAGTTCCGGAATGGTCCGGAGGTAAAGATTTATATATGGGAAGTCCTGTTTCGGGCATCGGGACAAGTTTCGGGGTTATCGGTATTGTACCGGGACCACCGGAGGGGTCCCGGGGGCCCACCGGGTGGGGCCACCTGCCCCGGGGGGGCCACATGGGCTGTAGGGGGTGCGCCTTGGCCTGCATGGGCCAAGGGCACCAGCCCCACATAGGCCCATGCGCCTAGGGTTCAAGGGGGAAGAGTCCTAGGAGGGGAAGGCACCTCCTAGGTGCCTTTGGGGGGAGGGAAACCCCCCTTGGCCGCCGCCCCCCTAGGAGATTGGATCTCCTAGGGCCGGCCACCCTCCCCTTGGCCCTCCTATATATAGTGGGGGAGAGGAGGGACTTCATACCTTGAGTCCTTGGCCTTTGGTTGCCTCCTTCTCCCTCCCCAACACCTCTCCTCCTCCGTTGTGTGCTCGGCGAAGCCCTGTCGGAGTACTGCTTCTCCACCATCACCACGCCGTCGTGCTGCCGGTGGAGCTGTCTTCCTCAACCTCTCCTTCCTCCTTGCTGGATCAAGACGGAGGGGACGTCACCCGTGCCGTACGTGTGTTGAACGCGGAGGTGCTGTCCGTTCAGCACTTGGCATCGGTGATCTGAATCACGTTCGAGTACGACTACATCATCACCTTGCAAGCTTCCGCACGCGATCTACAAGTGGTATGTAGATGCAAACTCTCTCCCATGACTCGTTGCTTAGATGAACTCATAGATGGATCTTGGTGAAGCCGTAGGAAAAATTTTAATTTTCTGCAACGTTCACCAACAGTGGCATCATGAGCTAGGTCTATGCGTAGTTCTCTAATGCACGAGTAGAACACAATTTGTTGTGGGCGTTGATCTTGTCATCTTACTTGCCTCTACTAGTCTTTTCTTGCTCAACGGTATTGTGGGATGAAGCGGCCCGGACCAACCTTACACGTACGCTTACGTGAGACCGGTTCCACCGACTGACATGCACTAGTTGCATAAGGTGGCTGGCGGGTGTCTGTCTCTCCCACTTTAGTTGGAGCGGAATCGATGAACAAGGCCCTTATGAAGGGTAAATAGAAGTTGACAAAATCACGTTGTGGTGATTCGTAGGTAAGAAAACGTTCTTGCTAGAACCCAATCGCAGCCACGTAAAAGATGCAACAACAACTAGAGAACGTCTAACTTGTTTTTGCAGCGATTGATCATGTGATGTGATATGGCCAGAAGTTGTGATGAATGTTGAATTGTGATGTATGAGATCATGTTCTTGTAATAGGATTCACGACTTGCATGTCGATGAGTATGACAACCGGCAGGAGCCATAGGAGTTGTCTTTATTTTTTGTATGACCTGCGTGTCATTGAAGAACGCCATGTAAACTACTTTAATTCATTACTAAACGCGTTAGTCATAGAAGTAGAAGTAGTCGTTGGCGTGACAACTTCATGAAGACACGATGATGGATATCATGATGATGGAGATCATGGTGTCAAGCCGGTGACAAGATGATCATGGAGCCCCGAAGATGGAGATCAATGGAGCTTGATGATATTGGCCATATCATGTCACAACCATATAATTGCATGTGATGTTTATTATGTTTATGCATCTTGTTTACTTAGGACGACGGTAGTAAATAAGATGATCCCTTACAAAATTTCAAGAAGTGTTCTCCCCTAACTGTGCACCGTTGCTACAGTTCGTCGTTTCTAAGCACCACGTGATGATCGGGTGTGATGGATCCTTACGTTCACATACAACGGGTGTAAGACAGTTTTACACAGCGAAAACACTTAGGGTTAACTTGACGAGCCTAGCATGTGCAGACATGGCCTCGGAACACGGAGACCGAAAGGTCGAACACGAGTCGTATGGAAGATACGATCAACATGAAGATGTTCACCGACGATGACTAGTCCGTCTCACGTGATGATCGGACACGGGCTAGTCGACTCGGATCGTGTAACACTTAGATGACTAGAGGGATGTCTAATCTAAGTGGGAGTTCATAATTTTGATTAAGAACTTTATTATCATGAACTTAGTCTAAAACCTTTGCAAATATGTCTTGTAGATCAATGGCCAACGCTAATGTCAACATGAACTTCAACGCGTTCCTAGAGAAAACCAAGCTGAAAGATGATGGCAGCAACTATACGGACTGGGTCCGGAACCTGAGGATCATCCTCATAGCTGCCAGGAAGCAATATGTCCTAGAAGGACCGCTAGGTGCCGCTCCCGTCCCAGAGAACCAAGACGTTATGAACGCTTGGCAAACTCGTGCTGATGATTACTCCCTCGTTCAGTGCGGCATGCTTTACAGCTTAGAACCGGGGCTCCAAAAGCGTTTTGAGCATCACGGAGCATATGAGATGTTCGAAGAGCTGAAACTAGTTTTCCAAGCTCATGCCCGGGTCGAGAGATATGATGTCTCCGACAAGTTCTACAGTTGTAAGATGGAGGAGAACAGTTCTGTCAGTGAACACATCCTGAAGATGTCTGGGTTGCACGCACGTATGACCCAGTTAAACATTAACCTCCCAGATGAGGCGGTCATTGACAGAATCCTCCAGTCGCTCCCACCAAGCTACAAGAGCTTTGTGATGAACTACAACATGCAGGGGATGGTAAAGACCATTCCTGAAGTGTTCTCGATGCTGAAGTCAGCAGAGGCTGAAATCAAGAAAGAACATCAAGTGTTGATGGTCAATAAGACCACTAAGTTCAAGAAGGGCAAGGGTAAGAAGAACTTCAAGAAGGACGGCAAAGATGTTGCCGCGCCCGGTAAGCCTGTTGCCGGGAAGAAGTCAAAGAATGGACCCAAGCCTGAGACTGAGTGCTTTTATTGCAAGGGGAAGGGGCACTGGAAGCGGAACTGCCCCAAATACTTAGCGGATAAGAAGGCCGGCAACACCAAAGGTATATTTGATATACATGTAATTGATGTGTACCTTACCAGTACTCGAAGTAACTCCTGGGTATTTGATACCGGTGCCGTTGCTCACATATGTAACTCACAGCAGGAGCTGCGGAATAAACGGAGACTGGCGAAGGACGAGGTGACGATGCGCGTCGGGAATGGTTCCAGGGTCGATGTGATCGCCGTCGGCACGCTGCCTCTACATTTACCTACGGGATTAGTTTTAAACCTCAATAATTGTTATTTAGTGCCAAGTTTGAGCATGAACATTGTATCTGGATCTCGTTTAATACGAGATGGCTACTCATTTAAGTCTGAGAATAATGGTTGTTCGATTTATATGAGAGATATGTTTTATGGTCATGCTCCGATGGTCAATGGTTTATTCTTGATGAATCTCGAGCGTAATATTACACATGTTCATAGTGTGGATGCCAAAAGATGTAAAGTTGATAACGATAGTCCCACATACTTGTGGCACTGCCGCCTTGGTCACATTGGTGTCAAGCGCATGAAGAAGCTCCATGCTGATGGACTTTTAGAGTCTCTTGATTATGAATCATTTGACACATGCGAACCTTGCCTCTTAGGCAAAATGACCAAGACTCCGTTCTCCGGAATAATGGAGCGAGCAACCAACTTGTTGGAAATCATACATACCGATGTGTGCGGTCCAATGAGCGTTGAGGCTCGCGGAGGATATCGTTAAGTTCTCACTCTCACTGACGACTTGAGTAGATATGGGTATGTCTACTTAATGAAACACAAGTCTGAGACCTTTGAAAAGTTCAAGGAATTTCAGAGTGAGGTAGAGAATCAACGTGACCGTAAGATAAAGTTCCTACGATCAGATCGTGGGGGCGAATACTTAAGTCACGAATTTGGTACACACTTAAGAAAATGTGGAATCGTTTCACAACTCACGCCGCCTGGAACACCTCAGCGAAACGGTGTGTCCGAACGTCGTAATCGCACTCTATTGGATATGGTGCGGTCTATGATGTCTCTTACCGATTTACCACTATCATTTTGGGGATACGCTCTAGAGACAGCTACATTCACTTTAAATAGGGCACCGTCTAAATCCGTTGAGACGACACCGTATGAATTATGGTTTGGGAAGAAACCTAAGCTGTCGTTTCTAAAAGTTTGGGGATGCGATGCTTATGTCAAGAAACTTCAACCTGAAAAGCTCGAACCCAAGTCGGAAAAATGCATCTTCATAGGATACCCTAAGGAAACTGTCGGGTATACCTTCTACTTGAGATCCGAAGGCAAGATCTTTGTAGCCAAGAACGGATGCTTTCTGGAGAAAGAGTTTCTCTCGAAAGAAGTAAGTGGGAGGAAAGTAGAACTCGATGAAGTACTACCTCTCGAACGGGAAAGTGGTGCAGCGCAGGAAACCGTTCCTGTGATGCCCACACCAACTGAAGAGGAAAACGTTGATGATGATCAAGGTACTTCAGATCTAGTTGCTACTGAACTTCGAAGGTCCACAAGGACACGTTCCGCACCAGAGTGGTACGGCAACCCTGTCATGGAAATCATGTTGCTAGACAACAATGAACCTTCGAACTATGAAGAAGCAATGGCGGGCCCGGATTCCAACAAATGGCTTGAGGCCATGAAATCCGAGATAGAATCCATGTATGAAAACAAAGTATGGACTTTGACAGACTTGCCCGATGATCGGCGAGCGATAGAAAATAAATGGATTTTTAAGAAGAAGACGGACGCGGATGGTAATGTTACCATCTATAAAGCTCGACTTGTCGCTAAGGGTTATCGACAAGTTCAAGGGATTGACTACGACGAGACATTCTCTCCCGTAGCGAAGCTTAAGTCCGTCCGAATCATGTTAGCAATTGCCGCATACTATGATTATGAGATATGGCAGATGGACGTCAAAACGACATTCCTTAATGGACATCTTAAGGAAGAGCTGTATATGATGCAGCCGGAAGGTTTTGTCGTTCCTCAGAACGCTAACAAAGTATGCAAGCTCCAGCGATCCATTTATGGACTGGTGCAAGCATCTCGGAGTTGGAACATTCGCTTTGATGAAATGATCAAAGCGTTTGGGTTTATGCAGACTTATGGAGAAGCCTGCGTTTACAAGAAAGTGAGTGGGAGCTCTGTAGCATTTCTCCTATTATATGTAGATGACATACTCTTGATGGGAAATGATACGAAACTCCTGGACAGCATTAAGGCCTACTTGAACAAGTGTTTTTCAATGAAGGACCTTGGAGAAGCTTCTTATATATTAGGCATCAAGATCTATAGAGATAGATCGAGACGCCTCATAGGTCTTTCACAAAGCACATACCTTGATAAGATTTTGAAGAGGTTCAAAATGGATCAGTCCAAGAAGGGGTTCTTGCCTATGTTACAAGGTGTGAGATTGAGCTCGGCTCAGTCACCGACCACGGCAAAAGATAAAGAAGAGATGAGTGTCATCCCCTATGCTTCAGCCATAGGATCTATTATGTATGCCATGCTGTGTACCAGACCCGATGTAAACCTTGCCGTAAGTTTGGTTGCAAGATACCAAAGTAACCCCGGCAAGGAACACTGGACAGCGGTCAAGAATATCCTGAAGTACCTGAAAAGGACAAAGGACATGTTTCTCGTTTATGGAGGAGACGAAGAGCTCGTCGTAAAGGGTTACGTCGACGCTAGCTTCGACTCAGATCTGGATGACTCTAAGTCACAAACCGGATACGTGTATATGTTGAATGGTGGAGCAGTAAGCTGGTGCAGCTGCAAGCAGAGCGTCGTGGCGGGATCTACGTGTGAAGCGGAGTACATGGCAGCCTCGGAGGCAGCGCATGAAGCGATTTGGATGAAGGAGTTCATCACCGACCTAGGAGTCATACCCAATGCGTCGGGGCCGATCAAACTCTTCTGTGACAACACTGGAGCTATTGCCCTTGCCAAGGAGCCCAGGTTTCACAAGAAGACCAGGCACATCAAGCGTCGTTTCAACTCCATCCGTGAAAATGTTCAAGATGGAGACATAGAGATTTGCAAAGTGCACACGGATCTGAATGTCGCAGATCCGTTGACTAAACCTCTCTCGCGTGCAAAACATGATCAACACCAGAACTCTATGGGTGTTCGATTCATCACAATGTAACTAGATTGGTGACTCTAGTGCAAGTGGGAGACTGTTGGAAATATGCCCTAGAGGCAATAATAAAAGGATTATTATATTTCAATGTTCATGATAATTGTCTTTTTGTTCATGCTATAACTGTATTATCCGGAAATCGTAATACACGTGTGAACACTTAGACCCAATGAGTCCCTAGTGAGCCTCTAGTTGACTGGCTCGTTGTGATCAATAGATAGTCATGGTTTCCTGACTATGGACATTGGATGTCGTTGATAACGGGATCACATCATTAGGAGAATGATGTGATGGACAAGACCCAATCATAAGCATAGCATAAAAGATCGTATAGTTCGTTTGCTAGAAGCTTTGCCAATGTCAAGTATCTATTCCTTCGACCATGAGATCGTGTAACTCCCGGTTACCGTAGGAGTGCCTTGGGTGTATCAAACGTCACAACGTAACTGGGTGACTATAAAGGTGCATTACAGGTATCTCCGAAAGTATCTGTTGGGTTGACACGGATCGAGACTGGGATTTGTCACTCCGTATGACGGAGAGGTATCTCTGGGCCCACTCGGTAATGCATCATCATAATGAGCTCAATGTGACCAAGGTGTTGGCCACGGGATCATGCATTACGGTACGAGTAAAGTGACTTGCCGGGTAACGAGACTGAACAAGGTATTGGGATACCGACGATCGAGTCTCGGGCAAGTAACGTACCGATTGACAAAGGGAATTGTATACAGGGTTTGATCGAATCCTCGACATCGTGGTTCAACCGATGAAATCATCGAGGAGCATGTGGGAGCCAACATGGATATCCAGACCCCGCTGTTGGTTATTGCCCGAGAGTCGTCTCGGTCATGTCTGCGTGTCTCCCGAACCCGTAGGGTCTACACACTTAAGGTTCGGTGACGCTAGGGTTAGTAGGAAGTCAAGTATGTGACCACCGAATGTTGTTCGGAGTCCCGGATGAGATCCCGGACGTCACGAGGAGTTCCGGAATGGTCCGGAGGTAAATATTTATATATGGGAAGTCCTGTTTCGGGCATCGGGACAAGTTTCGGGGTTATCGGTATTGTACCGGGACCACCGGAGGGGTCCCGGGGGCCCACCGGGTGGGGCCACCTGCCCCGGGGGGGGCCACATGGGCTGTAGGGGGTGCGCCTTGGCCTGCATGGGCCAAGGGCACCAGCCCCACATAGGCCCATGCGCCTAGGGTTCAAGGGGGAAGAGTCCTAGGAGGGGAAGGCACCTCCTAGGTGCCTTTGGGGGGAGGGAAACCCCCCTTGGCCGCCGCCCCCCTAGGAGATTGGATCTCCTAGGGCCGGCCACCCTCCCCTTGGCCCTCCTATATATAGTGGGGGAGAGGAGGGACTTCATACCTTGAGTCCTTGGCCTTTGGTTGCCTCCTTCTCCCTCCCCAACACCTCTCCTCCTCCGTTGTGTGCTCGGCGAAGCCCTGTCGGAGTACTGCTTCTCCACCATCACCACGCCGTCGTGCTGCCGGTGGAGCTGTCTTCCTCAACCTCTCCTTCCTCCTTGCTGGATCAAGACGGAGGGGACGTCACCCGTGCCGTACGTGTGTTGAACGCGGAGGTGCTGTCCGTTCAGCACTTGGCATCGGTGATCTGAATCACGTTCGAGTACGACTACATCATCACCTTGCAAGCTTCCGCACGCGATCTACAAGTGGTATGTAGATGCAAACTCTCTCCCATGACTCGTTGCTTAGATGAACTCATAGATGGATCTTGGTGAAGCCGTAGGAAAAATTTTAATTTTCTGCAACGTTCCCCAACATCACCTACAACACATGAGCGATGCTCCAAAGGTAACATAGGTGATGGTGCTTCTCTTGTCCCACTAGTGGACTCTCTTACCAATGATTGCTTGCATGATGTTGACCCACCTATTCCCATGCTTCATGCTAGTGAGACTTCTTCATGCCTTGACTTACCTATTTATGATGAATATGATGATGAGCATGTTGAGCTGCCTAGTTATGATGCTATGCTCCATAGGATATCATGTGAAAATTCTATTGGTCACATCATGTTTGACAATCCATTGAACTTGTCATATGCTATGAGTGAGATCTCCCATATTGCATCTTTACAATCTCAACATAGTAACTATGCATGCCCCATTAAAATAAATCCTATTTGCACTTTTGGCATAGATGACGAGATGATGGTCATTGGCTTTTGTTTTTCATGTGATGATATTGCCATGCTTCCTTTACATGATTTGCGCAAATCATCTACTATGCCATGCCATGATCACATTGTTCCAAATATGCATTTTTTTGGATGTTGTCAATATTGTCCATGTGATGTTGCTACGCATGCTCATGAGGAAACCCCCATAGTTTCCTCATACATATTAGGAGATTTTGATGCATTCCATACTTTGCATGATTCCCATAATTGCGCGCACCATATGCATTCCATGAATAACAATGCTCTAGATATTGCTCGTGATGCATTACACAATTTGAGTCTCCATTATGCTATACATAATAACAAACCTCTCATGATGGATGACATGTTTCTATATCATGCATTTCATTTATTTGAGCATTGGCTATTTTGTGCTCACCGACACATGCACGTGCGCATCATGATGGATGATGTGTACATATACCACACACACAATTTTTCCTTTGTCTTTGTTTTGTGTAGGTACTCAAGTATACTCGTCAACCTCTCAATCCCAAGAGTTGACAAAACGAGCTCTTGAGAGCGACGATGCTTTGGGATCCCGTGGACTATCCTTACCACCGTTCCCTTCGCGCAAGGACTACGCGCATCGCTTCTACTTGGCTCTCACACGGCTATGGGCTATTTACCACTTGTCATGTTATGCCCATACTATTGTGTTCACTTTGCATGTTATTCTTGCTCCTATGCCTTTGCCATGCAATTGTGACCCTTGCTTGCATCTACCCATGATTCACCATTATGCTACTTCTATGTGTATTTGCATGCTTGGTGGAGATCCTTGTTGCTTTTGCCATGTTTATCATGTGCCCCATGCTATTGATGCTTGTTGTGTTGGGAGAGTCATGATGCCACATTGCTATTTACATATGGTCTCTCGCCAATACATTGATGACATTTTACTCATATCTTGCTTTCATGCTTGTGCTATGACATGTGAATTATTCATGCCCACTATTTGCACACACGACATGCTTGCCATGATTCCTTCTAGTATGTTGCATCTTCGCACTACTAGCTTGCTTGACTTGATCGCTATGATTGCTTGCTATGTTGCATCACCCATGTTCCACTATTATTTGCTTTCTTGGGTTGATGACATATATGCTCATGCCTCTCACATGATATATCTTGATCATTGTCTCTTGTGTCCATTAGTTGCCTCTTTCATATCCACTTGTATTGAGTGCAACCATCCTATGCTTATTGATCTTGGAGACTTTGACACCTTACTTGTGATGCATGCTTGTTTGATTTAGCCTATTGCATTTGGTTGTTCTCGTATCATATGCCTCCATACTATGCAATACTCCCTTGTCATTTCTTATGATGAGCATGATACATACATTTGTTGGGTATCTTACCACACGAATGATTTGTTTTGCCATTTCGCTAACCTCATTCGTTTTTCCAAGTGTTTGTCATGTTCTTTCATTTTGAAGGATTTACAAGGTGGTACCACCATGAGACATATTGGTTATGTGAAGGCATACAAGATGCGCGACTCCATCATCCTTGAGAAACTCCTAAAGGTGACCTCCTTCCCTTTGAGCCATCCTCAAGTACGCATATTGGATGGGTCACTCTTTCATTGTTGTTTCCTTCTTGTTGTCTACATGATACATCTCGTGAACGGAGGAGCGACATTGGAGATTGGCTACATGGACCTTCACATTGAGGAGCGCTCGCACTTAGTGGATGCACCTTCGGAACTCCACTCATGCCTCGACATCGAGCTTTGGTACACCAACACCTCCATATTTGTTGATTGTGCTCATACATGTCATGCTCGATGGACATATCATACTCACCACAAGTTTGCACCCCATGCATGGATCGACTCACATTATGATTGCCTTGTTGCATCTTGTATTACCATGCCATCCATGATATATGATCTTGTGCATTTCCTTAGGAAATTTGTTTTGATCTACCTTGATGGCATATTCATACATCATGATCATATTGTCCACCCTCAATTGCATGATAGCTTACACATATTGAGCATCCATTGCCATATTCATGCTATTGATGAACCGTCCCTCTATGACATCATTTTGCACAATGGTAGAATTTGTCGCTTTGTGCACCATGCTAAGTATCCCATGAATTCTTTGCATATCATTCTATATCATATTGATAAGCTTCATGCGCTTTGTCACGCACTATCCCTTCGCACGGACTCACGCTTAATTGATGGACACTTTGTGTTCGCTAACCATTGTATTTCCAAGTGTACTTTGTGTTTGCTCATTTTGCATGCACCACATATCGGAGACACCTTGGAGTACTTGGATTGCGCAAGGCCTTCACCTACGTCCCACTACAAGTCCGTCCACGACACCCGTTTCCATGGTGATGAGGATCACGATCCGAGGTCGGATCTTTCCCAAGGGGGGGGGGGGGGGGGAGATGATGCAGAGCATCCCACGTTCATCCCCATGTGCACTCCGACTACTCTCCAAGCCCCAAGAGGACATATGATGAGACCTCGAACATACGCCATTGGACACAAGGTGAATTCACTCCTCTTCGAACTGTCACTTTCCGCATGTGAGACATGGCTACTACCTCATGCATGGACCTTGCATACACTCAGGTACAACCAAGATGACCATGGAGAATCCAAGGATCAAGGCCAAGCATGGAAGAGGAGAAGGAAGAAGAAGAATGGAGCAAGACAGGACTTGCCCGGATCATCCGGACACCTAGCCGGACGATCCGGACCGAGCCCGGATGATCCGGACCGAGCCCGGATGATCCGAACGACCACCCGGACGATCCGGCTAACATGCCCGAAGACACCCGAAGCTGCTCGACGAAGCCGGATCATCCGGACAGTCACCCGGATCATCCGGACCCCCAACACCCGGATCATCCGGGCCACCATCCGGATCATCCGGACCCCGCCTGCGTGTGTGACTTGGGCCGAAGCCCGTGTACCCCTTCGCCCCTCACTTACCCCTTCATGGCTTAGCACTATAAATAGACCTCCTCCTCCCCATTTTGAGGGTTAGCATTAGATTAGCTCATATTTGTGTGAGAGCCTTTGCTCATCCACTTGGATACTTCTCCTCGGAGATCACGACCTTTTCGGAGAAGATCCCCCAAGCGGATTCAAGACCCCTTCTAGGGAAGAACATCAAGGCCTCCTTTTGGAGAAGAACGGTTCCTTTGTATCCTTACCTTTGTTGACTTTGGATCTTGTGGATCTCTTATGTGTGTGGTGATCTAGCACTTGTGTGATCGATTTCTTGTTGGTTGAGTGATTCTCTCTCGTTTTCCCCGTGTTTTCCCTTTGTGCTTCCGCGTGTTCTTCGTGATTCCCCGTAGGATCCACTCCAAACGTGAAAGATCGACGCTATAGGGTTCCACCCTACATCACCCAGGAGGCACCCTCAGGAGGAGATCAAGACATCTCACACAGGAGAGTAGAACTCATGCAACGGACGTGCCGGCGGCGGTGGCAGCGGCAGCACACACGGCCAGAAGAAGATGCAAGAGGCAGTCGGAGCAGACAAGGCACACACAAGGTGAAGAAGCAGCCGCGCTTGGGGTCGCAGCGTCGAGGACGAGTCGCGCCCGAGGCGGCAGCGTTGCGGAGATCAGATGAACGGCGGACGTGCGTACGCGCTGGCCGTGGAAATTCGTGCGGGGCAAGAAACACATCTAACTATACAATAATCTTCTCCTTCTATGTGCTACCACCTTATTTTGCAGGATACCCAAGGACACCATGGAGCACAACAAATCCATGCAGCCGACGCACGAGCAGAGGGAAGACGGCAGGCAACCCATGCAGACAACATACAAGACGCACGCAGCAACACATCTCGCTGAGGCAAGATACACATCCTGGCGGCAGCGTAGAGGAGAAGACACGTCGAGCAGCGACGCGGCAGCTGTGATGTACAGATGAGGAGGACCTGCTCCAAGCAGGAAACCGAGCATTGAGGGGGCATGCACCATCTGCAACGGCACCGCAATAATCTTCCTTTTTCTATGTGTTATCAACTATTTTGTAGAATGGCCTTCGGAAAGCATGCCTGGCAGAGATGGCCGCGAACGATACAATGCTCTTTCCATACCAGGAGCAGTTGAGGCGGCGGATGACGCGCCCAACGGAGGTGGCCGCGGACGAAGGGGTGCTATTCTCGTATAAGGTGCTGTTGAGGCGGTGGACAACGCGCCCGGCGAAGGTGGCCGCGGACGAAGCAGTGCTCTTCTACGCAGTGGAGACCGTGGATGATGCCACTGGGCCAGGAGACTACATCGACACCACCAGACTCATCGCCAACATCATCGACCCTATGCCGCGGAGGATCGCAGCGTGGAGCTCGCAAGGACGACGCCCGTCATCTTCATCATCAATTTGGAGCATGCCGAAGGATGGACGCGTGGTGCTCGCAGGGCCACCTTGACGCGTAGGATGGCGACACGGAGCTCGATAAGACAATGTACACCGTCTTCTTCATCAACCCGGTGCCGCGGATGGCGACATGGAGCTCGCCATGACGATGCCCATCACCTTCGTCATCAAGCCGGAGCCGTGGACGATGAAGGCGTGGAGCTCGCGAGGATGCTACCGCCGTGCCATGGAGGATGGAGGCGCGGAGTTCGCTAAGACAACACTGATTACCAACATCATCAACCTAGTGCCACGGAGGATGGCGACACGGAGCCCGCTAGGACGACGCCCATCGTCTTCGTCATCAAACAGGCACCATGGAGGATGAAGGTGTGGAGCTCCCCAGGATGTTGCCGCCATGCAGTGGAGGATGAAGACACAGAGCCAGCCAAGACAATGCCCATCATCAACATCATCAAGTCGACGCCGCGTAGGACAGAGGCATGGAGCTAGCGGGACAACACCACGATGTCTACCTCGTCAAGCTGGAGCCCGCAATCCGGAGCCCATGAAGATGACACACGCCCTCGGTGCTGCCCGCAACACGGAGCCCGCGATACGAAGAAGATCGTGCTACGCGATGACACGTCTTCACCGACCCTTACCACAATCCTGCGATGTGTTTCCTTTGTCTTGGCGGACCACCGAATACGGCGTCCAGCTGAGACGAGGTGCACTCTTCATGGCGTACAGGTCTCGGTGTACATTCAGTGTGCTCTTTGTCTTAGAAGACCACCAAATATGACATCTAGCTTGGACGAGGCATCAACCACGCCCTTCCATGATGTAACCTTTCTTCGGCACTGCGATGCTTTGCCCTTGTCTTGGTGGACCACCGAATACAGCGTCCAGACGAGACGAGGTGCACCCTTCATTGCATCAGGTTTCGTTTGTCGTATGGGTGGTGTGATCCTTGTCTTAGCAGACCACCGAATACAGCGTCTAGCTAAGATGGGGCATCAACCACGCCCCTCCATGGTGTTACCTTTCTTTGGCCCCACAGTGTGATCCTTGTTTTGGCAGACCACCGAATACGGCGTCTAGCCAATACGAGGCATCCACCACGCCCATATAAGATGTTACCTTTCACGGCCTCATGAGGCGGAGTCTTTGTCTTCGCAGATTGCCGTAACCTCGGCGTCTAGTCGAGACGAGACGCTAACCACACCGGCCATGCCGATGTGAGCGTGTGTTTGTTTTACACCGACGCCGGTCTCCACAAAAGAATACTCCCGCGAGGCAACCCCTTGCATACCCCGACGAAGCCACTACATCGTCAAGAAGTCCAAGCCAAGCAGGACCCATGCTACTCTAACACCGACTACATCAACATTGTCAAGACCGACGAGGCGCGACGGCGAGGGCGGGCGTGGCTAGCACAAAGCCACGTGTTGAGCGACACATGTACCGACGAGGACATGTGCTTTGCCGCTACCTACACCCCACACACCACCATCATCATGCATGGATAATGCGAATTGAAGATGACGTAGATGACCATACAGCTTAATCGGAGGTGTCTCGCGGAGTAACCCGCGAGAGTAATTAACCGGGAGCCTTCCGAGGCCCCGGGAACCAGAAGACCGCAATCGCTATAGTCAGGCTGGCCGCGCTAGTAGGCCACGGAGCGCATATGTAAAGGGAACTTGTAGTTTTGTTTCTCCGATGAGAGATTAATAAAGTGCATGTTTCCCTATGTTTATTTGTGTACTTAGTACATTGGCACGCCTGCAATGTTTTATTTCCCCTGGAGCGTAGAGAGGTAATAATACAATAACCCATGTTATTTTATTATTTCTCGTGTCAAACAAATTGGCACGCCCGGTGGGACCTAGTTCTCCTCCCATCTTTGCGTTGATGTGGTCGTCAAAATCGTCTTCGCCAATCTCCCATTGTGCACATCATGCTGCAAGGATCTCCACCGGTAAGACCACTTTCATGCAGGTGGACTCTCCAACAGCAGCAAATCAGAGCTGATGGTGATCTAGTCCAGATCATTGTTGCCTATGGTCATCATCGAGCACGGCGCCAAGGTCTATATGTACCAAGCCCAAGATTTTGTGCAGTTTCAGACTGTGCAGTCAAAGAAGGTGCAAAGGTAAGCGACACCCAAGGTGAAGAAAGAGCGTCATGAGATTATTCTCAAGCCTCGCTCTATTGAAGGTGTTAACATTGGGGGACATCCATGAAGATGTGGAGGTATAGCTCAATGCCTCTGTGCTAAGACCACCAACAAGCGAGTAAGTGCGGCTTCCCTTCGCGCCTCTACTGCGACTTAACACTTGGAGCCGCCAAAACACCATGGCGCACCAAGGTCAAGCTGCATGAAGGGTTGGAGGCCATGTCCCACAACCTGTGTAGGCTCATCAACATTGACGAGGTGCATGGGCACCATGTCTCCACAACTCGACGGTCGATGGACGATCCGCAATGACAATAGGTTCTCTATCCTCTCATGCGAGTCACTAAAACCAGGTGGTGAGGATTCAAGGTGCTGATCTTCACTAACTCGAGGAACATGGGAACCATATCCAGAGGCGGCTCCATGATCAAGGAGCGGTGAATACTTCATCAATGCAGGTTGCAGGTAGGATGAGCACCTCGATGACAGCGTTCACCAACTTGCCACTTAGAGTGGGGGCATCCTAACATGCCCCCACATTGGAACCAATGGTCTAGATATCAGGATGATGAGAGGAAGCCTCGACCCACTCAACAGTGGTGACCATGGGACCCTCCACAACAAACACTTCCACCATGAATACGTCACATCCTAGGCGGAGAACCCAATCACAACTCTAGATGACGGGCGTACAAGGCTGCATCATCCACTCGGCATCATGCGCCACCCATCCTCTCCAGGCGAAGGGTCTTCAATGCAGGTGCCAGCTAAGGCTCGCCCAAGGTGACGTGGGACTCATCCAAGGCGGGCTACCATCCACACCGTCGCCGACATGGAGTGCCCCCAAGGCGAGGTGCCGTCTACACCTCTGTCGGCATGGAGTTCCCCAAGACAAGGCACCATCTACCTCAGTCGACACAGATCTTGACTAGGAAGGGCTCCTTTTTCACCCCCGTTGACATAGATATCGACATAGACGGGGTGTCGTATACACCGCCATCGCAGAGCTTTCCCAAGGTGGGGACACTATCTACATTATTCCCGCCCACACGGTGCTTGGCCTAGGCGGGGATTGGTCTACACCGCCTCGAAGGAAAAGCTTAACCTTGGGTGGAGCTTGGTCTACGCTGTTGTAGACATGTGCACACCCCAAGCGGGGGCATCGTCTACACCGTCTCTGACACTGAGCTCGCCTAAGGGCGGGCACCATCTACACCACCTTGGAGCTTGCCAAAGGAGGGCATGCCTTTTGCACGTCACCGACACGGGGCTCAGCCAAGGAGGGGTGTCGTCCACACCGCTGCTGATGTGGATCTCGCCCAAGATGAAGTGTTGTCCACACCGCCTCCGACGTGAAGCATTGCACAAAGACGGGTGCCATTTACATAGCCTCAAAGCGCGCCCATGATGGGTGTGCCTTACGCTCCTCCGACATGGAGCTCGCCACAAGTTGAGCCTCGTTCACACGCCATCTCAGAAGCAAGCCCAAACTGGGTTAACCTTTTACACCGCCACCAACCTAGAGCTTGCCTAAGTCGGGGGCGTCCCGCGGACACGGAGCTCTCCTAAGTCGAGGCGCCGTCTACACCGCGAACATGGAGCACACCTAAAACGAGGCACCATCTATACCGCCTCGAATATGTAGCTCGCCTAATCCATTGTGTCCTGCAGAGATGGGGCTCATCTATAGAAGGGTGTCATCTAGTCTATCATCAACACGGAGCCAATCCGTTGGTAGGCTAGTCTACGCCGCCTCCAAGATGGAGCTCGCCAGATGTGATCCACAATTTGTTCTGCCGCCAACATGGACTTTCCCAAGTCGGCCAACCTTCTAAGTTGCCTCATGCGGGTCTTGCCCAAGGCTGGACAGTACCTACGTTGTCGCCACCCCGGAGCCCATCCATGGTGGGGCATCGTCTACACCTACGTGCCTGCCCTGTCCGGCGGTTGCACGTGTGCCGAGGAGGGCACGCGGCAGCAAGTCGACGGCTGCCGCTAAGACGTGGCAGAGCCCGCGCGAAGGAGCATGCCTAGTCGAAGCGATGTGCACTAACGCGGAGCCTACGCCATCTGAGGTCAACATATACATGTATCTATTCTTCTTGTACGCAGGCCATGATACACATACGCATGTGCGCGTAAGCGTCACAAGGGTCCAGAAGAAGCATGTCTCCTGGGCATGGAGGAGCGTTCGCTAGGCGAAGGCAGCAGCGCCTCCCACACGGCTAGTCCTCCGGCCAGCCGGTGGCAATCGGACAACTCACGCATGGCCAGGCGAGGCATGAAGTACCCAGGAGGAGCCAGTCACGAGGGGAGATCGCGGACGGAGGAGTCAGAGGAGAGGGCACGCCCATGGCGGCACCCGGCAACATGCACGCGGCCCGGCGCTGTCCGACGACGGCCGCGCATGCGTCGAGAGGCAAGCTAGGAGGTCGGGGGACACGCCCGATGGCTCCTACCTCGCGGTGGCGCCACACCAGAGGTGGCTCTGACTGCGTGAGCTTGAAGATGCACCGGTGACAGCCGCGGGGGCGAGGCCTCCACGACGTGGTTCCCGACATCGGGGACCACCAGGCTCGTCCCGGCCGTCCCCCCGGCGTCAGCAACCACCAGGCTCACGCGCGTAGGAGCAAACGCCAGTCGTCCATCATCTTCAAGATGCATGTTCAGGATGGAACGTGCACTACAAGTCTACAACACGAGACCATGGGCTTCTTTCCTCTACGCATCAAAGGTCAGCACATGTTTTAGTTAACCCATCTCTCTTCATTTCCTAGATCCTGCCCTGGAGCACAACTGCATCCGTCGGTGATGCCATCTATCATCGGTGACATATTGCCACTACTTACAAGGTGGCGCCGGCCGACCGTGGATGCAGTTGCGGCCTCCTCCCTTTGGTTGGCGTGCGTAGTCGCCTGAGGTCCATAACTCGGGTGTCTGCTCCAAGTCTGTGTCCAAGGCCAAGATAACATACACATTGATGTATGTCCGTTATAGAGGAGCTGCTCGGCATGCATATGTGTGCCCGAAGCTAGCTCATCAGGCACACGTAAGGTCCATGCACATACACGTGCGTGACCATCTTCAGGAGCCAGTCCGGAGGAGGCGCGCCCATCGGGTGGCAGTGTCGACAAGATCGGGAGGACACGCTCGCGGCGGCGCCACGCCAGATGTGGTGCTGACTGCGTCCCCACCGGTGACGGCGACTGACGCAGCACACACGAGAGCCAGCGAGGAGCAAGCGCCCAGAGGAGATGCACCATGGTGGCGGCATCCAGAACACGGCGAGGCCAGCCAGGAGGAGACTTGCCTGGCCCGACTGCGTCGAGGAGATTCCATCTGAAGAACAAAACACGCCAGCGCCGGTGTGGCGGCACTGGCATCCGCGGCAAAGCGCGGCCCTAGCTATCGAAGAAGACAGCGGCACGGCGCTGACCGCGTCCGATCTTGGAGACACCCCGCGGTGCACGTGGCCGTTCCATGCCTCGTCCAGGCTATCGGTGTTCGTGCTCACAGTCGTACATCATACGTCGATGTCCATGTTGATGGACAAGTACAGCGCTTCTCTTCTTCCATGGTATGTGTATCAGCCTATGGTCTTTTCTTCTCTCAATCTTCCATCTATCAGATACCGTACTTCGAGGCACCCAAGAGAGATCACGGACGAAGGAGCCAGAGGAGAGGGCGTGCCCATGGCAGCGGTGCTCTCACGCGCCACCATGTACGCGGCCCGGAACTGTTCGGTGACGGCCGCGCGTGCGTCGAGGAGCACGCATCAGTAGCAGAATAAGGAGGCATTGGGAGGAGGCCAAGCTCCCGACCTCACGCACGCGTCCATACGAGAGAGCTCGTGCAGGCAGCCGAGACTCATGTACGTAGCCGGACGATTCCCATCGAAGGTCATCTCTTGTGCACCTGCCTACACAAGTCGCAAGCCGGTGGTGGCGATGGACACCATACCGATCATCTCCTCTCACCGCGAGGACGACAACAATCTGTCGGGGCGTCGCTCACGCACAACCCATGGGGCACTGTTCTTTCAAGACAACGGTGTCGGGGTTGCCGTTCGTGTGTAGCCCACGTCGACCCCATCACGCCAGACTCACCACCGGCGACGGTGCACCGGGGTTACCCTTCATATGCAGCCCCCGGCGACCGCTTCACACCTGACTCACCACCAGCGACGATGTGTCAGGTTGCCGTTCATGTGCAGCCCATGACGATCCCTTCATGCCGGACTCACTACCGGCGATGACGAGTCGGAGCTGTTGTAGCCACCGGGGTTGCCGTTTTGTGTGCAGCCCCAAACGATCCTTCACGCTGCTCTTATCACCGGCGATGATGTGTCAGGACCGCCATCTATGTATGGTCCACGGTGCACCCCCACCTTCTAGTTCGTCAACAACACCATCATGCCAGACTCAGCACCAACGACGACGGGCCGGGGTTGCCCTACATGTGCAGCCCCCAACAACCCCTTCATGCCTGACTCACCACCAGCGAGGACGTGTCGGGGTTGCCCTTCCTGTGCAGCCCCAGGCGACCCCTTCTTGCCGGACTCACCACCGGCGACTACACGCCGGGGTGCCGTTCATGTGCATCCCCCAGCGACCCCATCATGCCGGACGGGGCTCGGTCCACACCGTCGTCCACAAGGAGCTTGACTCGGGCGAGGCTCGGTCTACTCCGCTATCATCATGGGGCTTGGCCTGGGCTGGGCTCGGTCTACGCTCCACCATCGTGGAGGTCACCTAAGGTGGGTGGCCGTCCACGCCGCCTGACACGGGGCTCGCCGAAGGCCGGGCGCCATCTATATTTCTGCTGACATGGCACATCATTGTGTGTTGTCTGCATCGACTACCGGCTTGATTAGGCCATTGGCTACATTAACACGTTTGTCAAGTGGGTGATACCGCCCAAGTCTACTCCAACATCCACACCGATGCACATCCACATCATCATTCTAGCGCCGGCGAGGCAAAGCTATGCTCCATTGGCATGGCTTTCTCCGATGAAGCAAACTACCACTTGATATGCCAACGAGGCAAGGTCAAGTCATCCAGTCCGACACCGACAAGGAAGACATCACCAGGCCGGGCACCGACGAGGCGAAGGCCGCCCACATCTTCATTATCGGACATTGACACGACTGAGGGATATGGCTAAGCATAGCCGGAGCAATGGGCACATCGCTCTCCCTTTCCACTTCATCACTACATCCCCACCATCTTACACCAAGCCAATGATGCAATCGAGGCTTTCAACAAGACGCTCGACAAGATACTCAAGGAGATAGTGACAAGGAATAGGAGAGACTAGCATGACCGTCTCTTCGAGTCCTTATGGGCGTACCGCGTCACGGTCCGTACCCAAACACAAGCGACTCTGTTTTTCTCTCGTTTACGGGAGTGAGGCGGTCCTACCACTGGAGGTCTAGCTACCCTCTTTGAGGGTGGCTATCCAAGATGAAATCACCCAAGATGAACAGGTACAACTACGGTTTCAGGAGCTCAACACCCTTGAAGAGGGGCGACTTCATGCCCTACAGAACCTGGAGCTTTACCGCCAGAATATGGTGAGAGCTTATGACAAGCTCGTCAAGCAATGCGTCTTTTGAAAAGGCGAGTTGGTCCTCATGCTCAGGCGGCCCATCGTCGTGACGCACAGGACGAAGGGCAAGTTCGAGCCAAAGGGGGAAGGACCATATATACATCATCGAGCAAGTCTACGACGGGGGAGCATACCAGCTCGTCGATTCCCAGGGAGTCCGACCTATGCGCCCAATCAATGGAAGGTTCCTAAAAAGACATTTTTCTTAAAATTTTGCCTCTTTTGTTGCCTTTCGGTCTTCCATTGGGGAACTTTTTCTGTGGGCTTTTGGATCCATGATGCATTCTCTTTAGCATTTTGTGGACATATTTAGTTTTCACCAATTTTTACGGACTAAGTCCAACAAAAAAAATGGCTTTCCCCTATCGCACTACGCTGTTGATTGAAGTTTTGGCTACCCTAGGACTTGTTGGAGGGCGGCACAATGTGTCGATTTGCAGGTGGAGCGGCTCCTAACACCCACAATGCACGACACGTACCAGGGGTATGCTTCCGGAGGCAGCGGAGATGATTACTTGGGCACTTATGAGTATTGAGACCCCATGCTCTTCATGTTTCCCGGCATGCTTCGTGTTCACAGAGGCTCGCACTCCAGGGAAGGCTATAGAAAAAGATCATGGAGGGCTGCCTGATCCGACAAAAGTTGGTTTGGTGCGTAGTCACATGGCAACCCTGGGGTGCGCCACCAGAAGCCCCAGATAAAGTGCTAGAGGGTTTTTCCTAGTCCACAAAGGTGAATTGTTGCCTTCCAAGTTCCCAAGGTGGGTCCCCAAGAAATCCTGGAAGAAGAGACCTCAAGAAGTTTGAGCCGAATGTCAAAACAAGTCCATGAAGTCCGCGGCCAATCAATCATCTGCGTGAGCAATCGAGATGAAATTCCAAAAGTCCAACAAGCAAATTCAAGAAAGAAAATCCCACCAGTCCAAGGAGCAATCAAGCGGTCCCAAGCAGTAAGGAACCCACTGGGTGGAAGGCAAGAGGTAGCTGTTCACCATCCCTCAATATGCATGAAGAAAAAACGCCAATGTAACATCCCAAATTTTCAATTTGGAATGTTAAACATTAGATCATCCTTGCATATCATATTTTATTGCATTTTGGTTTGATCCTAGAAATTTCACGCAACTCAAGGACCCGCGGAGAGAGTTGGGAATTTCGTTATTTTCTTATTTGAGTTTTTCTCAAATTTAGAAAAAGGATCATTTGATTTTAATTATTTTATCTTTAAATATTTCAATTATAAAAATAAGAGAGAGGGAATAAAATGACTTTCCCAAAATAAAGAAATATTGAGAATTTAATAATAAAATCAAATAAGATTTTATTTCAGAGTTTTATCGCTATTTTATTTGAATTAGGAAAAATACGCGTTTTCCAAAATTGCATTTTAGGCCCAAATAAATGTTCATCTTGTCCGGCTTAATTTTACAGGAAAAATTTATTTCGGGATTTTTGGAGTCCATTTAGTATTTCTTTTCTTTCTTTTTCTGCTCGTCCGAATTATTTAAAAAAACGAACCGACTTGGGCCGCCGTAGGCGACCCGAACTCCGTTTCCGCTCAGCCTTTATAAGCCGCCCGAGCCGCCAGCCCACCCCAGCCCGCCCTGCCGCCTAACCCTAACCCTAGCCCGACCCAGCCGCCGCCGCCGTCGCACCCGCCACCGCCCCGCCGCCCGCCGGAGCCGCCACCCGCCGCCGCCGTCCGTCGAGGTAGCCGCCGGAGCTCGTTGTTTTTTTATATAGATCGGTTTAGTTTTTTTTGGTTTATTTATTTTGCGGACGTTCGTCCGTACGTTCGTTTTAACGATCGGTTTTCGGCAAACGTTTGTTCGTTAGTCTGTTCGTCCATTTTTTTTCTCGGATTTTTCGCTATTATTTTCGATCGCGATTTCTGATCCGATTTTCGTTCTAGTATAACTTTTCGCTCGTTTATCGGAATCAGACGATTCAAGCGCCTGGAGTTTCGTCTCGAAACCCTCTTTCCGTTTAACCCACTCAAACAAGTTTTTGCTACAATAAAATTTGACTTAGGCCTAGATTAGTAAACGAAGCTTGTTTCTTTCGCCGTTTGAGTTTCGTTGATTCGTTTGATTTGATTCTTTTTGCAAACCGGAGTTCTTAAGTTAAACTTTATGGTTAGATCTCTTATTTGAGTTTTACCCGTGCATTAGATGAGTGCTTATTGTATGCTTTTTTTTGCGATAGAGTACTCGGAGTGCGCAGCGTGCTACTACGAGTCTCTAGGTTTCACGAATCATCAGCAAGGCAAGTAACACTTTGATCATACCTCTTTACTACCCAGTTTTGTTGGATTTGATTAATCCTCAAACAATTGCATGATTAGGATCTGATTTTAATATGTGGGTTTTTGGAAGCAGATGAGGTAGTACCTATTACCTGTTTTTATTATCAACCCTTTGGGAGTTACTTCTACGTTTGTTTATATCTCTGAAGAAGCACCGAGCTGCTATTGGATATACTCTGGATGATCTTAAGGGCATTAGTCCCACATTATGTCAACACAAAATTTCAGTAGAGAAAGATGCCAAACCAGTTAGAGATCCTCAAAGACGATTAAATCCCAAAATGAAGGAAGTGGTAAGAAAGGAGATTCTAAAGCTCCTTGAGGCAGGTATTATTTATCCCGTTGTTGATAGTGAATGGGTAAGCCCTGTCCATTGTGTCCCTAAAAAGGGAGGTATTACCGTTGTTCCTAATGATAAAGATGAATTGATACCACAAAGAATTATTACAGGCTATAGGAGGGTAATTGATTTCCATAAGTTAAATAAAGCTACTAAGAAAGATCATTACCCTTTACCTTTTATTGATCAAATGCTAGAAAGGCTATCCAAACACACACATTTTTGTTTTCTAGATGGATTAATCTAAAACTACTTTTACTTGCCCTTTTGGTACTTTTGCTTATAGACGTATGCCTTTTGGTTTAAGTAATGCACCTGCTACCTTTCAAAGATGCATGATGACTATATTTTCTAATTTTTGTGAAAAGATTTGTGAGTTATTCATGGATGACTTCTCCGTCTATGGATCCTCTTCTGATGATTGTTTGAGCAACCTTGATCGAGTTTTGCAGAGATGCGAAGACACTAGTCTCGTCCTGAATTGGGAAAAGTGTCACTTTATGGTTAATGAAGGCATTGTCTTGGGACACAAGATCTCCGAGAGAGGTATTGAAGTTGATAAAGCCAAAGTTGATGCTATTGAAAAGATGCCATGTCCCAAGGACATAAAAGGTATAAGAAGTTTCCTTGGTCACGCCGGTTTTCATAGGAGGTTCATTAAGGACTTTTCTAAAATCTCTAAGCCTCTGACTAATTTATTGCAAAAAGATATTCCTTTTGTCTTTGATGATGATTGTGTAGAAGCATTTGAAACACTTAAGAAAGCTTTGATCACTGCACCTATTGTTCAGCCACCTGATTGGAATTTACCTTTTGAAATTATGTGCGATGCTAGTGATTATGCTGTAGGTGCTGTTTTAGGGCAAAGAGTCGATAAGAAATTGAATGTTATCCAGTATGCTAGTAAGACTCTTGATACTGCCCAGAGAAATTATGCTACTACTGAAAAAGAGTTCTTAGCAGTTGTGTTTGCATGTGATAAGTTTAGACCTTATATTGTTGATTCTAAAATACTATTCACACTAATCATGCTGCTATTAAATATCTTATGGAAAATAAAGATGCTAAGCCTAGACTCATTAGATGGGTTCTCTTGCTCCAAGAATTTGACTTGCATATTATTGATAGAAAGGGAGCGGAGAACCCCGTTGCAGACAACTTGTCTAGGTTAGAGAATGTTCTTGATGACCCACTGCCTATTAATGATAGCTTTCCTGATGAACAATTAGCGGTCGTCAATGCTTCTCGTACTGCTCCTTGGTATGCTAACTATGCTAATTACATTGTTGCTAAATATATACCGCCTAGTTTCACATACCAGCAAAAGAAAAGGTTCTTTTATGATTTAAGACATTACTTCTGGAATGATCCACACCTTTATAAAGAAGGAGTAGATGGTGTTTTTAGACATTGTGTGCCTGAGCATGAACAGGAATAGATTCTACGTAAGTGTCACTCTGAATCTTATGGAGGACACCACGCTGGAGATAGAACTGCACACAAGGTACTACAATCTGGTTTTTATTGGCCTACTCTCTTCAAAGATGCTCGTAAGTTTGTCTTATCTTGTGACGAATGTCAAAGAATAGGTAACATTAGTAGACGTCAAGAAATGCCTATGAATTATTCTCTTGTTATTGAACCGTTTGATGTTTGGGGCTTTGATTATATGGGACCTTTTCCTGCCTCCAATGGTTATACACATATTTTAGTTGTTGTTGATTACATTACTAAGTGGGTAGAAGCTATTCCAACTAGTAGTGCTGATCATAACACTTCTATTAAAATGCTTAAAGAAGTTATTTTTCTGAGGTTTGGAGTCCCTAGATATCTTATGACTGATGGTGGTTCACATTTTATTCATGGTGCTTTTCGTAAGATGCTCGCTAAGTATGATGTCAATCATAGAATAGCATCCCCTTATCACCCCCAATCTAGTGGTCAAGTAGAGTTGAGCAATAGAGAGCTCAAATTAATTTTGCAAAAGACTGTGAATAGATCTAGGAAGAATTGGTCCAAAAAACTTGATGATGCGTTATGGGCCTATAGAACTGCATACAAAAATCCTATGGGTATGTCTCCATATAAGATGGTTTATGGAAAAGCTTGTCATTTACCTCTTGAACTTGAACATAGGGCATATTGGGCTATCAAAGAGCTCAATTTTGACTTCACACTTGCTGGTGAGAAAAGGTTATTTGATATTAGCTCACTTGATGAATGGAGAACCCAAGCATATGAGAATGCCAAGCTTTTCAAAGAAAAAGTCAAACGCTGGCATGATAAGAGGATACAGAAGTGTGAGTTTAACGTAGGAGATTATGTGTTATTATTCAACTCTCGTTTAAGATTTTTGGCAGGAAAACTTGTCTCAAAGTGGGAAGGTCCCTACGTTATCGAGGAGGTCTATCGTTCTGGTGCTATAAAAATCAACAACTTCGAAGGCACAAATCCGAGGGTGGTAAACGGTCAAAGAATTAAACATTATATTTTAGGTAATCCTATCAATGTTGAAACTAATATTATTGAAACCATAACCCCTAAGGAATACATAAGGGACACTTTCCAAAACGTTCCAGACTCTGAAAAGGCATAGGTATGTGGTACGGTAAGTAAACCAACTCCAAAACAACTCTAATGGCATTTTTTATTAGTTTTGGATTATTTAAGAATTTTAGGAAGAAAGAAGTAGTCCGAAAGGGACACGAGGCCCCCACGAGAGTGGAGGGCGCGCCCCCTGTAGGGCGCCCCCCCTATAGGGCGCGCCCCCTGTCTCGTGGGCACCCCGTGTGCCTCCCGGACTCCGTTTTCTTGTATGTTAAGTATTTTGGTCGGTAAAAATTCATTATATGTACTCCCGAAAGTTTTGACCACCATATCACGCAAATATCCTCTATTTTCGTTTCGAGCTGTTCCTGTTGCAGATTTGGAACAAGATGTCGTCCCAAGATTCGGAGGGAGAGAGCTACATGAGTTATTATATCGCAAACCCAAAAGTATATGGGGATGTGGAACATTATGGCTGGACCACAGAGGAAGAAGAAGACTATGATCCAAAGGGGAAGGAGGAGACAAGCTTCGATGAAGAGGGCGATCCACTACCTCAACCTGGTGATATGCATGTGGAGTTCAAGAAGTCAAGCCTCCATAAGGTCCAATCTATCCCACCATGTTTTTTGCAGGACACCAAGGCAACACTATGCACTAGGCAGCTCGAGAATGAGGATCTGAGGGAGGAAAATTTTCGCCTTAGACGCAAGCTAGAGAAGAAAAATGCAACAACTCCACCGTCATTACCACCTCAATCACCTCCGAGGAAATAACCACATGGGTATGGGCACTCCCCTTGGCAACTGCCAAGCTTGGGGGAGGTGCCCCGGTATCGTATCACCATCACACTCCTATCTTTATCGCTTTATTTAGTTCGATCCTTTTAGTAGTATCTTGATCTATTAGTTCAAAGTTTTGATATCAAGTAGTTTTGAGTTTTGCTTTGTGATCTCTTTATGTAATCGAGTCCGTGTGCTATCTATAATAAAGATTAGTGTTGAGTCAAGGGCTTTGCTATGTTGCTATGATCTTGAGAAAGTAGAAAGAATAAAAGAGTTCATATTGATCTTATGGATAGCGATAACTTCACACATAGAAAGTATGCGGCATAAAAATTGTTGAGAGTTAATGAACGTAGCTTGGGTCATCGTTGCAATTAATAGGAAGTGATAAGGAAAGAGGGGTTCACATATAAATACATTATCTTGGACATCTTTTATGATTGTGAAGCACTCATTAAGTATGACATGCTAAAAGAGTTGATGTTGGACAAGGAAGACAACGTAATGGTTTATGTTTTCCGACATCTCAGTTAAAGTATATTGTCATTGACCTTCCAAACATGTTGAGCTTGCCTTTCCCCCTCATGCTAGCCAAATTCCTCGCACCAAGTAGAGATACTACTTGTGCTTCCAAATAATCCTTGAACCCAGTTTTTCCATGAGAGTCCACCATACCTACCTATGGATTGAGTAAGATCCTTCAAGTAAGTTGTCATCGGTGCAAGCAATAAAAATTGCTCTCTAAATATGTATGACTTATTAGTGCGGAGAAAATAAGCTTTGTATGAACTTGTTGTGGAAGTAATAAAAGCGACGGACTGCATAATAAAGGTCCACATACAAGGGGCAATATAAAGTGACGTTCTTTTGCATTAAGATTTTGTACATCAACCCTAAACGCGCATGACAACCTCTGCTTCCCTCTGCGAAGGGCCTATCTTTTACTTTATGTTTTTACTTTATGCTTGAGTCAAGGTGATCCTCACCTTTCCCTTTTTCATTTTATCCTTTGGCAAGCTCTTCGTGTTTGAAAGATCATGATATAGATATATCCAATTGGATGTATGTTAGCATGGGCTATTATTGTTGACTTCACCTAAAGGTGAATATGTTGGGAGGCAACACAATAAGCCCCTATATTTCTCAGTGTCTGGCTGAAACTTTATAACCACAAGTATTGCGTGAGTGTTAACAATTATAGGAGGCTACGAGATGGTTGAGTATGTGAGCTTGCTGAAAAGCTCTATTATTGACTCTTTCTGATGTTACGATAAATTGCAATTGCTTCAGTGACTGAGATTATAGTTTGTTAGTTCCCAATGAAATTTTTGAACCATACTTGACATTGTGAATTGCTTATTACTTGAGCATAGGAAATCATATGACAAAATCTATATATGTTGCTGTTATTAGAATGATCATGATGCCCTCATGTCCGTATTTTATTTTTATCGACACCTCTATCTCTAAACATGTGGACATATTTTCCGATTTCGGCTTCCGCTTGAGGACAAGCGCGGTCTAAGCTTGGGGGAGTTGATACGTCCATTTTGCATCATGCTTTTATATCAATATTTATAGCATTATGGGCTGTTATTACACATTATATCTCAATACTTATGGCTATTCTCTCTTATTTTACAAGGTTTACCATGAAGAGGGGGAATGCCGGCAGCTGGAATTCTGGCTGGAAAAGGAGCAAACGTTGGAAACCTATTCTGCACAACTCCAAAAGTCCTGAAACTCCACGAAACAACTTTTTGGATTTAATAAGAATTTATGAGCGAAAGAAATAGGCCAAGGGGCCCACACCCTGTCCAGGAGACAGCCCCCCCCTATAGGGCGCGACCCCCTATCTCCTGGGCCCCCTGGTGGGCCTTCGGCATCCATCTTCTGCTATATCATCACTTTCACCCTGGAAAAAATTGTGGGCAAGCTTACGGGACGAAACTCCACCACCACGAGGCGGAACCTTGGCGGAATCAATCTAGGGCTCTGGCAGAGCTATTCTGCCGGGGACACTTTCCTCCGGGAGGGGGAAATCATCACCAACGTCATCACCAACGATCCTCTCATCGGGAGGGGATCAATCTCCATCAACATCTTCACCAGCACCATCTCCTCTCAAAACCCTAGTTCATCTCTTGTATCCAATCTTGTATCAAAACCACAAATTGGTACCTGTGGGTTGCTAGTAGTGTTGATTACTCCTTGTAGTTGATGCTAATTGGTTTACTTGGTGGAAGATCATATGTTCAGATCCTTTATGCATATTATTACTCCTCTGATTATGAACATGAATATGCTTTGTGAGTAGTTACGTTTGTTCCTGAGGACATGGGTGAAGTCTTGCAATTATTAGTCATGTGAATTTGGTATTCGTTCGATATTTTGATGAGATGTATGTTGTCTTTCCTCTAGTGGTGTTATGTGAATGTCGACTACATAGTACTTCACCATTATTTGGGCCTAGAGGATGGCATAGGGAAGTAATAAGTAGATGATGGGTTGCTAGAGTGACAGAAGCTTAAACCATAGTTTATGCGTTGCTTCCTTAGGGGTTGATATGGACCCATATGTTTAATGTTGTGGTTAGGTTTACCTTAATACTCCTTTTTGTAGTTGCGGATGCTTGCAATAGGGTTTAATCATAAGTGGGATGCTTGTCCAAGTTAGGGCAGTACCCAAGTACCGGTCCACCCACATATCAAATTATCAAAGTACCGAACGCGAATCTTATGAACGTGATGAAAACTAGCTTGACGATAATTCCCAATGTGTCCTCGGGAGCTCCTTTACCATTATTAGAATTTGTCCAGGATTATCCTTTGCTACATAAAGGATTGGGCCACATTGATGTACTTTATTTACTTTATTTACTTTTTCCTTGTTACTATTTATCTTATCACAAAACTATCTATTACCTACAATTTCTGTGCTTGCAGAGAAAATGTAACGCCCCGGATACAACTTTCCATATTCGTAACTCCAACTCTTGACTTTTCCGGAGATGCGATATGTTTTTTCCTCCGTGGTAGGGTTCTTTTGTCTTTCGTTTTGCTTTTTGTTTCATGTCATGCATTTCATCATCGCATCATTCGCATTGCATCGGCACTCGTTGCCGTCATTGTTTTTAAAACTTGCATCCGCTTCGTAGTTGCCGCGTCCCCCCTTGCTTTGGTTGACCGTTCTGAGACCAACCAGATTTTGTTTCCCTCTTGCCTGGCTTTCCTAACCTCTCTACACATCCCGCAAACCTCTCGCGCGCGTCCGAAATCTTTCCCGAACCCGACCCGGGCTGTCGTCACCATTGGATCCGGATCATCCCCTAATATCTTCGGTTTCTTATTTGTTTTCTCTAGCCTATTTTTTTTCTGACCGTCGGATCTAAATCGGTGAGACCCTAAACCTTCTCCTCTATCTATATATAGACCACCTACCAGCCTAACCCTAGATTTTAGGAGCCCTGTCCCATCCTCCCAGCCGCCGCCGCCAGTCCTTTTCCACATCGGGATCCCTCCCAACCAGATCGCAGCTGCCACCGCCTCTCCTCGATTTCAGCCATCAGCCAATCACCAGCGATCCACCACTCCACCTCTCCAGCAGCCCCACGCGCCCATGGATCCCCTTGACCTCGCCTGAGCTCGCCAGGGAGCAGAGCACCACGACGCCAGATTTCCCACGCCCCTCTCGTTCCAGGAGCCCGAGCTCCCCTGCCTGAGGCCGACGCCTTCGACCGGCCTCGTCAGAGACCAGCGCCCCGCTGCCTTCTCCTTTCAGTTCGATCCGGGGGAGAGGAGCTCCTCCATGCCCCGCCCCGCGCCATGGACCTGCACCACTGCCGGACCCCAACCCCGTGCCCGACGCTGTCCTGCGCCATCGTCGTTGTCCACCAGATGAGCCTCGCGCCCATCTCTCCTCTTCTCCCTCCTTCCATTCTTCTCCCTCTCCCTCACATCTCTCTCTCTCTCTGTCTGCTCGTACAGGGAGTTCCGACGCCTCGAAGCTGCCACCGCAGGACCTCCTCGACCCTCCTTCTCCTGCACGAGCTCATGGATGCCCGTCCACTTGCAGCGCCCTTCGCCACTTGGAGCCTCGCCTCGCACCGCCCGGGTCCCGCATCCCCGCCGGACCGCCCTAGCTTGTGGAGCCCCAGGAGCACTCTGCAGCGGTGCAGCCGACCCCGCTCCGACCGGATCTGCTCGTCCTCGCGCGTCCCCGTCTCCAAGTCCGGCCGCGGCCATCGCCCCTGCATCCCCTGCTTCACGACCAGCGCCGCCCCTGTTCAGTGCGAGCAGAACGAGCGTCTGCGTCGCTCGGTCCAGCCGCGCATTGACCTCCAGCGCTAAGGCCCAGCGCGCCAGCCTCCTGCTTCCCCTCTCCATCGACTGGGCTTGGCCCATGGTGAGCAATCAGTGGCCCCGCTAGCCCTTTGACCTGTTGTAGTTTCGGCCCTGTTATGTTTTTTTTACCGTCTGCGATTTTGTATATTATCCAGAGAACTGCAGTTTTACAGATTTTCCCTTGTTGATCATGCATATAATAAATCACAAACCGTGCATCGGATTAAAATGAATTATATATGTAAAATGCTTAGAATCTCATCTAGTTTCATAATATGCTGCTTGCATCTATGTTTGAAATGTTTAACTTGCTGTTTGTTCAAATTTGCTCAAATGCCATGTTAAAATGATTTATTTCATAACTAATTAACCGTAGCTCCAAATTTAATAAACTTTATATGTAAATGGGGTGGAAAAATGCATAGATTAACATGGTGAGATTACTTTGCATGTTTAACAACTCTAACATTGTGTATAGGGCAGAACAGTACCAAATTCTAAATATGCACATGGGGATTTTCCGGAATTGTTGTTTGTTGTTCCGGACTCATTTAAACTTGCCTAGGTAGGTAGTTTAATTATGATTCACCTCTTGCCATGTTTAACAACATTTAACATTGCTTGGTAGCTTAAACGAGATTAAACTAAATATGTCAATGTGGTGTTTTGTCAATATGCAACTCGTTGCATATTGTGCTCCACTTAACTTGTAGTATTGTTTGTTGCACTTTGCCATGCCATGCCTCATTAAACCGGACATGCATCATACTTGATTGTGCATCATGTCATGATTATGCTTGTGTGTTTACCATGTTTTTTGCTTCTTTCTGGTTTGCTTCTCTCGTTAGCTTCGGTTTCATTCCGGAGTTGTGAGGATTCATTCGACTACGTCCGCATGTCTTCTTCATGGACTCGTACTTCTTCCTTGCGGGATCTCAGGCAAGATGACCGCTACCCTGGATCTCACTACTATCATTGCTATGCTAGTTGCTTCGTTCTATCGCTTTGCTGCGTCACCTATCTTTTGCTCATCAAGCCTCCCAAATTGCCATGAACATCTAACCTTTGACACCCCTCCTAACAAACCATTGATTGGCTATGTTACCGATTTGCTCTACCCCTCTTATAGCGTTGCTAGTTGCAGGTGAAGATGAAGACTGCTCCATGTTGGATTATGTTTATGTTGGGATATCACAATATCTCTTATATTATTAATGCATCTATATATTTGGTAAAGGGTGGAAGGCTCGGCCTTATGCCTGGTGTTTTGTTCCACTCTTGCGGCCCTAGTTTCCGTCATACCGGTGTTATGTTCTCGGATTTTTGCGTTCCTAACGCGATCCGGTGATTTATGGGACCCCCCTGACAGTTTGCTTTGAATAAAACTTGTCCAGCAAGGCCCAACCTTGGTTTTACCATTTGCCTCACCACCACCTATACCCTTCCCTTGGGTCGGCCAACCCAAGGGTCATCTTTATTTTAGCCCCCCTGGGCCAGTGCTTCTCTAAGTGCTGGTCTGAACCGGGCAGACTCCAGGGCCCCCTCGGGGCAACTCGAGGTTTGGTTTTACTCGTAGGCTGACCTATCCGGTGTTGCCCTGAGAATGAGATATGTGCAGCTCCTATCGGGATTGTCGGCGCATCGGGCGGCTTTGCTGGTCTTGTTTTACCATTGTCGAAAAGTCTTGTAAACCGGGATTCCGAGACTGATCGGGTCTTCCTGGGAGAAGGTATATCCTTCGTTGATCGCGAGAGCTCATCATGGGCTAAGTTGGGACACCCTTGCAGGGTTATAAACTTTCGAGAGCCGTGCCCATGGTTATGTGGCAGATGGGAATTTGTTAATGTCCGGTTGTAGATAACTTGACACCAGATCCGATTTAAAACGCATCAACTGCGTGTGTAGCCGTGATGGTCTCTTTTCAGCGGAGTCCGGGAAGTGAACACAGTTTCTGTGTTATGATTGACGTAAGTAGGAGTTCAGGATCACCTCTTGATCATTCCTAGCTTCACGACCGTTGCTTTGCTTCTCTTCTCACTCTTATTTGCGTATGTTAGCCACCATATATGCTTAATCGCTGCTGCAACCTCACCACTTCACCCCTTCCTTTCCCATTAAGCTTTGCTTGTCTTGATACCCATGGTAATGGGATTGCTGAGTCCTCGTGGCTCATAGATTACTACAAAAACAGTTGCAGGTACAGGTTATGCGATGATCATGACGCGAGAGCGATGTTTGCTTGTTTGGGAGTTCTTCTTATACTTCTTCTTCGATCAGGGGATAGGTTCCAGGTCGGCAGCCTGGGCTAGCAGGGTGGATGTCGTTTGAGTTTCTGTTTGTGTTTCATCCGTAGTCGGATGGTGCTCTTATGTAAGATGATGTTGTATTCATGTGGCCTTGTATGCCTCTTGTATGTATCCCCATCTATTATGTAATGTTGATGTAATGATATCCACCTTGCAAAAGCGTTTCAATATGCGGGTCTATCCTTGGTGGGACCTTCGAGTTCCTTTTGGATAGGGTCGCATATTGGGCGTAACAAGTTGGTATCAGAGCCTCGACCGACCATAGGAGCCCCCTTGATTGTTGGCCGTTGTTGAGTCTAGAAGAAAACTATTTTGAATCTTAGGATTATATATATCGGAGAGTAGGATTCTTTTTACTCCTCAGCCCCCTTCGTCGCTCTGGTGAGGACTCCTGACGTAGATGTTTTATCTTTCCTCTCCTCAATTTTTCTAAAAAAAATTAGTATCACGCGGGTATCTTGGGATTGTTCCGATATTCTTATGACGAGAACATTGTTCTTGGTGCCTCCTGACATTTAGGGGTTGTGGCAGTGTCCCGGGGAGTTGAGCTCCGAGGTGTTGTCGTCATAATTTTATCGTTGCAGTTCTGGAATACCTGAGTTTTGCCGACATCGAAAATCTCTTTTATGCAGTTGTTGGTGAGATAACCTCGACGCCACCCAGTACTGGGGAGTTCGGGAGTATTGCCATAACTTGTATAACGGATGCTTTTCGATGGTTGAGGTACACGATTTCCGGAGTTTTCTTGGTTATGTGTTGATGGATGGATACAGCTGGATGTAGGGATTGTTAGTTTGGGTGAGATATATTGCTTCCCCTCTATCCCCAACACCAGATTGCATAACCAGAAAGTTTCGGGAGTTTATAGGTGGGAATTCAAGTAGCTCCTAGAATATCTTTCCGACAGATGCATGATATGGGATTGGGTAAATCTCTATCATATGTATTTGTTCCGGCTTATTCTGCAAGCCAATCCTTTGTTTTGTTTTGAGTTGTGGTATTTGAGTTGCTTCAATGTCAAGTGTTGATTCCATATCTTTCAAGCGGTGTTCTCATATTGCTATGTGAATACTAATCCTTTTGATCATTGAGGTTGTCATGTTAATTCTTTTCCAACCGGTGCGCTTCTCTTCGAGATGATCCCATCATTCTCCACATTCGCAAGATCAATTCTAAGTTTTCTCAACGGTTTTTGTTTCGTTCATCCCAAGTTGTCTTTGTTTTTCCCCACCCTCCCAACCTTTTTTTTCAAGGACTCATTTATTTTAATCAAGTATCCATTTATTCATGTGAAGTCACTTCACTCTTTTCAATCAATGTTCTTATCCGGTGATTCTCAGGAAAATACTAACGGAGCTTTGAGTTCATCATCCTTCATTGTTGTTTCTTCTCCGGTGGATCCAATTCAAGCTTTCAATATTCATCATATTCCTTTCCTTGTTTCTAATGCTTTGTCATGCCGGTGCACCTCTCAATCATTCACTTCTTCCTATTCATTTGTTCTCGAGTGCTGAAGATATCTCACAAGACTTGTGTTTCCATTCTCAATCCGTTCAAGATATTTCGAGGTTGTTATCTCATTCAAGCCATTTAATTGAACCGGTGCAATCTATCTTCAAAATTGTTCAGCGGTATTTTCTTTTGAGTGGGCCCTAACCCACAGGTCTTTTCCCAGGATCTTACCCGACTCTTCTAATTATCAGGAGCGATTCTCAAATTCATTTCCAAGTTTGACGTAAGAATGAATTTTCATCAGTCATACTCCTTCTCCAAGATCGCTTTCAGAATATTTTCATCGTTGGTTCATCATTTCTATTCTTATTTGTTCCGAAGTGCCTCAACAATTCATGGTGGTTCTCATCATCATTCTCAACATTTGAAGACCGAAGAAGAGTTCCTCTTAAATCCTTACCCTTACTTCCAAAGAGGCATAGTTCTTGCTTGATGCCATCCTCTCATAATTGTTTTCGATTGTGAGAATTCTTTTCTTACCATCCGAAGCATTTCATGAGTTGTTTCCATTTCTTTTCACCGAAGGCCATCATTCCAGAAGAATTCTTCGTCCTCACATTTCAGCTACCGTTATCCAATTATCCTGGTGCTTCGTTCAAGTGTTCTCTAATCAGTTCATGATCTCTTTGTTCTCATGTATCTAAATCCCCTCAAGTATCTTCATTCGTTTTCCAATTCTTCCCAGTGAATTGTGCCCTTGCTACTCTCTTTTCCAATTTTTATGGTGGTTCGTTCAACATTTCACTTCCTTCGTTATCATATTAATTCATTTGTTGTTTCCAAATCCCACCGGTGGTCCCATTAATAACTTCTTCAAGTTGGCACTATATCTCTTTTCAATCCCTCACGAAGAATAAGTAGTATGCCCAATCCATTGCTTGTCATCAATTTAATTTGATGAAGGATAAGCATACAATAATTCTTATTCTTATTTCCTCGAGGTGATTCAATTCTTTCCTTCCGGAGATTGTTCATGATGAAGTAATTCTCGGTTCTAGTGTTTCATCTTTTCTTTTTCGGAGTTCCAAGTTTTCCGCATTATCTCGTCGCGAAGATCCATCTAAATCATTACAAGGCTTCAATTCTGGTTCTCTTCAACCTCCAATTCTTCTTCTTAATCATTTTCTTTTCCGAAGATCTTCCAAGAGGCTCCTCATGGTGGTTCATCAAGGATTTAATTCATTCTCGAAGTGTTCTTCAAGATTCTTGTTGGAGGAGTTCAAGCATTCTTCATCTTGCATTCCAAAGTGCAATTCTTTCTACCTAATCTTCTGAGGTGGTGTTATGTCGTTCTTGACAATTTCCCTTCATGTTTCATGATTCACATGTTGTCAAGAATGAGGTATATTAAATCCATCAATTTCTTCCTTGGAGTTATCTTGGTTTAGATTTCACCTAAAAGCCTTTCCTTAAGGGTTGTTGCTATTTGTGGTGATTATGCATGACCCAAGCTTGCTCTTTATCCTCTTGGTGGAAGAAGTTTTTTCATCTCTTTGGTGCTCTCAATTAAATCAATGGTTTCCATTAGTGGACGGTTGTCACGTCATAGTCTCGAGAGGTTTTCCATAAGCCCACTACAAGCTTATTCTTTTCGTGTTGGTTTTCCAACAACTCCGTTATAACCTTCTTGGAAGGGTGCTTTCCAAGCTCATTTTTGGCACAAGTTGGCATTTTCTTCTCCATTCTGTTATTCCAATGATCTATCTTCTATTCTTTCTTCCGAAGGCATTGTGATGTTGCTCTTTTCACTCATCATCTTGAATTGTGAGGATCGTGTTCTTTTCGTGCTTATCCATTTAACCGGAGTGTTGTGTCATCTCTTCAAGTTTTTTTCATCTTATCAAGTTTTCCTTCTTCTTTCAGTCGGAGTGCTGCCCAAATTATATCAATCTTATTCCTTCTCTATCTAGTTTTAACCCGAGGTGGTCATATTCTTTTCGTTCGTGAAGCTCTTATTTCCATGTCTTTCAACCTTCAAGTTCTCGTAATACTCCTTGTTCCTCTTTTCTAACGGATCGTTTGCAATCTCGTTCATCTCCGTTGTACTCTTTCTTTTAAATTGCTCAACCTCTCAAGGTTCATGGTTTTACTCGTTCGTCAAAGAAGCAACTTAGTTTACCTCTTATCTTCCTCTTCCTTTTCCCTCCGGTGCCATCCTAGATCTCGGGACGAGATCCTCTCATAGTGGTGGAGTGTTGTAATGCCCCGGATACAACTTTCCATATTCGTAACTCCAACTCTTGACTTTTCCGGAGATGCGATATGTTTTTTCCTCTGTGGTTGGGTTTTTTGTCTTTCCTTTTGCTTTTTGTTTCATGTCATGCATTTCATCATCGCATCATTCGCATTGCATCGGCACTCGTTGCCGTCATTGTTTTTAAAACTTGCATCCGCTTCGTAGTTGCCGCGTCCCCCCTTGCTTTGGTTGACCGTTCTGAGACCAACCAGATTTTGTTTCCCTCTTGCCTGGCTTTCCTAACCTCTCTGCACATCCCGCAAACCTCTCGCGCGCGTCCGAAATCTTTCTCGAACCCGACCCGGGCTGTCGTCACCATTGGATCCGGATCATCCCCTAATATCTTCGGTTTCTTATTTGTTTTCTCTAGCCTATTTTTTTCTGACCGTCGGATCTAAATTGGTGAGACCCTAAACCTTCTCCTCAATCTATATATAGACCACCTACCTGCCAAACCCTAGATTTTAGGAGCCCTGTCCCATCCTCCCAGCCGCCGCCGCCAGTCCTTTTCCACATCGGGATCCCTCCCAACTAGATCGCAGCTGCCACCGCCTCTCCTCGATTTCAGCCATCAGCCAATCACCAGCGATCCACCACTCCACCTCTCCAGCAGCCCCATGCGCCCATGGATCCCCTTGACCTCGCCTGAGCTCGCCAGGGAGCAGAGCACCACGGCGCCAGATTTCCCACGCCCCTCTCGTTCCAGGAGCCCGAGCTCCCCTGCCTGAGGCCGACGCCTTCGACCGGCCTCGTCAGAGACTAGCGCCCCGCTGCCTTCTCCTTTCAGTTCGATCCGGAGGAGAGGAGCTCCTCCATGCCCCGCCCCGCGCCATGGACCTACACCACTGCCGGACCCCAACCCCGTGCCCGACGCTATCCTGCGCCATCGTCGTTGTCCACCAGATGAGCCTCGTGCCCATCTCTCCTCTTCTCCCTCCTTCCATTCTTCTCCCTCTCCCTCACATCTCTCTCTCTCTCCCTGTCTGCTCGTACAGGGAGTTCCGACGCCTCGAAGCTGCCACCACAGGACCTCCTCGACCCTCCTTCTCCTGCACGAGCTCATGGATGCCCATCCACTTGCAGCGCCCTTCGCCGCTTGGAGCCTCGCCTCGCACCGCCCGGGTCCCGCATCCCCGCCGGACCGCCCTAGCTTGTGGAGCCCCAGGAGCACTCTGCAGCGGTGCAGCCGACCCCGCTCCGACCGGATCTGCTCGTCCTCGCGCGTCCCCGTCGCCAAGTCCGTCCGCGGCCATCGCCCCTGCATCCCCTGCTTCACGACCAGCGCCGCCCCTGTTCAGTGCGAGCAGAACGAGCGTCTGCGTCGCTCGGTCCAGTCGCGCATTGACCTCCAGCGCTAAGGCCCAGCACGCCAGCCTCCTGCTTCCCCTCTCCACCGACTAGGCTTGGCCCATGGTGAGCAATCAGCGGCCCCGCTAGCCCTTTGACCTGTTGCAGTTTCGTCCCTGTTATGTTTTTTTTACCGTCTGCGATTTTGTATATTATCCAGAGAACTGCAGTTTTACAGATTTTCCCTTGTTGATCATGCATATAATAAATCACAAACCGTGCATCGGATTAAAATGAATTATATATGTAAAATGCTTAGAATCTCATCTAGTTTCATAATATGCTGCTTGCATCTATGTTTGAAATGTTTAACTTGCTGTTTGTTCAAATTTGCTCAAATGCCATGTTAAAATGATTTATTTCATAACTAATTAACCGTAGCTCCAAATTTAATAAACTTTATATGTAAATGGGGTGGAAAAATGCATAGATTAACATGGTGAGATTACTTTGCATGTTTAGCAACTCTAACATTGTGTATAGGGCAGAACAGTACCAAATTCTAAATATGCACATGGGTATTTTCCGGAATTGTTGTTTGTTGTTCCGGCCTCATTTAAACTTGCCTAGGTAGGTAGTTTAATTATGATTCACCTCTTGCCATGTTTAACAACATTTAACATTGCTTGGTAGCTTAAACGAGATTAAACTAAATATGTCAATGTGGTGTTTTGTCAATATGCAACTCGTTGCATATTGAGCTCCACTTAACTTGTAGTATTGTTTGTTGCACTTTGCCACACTACAAGAAATATGTCAACTTATGACCTTCTGTAAGTGACCCTCGAAGAATTGGTCATAAATTTATGACCATTTTAGACCAATTGGTCAAAAGCTGTCTGGGGGGCTCTAAACCCTAAACCATAACGACCATTTTGGTCAGAAAGGTCATAATTTCATTAGAGGAAATGGTCATAAAGCAAACATCGCTAGTCCGCTGCCTTATTTCTAGTTGTTAACAACCAATATAGATGGTCATAGCCTTGTAAATTGTGGTGGGTTGCGATGACTAGGCGCCATCTCATCAGTTTTGCCTATGTGTCATGTCCATGTGGCAGTTTTTGCCCTAGGTTGTGAAGCAACCTATATTTCTGTCATGGCCAAAATTCCCAAACAAATCTCATAAATTCTTTGGGTCATATCTTCGTCAAATATGTAAAAACCTTCCTTGCCTAGTTCAAGAATATTCATTTTCCTATTCTGTTCAGAACAACAGTTTGTGAAGGAAGTACCACTTTGGCATGTCCAAATAGCATCCATTTTCTATAGTGCTTTCCTATGCCCAAATAACCATCCTCCACCAAATGCCAGCTCAATCCATTCATTATTTTGAGCCAAGCTTCAACATTCGTAGTTATGTCCAGTGTGGTAGTTTGCAAAGCAAGTACCACCTAGGCTCCTCTTTTTGAGCTGAAAATTTGTGAAAACGGTCTTCTTAGTAACTGATCATCCTCGGTCAAAACTCACGCCCATTAGCCAGGTACATTTCCTGTACCACTAATCAAACACTTGGCTGTTAATTCATGTTTGAGCATCGATTGGTCTCCTCGTGAGAATCTTATGTTGTAATTTTCTTCCTAGCACCAACCTGGGGAGTGCCCAACCCACTAGACATGCCTAGGCCGCCTAGAACACATGGCAACGCCACGGTCACGCGGTGACCACGTGGCGGGCATGCGAGTTTACGCGCTCTAGAGTTGGGGCCCTCGGCCACCGCCCAAACCTCGACGTATCGCCACCAAACCATGTATTTATGATTAAATAGGTCCTTATGTAACTAGAAATGATTTTTGGAAAAAATAAATAGCAAACTATGAGGCAGCTGCAGTTCAAATTTGACCCGCTTCCAACTGAATCGGCAGAAATTTGTCTTTTTCACGAGAGGTGGATCAAAAATTTTTACACCAGACCATTTTGTCAATTGTGCATTAAATATGGCCTAGTATTTTATAAAAATGATTTGGTCCAATTTTGCAACAATTATTTGGTAGTTCCTTCACAAAAAAACCTCCTTTCGGGCACTCGAAAAATGGAAAATGGTTTTTTCGTCCAACGAAAATGAAAACTTCCTTAGGCAACATTGTTTGCTATTCCAATATGCAACTTTGTGCACAATATGAGATCATTTGAACAAACTATGCCATGAATGTGGCCATAAGATTGATCATTTGGCTTGAAAGCCATGAATCTTCACACTTCATCGCTCATTTCTGAGAACACTTTTTTAAAATAATTATTGTATTACAATTTTATTATTTTTCTTGGAAACTTGTTCACGTATAATGACACAATGCGAAGGTTTTCCAATTTTTTGATTTTTTTTTGAATTTTTTATGCCCGTTTCAAAATGCGGTCAAAACGGCGGGCTTGACCATTCCTAGCTAGTGGTTGAATATTGGAATTTTTTTGGTGTTTCTCTGATTAAATAGATACTTATGTACCTAGAAATGATTTTTGGAAAAAATAAATAGCAAACTATGAGGTAGCTGCAGTTCAAATTTGACCCGCTTCCAACTGAATCGGCGGGAATTTGTCTTTTTCACCAGAGGTGGATCAAAACTTTTGACACCCAACCATTTTTCAATTGTGCATTAAATATGTCCTAGTATTTTATAAAAATGATTTGGTACAATTTTGCAACAAATATATGGTAGGTCCTTCACAAAAAAACCTCATTTCGAGCACTCGAAAAATGGAAAATGAATTTTCCATGCAAAGAAAATGAAAACTCCCTTTGGCAACATTGTTTGGAATTCCAAGATGCACCCTTGTGCGCAATATGAGCTCATTTGAACAAACTATGCCATGAATGTGGCCATAAGATTGATCGTTTGGGTTGAAATACATGAATCTTCACGCATGATAGCTCATTTCCGAGAACACTATTTTAAAATAATTACCGTATTACAAGTTTATTATTTTTCCTGGAAACTTGGTCACATATAATGACACAATGCGAAGGTTTTCCAATTTTTTGGTTTTTTTTGAATTTTTTATGCCCATTTCAAAATGCGGTCAAAACGGCGGGCTTGACAGTTCCTAGCTAGTGGTTGAATCTTGGAAATTTTTTTATGTTTCTCTGATTAAATAGATACTTATGTACCTAGAAATGATTTTTGGAAAAAATAAAGAGCAAACTATGAGGTAGCTACAGTTCAAATTTGACCCGTTTCCAACTGAATCGACGGCAATTTGTCTTTTTCACCAGAGGTGGATCAAAACTTTTTTGACCCAACCATTTGGTCAATTGTGCATTATATATGTCCTAGTATCTTAGAAAATTGATTTGGTCCAATTTTGCAACAATTATTTGGGAGGTCCTTCACAAAAAAACCTCCTTTTGGGCACTCGGAAAATGAAAAATGGTTTTTTCGTCCAAAGAAAATGAAAACTTCCTTAGGCAACATTGTTTGCCATTCCAAATATGCACCCTTGTGCACAATATGAGATTATTTGAACAAACTATGCCATGAACGTGGCCGTAAGATTGATCATTTGGCTAGAAAGCCATGAATCTTCACGCATGATAGCTCATTTCTGAGAACACTTTTTTAAAATAATTACCGTATTACAAGTTTATTATTTTTCCTGGAAACTTGGTCACATATAATGACACAATGCGAAGGGTTTTCCATTTTTTGAATTGTTTTGAATTTTTTATGCCTGTTTCAAAATGCGGTCAAAACGGCGGCTTGACCGTTCCTAGCTTGTGGTTTAATCTTGGAATTTTTTTGGTATTTCTCTGATTAAATAGATACTTATGTAACTAGAAATGATTTTTGGAAAAAATAAAAAGCAAACTATAAGGCATCTACAGTTCAAATTTGACCCGCTTCCAGCTGAATCGGCGGGAATTTGTCTTTTTCACCAGAGGTGGATCAAAACTTTTGACACACAACCATTTTGTCAATTGTGCATTAAATATGTCCTAGCATTTTATAAAATTGATTAGGTCCAATTTTGCAACAAATATATGGTAGATCCTTCACAAAAAAACTCATTTCAGGCACTCGGAAAATGGAAAATTGATTACGACCATTTTAGATGGTCATAACATCATCAAAGCCTGCACTTCATTCTGATTGGTCAATGGGCATGTCACGCGGATCAAGCATTAGAGACCGTCGGATCCTGCCAGATCCAACGGCCCACACCCCTCACCCTCTCCCCACCCACACCCACCCGAAAGCAGCTCCACTCACCTACACCACATGTCGTTGAGGACACTGACATGTGGGTCTAATTCCTCGCGGGCCCACCTGTCATTGGCAAAATGCCACCACTCACCCACTCCTCCCCCCTCGCGGGCACACCACTCCTCCCCCCTCTCCTCCTCTCCCCCGCACACCACTCCTCTCCCCGCAGCCCAAACCCTAACCCCTCTCCCCTTTCCCTCCATTGGACCGCCGCCGCCACCTTCGTGGACGACTACCTGCTCCCGCCATTCGCCGTCCTCCCCTTCCTTCCGCTGCCCACCTCTCCCCTCGTCTGCACCCTCCCCTTCCCCCCCTCCACTCCTTCCTCGCCTCCGGCCAGAATCGTCGCTCCCGATCCAGATCCCTCCCCTCGCCGCCACCAACCCCTTCACTGGCCGTCGTGGACATGGTCGCCACCACCGACCGCGAGCGCGTCCGAGTCCCATCCATGTCCGCGCCGGCTCCGCTCTGTCTCCTTTTGTGGGAGGTGACCCGCACCCGGCCCCGCGGCGGGGGAGGCGCGGCGGCGGCCTCGCGCTCCACCCAGATCCGGTGCTCGCGTGCTCCAGCGGCCACGCGCGACCATCTCCCGTGGATAGGGTTTGGTCCACCGCGTCGTCGGCGTGTCTCCGGCAACTAAGGTTGGTCCCCTCTCTTCCTCACCTCGTCTCCTATCCCAATCAGATCCTCTCTTCCTCACCTTGTCTCCTCTCGCTACCAGATCCATCCAGCACGTCGTCGTCGCTCGCGCTCCGGGCCGCCATGGCATGGATGGGAAGGCTGCCCCGACGCCGACGCCATGGAGAACCCCGACGGTCAGCCCCCTCTCATCTCCTCTCCTTTTCGATTTCTTCTTCCATTGCATTCCCTTCCATCCTCTTCCCTGACGCGATACGGTTTCCGTCCATGAGCAGCAGCGTCAGGGGCGGTGAAGGCCAGCAGCAGAAGCATCCATCTCCGGCGCCACCAGGGGCAGGTAAAATTCTGGTTGATTTGCATATATGGTCGCTGTTGACTCTGCTTGTCTCTATCTGAAAGTAGTGGTAGCCGTAGTGCGTGTGCTGAGTGATTGCCAACGCTTTGTTGGCTGGTTGGATGTAAGAACTGAACGCGTTGCTTTTGCAAACTGATTATCTATCTAAAAAATGTTGCAGTTGTGGTACTACATGATCTTACTAATGCTACTCCTTGTTGCGTATGCAAGAAGTAGTGCTACTGCTTGTTGATAATGGTTGATTGCTTGCTGAATCTTGTTTTGCAAACTGAGAAGATTTAGAATGATGCATTTCCGCTGCTAGTGATTTCTTCAGTCCGACCTGATTAGTAAGTGCTTGTACTAATCTCTGCCATGTGTTTGTAATAATGCAAGTTTGGCTTCCAGATGAGATCTGGCTTTCAGATTCTTCTGAAACTGAACGCATCTATGTTTGGCCATTTGTACTGTACCTTTCTGAACCGAACACTGCCATGTTTGGCAAACTAATGTTACGTGTATCTTTGTTGAACTCTGGTTATCTGCAAGTAGTAGTGCTCTTCCTGGATTGGAGTGGAAATTGCTGCATGGTGCTGCAACTTGTGCAAACTGATGATATGGGATTCAGAATAATGATGCATTTCTGCTTGATTGGTCACTTTCTTGCTTCAGTCTTCTGTTCGACGGAATGCTTGCGAGCTCTGTTAATCCAGTAGTTAGAGAAGAGTTTCCAAGCTTTCATCTTTGATTATTACTGGAAACTCGATGGTTATTACAATCTAATTACAAAATGATAATCACCAATTTTCCTCTAGTGCACTGTAAACCTTATAGTTCGTCGGTGATAAGTAGCCTTCGTTTATACAATTATTTAGAAAGCATTCCTAGAGTGAACACTTGAACAGCTTGTTGTCTCTTGTGTATGTATAACAGCAAGCAGTATGGGTTGAGGGGCAATTAGTACCAAACTGCCATTACAAACATGTCACTCCACTAGCTAGCCGGTAACTCAGTCTTAGTTTCCAAGCAAAAACAAATAAGCAAACTTATGTGAATATACCACACTTGATGTTGATCATCTGGTGCATTAGTATGTAGTTCTCATTGTTAGTTCTTGTTTTCTTGATTCATGTGTACTATATGATTCAGGTTTTATACTTTGCCAGTAGGTAGCTCATACTACCTGCTTGCTTCTGCTTTGAATATTGTGTTCTGCATGCTTTAGTCACTATGGAGCTATGCTTATCATCAAAAACTCTTGGTGATGATGTTATTCCTCATTTGGTTCATGTGTTGCAATTATATACCACATAATTATACACCATGTGGTGGACTTAAGTATCTTAGTGACTTCATTTGATGTGTGTATTTGTGTTAATTTTAAGCTTATGTTGCTGTGAAAATGTACCTCACTGACCGTCTGTCTATTTATTGTGTACTTCTTGCATGAGGAGGTGACTAGTGATGCGGCGCGCCAAGCAGCAGTAGGGGAAGGGGGTCTCCTGATCAAGGAGGCGGAGGAGTAGGGGCGTGCCGAGCCGGCAGCCCTGTCCTGCTCGTGGGGGAGGGGCAGGAGGGGTCTGCTCCTCTGCTTCCATTGCGACCGCGGCAGGTAGCTCCTCCATCTCCCTCCCCCTCTTCCCGTGCTCACTACTTCTGCTGCTAAGTTGATGAATATGTGATGCACTTGTCCCAAGGAATTTTAGAGGGATCTGTATGAACAAGTCATATTTTTATTTTATTTTATTTAGGTTGTTAGTTACCAAACAGATAGGGAAGATGAGCTCCTGCTTGGATTTTTTTCTGCCAGCACATGATTTGTATGTATGCAATCATCATCTGATTTGATGCTACCTTGTCGTTCATGCTGTGTGCATTGATTCCCACAAACTATAACCTGATTTGATGCTACCTTGTCTTTTTTTCAATTGATATTTGTCTCATCCAACACTCTGACTATAAATGTGTTGTTTTAATCCTGATGATGATGTAGTACTATAAGGTGGACATCATATTCTAAGTCAGATTGTTTTTGGTTTGTACTTTGGACCCTGTGTGTTTCTCACATGAACTAGTGTTGTTGTAACATGAACTGTAGTAGGTCGTTGTTATCTAAATGTGATCATTGCAAGGAGGAACCATTGTTTGGCTTCATCCCTTCCTCATTTGATCATTTTTATGGCCCATATGCATTCTACGTGTTGCCTAACTTGGCATGACGTGCACGAAAACTGTTTGGGCATCCATACTCTAGCTCTTCTTAATTTTCATGCATGTTTCTTTCCAGACTTGATCTTACTACTAAATAGCTCACCTGTTGTTTTCTATTTTCTTGTTGGCAGATATTTTGAGTAAATTCAAGACCAAAGATGTTCAAAGAAGCTCCAAGACATTCTTATATAGCAAGTTCTGTAATAATAGCTGCGTTATCTGGGAATTTAATGTATCTTCTCTTTGTTTGTGAATGAAATAGTAATTATGTATGTGATTTAATGTATCTTCTCTCTGTTTGTGAATTTCATGTATGTTTCAGAATTACAATTTCTATTTCATATGAAATAGTAATTATGTATGTGATTTGAAAATGTGTGCAATGGAAACATGACTCATGCGACCCACTTATCAAAATAATTTGAGCACATTTGAAATTTCTGACGTGTGGGACTAGTGTATGATATTATGATATTCGGGACAAATGTAAAATAGTGGAAAATAAAATAGCAAAAAGTAAAAGATCATACGCTGTAAAAGGCCGCATCTAGAAATAAAAAGGCCAAATTGGTGGGCCAGGCCAATGTAGCTAGAGAAAATTAATAGAGAAAATATATAGTAAAAATGCCGAATTGTTGGGCTAGGCCCATGTAGAAAACCGAATTGGACCGGGCTGAATCTTGTGCCACATCAGCTTGCCACGCTGGATGCCTACGTGGCCTGGGGAGGTTGCTAGTGACCAAAACGAAACAATAGACGTATTTTGGTCGTAAACGTCTTCGACCATTCTAGAAGAAAGGTCGCTATAGTCAGTTTATGACGGCCAGCTTTTGACCTTCTCTTTTTGGTCACAAAAAGGTCGCAAATGGAAATTTGTGACCTTTCAGTGACCAATAGTGGTGGTCACAAGTTGACATATTTCTTGTAGTGCCATGCCATGCCTCATTAAACCGGACATGCATCATACTTGATTGCGCATCATGTCATTATTATGCTTGTGTGTTTACCATGTTGTTTACTTCTTTCCGGTTTGCTTCTCTCGTTAGCTTCGGTTTCGTTCCAGAGTTGTGAGGATTCGTTCGACTACATCCGCTTGTCTTCTTCATGGACTCGTACTTCTTCCTTGCGAGATCTCAGGCAAGACGACCGCTACCCTGGATCTCACTACTATCATTGCTATGCTAGTTGCTTCGTTCTATCGCTTTGCTGCGTCACCTATCTTTTGCTCATCAAGCCTCCCAAATTGCCATGAACCTCTAACCTTTGACACCCCTCCTAGCAAACCATTGATTGGCTATGTTACCGCTTTGCTCAGCCCCTCTTATAGTGTTGCTAGTTGCAGGTGAAGATGAAGATTGCTCCATGTTGGATTATGTTTATGTTGGGATATCACAATATCTCTTATATTATTAATGCATCTATATATTTGGTAAAGCGTGGAAGGCTCGGCCTTATGCCTGGTGTTTTGTTCCACTCTTGCCGCCCTAGTTTCCGTCATACCGGTGTTATGTTCCCGGATTTTTGCGCTCCTAACGCGGTCGGGTGATTTATGGGACCCCCTGACAGTTCGCTTTGAATAAAACTTGTCCAGCAAGGCCCAACCTTGGTTTTACCATTTGCGTCACCACCACCTATACCCTTCCCTTGGGTCGGCCAACACAAGGGTCATCTTTATTTTAGCCCCCCCGGGCCAGTGCTTATCTAAGTGCTGGTCTGAACCGGGCAGACTGCGGGGCCCCCTCGGGGCAACTCGAGGTCTGGTTTTACTCGTAGGCTGACCTATCCGGTGTTGCTCTGAGAACGAGATATGTGTAGCTCCTATCGGGATTGTCGGCGTATCGGGCGGCTTTGCTGGTCTCGTTTTACCATTGTCGAAAAGTCTTGTAAACCGGGATTCCGAGACTGATCGGGTCTTCCTGGGAGAAGGTATATCCTTCGTTGATCGCGAGAGCTTATCGTGGGCTAAGTAGGGACACCCCTGCAGGGTTATAAACTTTCAAGAGCCGTGCCCGCGGTTATGTGGCAGATGGGAATTTGTTAATGTCCGGTTGTAGATAACTTGACACCAGATCCGATTTAAAACGCATCAACCGCGTGTGTAGCCGTGATGGTCTCTTTTCGGCGGAGTCCGGGAAGTGAACACGGTTTCTGTGTTATGATTGACGTAAGTAGGAGTTCAGGATCACCTCTTGATCATTCCTAGCTTCACGACCGTTCCTTTGCTTCTCTTCTCGCTCTTATTTGCATATGTTAGCCACCATATATGCTTAGTCGCTGCTGCAACCTCACCACTTCACCCCTTCCTTTCCCATTAAGCTTTGCTAGTCTTGATACCCATGGTAATGGGATTGCTGAGTCCTCGTGGCTCACAGATTACTACAACAACAGTTGCAGGTACAGGTTATGCGATGATCATGACGCGAGAGCGATGTTTGCTTGTTTTGGAGTTCTTCTTCTACTTCTTCTTCGATCAGGGGATAGGTTCCAGGTCGGCAGCCTGGGCTAGCAGGGTGGATGTCGTTTGAGTTTATGTTTGTGTTTCATCCGTAGTCGGATGGTGCTCTTATGTAAGATGATGTTGTATTCATGTGGCATTATATGCCTCTTGTATGTATCCCCATCTATTATGTAATGTTGATGTAATGATATCCACCTTGCAAAAGCATTTCAATATGCGGGTATATCCTTGGTGGGACCTTCGAGTTCCTTTTGGATAGGGTCGCATATTGGGCGTGACAGAAAACCTTACTGAAAACCGCTTATCATTTCCTTCTGCTCCTCGTTGGGTTCGACACTCTTACTTATCGAAAGGACTACGATAGATCCCCTACACTTGTGGGTCATCAACTATCTCGGTCATGACACGGAAATGATGCCATATGGGTCATCACAGATAGATTAACTAAGGTGGCACATTTCATCCCAGTAAAGACAACCCACACCACTCAGAAGCTTGCCAAACATTATCTCTCCCGTATAGTTTGTCTGCATGGAATTCCAAAGACTATAATATCCGACAGAGGCAGTCAATTCGTTTCTAGATTTTGGGATCATTTACAACAAGCTCTGGGAACTCAACTAGTATTCAGTACAGCATACCACCCCTAGACTGGACGACAAACTGAACGTGTGAACCAAATTCTAGAGGACATGCTAAGAGCATGTGTTCTCACCTATGGAACCAGTTGGGAAGAAAGCTTGCCATATGCTGAGTTCGCATACAACAACAGTTACCAAGCCAGTCTACAAATGGCACCTTTTAAAGCCTTGTACGGGCGAAGATGCCGTACCCCATTAAATTGGTCAGAAACATGAGACAGTCATATCTTCGGCCCCGATATGCTCAAGGAAGCTGAGGAGAAAGTTAAACTAATCAGGGATCGACTCAAGACAGCCCAGAGCCGACAAAAGAGTTATTACGATCAAAAACATCGTGAAGTCAGCTTTGAACCCGGTGAATATGTGTATCTACGATTATCTCCTATGAGGGGCCTGCAACGATTCAAAGTTAAAGGAAAGCTAGGACCATGGTTTATTGGACCCTTCTGTGTGATTGCACGAAGAGGCACAGTGGCCTACCAGCTAGACCTACTCGAAGAACTGTCAGACGTCCACGACGTGTTCCACGTCTCACAGTTGAGGAAATGTGTAAGCAACCCAGAGAAGCATGTATCTCATGAGAGCATTGACGTACAACCAGACCTCACCTACACGGAACGTCCAATAAAAATATTGGAGGAGTCCGAAAGGAGGACCTGTCAGAAAACAATTAAGTTTTTCAAGGTTCAGTGGAGCAATCACACCGAGGATGAAGCAACATGGGAAAGAGAGGATTTTCTTCGGATAGAGTACCCACACCTATTTGAGGATCAGCTGAAATGTCGGGGACGAGATTTTTCCTATGGGGGTAGGTGTTGTAACACTCCAAAAAAATTTGATTTGGTTTTTATCAAATTCTTTAATTAATTGGAAGGAGGTTATTTAATTTTTTTTAAAGACTCCCCTTCTCAAAAAAATTCTTTAAGACAATTTTTTTATGGGTTCTTCCCAACCTTGATTGTTGTTCTTGAAGATTTTTCATCTTGGGTTGGCTCAACACAAATACTTTTGAGTGGACCTTTCAAATCCTTTTACTAAAAAGAATTCCTATATTTTTTGGATTTTCCCCTTCCCTATTCAAAAGTACTCTCTTGCCATGGCCTATTTAGAAAACTTTCTTCCAAAACCCACCTCTCTACTTTGGGTCAAGTCAAGCATCAAGTCCAGCAAGGTTCAACTTCCCCTGGATTTTATATCTATTTGTTTTAACCTCAAAATCTTTTTCTGCCATTTATTTGGACCTTAGTGATTTAGAAAGGAACTACTAGATTTCCATTGAATTTCGGTTCCAAATAAATTCCCCTGGTTAGTCCTTAGTGCCCTCAACCTAGATCCAGCAGGATCTGCTAGTCCACAGTTCAAAATTTTGAAAATTTGCTTGCTGCAAGTTTGGACCAGATTTGCCATTTTTGGTGAAATTCATTATTTTCCTTTTTCAAAAATTCTGAAGAAATTCAGGCAGTCTCTGGATGCATCAAGAGGCCATCCCACCAAGTCTCAGCTCAAGAATTCTTTTTCCACGTGCGCCAAACATTTCGTCGAACAGCTGGTGTGCATTGTTCCTGTTCAAATTCAGAGTTTCAGTGTTAAGCTTCAGTCGTCAGTGTCGTTCTCTTCAGTGCTTGGCGTCAATCTCGCCAGTGCTCGCCCTGGCCTCTTGCTCCCTGTTCCCCCTCCTTATCCAGTGCGCCGCACGGTTGTTTGGCCGGTCGCGAGCGTCGGTGCCGACGTGTCACGTCAACTCCGGCGCCTCCCGCGGTGGCAGAACCGCCCGTGGCGGCCAGCAGGGGCCAGCGCTGCAGTACGGCGTCGTCCAGCACCGCCCACACCACCAGGAGCCTCCGCGTGGCCGTCCTCTTCTCTGTACGCGCTGCAGAACCGTCGCCGTGGCCTGAGAGGCGCAGAGCGTGCTCTCTGCCGCCGACGAGACAGTGAGCTCCGTTCCGCCAAAGCCACGGGAGCAGGCCAAATCCGATCAAGCTTAGCTGTTGAATGGAGCCAGTGGACCAATCCGCAGTAGCACAGTCACCTAACCCGTCAGCTTGACCATCACCTCGCCGTAATTACTCGACGGAGAAATCCTGTTCTCGGCAACCGCCTCGGGCTGGATATAAATAGAGTCCCCGAGCTCGCCTTCGATCCAGCACCACTCCTCCACCTCACCAGAGCCGCGCCCAGCCGCTAGAAGGACCTCGAGGAGGCCTTCTTCCCCAACTCCGGCCGCCACGACCCGCTCTGGTAGCCAGCTTGATTCACTCGATTTCTTGCATAGCTCTAGCTCAAACTTGGGGAGGAACCTCCTATTGCACCCACTCCCCTAACCCGCGCTCCGATTTGGCGTTTGCAGCTCTCTTCGGAGGGATCCATCCTCGACCGAACCGCCGTCCGCCGGAGTGGAATCCGCCATCGGCGTGGTGCTCGCCGACGACCAAGTCCACCACCCAACAACACGGAATTGTCCCGTGAGTGCAACCACACCCTTGCCCTCCTCTGGATCGCCGTCGATCGTCGCCGGCGATCATCGTTTGCTTTGGTCGACGGTGAGATTTTAAACCTGACATGCGGGAACCCCTCATCAGCCTCTCCTCTTTTATTCGAAACGTTTTCTGAAAGCGCCTTCGGGCAAAGTACGTTTTCCCTTTGGGTCGGTGTACTTCTAACCGAAACGTTTTCTGTTTTTTTAAACTAGCCCCTAGAAAGTTTCTGTTTCATCACAGATTAGTCCCTAGACTAAAACCTTTATAACTTTTAAAAAAAGATGATTTTGAGCTGATTCTTTTTCTGTCATCTTTATTTTTCTATCTAATTTTTTATCTTATTTATTTGAAAAATATTTGGAACAATTTTTATGCGCGCATGGTATTTACATTAGTATCCGATTTCTTTTATAACGTAGATACCAAAGGAGGTGACGGAGCCGCAAACTTCGCCGAGCTAGACTCCGACTACTCCGAACCAGGCAAGCATGTTTGAACCTTTGATATGATGAGTGTTTTTCATGATTGCTTGAGTGGTTTTCTCGTGACATGTTTAGATAAGCATTTGTGAATGTTATATTTCATGCAAAGCAAGCTGCAAGTGAGCTTCGAAATTTGATGTGCTCATATGATGGTGAGATAACCTGATCATGTGGTGGCATGATAGGTTGCAAGCTGGTATTGTTGAAGCATGCTAGTTTTATGTCAACCGTTTAACTCCAGTATTAACGTGGACCAAGTCTTGTTCCCGTTCGTCCCCTTTTCGTGCCACCACATGACTTCTGCAAAGAATGCGGTTTAGTGAGTTGCAAACCTCTTTCCTTGTACACACCAAATAGAGGGGCCGTGATGAGGGTTCCATGGCCCTGGATTAAAGCCCGTCATCCGGTCAGGGGGCATGGGTGTTTCCGGTTGGGACCGAGAGGGGGCACCCCTTAGAGCACGCGATATAAATTTGATCCCATGCTATTCGAGGTTGTAGCCTCCCCGTCTTAGAGTTTTTCTTGAACGTTGCCTAGGGTGCTTCTTGGCAGGGGAATGTGGAATGGGTGTGTACTGGTTAGATGTGTTTCTCCTAAAATACCGTAAATGGAACTAGTCCTTTGTGACTACTGAAATCCGTTGGCTGTGGTTAAAGAGTACAAACTCTGCAGAATCAAAACCATTCGAGTAACCATGTCCATGGTCAAGGACTTTGATCAACATATTAGTGTCAATCTCAGTATCAGTCTCAGTGTCAGTCTCAGTGACAGTCTCCGGAGAATAAGCATGAAATTGAGAGTGGTAAACCCGGCTGAATGTTATTCCTGTGGATGGACTAACCAATTTATTATCATGTACCGAGTATTCCGTGGAATGATGTTACCTTCATGAGCTACTTGAATTCGAATGATGAGATATAAGCCTTTTATGTGATGTCGCTCAGACATCCGACTATGGCATCCTTGTTATTTACTTTTGTTATAAGCCTTTTTCGAGATGTCGCTCAGACGCCCGACTGTGGCATTCTTGTCATTTACTTTTGATATAAGCCCTTTATGTGATGTCGCTTAGACGTCCGACTGTGGCATTCTTGTTATTTACATTTGATATAAACCCTTTATGTGATGTCGCTCAGATGTCCGACTGTGGCATTCTTGTTATTTACTTTTGATATAAGCCCTTTATGTGATGTCGCTCAGACGTCCGACTGTGGCATCCTTGTTATTTACTTTCGTTATAAGCCCTTTTCGAGATGTCGCTTAGACGTCCGACTGTTGCACGTACTGTCATTTACGTTTCAATATAAGCCCTTTATGTGGTGTTGCCCTGACGCCCGACTGCGACATGTTAAATTATTTTACCTTTCGAGGAGTCGCTTTTGACACTCGATCAGTCTTCAGTTATTTTATTGGGATTTCGGGAGGACTACTGCCTGACTTCCTTTTTATTTATTATGCAGTGCAAATTTATTATCTGAGTGCGCATTACTAGTCTGCTCATGTGCATCATGTTTGCATTTGTTATATCTTATGTCCAAACTGTCTTGCGAGTACATTCAAAGTACTCACCTGGCTTGTTGATTTGGCTTTGATGTAGGCGATCTTATGGATGAAGTGTACGATAGCGAGTCCGGCGCCTAGAGGAGTCCCAGTCAGTCCCATGCGATCTTGGAGTTGGTCACTTGTATTATATACGCTTCCGCTACCCTAATAAAATCATCGAACCTCACTCCGGCGCTTGATGAGCTGTAAGATTTTGGAGTCATGTCACCCACTTCTCCGTGACATATCCACCACCACTTTTATTACGAGTCAGTAGTTATGCCACCATACTCTTTGTGTCATATCCGCCTTTATGTATAATATCGGCATGCTTGTAATAAATTGTTGAGCAGCCTCAGCTCAACCATGTATAATATTTAGTACTTCTGGATTTCTGTATCAAGGATTTGTCTACCAGTAAGGAGGATTTTTCTATACTGGTCTAATAAAATGGTCGATTTTTCAATAAATATTTTATTGGAAAACCGGTCCTGACACATCCCTCTAGTCATCTAAGTGATACATGATCCGAATCGACTAGATCGTGTCCAATCATCACGTGAGACGGACTAGTCATCAACGGTGAACATCTCCGTGTTGATCGCATCTACCATACGACTCATGTTCAACCTTTCGGTCTCTCGTGTTCCCAGGCCACATGCTAGGCTCGTCAAGTCAACCTAAGTGTTTCACATGTGTAAATCTAGCTTACACCCGTTGTATGCGAACGTTAGAATCTATCGCACCCGAAGATCACGTGGTTCTTCTAAACAATGAACCATAGCAACGGTGCACAGTCAGGGGAGAACACATTTCTTGAAATTTTAGTGAGGGATCATCTTATTTATGCTACCGTCGTTCTAAGCAAATAAGATGTAAAAATGACAAACATCACATGCAAATCATAAAGTGACATAATATGGGCAATATCATCTTGCGCTTTTGATCTCCATCGTCGAGGCGCGGCATGATCACCATTGTCACTGGCATGACACCATGATCTCGATCATCGTGTCTTTATGAAGTTGTCTCGCCAACTATTACTTCCACTACTATGGCTAACGGTTAGCAATAGAGTGAAGTAATTACATGGCGCTTATATTGACTCGTAGGTCATACAATAAATTAAAACAACTCCTATGGCTCCTTTCGGTTGTCATACTCATCGACATGCAAGTGGTGATTCCTATTACAAGAATATGATCAATATCATACATCACATATATAATTCATCACATCCTTTTGTCCATATCACATCACATAGCATACCCTACAAAAACAAATTAGACGTCCTCTAATTGTTGTTGCATGTTTTACGTGGCTGCTATGGGTTTCTAGCAAGAACATTTCTTACCTACGTAATAGCCACAACGGTGATATGCCAATTGCTATTTACCCTTCATAAGGACCCTCTTCATCGAATCCGGTCTGACTAAAGTGGGAGATACATACACCCGCTAGCCACCTTATGCAACAAGTGCATGTCAGTCGGTGGAACGTGTCAAACATAAGCGTATGTAAGGTCGGTCCGGGCCGCTTCATCCCACAATGCCGTTGAATCAAGATAGGACTAGTAACTGTAGGCAAATTGAACAAATCATCGCCCGCAACTACTTGTGTTCTACTCGTGCATAGAATCTACGCATAGACCTAGATCATGATGCCACTGTTGGGGAACGTAGTAATAATTCAAGAAAAAATCCTACGTGTCACCAAGATCAATCTAGGAGATGCTAGCAACGAGAGAGAGGGAGTGCATATTCATACCCTTGAAGATCGCTAAGCGGAAGCATTACAGGAACGCGGTTGATGGAGTTGTATTCGTGGCAATTCAAATTGCCGAAGATCCGATCCAAGCGCCAAACGGACGGTGCCTCCGTGTTCAACACACGTATAGCCCGGGGATGTCTCCTCCTTCTTGATCCAGCAAGGGGAGAGGAGAAGTTGAGGGAGAACTCTGGCAGCACAACGGCGTGGTGGTGGAGCTCGTGATTCTCCAGCAGAGCTTCGTTAAGCACTACGGAGGAGGAGGAGGTGTAGGAGGGAGCAGGGCTGCACCAGGGGAAGGGTTGTTGCAGCCCTCTCTCTCCCTCACTATATATAGGGGAAGGGGGAGGAGGAGGTGCCCTAGGGTTTCCCTAGGGGAGGGGCGGCGGCCACAGGGGAAACCCTAGATGGGTTTGGGCGCCCCCACCCCTAGGAAACTTGGCCCCCAAGCCGGGAGGAGCGGCTGCCCTAGGGGAGGCGCCCCCACCTCTCTAGGTTATGTGAGATGGGGTGGGAGGGGCGCACAGCCCCTTAGTGGGCTGGTGTGTTCCTCCCCTTGGCCCATAGCGCCCAAACTCTTGCCGGGACCTCCGAAACTCCTTTCGGTCACACTGGTCGTCAGCCGATACCTCCGGAACAATTCCGGACTCCAATACCCTTCATCCAATATATCGATCTTCACCTGCCGACCATTCCAGAGTTCCTCGTCACATCTGGGATCTCATCCGGAACTCCGAACAACCTTTGGCAACCACATACTATTCCCGTTAAAACTCTAGCGTCTCCGAACCTTAAGTGTGTAGACCCTACGGGTTCGGGAACCATGCATACATGACTGAGATACCTCTCCGGCCAATAACCAATAGTGGAATCTAGATACCCATATTGGCTGCCACATGATCCACGATGATCTCATCGTATGAACTAAGATGTTGGGGATTAAGTCAATCCCGTATACAATTCCCTTCGTCCATCGGTATCGTCGGTATCCCTATACCTTGTTCAATCTCGTTATCGGCAAGTCTGTTTACTCGTTCCGTAACACATGATCCCGTGACTAACTCCTTAGTCACATTGAGCTCATTATGATGATGCATCACCGAGTGGGCCCAGAGATACCTCTCCATCATATGGAGTGACAAGTCCCAGTCTCGATTCATGCCAACCCAACAGACACTTTCGGAGATACCTGTAGTGCACCTTTATAGTCACCTAGTTACGTTGTGATGCTTGATACGCCCAAAGCATTCCTACGACATCCGGGAGTTGCACAATCTCATGGTCTAAGGAAATGATATGACATTAGAAAAGCTTGAGCAAATGAACTACACGATCTTGTGCTATGCTTAGGATTGGGTATTGTCCATCACATCATTCTCCTAATGATGTGATCCCATTATCAACGACATCCAATGTCCATGGTCAGGAAACCACAACCATCTATTAATCAACGAGCTAGTCAACTAGAGGCTCACTAGGGACATATTGTGGTCTATGTATTCACACATGTTTTACGGTTACCGGTTAATACAATTATAGCATGAACAATAGACAATTATCATGAATAAGGAAATATAATAATAAACATTTTACTATTGCCTCTAGGGCATAATTCCAACAATAGGCTGGCCCCTGGGGTTACAATGGTCATTTTACATGGGCGCGGGCCCCTGGTGTCAGTGTCCAGGAGCTGGCAGTCAGGGCCGCTGGGGTGCCGGGTCTGCCATCTGTCGGGCGCGGGTTTCGTCGGGTCCGTTGGATGCGGGCCGTACCGGGCTCGCCGGGCATGGGTACGGCCGGCTGCTGGGCACTGAAGGCATGCCGTGTCGGACGTCATGGGACAGTCGTGCCGTCTTGCTACAGGGCCCCGCCTATGAGACGCCGCCCGCCCCAGGCGGTGGCTTGGTCGGCACGACTGAAAGGATCGAGATGGACCTAGAGGGGGGGGGGTGAATAGGTACAATTACAAATTTTAATTATTACTTAGCAATTTTAGGCAATAGTGCGGAATATGAAGGTGAGCCTAACAATTGCTAGTAAGTACAAAGTACAAGGCAAGTAACACAAGCATATAAGTGAGCAAGCACAATATGATGTAAGTAAGTGCAAACAAAACAAGTAACCACAAGTATAGAGTTGGGGTTAGGAATAACCGCAACTCCGGGAGATGAGGATGTATGCCGATGTTCACTTCCTTGGAGGGAAGCTAGTCACCGTTAGAGAGGTGGATGTTACCAAGAAGGCACACCAACGCCACGAAGGCTCACCCTATTCTCCCTTTGAGACAACACCACGAAGGCGTTTCTCAACCACTAGTGGTAGACCTTGGGGTGGTCTCCAAACCCTCACAAACTTATCCGGGGGTAATCACAAAGGTCGATTCCTCTCCGAAAGACTCCTACCGCCTAGGAGTCTCCAACCTCCAAGAGTAACAAGATCGATGGGGATTTGCTCAAGACTTGCTCAAATCACGAATTCCTTGGGTGCAAAGAAGGAGGAGAAGTGGATCTATCAGTTGATCGGACAACTTCTTTCCAAAGCTCTCAAATCCCTTGGGGATCTAAGATTTGGTGTGGAGGAATGAGAGAGAGTGTGAGAAGTGTTCTAGGGTTTGTTCAAAGTGAATGGTCAACCTCTCTAGTGGGAAGGGAGGCAATATATATAGTGTGCGCTCAAATATGGATGTTGTAGTGCAAGTGACCGGGCAGGCCGGACATCCGGGCTAGAGGCCGGACATCCGACATGACAAGCCACTTGGAGACAGGGCAGAACAGAGAGGAACCAGAGGAGCCGGACATCCGGGGGTCAAGCCCGGACATCCGGCGTAAAAGGGGAGCCCGGACATCCGGAAGATAGCTGGACATCCGGAGAGTCCACGAACGTTTACAGAACCATATCAGTCTGTTGAGCAGTAAGGGGCCGGACATCCGGAAAGGGGCCCGGACATCCGGCAAGACAGGAAGGCCCGTAAATCCGGCGCACATTCGGACATCCGGCAAAAAACAGAAAACCTACTGGACATGGGGGCCAGAAATCCGGGGCAAGAGCTGGACATCCGGGGGAGGACAGCGGCCCGGACATCCGGCACGAGGCTCGGACATCCGGCACTCCCAGAGATAGAATGGATCAGAGACTAATAGAAAAGAGTATTTTGACTTGAGCAAGTGTGTTACGAACCCAGTCGATCCCCTCTTAATAGTGCGGGATCCTATACTCAAGGAAACAAAATGAAACATCATTTTAACACTTCAACCTTGAGAGAAACCACTTCGTATGCTCTTGATCCACACACAATTTTGACGAACCGGGGACCAACACCTGAGATTCACTTGGCAGCCATTGTTAGTCCCCTACATGTAGATTGTCATAACCAACAAAAACATAATGTAAGGGCATGATTGCACTTTCAATCTCCCCCTTTTTGTTTGTTGATGACAATCATACATGTAGTATCATAGATGTAATAAATAGTCATAGCAATGATAATCATGGGAGCAAACCGGATACAGAATATGTTTAGTTACAATTTGCTTTTAGCTCCCCCTCATTGAGTGCATGCGATGAATATATTAGGATGGCCAACACAAAAGTTCGTATGATTTCATACGTGACTTAAAGAATTAACGAAGTAAGAGATGAGCACATATGAAATCATCATAACACTTTAAATAGACTGAGAACATTTTATGGCCATGCCATAATCATAACATATTCTCAAGCGAAAAGTACCATAGGTAGCAGCATAAACATAATCATAACATAGTCTCAAGCGAACAAGTACCATAGGTTGGAATAACATATCATAGCATGACCATATTACTACGATACTACTTCTCCCCCTTTGACAGCAACAAGTAAAAAAGGGTTGAAGAACTAAACAGTCTCAAATCACTCTTGACGGATGTCATCATCATCATCATCATCAAGAAACTCGGGGTAGTCACCATGAGATGGAAAACCGAAAGTGGACGAGGATGGAGCTGCGGGAAGAGGATCATCATCACTAACGGGACTCCCACAGTCACGGAGGCGCTGTTTGAGTATATTCTTGGAGATGACAAGGCGCCTCTGAACATCATGATTCTGCTGACAGTTGAAAGTGATTGCCTTCATGATAGCAGACTGAGCCTTACCCAAGAATGATGCAAAACGGCCACGAGGAGCGGTCGAGGAAGATGGAACAGAAGAACCAGTGGGCTGAGTAGGAGCAGCTGTCCTCCCACCAGCAGACCTCTTCGGCTCAGTAGAAGCCTTAGTCGTCACACGCATGTGAGGAGGAAATTTCCAAATGGAGTGCACAGCTGACTTAACCACCTCAAATGGATCAGTGTGATCAATCAGAGCTTGAATATATGGGGCATGAGGAAACTTCCGCGTCTGAATAAAACTGCAAAGACGGATCTCATGCCAAATGAAGTTGGTAGTGTCCAGAGGCACAGTGGGTGAGGGAGTCCTGGACTAGGGGGTGTCCGGACAGTCGGACTATCATCGTCCGCCGGACTCCAAGACTACGAAGATACAGATTGAAGACTCCGTCCCGTGTCCGGATGGGACTTTCCTTGGCGTGGAAGGCAAGCTTGGCGATACGGATATGTAGATCTCCTACCATTGTAACCGACTCTGTGTAACCCTAGCCCTCTCCGGTGCCTATATAAACTGGAGGGCTTTAGTCCGTAGGACACAACATACATTACAACAATCATACCATAGGCTAGCTTCTAGGGTTTAGCCTCCTTGATCTCGTGGTAGATCCACTCTTGTACTACCCATATCATCAATATTAATCAAGCAGGACGTAGGGTTTTACCTCCATCAAGAGGGCCCGAACCTGGGTAAAACATTGTGTCCCTTGTCTCCTCTTACCATCCGCCTAGACGCACAGTTCGGGACCCCCTACCCGAGATCCGCCGGTTTTGACACCGACATTGGTGCTTTCATTGAGAGTTCATCTGTGTCGTCACAGATAGGCTCGATGGCTTCTTCAATCAACAACGCTGTCCAGGGTGAGACTTTTCTCCCCGGACAGATCTTCATATTCGGCGGCTTCACACTGCGGGCTAATTCACTTGGCCATCTGGAGCAGATCGAAAGCTACGCCCCTGGCCGTCAGGTCAGGTTCGGGAGCCTAAACTTCACGGCTGACATCCGCGGGGACTTGATCTTCGACGGGCTCGAGCCACAGCCAAGCGTGCCGCACTGTCACGATGGGCATGATCTAGCTCTGCTGCCGAACAGTGCCTTGGTGGCCGCACAAGAATCCGCTCCGGCCCTTAGTCCGGAGCCGATCGCCCAGATCGAGGACAGGTGGTTGGACACCGCCTCGGGCGCTGCAACTTCCACGGCGATGGAGCCAAACATTAACCTTGTCCCCTGCGAAGCTCGTGACTCCGAGGTGCCGGACTCCCCGCCGGACTCCGGACCTCCCACGCCCCTGCCAATCGAATCTGATTGGGCGCCGGTTATGGAATTCACTGCCGCGGACATCTTCCAACACTCGCCCTTTGGCGACATCCTAAATTCGCTAAAACATCTCTCGCTATCCGGAGAGACCTGGCCGGACTATGGCCAGGACGGTTGGGATACGGACGACAAAGAAATTCAAAGCCCACCCACCACCCACTTTGTAGCCATTGTCGACGATCTAACAGACATGCTAGACTACGACTCCGAGGACATCGACGATATGGACGACGATGCCGGATACGAACAAGAACCAGCGCCTACAGGGCACTGGAAGACCACCTCGTCATATGACATATACATGGTGGATACCCCAAAAGAGGGGGACGGCGAAGAAACAGTGGAGGCAGATTCCTCAAAGAAACAGCCCAAGCGCCGACGTCAGCGGCGCCGCTCTAAATCCCGCCACAGCAAGAATGGAGATTCAGGCACAGGAGATAATAATACCCCAGAGAGTGCCAAAGATAATCCCCTCCAGCAAGATTCAGCGCAGGAGGACGCAGAAGCAAGCCCTCACGAGAGGGCGGCAGACGAAGAGGTCGAGGATGATAATTATATACCTCCCTCCAAAGACGAGGCAAGCCTCAACGACGACGAATTCATCGTGCCCGAGGATCCCGTCAAACAAGAGCATTTTAAACACAGGCTTATCGCCATGGCAAATAGCCTAAAGAAAAAGCAGCAGCAGCTTCAAGCTGATCAGGATCTGCTGGCCGATCGATGGACCGAGGTCCTCGCGGCCGAAGAGTATGAACTCGAACGCCCCTCCAAAAGCTACCCAAGACACAAGTTGCTCCCCCGACTAGAGGAGGAAACATACATACCTTCATCGCCAGCGCACAATACGGCCGACCGACCACCCCGTGGCCGAGACAGAGAGGCATCTAGGCCCTCCACCAAGACCGTACCCCGGCATCGCTCCAAAAGTACGAAGCCAAGAGGGAATGCGCCGGACTTGCGAGATATATTGGAGGACAAAGCAAGGCAATCCAGATCCATCTACGGATCACGTGGGCGCCCCATGACCCATGACGAATACCGTCGCGCCAGATACAATAACTCCGGCTAGGCCGAACACAGCAGACAACGCTCTCTCGAGCTACGTCGTGATATTGCTCAATATAGAGGCGCCGCACACCCGCTATGCTTCACTGACGAAGTAATGGATCATCAAATCCCTGAAGGGTTTAAACCCGTAAACATTGAATCCTACGACGGCACAACGGACCCTGCGGTTTGGATCGAAGATTACCTCCTTCACATCCATATGGCCCGCGGCGACGATCTCCACGCCATCAAGTATCTACCACTCAAGCTTAAAGGACCAGCTCGGCATTGGCTTAACAGCTTGCTAGCAGAGTCAATTGGGTGTTGGGAAGACCTGGAAGCCGCATTCCTTGACAACTTCCAGGGCACATATGTGCGGCCACCAGACGCCGATGACCTAAGCCACATAATTCAATAGCCAGACGAATCGGCCAGGCAATTCTGGACATGGTTCCTTACAAAGAAAAATCAAATCGTCGACTGTCCGGATGCAGAGGCCCTCGCAGCCTTCAAGCATAACATCCGCGACGAATGGCTAGCTCGGCACCTAGGACAGGAAAAGCCGAAATCCATGGCAGCCCTCACGTCATTAATGACCCGCTTCTGTGCAGGAGAGGATAGCTGGCTAGCTCACAGCAACAACCTCAGTAAAAATTCTGGCAGTTTGGATACCAAGGACCACAATGGAAGGTCGAGTCGAAGCAAAAATAAACGCCGCATTAACGGCGACGACAAGGAGGATACAGCAGTCAACGCCGGATTCCGAGGATCTAAACCCGGTCAGCGGAAGAAGCCATTCAAAAGAACCACTCCGGGTCCATCCAATTTGGACCGAATACTCGACTGCTTATGCCAGATACATGGCACCCCTGAAAATCCAGCCAATCACACCAACAGAGATTGTTGGGTGTTCAAGCAGGCAGGCAAGTTAATTGCAGAAAACAAGAGGCTGCACAGTGACGACGAGGAAGAGACCCGGCCACCGTACAATAGAGGACAGAAGGGTTTCCCCCACAAGTGCGGACGGTGAACATGATATACGCAACCCATATACCCAACAGGGAGCGAAAGCGTGCACTAAGGGACATATATGCGATGGAGCCAGTCGCCCCTAAGTTCAATCCATGGTCCTCTTGCCCGATCACTTTCGATCGAAGAGATCATCCAACCAGTATCCGCCATGGCGGATTCGCCGCATTGGTTTTAGACCCAATCGTCGATGGGTTTCACCTCACGAGAGTCCTGATGGACGGCGGCAGTAGCCTGAACCTGCTTTATCAGGATACAGTGCGCAAGATGGGCATAGACCCCTCAAGGATTAAACCTACAAAGACGACTTTCAAAGGCGTCATACCAGGTGTTGAGGCCAATTGTATAGGCTCAGTCACGCTGGAAGTGGTCTTCGGATCCCCGGACAATTTCCGGAGCGAGGAGTTAATCTTCGACGTAGTCCCATTCCGCAGCGGCTATCATGCCCTGCTCGGACGAACCGTGTTTGCAAAGTTCAACGCGGTACCGCACTATGCATACCTCAAGCTCAAGATGCCAGGCCCTCGTGGAGTCATCACGGTCAATGGAAATACGGAACGCTCCCTCCGAATGGAGGAACACACAGCGGCTCTCGCGGCAGAAGTACAGAGCAGCCTTTTAAGGCAATATTCGAGTTCGACCGTTAAACGGCCGGACACGGCCAAACGCGCCCGGAGCAACATCAATCAAGACCACCTGGCATGTTCCGAGCACGCGTAGCAATGCAGCCCCAACCCCAGCCCTTGCATAATTGCAAAACCAACCCTCCGCGTACATCATTACGCTCTGGAGATACCATGGGCCTAGGGGAAGGGGCACGACCAGAACATACCCAGAGTGCGGCTCGACCACACCAGGGGCTCACAAGTGTGTCACTCCTTTTTATCATTATTTTCTTTCTTTATGTACACAGGACTCCGTTCACTAGAGGTCCTGTCCGGCGGTGAACCCGCTGAACTCACGATGCAACAGCCAGGGAAGAAAGAAGAACTGCGATAAACACTCAGGTGGTCTCCATTACGAGCATTAAATTTGATTATATCCACCAGTCCGCAGCCCATCCCTGGAGGGGGACATGTTTGATTAGTCCAATCCCTTGCTTACCGCACTATTTGTATCATTCCGCACTCATAGCAGAATTCTTTAAATAAATAATGCAGCATTTTTTGCCTGTTATTGCATTACTTTACACATATGTTCATTAATGACATCTCGCACCCGTATATTATTGGTACGGCCGAATACACCAGGGGCTTATGTTCCCCGCATTATGGTGTGATAAGTCCGAACACTTTCACAAGTGTGGCACCCCGAACTTATAGCACTATATGAATCAGCTCCGAATCATGTCTTGGGTCAATAGTTGGGTTTGCCCGGCTCCCACGTTTTGGCGCCTTACGTTCCGTTCTGTCAGCTAAGGTGGCACTGGGAGAACCACTGCGATTGCGCCCCGGTTGAGCCGGGCGAGCGCCTCAGTGGAGAAAGCTAAAACTGACTGGCATGATAAGGCGAGAGACTGGTCGCTGTTCGAGAGGTCTTTTCGGGTCCCTAAAGACTCACGCCGCTTCGAGCGAAGTTCCGGATAATGTCTGATGAAGGCGTGGATAGCGCCCCGAATTCGGTCTTCTGAATACTAGGGGCTTCGCCGAAATTTAAAACTATAGAATTCTATGGCTAAGTGAGAGTGTTCAAGCATTATAAGTCCGGTTGCCTTGTTCGTTGTGTTGAGCGCCTCCCTAGATGGACCCAAAAATGGGAACAAGAGTGCTCAAGTTATCCCGAACACCCCAGCACTTGCGGCTTGGGGGCTGAAGCCAACGACTTGCCATCTCTCAGATTTTATAAACGGCCGCACAGAAGGTAATATTTTAAATTAAACAAGCGTTGCTTAAAGTGCATATGAACAAAAATTTCAGCGCACATGATAATACATAGCGAGTTTTTTACTCAATAATTACATCTCTGGGGAATTCATCCGCAATATTGCGGGCACCCTTCAGGACAGTCTTATAGTACATTTTGGGCATACGATACTCCTTGCCCGCTGGCGGCGGGTCAGTAAGAAGCTTCTCCGCATCCAGCCTGCCCCAGTGCACCTTTGCGCGGGCAAGGGCCCGACGAGCACCTTCAATACAGGCGGAGCGCTTGATGACATCCACCCAGGGGCACGCATCCACAAGCCGCCGCACGAGGCCGAAGTAGCTCCCAGGCATGGCCTGTCCAGGCCACAGCCGGACTATAAGGCCCTTCATGGCCTCCTCAGCTACCTTGTGGAGTTCGACCAGCTGCTTCAGCTGGTCGCTTGGGGGCACCGGATGGGCGGCCTCAGCGTACTGAGACCAGAAGACCTTCTCCGTTGAGCTCCCCTCCTCGCCACGGTAGAATGCGGCAGCATCGGATACACTGCTCGGCAGATCTGCAAACGCCCCTGGAGAGCTCCGAATGCGGGTAAGTGTTAGGTAGTTTACATTAACATGCTTGCTTTGCATGAAAAATGCCTTACCCGTCGCTATCTTCTTCACATCTTCAACCTCCTGAAGGGCCTTACGGGCCTCGGCCTTGGCGGACTTGGCACTTTCGAGACCCGAGGCGAGCTCGGACTCTCGAGTCTTGGAGTCGCGCTCCAAACTCTCATGCTTCTCCATGAGAGCCTGGAGCTCTTGCCGCACTGCCGCCACCTGTGCCTCCTGCTTCTCTCGCTCTGCCCGTTCCGCGGCCGCACTGTGTTCGGCCGCGGACACAGCCTCCTTCAGGGCTGCCACCTCGTTTGTGGCCCCTGCAGTACCCGTATTATCCTTGTTAATTTTATTGCAACCAAAATCCTTTTCTGTAAGGTAAAAATTCAAAGTGGTGCTACTCACCTTCTTTGTCCTCGAGCTGCCTCTTGGCATGGCCGAGCTCCCGCTCGGACCGCTCGAGATCTTGCTTTAATGCACTAACCTCCGCAGTCAGTGCGGAAGAGGTCAGCAGCACAGCCTGCAAACACATATTGACATAATTTATTAGCAACCTGCGAATATCTTTTTAGATCCTCAGTCCGGCTTTTCTTTCCGAACACCGAACCGAGCATCAGGGGCTACTATCTATGCGGTATTACATTACATAATTTTAACTTCTTACCTCAAAGCCTGTTAGAAGGCTACTACAGGCTTCGGTCAGCCCGCTCTAGGCGAGCTAAACCTTCTGGATCACCGCACTCATAACAGTGCGGTGTTCTTCCTCGATGGAAGCGCCTTTGAGCGCCTCCAGCAAGTTGTCCGGCGCCTCTGGTTGGACGGAGGCTGCCGGCGTCACGGTCTTGCCCTTCCTTCGAAGGGGCCGCCTGCCGGACTCTGGAACCACTGCAGGTTCCGGCGTAGAGTCCGGCGCAAAGTCCAGGAGGCTGCCTTGCGGCGCCTTCGGAGCCTCCTCCTGATGGGTCCCTTTCTGGGATCCCACCTCGGCGTCCTCATCGGCGCGGGGGTGGAGGCAGTCGGAAGGGAATCCACATCCGACGGGGCCAACGACCCGCTCGATGAAGCGGGGAGATCATCATCGGCCGGACTGCAGGCAATATGCGGCATTAGTAGGACACTATGTGACACAAAAGAAATTGCATATCATTCAGGGATCCGGATACTTACGATCTCGCCGGAGGCCTGGCCCTTGAAGGCCACTCCTCGTCGCCAACGTCGGTGTTGGCAGAGCTGTCCGGGGGAATAGTTCTCCCCCTCTTGGACCCTTCGGCCTCCCCTGTTGGGGAAGCCTTCCTCTTCCTCTCTCCCCCCTTCGGGAGAGAGTCTTCTTCCTCCTCCTCGTCTTCGGGGGAGGAGTCCGCCTCGTCGTCGGACGCCTGATAATGGGAACTCTTTCGAGTGCCCGTGGCCACTTTCTTGGCCTTCTTCTCCGGCAACACATGCGGTGCCGGAACCAGCAGCCCCGCTAGACGGGCATCCACTGGGTCTTCTGGCATGGGAGCCGGGCAGATGAGCTGCTCGGCCTTCTTCATCCATTCCTGTCAAAGGAAAAGGGAGATTGAAACCCTCTTAGAATCAATCTATTTACAATAAGTGTCCCGTAAAGGGGTAGAATCACTTACCTCGTCAGCCGGATGCTGCGAGTGAAATCCGCGATCTTCCGTCGCGGATGCGGGGGCTTCGGCGCCCTTAAACAGCACCCTCCAGGCGCCTTCGTACGTTGTGTCGAAGAGCCCGCTTAGCGCCTGGTGCTGTTCCGGATCGAACTCCCACAGTTTGAATGCCCGTTCTTGGAATGGGAGGGTCCGGTTGACCAGCATGACTTGGACCACGTCGACGAGCCTGAGCTTCTTGTTCACCAACTTCTGGATACAGGCTCGGAGTCCCGTCAGCTCCCCCGAATTACCCCACAGCAAGCCCTTCTCTTTCCAGGAGGTGAGCTGCGTAGGGATACCAGATCTAAACTCGGGGGCCGCCGCCCACGTGGGGTCGCGCGGCTCGGTGATGTAGAACCACCCCGATTGCCACCCCTTGACGGAGTCCACGAAGGCCCCTTCGAACCAGAGGATGTTGGGCATCTTGCCCAACATGGCGCCTCCGCACTCCGCCTGCGTGCCCTTCACTACCTTCGGCTTGACGTTGAAGGTCTTGAGCCACAAGCCGAAGTGGGGCCGGATGCAGAGGAGGGCCTCGCACACGACGATAAACGCCGAGATGTTGAGGATGAAGTTCGGCGCCAGATCGTGGAAATCCAGGCCGTAGTAGAACATGAGCCCCCGGACAAAGGGGTGAAGTGGAAAGCCCAGTCCGCGGAGGAAGTGGGGAAGGAAAATGACCCTCTCATGGGGCCCGGGGGTAGGTATGAGCTGCCCCTCGTCGGGCAGCCGGTGCACGATGTCGCCGGAGAGGTATCCGGCGCTGCGCAGCTTTGTGATATGCTCCTCCTTAACGGTGGAAGACAACCATTTGCCTCCCCTCCGGACACGGTCGGAGAAGGTTGAGATGAGATGCGCGAACTTGGGCGCTGGAGCTTGAGTGCGCGGAGGTGGATAAGCAAAGGAGGAAGAAGGCGTGGGTGAAAAGGTGAATCCTTATCCCTTATATATAGGCGGGCGAAGACTATGCGTCCCCCACCAGCCTGGTAAAACTCGCTTATCTCCCAAGCGCCACCATCAATGGCGCGGTTGGGTTACCCACGTCCGTATTAATAAGAATCCCGGAATAAGGGGAACACGATCTCTGCTTCGACAAGACGTGCCAAGGAAACCGCTTCGCTAAATGTGCTAAGGTGGTATAATAAAAAACAATTCAAGTAAAGGCTTGGTAGTGGTGTGCCGTCATGCCGCAAAATACGTCAGCAGATTGAGCTTGTGTACATTTTATTCTCTCTACGGTGGAATGTGGAATTTATTTTGCAGAGCCGGACACTATCCTGGTGTTCATGATCTTCTCTGGATTATTCAAAGGAGGAACCCGCCTTGCAATGACGAACATTATGCGCGCCGGACTTATCGTCATTGAAGCCTGGTTCAGGGGCTACTGAGGGAGTCCTGGACTAGGGGGTGTCTGGACAGCCGGACTATCATCGTCCGCCGGACTCCAAGACTACGAAGATACAAGATTGAAGACTCCGTCCCGTGTCCAGATGGGACTTTCCTTGGCGTGGAAGGCAAGCTTGGTGATACGGATATGTAGATCTCCTACCGTTGTAACCGACTCTGTGTAACCCTAGCCCTCTCCGGTGCCTATATAAACCGGAGGGCTTTAGTCTGTAGGACACAACATACATTACAACAATCATACCATAGGCTAGCTTCTAGGGTTTAGCCTCCTTGATCTCGTGGTAGATCCACTCTTGTACTACCCATATCATCAATATTAATCAAGCAGGACGTAGGGTTTTACCTCCATCAAGAGGGCCCGAACCTGGGTAAAACATCGTGTCCCTTGTCTCCTGTTACCATCCGCCTAGACGCACAGTTCGGGACCCCCTACCCGAGATCCGCCGGTTTTGGCACCGACAGTGGGTTTCTCATGCATATGAACCATCAAGTCAATACAATAGTTGCGAGCCCTCGAGCGATCTCCCTTCTTAGGATATAGAGTGCGAAGCACACACTGAAAGAGAATGAAGAAAGGAGCACGGAAGATGGATACCTCATTGACTGGATATGCTTTTTCTTCATCAGTGAGTGAGAGGGAGGTTTTACAAGAGGCATGCAAGCATCAATTCCTTTGGGCTTGCCCTTCGGATCCATACTGTGGATGCAGTGGCCAACACCTGAGAGACCCAAAATCTGAACAAACCTGTCATAGGTGATGCTCAGTGTAGTGTCTTCGGTCATCCAAGTGAGAGTGTTGTCCAGACGAAAGAAACAGGTGGCATAGAACTGTAGAATGGCAGCTTCACTCCAATCAAACCTGAAGGTCATTGCGGGACCAAGAGTCATGTCATCAATGATCTTGACTGGATCGTTAGGGAACATGGCAGGGTTATCACGCAGGAAGTTTAGATCCAAGTATGAGTGAGGAGCAAGGCCACGCCCATGGACAAAGCTGGAATAGAGATCCTGCTGCATACGAGTCCGGAACCGAGGATCTTCAGCATCAGCCACCATCTCATATTGATTGACATCCCGACGGAACTGAAGATATTGCCCCGCCCCCACAGTTGTGAAGTCCTGAGTGGGGCGACCTCCGCTATCAGGAAGCTCCATGGAGATGCGACGACCATGGGTAATGGGTATTGCAGAACCACGAACTTGAGGCATCGGCACCCTCCTAGTACCGGGATTGGACTGTCCAACAGACTGTCGTGGTGCACTGTCATCCTCTTACTCTCCAACATAGTCCGCATCATTCGGATCCGAGGCCGACGGACTGGTGGATGGTGCTCGCGTCTTCTTCTTGGTGGTGGCCTTCTTTTTCTTGGGCCGCGCATGCTCATCGGAGTCGGTGGAGCCTTGCCGGTGATCGACTGGAATGGATAATGAATCGTTTTCAATAAGAAGAAGCCAAAGAACATGAACAAGGATACGCCAAATTAAACCGTGGAATGAACAGATTTCATTCCCATGGTTAAGTTGAGTAACCGAGTGCATATAGAGGTCTTTGTATGCTTAGGTAAATAGAACCTAAATGCGAGAGTAATGGATATGGCAAGACGTACAAGGAGAATAATGCAACCCAATAAGATTTAGTCACAAGCAAGGAAAGATGAGAAGAGAGAGCACCCTTACCCCGAGAAGACACCTCGGGGCCGCTTGGGACCGCAGTTCTTGGTACGAGCCATGAAGAACTCCGAAGGTGAATCCCACCGAACACGGGCCCCTCCCGAGAGACTCAAGCACAATCCAAGAAATGGATTGGATAGAATCGTAGATCGGGAGGAGAAGAGTCCGTTGGCAGGAGATCGTTGCCGGAGGTCGGAGGAGATGGCCAGGGCAGCACCGGAGTAGTGGCCCGGTGGCGGCGGCTGTGAGGAGAGATGAGGAGAGGGATGAAGGGAAAGAGTGGAACTGCCCCCAACCCCACACCCCCTCCCAGGTATACGCGACTTGCGGGCGACGGGCCGGACATCGGGGGCAAGGCCCGGATATCCGGCGAGTGGAAAACAGAGACCAGAGAAACAGCGCCCGGATGTCCGGCTGAGGCCCGGATGTCCGGCCACTGATGATAGTTTATGATTGTTTTGATGGGCAAAGAAAATTTTTTTCTTCACAGAGCCAAGATGTCCGGCGAGAGCGCCGGATGTCCGGACACTGGACAGACGACACGCGCGATGGAGTCTATATAGACACCGCCAAGTAGTTTATATGAGAATAATAAGGAGGACAACGTGAGACGTCTAAGGCCATGCTAAGATGCATATATAATCCAAACATGATTAAGAAGAAGGGTCCATATAAGCATTGTACATGCGGTGACTGAGGTCACCATGTTTGAGCATATGGAACATAGTACCACAAAGATATAAACTTTGAGCACATGGTCACAACTCCATCATATTAAAGTATCCTAGTTTGAAAAACTAGGATAACTTTGAGAGTGTTTGTTCAATTTATGCATTATGTAAGGTGATAGAACTCATTGGATTGAGTGTCTCCCCCTAAATATATGCCTACATCAAGACAAGACATTAAGTTTATGCATGGATGAGTACTAGATTTCACATAATGTTGTCAAGCTCCAAGATACCAAGTTCACGCCTAAGTCGACAGAACCTTGCTTCATCCAATGGTTTGGTGAAAATATCTGCCAGTTGCAAACCTGTCCCAATGTGATCAATGTGAATATCGCCCTTCTCAACATGATCTCTCAAGAAGTGATATCTAATATCAATGTGCTTGGTGCGAAGATGATCCTTGGGGTTCTCGGCAATGTTGATAGCACTTTCATTATCACATAGAAGAGGCACATGTCTATAGGTGATACTGTAATCCTTCAAAATTTGCCTCATCCATAATAACTGAGTTGCACAACTGGCGGCAGCAATGTATTCAGCTTCTGCGGTAGAGAGAGCAATACAATTTTGTTTCTTCGATGACCAACTTACCAAGGAGCGTCCAAGAAATTGACATGCACCGGAGGTGGACTTACGATCCACTTTGTCTCTGGCCCAATCCGCATCCGTGTATCCAATGAGATCAAACTTAGCATCCTTGGGATACCATAGACCCAACTTTGGGGTGTGAATAAGGTATCTAAGAATATGCTTAACCGCCTTATGATGACTTTCCCTAGGGGAAGCTTGAAATCTAGCACACATGCATACACTAAACATGATGTCTGGTCTAGATGCACAAAGATAAAAGCAATGAACCAATCATAGAGCGGTATTTAGATGGGTCGAAAGGGATACCGTCTGTGTCTTCAGTGAGTGTTATTTTGGTTGGTGTTGGTGTCTTACATGGACTAGCATCAGACATACCAAACTTCTCTAGGATATCCTTGAGGTACTTTGCTTGGGACAAGAAAATTCCTTCTTGAAATTGTTGAATTTGAAAACCGAGGAAGAACTTCAAATCCGCATTGAGTGACATTTCAAAATTCTTGGTCATTGAAGCCACAAACTTCTTGCACAAATGAATGTTAGGAGAACCAAAAATTATATCATCTACATAGATTTGGCATAAGATCAAATCACCCTTATCCCTCTTAGTAAAAAGAGTGGGATCGATCACCCCTCTCACAAAACCATCATCGAGTAAAAACTTCTTAAGATGATCATACCAAGCACGAGGTGCTTGTTTGAGGCCATACAAAGCCTTATGAAGTTTATACACATAGTCTTTGTGATCGGGATCAACGAACCTAGGTGGTTGTGATACATATACTTCTTCTTGTAGAGGACCGTTAAGGAAAGCACTCTTCACATCCATTTGATGTAGTGTAAAACCATTGAAAGCAGCATAAGCAAGTAAGATGCGAATGGATTGGGCAACGGGGGCAAAGGTCTCACCAAAGTCCAAACCTTCAACTTGTGAGTACCCTTGTGCCACTAACCTTGCCTTGTTTCGGATGATTACACCATTCTCATCTTGTTTGTTCTTGAAAATCCATTTTGTTCCAATGACGTTGTGTTCGGTAGGTGGCCTCTTGACTAATGACCACACTTGGTTGCGTTCAAAACTGTTCAACTCTTCTTGCATAGCAACTAGCCAATCGTTGTCCATCAATGCATCTTGTACCTTGATGGGTTCAAAACTAGACACAAAAGAGAAGTGAGCACAAAAATTGGTCAAGTGTTTACGAGTGACTCTACCTTCCGATATGCCGGTGAGTATTTTGTCAACATCAACACGACCGGCCACTCGTGGCATGATAGAGGTAAGGGTTTCATGAGGTTCAACTTCATGTCCATCATCCACATCCTCAACATATGGGTCATTAATGTGTGGAGGAAGATCTTCTTGTTCATATTGCTCATCTTCACATACATGCTTGGCCTTCAATGCAAGATTGACCATTGATGATGGGGAACCATGCATGGCAAGATGTTTTGTGGCATTAGCCTTTGACTCTTCAAATAGTTGAAAGGTGGATATGATGTCATCTGTAGTCATTTCCTTGAAGGTATGGTGTTGTCTTATGTCCCACACCATTTGATGGTGATATGGAGCAAGAGCATGAAGCAATTTATCCACAAGGAATCTCTTAGTCATGTTGAATCCATCTTGTGTCTTGTCACACTCACATGACTCAATATCGGCAGTGAGAGTCATGAGGCGCTCATGGAGTTGATTGGGGGTTTCACCTTTCTCCATACAAAAGTTTTGCAATTGCCCCTTGGCAATTTCATATTGAGCACTCTGGAGGGTAGAGGTGCCAGTTTTGGATCGTATGATACTTTCCCATAGTTCCTTGGCACTTTTGATGTGTATGAACGGTCTCCTTTGCTTTTCATCCATGCCTCTCCTTATACACATGATTGCAGTGTCATCGAGGTTCTTTTCATATATTTCTCTTGGTGTGGGGTTCTTTGGATCAACCACATGATAGCCATACTCCAAGATCTCCAACATCTCATCATTTCCATGTCGAAGATGATCCTGCATAGCAACTCTCCACAAGGCAAAATCGGAAGTGGCACTTAGTAAAGGAGGTTTGCCTTGAGGGTTATATCTTGGTTTCTCAACCTGAGGTCTTGCATAAAGCCAAGGAACACTGTCATGTTCATTGCTAGGAGGTTGTTGACCAAGTGATGGAGTAGGCACAGTTGGCCTCAAAGCAGCACCACCCGAGAGTGGTGCAAGCACTGTGGACAACGTGGCTAATCTCATTTGGACCAAGGCCTCAAGAGAAGCATCATGCTCCTCTTTTTGCTTAGCAAGGGCCCGTTCTAGATCCTCCGACGTAAAGGACTTGACTTTAGAGGAAGCCTCGCCTTTATCCTTAGGATCTACAACCAGGGGAGTCCCATTCGGGTTCATCTCGCTCTAGGGCGGTTAAGCCACAAGAATAGAGCACGAGGCTTTGATACCAATTGAAATGATCGAGATGGACCTAGAGGGGGGGTGAATAGGTACAATTACAAATTTTAATTATTACTTAGCAATTTTAGGCAATAGTGTGGAATATGAAGGTGAGCCTAACAATTGCTAGTAAGTACGAAGTACAAGGCAAGTAACACAAGCATATAAGTGAGCAAGCACAATATGATGTAAGTAAGTGCAAACAAAACAAGTAACCACAAGTATAGAGTTAGGGTTAGGAATAACCGCAACTCCGGGAGACGAGGATGTATGCCGATGTTCACTTCCTTGGAGGGAAGCTAGTCACTGTTAGAGAGGTGGATGTTACCACGAAGGCACACCAACGCCACGAAGGCTCACCCTATTCTCCCTTTGAGACAACACCACGAAGGCGTTTCTCAACCACTAGTGGTAGACCTTGGGGTGGTCTCCAAACCCTCACAAACTTATCCGGGGGTAATCACAAAGGTCGATTCCTCTCCGAAAGACTCCTACCGCCTAGGAGTCTCCAACCTCCAAGAGTAACAAGATCGATGGGGATTTGCTCAAGACTTGCTCAAATCACGAATTCCTTGGGTGCAAAGAAGGAGGAGAAGTGGATCTATCAGTTGATCGGACAACTTCTTTCCAAAGCTCTCAAATCCCTTGGGGATCTAAGATTTGGTGTGGAGGAATGAGAGAGAGTGTGAGAAGTGTTCTAGGGTTTGTTCAAAGTGAATGGTCAACCTCTCTAGTGGGGAGGGAGGCAATATATATAGTGTGAGCTCAAATATGGCCGTTGTAGTGCAAGTGACCGGGCAGGCCGGACATCTGGGCTAGAGGCCGGACATCCGACATGACAAGCCACTTGGAGACAGGGCAGAACAGAGAGGAACCAGAGGAGCTGGACATCCGGGGGTCAAGCCCGGACATCCGGCATAAAACGGGAGCCCGGACATCCGGAAGATAGCCGGACATCCGGAGAGTCCACGAACGTTTACAGAACCATATCAGTCTGTCGAGAAGTAAGGGGTCGGACATCCGGAAAGGGGCCCGGACATCCGGCAAGACAGGAAGGTGTTGGAAATATGCCCTAGAGGCAATAATAAATAAGTTATTATTATATTTCCTTGTTCATGATAATCGTTTATTATCCATGCTATATTTGTAGGGATAATTAGATTTATGCCCCTAGTTGTGTCCCACTCGTGTGTTTTACCCCTAATTCCCAAAAGTCACCGGTTCTGTCCAAGTCACTTTGCTCCTCTTATGCTTTTGCCCTTTGACCGTTTGACCGCCAATTTGAAAAATTCATAACTAATTCATACTAAATCAGAAAATTGCAAATAAGATACCAAAATGTTCAGAAAAACATCACCTATATGTCAGTGTCATTTGCATTCATGAAAAAAGTGTTGGAAAGTGCCCATCTGAATTTTAGCTCTTATGCTACCACCATGAATACTAAATTCTAAAAAAATTCAAAAAAATTAAAAAAAAATGGTGGCAAAGAATGACAAATGTTTTAAGTGCCTGCCAAGTTTCATCAGGGAATAACATTCGTGGGTACCGCGGCAACAAAAACAATCAGCACTCCAAAATAGATTATTTTTTTGCCACGACTTCCACGAATGTCGTTCCCTAATGAAACTTGGCAAGCACTTAGAATAATTGTCGTTCTTTGCCACCATATTTTTTTAAATTTTTTTGAACTTTTTTAGTGTTTACTATTCATGGTGGTATCAAAAGAGCTAAAACTCGGATGTGCACTTTCCAACACTTTTTTCATGAATGCAAATGACACTGACATATAGGTGATGTTTTTCTGAACATTTTGGTATCTTATTTGTATTTTTCTGATTTAGTATGAATTAGTTATGAAGTTTTCAAACTGACGGTCAAATGGTTAAAGGGCAAAAGCATAAGAGGAGCAAAGTGACTTGGACAGAACCGGTGACTTTTGGGAATTAGGGGTAAAACAGACGAGTGGGACACAACTAGGGGCATAAATCTAATTATCCCATAATTGTATTGATAGGAAACTCAGATACATGTGTGGGTACATAGACAACACCATGTCCCTAGTAAGCCTCTAGTTGACTAGCTCGTTGATCAATAGATGGTTACGGTTTCCTGACCATGGACATTGGATGTCATTGATAACGGGATCACATCATTAGGAGAATGATGTGATGGACAAGACCCAATCCTAAGCCTAGCACAAAGATCGTGTAGTTCGTATGCTAAAGCTTTTCTAATGTCAAGGATCTTTTCCTCAGACCATGAGATTGTGCAACTCCCGGATACCGCAGGAATGCTTTGGGTGTACCAAACGTCACAACGTAACTGGGTGGCTATAAAGGTGCATTACAGGTATCTCTGAAAGTGTCTGTTGGGTTGGCACGAATCGAGACTGGGATTTGTCACTCCATGTAAACGGAGAGGTATCTCTGGGCCCACTCGGTAGGACATCATCATAATGTGCACAATGTGACCAAGGGGTTGATCACGGGATGATGTGTTACGGAACGAGTAAAGAGACTTGCCGGTAACGAGATTGAACAAGGTATCGGTATACCGACGATCGAATCTCGGGCAAGTACTATACCGCTAGACAAAGGGAATTGTATACGGGATCGATTGAGTCCTTGACATCGTGGTTCATCCGATGAGATCATCGTGGAACATGTGGGAGCCAACATGGGTATCCAGATCTCGCTGTTGGTTATTGACAGGAGAACGTCTCGGTCATGTCTACATGTCTCCCGAACCCGTAGGGTCTACACACTTAAGGTTCGATGACGCTAGGGTTATAAAGGAAGTTTGTATGTGGTTACCGAATGTTGTTCGGAGTCCCGGATGAGATCCCGGACGTCACGAGGAGTTCCGGAATGGTCCGGAGGTAATGTTTTATATATGGGAAGTCCTATTTTTGCCACCGGAAAATGTTCGGGATTTTTCGGTATTGTACCGGGAAGGTTATAGAAGGTTCCAGAGTGGGGCCCACCTGCATGGGAGGACCCACATGAACGTGGGTAGTGGGGGCAAGGCCCCACACCCCTGGTCAAGGTGCACCAAGATCCCCCCTTAGAAGGAATAAGATCATATCCCGAAGGGATAAGATCAAGATCCCTAAAAAAGGGGGATAACAATCGGTGGGGAAGGAAATGATGTATGATGTGATTTCTTTCCTCCCACCTTTGCCAACGCCCCAATGGACTTGGAGGGCAAGAAACCAGCCCCCTCCACCCCTATATATAGTGGGGAGGCGCATGGGAGCTTCACCCTTGCCCCTGGCGCAGCCCTCCCCCTCTCCCAAGTGCTCCTCCTCTCTCGCGGTGCTTGGCGAAGCCCTGCAGGATTGCCACGCTCCTCCACCACCACGCCGTCGTGCTGCTGCTGGACGGAGTCTTCCTCAACCTCTCCCTCTCTCCTTGCTAGATCAAGGCATGGGAGACATCACCGGGCTGTACGTGTGTTGAACGCGGAGGTGCCGTCCGTTCGGCACTAGGATCTCCGGTGATTTGGATCACGACAAGTACGACTCCTTCAACCCCGTTCTCTTGAACGCTTCCGCTTAGCGATCTACAAGGGTATGTAGATGCACTCTCCTTCCCCTCGTTGCTAGTCTCTCCATAGATAGATCTTGGTGTTGCGTAGAAAATTTTGAATTTTTGCTACGTTCCCCAACAGTGGCATCATGAGCTAGGTCTATGCGTAGTTACTATGCACGAGTAGAACACAAAGTAGTTGTGGGCGTTGATTTTGTTCAATATGCTTACCGTTACTAGTCCAATCTTGTTTCGACGGTATTGTGGGATGAAGCGGCCCGGACCGACCTTACACGTACACTTACGTGAGACAGGTTCCACCGATTGACATGCACTTGGTTCATAAGGTGGCTAGCGGGTGCCAGTCTCTCCCACTTTAGTCGGAACGGATTCGATGAAAAGGGTACTTATGAAGGGTAAATAGCAATTGGCATATCACGTTGTGGTTTTGCGTAGGTAAGAAACGTTCTTGCTAGAAACCCCAACCACGTAAAACATGCAACAACAATTAGAGGACGTCTAACTTGTTTTTGCAGGGTATGCTATGTGATGTGATATGGCCAAGAAGAATGTGATGAATGATATGTGATGTATGAGATTGATCATGTTCTTGTAATAGGAATCACGACTTGCATGTCGATGAGTATGACAACCGGCAGGAGCCATAGGAGTTGTCTTTATTTATTGTATGACCTGCGTGTCATTGAACAACGCCATGTAATTACTTTACTTTATTGCTAACTGGTAGCCATAGTAGTAGAAGTAATAAGTTGGTGAGACAACTTCATGGAGACACAATGATGGAGATCATGATGATGGAGATCATGGTGTCATGCCGGTGACGATGATGATCATGGAGCCCCGAAGATGGAGATCAAAAGGAGCAAAATGATATTGGCCATATCATGTCACTATTTGATTGCATGTGATGTTTATCATGTTTATGCATCTTGTTTACTTAGAACGACGGTAGTAAATAAGATGATCCCTTACAACAATTTCAAGAAGTGTTCTCCCCTAACTGTGCACCGTTGCTAAAGTTCGTCGTTTCGAAGCACCACGTGATGATCGAGTGTGATAGATCCTTACGTTCACATACAACGGGTGTAAGACAGTTTTACACATGCAAAACACTTAGGGTTAACTTGACGAGCCTAGCATGTACAGACATGGCCTCGGAACACAGAGACCGAAAGGTCGAGCATGAGTCGTATAGTAGATACGATCAACATGAAGATGTTCACCGACGATGACTAGTCCGTCTCACGTGATGATCGGACACGGCCTAGTTGACTCGGATCATGTAATCACTTAGATGACTAGAGGGATGTCTATCTGAGTGGGAGTTCATAAGATGAACTTAATTATCCTGAACATAGTCAAAAGATCTTTGCAAATTATGTCGTAAGCTCGCGCTTTAGTTCCACTGTTTAGATATGTTCCTAGAGAAAATATAGTTGAAAGTTGACAGTAGCGATTATGCGGATAGTAGAAAGCTTATCTCCTTAATGCACCGCTCAGTGTGCTGAACCCCAAACGTCGTTTGTGGATGTTGTGAACATCAGACATACACGTTTTGATAACTACGTGATAGTTCAGTTAAACGGTTTAGAGTTGAGGCACCAAAGACGTTTTCGAAACTTCGCAGAACATATGAGATGTTTCGAGGGCTGAAATTGAGATTTCAGGCTCGTGCCCATGTCAAGAGGTATGAGACCTCTGACGATTTTCTTAGCCTGCAAACTAAGGGAGAAAAGCTCAATCGTTGAGCTTGTGCTCAGATTGTCTGAGTGCAACAATCACTTGAATCGAGTGGGAATTGATCTTCCAGATGAGATAGTGATGTTTCTCCGAAGTCATTGCCACCAAGCTGCTAGAGCTTCGTGATGAGCTATAACATATCAGGGATAGATACGATGATCCTTGAGGTATTCGCGATGTTTGACACCGCGAAAGTAGAAATCAAGAAGGAGCATCAATTGTTGATGGTTGGTGAAACCACTAGTTTCAAGAAGGGCAAGGGCAAGAAGGGATACTTCATGAAATGGCAAATCAGTTGCTGCTCTAGTGAAGAAACCCAAGGTTGAACCCAAACCCGAGACTAAGTGCTTCTGTAATAAGGGGAACAACCACTGGAGCGGAATTACCCTAGATACTTGGTAGATGAGAAGGCTGGCAAGGTCGATAGAAGTATATTGGATATACATTATGTTAATGTGTACTTTACTAGTACTCCTAGTAGCACCAGGG